>CM060352.1:7446778-8828648 GCA_030545235.1 Helianthus tuberosus | reverse complement strand
TGGGGGAGAGATCACCACTTGGTCTCTCCCCGGATGTATACTCCTTTGGTATTAGTTCGGTTATCTTGTAATCGGGCCGATTTGTAATATTTTACTACGGATTAATACAAAAAAGTTTTGTTTATCCATCTCTAATCTCTCCCGTCTTGAACTAATCTCACACTATTCACGGTTTCGGTCCCGAAACACGGTCCTACACTACTCTCTAGTATAAGATATGATGCTTGTATATCTAGCTTATCTCCTTATGTTTTCAATATTTATCCATATTAAAAAAAAGACACTTTAAAAGGGTTTAGCCATCTTTAGCATGGATAATATGAAGACTTTTGTTGGCTAAATTGTGGTTTGGCCCAAGCAAGGGGCCCAACTCAGTAACTAAATGGGTTTAAACAAGTAACAAGTTGATGACTCTTGGGTAGTGGTGCACAAAAAACCCGAACCCAGACCCGAAAAAAAACCCGGAACCGGGTATTATAAAACCCGGGTTTTTTATACCCGAACCCGACCCTACCCGTAGGGTAGGGACCGGGTATGCATATTTGATCTAAAACCCGAACCCGGAATCGGTTTTTTTTATACCCGGTTTATACCCGAAACCCGGTTTTATAAATACCCGAACCCGAACCCGGAACCGGGTTTTATAAATACCCGGAACCGGTTTTTAAAAAAACCCGATTTTGATGTAATCTTGTTTAATTATGTATGCATTAAGACTTCTAGTTCTTATGATTTAACAAAATTACGTATGCACTTTGATGTAATCTTCTTTAATTATTAGGTTTCTAATGATATTTGCCACCGCTACTTAATTATTTAGTATATTTCATTACAAGTGGAAACAAATATGCTAATATATGTTGGCCCTTCTATTTTCTTTGTTTGTTTAATATCATTATTAGTTTTGTATTTAATAAATTGTGCCTCTGTTTATAAAGTTCAAGAATAACCACATGAAGAACTATAAATTGTGCCTCTGTTTATCAATAGATTTGATGTCTATGTGTGAGAGTTATGTTTGATACATTTTATAAGCATAGTTCCGATCGGGTTTTTTAATACCCGGTGCGGGTTTTTTCCCAACCCGATGCATACCCGAACCTTACCCGATGAATACCCGAACCCGGAAATAGGGTATTATAATACCCGGGTTTTATAAAACCCGACCCGAACCCGGGTATATAGGGTATACATTTTTGGTAGAAAACCCGGATCCGACCCGGTTTTTAAAAAAACTCGATTTTGTAAAACCCGATCCTACCCGAAACCCGGTTTTTAAAAAAAACCCGATTTGTGCACCACTACTCTTGGGGACCAAATTTGACACGTTGGTAAATTGATCAAGTTTCTTAATTATGTTATAACTAGAAGATTGTCCGCGTGATGCGACGGGAAACACAGACACTATCATAGTGTGTATGGTTCGGTCGGTTCGTAATCGAAACCAAAATTAAAGATATCGGTTAGTCTATTTTATTAAACATTTGGTTTTTGGTTAATCAGTTCGGATTATTTGCTTAGATTAATAAAATATTAAAAAGATATATGTTATTTTAAATTAAAAATTACTATTCAGGTTCCTTGGTAGTCTCTATATATAATATAATAGCAGGTAATTTCTTTTTGTTCCTGTACACAATTCAACTAATATGCGAAAGAAATAAGATTAAATAATTAAAAATGATAAAAACCGCATTATTGGAAATTCTAACATATAAAATTCAAAAGCAGTATTACTTTAAAAAATTATTAGAAAAAAGAAGAATGCTTTTAGAAAGGAAATATGTCGTTTGGTTAAAATCCAATACTTGCTAACGCTTTTAACAACATATAGTACAAGAGGATAAGAAACACATCACATGCTAACGCTTTAACTACCCACTACATGTGAAAAATAAACAATTGAATTGCTTTTCATTTTCTTCACTTTTTTGCTTTGGTTTTCAAACAAATTGTTCTTGGATCACCATCGATCTTTGAAGGGAATAGAGAAACTTTTGATTATACTATCTTAAAACAGTTATCATGGGAGATGCGGCTGTTGCGGTCATTGTGAAGGAGGTGGTGCGGATACTTGGTTCTGTAGCTAACCAAGAGCTTGCTCTACTCAGGGGACTCGAAGGCGATATTTTGAGTCTCCAGAATGATTTCGAGCAGATACAAGCTGTTCTTCAAGATGCGGAAGAGAAGCACGTCAAGAATAACGTTGTAAAAGTATGGCTTAAGCACCTCAGATCAGCATCCTTGGAGGTAGAAAATGTGCTGGACGAGATCTCAACTCAAGCGTTGCTACAAAGCCTATACAAAAAAAGAATCAAATACAGGGTAAAAGCCTTCTTCTCTCCCGATCATAATAAATTTATGTCCCGTCTTAGGATTGCTCATAAAGTCAAAGACATAAGAAAGAAACTTGATGACATTGCATTTAAGAGATTTGAGTTAGGTTTGATCCCTTCAGATGCTATAAGTGATGTAGATGATATGGTAGTTGAAAATGAGATGCCAAATAGGGAAACTAGCTCGCTTATACATGATTCTTCAATCATCTTTGGAAGAGATGAAGAGATGGAGATGGTGGCTAAAGCAATATGTGACCAAGATGTCGGAAAATGTGACAATGGTGAGGTTCCGGTGTATTCTATATGGGGTATGGGAGGTTTGGGAAAGACCACTTTAGCTCAGTTAGTTTATAACCATGAAAGGGTGAAGCAATGTTTCGAGTTAAAATGCTGGATCTATGTTTCTGAAAAGTTCCAGGTTATGGAGATAATGAAAAAAATCATTGAGTCCATAGATAATCGTGGGTGTACACTTACATTGCTAGATAAGTTGCAAGAGTCCCTTCAAAACAGGTTAGGGGGGAAGAAATTTTTGGTTGTACTAGATGACGTTTGGGTTGAAGATGATGAAAATGAAAAGAGCACGTGGGAGGAGCTAAGAAAAACATTAAGGTGTGGGGCAGATGGGAGTATTGTTGTGATGACAACACGATCCCAGGCATCTAGTCAAATGTTTAGTAAGGTTCCCAAGTTACAACATAAACTGGGATGTTTATCAGGAGATGACTCGTGGTTACTATTCAAGAAGTATGCATTTGCACAGGGAAGAGAGAGGAACGGCATAAGTGAACTAGAGCCTATTGGAAGAGAGATAGTTGAGAAATGTAAAGGACTACCTCTAGCAGTGAAGACCTTGGGTAGCTTAATGTGGTCGAAAAGTAGTACAAGCGATTGGCTACATGTGAAAGACAACAACATATGGGATTTGGATGAAGTTAAAGTCGTGCCTGCTATTTTGAAGTTAAGCTATGATAAACTGCTTCCACATTTAAAAAGATGTTTTGCTTATTGTTGTTTGTTTCCTAAAGGTTGGGAATTGGATAAGGATATACTAATTTCATTGTGGGCGTCAAATGGTTTCATTCCACCCAAAGGAGGAAAAGACTCGTATATGCTTGGCGAAGAAATTCTTAACTGCTTTGTTTGGAGGTCGTTCTTGCAGGTTGTTAAGCCTGAAAAATATGGGTATGGTATTTTTAGATATAAAATGCATGATCTGATGCGTGGGGATGGTATTTATAGATATAAAATGCATGATCTGATGCATGACATGGCACATGATGTGATGGGGCATGATTGTTTAGTTATAGAGCGTGCAAGTAACAAGGTTGAGATACCAAATGGTGTGCTTCATTTGAGCGCGTTATGCCCCGTTCAGTTTTCACATGAGGATTTAGGAAAGTTAACATCGTTAAGGTCGATATTCATTACCAGGGACGTGGATGAACGTAGCAAAATTTTCAAGCAAGCTTATCTAAGGGTATTACACATGACTGGTTTTGAGGAAAGGACATTCCCTAAATCGATTTGCAAACTCAAACATCTGAAATACTTGAACTTATCATATTCAAGAATAAAAGTTTTACCCGAGTCAATTATGTATCTCCAAAACTTGCAATACTTGAACTTATCACGTTCAAGAATAGCAGTTTTACCTAAGTCGATTATGTATCTCCAAAACTTGCAAATGCTGCTTTTGGGTTTTTGTTTTTCACTGCGTAAGTTGCCTAAAGGCCTGAAATACATGAAAAATCTTCATTGTTTGGACATCAATGATGTTTCATTCGAACATTTTCCGGTAGGAATCAAAGAACTAACCAGTCTGCGGATACTTTCAACCTTTCCTGTTGGTAAAGAGAAAGGGGCCAAAATAGGGGAATTGGGGGATTTAAATCTACTTGAGGGCAAGTTGAGGTTAGAAGGGCTTGAGAATGTTGGAAGTTTAGGAGAAGCCAAGAGTGCCAAACTTGAATGCAAAAGAAATTTGTTGGATTTGGAGTTGTGGTGGTCTAGAGATATGCAACCAGAAGAGCGTGTAGATGAAGAGGTTCTGGAGGGACTAGAACCAAATCCGAGTCTCAAGAAATTGTTAATATATGGTTACATGGGAATGATTATTTCTCTCAGTTGGTTGGTGAATTTAGAAAATTTGGTTGAAATTTCATTTTATGTGTGTCATCGTTGTGAGCGTATTCCATCACTTGGGAGATTACCCAATCTTAGGGTCATTAAGTTGTATGAAATGAATTCTTTTAAGTGTTTCCTTGATGACGACACAAACATGTTAGGAGACACCACCAATATGTTTCTTTCTGTAGAAGAATTACACATCTATGGCTGTCCGAGGTTGGTTTCCTTGCCAAGTAACCTTCCAAAACTCAAGGTTTTAAAGTTATATGAGTGCAATGCTTTAGTTTCTCTACCGGATGAGATTCAGAGTTTCAAGGATTTGAAACAACTTACTATAAGGAAGTGTGCACAATTAGTGGAAAGGTATAAAAAAGATACCGGTGTAGAATGGCCTAAAATTTCTCACATTCCCCATGTCGAAATTTCTCATTCTTAATTTTGAGAGAGTTGCTACTGTAGTTGATTGTACATGCTTCCCAAGCATGATGTACAACTCTTTCAAGCTACCTCTATGTTTACATTGCCACGTGTTGCCACCTACCATTTCTTTTCCTAAGCCCACACACGTGAGAGCAGGACACCGGCCCACCACCATCACCATCACCGTGTCATCATCAGCCTACCGCTACCGATTCTTTGTAATATCCGTATCAGAACCGCCAACAGGTAGTTCGTCTGCCCTTATTTATGATTCAACCTATTTTTAATTTCAATTTCAATTTCTTAATTAATAACCTTGATTTTTCAACTGTGAATTTGATTTTTTTCGCTGTTAGTTATCTCTGTTCAATTTTTATTTCTTTGCTTCCTGTTAATTCTTCTTTTCTAATATCTTTATTAATTGTTACACATAGGGTTTTAACTGTTTATTTACCTCTTTGACTTGTAATTTAAACCGTTTTAATTCTCCAGGTTGTTTAATATCATGTTGAACGTTTACTTTTCACTTCGATAATGTTTTTGTACAGCTCTTGAAGCGGGTATTGGTTTTTTTTAGAGTTAATTGTCAAAATCGTCCCTGAGGTTTGGGCACGTTTGTCATTTTCGTCCAAAATGACACTTTTGTACCAAATTGCCCCCAACGTTTGTAACTTTTTGCCATTTTCATCCAAATCACTAACTTAGTGTATTTTTTCTGTTAAGTTGAGGATATTTGGATGGTATAAATATAAAACCACAGGGACGATTTTGGCAATTTATTCAAACCCTTTTTAATTTCTTTTATTTAATTATTTTTGTTACATATATAATAAAAAAGAATATATGTGGAGTTTTTAGAAAGAAAAAAAATAATAGTTTTGTCACATAATTTTTATAAATTTTCTTCCAAATCACTAACTCAGTTTATTTTTTCTATTAAGGTGAAGGATGTTTTAAATTTTATAAATTAAGAGAGAAATTAATTTACAGCTTCTTTATATAAATCAGTTTTATAAAGAAAAAACGTCATTGGTGTGTACACATAACAATCGATTACAACTTTTAGTATTTATCAGTTGTAGAGATAGAAAAAAATTGTAAAACGTTACATATTTTTTAAATGTGTTGAGAACCTAAGAAATATGTTGGTAAAAACAAAATATTTATTTAATTAAGATTATGAGGGTAACTAACTAATACTTATTCTGAGTGGCTTGAGTAAAGAAACTTTTGGTTCATAGCATTATAATTACAATTTGATGAGTAATTTTAAGGTTTGGTAATGATACGTTGTTTGATAAGGGAAATAGTAGAAGATGAATTACAAACTTGGTACATATGATAAGATTTTTTTATTTGACCTTTTTCAATAAGGTCACCAGCATTTTAGTTTTATAAAATTTAGAGGTTTAAGTAGATTTTATTTTTATAAAACTGCTCTATATAAAAAATTAGAAATTAATTTTTGTCTTAGTTTATAACATCCTTTGCTTTAATAGAAAAATTAACTTAGTTTGTGGTTGGATGAAAATTTATAAAAATTATGTGACAAAGCTATTATTTTTTTCATATAAAAATTGCATGTATATTTTTTTTTATTATATATGTAACAAAATTAATTAAATAAAAGAAATTTAAAAGAGTTTGAGTAAATTGCCAAAATCGTCCCTGTGGTTTTATATTTGTCAGTTTCATCCAAATATCCTCAACTTAACAGAAAAAATAAACTAAGTTAGTGGTTTGGATGAAAATGACAAAAAGTTACAAACGTTGGGGGCAATTTGGTACAAAAGTGTTATTTTGGACGAAAATGGCAAACCTGCCCAAACCTCAGGGACGATTTTGGCAATTAACTCTTTTTTTTATTTGGGTCTTTGAAAACTGCAGTTTCATTGATGGTTGAAAGGACTAATCACAATAGTATATAATTCTTAGCATGTACTGTTCTCTCTTCCATTTACTGTATATTTTGTCATTAATTAGCTTACATATTATGTGTATTTTATGTGTTTCTAGGAAAATAAACCAAGATTGTGTGTAATCAAAGTCATTCGAAGGTTACAACTCGCTGCCGTCTGTTGCGTCAAAGTTCTTCGAGTTGAAACGACATATTTTAGAAGCCGTCTATGGTGGTATGATTTATATTTTTGGTTCCAATATATGATTTTGCCACTTTTATCATTATTATTATTATTATTATTATTATTATTTTTATTTTTAAGTTGACAATATAAATTTCAGGACTTTGTAGAAGAGGTTATGGAACTTGTGGAACTAAATCCACTCAAGGGAGCCCTAGTTGGTCTACCTGGAATTGACGGATTATCAACTGAACAAAGAAAAAGATTAACAATTGCAGTTGAGTTAGTTGCAAACCCCTCTATTGTATTTATGGATGAACCTACTTCGGGACTTGATGCACGAGCCGCTGCCATTGTTATGAGAACGGTTAGAAACATAGTCAACACAGGCCGGACCATCGTTTGCACCATCCATCAGCCCAGCATTGATATCTTTGAATCGTTTGATGAGGTAGCATTTTCGACCTATTTAACTATTATGACTTGATTTGTGTTTACTTTTTTCATTCGTAACGGGTCAACTGCCTTCAAACAAATAGCTTTTACTGATGAAACGTGGCGGGAAGCTCATTTATGCTGGTCCCTTAGGCACTGGGTCCCACAAACTGATACAATATTTTGAGGTTTGTGTTTCTTCATAACAATTATATTATCTATGTTCAAAACGTAATAATTATATACCTCCTTTGGTGTGCTTAAATATTGAGTTATTTATAGGCGGTAAAAGGAGTACCTAAGATCCGACCTGGATATAACCCGGCTGCTTGGATTCTCGAGGTTACTTCAGCAACAGAAGAAAACCGCTTTGGTGTCGATTTTGCTGAAATATACCGTGAATCATATCTATATTTGTAAGCTAATATTTAAGTTAGTAGTTTCTATTTGTAATGGATTTAAATCTTTAATTCTACAATTCAATATTAAAATTTGTTATGTTTTTATTTTTGTAGGCAAAACCAAGAATTAGCAGAGAACTTAAGCAAACCAGATAGGAATTCAAAATTCTGGAGTTTTCCAACCAAATATTCCCAGACATTTCTAGGTCAATTTCTTGCATGCCTTTGGAAGCAAAATCTGTCCTACTGGCGGAACCCGCAATATACAGCTGTTCGGTTTTTCTACACAGTTATCATATCGTTGATGTTTGGGACAATGTGCTGGAAATTCGGTGATAAAAGGTGAACATTTTTAATATAATCAGAGTATTTTGATTTAGGGATAGTTGCATAAAAGGGCATCCATCTTTAGTTTTTTGCTGACGTGGATAGTTTTTCGCTGACATGGATGATGATGTGGACATATGTGGTGAAAAAAAAGTTTTTGTTGTTTTTTTTGCTGACATGGACATTGATTTTTTTCCACCTCATATGTACACATCAGCGAAAAACTAACTGGGTTAAGTTTTTTTTTTTTTTTAACGGAGGTCCATTGAGAAAAATTAGTTAGAAAGTAGGGACTAGATGTTATAATATTCTCAATTGGGATTATTATTGGCCAACTGAGAAAATGTGGCACTAACGTGCTTATGAAACCAGCTCACCTAACTTAAAGCATAGTTTTCGAAGTCTGATGGTTTTTTCTTGCCTAAAATAAGCTTATTGCCTGAAACAGAAATCATAATCATACTAAAGGTAGTTAAGTTGACTATTAATCAAATAATTCGTAACTTTTTCAGGGAAACACAGCAGGATATTTTTAATGCAATGGGATCAATGTATGCTGCAGTTTTATTTATTGGAATTACTAACGCCGCTTCAGTCCAACCAGTGGTTTACGTTGAAAGGTCTGTTTCATACAGAGAAAGAGCAGCAGGGATGTATTCTGCTTTACCATTTGCATTTGCACAGGTACATTCTGCTTAAATGTTTGTACTAATGAAACCTATATTCTTAACGTAATTTTTTTTTACGTTTTGCAGGTTGCAATAGAGTTCCCTTATGTGTATGTGCAATCGCTTGTGTACAGCCTTATTTTCTACTTTTTTGCTTCGTTTGAACGGAGTTTTTTTAAATTATTTTGGTACATATATTTTATGTACTTCACATTGCTATACTTTACCTTCTTTGGAATGATGACGATTGCTGTTACACCCAACCATAATATCGCTGCTATCGTTGCTGCTCCTTTTTATATGTTGTGGAACCTTTTCAGCGGATTTATGATCGCTTGCATGGTAACTAAAGTTTTATTATTAATTTTTTTATTCTTTTTGTATTTTATAAAAAAAAGGTTCATTTTTGTCAATGTTGATCAACAGAGGCTTCCTATATGGTGGAGATGGTATTATTGGGCGAATCCAGTATCATGGAGTTTGTACGGGCTGCTGACATCACAATATGGAGATGTGAATGAACCCTTAAAGCTTGCGGATGGTTTGCATTCAGTTCCTCCTTAGGATGCAATCTAATGATGGTGATGAAGAAACCGAATAGGGTGTTCGGCTATGGAGAGAGGGGCGATTTCGTGATGATGTTATTGTGATTAGAGTCTAACCCTTTAACCCTCTAATTATCTCCTTATATATGCACCCAAGAGGAAACCCTAATTAGTTAATAATGGTAATAAGGCCCATCAACAATTACCAACTAATTATTTAATAGGTTGTTATATATTTTGATCCATATAATGTAAATGATTATAATGGCTACTAGATTAAATATAACATAAAAATATATTTAATCTTACAACTAAGATATAGGAAAATACGACAACAGTGAGAATTCGAGTGTATGGTATATGGGTAGGGGTGTTCACGATCCGATCCGATCGAGGGTATGCTCATGCTCGGATTGAATTACAACCGATCCGAGCGGATCAAATTTGTAAAACCGATCGCAAAAGTGATGCTCATGCTCGGATTGAATTTTTCGAGCGATCGTCGAGCGATCTTCGAGGCGACGAGGCCTGAAACAAGTCCGACGAGGCGACGAATAAAGACATACCGATTGAAGCCTGAAACAAGTCCGACGATTAATTAACAAAAAAACATACCGATTGAAGCCTGAAACGATTAATTAACAAAAAAACATACCGATTTAAGCCTGAAACAAGTCCGACGAGGCGACGAATAAAGACTGGAGCGAACAGAAACATATATTTAACGGATACATATATTTAACGATATGTTGCAGGAACTGAAACAGGAGCGACTAACCTTTTAGGAGACACTTGAGCCGATGATTGTTCGATGAATTGAGTCGGAGACACTTGAGCCGATGATGAATTGAGTTGGAGAGGGAGACTGAGAGTCGACGGAGACACTGAGCAGTTGAGACTTGAGAGCGGCGACTGAATGAGTGAATTGTTATAGGAAATAGATTTAGGGTTAGATTTTTATACTAAATATGGGCTAATATTAT
Source organism: Helianthus tuberosus (assembly GCA_030545235.1). Classification (NCBI taxonomy): domain Eukaryota; kingdom Viridiplantae; phylum Streptophyta; class Magnoliopsida; order Asterales; family Asteraceae; genus Helianthus; species Helianthus tuberosus. Next base: position 8,818,319 of record CM060352.1, on the reverse strand, counting down.
TTGGGCTTTTAATTATTTTGGGCTATTATATTTTTTGGGTTTTTAATCTATAAAATATAATATATATATATATATATATATATTATTAATAAAAATAATTCGAGCGAAACCGAGCGATCGTCGAGCGAGCGGAGCCTTGCTCATGCTCGGATTGAATTTGAATCGAACCGATCCGATCGGCTCATTTACAAACTGAGCGGGAATCGAACGAGCATTTTTCGATCATTTTTCGAGCGATCGTCGAGCGATCTTCGATCGTCGAGCAGTTTGGACAGCCCTATATATGGGGTATGGGAGGCGTGGGGAAAACTACTCTAGCTCAACTAATTGATAACCATGAAAGGGTGAAGCAATATTTCGAATTAAAATGTTGGGTTTACGTTTCTGAGAACTTCCAAGTTAAAGAGCTAATAAAAGGAATCATTGCATCCATAGATATATGTGAGTGCACACTTACATATCTAGATGTGTTGCAAGAGTCACTTCAAAACAAGTTAAGAGGAAAGAAATTTTTAATTGTACTAGATGATGTTTGGATTGAAGAGGATGAAAAGGCCAAGTGGGACTAGGTAAGTAAAACATTAAGTTGCGGGGATGAAGAGAGTATTGTTGTGATGACAACACGATACGATACAACTAGTCGAATGACAACTAAAGTTCGCGAGTTACAACATGAACTTGGATGTTTATCAGAACAGTACTCATGGTTATTATTCAAGAAGTTTGCATTTCCAGAAGGAAGAGATGGGGACGACATAAGTAAGCTAGAGCCTATCGGAAGAGAGATGGTTGAGAAATGTAAAGGATTGCCTTTACCAGTGAAGACCTTGGGCAGCTTAATGTGGTCGAAAAGAAGTATAAGTGATTGGCAACGTGTACAATGCAACATTATATGGGAGTTGCAAGAAAGTAAGGTCTTGCCTGCTTTGAAGTTAAGTTATGACAACTTGCTTCCACATTTAAAGAGATGTTTTGCCTATTGTTGTATGTTTCCAAAAGGCTATTATATGGAAAAGGATGTCGTGATTCAATCGTGGGTTGCTAACGACTTCATTCGACCTAGAGGAGACATAGATTTGTATGTGCTTGGAGAAGAAATTTTTAATTTTTTGGTTTGGAGGTCCTTCTTCCAGGTAGATAAGAATTACAATGAAAATTTTAAAAAGCACACGAACCGAATGAACACGAACAAGATCTTGTTCGTGTTCGTTTGTTAAGGAAATTTATGTGTTCACGAACTATTCATGAACACATACCAAACAAGATTTTATGATCGTGTTTGTTTGTTATGGAAATGAACATGTTCATGTTTGTTGTTTGTGTTCATTTGTTAATTTTAGGGAACGAACGCAAATGAACGTTCATGAACACAAACTAATGTTCATGAACACAGATGGAAACAAACGAACACAAACAAGCGTTAATGAACATAATACACTGATATTTATTAGATATATTTTATTTGTCAGAATTTTGAAGTATTCAAATAAAATATAAGAAATAAAAAGACTAATGAACTATCGAACACAACGAACATAAACGAACACGTTACCGAACGTTCATGAACATAAATGAACGAATGCGGCCTTTGTTCATGTTCGTTTATTTTACTAAACAAAAGAAATTCCTTGTTCGTGTTCTAATAAATGAACGAACAAACGAACTTCCTGCCGAGCGGTTCACGAACTATTCGCTGAACGTTCGGTTCATTTGCAGCCCTAAGTCACTTACTCCTGAAAGCTGGTAACCCAATATGCAAATATCGAAATTTTGTAACTTTATAGAGAAAGAAAATACATATCACCCAAATAAAAATTTGATATATGTTGGCTACCTTTTTATTCAATTAGCCTAATTTTCTATAACAAAACTATATGTTTTCACTTTAGACGGTGGCACTTGGAGAAGACAAGACGAGTCTCGTAGTGGATTACCTTATGAAGGTACGCTATGGTTTCAAAGATCATATTTTAACCATTGAAAATTAAAAAAAAATTTATTTTGAAGTGTTGTATGATTCTGAAATGTGTGCAAAGATTTTAGGATTGGATATATGCACGGATACACTAGTAGGAGACGAAATGCGTAAAGGGATTTCCGGCGGTCAAATGAAACGGTTGACTTCAGGAGAACTGCTAGTGGGACCCTCACGGGTTCTTTTCATGGATGAGATATCAACCGGCCTTGATAGCTCAACCACTTATCAAATCATTAACTACCTTAAACATTCGACTCGTGCTCTTGATGGGACAACTGTCGTCTCGTTGTTGCAACCGGATCCTCAAACGTTTGAGTTGTTTGATGATTTGATTTTACTATGCGAAGGTCAAATTGTGTACCAAGGGCCCCGCAATGCTGCCGTCGCTTTCTTTGCTTCTATGGGTTTTCAGTGCCCGAAGAGGAAAAATGTGGCTGATTTTTTACAAGAAGTAATCATCATCACTTACTTTTTTGATATCAAATGAGCCGAGCCTGAGCTCGACCAAGCTCGAGCTCGATTAACTTATGAGAGCTCGAGCTCGGCTCAAGCTTCCTTTTTAAAGCTCTAGCTCAGCTTGTTGGTAGTTTCTTAAGCTCGAGCTCGGCTCGATTACCATCTATTAATTAATATATTAAATAAAAATATTATAAATAATAGACTCGTTTAGGCTTGCGAGCTCGATAAGTGAAGCGCGGGCTCGGGCTCGGGCTCGTTTACTAAACAAGCTTATTTTTAGGTTCGGGTCTCGGCTCGCAAACAAGTTTAAATAAGCTTGGCTCGTTTACTAGACACCTTTAAATACACAGTAAATGTTATTAAATATTAATAAAAACTAATATTACACAAAGGCTCGAGCTCTGGCTCGATAAATAAACGAGCTTTATTTTAAGCTCAAGGTCGGCTCGGGCTCGATAATATTCGGCTTGGCTCGTTTCGAACTTTTTCTCGAGCCAATCTCGAGTAGCTGTTGTTGTAGCTTAAAGTGTTAATTGACATAAAAGGACACACAGAATATTAATACTTAGACTAAATTACAAGTTTTGTCCTTTATGTATGTCCCAAATTGCAGGCGCTGTCCTTTAAACCAAAACTTGACAGGCGGTGTCCTTTGTGTTTTCAAAATCTTGCACGTTTTGTCCTTTAGGCCAAACTTAGTTAGATTTGTTAGTTAAATCTGGTGTCAAGGGGCTATTTTGTAAAAAAAAATTATTCAGGGACTAAATTGTAAAAGACTTAAAAATATAAAACCCCAAATTAGGTCTTCTTCCCCATTTATCCCCATTCACCACCGCCCCAAACACCTGCAACCACCACCGCCATTACCACCACACCCACCGCCCTCCGCCGCTCAACCATCACCTTCCCTCATCACTCACACCACCGTTCGTTTTCCGGTGAAACACCCCGACCACCCCCTCTTTCACTCACACCACCATCACCCTCCTTCTCCCTCTACTATGTTCCCCTCTCCCCGATAAACAACAACGGCAGCAGCACCACCAGTGGTGGCGGTGCTCAGCGGTGGCGGAGGACCGAGAGGAAGCAAGTCAACGAGCAGGTTCGGGTAGTGTTGGTTCAGTCTCGGGTCAGCAGGTTCAATTCGGATCAATTCAAGCTTGGCGAGGTCAGGTTCAGGTTCAGTCTCGGGTCAGCGCCATCGAGGTGCTGTTGCCCTTTAGTGTTGACAGTGCTGCTCTTGCTGGATTGTTTGAGACTGCTGGAAATGTTGAGATGGTTGAGGTATGGCTGTTAATCTCTTGTTTTAAACCTAAATTGGGTCTGAATTTGTTGAGAATTTTAACTGTTTTTGACATAATTTGGATTCAAATTGTCTGAATTTTTAATTTTCCCCTGTTTCTAGTAGTATGTGAAACAGAGGAATAAATACTCCTCATAAAGCTAAATTGGTTGTGATTTTGTTGAAAATTTTGCGTTCATTTGAGGAATTTTGACTGTTTTTTTTTACCTAACTTGAAGTTTAGTGTAATTGGGCCCTGTTTCTAGTAGTATGTAAAACAGAGTGTATGTGTCTTAGGGTGTTATTATTTCTACTGTTTTAGACCTAAATTGAATTCACACTTTCCAAATTTTATTTTTTTTATAATTTTTTTTTTACCTAAGGTGAATTCAGTGAATTGGGCAGCTGTTTGTAGTAGATAAACACCAACACAATTGAGTTATAACTGCTTAATAGTATGTGAAACAGAGGTTTCTTTATCTATCTTTATATGTTGTGTAACAATGTCATCAGTTGAAGAAGTTGACGAAGCTGTCAGGAAGTTCAATGATTTGTTTTTGATTGCAGGTGGATATGTTTGGAGAATCGATGCCGGAGAATCGATGCCGGATATGTTTTGGTGATGTTTGGTGGTGGTGGTGGTGGCGGTAGTGGTGGTGGTGGCGGTGGTGGCAGTGGCGGTGGTGGCGGTGGCGGTGGTGGCGGTGGTGGTGGTGGCGGCGGTGGAGGGTGGTGGTGATGGTGATGAAGGGTGGTGGTTAGTAATTTACTCAATAATATTAATTAATAATAATAATAATAATAATAATAATAATAATAATAATAATAATAATATTAAGTTTTTTACAATTTAGTCCCTGAATAAATTTTTTTTACAAAATAGCCCCTTGACACCAGATTTAACTAACAAATCTAACTAAGTTTGGCCTAAAGGACAAAACGTGCAAGATTTTGAAAACACAAAGGACACCGCCTGTCAAGTTTTGGTTTAAAGGACAGCGCCTGCAATTTGGGACATACATAAAGGACAAAACTTGTAATTTAGTCTAATACTTATTAGATATGTGATTATTGTCAAAGGGCATTTAGGTAAATTTGGATCACCTCATTGTTCCCCTTTTTTCAAACTTAAATTTTTCTTTTTGCACTCAGGTTACATCGGTAAAAGATCAAGAACAATATTGGTCACTTGACGAACATTACGAATACGTTCCCGTTGAGAAATTTGTAGAAGTGTTTAGACCGTGGGGTATGGGGCGGGGGTTTGGGCGTGGGTTGGGGGAAAACGCCCAAGCCACCACCCCGGGTGGGCTTGGGTTTGGGCGTGGCCCTTGGGGCTTGGGTTTCAAGCTGGGCGTGGGGCGGTCTTGACATCTTAGCTGGCGGACTCCCATTTGCTCACCCCGCCATGTCATAGCGGTCCATATGAAAAGTTTGAATTTTAAAATTCAAAGTTTCAAACCGTTGGCTTGGCCAAGCGGGCACCCCAACAGGTCACCCCAACCCCAACATCCCCTATAAAAAGCCCCAAACCCCAATCGTGTGGTCCATCCCAAACCCCACCGCTATCCCCCGATACCCCACCGGTCACCCCAACCCCAACATCCCACGAACCCGCTATGGCATCTTGGACCCACGAGGAAGAACGTGCCCTCGTCACAAGCGTCGTTGACGCTATCAAGGGGCGGCCACCGGGCCAAACAAAATATTGGCCGGAAGCTTTCGCAGCCTACCGACATAACGTCGGTAACGACCGCCACAACCTCAACGCGTGCCAACATAAATGGCGCGAGCTACGGCCCAAGCTCGAGCGTTTCAAGGCTTACTACGAAGCCGTTCCCGGGGGCGAGTTAAGCCACGAGGACCGGGTGGCCGTGGCGAACATAGAGTTTCGAGGCAAGGAAAAAAAGGCGTTCGACAAGATCGACCTTTTTGAAATTTATTTAACGCTCTAGGTTTTTTATTTTGTAATTTTTAGGATTTTGTAATTTTTAGGATTATGTAATTTTTAGTATTATGTAATTTTTAAAATTTTAATGATGTAGGTTTTTTTTATAAATATTGTGTGATTTTTATAAATTTTTTGTAATTTTTTTTTGAATACTCTGCCATGCGGTGCACCCAACCCAAGCCCAACCCACGCCATGCCATACCCCGCGGACACGTAACCAGGCGGTTGGGGGGGGGGGGGGGGGGCTCCCATTCCACGTGTCAGCAAATGCCGGGGGCTCCCATTCCACGTGTCAGCAAATGCCCCAACCCAACCCAACCCAAGCCCAACCCAAGCGGCCAAGCCCCACCATACCCCACGGTCTTAAATCAAACTTTCTCGGTAGAAATTTATCACGTGAGCTGGTGATTCCGTTTGATAAATGCCGTAATCATCCTGCAGCCCTTTCTACACACACTTATGGTGTAAAAAGAATGAAGCTACTCAAAATTAGTTTCAAATGGCAGATGTTACTTCTTAAACGTGAATCGTTGGTGTATATCTTCAAATACTTTCAGCAGATGTTACTTCTTAAACGTGAATCGTTGGTGTATATCTTCAAATACTTTCAGGTATATACTTACACAATTTTATTGTTTATTACACATTTTTTACATAAAATCACAAGATACTATATATGTACTCGTTCTTGATTCTACCAGTTTGGCAGGTCTTTTTTTGTCCTTTTCTTTTGGGATTTTATTATTATTAGGGTAAAATGCCATATCCATCCCTGAGGTTTGGCCAGTTTTACGACTTTCGTCGAAAGGTTTGTTTTCCGCATCTGGATCCAAAACTTTTGAAATCTTGCCATTTTAATCCGGCCCGTTAACTCCATCCATTTTCTCCGTTAAGGCAGGGGTATCTTCGTTTTTTTATTAACTTAAAAGGGCAATTCGTTCTTTTTCACTTTATGTACAAGCATTTAGCATAATGTACAAGTATTCAAAAAAGACGAAATTACCCTTAAGTTAACAAAAAAAGACGAAAATACCTTGCCTTATCGGAGAAAATGGATGGAGTTAATGAGCCGGATGAAAATGACAAGATTTCAAACCTTTTGGATCCAGATGTGGAAAAATAAACCTTTGGACGATAGTCACAAAACTGGCCAAACCTCAGGGATGACATGGCATTGTACTCTTATTATTATTGTTGTTGTTTACAAAAGGAATTGAGGCATGGTATCTTACAAAATTCCATTCTTGTTTATTTTACTTTTTTAAACTGATTTTGATTGTTGTTTTTTTTGCAGCTTATGTTGGTGGTTTTGGTCATGACGAGTGTATTTTTCCATACAACTTTGCATCGTAATTCACTGGATGATGGTGGAGTTTATCTTGGCGCTCTATATTTCGCAATAGTTATGATATTATTCAACGGTTTTATGGAGGTCCCAATGTTAATAGCCAAACTTCCCGTTATCTACAAGCACAGAGATTTACATTTCTACCCCTCCTGGGTTTACACTCTTCCGTCTTGGCTTTTAAGTATTCCTTCATCAATTATAGAATCCGGTATTTGGGTGGCCGTCACATATTATCTCGTTGGTTTTGATCCCCAATTATCAAGGTGCATCTTCTTCAAATTATTTACTTAGGAAATTGGATTTTAATAATCCCAACTTTAACATATTTGCCGACAACAGTCCCAACTAAGGAAATGTTTTGTGTCGGTCCCAACTTTTAACCTCTTTCTCCCAACGATCCCACACTAACTAAAAGTCAACACAGTTAGTTTTTGCTGACATGGACTCTTACACAAGCAGTTCACATCATCAGAACTTTGCCACATAAGCAGTCCACGTCACCAAAACTTTGACTTATATGCCACATAAGCAGTCCACGGCAGCAAAAACTAACTTGGTTAATGTTTAGTTAGTATGAGATCGCCGGGGAAAATAGGTTAAAAGTTGAGACTGTCACAAAACATTTCTTTAGGTAGGATTATTGTCGGCCAATATGTCAAAGTTGGAATTATTAAAATCCAATTTTCCTTTACTTTAGTATGTTTAATCATTAGTATTTAATTCCCATTATTTATATACTTTTATTATGTTGATATCTGTAGATGCTTGAAGCAGTTCTTGTTATACTTCTTGTTGAACCAAATGTCGATCGGTCTATTTCGTGTGATGGGATCTTTAGGCAGAAATATGATAGTTGCTAATACGTTCGGATCTTTTGCCATGTTGGTTGTCATGGCACTCGGTGGATTTATACTGTCTAGAGGTATATTTTTACCTTGTATTTTTTTTTTAAAGGGCCAATTTTATGAAAAAGTGGCCAACTTTGGTCTGTTTTCTGTTCTTGGTAACCATCTTTTTAAAAAGCCAAAGAAAACCATAGAACTTAAAAAAAAATATTTTTTAAGTATTTTACCTAAGAGACCAGTTATTAGGTACCAGAAAAAAGTCAACATTGTCAAAAGTTACCGATATGTGAGCTGTTACCCATTATTTTTAATCAGAATTTTTGAAAGTTGGTTACTTTTGTATGCAGCTTGTTGATGACATCACACATTCGGTTCTATGTTTGTGATTATCTAAACATTATGTTGTCCGTTTGATTACCGGTTGATGTTATTATCTCAGACTTCCGTCTTGTTATCAAATCTGATCACCGTGTGCTAGTTTATCGATCCGATCTGTGTTTCTACAGAATTAGGCTAATAAAATATACATATTGAAAGTAAATCAGTGTTGTAATATTATTGTAGATAGCATCCCGGCTTGTAGGATTTGGGGTTACTGGTTTTCCCCTTTAATGTATGCCCAAAATGCGGTTTCAGTCAATGAGTTCTTGGGGGATACTTGGGATAAGGTAAGACTTATATATAGCTGAAAACTCTAATTTTACCCGTTGACCCGTTAACAATAAAATATGCTCAATATGAGACATTTTCTCTGACTTATATTTGTATCGGGTGCGCAGGCAGCTGGAAACAATACTGACATCCCTTTGGGAACTATGCTACTGAAAGTCAGAAGTCTGTTTCCGGAAGATTATTGGTATTGGATTGGAGTTGGTGCTTTACTTGGTTACACTATTTTATTCAACGTTCTCTTTACATTATTCCTTACGTATCTTAATCGTAAGTTTTCTCCTTGCTGTAACAATTAGGGATAATGTATAGATAGTCAACCCAAATATCATTTTGGTTTTTTATTTTTGATTCCGGGAGAAAAGCATGCCGAAAAAGTACACGGATAGTTCCTGTGGTTTGCATTTTGTCACACATTTAGTCCCCATCCAACAAATCTAAAGGTCATAGCATGTCCAAGTTAGGGACTAAATGTGTTACAAAGGGAAAAGCACAGGGACCATCCATGTACTTTTGAAAAATCTGGGAACGAAATGCGTTACCAAGTGCAAACCACAGGGACCATCAATGTACTTTTGGAAAGTTAGGGACCAAATCTAAAATTTTGGTAAACCATAGGGACTATCCTTGTACTTTACTCTTAAATTTTTTTAAGTGCCCTTAATTTAAAGCTCCTGTGATTTCTAGAGTTGTAAAATGACAAAAGTGTGCTCAAATATGTTTCAACAATCCGCCTAGAGTTGATTCTTTTGAGTAGATTTAGGGGCATTTTTGTAAAAAATAATTATAATCTCTAGGTGTGACAAAAGCTTTAACTTTAGGGGCATTGTCATTTTACAATTTTTGAATTTTTTTTAATCTTATGGAAACAGCGTAAATAAAACCAAATTAATACTTGATTGGTGTCTAAAGATGTTTTGATACACTTGGGTGACCTATGTATATATTATCTCTGTTAATCAACTTTTCATATGATTTTGCAAAAGACCATATTTATGTTTTTTTTAATATATTAAATACAGCTCTTGGAAACCATCAAGCAATTATCCCTCGTGGGACCGTCAAATCGCAGAAGACGAGAAACGGGATTGTCTCTGTTATCATTGAGTTAAAAGATTACTTACAGCGTTCACCTTCATATGCTGGTATGTAGCATAAATCAATATAATTATATAACTAAATATACATTCTTTCTCAATCGAAGTTGACTAGTCAACTTTAACTGTTTTCTTCACGGTTACTGTAGGTGCCGAAGCCGACAGTCAAAGAGGAATGGTTCTTCCATTTCAGCCTCTCACCATGTCTTTCCGGAACATAAGTTACTACGTCGATGTCCCACGGGTATGTTAAAATTTTTCAAAAATAATATTTTGAGTAAAATGCCATTTCGTCCCTGAGGTTTGGCCACTTTTGCTACTCTCGTCCAAAGGTTTGTTTTTTCGCATCTGGATCCAAAAGTTTGAAATCTTGCCATTTTCATTCGACTCCTTAACTCCATCCAATTTTTAACGTCAAGTCAGGGGTATTTCCGCCATTTAATCTTGCCATTTTGATATAACTAAACAAAACAAGTAGCTAAAATGACAAAAATACCCTTGACTTAACGTTAAAAAATGGATGGAGTTAACGAGTCGGATGAAAATGCCAAGATTTCAAACCTTTTGGATCCAAATGCGAAAAACAAACCTTTGTACGAAAGTCGCAAAAGTTGCAAACCTCAGGGACGAAAATGGCATTTTACTCTAATATTTTTCGTACTTATCTATCAATCTCATATAATCTTTGCTCTAGGAGTTGAAGCAACAAGGTCTATCGGTAAACAAGTTACAACTATTGGTCAATGTAACGGGAGCTTTTAGGCCGGGTCTCCTTACCGCGTTGGTCGGTGTCAGTGGGGCTGGTAAAACGACTCTTATGGATGTCTTAGCTGGCAGAAAAACCGGCGGCCATATCTCGGGCCAAATTTATGTTTCGGGTTACCTTAAAAACCAAGAATCATTTGCAAGAATTTCTGGTTATTGTGAACAAAACGATGTTCATTCCCCGTGTTTGACCGTTTATGAAGCATTGATGTTTTCTGCTTGGCTTCGATTACCTTCTGATATTAATGCAGCAACGAAAAGGGTAAGAACTTAGTTAAATTAAGTTATCATTTTTTTTGAAAGCTAGTGGGTATCCCCCGCGCTCCGCAGTGGGGTCGAAACGTAGATAAAAATAAGCAAATTGCGACAGACAAGTCTATGTGAAGATAAAAAAACCATCTTGCGGTAGTATTCAAAAGTCATGGAAAAGTTATCAGTTCAGTCCGTGACGGTACGGTATCGACACTCGTTATGACCATAAAAACGAATATGTGCTGCGGGTTCGGAATGCAATTGAAATAATCTACTTACGACGGTACATATAGAAAATTTAGAAAAACATTACGTTGAGAAAGAAACTAAAAAGAAACGACTACAAATAAGTAAAAGGAAAAATTAAAAATTCTGGGTCTAAATTGTAATTACAATAAAACGTAAAAGGGAAAAAACTAAAAGTTGAGAGTCTAAATAATAATTATAATAAACTGTAAGGGTAAATAATGAAAAAAAAAACCTTATTAAAGTTGAGGGGTTAAACATGTCATTACTAAAAGTTGACAAAATAGCTTTTTAGTATATATAATAGTAGTGATTATGCGATAATTCAGAATCACATAATCAGATCATGATCAGATTATCAGTTCCAAAACACATTTTTTTTTTAAATTTCAGGACTTTGTAGAAGAGGTTATGGAACTTGTGGAACTAAATCCACTCAAGGGAGCCCTAGTTGCAGTTGAGTTGGTTGCAAACCCCTCTATTGTATTTATGGATGAACCTACTTCGGGACTTGATGCACGAGCCGCTGCCATTGTTATGAGAACGGTTAGAAATATAGTCAACACAGGCCGGACCATTGTTTGCACCATCCATCAGCCCAGCATTGATATCTTTGAATCGTTTGATGAGGTAGCATTTTCGACCTTTTTAACTATTATGAGTTGATTTGTGTTTACTTTTTTCATTCGTAACGGGTCAACTGCTTTCAAACAAATAGCTTTTACTGATGAAACGTGGCGGGAAGCTCATTTATGCTGGTCCCTTAGGCAATGGGTCCCACAAACTGATACAATATTTTGAGGTTTGTGTTTCTTCATAACAATTATATTATCTATGTTCAAAATGTAATGATCTATAATTATATACCTCCTTTGGTGTGCTTAAATATTGAGTTATTTATAGGCGGTAAAAGGAGTACCTAAGATCCGACCTGGATATAACCCGGCTGCTTGGATTCTTGAGGTTACTTCAACAACAGAAGAAAACCGTCTTGGTGTCGATTTTGCTGAAATTTACCGCGGATCATATCTATATTTGTAAGCAAATATTAGATTTAGTACTTTATATTTGTAACGGTTTTAATTATTTAATTCTACAATTCAATACTTAATTTTGTTATGCTTTTATTTTTTAGGCAAAACCAAGAATTAGCCGAGAACTTAAGCAAACCAGATAGGAATTCAAAATTCTTGAGTTTTCCAACCAAATATTCCCAGACATTTCTAGGTCAATTTCTTGCATGCCTTTGGAAGCAAAATCTGTCCTACTGGCGGAACCCGCAATATACAGCTGTTCGATTTTTCTACACCGTTATCATATCGTTGATGTTTGGGACAATGTGCTGGAAATTCGGTGATAAAAGGTGAACATTTTTAATATAATCTGAGTATTTTGATTTAGGGATAGTTGCATAAAAAGGCATCCATCTTTAGTTTTTTGCTGACGTGGATAGTTTTTCGCTGACATGGATGATGATGTGGACATATAAGGTGAAATTTTTTTTTTGTTTTTTTGCTGACATGGACATTAATTGTTTTCCACCTCATATGTACACATCAGCGAAAAACCAACTGGGTTAAGTTTTTTTTTTAACGGAGGTCCATTGAGAAAAAAATAGTTAGAAAGTAGGGACTAGAGGTTATAATATTCTCAATTGGGATTATTATTGGCCAACTGAGAAAATGTGGGATTATTAAAATTCAATTTGCCACTTTTTAACATAGAGTAAACTGCCAAAATGGTCCCTGAGTTTTGGCCACTTTCAAACCTTTTGAATCTGGGTCCATGTGGTTTCAATTTTGTTGTCATTTTCATCCAAAAGAAAAATCTGGTCAGATTTTTCAGTTAAGATCCAACTTTTTTGTCTTTTTCCTCCCTTTGAATGAAGGACAAAATGGTCAGATTTTTTTTAATTTGTTATAATAAAACGTTAAAAGACCATTTTGCCCTTCATTAAAAGGGAGAAAAAAGAAAAGAAAAAATGGATGCTAACTGAAAAATCTGACCAGATTTTGATTTTGGATGAAAATGATAACAAAATTGAAACCACAGGGACCCATATTCAAAAAGTTTGACTTTTGGACTAAAGCGGCAAAAGTGACTAAACCTCAGGGACCATTTTGACATTTTACTCTTTAAAATATTTATAGTAATCAGACCATGTTAGTGGTAAAAAAAGTGATGACTTGGCAGTAAGGTTTGACCATGCTGACGAGCACTGATGTGGCACGAACGTGCTTATGAAACCACCTCACCTAACTTAAAGCATAGTTTTCGAAGTCTGATGGTTTTTTCTTGCCTAAAATAAGCTCATTGCCTGAAACAGAAATCATAATCATACTAAAGGTAGTTAAGTTGACTATTAATCAAATAGTTCGTAACTTTTTCAGGGAAACACAACAGGATATTTTTAATGCAATGGGATCAATGTATGCTGCAGTTTTATTATTGGAATTACTAACGCCGCTTCAGTCCAACCAGTGGTTTACGTTGAAAGGTCTGTTTCATACAGAGAAAGAGCAGCAGGGATGTATTCCGCTTTACCATTTGCATTTGCACAGGTACATTCTGCTTAAATGTTTGTACTATTGAAACCTATATTCTTAACATAATTTTTTTTACGTTTTGCAGGTTGCAATAGAGTTCCCTTATGTGTATGTGCAATCGCTTGTGTACAGCCTTATTTTCTACTTTTTAGCTTCGTTTGAACGGAGTTTTTTGAAACTATTTTGGTACATATATTTTATGTACTTCACATTACTATACTTTACCTTCTTTGGAATGATGACAATTGCTGTTACACCCAACCATAATATCGCTGCTATCGTTGCTGCTCCTTTTTATATGTTGTGGAACCTTTTTAGCGGATTTATGATCGCTCGCATGGTAAATAAAGCTTTATTATTATTTTTTTTATTCTTTGTGTATTTTATAAAAGAGTTAAATGTCATTTTAGACCCTATGGTTTGGGTCATTTTGTCAGTTTAGTCCAAATGTTTCATTTTTCTCCCGTGGGTCCAAAAAGGTTTTACCGTTGCCATTTTAGTCAATTGGGTTAACTTCATCAATTTTTTATGTTAACCAGAAGGGCAATTTGGTCATTTTATATGTAATTTTGTTAACTAGAAAGACAATTCGACCATATAAAATGACCTAATCACCCTTCTCGTTAACAGGAATAATGGATGAAGTTAACTTAGTGGACTAAAATTGCAACAGTGAAACCTTTTTGGACCCACATACAAAAAATGAAATGTTTGGACTAAACTGGCAAAATGACTCAAACCACAGGGACTAAAATGGCATTTAACTCTAAAATAAAAAAAAGGTTCATTTTTGTCAATGTTGATCAACAGAGGCGTCCTATATGGTGGAGATGGTATTATTGGGCGAATCCAGTATCATGGAGTTTGTACGGGCTGCTGACGTCACAATATGGAGATGTTAATGAACCCTTAAAGCTTGCTGATGGCGTTCAGTTCCGCTACGACAGTTTCTTAAAGACGAATTGGGGTACCGCCATGAATTTTTGGGTGTTGCTGCCACTGCAGTGGTGGGTTTCTGTCTATTGTTTGCAGTGACATTTGCATTTACTATGAAATCCTTCAACTTCCAAAGGAGATGAAGATGTGTAAATTGTAATGCCTCTAAAAACTAGTTGACAGGGCTTCGGGAATCCTCCAACAAGTGTTTGTTTTGTGTTGTTTGCAGATTAAATCATGCGGTTTTGTTTTGACACTGAGGGTGTACAAGGCATCAAATATTGAAATAAATAGAAAATATTTAGGTTTTTGTAATTTGAACAAAGTCATGTAGGTGACAAATATGTACAATGGATACTCAATTTCCTTTTCAGTTTAAACAAATCTTGTCAATGATACTAAAGATGGTTTAGTATGTATACAAATCTTAGAAGGAATAAGAATTGGACATGTGTCATTGAGGGATTTTAAGTAGAAGGGCTATCATGTAATTTCACATTTTAATTTTATTTTTGGAATGTATCTTCATTAACTAAAATTCCATGATTTTCGGAATTTTTATTATTTTCGAATTCAAATCTGGAAGTCAATGTGTTTATCTGAAAACTATCAGCATGTTCTTAGTGATTTGTGTTACCAGTCAGAGATGTTGAAGTCAGTGTGTTTTAACACTCTGAAGTCAATATATAATCAGGTTGTGTTTTAACAGTTTTTTTGCATTGGAACAATCTGAATGTGTTTTATGTTATTGTCTATGTCACATTACATCGCATATTCCATTGTTCAGAAGATTACTGGAATTTATCAGCATGTTCTTGGTGCTGTGTTTTAACAGTTTACAGGGCTAAAGTCAATTTTTTTATAGATCCCACAATATAAAGATGGTAAAACACAGGGTATGAATCTGATTGATGTTAAAACACAACTGTATGAATCTGAATGCTAAAACACAACTGTATGAATCTGATTGTTGTTAAAACATAACTGTATGAATCTGAATGCTAAAACACAAGTGTATGAATCTGCTTGCTGTTAAAACACAACTATATGAATCTGTTTGCTGTTAAAACACAATTGTATGAATCTGGATGCTAAAACACAACTGTATGAATCTGCTTGCTGTTAAAACACATCTATTTGAATCTGGATGCTAAAACACAACTGTATGAATCTGAATGCTAAAACACAACTGTATGAATCTGCTTGCTGTTAAAACACATCTGTATGAATCTGCTTGCTGTTAAAACACAACTGTATGAATCTGTTTGCTGTTAAAACACATCTGTATGAATCTGAATGCTAAAACACAACTGTATGAATCTGCTTGCTGTTAAAACACATCTGTATGAATCTGGATGCTAAACCACAAATGTATGAATCTGCTTGCTGCTAAAACACAACTGTATTAATTTGCTTGCTGTTAAAACACATCGTCAAGAAAACGGAGATGATAAGAACAATATTTGAATGGTGATGATAAACTCGGAGATGGCGAAGTGTTTTAATTTGATCCGGTGCTCTCCATCGTTTCTAAAGTTATCTTCTTCTATGATTGTACTTATTTTTTGGTAGGGATTGGGGTTTCCAAGATGGGTTTGGAGAGAGAGAGAGAGGGAAAATCGCTTGAAATTAGGAACTGGGCGGTTATCTAATTGATTTAAAACACGGCCATTGACAAAATTGCCCCTACTCATTTAAAACAATCAATTAATTAAACTCAAATATTACAAGATTGCCACTGATTTAATCTCAACCCTTAAACACACCAATCGGATGGACCAGATCGCTTCCTAGACCTTCTAGGAAAAACACACTTTCCGTGCGAACCCTACTTTATATATATATATATATATATATATATATATATATATATATATATATATATAGGGAGAGGCTCATGCGAGAACCACCCTTATTGTGAGAACCGCGAGAACCAATGTGAACACAACCTAAAATAGCTAAAAAAACCTAACCCCCACCCCCCCCCCCCCCACCCCAAGCTAAAATGCTAAAAAACTAAACCCCCAAAAAACCTAAAAAAATCTAAAAAAAATCTATTTTTTTAATATTTTTTATGCTCAAATCGCTACTTTTAGTGGCAAAAAAAAAAATTAAAAAAAATTAATTTTTTTTTTGCTTCGAAAAGTAGCGATTTTTATATAAAAAATATTAAAAAAAAATTTGTGTGATTTTTAGCTATTTTTAGGCATTTTTGGTTGTGTTCACATTGGTTCTCGCGGTTCTCGCAATAAGAGGTGGTTCTCGCATGATCTTCTCCCTATATATATATATATATATATATATATGCACATATCCCTTTCAAAGCAATATATTCTTGGATGTGATATATCTCTATGACTATTTTAGCGATAAATCACCTCTATATCCTCTTAAATGCATTTTCTACATTTTTTCTTATGGTCTATCACCTTTGAGTCGTGTATCTTCGAAATCTCTAGCAAACTGAACTTATCTTTTTATTTATTTATTTTTATAAAAAACTATAATCTGACTAGTTGTAGCAAACAACTCCCAAGAAACAGCAACATGCGTACCATACGCCCAGGCCAACGTAAGGTATGTCGGCTATACATCACCTGGAGCTGCATAAACTTAGCATCAAGATGACACATCAACCCCGATAACATCTCCTTAAAATTGTTGCCACCGAGAATTAAAACTCGATCATCGGATGGCACGTCTTCAATATTCTTGATTCTTACTTTATATAGCAACTCTTAAACTTTATTCTAGCATTTTGAATAACCTTTGCACAATCATCTTGCCACTTTATGATTAGTTTGTCAATGATTCATCAAAATGTGACCAATATATTATATCTAAAAGTGACTATAAGGCTCCCCTTCACCTCAGCTTAAAAGTGACCAATATATTCTATCTCTAGGTTATACTGGCGTCCATTAACTTAGGGCTTGAAACCTTAATCGGTAATATATTATCAAACATCATAGTTGGTAGAACATGTATTCCGCCTACGTGAAGGATCTGATTAAAAAGGTCTAGAAACTAGTTAGACCAATGGTATGGGAGGCTCATCCCCATGAGGATGAGTCGCCACGTCACCGCCACGTAGGAGAGGCTTGGAGAGGATGGACCTAGGGGGAGGGGGATAAACCCCTTTATATATATATATGTATGTATGTATATATATATATATATGTATGTATATATATGTATGTATGTATATATATATATATATGTAGTGTGAGGTTCATTGGGGAACACTAAAAAAGTGGGGAACCGGGGAACACTCTTAAAAATTTAACTTAACATGTTAAAAATTAATTTTTTAAACATCTTTTTCGGCGCTTCTCCTTATATATACTTGTAGAAGCATTTTTAATAAAAAAAAATCAAAAACTAAAAATATTAAAAAAAAATTAAAAAAAAGCTAAAAAAAATTTTTTTTTAGAAATTTTTTTTTTTTTACTCGACTAGATCCTCCTCCTTTTTATAAAGAAAAGCGCTGAAAAAAATTTAAAAAAAAATTATTTTTAACATGTTAAGTTAATTCTATAAGATATAACTGTTTTTTAAACATTTTTTTTATATTTTTAGTTTTTGATTTTTTTTTATCAAAAATGTTTCTACTTGTATTTATAAGAAAAAGCGCCGAAAAAAAATTAGAAAAATATTTTTTTTAACATGTTAAGTATAATTTTTAAAAGTGTTCCCTTGTTCCCCACTTTTTTAGTGTTCCCCAATGAACCCTCCCCTATATATGTATGTATATATATGTGTATGTATATATATATATGTATGTATAGATGTGTGTGTGTGAGGAGAGAGGAAGTTGGCCCGTCATCATCGGCTTGGGGAGGACGATTTGGACGGGGCTGGGATGGCGACAGGCATGGGGGGTGGTTCCGATATATGATTTTATCAGTTGTACTTATAGCATGTATTATATAATATTTCTTTGATTTGTGTTTCAGGAAGGTGTTTCAGGAAGATGCAATCTAGAGTCCAACAACAAATTGTGAAAAAAGAAACAGAAGAAAGCGAACAAGATGGTGAGTCAATTACTGACTCAGACTCGGTAATCTTGAAACCAAAGATCTTCCTGAAAACGATGATGGTAACAAAGTAAACACAAACATTGTCAGACAAGAAGATTTAGTCATGGGTTGACCGAGTTTCATGGAAGTGGACGTTCAATATGGAGAAAACGTGGGAAACATGTAGGAACTACGTGGGCGTTATAGTCTTTTGTTTAACTTTATTTTGTATTTAAGCACCTTGTTTTTCATTGTAATGTTACGAGATTTAAATTAATTTAGAGAAATCTTTTTGTCATAATGTGTATGTCTATAACCAGGGCCTGAATCAACAATCCTCGCATCCCACCTTTAGCCTAAAAAATACACTATAGCGAACCCATGAATTATTTTCAAAGGGTGCGAATGAGGGGTTTAACCAAAATTTCAAGGGGTGCAGCAATGGTTTAAGCCAAAAAAATACACTATATTTTTTTAAGTGGTGCGCCCGCTCACCCAAGGGCTCACTTGGGTCCGCCCCTGGTGAAACATACATATTTGTGTGTTATAATCAAAGAATCAATTCAAGAAATATTTGTGTATTGTGTTGTGAACCTGATAATCTCTTGCAGAAGAGAGATAATAAGCAAATGGGGATATGCACTTGAAGATTGTTGTTGCTAGTGTTGTTGGTGTATTTTTTAGTGAATGTCTGATTTTGATGTTTTTATTGCATTTGTGGTTGTGTTGATAATACAAAAAAGTACTCATCTTACTTTTGTAATAAGAAGCTATGGCATATCAAATTTCATATCGTTTTGCTCTAGTATTTGAAAAGCTTCACTTATGGCTTTCATTCAACTTCAGAAAAGCTTCACTTATGGCTTTCATTCAACTTCAGTAAGGTCTTGACTTTCTCCTTATGAACATGAGATCGACGTGGAGCGGTTGGGTATATTACTAGTTATATCTAATAACTATTTATCCATAATTTGGATAAAAATGAGGGATTAAAGTGTAATTAAGATGAGGGGATTAAAGAGTAATTGTTGTTTGAAAGACTAATTTACCCTTATTTTAAGTTGTATTTTATGCATTAAACCCAAAAAAAGTTTTTAACTTTTGGGTATCGTAAAATGTCTTTTCCTTATGCATTATAGTATAGATATAGATGTATATGTCTCATTGTAATAGTGTAGAAGAAATATAGATCATGGAATAAAACAGTTTTCCCCCTATTTCTCTCTCGTATCTTTTCACGTTATCAGCATCTTTGTTCTTCACCAAATTGTGATTCAAGCTAGTGAAGTATTAATGGTTTCTCCATCCAACATTGTGGAACAACCTCAAACAAATCCAATTGACAAAACCAAATACGAACCGAGGCCATGGTCTCTACTTAAACATCATTTGTGTGAAGAACTTATGAACCATCAACGAAGTTGACGACCGTCTTCTCACTCGGATTTCTACTTTTCCCCAAATTCATCTCGCTCAAAAAAACAATTATTGGGCAATGGGGATGGATATACAGGCAAAGGCTACTTATGCGAGGGTCCTACACATATGCATTAGTTCTGGGATTAAAAATATTTGCAATGGCATATGGAACAAAATATGGATTTTATTAAGAGTTCCAATAGTCTAGCATTATAATTGGAGTATATTGGTTTAGACTGGGAAATGAAACAGATGTTTATCTGGCCCAAAAGGAGTCAAGTAATGTGAAATTGTGAATAGTATTGACTATTAACTGGACTGATGTTCAGACTTAATGGGAAAGCGAAGGTAATCAATTTTTGTGAATGGTTTATCTCATGGGCCCAAAGATGGCTTGATGATGGAAAAAGTATTTTGGGAAATTAATTCTACATGGTTGTTGGGCCTATGAAAATTTGAATGATAAGTGGGCCTGGCTGTTTTGGAAATTATGGTGGGAGTTCATTATACATTTGATCTTTGTCATTTGATTGTTGTTTAGGCCAGGCTGTGTAAATAGAGGTGCACAGAAAACCGGTTTTATAACCAAAACCGGTTATTAACCATAACCGAAACCAGTTACTAACCATAACCTAAACCAGTACCATAACCGAAACCGGCTACTACTAACCAATACAAGAGAAACCGGTTTAGGTTGAAAAAAAAAAACGTAGGTTAGGGACATGTTTTAAGATTTCAAGTGAGAACCGGTTACTTAGCGATTACACTTGTTTATGAAGTTTTTCCAACCATTTTTGCTCATTTTTTTAAGTGTTATTACTATTAAAAAAAATGAAGTTTATTCAGTATATATCATATGTTTTAGCATTCTTTGGATTTTCTATAAACTTTTTTGCAATTATAAATATTGAATGAGCGGTTTTTAATCCTTTTATAGGTTAACCAGAGGGTGTTGGGCTTGTGATTTTGTTAGTATATTCATTGCTTGTATTGTTTAGTATAGTGTAGGGTGTCCAAACTGCTCGGCGTTCGAAGATCGTTCGACGATCGTTCGAAAAAGCTCGGAAATTTGCTCGTTCGATTCCTTGCACGGTTAAAACCGAGCCGAGCAGCTCGGTTCGGTTTAAAAACGAACCGAGCACGAGCATAGGTACGCTCGCTCGTCGCTCGTTCGGTTTCGATCGAATTTATTTTTATTATTATATATATTATTAAATATAATAAACATGTAACATATCCAGCCCCTAGAATTCTCATATCTTCATATCTTCAGTTCAAAAAAAAAAAAAAAAACCCTAATCTCTATCAACTCTTCAGTTCAAAAAAAAAAAAGAAGGGTGTTTTTGGTTTGAATTGATGTTACTGTATCAAATTTTATGTTTTGAATTCAATTCAATTTTTGATTGAAGATGTCTGGAATGACTTCAACGCGTGTTTTTGAAGTTATTTTGCATTTTAGATGTTCTTAAAAATTAAACAATTGGATGACATTTTGTGTTTATTTTTGTGGGACTTTTTATGTTTGTATTTTTTCAAATTGTTAAAGTGTGTGTGAGACATATAAGTTGGTGAATTTTGATGAATGAATGGCTGTGTAGGAATACTAAATAAAACTGAGCAAAAGCGAACCGAACCGAGCGGCTCGGTTCTAAACCGAACCGAGCACGAGCATAAGATTTCCGCTCGATTTCCTAAATCCGAACCGAACCGAGCGGCTCGGTTTCAAACCGAACCGAGCACGAGCAGACCTCCGTTCGGTTCGGTTCGGCTCATGAACACCCCTAGTATAGTGAGACTTGTTTGGGCTAAAATAAGGCCGCTAATTAAAGGTGAGTGGTGTTTGCTTACTATATATTGGATCAGGCTTAGATCCATTTGTATAAGCCCCGATAATAAAGGTTGTGAGAAAAGCTTAGCTAATATTTAGGGTTTTGTCTCAAAACTAACTAGCTAATTAGTTTAATATATTTGTATATTTATAAACTAGGTTAGTTCCCCGTGTGTTACACGGGTTGAACAATCTAAATTATATAATAAATATTTCTTCTAAATGCAAATCAAAGATGGAGACGTTTATACCCAATTGACAGAAATGAGTTAATATAAAGATGATTTATGTTACTATTATAAAATTTATCAAAGAAACATGTAATCGTTTAAAATGATACAAAAATAAATTTATTATATAATACTTATTATTGTATTTACGTATTACATTATATTTAATGAGAAATAAAAAGTTATAATTATAATTCGCACATTACCGAAAATAATTTGAATCCAAGAAATATTTACATAATTATTAGATTTTTAGCTTGATTTTAGCGACGTATTGCAACATTTTGTTATATATATATATATATATATATTTAAAGTTAGATAGTAATAAATTATGGAAATAATATGTTGAGTAAAGCATATGGATGATCCCTGTGATTTATCAAAATTTTGAATTTAATCTCTAATTTTTTAAAAATAAACGAACACTACAGGTGGATAGTAATAACAATCCAGTTATATATTTAGTTATAATAATATGACAAACAAAATTAAGGACCTAAGTACGAACAATCAAGTTATATATTTAATTTAATAATAATAATATGACAAAACAAATATTGAACCTAACTATGTATAAATTTCTTAAAATAAACTAATAGACAATAACTAAAATCCCCATAATAAATAAATAAGATATTTGAGTGTGTTCCCTTTTCATCAAACGAATTTTAAAATTTATGGTTAGATATTTTATTAAAAGAATATGTTTCGTTAATAAATAATTATGAATTTTTTTTTCAGAAGAGATTAAATTAAAATTAAACTAAATAATAATTATCTATAAAAGATTAAACTAAATAATATTTAATAGGATGATTATCTATAATTAATTTGAAAAAGATTAAACTAAATAATAATTATCCATAAGATAATGGCCTAATATGATGACAAGTGTCCTAAAATTAGTTTCTTTTATTATATAGTATAGATTTTACTAGGATGTCTTGTTTTACCCAAAAACTAAAATAAATAAAATTAGGTCTTTTACAACGTAAACACCCGTGACATGCATGCAGACATCACAATAACGTGTAGTGTAAATGTGTAATTAACCCTAGTAATTATATTAAAAAAAACGTTATTACTTTCAAAAGTTAGCTGAAAACACAATACTTTTAGTAAGAGTTAAATGTGATTTTATTCTATGTGGTTTGGGTCATTTTGTCAGTTTAATCCAAATGTTTCATTTTTCGTCTGTAGGTCCAAGAAGATTTCACTGTTGTCATTTTAGTCCACTAGGTTAACTTCACCAATTTTTCTTGTTAATGAGAAGGACAATTCGGTCATTTTATATGTATACTGTTAACTAGAAGGGCAATTCGGCCATATAAAATGACCGAATTGTCCTTGTCGTTAACAAAAAAAAAATAGATAAAGTTAACCCAGTGGACAAAATGGCAACGGTGAAACCTTTTTGCACCCACAGGCGGAAAATGCAACCTTTGAACTAAACTGACCAAATGACCCAAACCACAAGGATTAAAATGACGTTTAGCTCCTTTTAAAAATTTCATTTGTTAAGTCGTTTGGTTGATTCCACTCACATATTAAGCTTTAACTAAGAGAGTACAGGTAGTAGGTGATAATTGAAACACATCACATGTTAAGTTTTAACTACGCAGTACAAGTGATAAAATAAGAAACACATCAGCTTTAATTAGGCAGTACAAAGAGATAAGATATAGTACAAGTGGATAGTGAACGGTTGGTGAAATGCATTTTTCAGTCTCTTTACTTTGATGCTTTGGTTTTGAAACACACACAATAATTTAAATTAAAGCCATTTAAATTATTCAGTATTATATAGAAACACACACAATTTAAATTAAAGCCATTTAGATAATTCGGTATTATTAAGAAAAAAACCATAAAATCCTGTAAGAAAACATAACAATATAAAAAGCTGGGTTGAGTTATAATACAAAGTTTTTAAAAATAAGAAGGGTAAGAAGCCACCAGAGAGTGACAAGTGTCCTAGGAGAAATTAAATGGAAAGGGTAATTTTGTCTACAAGAGGAAAGAGAATATGCACATGCAAGTCACATGTTATTCCCCCCCCCCCCCAATTTTTAAACGTCCGTAACTTTTTTATACATCATTTGTTTTTAAAAAAAAAATTATACCATAAAATCGAGCGTTTTTTTATCTTTAATATGAGTACCATATTGTTATATTTTTCAAAAAAAAATTCAAAAACCCAGTTGCATATTACACAATGGACATTATGTAAAACACAATGTAAAGTAGATCAAAAACACAATCAATAACAACAGATAAAGACACAATGGACAACATACTAAAACACAATGACCATAACGTATAACACAATGGCGATAACATATAACACAATAAGTATCAGACTAAATAAAAACACAATTGACGACAACAGATAAAAGACACAATTAATTACAACAGATAAAAGACACAATGGAGAGCAGATGAAGACACAATGGAAAACAAACTAAAAACACAATACACAACAAACTAAAACACAATGAAAAAAGATAATGAAAAAAATTGAACAAATTATTAAAACACAATGAATAACATATTAAAACACAATGAATAACATATTAAACACAATGACCTGAACTAATAACACAATTTATTGAAAACCCAGATATAACACAGTCTTCATTGTGTCATATATTGTGTTATAGGTTCTTATAAAAACGCAATTGATAGAACCCAAATTAACATTGTGTTATAGGTTTTGATAATAACACAATGTAAAGTAGATCAAAAACACAATCCATGACAACAGATAAAGACACAATAGACAACATACTAAAACACAATGAGCATAACGTATAACACAATGGCGATAACATATAACACAATAAGTATCAGACTAAATAAAAACACAATTGATGACAACAGATAAAAGACACAATTAATGACAGCAGATAAAAGACACAATGGAGAGCAGATGAAGACACAATGAAAAACAAACTAAAAACACAATACACAACAAACTAAAACACAATGAACAAAGATAATGAAAAAAATTGAACAAATTATTAAAACATAATGGAGAACATATTAAAACACAATGAATAACATATTAAACACAATGACCTAAACTAATAACACAATTTATAGAAAACCCAGATATAACACCATCTTCATTGTGTCATATATTGTGTTATAGGTTCTTATAAAAACACAATGGATAGAACCCAAATTAACATTGTGTTATAGGTTTTGATAATAACACAATGTATAGAAACTCTACTGACCAAAACCCAGTTAAAAGACACAATGACCTGAACCTTTAACACAATGCAATAAAAAAAACCCAGTAAAAATGAAATTTTTTATTTTATTTTTATATGATAATATGGTACTCATATTAAAGATAAAAAAACACTCGTTATTTTGGTGAATTTTTTTTTAAAAAAAAAATGTCGTATGAAAAAGTTATGGACGTTTTAAATCGATGGGGGAATTGGCATGTGCCTTGCATGTGGAGAGAGAAAATCCATAAATATAGGATTCCCTTTATGCCCTTCTATTATCTTCTTTTCCCTACAATTAATCTCAACCCTCCAAATCTAAGATCAATGGACTAGAATCCTTCTTACCCTTCTTATTTATTTTATCATTTGTATTTGATCCTAACCCATAAAAAGCTAACCAATAACAAGAATACAACGATTTTATTGCAACTATATGAAAAAGAAAATCATTATTTGTGTAATTAATGAAATTCTAGCCCATGTGTATTACAAGTAAGTTCAAGTCCTAATCGAAAATTAAACCGAATAGAAAAGTTGAAGAAAATAATTTAAATCGAATAACTTTTAATCTTATTAATCAGAAAATAACTCAAAACTGATTATCATTCTCTTAACCTTAATCAAAACTTTGATCAGGTTATATAAGAAATGACTTGGTTACAATTAGAGTTGATAATAATAGAGTTAAATGTCATTTTAGTCCCTGTGGTTTGGGCCATTTTGCTAGTTTAGTCCAAAAGTTTCATTTTTTGTCTGTGAGCCCAAAAAAGTTTCACCATTCTCATTTCTACTAGGTTACCTTCATCCATTATTTCTGTTAACGAGAAGGGGATTTGGTGATTTTATAAGGCCGAATTGCCCTTCTAGTTAACAGAACTGCATATAAAATGACCGAATTGCCCTTCTCGTTAACAGAAAAAATGGATAAAGTTAACTCAATGGACTAAAATAACAACGATGAAACCTTTTTGGACCCACATGTGAAAAATGAAACCTTTGGACTAAACTTGCAAAATGGCCCAAACCACAGGGACTAAAATGGCGTTTAACTCATAATAATAAAATAAACCCACATGTTTATTTAACCTATCTATTATAAATTAAATATAACTCATTTAACTTATGTCTAATTAACTTAACCAAATAACCAGACTAATCCATAACTCGAATTAGTCGGCCCAACCTGAACCGCCCCGTTACTTGAGATCGGCCCAACCCGACTCATTGGCTCGAGCACGGGAATTACGTCCAACAATCACCCCCTAATTTCCGACTCGAAATTCGTGACTATTCAACTCCAAGCTTGTCTTCTTTGCCTCGATTCTCTTGGAAGTCCTCTCGATCTCTAACTGTGATTTTCGGCTCCTTCCTGACTCGAACATTCTTGTGACCTTGTACTCGAGTCGTCCTTTCTCCATGACTTGTCCTTTGGTCAAAAGAACTCGCACCACCATTGACTCGGTTGCGATCTTGAGCAAACACTCGCTTTCTTGGATCATTAAGCGTACTTCCTTGATTTTGAATCCCTTGCTTGATCTTTCTTTGAATTCTTGAAGATTTTTCTTTGGATTTCGTATTTTGGGTTTCTTCATTAAACTTGGATCTTTGAGGAGATTCTGACTCATACCTGGTGTAACACCCCGAAATCGGGGTTGGTAATTAAACCATGTTAATAATAATGAACGGGTAAAATACCGTAGGTGGTTAAGTAAACCCGGTGAATATTAGGATTTAAATAAATAAATCTAATATTTATTTAAAATGATGAAAAATACTTTGAGAAAACAAAAGTATATAAAATGGCCCGAGTTAACGGGACTTAAAAATAAAACGGATTATGAACAAGATAAAGTAACTGGGAATAAATGACCTAGTTAGTCATAAGTCTTATAGTAATAAGAAAATTTGTTAAAACACACTATATGCAACTTGGTAAAGTGTATGGACCAAAGGTGACAAACTTGAAACAAGTTTGTATTAAATAAAACATTCAACACCAAAACACACACTCTAAGTGTGTGTTCTAGTCGTAAATCGCAGGGGAGCCAGGGAACTCCATGCCCAAACCCTAACTAGCAAAAATCAAGCAATTGAGAAGCCAAATCGACTCCAAATCGAAATCTAAGCTTAGATTAGTGATCACCTCAGTGAAAGGATCATAAGGTATGTCAAAATTCCCACTATGGTTCCATCTCAAATCTGGATGAACACATAAGAATTCGAAATTTATGGTTGCATGTTTGTTATTTTGATGAAATAGGAATGATATAATGTCTAGGAGTAAAACCCTAGTCAATCACATGTTGAAGTCATGCTTATTTCTTGTGAATTCACAATCACCATTGAAGGTGATAAGCGGGTGTTGTAGGAACATGTTAAACACTAGAATTTTAATTGTTGTTCTAGTGTAATTTGAGTTCTAGGAAGTAAATTCAGATTTTGTTAATGTGAAAATTGATGTAAACATGCTTAGTTGATGTTAACCATGGCTAAATGACAAGTATTGAGCTTGATAATAAATTGTGAGAAATTATGCCCGCAAGGTGTTTGTTAAAATGCCTAAGTGAATGTTTATATGTTGAAATTACGAATGAAACGCGTAATTGCCTTGTTTGACGAATTACGTGAAATAAGGGTTAAAACGAGTTCTAATCATAATGTTGATTTAACTTAAACATGCCTATTGTATGATTTAAGATAGTTGACCTATAAAAGTCAAACTAACCAATGATAAAGTCGAATAGTGGTTTCGACATAATAAATACGTAAGGTGGAATAGTCGTGAATTGAAATGACTAATCTAACCACCTTGTGAATGATGATAGTTTGTCGCCTAACGAGCTAGGTGGAGGCTTGGGAAAGAAACGGTCAAACGAATCAAGCACGAGAAGAAAGTGTATTCGGATGCGAGGTAAGTAGAGCTTACGCCCCTTTACATTATTTGCAAAGTTACTAAATTTCAAGTATTGATATGAATGCTACTAAGTGGTTGGTATATGATATTCCGACACGATTCAATGAGAGTCGGAATGAGGGAAAATGGTAAGAAATCATGAATTATAGTAAAAGGGGTAAAATGGTAAATTAGTCATGTAATGACGGATAAATAAAAACGGTTTTAAGTAAAACAAGTTCAAAGGAAAACCGGGAAAGGTTTAAAGGGGTGAAATGGTAATTAAATACCATCTCATACGGACAAATGGTCAATTAGATTAAATGGGTCAAATGGTGTGGTTAACATCATTTGACAATAACATTTGATAATCGCTTGTTGAGTTTTGTAATCACAGGAAATAACATAAGCTTGCGTTGCTTTAACTAGAAAGATTTAAAGCAAAAGTTATGTAAACGGGTCAGTACTTTGACCCGGGCCAGGTACGCATAAGTAAGCTTTTAGTTAAACATACAATTTTTGGTCAAATATTTAGCGAAAGTCCCTCGTCGTAAAGTGAGGGACTAAAGTTAACCAAAACACCCTTGAAGGGTATATTGGGTAAACGACCCATAGGGGTTGTTTAGGAACTTGTATTAAGATTAGGGAATCATTAAATATGAATAAAAGTCATAGGAATACACATTCGCGGGTCAAATGCTTAAAAATGGTCATTTACGTAAAATGACCAACCGATGGGTAAAATTGGGAAAAAGGTGTTCATTATGTTGAATCCACCATAGAAATAGTTTGGGTGGAAGATAAGTAGTTAATTAGCAAGAAGAGAAAAGGCGCGAAAAGAAAATAGCGAGTTTGAATGCTCAAATACATGAAAACTTCTAAACGGGTCAAAATAAAGTAGGTGGTAAAATGTAGGCTTAAGTGTAATAAAGAAAAACGTAAATCGGGTAACGGGAGCGTAAACTATATGAATAATGGATCCGGGCAATGGATGATAGCTTAGACATGTTAAGAAACGAACCCCAAGCAATTAAAATGAGTTTGGATAGGTTTGGATGCAAATTGGATGAAAAATAAACGTGCAGAGTTGACACGGGCGGGTGAAGTTTTGACACGGCCGGGTGAAGGGGCTGTGAAAAATATATGTTAAGCTGACACGGCCGGGTGAAGGGGCTGAACACAAAATATATAATTTTTTGTATTTAATTATTTTGTTCAAATGCCTTGATTTCTAATCTTTTAAATGAAAGTTAGGAATCCAAGATAGAGATTTAAAGTTAGATATCTTAGTTTATGATTTATGACTAAATAGAAACAAGTTTAGAGGTCCTAAATACAAATGGGTCGAAATATTGATTCTGAACAATAAGCCGAATGCTTAAAGATTTAGAATTTCATTAGTTTTAAATGTTGAATTTTACTCTACAAGATGGAGAATCAAATTACGATCATGTAGGAAGAAACGGGAGGTCAAACGGATACGTGGATCGAAAGATACGAAAGTTTTCGTGTCAAAAACGGCAAAATGGAAGGGGCATAACACAGGGACCACCGTAACTTACGGTGCCCACCGTAAGTTACGGTGGGGCTGAAATCGATACGATGGTTGCCTCCTGACTTACGATAGAGAAATTTTAACACAGGGGCCACCGTAAGTTACGGTGTCCACCGTAAGGACACCGTAAGTTACGGTGGAGGCCAGATTCAAGCAATTGTTTTTGGATCAAGATATCAATGTTGGATTTTCCTAATTTCCTTGTTGTATTAGTTATTTAATTATCAAAACTGACATTTAAGTTGGTTTTGATCACTGGTGAATGTCGAGAGTCCCGGATGAAGATCAAGCATCGAGCAAGAACCGAACACACGTTAAACAAAGCTTTCGCAACGTTGTTTCGGCGTTATTCTAAAACGGCGAATTAAATCATATTATGTTGTATCACTTTAAATTGTAAAAGTTTTTAACAAACCCGTATTTTCAGTGTAATTGTGACTATTATTACATGATTATGGATTTAAATTATACGATAAACGTGAAATAATAATAAGGGTGTTACAAGTTGGTATCAGAGCCTTGGTTTAAGAGATTCAAGTATGGTGGGAAAACTATGCTTGGACTTAAACCTTATGCTCTTAATAAAGATTGGTGTTCGGTTCGAGGCTTGATCGCAAATCCGGTAAGTGCATGTATATTAATCGTTTAGCGTATTAAAGTGTTTTAAATAATACATAGAGTTATCATTTAATACATGTTACCTTAATTAAATGATAAAAATAGTTGACGAGATTACGGGCGTTGACGTGTATAGTAGAAAAGCCTTGTATTATAATACGGGCGATTACTGAGGTCGATATTACTAACCCTTGTAAATGTTTTAGTTGAAGGAAACTCGCATCTGAAGATAGCGGGAGTGTAACAAATCTCGGATATGACTGGAGGAACGGTCCGAAGTATGACAAGCAGAGCGTACTCGCCAAGGACCTAAATCGCGTAATAGTCGCGAGTAAGGTGAATAGCAAGGAAAGCCGTTAGGGCAAGCTTTACAGGTGCACATTTTAAATTTATTGCACGAATAGTAATATGCAACAGATACGTAGAGACTGACCGTTGCATATGTAGATTAAAAACTTGGAAAAACTTGAATAGAATACCTATCAAGGATATTATTTCCAAGAAAAATAAGCAGAGGTATTACTGACATGGGGTGTAATGTGAAAATTATAAAAAGGTCATGTATGCCAGGTGTTGATCGCTTACTCTGGCCAAGTAAGTAGTGAACACGTGGTACCATGAACTTTCTATGATGGACATATTTACATCCGATGTAGTAAGGACGGGGTGAATGAGACAAATTAAAAAGTACCCAAATGAAACAAATGAACAAAATAGTTGATAATAATGTAAATGCACAGCCGGGTAACTTTAAGTGTAGGGCAAACCGGCGTGTAATTGACGTTAGAAGTCAAGAAGTCGGAAAGATAATTCGAAAGAAAACAATGTAGCCTTAGACTACGGTCAAGGTCAAACGAAATCTAAAAAGTAAAGGTGAATAATTCTAAACATAAAAAGGGGTGCCTTAACACCATGTGCGTATATAAACGTATACACATTTGAATAAAGACCCGAATAAAAGATGATCTACGGGATCATCATAACCTACGGAATATTAATTAGTGTAACGGTCTACGGGGCCAAAATGACCCACGGGTCATGAATTGAAGCAAAGGGGTCATAAGGGCCTCGCCTTAAAAAGGTGAAAGCTTAAGGAAATAGCCTACGAGGTTAAGTGAAGGAACCTACGGGTCAATAGTGTAAGGTGAGGGAACTTGTTACGAATCCCCGCGTAAAACGAGAACAGAAAACAATAAATTATGGGTTGTCAATTTCCTTGATATGAGTAATTGACATAGTTAAAGAGAAAAACGTTAAACTAAAAATTCAGTTTTAGTAAGAAATAACATTTTAACAAATATGAATACTATAAGGCGAATTCGGAAATAACAAATATCAAAAAGTATGGGTCTTAACATCGATAGGTGCGAGACGATACATTCGAAAAGAAGAAGTATGATAAAGAAACGTTGAATTAAACTTAAACGTGACGTGACACGCTCACGGACAAGAAAAGAAATATAGAAAATGATCACGTTGTAACGTGAGTTACGGGGTATGAAGTGACGGCGACTAATTAGTCTAGCCGGTAAAACTATTCAAAGTTAAGAAAGCGTCATAACAAATACAAGCGCTTGTTAATATAACACAAGCGCGGGATAGACCAGTTAAAAGACTAACGAGACTAAGTGGTCAAGTGACAACTCAGTCAATAAAGATAAAGGGTTATAAGCTGTAAGTAACGGCCCACGAGGCCTTACACATGAAAGACGTACGCGTCAGTATACATGAAAACTTTTGACCAAAGGAAACTGGAGCCTTGAAAACGAAACTAGGTTCGTTTGATTAAACCAATGAACTACGTAAATAAGGTTTCGGGGACAAAACCTCTTTAAGGGGGGTAGACTTGTAACACCTCGAAATCGGGGTTGGTAATTAAACCATGTTAATAATAATGAGCGGGTAAAATACCGTAGGTGGTTAAGTAAACCCGGTGAATATTAGGATTTAAATAAATAAATCTAATATTTATTTACAATGATGAAAAATACTTTGAGAAAACAAAAGTATATAAAATGGCCCGAGTTAACGGGACTTAAAAATAAAACGGATTATGAACAAGATAAAGTAATTGGGAATAAATGACCTAGTTAGTCATAAGTCTTATAGTAATAAGAAAATTTGTTAAAACACACTATATGCAACTTGGTAAAGTGTATGGACCAAAGGTGACAAACTTGAAACAAGTTTGTATTAAATAAAACATTCAACACCAAAACACACACTCTAAGTGTGTGTTCTAGTCGTAAATCGCAGGGGAGCCAGGGAACTCCATGCCCAAACCCTAACTAGCAAAAATCAAGCAATTGAGAAGCCAAATCGACTCCAAATCGAAATCTAAGCTTAGATTAGTGATCACCTCAGTGAAAGGATCATAAGGTATGTCAAAATTCCCACTATGGTTCCATCTCAAATCTGGATGAACACATAAGAATTCGAAATTTATGGTTGCATGTTTGTTATTTTGATGAAATAGGAATGATATAATGTCTAGGAGTAAAACCCTAGTCAATCACATGTTGAAGTCATGCTTATTTCTTGTGAATTCACAATCACCATTGAAGGTGATAAGCGGGTGTTGTAGGAACATGTTAAACACTAGAATTTTAATTGTTGTTCTAGTGTAATTTGAGTTCTAGGAAGTAAATTCAGATTTTGTTAATGTGAAAATTGATGTAAACATGCTTAGTTGATGTTAACCATGGCTAAATGACAAGTATTGAGCTTGATAATAAATTGTGAGAAATTATGCCCGCAAGGTGTTTGTTAAAATGCCTAAGTGAATGTTTATATGTTGAAATTACGAATGAAACGCGTAATTGCCTTGTTTGACGAATTTCATGAAATAAGGGTTAAAACGAGTTCTAATCATAATGTTGATTTAACTTAATTATGCCTATTGTATGATTTAAGATAGTTGACCTATAAAAGTCAAACTAACCAATGATAAAGTCGAATAGTGGTTTCGACATAATAAATACGTAAGGTGGAATAGTCGTGAATTGAAATGACTAATCTAACCACCTTGTGAATGATGATAGTTTGTCGCCTAATGAGCTAGGTGGAGGCTTGGGAAAGAAGCGGTCAAACGAATCAAGCACGAGAAGAAAGTGTATTCGGATACGAGGTAAGTAGAGCTTACGCCCCTTTACATTATTTGCAAAGTTACTAAATTTCAAGTATTGATATGAATGCTACTAAGTGGTTGGTATATGATATTCCGACACGATTCAATGAGAGTCGGAATGAGGGAAAATGGTAAGAAATCATGAATTATAGTAAAAGGGGTAAAATGGTAAATTAGTCATGTAATGACGAATAAATTAAAACGGTTTTAAGTAAAACAAGTTCAAAGGAAAACCGGGAAAGGTTTAAAGGGGTGAAATGGTGTCACACCCCAAATTTCCACGTGTCACCGGTGGGCCCGGTGGGGGAGTATCGTGACGTGGTTGGCAACATAATAGTCAAACAACACAATATTTAAATGCACAGCGGAAGCAAATTATAGATTTAATTCAACCAAACAACATTGTAATATTAAATATCACAAATAGTCGAATTTAAATCCACAGGTAGATCCAATATAAAAAGGAAACAAGTGTTCACAGTCTATAACATCCAAGCTTGCGAGACTTATTGCGGATGCTAGGAGAAAAGCCAGCCTATTACGCTTAGTACCTGCACTTAACCTTTTGAGAAAATACGTCAGTTTACACTGGTAAATACAATTCAACTGACTCATTTGGAAAAGAGTTTAAGAAAATGGATTTAAGGCACAAGGCACAAATAATATTTTATAACTTGGGATAATTATTTAAATATAATACTTGTAGGGATTTACATGTTCCTTATGCGTTCAGTAGCCCGGATCGAGCCGGGTTAAAGATCAATGGACACACCACATTGCGTATATGAGACACCAACAGGTGTACGCCTGCCTACACCTGGGTGCTAAGGTCGTGGCCATTTCGTAAAATGATGCCAGGGATATCCGGGACACGGTCATTAACCCCCCAAAGGCTTTAAGCAAACAAAACAATATTAAACGAGACATCTCAATACTTTAATCATCATTCAATTAAAGATTCAACGCCCCGACCAAGCGGTATTTTATATACCGTATCCCAAGCCCCTATAGGGAAAATAAGTTAAAAGTATTTACCTGAGCAAGTATATTTCACAATCAGCGAGTGCAAGTATCTTTTACCGGGTCTCCTATTCTGGAACGAAGGTTTATAATAACCTATTAGAATCCTAACGGGTCTTTAATTAAGCTTAAGCTTAGACCGGTTAGTTTTAAAGATACGGTTCGTACGCACGATTAAGCGAAGACCGGATAGAATGTGATTTAGACCCGAAAAGTTTGAAGACTTGCTTAATATGGGTATATTATACACATTCTGGATTTTGAGACAAAACCGATAAGGTTTGACCCGTTTCGGCTAATTTATGTAAACTAGTTACATAAACCGAACCGAACGCGCATGAAGCGTAACGGGTATCCGTAAGAGTCCTAAATAGGTTTCCTAAGTTAACATGCCTTAAATAAGTTGTGATATCAGTAGGATATCACCCATGACGCCCCAAACGAGTTTAATCTCTTAATAAGCCCCGTAGGGGTATTTTGGTCATTTTAAAGATTATAAAAGGGTTTAATTAGACACCTGTGATCCGGGTCTGAGTTGATCAGTAAAATAGCTTATTTTAACAGGTTATAACTTTTGGTAATAAGTCTTATATGCTAAAATAGTTTTAAACCCAAACTATGCGTTAAATACGCGTATAAAGTCGTTTTAAGCGGTGTACGGGTTAAAATACGATTCTGAGTTTTCTGATCAGTTAAACAGGTTCAAAACACTTAATTTATTATTTAAAATCAGTAGCAATTGGATTGGCACTAAAAGGATTTGTAAAACTCATTTTATGGCCTAAAAGGGCATATTCGGTATTTACCGAATTAAGGCGCTAATCCAAGCTTATGATCAGTTTAAAAATAATTAAAAATCTTTAAAAATCCCAAAATATTATTTAACATCAGTGGGTAAAAGATTTGGTGTCAAAAATTGGGTTTAGATAGGCGTTACGCTAATGACGTCATTTAATTACTAAGAATCGTTATAATTACGTCATTAAGCATAACTCCTAATCTGGACCTCCGATTGATGTGAAAATTTACAGACATGTTTAATAATCAGTAACTAAGATTATTTTACTTTCATATCTCCAAAAATCTCGTTTTATGATCATAAGGGCATTACGGTCAATATTTAGGCAATTAACGGAAACATCGGACGATTAGGGATTCGATTGGTATAAACGCAGAGGCTTATACACACATGTAACTAGGTCCTAATGGAACCTTAAGGCATGTCTAAACCTATATAAATCGGGTCAGAACTGAGGTCAAAGCAAAAGTCAAACTTTTGCGTCTCTCGTTTCCGAATCGGTTCAAAACATAAAGTTGTCGAATCAAACAAGCTTAGATAAGTTATTATACTTATTTTCAAGTTGTATGACTGATAAAACAGGTTACACGCCTTCCGTATTGTTAAATATGTGATTAATGTTTCTGTTGACTTTTTCGGCCAACCTTTGACTCGACAAATGACCTATTTAGGATTCGAATCAGTGAGTGCCCTTTTAGGGGTTTATTAACCATATAAATACCAACTTATAACAACTTTTGATTCGACTAAACTCTGGACCGATTGTGATTTATCGCGAAGTCAAACCGTAGTTACGACGGTTTGATTTCTAGGCTATAAACTAAGTATAACATTATTAAGAAGGGTTAAACAAACTTACACAAGTCTTATGAACGATTTGGAAAGCTTGTATCAGATCTTGAGCTCCTAAAGATGTCCAGAAGTTGAAGTGTGCGTGTATATGGAAATATGTGACTTTTATAAGAATTTTGATCATCATAAATTGATGCCACATGAGTCTAGGGGTGTTACAACCTGCTTACAAGTGTCTCCTAAGGCTAAAAACCAACATAGGCCGCCCATAGAATCCCAAACTTGCATTTTAAGTCGGTTAGGAGGCTGGGACAGGCACCTGTCCAGTTTTCTGCATCTGCAGGTCGTACGCGGCCCGCCTACGGTTTTGGCAATCCTGATGCGGGCCGCCTGGGCCTTGTGATCAGATTTCAATGTTTCTTTTAATTGCATTTTGGCCCCCGGTCCTCCTAAACGTCGCTTTCACATGTATTCTTGCATTATGGGACTTGAAGATTAACATATAGGGGCTCTAAAACTTATACCCATTTTGTGAAGCCCTCGGCCACTTCGGGTTTACCCGAAAAACCCTAAATTTCAACGTTGACACTTATAACCCTCGTACACGAATTTTTATCACAACTTTCTCATACGATAACGAAACTTGGTGAAATTTTTATGGTACATTCTAGTGAGCATATTTAATCGTTACAAGGCTTTGGGTTTGCTAAAAGGTCACTCAGAGGTATAAGTTAAACATGTTGACACATTTAACCCCTGTAGTTTGTAATCTCTCACTTTCTTTCACAATTTGCTTCGTATGATCCATGATCCATTCGTTTAAGGTTATAAACATCATGTAGGGTTATTGTAAAGTATATTTATTCATTGTTGTCATTTTGAACCCTTATACTTACACAGTTTTACTGTTTGTCAACTTTAGTCCCTCCAAAGCATTCTTTCACACGTTCAAAGGTTATGACACGTGTCATGACATTATAGGACGTAAATTTTCGAGGTGTTACATCCTCACCCCCTTAAAAGAAATCTCGCCCTCGAGATTTACTGAAAAAGATAAGGGTACTTTTCTTTCATCGTGGATTCAACCTCCCACGTGAATTCGGGACCTCTACGGGCATCCCATTTGACCTTTACAAAAGGTATATGCTTCCTTCGAAGCTTCCTTACCTGTCGATCTTCGATTGACAAAGGTTTTTCCACAAATTTTAAGCTCTCATCTATATGCACATCTGTATGTGGTATAACCAGTGATTCATCAGCGAAGCACTTCTTCAGATTGCAGATGTGGAACACATTGTGTATACTACTGAGCTTTTCAGGTAAGTTTAACTTATAGGCAACTGACCCGACACGTTCGATAACCTTGAAAGGTCCTATGTATCTCGGGCTTAGCTTAGCTTTCTTACCAAATCGCATCACTCCCTTCCAGGGTGACACTTTAAGTAGGACTTTTTCACCTACTTCGAAGTGAAAATCCTTTCGACTTGGATCAGCATAACTCTTCTGCCTATCCCGGGCAGCTTTGAGACGGTCACGAATCTGGGCAATCTTGTCCGTCGTCTCGAACACTATCTCCGGTCCAGATAATTGGACATCTCCCACTTCTGCCCAACAAACGGGCGATCTACACTTTCTACCGTATAATGCCTCAAAAGGCGCAGCCTTAATGCTGGTATGGTATAACCAGTGATTCATCAGCGAAGCACTTCTTCAGATTGCAGATGTGGAACACATTGTGTATACTACTGAGCTTTTCAGGTAAGTTTAACTTATAGGCAACTGACCCGACACGTTCGATAACCTCGAAAGGTCCTATGTATCTCGGGCTTAGCTTACCTTTCTTACCAAATCGCATCACTCCCTTCCAGGGTGACACTTTAAGTAGGACTTTTTCACCTACTTCGAAGTGAAAATCCTTTCGACTTGGATCAACATAACTCTTCTGCCTATCCCGGGCAGCTTTGAGACGGTCACGAATCTGGGCAATCTTGTCCGTCGTCTCGAACACTATCTCCGGTCCAGATAATTGGACATCTCCCACTTCTGCCCAACAAACGGGCGATCTACACTTTCTACCGTATAATGCCTCAAAAGGCGCAGCCTTAATGCTGGTATGGTAGCTATTGTTGTAGGAGAACTCAACTAATGGTAGGTGCTTATCCCAGCTACCACCCAAGTCAATTGCACATGCACGAAGCATGTCTTCCAACGTTTGAATAGTACGCTCACTCTGACCGTCTGTCTGTGGATGGTAAGCCGTACTAAAGTTCAAACGTGTGCCCAAAGATTGTTGGAAGCTTTTCCAAAAATGTGATGTGTATCTAGTATCCCGATCAGAGATAATAGACACAGGTATGCCATGTAAAGCTACAATCTTATCCACGTACAGTTGGGCTAACATATCGGAGCTGTAAGTCTCCTTGATGGGTAAGAAATGAGCTGACTTAGTTAGTCTATCAACGATCACCCAAATAGTGTCATTGCCTTTCCTTGTCTTTGGCAGCTTGGTGATGAAATCCATCGTCACCATCTCCCACTTCCATGTGGGAAGTTCAGGCTGTTGTAGCAAACCTGACGGCTTTTGATGTTCTGCTTTGACTTGTGCACATGTCAAGCATTTAGCTACATAGGTGGCCACAGACTTCTTCAAGCCTATCCACCAATAGTTTGCCCTTAGATCCTGGTACATTTTATCTGCCCTAGGATGAACAGAATATTTAGAACTATGGGCTTCCTGGAGGATAACATCTCGCAGTCCTCCATGAATCGGAACCCATATCCTTCCATTCAATCTAAGAATTCCATCCTTACTAAGGGTTAACTGCTCTTCAGTTACCCCTAGCTTTTCGTTAGGATAGTTAGCTTCCAACACAGCTTCCTTCTGTGCAGCTAACAACCTTTCAATCAAATTGTTCTTTATTTCCATGCGCTTGGCATTGATTCGGATGGGTTTCACCTTCTCCTTCCGACTCAAGGCATCGGCGACTACATTCGCCTTGCCGGGATGGTATCTTATTTCACAATCGTAATCATTCAGAGTTTCCATCCAACGGCGTTGCCTCATGTTCAAGTCCTTCTGATTGAACAGATGTTGAAGGCTTTTGTGATCAGAATAGATCACACATTTGATTCCATATAAGTAATGCCTCCACAGTTTTAGTGCGAATACAACGGCACCCAATTCTAAGTCATGGGTGGTGTAATTCTTTTCGTGCACCTTTAACTGACGTGAAGCATAGGCAATGACTTTGCCTTTCTGCATAAGCACGCATCCCATCCCGGTGTGTGATGCATCACAATAAACTACAAACTCCTCTAATCCATCAGGCAATGTCAGCACTGGAGCATTGCTCAACTTCTGTTTCAGAATGTCGAAGGATTCCTGCTGCTTAGGACCCCAGTCAAACTTAATCTTCTTACGTGTCAGCGAAGTCAGGGGTGCAGCAATCCTTGAGAAGTTTTCAATGAATCGCCTATAATATCCTGCCAAACCTAGGAAGCTACGAATTTCTGCAGGCATCTTTGGCTCGTGCCAATTCATGACAGCTTCAACTTTAGCGGGATCTACTTGGATACCACGCTCACTAACAACATGTCCAAGAAATTGGACTGCTCGAAGCCAGAATTCACATTTCGAGAACTTAGCGTAGAGCTTTTCTTTATGAAGTAGTTCCAAAATGCAGTGAAGATGCTTCTCGTGGTCAGCTTGATTCTTTGAGTAGATGAGGATATCATCGATGAAAACGATGACAAATTTATCCATGTAAGGCTTACAGACGCGATTCATGAGATCCATAAATACGGCTGGTGCATTAGTGAGCCCAAAAGGCATCACTAGGAACTCGTAATGACCATAACGAGTCCTAAATGCAGTCTTGTGTACGTCTTCATCTCTAACCTTCAGTTGGTGATAGCCGGACCTTAAGTCAATCTTAGAGAAGAAACTTGCCCCTTGCAGTTGATCGAACAGATCATCGATTCTAGGCAAAGGATACCTATTCTTGATGGTGACCTTGTTAAGCTCACGGTAGTCGATGCACAGACGCATCGATCCATCCTTCTTCTTGACAAATAAAACTGGTGCTCCCCAAGGAGACGAGCTAGGTTTGATAAAACCTTTGGCTAGCAGATCATCTAGCTGCGTTCTCAATTCTTTCATCTCTGTTGGTGCCAACCTATAAGGCGCCCTTGCAACTGGTGCTGATCCAGGAATAATATCGATTCTGAATTCGACTTGTCTATCTGGTGGCAAACCAGGTAGCTCTTCAGGAAATAC
Source organism: Helianthus tuberosus (assembly GCA_030545235.1). NCBI lineage: Eukaryota > Viridiplantae > Streptophyta > Magnoliopsida > Asterales > Asteraceae > Helianthus > Helianthus tuberosus. The sequence goes on along the minus strand of CM060352.1, from coordinate 8,778,127 downwards.
TTCCGGGTATTCAGAAACGACGGGAATATCCCCAATCTTGGGCTTCGGCTCATCTATAATTACTTGTGCCATGTAGATGACACAACCCTTCTTCAAACACTTGGAGTCCTTGAGCATAGACATTTTCTCGGGCATCCCATACTGGGTATCTCCCTGGATAGTAAGTGATTCACCAGACGAAGTCTTGATCATCACTTGCTTCTTATTGCAAATAATCTGGGCCTGGTTATGAGATAACCAGTCCATACCCAGAACTATGTCGAAACCGGCTAGTTTTAAAGGAAGTAGAGACAAAGGAAAAGAGTGATTCTTAATGGATATGAAACATCCATCTAAAATGGTTGAGGCGGTTTCTAAAGTGCCATCTGCTAGTTCTACCTCATACTTCACACTTAAAGTTCTAACAGGTAAGTTCAACACTTCACAAAACTTATTATCTACGAACGACTTATCAGTGCCCGAATCAAATAACACTCTCGCATAAATATCATTTACGAGGAAAGTACCTGTTATCACGTTGTCGTCCTTGACGGCTTCCTTAGCATCCATCCTGAAGACCCTAGCATTGGTCTTCTTAGCCTCTTCCGGCTTCTTGGCATATTTTGGGCAATTGCTCCTGATGTGCCCCTTTTCATTGCAACCATAGCAGGTCGCATCCTTTATCTTGTTGCAATCCAAGGTTTTGTGTTCCCTGGATTTGCATAACCCACATGCAAAAGGTTTCGATTGTGATTGTGAGTTGGATTCAAACCTGCACTTCCCAAAGTGCTGTCTCTTGCAGGTTTTGCATCTGGGTTTTTCACCCGACTGTTGACCATCCTTCTTAAATCCTGACCCCTTCTTATGGTCATTGTTTCCCTTCTGCTTCTTGTCTGAACGTCGTGAGTTGTCATCCTCACGCTTCCTCTTTTCGGTATCATTTTTCCTCTGTGACCTCAGCCTGACAGCATCTAAGGTAAGGGACAACGATATGTCCGTTACTGACCGAAAAGTGGTTGGTCTGGAGGCCTTCACATTCGCTTTGATCTCCGGTTCCAAACCTCCGATAAAACGAGCTATACGTTTAGGCTCCGGAGTTACCAAATAAGGGACCAACCTTGACAAAGTATTGAAAGTAGTAAGGTAGGCCTGACAGTCCAGGTTTTTCATGACCAGTGCCAGGAAGTCAGATTCAATTCTCTCAACCTCATGTTGAGGGCAGAAATTTTCCTTGATTAGTGCCATGAACTGTTCCCAGGTCATGTTGTATAACTGGACTTCCCTGTGGCTTGGATCAAAGATCTCCACCAGGCTAAGGCTTCTCCTTTGAAAGACTGTGAGACAAACTTCACAATATCCCTATTATGGCAACCACTAATATCCACCACAGTATCCATTTCGTCCATCCACGTCATGCAATCAACAGCTCCTTTTTCCCCATTGAAGTCCCTGGGTTTGCACGACACGAAGTATTTATAGGTGCAACCCCTATTACGAGGTTCTTGGTTCTGTACGACTCTTTGGGATGGATTACTCCTTTGATTCGAGGAGTGGTGAGAATTACTGTTGTGGGCAGTGTGGGTCCTGGAGGGTGTTCTAGTGTGTGATGCAGATTGGGTCCTCGTATGGGTACCACTTGATCCATGGTGCTGTCTACCCATAGCTCTATTAACCGCATTATCTATCATTGCTTGTAAATCTGCACCCGCTACGTTTACTCGGGCATTATCATGCACTATCCCTTGGTGACTGTTGACCTCGTTTGAGTCTGCCATGTATCTTGAACTGTAAGATATCGGAAATAATTTATTGGTGAGTTTATTATAGAATTGTCTTTTATGGCAATTTTATTAACCGTGGTAAACATAGACCATATCTGGTTAATTTATTACTCACATAAATTTAGGATTTCTAATATAATTTATCCTAATTATAAAACGATAATAGTTTTATTAGCACATAAGGCCTAGTCACAGGGACAATTTAGACTATAAGCTATGATTTCAGAGAATCAAAACATGAAGGTTTGAACAAAGTTCATTACCTTTATCAGACAGGGTCACAGACTAATACTGTCTTTTGTCTCATATGAAAATGAGAAGGGCCCGTAGGCATTCCATTACCAATGGATGGTAAAAAGAACTGATCATATTTATTAATGATTTAACCCATGATTCAGAGATCATTTATTTGGGTTTAGAATCTTTAAAAAGATCCATATATAATAATAACACGTGTGTTTTTAACGAATCATGTCTGCCAGGAGTGTTAACATGTTTTCATATGTTAACAGGGATTTGAATCCTTTTTACATAGGTCTTACCATCTTGGCCCGGTCTTATAATGACCCGTCGACTAGGTTTCACTCTTAAAGATTCTTTATTTGATAATTAATAGGCAGATCATTTGTAAAAAGGAATGATGTTACAAGATTTATTTCATGTTTAATATATAAATGCATAGATGACAGAAATAAAATTTTCAAACTTAACATGCCATTATAATTTACAGGTAGTACATTTCTGCCCTAAACGGGACTTTTCACAGAAATACTAGCCCACGCAGGAGCTATACTGATAATACATGTCCTCGCAGGGACCGTTTACAAACCTAAGTGTCCACGTAGGGACTAATAAAGACAAGTCCTCGTAGGGACTAGGTACAAAGATAGATGTCCACGCAGGGACTACATACACACATAAATAAATGTCCACATAGGGACTTGATTTAAACAGGGAAATACAATAATACATATTGGGATTTAACGGTCCCGTTTCTTCTTCCCCTTCAGCAAATTTGCCAAACCACTCATGAATCCCTCATTCTTCCTACGTTCCTTCTGGAAGTCTCGCTCCACTTTGGCCAGTCTTCGACGGAGTTCCTCCTGCTCAGGAGGAGGAGCCCGTGGTGGCTGGTACTGTGGTGGCGGCTGAACAGGTGCTTGATACCCCCGAGCTGGGTATCCCATTCCCCAAGGGGGTCCATATGGTCCCTCAGGATTATTATGGGCAAGGTAGCTTGATGCCACGTTGTAAGGATCATCAGCATAGTTATAGCCATGGTATGCTGGTGGTCCATATGGGTTGTAAGTTGCCGGAGCCGTATAAGCAGGGATAGGGTTGCCAAAACCTGCTGATGGCGGTGCAATAGGTGTCGAATTCACCTCAGAAACTGGAACGGAAGGTTCACCCATTTGTGGCCCTTCATATAATGGTGGGTAGTGGCTACCACTAGAGTGTTGAGGAGTGCTGAAATGAAACTCCCCTGCTCGTGCTGACATCCGCGGGCCAGTCCTCCTACGTCTTGGCGGTTCTGGAGGCTCTAGATGAACTGGCGGCGGTGGAGGCGGTGGTGTTTCTGCCACAAAACGTGGATCCCCAGAGGGATCTTGTTGCTGCTGTTGCTGCTGCTGGTGAGATGATGAATGGTGAGACGGTGTGTGGTGAGACGGTGTATGGTGAGACGGTGTATGGTGAGACGGTGTATGGTGAGACGGTGAGTGTTCAGATGGGGTATAATACCACTCACACCGTTCGAACCGTGCCATGTGACTATCCGGACCTTGGTATGGTGTTCCGTGAAAAGACGAACCGTCTGAGATCACAAAAGGATGGTTCAAGGATCCGGTTGAAGCCTCGACGGGATCTGTGTCCTCGTCCATATCTTGATCACCAGAAAAGTGATCTTCCGGTCCTAGTGGGTTAAAGCCCACTTGTTCTGGCAGGTACTCTGCTGGGTTAAACTGGCCCTGAAAAACAGGAGTAGGGTCGCCGAAGAAATGTTGCGGGTTGTGGGGTTCGTTCTCTGACTGAGGCCCATAAGAGTCATGATATGGAGGTGTTGAGGCGTGCGAAAAAGATCGTCTGGCAGACTCTTCATATGTCCTCCATAGCTCCCTCATTTCGTCATTCCTTGTAGAAGTAGAAGAATTTCGTCGATATGAAGGCCCTGCCTCATGGTCGTTAGGGGCGCTAGCTGGCTCCTTTCCTCGACCACCTCGTCTAAATCTTGGCGGCATTATTGTACCTGTTAAAATACACAAGGTAATAACAAGGAAAAATAAAGGACAAAATTTAAATAAAAATTGAACAATTTGGATTATTCCTAAGTTCTTTGTCTAGACTCGAAGATTTAGGAATGTGCAATTGTGTAACTGAGATTAAACACAAAAGGTTAGTGTTTAATTCACTCAGTGTTGGCTCTGATACCAACCTGTCACACCCCAAATTTCCACGTGTCACCGGTGGGCCCGGTGGGGGAGTATCGTGACGTGGTTGGCAACATAATAGTCAAACAACACAATATTTAAATGCACAGCGGAAGCAAATTATAGATTTAATTCAACCAAACAACATTGTAATATTAAATATCACAAATAGTCGAATTTAAATCCACAGGTAGATCCAATATAAAAAGGAAACAAGTGTTCACAGTCTATAACATCCAAGCTTGCGAGACTTATTGCGGATGCTAGGAGAAAAGCCAGCCTATTACGCTTAGTACCTGCACTTAACCTTTTGAGAAAATACGTCAGTTTACACTGGTAAATACAATTCAACTGACTCATTTGGAAAAGAGTTTAAGAAAATGGATTTAAGGCACAAGGCACAAATAATATTTTATAACTTGGGATAATTATTTAAATATAATACTTGTAGGGATTTACATGTTCCTTATGCGTTCAGTAGCCCGGATCGAGCCGGGTTAAAGATCAATGGACACACCACATTGCGTATATGAGACACCAACAGGTGTACGCCTACACCTGGGTGCTAAGGTCGTGGCCATTTCGTAAAATGATGACAGGGATATCCGGGACACGGTCATTAACCCCCCAAAGGCTTTAAGCAAACAAAACAATATTAAACGAGACATCTCAATACTTTAATCATCATTCAATTAAAGATTCAACGCCCCGACCAAGCGGTATTTTATATACCGTACCCCAAGCCCGTATAGGGAAAATAAGTTAAAAGTATTTACCTGAGCAAGTATATTTCACAATCAGCGAGTGCAAGTATCTTTTACCGGGTCTCCTATTCTGGAACGAAGGTTTATAATAACCTATTAGAATCCTAACGGGTCTTTAATTAAGCTTAAGCTTAGACCGGTTAGTTTTAAAGATACGGTTCGTACGCACGATTAAGCGAAGACCGGATAGAATGTGATTTAGACCCGACAAGTTTGAAGACTTGCTTAATATGGGTATATTATACACATTCTGGATTTTGAGACAAAACCGATAAGGTTTGACCCGTTTCGGCTAATTTATGTAAACTAGTTACATAAACCGAACCGAACGCGCATGAAGCGTAACGGGTATCCGTAAGAGTCCTAAATAGGTTTCCTAAGTTAACATGCCTTAAATAAGTTGTGATATCAGTAGGATATCACCCATGACGCCCCAAACGAGTTTAATCTCTTAATAAGCCCCGTAGGGGTATTTTGGTCATTTTAAAGATTATAAAAGGGTTTAATTAGACACATGTGATCCGGGTCTGAGTTGATCAGTAAAATAGCTTATTTTAACAGGTTATAACCTTTGGTAATAAGTCTTATATACTAAAATAGTTTTAAACCCAAACTATGCGTTAAATACGCGTATAAAGTCGTTTTAAGCGGTGTACGGGTTAAAATACGATTCTGAGTTTTCTTATCTGTTAAACAGATTCAAAACACTTAATTTATTATTTAAAATCAGTAGCAATTGGATTGGCACTAAAAGGATTTGTAAAACTCATTTTATGGCCTAAAAGGGCATATTCGGTATTTACCGAATTAAGGCGCTAATCCAAGCTTATGATCAGTTTAAAAATAATTAAAAATCTTTAAAAATCCCAAAATATTATTTAACATCGGTGGGTAAAAGATTTGGTGTCAAAAATTGGGTTTAGATAGGCGTTACGCTAATGACGTCATTTAATTACTAAGAATCGTTATAATTACGTCATTAAGCATAACTCCTAATCTGGACCTCCGATTGATGTGAAAATTTACAGACATGTTTAATAATCAGTAACTAAGATTATTTTACTTTCATGTCTCCAAAAATCTCGTTTTATGATCATAAGGGCATTACGGTCAATATTTAGGCAATTAACGGAAACATCGGACGATTAGGGATTCGATTGGTATAAACGCAGAGGCTTATACACACATGTAACTAGGTCCTAATGGAACCTTAAGGCATGTCTAAACCTATATAAATTGGGTCAGAACTGAGGTCAAAGCAAAAGTCAAACTTTTGCGTCTCTCGTTTCCGAATCGGTTCAAAACATAAAGTTGTCGAATCAAACAAGCTTAGATAAGTTATTATACTTATTTTCAAGTTGTATGACTGATAAAACAGGTTACACGCCTTCCGTATTGTTAAATATGCGATTAATGTTTCTGTTGACTTTTTCGGCCAACCTTTGACTCGACAAATGACCTATTTAGGATTCGAATCAGTGAGTGCCCTTTTAGGGGTTTATTAACCATATAAATACCAACTTATAACAACTTTTGATTCGACTAAACTCTGGACCGATTGTGATTTATCGCGAAGTCAAACCGTAGTTACGACGGTTTGATTTCTAGGCTATAAACTAAGCATAACATGATTAAGAAGGGTTAAACAAACTTACACAAGTCTTATGAACGATTTGGAAAGCTTGTATCAGATCTTGAGCTCCTAAAGATGTCCAGAAGTTGAAGTGTGCGTGTATATGGAAATATGTGACTTTTATAAGAATTTTGATCATCATAAATTGATGCCACATGAGTCTAGGGGTGTTACAACCTGCTTACAAGTGTCTCCTAAGGCTAAAAACCAACATAGGCCGCCCATAGAATCCCAAAGTTGCATTTTAAGTCGGTTAGGAGGCTGGGACAGGCACCTGTCCAGTTTTCTGCATCTGCAGGTCGTACGCGGCCCGCCTACGGTTTTGGCAATCCTGATGCGGGCCGCCTGGGCCTTGTGATCAGATTTCAATGTTTCTTTTAATTGCATTTTGGCCCCCGGTCCTCCTAAACGTCGCTTTCACATGTATTCTTGCATTATGGGACTTGAAGATTAACATATAGGGGCTCTAAAACTTATACCCATTTTGTGAAGCCCTCGGCCACTTCGGGTTTACCCGAAAAACCCTAAATTTCAACGTTGACACTTATAACCCTCGTACACGAATTTTTATCACAAATTTTTCATACGATAACGAAACTTGGTGAAATTTTTATGGTACATTCTAGTGAGTATATTTAATCGTTACAAGGCTTTGGGTTTGCTAAAAGGTCACTCAGAGGTATAAGTTAAACATGTTGACACATTTAACCCCTGTAGTTTGTAATCTCTCACTTTCTTTCACAATTTGCTTCGTATGATCCATGATCCATTCGTTTAAGGTTATAAACATCATGTAGGGTTATTGTAAAGTATATTTATTCATTTTTGTCATTTTGAACCCTTATACTTACACAGTTTTACTGTTTGTCAACTTTAGTCCCTCCAAAGCATTCTTTTACACGTTCAAAGGTTATGACACGTGTCATGACATTATAGGACGTAAATTTTCGAGGTGTTACAAATGGTAATTAAATACCATCTCATACGGACAAATGGTCAATTAGATTAAATGGGTCAAATGGTGTGGTTAACATCATTTGACAATAATATTTGATAATCGCTTGTTGAGTTTTGTAATCACAGGAAATAACATAAGCTTGCGTTGCTTTAACTAGAAAGATTTAAAGCAAAAGTTATGTAAACGGGTCAGTACTTTGACCCGGGCCAGGTACGTATAAATAAGCTTTTAGTTAAACATACAATTTTTGGTCAAATATTTAGCGAAAGTCCCTCGTCGTAAAATGAGGGACTAAAGTTAACCAAAACACCCTTGAAGGGTATATTGGGTAAACGACCCATAGGAGTTGTTTAGGAACTTGTATTAAGATTAGGGAATCATTAAATATGAATAAAAGTTATAGGAATACACATTCGTGGGTCAAATGCTCAAAAATGGTCATTTGCGTAAAATGACCAACCGATGGGTAAAATTGGGAAAAAGGTGTTCATTATGTTGAATCCACCATAGAAATAGTTTGGGTGGAAGATAAGTAGTTAATTAGCAAGAAGAGAAAAGGCGCGAAAAGAAAATAGCGAGTTTGAATGCTCAAATGCATGAAAACTTCTAAACGGGTCAAAATAAAGTAGGTGGTAAAATGTAGGCTTAAGTGTAATAAAGAAAAACGTAAACCGGGTAACGGGAGCGTAAACTATATGAATAATGGATCCGGGTAATGGATGATAGCTTAGACATGTTAAGAAACGAACCCCAAGCAATTAAAATGAGTTTGGATAGGTTTGGATGCAAATTTGATGAAAAATAAACGTGCAGAGTTGACACGGCTGGGTGAAGTTTTGACACGGCCGGGTGAAGGGGCTGTGAAAAATATATGTTAAGCTGACACGGCCGGGTGATCTTTTTACACGGCCGGGTGAAGGGGCTAAACACAAAATATATAATTTTTTGTATTTAATTATTTTGTTCAAATGCCTTGATTTCTAATCTTTTAAATGAAAGTTAGGAATCCAAGATAGAGATTTAAAGTTAGATATCTTAGTTTATGATTTATGACTAACTAGAAACAAGTTTAGAGGTCCTAAATACAAACGGGTCGAAATATTGATTTTGAACAATATGCTTAAAGATTTAGAATTTCATTAGTTTTAAATGTTGAATTTTACTCTACAAGATGGAGAATCAAATTACGATCATGTAGGATGAAACGGGAGGTCAAACGGATATGTGGATCGAAAGATACGAAAGTTTTCGTGTCAAAAATGGCAAAATGGAAGGGGCATAACACAGGGACCACCGTAACTTACGGTGCCCACCGTAAGTTACGGTGGGGCTGAAATCGATACGGTGGTTGCCTCCTGAGTTACGATAGAGAAATTTTAACACAGGGGCCACCGTAACTTACGGTGTCTACCATAAGTTACGGTGGAGGCCAGATTCAAGCAATTGTTTTTGGATCAAGATATCAATGTTGGATTTTCCTAATTTCCTTGTTGTATTAGTTATTTAATTATCAAAACTGACCTTTAAGTTGGTTTTGATCACAGGTGAATGTCGAGAGTCCCGGATGAAGATCAAGCATCGAGCAAGAACCGAACACACGTTAAACAAAGCTTTCACAATGTTGGTTCGTCGTTATTCTAAAACGGTGAATTAAATCATATTATGTTGTATCACTTTAAATTGTAAAAGTTTTTAACAAACCCGTATTTTCAGTGTAATTGTGACTATTATTACATGATTATGGATTTAAATTATACGATAAACGTGAAATAATAACAAGGGTGTTACACCTGGCATATCATCTTTCTGTTCAACTCTTTTTAGACCCATACCCACAAAATTCTTTATTCCAATCATGCTAACTTATCTACTAGAACTTGTTATCTTGAGGTTTATCTTGTACAATTGGTTTTTAGTCCTTGTCACCTTCATCACAAGCTTACCGGTATCATCATGAATGGTTAGCAAATCGCGTTTCATGTGAATGTCGCATCCACCTTCCGTTGCTTTGACCAAGACTTATGGTGTTGCTTTGGAGACCTAGTATGTAGTAAACATCAGTCAACAAACGTTGCTCCCCCGTTTTCCCTTCAAGTAATACTATCTCTTTCCCCGTATGTCAATACAAGATCCATCTCCAAACTTCACCTTTCCCATGACTCGTTTATTTAGTACAAAGAAATAAGCTTGATTACTTGTCATGTGATTCGATGCTCCATTGTCAAGATACCAAGTATCTTTTTCCATTAGCTCGGTCACGAAACGCTTTAGAATCACTCATTCTTCATTTAGAAAATCCGTTTCTTGATCACATTTCATCATAAACAATGATGGATCAAAATCATCAGTTTTAAATAGGTTAGCTTCTTCATGTATCTTCATACGATCTGGATACCCTGACGCGAAGTGACCAGATTTATCACAACGGTAACACTGAACCTGTGATCTATCTTTCCTTCCACTTTGGCAATCTTGGGTTCTTTGACTCGTCTGCTTTAACCCATGATCTTGACCATCTTGGATTTGACTTACGTCTTGGTCCTTATCATCTCATTCTTGACGTCTACCTCGGTAACTTGAACCTCCTCGCCCACGCCTACGCCCCCGCGTATTTTCATAAGATTTTGTGATTCGAGGACGACTCAACATTGGAGAACATTAGTTTACTTTGGTTTTCTACTAAAGACTCGATACCCTTAATCCTATCTTCGAACGTCTTTAGTCTACCGATTGCTTCCTGAAATGTCATGGCCTTCAAATCTGTGAATTGTTCAATTGAAGCTACAATTGGAACATACTTCCTTGGAATGGAGTCTAACAATTTTCTGGTAAGCTTTTTGTGTTTGTAGGTGGTTCCCAAACTAATCGATTTGGTAACCAATTGACTTTTCCTACTTGCGAAAGATTCAATCGTCTCTGTTTCTTTCATCTTTAAAGATTCGAACTCTATCTCAAGTTGTTTAATCTTTGCCTCTCGAACTGTTCAACCCCAACATACGATGTCTTCAACGCTTCCTAATTTTCCTTTGCAGTCTGAAACTGATCTACTTGAAACACGAGCTCTTCAGGTATTGCCTGAAGTAGAAGTACAACTGTCATGTCATCCTTTTTGGCATCTACCTCCTGTTCGCCTGGTTCTAAAGCTTGTTGTATCCCATTAACTTTACTCTTTCACATTTCTTGTGCTTCAAAACTATTTTCCGGCCGAAAACAACTCCCGAACAATATCTTTTGCTATTCTTATCATTTTCGGGTGTTCAACTTCATCTCTGAGCAGTTTAACCTCACTGATTTAAGGAATTAACCTGCAAAACCACAATCGTTATTACATTCAAAGCATGTAGTTACCTAAAATGCAATAAAAACCATGATATAAACACATTGAGGCTCGGGTATCACCCTCTCCATCACTACATAACAAGTTCATCAAAGCACATTACTTATTCATCATGTTAGATCTACTTTCACTACCAACTTTGCATGTTCATCTTGTATACAAACTTTATAAACATCAAGATCAACACATAGACCATTAATATTGTTTACTTGAAGATTCCAAATATCTTGGAGTTCAACTTGTACTTCTATAATATACATCATCTCAGAAGCAAAAATAAAGGATCTAGTGCTTACAACTAGCACGGGGCTAGGGAAGAACTCTTGAAGAAAGAAAGAAGATGAAAGATCCAAATCCTTGCAAGATAGCCTCCTTGATTATCCCTTATGCTTGTAACCACCTTAGATCACCTTGTAGTGGATCTTGGACCACTTGAATTATGAGTTTGGAAATTGAAAATGGAAGGATGGTGATGGTGGGTTTAGGCCGTAAGTAAGGAGAGAGAAGGGAGGTATGTTGGTTTTTGTTAAGTGTTTTGAGAGTGGAAGTATGGATTATGTTGTAACACCCCGATCGCGTAAAACAACAAACTGCGGCGGAAACATCGGGGAGTCACGTTACAGGAAATTGTTTCACAACACATGGTATTTAAAGTTTTGTTATATTGAATTAAAATGTTACATTGTCTTTGGATAATAAAAACAAACAAACAGAACAATTTTCTTTCATGTTTTAAAGTCTCTAAGGCCCGCGTCCAATCCTATGTGAAACATGCTATCAAATCATGAAACATTGGCTCCTGAAACATATGTGAAAAAAGAGTCAGCATAAAAAGCCGGCGAGTACATAGGTTTTGTGTGTGTATCAAATTCATGGCTTTGTATACATATTGCAATACCTCGTCTGACTACAAGAGTCAAACTGTATTACAGATTAAGCATTTTCAATTTCATCACCAACACGCAAAACTTTTGTCCAACACACAAGACCCTGTATGATTTAAGATTTCGAACTCACTTTCTAACACCGTCTCCCCCTATCGGTAACAATTCCTCCAAGAATAACAGTTTTCCGTACATTAAGAATTTTAACAGAAAAATACACTATTTTTGGATTTTTATATTTTCTGAAAGCAAGAAAATAACAAAAGCAATAAACACTCTATTTTTGTGAGAATCACTGGTAAGAAGATCATATCAGCACAATCCACACTATTAGATAATTCTTTATATAATTTTCCATGAAAAGCAGTCCAAGATGATTACCAGTATGTTTATCCACTTAAACAAAATGCATGAACATTTCAAGTACCATTACCGTATGATACGTTAAGGTAATATTATTGTGACAACCGGTGATTTCCGGCTCCTAATTTCATGATTAACAGATGATTAACGCGACAATAAATAGCATTTAAGAAGTAAATTAACTTAATTAGGCCTTTGGAGTGCCTAGGAACGTTTATCCGACTTTACAAGTACGCGTATGAAGATTCGCGAGGAATCTGCGGAGCATCAAACGACAACGAACTGATACCGTGCAAGATACTGACAACACCGACAAATATTAAAATTTTACGATATATTCTAGCTTCGTAATTAAATTTAAGCAATCGTAGTTGAAACCGGCTCGAAAAACGGATTAAATACGGCAACGATGTAATTTTTGGCGATTATTACCGTTATCAACGCACGAACGCGACTACGACAGATACCGACATTATTTTTACACATTTTAACTCTGTAATATTACTTTACTAGGCTACGGTGATTTCGGTTTTAAAAACGTAGGAATTACGGGCCGCTTAAATACGGGGATTGAGCTTGTGGGCCCTGGGCCCAAGCCCAAAACCCACAAGCCTAAACCTGCATAATATATTAGATCCTATTTCTCTATCAAATCTATACAAGATTTGATATAATCCTTACATATCTATACAAAATATTGTCAAGATCTCCAGTAGATTTGAAAATCTCAACAAGATCTCTAAAGATCATATAAGATTTCATCAAACATCTATAAAAGAGGGTCTACCCCTTGATCTCTTTTGAACAGATTCAACATACACACACATAAGAACAAATGCCTTCTCATCTTCTACCCTCTCTCTCCTTATTACATGAAAACAAAACACAGAGACTCCATTTCTCTGTTGTGATAGAAACCCATAACAAATAAACACCACTACATCTCTCGATCTATACATCTGATGTATACATCAGACTACATCACACACACCTACATCCACCTCACCCCCTTCCTCTCCCGATGAACCGGTGTTGTTTAACCGGCGACTGCCGGTGGTGGTGGATAGCAACGAAGCGACAGTCAGCAGGAACCCCCCTTCTTTCCAATGATAAAACGGACCACCACCACCGTCTGGTGGTGGTGAGTGACGACTGAAAGAGACAGAGGCGGGTGAGAGGGAGACGAGACAAAGAGAGAGAGAGAGCCGGAGATAGGAGCGGCACCGCCGCTCACGGCGGCGGCTGCGGTGGCTTGGTTCAGCCTTGGTTCGATCAGGTCAGCAAACATCAGGTTTGACTCTGATTTGTTTCTTTTGTTCGGGTTAACTTTGGGTTCGAATCGGTTCAACAAGGGATACGGGTCAGTTCAGGACTCTGATAGGTGTTTTGGTTCAAGGTGTTACAGATTTCGGTTCGGGTATTTGGGTGTTCCAAGTCTCGGGTTTCAGCTCTACGGGTGCGGGATTCTGATTTGGTTCAGTATGTTCAGGTCAACGGAGTCAACTGGTCAGCGGGTTCTGGTCTCGGTTCAAGATACTTTAAGTTTGGCTCGGTCAAAGACGGTCAAAGGCAGCTTAGTTTGGTTCAGGTTCTACACGGGTCAGATTCGGGTTCGGTCAACCGAGTCGACTCGGTCAACTCAGCGAGTCAACTCAGTTGACCCGGTCAACCCGGTCAACTCAGTCCGTGTTTCGACGCCTCGACGCGAAGAATGATAACGGTTTAGCGTTCAAGATTTATTATGTTATTCTTATTTTAATATTACCGTGAAAACGAGCTCTCAAAACCGAACAAATCGAAACTGATAGTTACAAATTTACTTGAATTATTTATTATCTTGTCTATGCTAAGTGATTATACAAAAGTGTTGCTGAAAATTTATTGAATTACCATAAAATAACGACAACTTGTGTTGTCGGGGGGCGTCCAAAAACAGAGGAAACTCTGCCCGTTTTTCGAGAAAATCCGTAAATACAAAAGGCGTTTTATTATAAAATAAAGTTATCAGATTCGAATAATCTTCTATAAAGACGATTACAAATATATAGCTACTTACGACAACACTTTACAACTTACAACAAACGACGATTCGGAAAATTGTTTACAATAATGAATATAGTTATTTTAAACTTCGAATTTCGACAATTCTTTTATAAGATCAATATAACTATTTATATTGTTTCAAACGCAGATAATACGACTTCTTTTATAAATAAATATAGTGTTATATATTTATTTCGGATATCAAACAACACAACGACTCTTTCATTAAAATAAATATAGTTTATATATTTATTTTAAATATCAAACGACTCGTATTCCTTTTATAAAAATAGATATAGCTTATCTATTTATTTCAAATATTCAACAACACAGATTCGCTTTTATAAAATAAATATAGTATATATTTATGCAACGACTCGATGAGATTCTTATAGAATAAATATAACTTTTCATATTTATTTTATACGTCTAAACGGCATATACACATATTTTGGTGAATGTATACAAGACGTAATATATATAATACAAGTGTATTGTATATTACTTTCATACGAATGTTTCTATATACACAAACGACTTCTCGGGTCGACGAGCGATCTTAGCGATATATTTATATACTTTGATATAAATATTTACTTATTTTTTTAAACTATTACCGACATTAGGCGAAACTTAACGAGTATAACTTAATCATTACTATTAAGTTATCAATTTACCGTTGAATCGTTCGGTTAACGATTCGGTAGAGCTCGATGACACGTAGTTTAGTTACCGCTTTTATTTAGAAACTTATTAGATATTCCGTGTTAGGAATATTGTAGAATGCACGCTAGCAAGTAAAGTCTTGGAAACGACATCACGAAGTCGTAATTAGCTAGCTATGCACAAGGATATCCAGGTGAGTTCATAACCCCCACGTTTTTCAGAAACATACAAAGTTTTCGATAAACAAAGATTGCGTATTTTAGACAAAGCACATTTTGCAAGGACATACGAGGTTTTTTTTTTAATGAACGAAAACTCATATTTCTAAATCATGTTATGAACGGATTTCAAGGAACTCAAATGGTTTACGAATGGATCATACTAAATATACCGGTTTTTACAAAACAAATGCGTATTATCGAAATGTGAATGATTTTCATGACTAGGGATGGATCGCCTGGTGATAATATATAGAGCCTGGGGAGTTGGCCTTAGAGGCTGGGGAGGTTCAGTCCGAGAGACTGGGGTAAAATACATGTTACGGATGCTTAAACGGTATGAAATGAACTATTAAATCATGTGAGCATAGATTAAATTTGAAATGCCATAAATTCTTAATTAGGGACGAAGGTTAGATCTAACGGGTACGGCCGAACCCCACTCATGGTACTTGTAACCACTTGAGTGCTTCGGTGTCCCAGTCGAGGTGAATCGACACAGTCGAGGGTAATCGACACAGTCAAGGTAAATTGACACAGTCGAGGTTTAATCGACACAGTCGAGGAAAATCGACAAGGGTATAAGCCTACTCATTCTAGTGCTCCCTATGCTTTCACATGTTTTAATCTCCTTGCAAAACCTTAATTTAATTTATTCATAAATGCTTTTAATACCGGGGTTTTACAAATTACATACCATGTTTTAATACAAATTCAAAGCATAGGATTATGCGGGCATGGAGTCAAAGTCAGGGTGGGCATCGACGGTTATACGAACATTACAAATACGAAAGTTTACAAATACATGGTTCTACGAACATAATGCGTTACAAATACAAAGTTTCCATATAACACGACAAGAAAATGATTTCTAAATTTGTTTTCTCAATATTATTTCACAAATCGGTTATTCAAAAGATTTATTTCAAATCTTTTACAAACAAACTATGAACTCGCTCAACTTTATGTTGACTTTTTCGCATGTTTCTTTCTCAGGTCACTTTTCAAATTATGGCACGGTTGGAATAGGAGAACCATTGGAGAATCGAGTACTTAGCGGGCGTTCAATATCTAGAAAGTCTTTGCTTATTTGCTTCCGCTGTGCAATGAAGATACCAGTCCAGTCACGCCAGCTCTGATAATTTCAGGGTGTGACAGATTGGTATCAGAGCTATAGGTTACAGCGAATAAGGTTTTCTGTAGGAATACCTAGGCTCTAACCTCACTTTTCTCTGGGACCTAGACTATTAAGACGTTTAATACATATAGAACGCCTAGTACTCGAATATGGTCTCCAACAGTGGCCGAAAAACAAACAGTCAAAATTTTGTTTTCAAACATACGCTTTTGTGGTGTTTCATACACGATGCATAAAACAATTATATACAGTACACAAAACTCTGAGAGTTTAGGAAACATGCATTTAAGACCTTCGGAAACTTATGTTGAAGTTCATTAAAGGTCATCACGTAGGAACCGCGAATATTAACTCGGGTACACACTATTATCCATATTGTCTATGATATTTTAACTTCCCGAGCAGGCAGCCTACGCATAACGAAACGCTAGTGCACGAGAATACATGAAACTCAAATTTTACGTCAGCGGATGTCGGAGTACATCACATTCTACACGGAACGTAACGCTAGTGCATAGGTATACGTGAAACTTAAGCTATACATCAACGGAGGTTGAAGTACGACACATACGATTATCGAGGTGAGGCCTTTGAAAAGACACGATGGCGCAATTCAACGACGACGCTAGATTCCTGTTAACAGGAGAACTATCGATCAGGAAGCGGTGGCTTGGCACACGATGCTGCAACGACACGAGTCATGCTAAGGAGAAGACGCATGCCTTCGTATTCCCCCTATCTTATTAACGACGAATACGCTATGTTCGACATTCCATGGTAATGTCACCTAACAACCGGTCATCACATGAAACCCCAGGTAAAGTCCTTAAATTTCTTTTATTGAAATTTCGACATTTGCATCAAGCGAGTAGACTTTTGCATCCCTACTCCTCTTAATGGTCATTGTATCACGATCTTTTCTTTCATTATAGCGAACACTCATTGCTTCATTCTTGAAAATTCAAATGTTACGCATGCATCGTTTGTTACGCATGTGGTTTCGCTTCGAATAACCGTTTCATCAAAATTCAAACATTGTTTCGCTAAACCTAATTATTGATTTGTGACTCGAATGACCCGCATTATTGTGATTGTTGGCTCCTTTGTTATCAAGTCAACACATTTTCTTGAAATTCCTCTTCTTTTCAAGTTACATTCATGGTTTTTCGTTGTGACCATGCCGAAAGTTTTCTTGTCAATATATGTATTCATTGTCGGCTTGCACCAAAACCAAGTTCAATTGTTTGAACTTGTTCATTACTCATTCAATTCAAGACACCATATGATGTATTGGAAACATCATATTCAGATCCATCTTAACAAGTGTTTCATTTGTTTCGAGTCGTAGTGGACTTGTTTGGTCTACGACTCCATTAAATTGTTTGTTGATTTTGACACATTGCGGTGATATTTTCACTTATTTGAAGCTTGCGCTAAACTCGTTTACACATCTTATGCACGGATTTAATTATTTATTTATTGATTTAGATTAAATCCGCTTTGATTTATTACATTACAATAGTCTTAACACAATCGTGTGATAAGACGATGGTACACAAAATTCATTGCATATTTCGGTGTACCTACTAACGGTTCTTTCAACATTGATCGAATATTTTACGGTATTTATTGTTTCTTCATCTTCGATCGAAAACATTAATTCTTTGATGTTCCATCCTCAATTGAAAATCTTATGATGTCGTTTGAATCAAATTTTCAAATTTGCTTCACTGCATTTTCGTTTGACTTCAAACACGGTGAATTTGTTTGATCACCGCTATTATTGAATTGTTTCATTCACTACGACACCTTGTGGCATTTGCAGCTTGTGCTGATCACGATCGAGCGTTTCATGCAAACTAATACATTTGAGATTGTTGATTCTAAATTCATCCAATGGATGTTATTGCTTCTAGAACTCATTTACATGTTATAAACGTTCCTATGGAACTCAATTGGTCGAAGTTCCTGTTCATTGTTGGATCATTGTTAACTTAGTCGCACTGGTGACTGTATCATTACGTCTCGTTTCCTTTGACATCAATTGCTGAGACACATTTCTTTTAAACCGTTGGGATTCCTATTGTGAAGGAATGTCCTTGAATTCACATGATTTGAATAAGTCTTGATCCGATTTTAGGGTCATACACTTGATACTATTCGTAATTACCTACACATAATGTAACTCTAAGGAGTTAACGTAGTCTAAATTTCGAGGACGAAATTTCTGTAACAGGGGGAGAATGTGACAACCGGTGATTTCTGGCTCCTAATTTCATGATTAACAGATGATTAACGCGACAATAAATAGCGTTTAAGACGCAAATTAACTTAATTAGGCCTTTGGAGTGCCTAGGAACGTTTATCCGACTTTACAAGTACGCGTATGAAGATTCACGAGGAATCTGCGGAACATCAAACGACAACGAACTGATACCGTGCAAGATACTGACAACACCGAAAAATATTAAATTTTACGATATATTCTAGCTTCGTAATTAAATTTAAGCAATCGTAGTTGAAACCGGCTCGAAAAACGGATTAAATACGGCAACGATGTAATTTTTCGCGATTATTACCGTTATCAACGCACGAACGCGACTACGACGGATACCGACATTATTTTTACACATTTTAACTCTATAATATTACTTTACTAGGCTACGGTGATTTCGGTTTTAAAAACGTAGGGATTACGGGCCGCTTAAATACGGGGATTGAGCTTGTGGGCCCTGGGCTCAAGCCCAAAACCCACAAGCCTAAACCTACATAATATATTAGATCCTATTTCTCTATCAAATCTATACAAGATTTGATATAATCCTTACAAATCTATAAAAAATATTGTCAAGATCTCTAGTAGATTTGAAAATCTCAACAAGATCTCTAAAGATCATATAAGATTTCATCAAACATCTGTAAAAGAGGGTCTACCCCTTGATCTCTTTTGAGCAGATTCAACATACACACACATAAGAACAAATGCCTTCTCATCTTCTACCCACTCTCTCCTTATTACATGATAACTAAACACAGAGACTCCATTTCTCTGTTTTGATAGAAACCCATAACAAATAAACACCACTACATCTCTCGATCTATACATCTGATGTATACATCAGACTACATCACACACACCTACATCCACCTCACCCCCTTCCTCTCCTGATGTACCGATGTCGGAGCTGTTTAACCGGCGACTGGCGGCGGTGGTGGATAGCAACGAAGCGACAGTCAGCAGGAACCCCCTCTTTCCGATGATAAAACGGACCACCACCACCGTCTGGTGGTGGTGAGTGACAGCTGAAAGAGACAGAGACGGGAGAGAGGGAAACGAGACAGACAGAGAGAGAGCCGGAGATAGGAGCGGCACCGCCGCTCACGGCGGTGGCGGTGGAGGCAACGGCGGCGGCTGCGGTGGCTCGGTTCAGCCTTGGTTCGATCAGGTCAGCAAACATCAGGTTTGACTCCGATTTGTTTCTTTTGTTCGGGTTAACTTTGGGTTCGAATCGGTTCAACATGGGATACGGGTCAGTTCAGGACTCTGATGGGTGTTTTGGTTCAAGGTGTTACAGATTTCGGTTCGGGTATTTGGGTGTTCCAAGTCTCGGGTTTCATCTCTACGGGTGCGGGATTCTGATTTGGTTCAGTATGTTCAGGTCAACGAAGTCAACTGGTCAGCGGGTTCTGGTCTCGGTTCAAGATACTTTAAGTTTGGTTCGGTCAAAGACGGTCAAAGGCAGCTTAGTTTGGTTCAGGTTCTACACGGGTCAGATTCGGGTTCGGTCAACCGAGTCGACTCGGTCAACTCGGTCAACTCAGCGAGTCAACTCAGTTGACCCGGTCAACTCAGTCCGTGTTTCGACGCCTCGACACGAAGAATGGTAATGGTTTAGCGTTCAAGATTTATTATGTTATTCTTATTTTAATATTCCCGTGAAAACGAGCTCTCAAAACCGAACAAATCGAAACTGATAGTTACAAATTTACTTGAATTATTTATTATCTTGTCTATGCTAAGTGATTATACAAAAGTGTTGCTGAAAATTTATTGAATTACCATAAAATAACGACAACTTGTGTTGTCGGGGGGCGTCCAAAAACAGAGGAAACTCTGCCCGTTTTTCGAGAAAATCCGTAAATACAAAAGGCGTTTTATTATAAAATAAAGTTATCAGATTCGAATAATCTTCTATAAAGACGATTACAAATATATAGCTACTTACGACAACACTTTACAACTTACAACAAACGACGATTCGGCAAATTGTTTACAATAATGAATATAGTTATTTTAAACTTCGAATTTTGACAATTCTTTTATAAGATCAATATAACTATTTATATTGTTTCAAATGCCGATAATACGACTTCTTTTATAAATAAATATAGTGTTATATATTTATTTCGGATATCAAACAACACGACGACTCTTTCATTAAAATAAATATAGTTTATATATTTATTTTAAATATCAAACGACTCGTACTCCTTTTATAAAAATAGATATAGCTTATCTATTTATTTCAAATATTCAACAACACGGATTTGCTTTTATAAAATAAATATAGTATATATTTATGCAACGACTCGATGAGATTCTTATAGAATAAATATAACTTTTCATATTTATTTTATACGTCTAAACGACATATACACATATTTTGGCAAATGTATACAAGACGTAATATATATAATACAAGTGTATTGTATATTACTTTCATACGAATGTTTCTATATACACAAACGACTTCTCGGCTCGACGAGCGATCTTAGCGATATATTTATATACTTTGATATAAATATTTACTTATTTTTTTAAATCTCTTGAGAACTAAGTCTTTACAAGACTTTTTAAACTATTACCGACATTAGGCGAAACTTAACGAGTATAACTTAATCATTACTATTAAGTTATCAATTTACCGTTGAATCGTTCGGTTAACGATTCGGTAGAGCTCGATGACACGTAGTTTAGTTACCGCTTTTATTTAGAAACTTATTAGATATTCCGTGTTAGGAATATTGTAGAATGCACACTAGCAAGTAAAGTCTTGGAAACGACATCACGAAGTCGTAATTAGCTAGCTATGCACAAGGATATCCAGGTGAGTTCATAACCCCCACCTTTTTACGGTTTTACATTTTATAAATGTTTTCGGGGTGGAAAGACATGCACGTTTTTCAGAAACATATAAAGTTTTCGATAAACAAAGATTGCGTATTTTAGACAAAGCACATTTTGCAAGGACATACGAGGTTTTTTTTTTGAATGAATGAAAACTCATATTTCTAAATCATGTTATGAACGGATTTCAAGGAACTCAAATGGTTTACGAATGGATCATACTAAATATACCGGTTTTTACAAAACAAATGCGTATTATCGAAATGTGAATGATTTCATGACTAGGGATGGATCGTCTGGTGATAATATATAGAGATTGGGCCGTTGGCCTTAGAGGCTGGGGAGGTTCAGCCTTAGAAGCTGGGGAGGTTCAGCCTTAGAGGCTGGGGAGGTTCAGTCCGAGAGACTGGGGTAAAATACATCTTACGGATGCTTAAACAGTATGAAATGAACTATTAAATCATGTGAGTATAGATTAAATTTGAAATGCCATAAATTCTTAATTAGGGACGAAGGTTAGATCTAACGGGTACGGCCGAACCCCACTCATGGTACTTGTAACCACTTGAGTGCTTCGGTGTCCCAGTCGAGGTGAATCGACACAGTCGAGGGTAATCGACACTGTCAAGGTAAATTGACACAGTCGAGGTTAAATCGACACAGTCGAGGAAAATCGACAAGGGTATAAGCCTACTCATTCGAGTGCTCCCTATGCTTTCACATGTTTTAATCTCCTTGCAAAACCTTAATTTAATTTATTCATAAATGCTTTTCATACTAGGGTTTTACAAATTACATACCATGTTTTAATACAAATTCAAAGCATAGGATTATGCGGGCATGGAGTCAAAGTCAGGGTGGGCATCGACGGTTATACGAACATTACAAATACTAAAGTTTACAAATACATGGTTCTACGAACATAATGCGTTACAAATACAAAGTTTCCATATAACACGGCAAGAAAATGATTTCTAAATTCGTTTTCTCAATATTATTTCACAAAACGGTTATTCAAAAGATTTATTTCAAATCTTTTACAAACAAACTATGAACTCGCTCAACTTTATGTTGACTTTTTCGCATGTTTCTTTCTTAGGTCACTTTTCAAATTATGGCACGGTTGGAATAGGAGAACTATTGGAGAATCGAGTACTTAGCGGGCGTTCAATATCTAGAAAGTCTTTGCTTATTTGCTTCCGCTGTGCAATGAAGATACCAGTCCAGTCACGCCAGCTCTGATAATTTCGGTGTGTGACAATTATTACTGATATACTAGTGTGTCCCACTTCAGGATGTACCCCCGCGATCAAGGTATGCACAAAGATTCCTCGTAGTAGGTGAGTATACTGAATTCATCCGTTTTGTTTTTCAACGTTTAGATAATTGGTGATCAGGTCAGTACTTCCGTACAGCAAAGAGACCAAAATATCTAACGAGGGCTAAGACAAATACCATTTTTGGTACGAATTATGCATTTCGCACATTTGAATGACTCTCTAGGAGAGCTTCTTCTTTTATGGGTTTTGGCATTTTTAGCTCTTTTAAGATATCCTGGTTGTACCTAGGTCAGCATGTATCTGGATGCAGTAGAAGCACAACCCTGATACCCCCGGATGAAATAACAATATAATGACCCAAAACCTTAGATTTTGGCAATCTATCAGCGCAAGATTTATGGTCATTAAACCATACACCACTGATATGTTCCCCACTCATACACAGTTCGTTATGTTTATATCACATTGGTAAGTTGATTATTTCATGCTTTTTGCCTACTGGTACATCATGTGATTAAACTGATATCACACTTAAGCAATTTAATTTCAATTTCAGTGTGACAGTTTAACTAAAAACTAATATTACACTAAGGCTCGATAAGGCTCAACGAGCCTGAAGAGCTTCACATGCGAGGCTTGAGCTCTGGCTCGATAAATAAACGAGCTTTATTTTAAGCTCAAGGTCGGCTTGGGCTTGATAAGGTTCGGCTTGGCTCGTTTCGAACTTTTTCTCGAGCCAATCTCGAGTAGCTGTTGTTGTAGCTTAAAAGTGTTAATTGACATAAAAGGACACACAGAATATTAATACTTATTAGATATGTGATTATTGTCAAAGGGCATTTAGGTAAATTTGGATCACCTCATTGTTCCCCTTTTTTCAAACTTAATTTTTTTTTTGCACTCAGGTTACATTGGTAAAAGATCAAGAACATTATTGGTCACTTGATGAACATTACGAATACGTTCCCGTTGAGAAATTTGTAGAAGTATTTAAATCAAACTTTCTCGGTAGAAATTTATCACGTGAGCTGGCGATTCCGTTTGATAAATGCCGTAATCATCCTGCAGCCCTTTCTGCACACTTACACTCTGTTCCCGAGTCTCATTTAACAGGGGGAGGGTAGGGAAAAGAGATGAAAATATGAAAAACCATGTTCCCGAGCAGTGGCGGACCCAGGAATTTTTTCCTGGGAGTGCGGAATATTTTCAAATATTTTAGGCCCCTAGCTGTATAAAAAATATCGGTTCATAGTGGGTCGGGTCGGATCATGTAAGACAAAAGAACATCAAACTAAAATTTATAAATCATTAAAAACACATCAAACGTCATTACAAATTACAAACGTATTTAAAATTGTGCCCTACAGGTTTTTTTTTTTTTAATATATCTAAAATATCATCTAAAGATACTAAACACGCCATAAGTTCATTACATTCTTACTCAATGTTCCTAACACATATAATTTGCCCCATAAGTTCATAAAATAACACTAAACACTTAAACAAAATAAACAATCATGTTCAATCATAGCCCATAACTTTCAATTATATTTTTAAACATTCAAGCCCTAATATTAAATGTTGATTACTTGTAACTATTCATTTAAACAAACAAAACTACAAATAAAACAACAAAATCATTTAACTACAAGTCTAGAATAACAAAAAAATCAAAAAAATATAAAAAGATTAAACCCTTACGCATCTATATTTTTTCCTAATCATCACATAAAACAAAATTAATAAATAAATAAACAAACCATACTAGTTCTATATTGGAATTCTGACTTAATATGGGTCGGTCCAACTGGAATTTTGGTTTTTCCGGTAAAAAAAGCCATCAGGTCGTGAGCAGTGGCGTCAAGTCGCTGGGAGTTTTTTTGGGGGCGGGATTTGGAAATGGAATGGGTGGATGGGTTTGGGTTATTTTATTTAGTTCAAATTTCTTTAGGTTGGGTTTGGGCTTGTGTTAATAAAAATTTATTGCAGATTGGGCTTTGATTGGATTAAATAATTAAGTGAATAAGTGGTTAATAATTTTTTTTTCTAAGTGGGGCTGTTGAAATTTTTCAAGGGGTGCGGGTGAAAAATTCCAAGGGGTGCGGTCGGGATTTCCGACAAAAAAATAACACTAAAAAATATTTTTTCATGGGGTGCGCCCGCCCACCCTTGGCTTAGGGTGGGTACGCCCCTGTTCCCGAGTCCCTGTGGTTTGCACTCTATAATTTTATTTAGTTCCCAGCCAACAAATCTAAAGGCAGAGCCGGTTATGGGCCTGTGCGGGTGGTGCCACCGCACAGGGCCCATAATATCAGAGGGCCCAAAATGTTTAAAAGATATATGTATATTTTGTATATAAATGTATTGTAGAACTAGCGTAGACAAATAACGATTCAGCCCAATGGAAGCAACACTTTGTTATAGATATCTTGGTTCCGAGTTCGAATCCCACTAGCTTTATGTTTTTTCTTGGGTTGCTCCATGTTTTGTTTGGCCCCATAAGAAGGTGAAAGGCCCCATAAAACTTATTTTTTAACCTTTAGCTTGGAATTTTCAAAGCCTCCATTTATTTGTAAGTTTTTTTTCTCATTTAATCATCTACATAAAAAAAATTACAGATTTTCTTGTTTAAATTTATAAATTTTCACATTTAAATTTTGGCTTCCTTCGATTTGTAAGTTCTTTTTTTTCTCATTTAACCATTTATATAGAAAAAGTTTACATGTTTTGTTGTTTAAATTTGTAAGTTTTTTTTTTTCCCATTTAACCATTTACATAGATCATTTAAAGGGTGTAGATTTATGAGCCAAACGCGTTAAAGCCGAAATGTTTCGAAATCCAACTATTTTTGTCAATCAAATTCAGAAGCCCAGCTGCTTTAGTGTGTAATGAATTAATGACTTGGCCCAAATCAATCAATAAACAAACATAATGGATTAATGAACAGGGCCCACATTTTTTATCTCGCACAGGGCCAAAAAAATTTCTGTGATTTTCGGAGACGGCCCTGTCTAAAGGTCTTAGCATGTCCAAGTTAGGGACTAAATGTGTTACAAAGTGCAAACCATAAGGACCATCCATGTACTTTTGGAAAAATCTGGGGACTAAATGCGTTACAAAGTGCAAACCATGGAGACCATCTGTGTACTTTTGGAAAGCTAGGGACCAAATCCAAAATTTTGGTAAACCACAAGGACTATCCGTGTAGTTTACTCTTCACATAATAAAAAGTAGGAATTCCTAAAAAGTAATATATTTTTTTGTACAATTAGCCCTTCAAGTAACTACTTAATGTCAATTTGTTATTAATCTTTCAGGTTAACTCTCCTTTTGGGTCCCCCAAGCTCTGGTAAAACGACACTACTTTTGGCTCTAGCTGGACGTCTTGGACGTGGATTGAAGGTTTATAGAGTTTTATCACAGTTTATCAATATTTACTTTTTACGCTGATGCTCATGAATTTACCATTTAATTCGACTTTTAAGTATAATATATTTATTTTGTGAAGTTGTCTGGAAAAATCACATATAATGGAAGCGAGTTAAACGAATTTGTACCTCAAAGAACTTGTGCGTATGTCAGTCAGCAAGATTGTCATATGGCTGATATGACGGTTAGGGAGACGCTTCAATTTGCAGAGGGTTGTCAAGGTTTTGGTTATAAAAAAGGTATATTCAAGTTGATTGAATTTATTTTAATAATTTAGTTGTTTTATATGTATAATGTGGTACTATGGAAACTTGATAATAGATATGATTATGGAACTTTTAAGAAAAGAGAAAAACGCTGGAATTAGACCCGATGAAGATCTTGATATATTTATAAAGGTGCATGATTTTACCTTCTATCCTTCTTTTTTTTTTGTTAATATATCCTAGTTTTCCCACGCTCACACATGGGGCTACACACGAACCGAACGAACACGAACAAGACCTTGTTTGTGTTCGTTTGTTAAGGAAATTTATGTGTTCACAAACTATTTATGAACACATAGCAAACAAGATTTTATGATCGTGTTTGTTTGTTATGGAAATGAACATGTTCGTGTTTGTTGTTTGTGTTCATTTGTTAATTTTAGGCAACGAACGCAAACGAACGTTCATGAACACAAACTAATGTTTATGAACACAAACAAGCGTTAATGAACATAATATATAATACACTGATATTTATTAGATATATTTTATTTGTCAGAATTTTGAAGTATTCAAATAAAATATAAGAAATAAAAAAACTAATGAACTATCGAATACAAACGAACACTTACCGAACGTTCATGAACATAAATGAACGAACGCGGCCTCTATTAATGTTCGTTTATTTAACTAAACAAAAGAAATTCCTTGTTCGTGTTCTAATAAATGAACGAACAAACGAACTTCCTGCCGAACGGTTCACGAACTATTCGCTGAACGTTCGGTTCGTTTGCAGCCCCAAGTCACCCACTCCTGAAAGCTGGTAACCCAATATGAAAATATCGAAATTTTGTAGCTTTATAGAGAAAGAAAATACATATCACCAAAATAAAAAATTGATATATGTTGGCTACCTTTTTATTCAATTAGCCCAATTTTCTATAACAAAACTATATGTTTTCACTTTAGACGGTGGCACTTGGAGAAGACAAGACGAGTCTCGTAGTGGATTACCTTATGAAGGTACGCTATGGTTTCAAAGATCATATTTTAACCACTGAAAATTAAAAAAATATTTTGAAGTGTTGTATGATTCTGAAATGTGTGCAAAGATTTTAGGATTGGATATATGCGCGGATACACTAGTAGGAGACGAAATGCGTAAAGGGATTTCCGGTGGTCAAATGAAACGGTTGACTTCAGGAGAACTGCTAGTGGGACCCTCACGGGTTCTTTTCATGGATGAGATATCTCAACAACTTATCAAATCATTAACTACCTTAAACACTCAACTTGTGTTCTTGACGGGATAACCGTCGTCTCGTTGTTGCAACCGGATCCTCAAACGTTTGAGTTGTTTGATGATTTGATTTTACTATGTGAAGGTCAAATTGTGTACCAAGGGCCCCGCAATGCTGCCATCGCTTTCTTTGCTTCTATGGGTTTTCAGTGCCCGAAGAGGAAAAATGTGGCCTATTTTTTACAAGAAGTAATCACCATCACTTACTTTTTTGATATCAAACGAGCCGAGCCTGAGCTCGACCAAGCTCGAGCTCGATTAACTTATGAGAGCTCGAGCTCGGCTCAAGCTTCCTTTTTAAAGCTCTAGCTTAGCTTGTTGGTAGTTTCTTAAGCTCGAGCTCGGCTCGATTATCATCTATTAATTAATGTATTAAATAAAAATATTATAAATAATAGACTCGTTTAGGCTTGCGAGCTCGATAAGTGAAGCTTGGGCTCGGACTCGGGCTCATTTACTAAACAAGCTTATTTTTAGGTTCGGGCTCGGCTCGCAAACAAGTTTAAATAATCTTGGCTCGGCTCATTGACTAGGCACCTTTAAATATGCAGTAAATGTTATTAAATATTAATAAAAACTAATATTACACTAAGGCTCGATTAGGCTCAACGAGCCTGGCGAGCTTCACATGCGAGGCTCGAGCTCTGGCTCTATGAATAAACGAGCTTTATTTTAAGCTCAAGGTCGGCTCGGGCTCGATAAGGTTCGGCTTGGCTCGTTTCGAACTTTTTCTCAAGCCGATCTCGAGTAGCTGTTTCTGTAGCTTAAAAGTGTTAACTGACATAAAAGGACACACAGAATATTAATACTTTTTAGATATGTGATTATTGTCAAATGGCTTTTAGGTAAATTTGGATCACCTTATTGTTCCCCTTTTCTCAAACTTAAATTTTTCTTTTTGCACTCAGGTTACATCGGTAAAAGATCAAGAACAATATTGGTCACTTGACGAACATTATGAATACGTTCCCGTTGAGAAATTTGTAGAAGTATTTAAATCAAACTTTCTCGGTAGAAATTTATCACGTGAGCTGGCGATTCCGTTTGATAAATGCCGTAATCATCCTGCAGCCCTTTCTATACACACTTATGGTGTAGAAAGAATGAAGCTACTCAAAATTAGTTTCAAATGGCAGATGTTACTTCTTAAACGTGAATCGTTGGTTTATATCTTCAAATACTTTCAGGTATATACTTACACACTTTTATTGTTATCACACATTTTTTACATAAAATCAAAAGATACTATATATGCACTCGTTCTTGATTCTACAAGTTTAGCAGGTCTTTTTTGTCCTTTTCTTTTGGGATTTTATTATTATTAGAGTAAAATGCTATATTCGTCCCTGAGGTTTGGCCAGTTTTGCGACTTTCGTCGAAAGGTTTGTTTTCCGCATCTGGATCCAAAACTTTTGAAATCTTGCCGTTTTTATCTGGCTCGTTAACTCCATCCATTTTCTCCGTTAAGGCAGGGGTATCTTCGTTTCTATGTTATGTAGGATCGTGAAACGATCTAACGAGTCGATCAGAAGAGTGCTCAGACTGAATCAGAGGCGGAATTCATTGATTCGGTCTTCATTTAGCTTGTATTCACTAATAAATGTCTTGTTTATTGATCTTGAACAGATTACAACGCGTAGACACTTCGACAGAGCTTCGCTGTCGGAAATCAGAATGTTACAAATGATGAAAGTTTGAAGCCTATTTATAGGGAGAACCCCTGACCGTTTGAAGGTGACACACCACTCTTCAAACGGTCATGACACTTCAAACGGTCATGCTCACTCAAACGGTTACAAGATATTCAAACGGTCAACTATTCTTCAAACGGTCAACCATCTAATTCTTGTTTCATGTGTTCTAAATTGTGATGTCATCATTATGATGTCACATGATGATGTCATATTGATGATGTCACACTTGTTCAAATCCGCAACGAACCCGAGACTCGATATAAGACGAAGACGACAGATGTATGCACCAACAGACTCCCCCTCAGATGTTGACGAGTCTTAAGTGTCGAGTCTTCGCATCTTCAGTCTTTATCAGTCTATTTTCTTTCTTAGCATATACCAGGATCTTCTCTTTGGCATCAACCTTGTCAGACTCCCCCTCTCATCATGATGGGATCGCTGTCTGGAATTAGCTATCACCTTGAGATCAATCCCTGGTTTTATCTCTGTTCAGCTCATCTTCTGCACACATTTTCTCACCAAAAGCATAAGTTTTTACTTAAATCAATAAGAAAAACTTACTAGAAATAGTTACAACAAGTTCAAATTAATGATCTCGATTAACTAATCAAACTTTTCTTTCTCAAAACAAATTTCTTCATGTAAACGCACACTCCCAAACCAGTTCATCATGTTCAGCACTTGAAATTTTGAAAATCAGCTCTTCAACATCAGTTGTCGAAAATCTTTTTGAATTTCTTAAAATTTATGCTAAAACATACTAAATTTTTTTTGGATTTTTGAATAGAATGAAATGCAGTAAAGAAATATTTACAGACACTATTTTTGTGAGTTTGTGTAAGAGGATCATATCAGTTTTTGAGACAAATCACTAACACCGTTAAGCTTGATTTCATTTTAAGCTCTAAACGATTCACATAGATTGACGATATTGTTATCCACTTAAACTCAATCTAAAAACTTTCGAAATGCTTACCGATACGTTAAGGTATATTAAGATAGCACTAAGTTCTTATGGACCCCACGATCTCAGCATATCCCCTCATCATGCAATACACTGACTCAAGTAATGCCTTTAAACTTTTATCAACTGTGAATTGTGCGAAAACAAAGCAGAATGTTTAAACATTAACAATCAGGTCGATCTTTCGATACGCAGAGAAAGTCCAATGTTTAAACAAAATAAGAAAAATAAAACAAGTTGAAGTTGTTTAGGCTTTAACCACCAGTTCGATACTCACGTATACGCAGAGGTGATCCAAAGCTTAAACGAAACACCAAAGAAAATAAAGCAGAACGTTTAGGCAATAACATCCAGGTCGATACTCACGTATACGCAGAGGATGTCCGATGCTTAAACAAAATAAAGAAATAAAACAAGTTTAAATCTTTGCAAAATAAAATGCACAATCACAGCGACATTTTAGCAAAGTTGTGAAAGTTCACAAACTTAACCAGTTTTATGTCTTTCGACAATCAGCGATTACTGAGTAGGCACACAGTCAAGAAGGACAAAACTAAGTACTATGCTTTCAATCATGTTTCCCACTAGAACTAGGCTTTTTCATTTAGGTTTGTATCGTTATCGCAAATCTACTAGTCTAGCTAAGCCTACCGTCACATCTTTAGTGAGATCGTTTATCACATTTTATCTCTCCATTTCTTTAGCATGCTGTGACAGTCTCACTGATCTACTATCATTTCCTCTTTCTACAACAAAAACTCATTTTTGCATTTTTTTAATGTTTTTGACATTTTCAAATTTTCTAATGTTTTTGGATTTTCTGAAATTTCTTACTCCCCCTAAAATTCAAACACATTTAACAAAAATTTGAAAACAAACCGTACAAGTACATGACAACTGATATCGAATTGCCTCAATTCTCCATCCACTGGGCATAAACAATCAGAACTCCCCCTCACAACAAACTATTTTCCCATTATGATCTCAAAACACTTAAGTTTGTTTTAATCAAAATGGTTTTTTCGGAAAATAAGTTGTGTTGATTTTGTAAAACCATTAGTAGGTTAGGGATTTGGTTCATCACATTGTTTTTTAATCACTTTTAGGAAATCAGATACAACTTAATGTCCCTGATTTACCACTTGTAAGATCAATCCAATCAAACATTTTCAACCAATCATCATCTTATTGGTTGAATTCTCAAAGTGCCGATTCCTACTCCTCGCTTACCAACCTGGGAGTTCCGGCAATTCCTGCAGTATAAATTTCCAATAATTTTCAATTTTCAAACAAACAACATAAGAATGATGCCGATTCATGCTCCACGATTACCAACTTGGGAGCTCTGGCAAGTCAGGTTTTTACTGTTTGAACAGATTCACCCAAGCCTGACTGTCCTTGGGTGATTTTGAATTCTTGTTCAACAATGGTGGAAAGTTTGCCTCATCCATTGTTAGACTAGAACTCTCAGTTTTTACCTCAACAACTGGCTCTTCTGGCTTTACCACACCAGATTGGCTTGTCTGACTTTGAAGAGTCAGATTCATCGCCAACAACTTTCTTCTTCTTCTTTCTCTCTTCTGTCCTCAGATTTGTATCTGATGAACTCGTCTTGCTTGACTTTGCAGTCGAGGAAAGCGATTCATCAGAACTCTTATTTTTACCAACAGATGAACCCGAGGACAATATCTTCTCCAGATACTCTCTCGCCTTCTTCCTCTTTTTCCTCAGTCTGTCTTTCTGCCCCTGTGAAAGTTTTACTTTCGGTTCTTGAACTTTCTGTTCTTGAACTTTACGTTCTTGAACTTTCTGTTCTTTGAGCTTGACAGAGACGGGTAACTTTGTCATTTTCTGAGATTTAGCCCTCGATCTTTCA
The DNA here is from genome assembly GCA_030545235.1 of Helianthus tuberosus. Classification (NCBI taxonomy): domain Eukaryota; kingdom Viridiplantae; phylum Streptophyta; class Magnoliopsida; order Asterales; family Asteraceae; genus Helianthus; species Helianthus tuberosus. The sequence goes on along the minus strand of CM060352.1, from coordinate 8,746,060 downwards.
TTCGATCTCCTTAGGAAATCTTTGGCAATGTGACCTTTTATATGGCAGTTATAGCATCTCCTCATCTCATAACTCCAACTCTGGCAGTTAACAGCAATGTGTCCTTGATAACCGCATCGGTAACACACTCTGTTATCGTACCACTCACCATTTTCAGCCCAAACATTCAGATCAAAGCACTGTTTGGCTTGGTGATATTCATCTCTCCTCTTGTAAGCTGGATTTGGCCTTTGAGCTCTGTGGTCCGACCTGCACCACTCATTACCAACAATTTTTGAATTTTCATTTTTTACTTTTTGTGGTTTTTGATTGCGATTGGATGATTGATCTGATGAGCTGTTATTCTCTTTTTGTACATTTTTCAAATTTTTAATTTTTTGTTTCTGTTCCACTTTCTTTTTCAAAGGTTTTTGCTTAGAGCATTCTCCCTTTTCTGTTGATTGTGGAACAGTTTCTTGAAATTTTTCTTTTAACTTCAAAAATAAATTCTTTCTGTCAATTTTTTCTTTTTCATCATCAAATTTCTCATCACAATCTTCAACTATGACTTTATCATAGTTTGTGACATCGTCACTTATTAGAACTGAATTAATAGGTTTTGGACAATGAATAGTTGAAGTATTCACAAACACCTTCAACTTTTCTTCCCATTCCTTGATTTTCTTTTGAGCACACTCTGCTTCCTTTTCAAGTCGAATAATCTTTTCAAGATAAGAATTGATTTCAATTTGTTTTTCAAGATTGTTTTTACCAAACAAATCTTTCTCATCTTCTAAAATTTTTATTTGACTTTGAAAATCTTTCTCAATTTTTACTTTTTCATTTTCAAAATATTTTTCGTTTTCTTTCAAAATTTTGTTTTCTAATGTCAAACTGTCCAAACCACTCAACAGTTTGACATTTTCAGATTTCAACTTCTCAAAATTTTCTTGCAAAACAAGAATCTGTTTATCATCAAATTGCTTCTTGTTTTGGTCAAAAATTACCGAAGCAATTTAGTGATCAAATTAGTAATGTGAGGTAGTGTGCTAGAAAGTTTACGGAAAATATGCTTGTTGAGTTATTTAGAAAATCAATATTCAGGATACGGCTCAGGATATTGAGTTGTATCTGCGATCAAACAGTGAGTAAATAATAAGCAAAAAGTAAAGGAAACGACACGAAATGTACGAGGAAAGCCCTTGATCAATCTAGATCGCCGGCACAAAACCTCGGGAGCTGACAATCGCAGCTGCCTTGTTCTTCTTATTGCTCTTAAACTTCAGGATACAGTGCAGGATATCAACCAGATCGCTAAGTGTTACAATGAATTCGTGTGAGAGTACAAATCACGAAAGAACAAGTGTTAGAGTGTAGTGAGAGTGATTGCAGTGAAAATGTTGTGTCCTATTCAATCTGGTGTTCCTCCTATTTATAGTAACGAAATACAAACAAATATCCCTATAAATTTGGGATGCTCCGAATATTCCATCACGAACGTTGTAGACCGAGTAATAAGGCTTCAACGTCTTTCTTTGAACGGTTTGGACCGAGTCTTCCGCAGAATAAGTCTTTGTGAACGTTGCTAGCTTCCAGCCCACGTACCTGCACATAATCCGTTAGTGATCCTGAGGATACCATTCAGGATGTTACCAATACCCTGAATCTGCACCCCGGATATGAACAGATATTATTTAATCAAGATATAGGCCAAGTTATTTCTCAGGATATGAGCTTAGAAATTAGCCCACAACAATTGTCCCCAAAAATGTTACCGTTTAGTATCCTCATTACTAACGGTTACATTTTTTACGCAAACCGAGGCAATTAAGAGATATGACCTGTGATGTGACCGTTTGCAACTACCCAGCCTATATCTACTCATCATGCCCTATATCTTCTCATCCTCATCCCTTTTTTAATCATAATCGACAAGGAAAAGGTACATTTTCTCTCTATCTTTCATACTTATCTTCATCTTTTCTTTCCGGCGAAAAATTCAGGCGATCAAATGCCGCGCCACACAAGATCTAGTTCAGGTGACTCGGCCCCTACGTTCTACCCACAAAACCTTCTCCAAGAACCGGAGAAGGAAGCGTGTACTTTTGATAGTGCCCACCTGTCAGCCTTAAAATCCTCCGGTATCTTCCCGGAAAGAACCGTATTTAGACCGTTTGACCGTGAAATCCGGTCAGATATGGTCTCCAACGAGTGGATATGCTTTAGTGCTTTCCCTTTTACCCTAGGGCTACGATTCCCCTTTCCGGACTTCATCACCGAATTCTTCAAAATCACAAAAATCTCTTTTAGCCAGACAATGCCAATGCTCTGGCGTGTTTTATCTGTTCTTGACCAGATCAAGAGAAACCACATTCCTGATCTTTCCATCCATGATCTCCCCATGGCTTACAAGCTTAGATGCCACGGATCATGTAGATTTCTGTTTTATTCTACTTCCGGTGACCCATTGATACTTCGTGCCACCAGGAACGAGGATGGTTGGCAATCCAAGTTTTTCTTTGTAAAAAGGGACTCAATCCCTGGTGGGACGGAATATCCAGTACAATGGTTGAAAAAGGGTAGGATTTAGGGTTTAAGAATGATCCTGTCGCTTATCCTGTTCCATATCCTGAACTAATTTATCTTCTTTATTGTGCAGCTGATTTCAGGAAGATTGCTCCTCCTCTTGCTAATTCCCAAGAAAGAATAGACGCCATTAGACTTCTCCCAGAAGCAGAAAGAAGTTTCAATCCTTTTCCACCAACTCCAAGCCCTCTTTCAAGTGACAACATGTCTGGTAAGAATCCTGCAAGATATCCTACACACATATGCTTCTTATCTGTTATTTATAGGAGGGATTTAGAATTTACTCCCTGTATGCAGATTCCAGCAAAGTCCCAGTCTATCTAGACCTGGATGAACTTGACAGCTATCCAACTCCAGCCATAGTCAAGAAGGAGACTCCTGCTACCACCAGCTCCAAGCCACTCCCGGCTCCCAAGGCCAATCCAAGAACCCGTGCTTCCGCAGCGAAAAAGAGAAAGGGCCTTGAGGTCAGTACTCCAGGCTCAGAAGGGTTCTCCTATGATGAACTCAGCTTCTCCGACTCCTTAGAGCCAATGACATCCTTCCTCAACAAGGTAATATCCTGCCGCATATCCTTCATGTATATCCTGCACATATGTCCTGCACGTATATCCTAACAGGATATACTGGTAGGATGTCTTAGTCAGCATACATTCTAACTCCATACCTGTGATCAATGTACAGGGCCTCCAGCATTTGCTCCACTTGTACAATGACGCTTGTGGTACTGTGGCACTTCATGAAGCCAGGATCAAGCAGCTCGAGAGCACCGTTGCTGACCAAGGTGCTATTGCCGAAGCAAAGAGCCGTCACTACGAAAGCTTGCTAAAGAAGGTCACCCAAGATGCTGAGGTCAAACTTGCCAGCGTTCAAATGGACCATGATCAGGCCTTAATCAGCTTCCGAGAGGGAATCAAGGCTTCTGCTATCGTCTCCCTGCTACAAGCACGCATCAAGATGGCCTATGAGGCCAAGGAGACGGGCCTTGTTTGTCCATCTTGGCCAGTCGAATCCTGGGTGGCCAAATTGAAGGAGCTCGGAGGCAAAGCTGTGCCACTTCCTGCTGAAGCCGGTGAGTCTTCCAAGTCAACGGAGGTGGTGGTCCAAGCTGGAGAGAAGAAGGATGCTGGAGGAGATGCTGAGATGGACATTGGTCAGGATGCTGCGCAGGATGCTGGTCAAGATGCTGGAGCGGAGAAGTCTGAGAAGGTCGGAGGTGATGCCGCTGTGTGAGGGCATTTAGGTGGGCGATGACGGATATACGTGCCAAGGCCAGAGCCCACCTTTTTGAATCTGAATGTTGGTCTGTAGTTCCACAAACAATTTACTTTTCCGCATTTTACTTTCCCGCACCTGAACAATTTACATTTCCTGCATGCTTTTTGAACAATACAACAGTTGAAGGTGGATGGGTCTCAGTTTGAGATGAAGCCCTCAACTGTTGGGTAAATATGGTTATGAACTATTAGTGCTCTTAGTGAATGGGCCTTGTTTTGAGGTGAAACTAAGAGCACATCTTTTGACATGTTAATAATATAACTACTCTTTTGACTTTATTATTATTGTCACACAAATTTTACTTGTGAAAATTGTTTGGTTTGAACATTCTTAGGAACACATATCATAAATGTATCCTGAGAGATATCCTGAAAGATATCTTAAAAGGAATATTGAAATATAACCTATAAATTATCCAAATAAAAAGGAGAGATCATACCAGAGATTCTTAGAGAATCAGTTCCAATTCTTTATCATAAACTTGTCCCCAGTGCATACTTATAAACTTGGATCCATCCTTTGAATTAGGATAATGTGTGTCCCCTGCGTTTGACAAAGACACAGATGTATTTACCTTTTGACTCGAATGAATTCTGAATGCCCAAGGGCAGAACCCCTGATATCCTGAAAAGAATCCTTAGCATACTGGGGATAAACCCCGATATCTGGGGATAAACCCTGAATTTCATGCGCTACAGGCGAGAGTGTATAAACTCCTAGACTTAGAAAGGTGAAAACCTTTAAACCTTTAAGAGTATGAAAATACTCTTTCGTGAGAGAGGGTGATCAATCCTCATATACCTTTAGGATCCAGGATATAGCCAACAGTAACGAAATTGTCAGCCACTTTTACATGAACTGGTCCCGCTACCTTGAACTACGCCTAGATAACTTGCGCTCCAGGCGAGGTGTTTTAACCCAATTCGAAAGAAAGGTGAATACCTTTAAACCTTTGAAGGGATCAGGATCCCTTAAACGTGAGAGAGGGGGCCAATCCTCTAATCTTTCGACTTATCCTGAGTATATATCCTGGAGCTATATCCTGAAACATATCCTGCAAAACAATTGTAAACTAAGGTGGGTGTTAGCTTGGCTAACACCCCTCCGATGCTTAAGTCAGTATTGGGTTCAAGATAATAAACAAATATATTTTAAAGAGATAGAACACATACCATTCCGAGATAGAAAATAAATTCTACTCTTACTTGAAATAGAGCTTCAAATGTATTGCATTCCAGGATCTTGGTAGCATATCCCCTTCCACATTCCTGAGTCGATATGCTCCTTTCCCTGCTTCTGACTCGACTTCATAAGGTCCTTCCCATTTCGGAGCTAGCTTGCCATCGGCAGGATTAGTGGTATTTTGAAAAGCCTTTCTCAGCACCCAATCACCAATTCGAAATCTTCTAGTCCTTATGTTCTTATTATATGCTCTGGATATTCTTTGTTGATATGCTGCTATCCTTAGCCTTGCTGCATCTCTTTTTTCATCTATAGTATCCAAATCCTGACATAAGACTTCAGGATTCTGTTCAGGATCCTGTAGCATAGATCTTGCAGTGGGTATCGTCATTTCTGTTGGGATCATTGCCTCTGCTCCAAATACCAAGGAAAACGGGGTTTGGCCAGTTGCACTCTTCATCGTTGTCCTATCAGCCCACAAAACAAAGGGTAACTCTTCAGCCCATCTTCCTTTTTTGGCTCCAAGTCTCTTCTTTAAGTTATTGACTATTATCTTGTTCGAGGATTCGGCTTGTCCATTCGCTTGAGGATGTACCGGAGTAGATGTGATCATTTTGATTCCCCAACTCTTGCAAAAGTCAGTAGTCCTTTTGCTTATAAACTGGGACCCATTATCACAAATGATCTCAGCTGGTACTCCAAACCTAGTCAGGATATTCCTCTTTATGAAGGATACTACTTCTTGGTCTCTTACTTGAACGAATGCTTTGGCCTCGACCCACTTAGAGAAATAATCCGTCATTGCTAACATAAATACTTTTCCTCCCGGAGCCTTTGGTAACTTCCCTACTATATCCATCCCCCACTTCATGAATGGCCAAGGGGAAACTACAGGATATAGTGGTTCAGCTGGTTGATGTAGTATGTTACTATGCCTTTGACATGCATCACATCTTCGAGCATATTCTGCAGCATCTTTTCTCATTGTTGGCCAAAAATATCATGTCCTCAATACTTTCGAGAATAATGATCTGCCCCCAGTGTGATTACCACAGTCCCCTTCATGTATATCCTGAAGTACTTTTCTGGCTTCATGATCCTCCAAGCATCTTAAATATGGTCCTGCAAGAGATTTCTTGTATAGAATATTATTTATAATAGTGAATCGTGATACCTTCATTCTAAATGCCTTAGGATTTTCATTTTCGGGGATGTGTCCATCTTTAAGATATTTCTGAATTGGAGTTGTCCAGGATTTAGGATCCTGTTCAGGATATTCCACTCCAGGATCCCGAATATCCGCTACTTCTTTACCCTGAGGATTAGTTGCAGGATATAAGACATGTATTATTGGTATTTGGGTCCCTTCCGGTATCCTGATTGATGATCCCAGATTTGCTAAGGCATCTGCTTCAGCATTATCCTCTCTTGGTACCTGCTCAAGTGTAAAAACATCGAAATATCCTGCTAATTTTTTGAGAATATCAAGATATTCAGTCAATTTCTCACCCTTAACTGCATATGATCCATTAAAATGGTTAGTAATTAACAAAGAGTCAACATATGCTTGTAAATTTTTTATACTCATATTCTTAGCCAACTCTAATCCTGCAATTAAAGCTTCATATTCCGCCTCATTATTGGTAGCAGGAAATTCACACCTAATAGCCTGGGGTAATATGTCCCCCTGTGGCGATTTTAGTAGTATTCCCAATCCTACTCCTCTTATATTAGATGCACCATCAGTATATAATGTCCAGGATCCTGAGGATTCTCCTAATTGTTGAACTTCTAGGTCTACCTCATCCTGGATGTCACTACTAAAATCAGCCACAAAGTCAGCTAAAGCCTGAGATTTTATGGCATTCCTAGGTTCATATACTAAATCATAAGCACTCAATTTTACTGACCACTTAGCCATCCTGCCTGACATCTCTGGTTTCCTAAGCACATTCTTGACAGGATAATTTGTTTTAACATGGATCCTATGAGTCTCAAAATAATGTCTAAGTTTTGTTGATGCCATGACTAATGCTAGTATTAATTTTTCTAAGTGAGAATACCTAGTTTCAGCATCTAACAAACTCTTGCTAACATAATAAACAGGATATTGCTGACCTTCATGGTCCTTTACAAGGACGGCACTTACAGCGTTCCCTGATACCGCGAGGTATAGGGATAATGGTTCACCATTCTCAGGCTTCATCAGTAGAGGTGCGGCTGAAAGGTATTGCTTTAACTCTTGTAGGGCCGCCTCATGCTTCTCACCCCACTCGAATTTTTTGTTCTTCTTCAGGATATCATAAAAATCTTTGCATTTCTCTGAGGATCTTGAGATAAATCTGTTTAGTGCTGCTACTCGCCTCGTTAATCGTTGAACATCTTTCATATTGGAGGGTGATTTAATATCCAAGATGGCTTTAATCTGCTCCGGGCTTGCTTCTATTCCTCTTTTGGTCACCATATATGTCACGGCCCCCGACCCGGTTTGACCCGTTTCAGGAGCCGTGGGACAGAAATACTGCGGTATTGATTTAATTGAGTTTAACAGCGGAAACAGGATCGTTTAAAGCTAAAATTTTTCCCCGATTATTTTATTTCACAATTCGGGATAACCCCCGATAATTTACAATATTATATTTTTACTATAAAGCGTGATATTACAAAAGCATTTATTTATTTTATATTGAGCCACTATCAGTAAGCTTGAAATGCTTCCCAGCACTTTTCCTGAATTACAACAGATCACCTGAAACATGTTTGAAAAAGGTTTTGTCAGCGGAAAATACTGAGTGAATCATTCTATTTACTAAAATGACACATTTGTTATAATTTACAGTATTAAGAGCGATTATAATGTTTCTGATATCAAGCCAACTACCCACGGTAATTGTCACTCGACCCATTGGCCCATTCGTCCAATGGTGTCTGTGGCTATGGTCATATCCCCCACTGGCTGCCCCAATGGTGACGATTATCAAGTAATGTATACAAAACCCCACATACCGGCTGTAACTTGGTGATTACAAAGACTTAATCCCCGTAATTATAACATTGAAAACAAATAGAGTTTTGTAAAGTAATTTGATAAAAAGAGAATGACTCACAAACTGTGAGAAAAGAAGAATGACTCACATTGCTGATTTAATATGGTCAGAGTCTAATCTATGATTTATCCTTGTTAACCTAATATAAATATAATGTACACAAAACTGGGTTAGTAATCAATCCAGCAATTACGATAATTTACGAGATCAAATTATCACAATGAATGATAAAATGCAATACTTTGTCCATCGAATTAACGATGATCCATTGAATTAACAATGAATGACAAGGTATAATACTTTACCCATCGAATTAACGATAATCCGTTGAATTAACAACGAACGATAAAGTATAATACTTTACCTATCGAATTAACGACAATCCGTCAATTTAATGACGAACGATAAAGTATAACCCTAATGTGGGCGTCATTTAAACATGCATTGGATACATTGATCGTCGGATAATTGAATCGTAGCAGCGATTGTGCTAATACCCTGTTTTGCGGCAGAATTTCGAGATCAGTGTGGGGATTAAAAGTGTTTCTGCTATAACTCGGTGTAGGAGAGGAATTTTTACGTCGTTTTTGTATCAGAATTCAAGTCCCAAACAGCTCTATTTATACTGAAAATTTGACACCGTCGCGTAGCGCGACGGGTACCCCTCTAGCAGTCGCGCTACGCGACTGCAAACCTATTTTTATAGAGTAGCTACGTGCATGGGTAGGCTAGCTGAGTCGACAGTTTTGTGAAATTCTATTTTGACAGAAAGTTATTTAGATAATCGTAACGAGGGTTTTACCCCCCCCCCCCCTGAGTTTTAGGGGCCCTAATCCTGATTCTGAAAATTATGAAAATTTTAGGGTTTGTTCAGAATCACTTGGGTGTCTCAATTAGGGTTTCCTTTTGGATTAATTATTTTAATAATTATGACTTTTGATGAGAGTTGTTACATTCTCCCCACCTTAAGAAAAATCTCGTCCTCGAGATTTACTAGAATAATTGAGGATACTTTTTCTTTATTTCTGATTCCAGTTCCCAAGTGTACTCAGCTCCTCTCTTTGAATCCCATCTGACTTTGACTAGAACTAGTCGTTTGTGTTTGAGAAATTTGACTTTTCTGTCTTCTATCTGAAGAGGTTTCTCCACAAATTTTAACTTTTCGTTTACTTTTATATCTCGAAGAGGTACTACCAGTGATTCATCTGATAAGCATTTCTTGAGATTGGATACATGAAATACATCATGTACTCCAGATAATTCTTCTGGTAGTCGTAAATGATAAGCTACTGGTCCTATACGTTGGATTACTGGAAATGGTCCTACGTATCTTGGACTTAGCTTTCCTTTCTTTCCAAATCTGACTACTCCTTTCCAAGGAGAAACTTTCAATAGTACTTTGTCTCCAACTTGGAATTCTAACGGCTTGCATCTATTGTCTGCATAACTCTTCTGACGATCTCGAGCTGTCTTCAGCCTTTCTTTGATTTGAGTAACCTTATCAGTTGTTTCTTGCACTATTTCAGGACCTGATAATTGACTTTCTCCTATTTCTGCCCAACAAACTGGAGTTCTACACTTTCTTCCATATAATGCTTCAAATGGAGCAGTATCAATGCTTGAGTGATAACTATTATTATAGGAGAATTCAATTAATGGTAAGTGATCATCCCAACTTCCACCAAAGTCTATCACACATGCTCGGAGCATGTCTTCTAGAGTTTGGATCGTTCTTTCACTTTGCCCATCTGTTTGGGGATGATATGCAGTGCTCAAATTTAGTCGAGTTCCCATAGCTTGCTGGAAACTTTTCCAGAAATGGGAAGTAAAACGACTATCTCTATCCGAAACAATGGAGAGTGGAACTCCATGTAAGGATACAACTTCATCTACATACAATTTAGCCAGTCTTTCCATGCTAAAGGTTTCTTTCATTGGTAGAAAGTGAGCAGATTTGGTTAATCGATCCACAATTACCCAAATCGCATCATTACCTTTTCTGGTTTTGGGTAACTTAGTAACAAAATCCATTGTTATAAGTTCCCATTTCCATACTGGCATTTCTAATTGTTGTAGTAATCCTGAAGGTTTCTGATGTTCTGCCTTAACTTGTGAACAAGTAAGACACTTAGAAACATAGCTGGCTATGTCCTTTTTCATTCCTATCCACCAAAAGTTCTTTCTTAAATCTTGGTACATCTTATTGTTTCCTGGATGCATAGTGTATCTAGATTTATGAGCTTCTTCTAAAATCTTAGGTCTTAAACCTCCCTGCTTAGGTACCCAAATTCTACTTTTGTGGAATCTCCAAATTCCATCTGCTCCTTGTTTTAATTCCTTGATTCGTCCTTTCATTCCTTCAGCATCATCCTTGATTGCTGTAGTTTGAACATTCTTTAATTGTTCCATTAAATCTATTTGTAGATTTAATCTGAGAGCACGAACCCGTCGTTGTTTCTCATAATACTTACGACTTAAGGCATCTGCAACTACATTCGCCTTTCCTTCGTGATACTGAATATCACAGTCGTAGTCACTTAAGATTTCCATCCATCTCCTTTGTCTCATGTTTAACTCTTTTTGCCCAAATATATATTTTAAACTTTTGTGGTCTGTGTAGACAGTAAATTTACTTCCGTAAAGATAATGTCTCCAAATCTTAAGGGCAAAAATTGCGGCTCCTAATTCCAAATCATGAGTCGTATAATTCTCTTCGTGCTTTTTCAACTGTCTTGATGCGTACGCAATTACCTTCTTGCGTTGCATAAGCACACATCCAAATCCTAATTTTGAAGCATCACAATATACTTCAAAATCTTCAGTTCCTTCTGGTAAGGCTAAGATTGGTGCATGGGTTAGTTTCTGCTTCAAAATCCTAAAAGCTTCTTCCTGTTTAGGTCCCCATTCAAATTTAGTGGCTTTACAGGTTAACTTAGTTAATGGTACGGCTATCTTGGAAAAATCCTTAATAAATCGTCTATAATACCCAGCTAAACCTATAAAACTTCTAATTTCCATAGCTGTTTGTGGAACCTTCCATTTGGTAATTGCCTCGATCTTAGCAGGATCTACATGAATACCTTCATGATTTACCATGTGTCCTAAAAATTGCACTTCCTTTAGCCAAAATTCACATTTCGAGAATTTGGCGTACAACTTTTCTTTTCTTAACAAAGTTAAGAGTGCATGAAGATGTTCACAATGCTCTGCCTGACTTTTGGAATAAATAAGTATATCGTCTATGAAAACAATTACAAATTTATCCAAATATGGTTTACAGATCCTATTCATCATGTCCATGAATGCTGCAGGTGCATTCGTTAACCCGAAGGGCATGACTGTAAACTCGTAATGACCATACCTAGTTCTGAAAGCAGTCTTAGGTATGTCTTCTTCTTGTACCTTCAATTGATGGTATCCGGAGCGTAAATCTATCTTAGAAAAATATCTAGCTCCCTGAAGTTGATCAAAAAGATCATCAATCCTAGGTAATGGATATCGATTCTTAATTGTAACCTTATTCAATTCCCTATAATCGATACACATTCTCATTGAACCATCCTTTTTCTTCACAAACAACACTGGCGCTCCCCAAGGGGATGAGCTGGGTTGTATGAATCCTTTACTTAGTAATTCATCTAATTGCTGTTTCAGTTCTAACATTTCTGTGGGTGCTAACCGATAAGGTGCCTTGGCTATCGGTGTAGTTCCTGGAATTAGATGAATCCTAAATTCTACTTCCCTATCTGGAGGTAATCCTGGTAAATCTTCTGGAAATATATCAGAATATTCTGATACTACTGGTATTTCCTTAAGATCTTTTCCCTTAGTGCTAATGATTACTGAAATCATATACACTATTCCTTGTTTTCGTTCATAATTAGCAACTTTCATTACTGATATGAACTTCATGGGTTTCCGTGGTTTATCTCCTGTAATCCTAATCACTTCTCCGGTAGGTGATTGAATTTCTATGGAATTCTGATCACAAAGGATTCTAGCATGGTTGGCTACTAACCAATCCATTCCTAATACAACATCAAATTCAGCTAGATTCATCGGCAATAGTCTTGCAGAGAATTTATGTCCTAAAAGTTCTATGTTTCCTTCTTGCAACACTTTATCTATTTTAACTGAATTTCCGTCTGCTGTTTCAACTGTAAAAATCTGCCTAATATTGGTTAAAGGTAAACTAAGAGCTTGACAGAATGAAGTATTTATAAAACTTTGGTTTGCACCAGAGTCAAATAATACTTTTGCGTAGACGTTGTGAACTAAGAACGTACCCGCTATCACATCTGGAATGAGTTCTGCTTCTTGAGTGGTCAGCTGAAATGCCCTGGCATTCTTCTTAGTAGTTCCTTCGGTTGTCTTGGGTTTGTTATCTACTGGCTTGATCAATTTAGGACATTCTGTTTTATAATGCCCTGCTTCTCCACAGTTAAAACAGATTACTGTTTTCTTTTTACAGTTTTCTTCACGATGTCCTATACCTTTGCAAAAATTGCAAGTGATATCGCATCTTCCATAATGCTTCTTTTTGCATTTCCTGCAGAATGACGGAGTTTGAGCTTGCCCTGTTCCTTTTCTCTTGAAGCTGTTATTATTACCCACGCGAAATCCTTGGGTAATTTTCTGAGCTAGTTCCTTTTTCCTATCTTCATCTCTTGTGCGCACCAATTCATCGGTTAGAGTGTTGGCTAATTCTACCGCATCATCAATAGTGCGAGGTCTCGCAGCTTTAACAATATTGCGGATTTCGCTAATTAGCCCCCAAATATAGCGAGAAATAAGTACCGGTTCTGGTGAAGCCAGTGTTGGCACCACTCTAGCATATTCGAAGAATGTCGAGGTATAACCGCGACAGTCCACACTCATCATCCGATGATTTAGAAACTTATTCGCCATCTGTTCTTTTTCATATTCGGGACAGAATTTTCTTTCCACCAAACCCTTAAATTCTTCCCAAGTCATAGCATAGGCTATTACTCTTCCTTTTGATTGTAGCACAGTGTTCCACCACTCGAGTGCTATTTCTTTGAACAGATTGGATGAATACATGACCTGATCATCTTTACCACATTTACTTATTGCAATGACTGCTTCGGTTTTCTCTAACCAACGTAGTGATGCAGTTGCTCCTTCATTGCCTGCAAATTCAGTGGGTTTACAAGCAAGGAATTCTTTGAAAGTGCAACCAGGCGTTGCAGTTTTCATTTTCTTGGGTAATGGAGCTTGATGTGGTTCCTTATTATGATTAACATGATTATTGCCTCCATTTACACTATTACTGAAGTTGTCTTCAGTAATCTGTTTACTAGGGACAATTTGTTGTGGTTCAGGTGGATTCTTGATAGCAGCAACGAATGCTGGAATAGCATTAGCTATCCCTTGAGCAACAATGTTTTCGATATCTTGCCGAGTCATATATTGATCTCCTGGATGTTGCTCAGAATGATTAACTTCATTTATGGGTTCATTACCACTGTTTGCCATCTGATAATGTATATATATAATTTTTATTAGTAACTGACAATTAATAATTATATACAAATAATCAGAAAATTTTATAATACAAATATAATCAAAACAATCGATTTCTCGATTTCATTTTATATCTAATATAGTATGCATCGTTACTCACAGATATCATACAGAGTTTTATTGGTTATTTACAGACTATCTTTACTATTATACAAACATCTTTTACCATCCTATTATCTTTCGTCACTTGCTGTTCTAAAAACGCATTTCCCTCTCATCGTACTTCCATGCAATTTGTCCCCCTATTTCCCTGATTCTCGTTCCAGCATCAAACAACTCTTCACCAAAGTGGCGAAGTTCAGCCATGTTTTCATTACTCATGGGTGGATTAGGTAGGGGTTCTGGATCGAATTGTGGAAGAAAAGAGTAAGGATCGTTGACAATATTTTGGAATTGCCAATCGTTTGTCCACCATTCGTCCATTCCTATGGTTTGGGAGTGAACTATTGGGTCTGGAATTGCTGCTGGTTCCCAATTCATAGGGAATTGGTTTTCAATAGGATAGGTAAAAAGATTTGTCTGGACAGGCTGAATCGTCTCACAGTTTTCCAACAGAAAATCTATCTCCTCTTGAAAAGTTCTTTCCTGGGTTGGATTGGAACTCTCCCCGATTTCTCTCTGAGCTGGTATAGACCCTTGCCCAACTTCCATTATTACTTCTTTAGTAATTTCTTCCATTTGTATTTCTACCTCCTTATCCTTCTTTTTGTCTCCAGTTTCCATTTCTTGTGGTTTGGAATTCTCTCCGGTTATGACTTCTTTTCCCTTTTTCAAAGGATTATTTATTTTGGGCAGTTTCTTAGCTGGCTTCTTCTTACGGATTTTCCTCCATCCTACATAAGTTCTTTTCTTTTGTTTCGGCTTGCTCAAAGGTGGAACCTTGAATTCTACTGGTTGTTCAACATCGGGATAGTAGCTAGTATATTCTTTGGAAGCTTCGACAGTTACGGGATAAAGATTAAGATTCTGAAAATCTTCGGATATCTCACTCATGCTGATGTAGCATATATGCAAAATGCATAAAATACTGAGTTAAAATTTACAAATAACTTTGTAATTTATTACATACTGTGTACTAGTTGATTTACAAAAATAACTGACAACCACACTTAGGTTTCTAAATTTTATTTATCATACAAAGTTTCTAAATTGTGAGAGTAGGGTGCTAATTTATATTTTCTGCTACTGTGGCTAGCATATATAAATTTGCCCATTTCTCATCTAGTTTATCTTCCCAAGGTGATTTATCAATTAATTCCTGGGTTTCCCGTTTAATCTTCTTTTGTCGAATTTGCTCTTTACTTTTCTTAATAATCATCTCCCTCCTTCTAGGAGAAAGTGATTCCTCGTATTGTGCCTTTCGCACAAATATTCCTTCTTCAGGAATTTCAGCCTGATTCGAGGATTTGGTTCGGGATGAACTTCCCTTCTCATTAGATGATTTCTCTAATTTAAGATAGATGCTTAACAGCTTTTTCTTACCCATACTGTAACTACCAAATAATCAAATAATCAGTTAATAATACAAATAATCACATAATAGTAATCAGGAAAAATTAAGTATTTTTAAATACTTAATTAGCTTAACTCAGTGGCTCTGATACCACCTTTTTCTGTCACGGCCCCCGACCCGGTTTGACCCGTTTCAGGAGCCGTGGGACAGAAATACTGCGGTATTGATTGAATTGAGTTTAACAGCGGAAACATGATCGTTTAAAGCTAAAATTTTTCCCCGATTATTTTATTTCACAATTCGGGATAACCCCCGATAATTTACAATATTATATTTTTACTATAAAGCGTGATATTACAAAAGCATTTATTTATTTTATATTGAGCCACTATCAGTAAGCTTGAAATGCTTCCCAGCACTTTTCCTGAATTACAACAGATCACCTGAAACATGTTTGAAAAAGGTTTTGTCAGCGGAAAATACTGAGTGAATCATTCTATTTACTAAAATGACACATTTGTTATAATTTACAGTATTAAGAGCGATTACAATGTTTCTGATATCAAGCCAACTACCCACGGTAATTGTCACTCGACCCATTGGCCCATTCGTCCAATGGTGTCTGTGGCTATGGTCATATCCCCCACTGGCTGCCCCAATGGTGACGATTATCAAGTAATGTATACAAAACCCCACATACCGGCTGTAACTTGGTGATTACAAAGACTTAATCCCCGTAATTATAACATTGAAAACAAATAGAGTTTTGTAAAGTAATTTGATAAAAAGAGAATGACTCACAAACTGTGAGAAAAGAAGAATGACTCACATTGCTGATTTAATATGGTCAGAGTCTAATCTATGATTTATCCTTGTTAACCTAATATAAATATAATGTACACAAAACTGGGTTAGTAATCAATCCAGCAATTACGATAATTTACGAGATCAAATTATCACAATGAATGATAAAATGCAATACTTTGTCCATCGAATTAACGATGATCCATTGAATTAACAATGAATGACAAGGTATAATACTTTACCCATCGAATTAACGATAATCCGTTGAATTAACAACGAACGATAAAGTATAATACTTTACCTATCGAATTAACGACAATCCGTCAATTTAATGACGAACGATAAAGTATAACCCTAATGTGGGCGGCATTTAAACATGCATTGGATACATTGATCGTCGGATAATTGAATCGTAGCAGCGATTGTGCTAATACCCTGTTTTGCGGCAGAATTTCGAGATCAGTGTGGGGATTAAAAGTGTTTCTGCTATAACTCGGTGTAGGAGAGGAATTTTTACGTCGTTTTTGTATCAGAATTCAAGTCCCAAACAGCTCTATTTATACTGAAAATTTGACACCGTCGCGTAGCGCGACGGGTACCCCTCTAGCAGTCGCGCTACGCGACTGCAAACCTATTTTTATAGAGTAGCTACGTGCATGGGTAGGCTAGCTGAGTCGACAGTTTTGTGAAATTCTATTTTGACAGAAAGTTATGTAGATAATCGTAACGAGGGTTTTACCCCCCCCCCCCCCCCCTGAGTTTTAGGGGCCCTAATCCTGATTCTGAAAATTATGAAAATTTTAGGGTTTGTTCAGAATCACTTGGGTGTCTCAATTAGGGTTTCCTTTTGGATTAATTATTTTAATAATTATGACTTTTGATGAGAGTTGTTACAATATATCCTAGAAATTTTCCTGCTCCCACTCCAAAATGGCACTTGGCAGGATTCAGCTTCATGTTATACTGATCCAGGATATCGAATGCTCCTTTAATATCCTGGAGGTGATCCTGAGCTTTCTTTGACTTTACCACCATATCGTCAATGTACACCTCCATGGTGTCCCCCAGTTTGTCTTTGAACATCATGTTTACCAATCTTTGGTATGTTGCCCCTGCATTTTTCAAACCAAAAGGCATAGCTGTATAACAATAAATACCTGTTGGTGTCATGAAGGCAGTATCCTCCTGGTCAGAAGGTTCCATTTGGATCTGTTGAAATCCTGAGGATGCATCCATGAAAGTCAACATTTCATGCCCAGCAGTGGCATCTACCATTGCATCAATATGGGGGAGAGGAAATGGGTCTTTAGGACAAGCTTTATTCAAGTCTGTGTAATCCACACAGACTCTCCATTTTCCGTTTTTCT
The DNA here is from genome assembly GCA_030545235.1 of Helianthus tuberosus. NCBI lineage: Eukaryota > Viridiplantae > Streptophyta > Magnoliopsida > Asterales > Asteraceae > Helianthus > Helianthus tuberosus. Next base: position 8,728,820 of record CM060352.1, on the reverse strand, counting down.
TCTGTACCACAACCACGTTTGCTAGCCATCTTGGAAACTTGACTTCTCTAATCATTTTGGACTTCAACAATCTTTCAACTTCTTCTTGAATAATTGTATTGCGTTCAGGGGCAAACTTCCTTCTTTTTTGTTGCACTGGCTTGAATGATTTATCAATTCCAAGCTTGTGAGTGATAATATCTTTGGATATGCCTGTCATATCCTCATGCTTCCATGCAAACGTTGACATCCTGCATCTTAAAAAATTAATTAATTGCTCTTCAATATCCTGAGGGATATTGGTTCCCACGAGCACCGAAATATCAGGATTATCCTGGTCCAGGACAATTTTCTTCACATCCTGCTCCGGATCCTCCACGATATCCTGGGCCCGCGTCTTTAATTGCTATGCTGCACTAGGTTTGGTTGAGGATTTCATCGAGGATGAGTAGCATTCTTTCGCCTCCTGCTGATCACTATCAACTTTAACAACTCCCCAAGGGGTAGGTATCTTGATGCATTGGTGATATGTTGATGGCACGGCCTTCATATCGTGAATCCAGGGTCTTCCCAGTATAATATTATAGCAGGATAGAGAGTCCATCACACAGAAACGTTGTATCGAGTTGACTCCTTCAACGTACACCGGCAACTTTATCTCTCCCACTGTGTTTCTGGCCTCTCCACTGAACCCAACAAGCACGGTGGACTTCGAAGTGATATCCATTGGAGATACATTCATCCTTTTAAGTGTCTCTAGTTGGATTATGTTGACGGAGCTGCCATTATCAACCAATATCCTGCGTACAAAATGGTTAGCCACATATAACGTTATTACCAGAGCATCATGGTGAGGATCCTGGACAGTATCCCTGTCATCAGCATCAAATGTGATCACTTTGTCGGTCGTGAGTGTAGTCATCCTGACAGGTTTGTCTCCCCTTTCGGCCTTAGCTTCTTTTGCATGTCTCTTTGCTGCCGAATACGAAGTCCCACAAATATCGGATCCTCCCGAAATGAAGTTGATTATCTTGGCATCCGCGGGAGGTGAGGCTGCTCGTTCAGGATCCTTCTCAGTATCCTGACCCTTATTCTTCTTTCTTCCTAAGAGATCTTTCAAATATCCCTTGCTTAGAAGATAGCTTATCTCTTTCCTCAAAGCAATGCAATCCTCGGTCATATGTCCGAAATCTTCGTGGAAAGCACACCATTTTGATTTATCTTTCCAATCCGCTTTTTGTTGATTCTTTCGAGGCCATCTTGCCTTGTCTCCTAGACCCTGCATGGCATACATCAATTCAGGAATGTTAACAGAAAAGCAATATTCAGATAATTCAGGATATTCTTCAGGATCCTCGTCTTCAACAGCATTCACTCTCTTGTTCTCATTTCTGCCATATGGCTTAGGCCGATACGACTTGAATGAGGATTCCGACTTCCTGTTAGTTGACTCATAAGCGTTGGATGAGTTCATCCTTTCTTGCATCTTTCTGTCATCTTCCAACCGAATGTATCTTAGGGCCCTGTTCCGAGCTTCATCCAGGTTCCTGCATGGGTTCATTACAAGGTCTTGGTAAAATTGAGAATCTTTTTGCAATCCCATCTTGAAAGCTTGCACAGCTGTTGCAACATCAAGATGAGGAATGTCTAGTGATTCCCGGCTGAACTTGTTCACATAATCCCTAAGGGATTCCTGAGGCCCTTGTGTTATCCTGTAGAGATCACTTGTTAATTTTTCAAAGCTCCTACTACAAGAAAACTGACTATTAAATAAATTTACTAAGTGAGCAAAAGATGTAATTGAATGTGGAGGAACATTCAAGAGCCACTTCAAAGCTGATCCTGTCAAGGTTGAACCCAAACCCTTGCACAAGCATGCTTCCTTGATATCCGGAGGGATAGGGTTGATCTCCATTCTCTCCCTATACTGAGCAATATGCTCCTCAGGATCCGTCGTTCCGTCGTAAAGCTTCATGTTGGGGGTTTGGAACCTCTTTGGAATCTCAGCATCACTGATAGGATATGCAAAACGAGATATCTTGTGGCTGTCTTGAGATACTTCTGGAATTGGCTGGACCACCCCGGGTACACTTGATATCATGTCCTTCAACTTCTGAAGTTCCCTAGTAAGTGCTGATGTCACACCTGTATCCTGCAAGGATCCACTATTGTTAGTAGTATGAGTGTTATTATTATTTGACACATTACCCGTTGGAGGATTTTGCCCATATCCTGAAGCATATCCTGAGCTCCTTATGGTCGATATCCTGACCGAGGAGGGTATTTCAGGGATATGATTCTGAGGAAGGCTGGGCACAATATTCCCCCTGTTATCCTCAGTATACACAGCTGAACTGAAGTTCAAAGTTCTGGGTTGTAATGGAGTGACAATATCTTCAGCGGATCTGCTTGAGCCAGACTTCAGGAGTTGTATTTCCCTTAAGAGCATTTGGTTCGTTTCCTGCTGCTGCCTCATTTGTTCCTGCACACTTCCAAACAAGGTTAAAATTTCGTCGTTAGATGCTAAAACAGGGGCAGATTCCTGAACACTGCGGGTAGGGATAATATCCTGAGGTCGTGTAGAGGCTGGCATTCTTCGAGGAGGTGGTGGAAGCACCGAACCTGTAGTAGCAGAAGTCGTAGCAGACATAGTAGAGGAACTCATGTTTGATCGTGAGGCCATCGTGGACAATGTAGCAAAAAGTTTTGAAAATAAAAAACCGATTAGCGATTTAACAAAAAAATTTAGTATAGAGAGCACCACTTGCCCCACGGTGGGCGCCAAATTGTTTTGGTCAAAAATTACCGAAGCAATTTAGTGATCAAATTAGTAATGTGAGGTAGTGTGCTAGAAAGTTTACGGAAAATATGCTTGTTGAGTTATTTAGAAAATCAATATTCAGGATACGGCTCAGGATATTGAGCTGTATCTGCGATCAAACAGTGAGTAAATAATAAGCAAAAAGTAAAGGAAACGACACGAAATGTACGAGGAAAGCCCTTGATCAATCTAGATCGCTGGCACAAAACCTCGGGAGCTGACAATCGTAGCTGCCTTGTTCTTCTTATTGCTCTTAAACTTCAGGATACAGTGCAGGATATCAACCAGATCGCTAAGTGTTACAATGAATTTGTGTGAGAGTACAAATCACGAAAGAACAAGTGTTAGAGTGTAGTGAGAGTGATTGCAGTGAAAATGTTGTGTCCTATTCGATCTGGTGTTCCTCCTATTTATAGTAACGAAATACAAACAAATATCCCTATAAATTTGAGATGCTCCGAATATTCCATCACGAACGTTGTAGACCGAGTAATAAGGCTTCAACGTCTTTCTTTGAACGGTTTGGACCGAGTCTTCTGCAGAATAAGTCTTTGTGAACGTTGCTAGCTTCCAGCCCACGTACCTGCACATAATCCGTTAGTGATCCTGAGGATACCATTCAGGATGTTACCAATACCCTGAATCTGCACCCCGGATATGAACAGATATTATTTAATCAAGATATAGGCCAAGATATTTCTCAGGATATGAGCTTAGAAATTAGCCCACAACACTTCTCATCTTTCAACTTCTTGATTTCCAATGTCAAACTTTCCGCATCCTTCAATAGTTTGCCATTGTCAGCCTCAAGTTTATCACATTTCGAGCAACCTGAGTCAGAACTTGAGGATTCAATCTTCACAGATTCTTCATTCTTTTGAACTTGCTCTGTCTCCATCTTGTATGTTCCTGCACAAAAGATTTTAACGAAGTCAAGAGGATTCATATTCTCATCAATATAACAACCCCTCTTCATATCGTATTTCATAACATCTTTTGCACTAAGACACACACAGACTCTTTTGTTCAGTTCTACAACCACATCCAAACTTAATTTTTTCAAATTATTTTCTATCCTATTCAACAACTCTTTCTTTTTCTCTTCATTATCATATCTATGTGTTGTAAGTTTACTGATGAATTTACTTAAAGATAATTTTGAAAAACTAGAATTCTTTCTTAGATTTTCCAAAAAATCATTCCATTCAGCTGGTAATCCATTAGCAAACTTTGATACTCTTTCAGCTTCTGATATCATTATCTGGTTTTCTTTCAAATGATCAATCAAACAGTCAAATCTCTTCTCCAAATCAACTAATTTCTCATCTTTCTTACACAGAAAACATTCGAACCGGTTAGCCCAAACATTCTTGGACAAATCTTGATAATGACTACTGAAATATCCTCGATACCAATCATTTATCCTTTCAAGATAATGGTTTTCCGTCTCATCAAAAACCACTTCCATTTTAAACAATCTGATTGGGCCGATCAATTAATGAATATGTTTAACAAATGATTGGGCCGAGACTTTGTCCTTTAATGATGATGAAACAATAAACTTGGGCCAATAACAAACTAATGACTGACGTATTCTTTGATCGATGAATATAACAAGCCAACAACACACTTTACTTTGCCGACAACATCAGCTTTTACTTAAATCTGATTGGACCCCAATGTATGTAGTAGACGACCACCTTTAAAGCTCGATATCAACGCATGCATAAACTGATGCTTATGATCAAATGATAATATCACATGAATCGATACATATCTTCACATGCAACCTGACACTCAACACATGATTTGATATTATCTAGACTAAAGACAAAAATCAACCTGACACAAAACGTGAATGTGCTATGATACTTTACGAGAATCACATGCAAACTGACTTTGTTTTAAATGAAATCACATGGGTCTGATAGCAATACTATCAAACCGACACACACCACATGATCTCTTATCCCAACATACTGACAGCCTCGTTTTACGTATCACACAACACGAAGCACTTTCACATGACCCGATGCAATTTTCAAATGGTGTTCATGTTTCAAACGGTCAACCACTTCAAACAGTAAGGTGTAACTTTCAAACGGGAATGAGCTGCTTCGTTCAAACGGTCATTAGATTTTAGTCAATTTCTACCATTTTTACTTCGAATTTTGAACTGAAACTTTCAAGGGTTTGTTAAAATGCACTTTTACACATTCTGTGAAAAAATGATCCAATTTTAACCGTGAAAAGTATCAATTTTGTGAAAGAAGGTGTAGAAAATCAGAATTTGCTAGCGAAAACGAGCTAAACGGTAAGAACTCTTCCTCCTGAGCTCTGATACCACTTGTAGGATCGTGAAACGACCTAACGAGTCGATCAGAAGAGTGCTCAGACTGAATCAGAGGTGGAATTCATTGATTCGGTCTTCGTTTAGCTTGTATTCACTAATAAATGTCTTGTTTATTGATCTTGAACAGATTACAACGCGTAGACACTTCGACAGAGCTTCGCTGTCGGAAATCAGAATGTTACAAATGATGAAAGTTTGAAGCCTATTTATAGGGAGAACCCCTGACCGTTTGAAGGTGACACACCACTCTTCAAACGGTCATGACACTTCAAACGGTCATGCTCACTCAAACGGTTACAAGATATTCAAACGGTCAACTATTCTTCAAACGGTCAACCATCTAATTCTTGTTTCATGTGTTCTAAATTGTGATGTCATCATTATGATGTCACATGATGATGTCATATTGATGATGTCACACTTGTTCAAATCCGCAACGAACCCGAGACTCGATATAAGACGAAGACGACAGATGTATGCACCAACATGTTAACTTAAAGGGCAATTCGTTCTTAATGGAGAAAATGGATGGAGTTAACGAGCCGGATGAAAATGGCAAGATTTCAAACCTTTTGGATCCAGATGTGGAAAAATAAACCTTTGGACGATAGTCACAAAACTGGCCAAACCTCAGGGACGACATGGCATTTTACTCTTATTATTATTATTATTGTTATTATTATTATTTATAATTATTATTATTGTTGTTATTATTATTATTATTATTATTATTATTATTATTATTATTATTATTATTAGTATTAGTATTTACAAAAGGAATTGAGGCATGGTATCTTACAAAATTCCATTCTTGTTTATTTTATTTTTTTAACTGATTTTGATTGTTGTTTTTTCGCAGCTTATGTTGGTGGTTTTGGTCATGACGAGTGTATTTTTCCGTACAACTTTGCATCGTAATTCACTGGATGATGGTGGAGTTTATGTTGGCGCTCTATATTTCGCAATAGTTATGATATTATTCAACGGTTTTATGGAGGTCCCAATGTTAATAGCCAAACTTCCCGTTATCTACAAGCATAGAGATTTACATTTCTACCCCTGCTGGGTTTACACTCTTCCGTCTTGGCTTTTAAGCATTCCTTCATCAATTATAGAATCCGGTATTTGGGTGGCCGTCACATATTATCTCGTTGGTTTTGATCCCCAATTATCAAGGTGCATCTTCTTCAAATTATTTACTTTAGGAAATTGGATTTTAATAATCCCAACTTTAACATATTTGCCGACAATAGTCTCAACTAAGGAAATGTTTTGTGTCAGTCCCAACTTTTAACCTATTTCTCCCAACGATCCCACACTAACTAAAAGTTAACCCAGTTAGTTTTTGCTGACATGGACTCTCACACAGGCAGTTCACGTCATCAGAACTTTGCCACATAAGCAGTCCATGTCATCAAAACTTTGACTTATATGCCACATAAGCAGTCCATGTTAGCAAAACTTTTGACTTTTTTGCCACATAAGCAGTCCACGTCAGCAAAAACTAACTAGGTTTATTTTTAGTTAGTATGAGATCGCTGTGAAAATAGGTTAAAAGTTGGGACTGTCACAAAACATTTCTTTAGTTAGGATTATTGTCGGCCAATATGTCAAAGTTGGAATTATTAAAATCCAATTTTCCTTTACTTTAGTATGTTTAATCATTAGTATTTAATTCCCATTATTTATATACTTTTATTATGTTGATATCTGTAGATGCTTGAAGCAGTTCTTGTTATACTTCTTGTTGAACCAAATGTCGATCGGTCTATTTCGTGTGATGGGATCTTTAGGCAGAAATATGATAGTTGCTAATACGTTCGGATCTTTTGCCATGATGGTTGTCATGGCACTCGGTGGATTTATACTGTCTAGAGGTATATTTTTACCTTGTATTTTTTTTCTTTATAAAAGGGCCAATTATATGAAACAGTGGCCAACTTTGGTCTGTTTTCTGTTCTTGGTAACCATCTTTTTAAAAAGCCAAAGAAAACCATAGAACTTTTAAAAAAATATATATTTTTTTAAGTATTTTACCTAAGATACCAGTTATTAGGTACCGGAAAAAAGTCAGCATTGTCAAAAGTTACCGATATGTGATCTGTTACCCATTATTTTTAATCAGAATTTTTGAAAGTTGGTTACTTTTGTATGCAGTTTGTTGATGACATCACACATTCGGTTCTATGTTTGTGATTATCTAAACATTATGTTGTCCGTTTGATTACCGGTTGATGTTATTATCTCAGACTTCCGTCTTGTTTATCAAATTTGATCACCGTATGCTAGTTTATCGATCCGATCCGTGTTTCTACAGAATTAGGCTAATAAAATATACATATTGAAAGTAAATCAGTGTTATAATATTATTGTAGACAGCATCCCGGCTTGGTGGATTTGGGGTTACTGGTTTTCCCCTTTAATGTATGCCCAAAAGGCGGTTTCAGTCAATGAGTTCTTGGGGGATACTTGGGATAAGGTAAGACTTATATATAGCTGAAAACTCTAATTTTACCCGTTGACCAGTTACAATAAAATATGCTCAATATGAGACATTTTCTCTGACTTATATTTGTATCGGGTGCGCAGGCAGCTGGAAACAATACTGACATCCCTTTGGGAACTATGCTACTGAAAGTCAGAAGTCTGTTTCCGGAAGATTATTGGTATTGGATTGGAGTTGGTGCTTTACTTGGTTACACTATTTTATTCAACGTTCTCTTTACATTATTCCTTACGTATCTTAATCGTAAGTTTTCTCCTTGCTGTAACAATTAGGGATAATGTATAGATAGTCAACCCAAATATCATTTTGGTTTTGTTATTTTTGATTCCGGGAGAAAAGCATGTCGAAAAAGTACACAGATAGTTCCTGTGGTTTGCATTTTGTAACACATTTAGTCCCCATCCAACAAAGCTAAAGGTCATAGCATGCCCAAGTTAGGGACTAAATGTGTTACAAAGTGAAAAGCACAGGGACCATCAATGTACTTTTGAAAAATCTGGGGACTAAATGCGTTACCAAGTGCAAACCACATGGACCATCTGTGTACTTTTGGAAAGTTAGGGACCAAATCTAAAATTTTGGTAAACCATAGGGACCATCCTTGTACTTTACTCTTAAATTTTTTAAGTGCCCTTAATTTAAAGCTCCTGTGATTTCTAGAGTTGTAAAATGACAAAAGTGTGCTCAAATATGTTTCAACAATCTGTCTAGAGTTGATTCTTTTGAGTAGATTTAGGGGCATTTTTGTAAAAAAAAAATTATAATCTCTAGGTGTGACAAAAGCTTTAACTTTAGGGGCATTGTCATTTTACAATTTTTAATTTTTTTAATCATATGGAAACAGCGTAAACAAAACCAAATTAATACTTGATTGGTGTCTAAAGATGTTTTGATAGTTGGGTGCCTTAGTGAAGACTTTTATACACTTGGGTGACCTATGTATATATTATCTCTGTTAATCAACTTTTCATATGATTTTGCAAAAGACCATATTTATGTTTTTTTAATATATTACATATAGCTCTTGGAAACCATCAAGCAATTATCCCTCGTGGGACCGTCAAATCGCAGAAGACGAGAAACGGGATTGTCTCTGCTATCATTGAGTTAAAAGATTACTTACAGCGTTCACCTTCATATGCTGGTGTGTAGCAGAAATCAATATAATTATATAACTAAATATACATTCTTTCTCAATCGAAGTTGACTAGTCAACTTTAACTGTTTTCTTCATGGTTACTGTAGGTGCCGAAGGCGACAGTCAAAGAGGAATGGTTCTTCCATTTCAGCCTCTCACCATGTCTTTCCGGAACATTAGTTATTACGTCGATGTCCCACGGGTATGTTAAAATTTTTCAAAAATAATATTTTGAGTAAAATGCCATTTTCGTCCCTGAGGTTTGGCCACTTTTGCGAATCTCGTCCAAAGGTTTGTTTTTTCGCATCTGGATCCAAAAGTTTGAAATCTTGCCATTTTCATTCGACTCCTTAACTCCATCCAATTTTTAACGTTAAGTTAGGGGTATTTCCGCCATTTAATCTTGCCATTTTGATATAACTAAACAAAACAAATAGCTAAAATGACAAAAATACCCTTGATTAACATTAAAAAATGGAGTTAACGAGTCAGATGAAAATGGCAAGATTTCAAACCTTTTGGATCCAAATGCGAAAAACAAACCTTTGTACGAAAGTCGCAAAAGTTGCAAACCTCGGGGACGAAAATGGCATTTTACTCTAATATTTTTCGTACTTATCTATCAATCTCATATAATCTTTGCTCTAGGAGTTGAAGCAACAAGGTCTATCGGTCAACAAATTACAATTATTGGTCAATGTAACGGGAGCTTTTAGGCCGGGTCTCCTTACCGCGTTGGTCGGTGTTAGTGGGGCTGGTAAAACGACTCTTATGGATGTCTTAGCTGGCAGAAAAACCGGCGGCCATATCTCGGGCCAAATTTATGTTTCGGGTTACCTTAAAAACCAAGAAACATTTGCAAGAATTTCTGGTTATTGTGAACAAAACGATGTTCATTCCCCGTGTTTGACCGTTTATGAAGCATTGATGTTTTCCGCTTGGCTTCGATTACCTTCTGATGTTAATGCATCAACGAAAAGGGTAAGAACTTAGTTAAATTAAGTTATCATTTTTTTTGAAAGCTAGTGGGTATCCGCTCGTGCTCCGCAGTGGGGTCGAAACGTAAATAAAAATAAGCAAATTGCGACTGACAAGTCTACGTGAATATAAAAAAAACATCTTGCGGCAGTATTCAAAAGTTATGAAAAAGTTATCGGTTCAGTCTGTGACGGTACGGTATCGACACTTGTTAGGACCATAAAAACGAATACGTGTGGCGGGTTCGGAATGCAATTGAATTAACCTACTTACGACGGTACATATAGAAAATTTAGAAAAAGATTACGTTGAGAAAGAAAACTAAAAAGAAACAACTACAAATAAGTAAAAGGATAAATTAAAAATTATGGGTCTAAATTGTAATTACAATAAAATGTAAAGGGAAAAAACTAAAAGTTGAGAGTCTAAATAATAATTATAATAAACTGTAAGGGTAAATAATGAAAAAAAAACCTTATTAAAGTTGACAAATTAGCTCTTTGAATCGTTTGACGAGGTAGCATTTTCGACCTATTTAACTATTATGAGTTGATTTGTGTTTACTTTTTTCATTCGTAACGGGTCAAATGCCTTCAAACAAATAGCTTTTACTGATGAAACATGGCGGGAAGCTCATTTATGCTGGTCCCTTAGGCATTGGGTCCCACAAACTGATACAATATTTTGAGGTTTGTGTTTCTTCATAACAATTATATTATCTATGTTCCAAATGTTATAATCTATAATTATATACCTCCTTTGGTGTGCTTAAATATTGAGTTATTTATAGGCGGTAAAAGGAGTACCTAAGATCCGACCTGGATATAACCCGGCTGCTTGGATTCTTGATGTTACTTCAGCAACAGAAGAAAACCGTCTTGGTGTCGATTTTGCTGAAATTTACCGTGAATCATATCTATATTTGTAAGCTAATATTTAAGTTAGTACTTTCTATTTGTAATGGATTTAAATCTTTAATTCTACAATCCAATATTAAAATTGTTATGTTTTTGTTTTTGTAGGCAAAACCAAGAATTAGCCGAGAACTTAAGCAAATCAGATAGGAATTCAAAATTCATGAGTTTTCCAACCAAATATTCCCAGACATTTTTAGGTCAATTTCTTGCATGCCTTTGGAAGCAAAATCTGTCCTACTGGCGGAACCCGCAATATACAGCTGTTCGGTTTTTCTACACAGTTATCATATCGTTGATGTTTGGGACAATGTGCTGGAAATTCGGTGATAAAAGGTGAACATTTTTAATATAATCTGAGTATTTTGATTTAGGGATAGTTGCATAAAAGGCATCCATCTTTAGTTTTTTCCTGATGTGGATAGTTTTTCGCTGACATGGATGATGATATGGACATATGAGGTGAAATTTTTTTTTTTTTTTGTTTTTTTGCTGACATTAATCTTTTTCCACCTCATATGTATACATCAGCGAAAAACTAACTGGGTTAAGTTTTTTTTTAACAGAGGTCCATTGAGAAAAATTAGTTAGAAAGTAGGGACTAGTGGTTATAATATTCTCAGTTGGGATTATTATTGGCCAACTTAGAAAATGTGGGATTATTAAAATTCAATTTGCCACTTTTTAAAATATTTATAGTAATCAGACCATGTTAGTGGTAAAAAAAGTGATGACTTGGCAGTAAGTTTTGACCATGCTGACTTTGCTGACGAGGCACTGATGTGGCACTAACGTGCTTATGAAACCAGCTCACCTAACTTAAAGCATAGTTTTCGCAGTCTGATGGTTTTTTCTTGCCTAAAATAAGCTCATTGCCTGAAACAGAAATCATAATCATACTAAAGGTAGTTTAAGTTGAGTATTAATCAAATAATTCGTAACTTTTTCAGGGAAACACAGCATGATATTTTTAATGCAATGGGATCAATGTATGCTGCAGTTTTATTTATTGGAATTACTAACGCCGCTTCAGTCCAACCAGTGGTTTACGTTGAAAGGTCTGTTTCATACAGAGAAAGAGCAGCAGGGATGTATTCTGCTTTACCATTTGCATTTGCACAGGTACATTCTGCTTAAATATTTGCACTATTAAAACATATATTCTTAACATAATTTATTTTTTACTTTTTGCAGGTTGCAATAGAGTTCCCTTATGTGTATGTGCAATCGCTTGTGTACAGCCTTATTTTCTACTTTTTAGCTTCATTTGAACGGAGTTTTTTGAAATTATTTTGGTACATATATTTTATGTACTTCACATTACTATACTTTACCTTCTTTGGAATGATGACAATTGCTGTTACACCCAACCATAATATCGCTGCTATCGTTGCTGCTCCTTTTTACATGTTGTGGAACCTTTTCAGCGGATTTATGATTGCTCGCATGGTAACTAAAGTTTTATTATTATTTTTTTTTCTTTTTGTATTTTATAAAAAAAAGGTTCATTTTTGTCAATTTTGATCAACAGAGGCTTCCTATATGGTGGAGATGGTATTATTGGGCGAATCCAGTATCATGGAGTTTGTACGGGCTGCTGACGTCACAATATGGAGATGTGAATGAACCCTTAAAGCTTGCTGATGGTTTGCATTCAGTTCCGTTACGACAGTTTCTTAAAGACGAATGGGGGTACCACCATGAATTTTTGGGTGTTGCTGCCACTGCAGTGGTGGGTTTCTGTCTATTGTTTGCAGTGACATTTGCATTTACTATGAAATCCTTCAACTTCCAAAGGAGATGAAGATGTGTGAATTGTAATATGCCTCTAAAAACTAGTTGACAGGGCGTCGGGAATCCTCCAACAAGTGTTTGTTTTGTGTTGTTTCCAGATTAAATCATGCAGTTTTGTTTCGATATGGTTATACACTAAGGGTGTACAAGGCATCAAATATGGAAATAAATAGAAAATATTTAGGTTTTTTGTAATTCGAACAAAGTCATGTAGGTGACAAATATGTACAATGGATATTCAATTTTCTTTTTAGTTTGAACAAATATTGTCAATGATACTAAACATTGTTTAGTTTGTATAATCTCGGTGATATATATATATATATATATATATATATATATACACACACACATGCACACATCCCTTTCAAAGAAATGTATCCTTGGGATGTTATATATCTCTATCTCTATGACTATTTTAGTAATAGATCATCTATGTATCCTCTTAAATTCATTTCTACGTTTTCTTACGTAGTGTTCGTTTCATAGATTGTAATAGAAATGGAATGGAAATTCGCGCAGAAATTGAAATTTGATTTGTAATTTAGGTGTGTTTGTTTTGCAAAATGGAATGAAATTTGGATAGAATTAGAATGTAGATTCCCTTCCTTATGTTGTTGTTCAATTCCAATTCATTTTTATATTAAAACAACAAAACAAGAAGTGAAATCAACATTCCAATTCCCTCAAGATTCCATTTCATTCCGTAAAACGATCACTGCCTTAAGGTAGTCATGTATCTTTGGAATCTCTAGCAAACTGCACTTCTATGTGTGCTTAAAAAAAAAACTCTAATCTGACTAGTTGTAGCAAACAACTCCCAGGAAACAGTGACAGACGTACCATATGCTGGACGCGTACTATACGCCCAAGCCAGCGTAGGGTACGTCGACTACACATCTGGCCCAATGTTTTGCTCAGCGGAAACCAAACGTAGCTCAGAAGGTTACCTTCTGAGCGTAGGATCTCCTTGTGCAGTGTATGCTACGCTGGTTGGCGTAGCCTACACCCCCATCAACCCCATCCTTTAGATTCTAAGTAAAACACCTTGTTTGACCCATAAAACTTCGTTTAAACTTCTGACCTGCATTTCTCAATCTTTAACTTAGTTTCATTTGTGCACACTTCATCTCAAGTATGAAAAACAAATAAATTAATAAATAAATTTTACATACTTCCCTTGAATCCATACATGTATACAAATATCGCATTGCTTATCACAAAATCAATTAATGCACCATCCAACATACTTTCATAATTCAAATACGTTTTTTTACCCATAAATCTAGATGTCTACTCTCTAGTATAAGATATGATGCTTTCCTTACGTCTTTAACATTTATCCATGTTAAAATAAGACACTTTAAAAGGGTTTAGCCATATGGATAATGTGAAGACTTTGTTGGCTAAATTGTGGTTTGGCCCAAGCAAGGGGCCCAACTTAGTAACTAAATGGGTTTAAACAATTAACAAGTTGATGACTCTTGGGACCAAATTTGACACGTTGGTAAATTGGTCAAGTTTCTTAATTATGTTATAACTAGAAGATTGCCCGCGTGATGTGACGGGAAACACAAACACAAAAACTATCATAGTGTGTATGGTTCGGTCGGTTCGTTTATTACCCTCAATTGAAGGCAAAATCAAAGATATCGGTTAGTCTATTTTATTAAACATAAACTAATTTTTATATACATCATTATGTAAAATTATTTTTTAATTCTTTGTTACTTATAATTGTTTATATTATTATTAATAATATATATATATATATATATATAGGGGATGGTTCAAATGAAAACCACTTTTATTGTAAAAACTCGAAAACTAACTAAAAAAAGCCTAAAAAACACACAAAATTTTTTTTTTCAATTTTTTTTATAAAAAATCGCAGGTTTTTATATATAAAAAAAAAACTTTCTTTCAAAAAAAAAAAAAAAAAAAATTTGTATTACACATATGTAATACTACACATGTGTTTGTGTACTACACATGTGTAGTATTACACATGTGCACTACAAAAAAAATGTTTTTTTTTTTTTTTTTTGGAAATTTTTTTTATATACTAAAAGTAGCGAAAATTATTATGCAAAAAAAAAAATTTTGTATGTTTTTTTGGCTTTTTTAATTAGTTTTCGAGTTTTCACAATAACTAGTGGTTTTCATTTGAACATTCCCCTATATACCTATATATATATATATGTGTTACTTTTTATTATTTAATATTATATATTGTCAATTTATTTTCTATTACTTATTATTTAGAGTGCATTACACGGTTAGATCCTATGGTTTGTGGAAAATAACAAGGTTAGATACTAAATGTATAAAGTAACAATCTATGGTATTAACTTTTGATTTTCTAATATCCTAGAGTATTAAGTCTAACATTAGTTAAAAACTAACTCAGAACTAAGGGTAATTTTAGCATTTCATATCTTAGTACTCAGCGTTGTTAACTGAGAAATCACGTAGACTTACCACGTAAGTAACTCTTGTAATCTAAAGTAAAAAAAATTTCTTTTTCTTTTATTATTTAATTACACTTTTCATAATTATTTAACCAGATAATTTTTGAAATGGTAAGTTGTCACACCCTGATTTCCCGGTGGGCCCGAAACTTGGGGTATATGCGTGACGATCAGATAGCAATTATCACAATGCACAATGGAAGTATAGAGATATCCCAAAGGTAGGATCCAATAAAATGAACTTGAGACTATCTTGAGTCTTTTCATGGAGTTGCAAATTCCATAGTTTAAGACAAGCACTATCCAGCCTATTTCGTTATTCGCCACATGTAGATTAATCTTTAAAATACGTCAGCTTTCATTGGTAAATACAATTAACCGGTAAATACAATTAACCGACACATTTTGAAAATATTTTCAAAAATGTTTGGATACCATTTGGTATATCATTTAAAAAAAATAACTTGGGACAAGGTAATGTTTCTTGTTACCAGTTTTACATGCTTGTCAATACATATGGGACCCGTAACTAATCTCCGATACATGATTAACCGATACGCCTCATTGTAAGTCCCGTAAAGGATCTTTCAATGATATCAAACTTGATCTTGTGTGAGTGCGGAAAACAAACACAAGATGATTCAAGAACTATAATAAACCGAAACAATTAATAATCAAAACAAACCAGAATATCTTGCATTCAACGAGGAACGATGACTGATACAAGACCCTTCTTTGTTTCGGCTGGCTCTAGACTTCACAAACTGATCAACCTCATTATGAAGAATGAGAGTTGATTATATACTAACACATAAGTGGGTCGAAACCCCTAAAGCCCACACTAAACCTATGACCCACTAAACATACTATCGACCCAAACTATTAAACAAAACAAAGTTTACATGATCAACCCTTGAACTATTGTAACCCTCTATATATAAACCTTCAGGTTCCAACAATCTCCCCCTAGTTTTATAGCATAGAGGTTCTTCGGTCTTTAACTTCCTCCACTGCCTCCACTTCCATCCAAGTTGTCTCTGTAACCACCAAAACCCTTCTTACGAACATGAAGAACTCCAGCAACAGCTGCAGTCCAACTTTTCGCCACTTCTAAAAGTTTATGAATCTGAATTGATTTACAATACCCATTATATAGGGCTGATACAATCGAACAATAAGGAAACTATATATACAAAATATGCACAATTCAATCTATTCCTAAAATATTGCCTAATATTCTTCTGGAATATTCATCGGCTAAGACTCCCCCGCAGTTTGAACGTGGTAAGGACCAATGCTCAAACTGGAACGAAACGACTGGAATAACTGCTTGGAGAGTCCCTTTGTGAAGATATCAGCATATTGCAAGGCAGATGGAACATGTAGAACACGAATGTGTCCGATGCGAACCTTTTCCCGTACAAAGTGAATATCGATCTCTACATGTTTGGTGCGTTGATGCTACACTGGATTATCAGAGAGATACACAGTTGAAACATTATCACAATAGACGATAGAGGCCTGACGCAAAGGAGTATGGAGCTCAAGTAATAAATTACGTAACAAAGTTGCTTCGGCAACCGCATTAGCAACCCCGTGATACTCAGCTTCAGCACTAGAACGCAAAACAGTGGGTTGCCGCTTGGAGGACCACGACAGTAAACTATCCCCCAAAAAACACAATAACCGCTCATAGAGCGTCTAGAATCCGGACAACCCCCCAATCGGCATCTGAGTAGGCAACCAAGTCATGAGACCGAGACCGAACAATGCGAATCCCGTAGTCAAGAGTACCATGTATATACCGTATGATCCGCTTCATGAAGGCAAAATGGGGCTCGCGCGGATCGTGCATAAACAAACAAACCTGCTGGACTGCATAGGAGATATCCGGACGACTAACGGTTAGGTACTATAAGGCTCCCGCAAGGCTGCGATATAGTGTTGGATCTGAAACAGGCGGTCCATCAGACGCGCTAAGTTTGGATGAAAGGTCCACAGGTGTATTGTAGGGTTTACAAGCCGACATGTTAGCACGAGCAAGAATCTCTTTGGCGTACTGTTGCTGCGATAGGAAAAGGCCCGCTGAAAACTGATCAACTTTAATGCCAAGAAAGTGATGAAGTCATCCTAAATCAGTCATGGCGAATTCTCGAGACAGCGCACGGATGATATCATGAAGTAATGTGTCATTAGAAGCTGTCAACACAATATCATCCACATAAAGTAGTAAATAAGCAACATTAGTTGGATCCCGCTTAAAAATAAACAAAGACTGATCACAAGTACTGTTGATAAACCCCTGGGATTTGATGAATGTGGCAAAGCGGGTAAACCATGCCCGCGGAGCCTGTTTAAGACCATATAGCGACTTTTTAAGGAGACACACAAACTGAGGGCACCGTTTGTCAACAAAACCCGGAGGTTGATGCATGTAAACCGTCTCATTAAGATGCCCGTGTAAAAAGCATTTTTAATATCAAGTTGATGTATCGGCCAAGACCTGGTGACCGCCAAGGATAAAACGATCCTGATAGTAGCCGGTTTAACCACTGGACTGAATGTGTCTTCACAATCAATTCCCACTGTCTATGAGTTCCCGTTGACCACCAAACGGGCTTTATAGCATTCCAGAGACCCGTCAGACCGGAATTTATGGCGAAAAAGCCACATGCAGCGTATGACGGGGTGGTCCGTGGGTCATGGAACTAACTCCCATGTATCATTATCCTGTAGGGCAGAAAATTCGGTTTTCATAGTACTTAACCAATTAGTGTCAGTAAAGGCCTTGGCATAGGTCTTGGGAATAGGGGAGATGGTGGTGGGAGTAAAGTGAATGGACGTGGTAGAAGAACGGGATTTCGAACGGGTAGTCATAGGGTGATGATTTGTTGCAGGTGGGGCCGAAGGGTGTTGGGCCGAAGTTGAGGCTGTGGTAATTGAAGCCGTGGGTGGTGGGACGATGGGGTGGGGAGGAGGTGGTGAAGGTGGTACGATTGAAGGTGGTGGTCTCGGGCGTCGGCTATAGGTAATAGGAAAAGGAGTGATGGTGGACTGGTGAGTAGGTGCGGGTGGTTGAGTAGGGGGTGGAATAAAGGAGAAGCCGGGTGGAGGTGAATCGTCTAAAAAATTATAGGTGGTAGGTGTTTGTGGTATGGTATAGGGAAAGGTCGATTCGTCGAAGGTTACATGTCGAGAGATATGAACTTTACCGGTGGTTGGGTCAAAGCACCGGTAGCCCCGGAAATCCAGGGGATAACCGAGAAAAATGCAACGAATTGCACGCGGGTGAAGCTTGTGTGGTGAAGTAGCGGAGGTGTTGGGATAGCAAGCACACCCGAATACGCGTAAATGATCGTAGTCGGGGTGCCTAAGGTATAGAGCGAAGGTGGGTGTATAGAAATTTAGGCGTTTAGTGGGTAATATGTTGTGTAAGTAGGAGGCAGTGTGTAGAACTTCGACCCAAAACATAGGGGTAGGTGTGCATGAATGAGGAGGGCACGTATGATGTCATTTAGATGACGGATCATACGTTCGGCCCGTCCATTCTGTGAAGATGTTTGAGGGCACGAGAAATGAAATAGCAAGCCATGGTGATTGGCAAAGCTCTAGAAAGCATGATTATCAAATTCGCCCCCAAGATCGCATTGAAAAGTTTTGATTTTTCTTTGAAATTGTGTTTGAATGAGTGTATGAAATTTAGTAAAGGTGGGAAAGGCCTCGGATTTAAATTTAAGTGGGTATACCCAAATAAAGTGGGAAAAATTATCAACAAGCACCATGTAATATTTGTAACCTGTTTTGCTTGTGACGGGTGAGGTCCAAAGGTCACAATGCACAATATCAAATGGGGCAAAAGTAAAAGAATTTGATGCGGAAAAAGGTAAACGTTTACTATTCGAAAGTTGACAAGAGTTGCAAACATGAGACAAAGTGTCTTTATTACATGAAAAATTAAACTTACGACGTAATAAATATGAAACTTGATTCCCGGGGTGGCCGAGACGCTCGTGCCAAGGAAGGGATGGTGTGGTGATGAAGCAGGCTTGTGGAGGTAATTCAGGCGGAGTGAAAGGATAAAGGTCCCCGATACTGTTGTGTCTTGAAAGAGTCCGTTTAGAGAAGAGATCCTTCAAATAAAAACCAAACGGGTCAAATTCGATAGAATCATTATTATCACGAGTAAAACGTCGTATAGAAATAAGGTTTCTAATTATGTGTGGGCTATAAAGGACATTGGGCAAAATATAGGTTCGGTTGGGTAGGGTGTGGAAACCAGTGCCCGTGCTGTTAATTGGGATACAAGTGCCATTACCGACCATGATTGAACTGCGTACAGGATAAGAGTTAGGAATAACAATTTTACGTGGATCGCATGCCGAATGCGAGCCTGCCCCAGTATCCATAATGTCATTATTCCACGAGGCGTTCGGGTGCATCTGCATATTATTAAAGGCTACACTTAAATCAGAGGGGCACAACGCATCATACCCATATTGGTTAGGCCCGAACTGAGGAGATGAGTAGTGGCCCGAACCAGCAAAGTGGGACTGGGACTGTTGTGGTGCGGCCTGGGAATGAGAAGGGTTGGGGCGCCAGTTGTTTTGTGTTGGGTAAGGGCATGGAGGTGTGGTCCACCAGGCCTAATTCGGGTATGGAGAGTTGTAGGCCAAAGGGTTACCAGCAGTCCAGAAAGATCGGCCGTAGCCTGATGAACCGCCCCTGTTACTGTAGCGACCGCCTCCTTTGAGCTGTTTCTGCCACGGCCGCGTCCGTGTCCCCGGGTCTGGTTGCTGCTATTGTGTTCAGGTGGGTGGTCAGAGGTGGTGGTTGTGAAAGCCGGCTGTGGAGCAGATGGTGTAGTGGTGGTCGGCGCTACCAAGACTGAAGCGGCAGCCCCTTTTTGTGCCTCAATACGAATGGCATCATCTTTTAGTAGAGAGATGGCAAGGTCCCAATCAACATCTATGTTGTTAATAAATGAAGCAGTAGTGTTGTACTCGGAAGGAAGGCCACGAACCAGCTGTAACACCAGCCGAGAATCAGAGACGGGTTCATCGACATCTGCGAGTTGGGTGGCCAGACTTTGAAGTTCTTGACAATAAGAATCTAAAGAAGCACAAGCACCAAGAGTCATGTTGCAGAATTTTGTCTCGAGTGCAGCAACCCGTGTCTTTTTATTGCTAAGGTATATCTTCTCCAACTTGGCCCAAGCATCACGTGCCGAAGCATTGTTATCAATGATCCGTTTGAGGATATCATCCGATACAGTGCTGAAGATCCACTGCATTACAAGAGCATCAAGTTCCTTCCATAAATCGTATTCCGGAGCTGTTTTTTGCAGGGGGTGGGCTGCCATCAATATGGTTTGCAACTTTGTAGGCGGTGTCATGAAGGTTAAACAGCTTAACCCAGTTAGAATAGGTGACATTCGTACCATCTAGGGTGCGGATTTTAGCGTTAATATTGGTAACCGAGTAGGCTGGGTGAAGGGTGTTTGGTTTGGTGGTGGCAGCAGAGGGTTCAAGCTTGTCACCCATGGCTGAGAAGAGAAAAAAAACAGGTGATCAAGGACGATGAAAGAAGGCTGCCGGCAGGGAAGGGTCGAAACCCTAGGATCGAGAGAAACAGAATTCGGTTAAGGCTGTGATACCATAAAAGTTTATGAATCTGAATTGATTTACAATACCCATTATATAGGGCTGATACAATCGAACAATAAGGAAACTATTTATACAAAATATGCACAATTCAATCTATTCCTAAAATATTGCCTAATATTCTTTTGGAATATTCATCGGCTAAGGTCCCAATCAGCATCTTTGTTGTTAATAAACGAAGCAGTAGTGTTTTACTCGGGAGGAAGGCCACGAACCAGCTGTAACACCAGCCGAGAATCAGAGACAGTGTCGCAAGCCCCGTCCCCTAATCACCCGGGAACGGGCGGCCGCGAGCCAGTTTTAAGTGGTATCGGTGTTTATCAATTTTGGCAGTGGAATTTACATCAGGACCGTAGTTAGGAAATATTTTATTAGAGTAAAATACCATATTTTTATAATATTAAACACATGGGAAATTCCCAAGTTTCTATTACAAACATGTTTATAGGGATAAACCCTTAATTTATTGAAATAAAACATCTTCTTTATTTAGGTAACTTTTATAGCCACTATTCCAAGCCTTCAGTGCTGTCCAGCTGGCTTCTATTTGGCTTTCACATTTTATTACCTGAAACTCGTTTAAAAACATTTTGTCAGTGGGAAATACTGGTGAGTGAATCCCAATTTAATCAAGATAGGTTTTATCAGTTTACAGTTATTGAGGGCGATCTCGCAATTACATTTGTTTATATTTCTACTTTAATTACCACCCACGGTACTGCCAACCCGACTTGTGGTCATGTCACTACTCACAGTGTAGTAACAAATTTTGTATACAAAACCCCAACATACCGATGATAATTGTAGAATACAAATACTCAATTACTGTTTAATATAATGCAAAACATTTGAGGTTTTGTAAAAACAGTTTGCAGAAAGGTTCACAAAAAGGAGATTACTCACATTGCTACTTTAGGGTTTTCCTTTGTGATTTCCTGGTTATTATCTATTAATTAAACAATGCACACACGTTAGTATAATAACCCAATATTTACACTAGTTATACTCTCCCCGAGACAGAACTCCAACGACTACGCCGGGCAGAGCCTCGACAGCCGTTACGGAGCACTAGATCAATCGGGCAGCGCATCTAATACGTAACCGGGGGTTAAAATACTTACAACGAGGAAGAGTTTCGTTAATTAGGGGGTATAATTCCCGTTTATTATAATTGCTATGTAGAAATTTGAGAGAGAAAGTGAAATTGAACGGTTTCAAATGAGAGCCGAAACTCTCAATTTACAGTGCCTGGTCGACAGCGGGTCGCGGCCCGCGACAGCCACCGATGTCTTTCTCGCGGCCCGCGAGATAGGGGTACTAGGGTTTAGGGTTTCTGAGTTGGTCCCATAGCCTTGACACGCTGCTGCCACGTGGCAGCTCAGGGCTGCGCCTGGTGGCTAGGCGTTTGCGCCCCGCGACAAACACCCAAGGGTGTGTCGCGCCCCGCCAGAACCACCTGATTTTTGTTTTTATTTTATTTTTATAAAATTAAAGTATTTAGGGCCTATTTTTCGTATACGGGGTGTATTTTAAGGCATATAGGGACGTTATAAATATTTTAGGGGTGTCGGAAAATATTTTAGGAGGGTTGTTATATCATCCCCACCTTGTTTTAGAACTTGTTCTCGAGGTCTACTGGAGCAGGTGTGGATATTTCCTCTGCTTCTCTGATTCAAGCTCCCAAGTGTATTCTGGTCCTCTCTTGGAATCCCATTTCACTTTGACTAGAATCAATCTCTTGTGTTTGAGATTCTTGACTTTTCTGTCTTCAATTTGTTGAGGCTTCTCTACAAACTTAAGTTTCTCATTTACCTCTATATCCTTAAGAAGCACTATTAGTGATTCATCGGCTAAACACTTTTTGAGATTGCATACATGAAATACATCATGTATTCCTGCCATGTCCTCTGGCAGTTGTAGCTGATAAGCTACAGGTCCTACTCTTCTAATAATCTCAAAAGGTCCAATATATCTGGGGCTTAGCTTTCCCCTTTTTATGAATCTGACTACTCCTTTCCAAGGAGAGACTTTTAATAATACCTTATCTCCTACCTGAAATTCCAACGGCTTTCATCTGTTGTCAGCATAACTCTTCTGTCGATCGCGTGCTGCTTTTAGTCATTCCTTGACTTGAATGATCTTGTCCGTTGTTTCTTGTACTATTTCTGGTCCAGACAGTTGCTTTTCTCCAATCTCTGCCCAACAGACTGGAGTTCGGCACTTTCGTCCATAAAGTGCTTCGAATGGTGCAGTGTTAATACTGGTATGATAGCTGTTGTTATAGGAAAACTCTATTAATGGTAAGTGATCGTCCCAATTTCCTCCGAAATCAATTACACAAGCTCTAAGCATGTCTTCCATTATATGGATTGTCCTTTCGCTTTGTCCGTCCGTTTGAGGATGATAAGCGGTGCTTAGATTTAGCTTGGTTCCCATTGCTTTTTGGAAACTTGTCCAAAAACGAGAAGTGAAACGGCTATCGCTATCAGAAACAATTGATAAAGGAATTCCATGTAATGAAACTATTTCATTTACATATAACTTGGCTAACTGTTCCATACTGAAAGTTTCCTTTATTGGTAGGAAATGAGCAGACTTGGTTAGCCTGTCTACAATCACCCAGATTGTATCATTACCTTTTCGTGTCTTGGGTAATTTGGTAACAAAGTCCATTGTTATCAATTTCCATTTCCAAACCGGAATTTCTAATTGTTGCAGCAAACCTGAGGGTTTCTGATGTTCAGCTTTAACTTGTGAATAGGTTAGACATTTGGCAACATAAGCTGTTATATCCTTTTTCATTCCTATCCACCAAAAATTCTTTCTTAAGTCTTGATACATCTTATCGCTTCCAGGATGCATTGTATATTTAGACTTATGGGCTTCTTCTAATATTCGGTGGCGTAGGTTTCCTAGTTTAGGTATCCACGTCCTTTTCTTATGGAATCTCCATATTCCATATGTTCCTTGTTCTAATTCCTTAATCATACCTTTCAATTTTTCAGTATCATCCTTGATTACTGATTCTTGTGCTTTTCTAATCTGGTCATTTAAATCTACTTGCAAATTTAATTTAAGAGAACGTACTGTTTTTGGCTTTTCGTGATACTTTCGACTTAAAGCATCGGCTACTACATTAGCTTTTCCTACATGATACTGGATATTACAATCATAATAACTAAGTATCTCCATCCAGCGTCTTTGTCTCATATTTAACTCCTTTTGCCCGAAAACATACCTTAAACTCTTATGGTCGGTGAAAATGGTAAACTTACTACCGTAAAGGTAATGTCTCCAAATTTTCAGGGCAAAAATTATAGCTCCTAACTCTAAATCATGGGTTGTATAACTTTCTTCATGATTCTTAAGTTGTCTAGACGCATAAGCTATAACCTTTTGATGTTACATCAACACACATCCATAACCTAATTTAGAAGCATCACAATAGACTACAAAGTCTTCAGTTCCTTCTGGTAACGCTAGTATGGGTGCGTTGGTTAATCTTTGCTTAAGAATTCTAAAGGCTTCTTCTTGTTTTGGTCCCCATTCAAACTTAACAGATTTACAGGTTAGCTTAGTTAAAGGAATGGCTATTCTAGAAAAATCTCGGATAAATCTTCTATAATAACCGGCTAGTCCTAGAAAACTTCTAACCTCGGTTGGTGACTCAGGGGTTTTCCATTTAGTAATTGCCTCAATCTTTGTGGGATCCACATGAACTCCTTAATGGTTAACTAGATGTCCAAGAAACTATACCTCTTCTAACCAAAACTCGCATTTCGAAAATTTAGCATAAAGCTTTTCTTTTCTCAGCAAATTTAGAAGTGCCTGCAGATGAGCTGCATGTTGCTCTTTACTCTTAGAGTAAATGAGAATATCATCTATAAAGACAATTATGAATTTATCCAAATATGGCTTACATATTCGGTTCATCATGTCCATGAATGCAGCTGGGGCATTGGTTAAACCAAATGGCATGACAGTAAATTCATAATGGCCATACCTTGTTCTAAAAGCGGTCTTAGGAATGTCCTTTTCCTGTACCTTTAATTGATGATATCCTGAGCGTAAATCGATCTTAGAGAAAAATCGAGCTCCCTGCAGTTGATCAAACAGATCATCGATTATCGGTAATGGGTACCGATTTTTAATCGTGACCTTGTTCAATTCTCGCTAATCAATGCACATACGCATTAACCCGTCTTTCTTTTTGACGAATAAGATCGGTGCTCCCCATGGCGATGAACTTGGCTGTATGAATCCTTTCTCCTAAAGTTCATCCAGTTGTTTTTTTAATTCTTGCATTTCTGTTGGTGCCAAACGGTAGGGTGCTTTGGCAATTGGTGTTGTTCCGGGTAGCAGATGAATTCTGAATTCAACTTCCCTATCTGGTGGTAGTCCGGGTAATTCTTCTGGAAACACATCTGGAAACTGAGATACTACCGGAATATCTTTCAATTTCTTTCCTTTAGTGTTAATGATTATGGAAATCAAATACACTATTGATCCTTTTCTTACGTAACTGGTTGTTTTCATCACAGAGATGAATTTTGTGGATCTAAATGGCTTATCTCCTTTAATTGTGATCTTTTTACCCTTTGGTGAATTTACTTGTATTGACTTTTGATCACATAGAATAATGGCTTTATTGGCTATCAACCAACCCATTCCTAATACAACATCAAATCCTGCCAGATTCATTGGATAAAGATTTGCAATAAACTTTTGATTTAAAAATTCTATTCTTGCTCCCTGCAAGATTTCGGTGATCTTAATAGATTATCAATTTGTTGTTTCTACCATACATTCTTGTGGGAGTTTAGTTAATGGTTGATTGAGAAGTTTGCAAAATGAAGTATTAATAAAACTTTGGTTCGCACCAGAGTCAAATAATACTTTAGCAAAAACATCATTAACTAAAAACGTACCGGCAATCACGTCCGGGATCATCTTTGCTTCTTCGGCTGTCAGAATCAACGCTCTAGCATTCTTAGTAGTCTTGTTTTTCATGGCTGGAGCTAGTTTCGGACAGTTTGGCTTGATGTGACCTTTTTCTCCACAGTTGAAGCACTCTCAATTACTTGGCTTCTTCCTACAGTCTTCTTCCTTATGTTCGGGTATCTTGCAGAAATTACAGTAGGTGGAGCATCTTCCCGAATGCTTCTTCTTGCAAGCCTTACAGTAAGGTGCAGAGGTAGAACCTACGTTTTTCCCACGGTTGGAATTTCCATAACGAAATTCTTGGGTAAGCTTTTGAGCTAGGTTCCTCCTCTGGTTCTCTTCTTGCGTACGCACTAATTCATCAGTCAAGGTATTTGCGAGTTCTACAGCTTTCTCTATAGTTTGTGGTCTAGCTGCCTTGACTACATGTCTAATCTCACTGATTAATCCCCAGATGTAACGGGAGATTAATACTGGTTCTGGTGATGCTAGGGTCGACACTATTCTAGCATATTCAAAGAATGTAGTAGTGTAACCCTTACTATCCACTCCAGTCATTCTAAGGTTTAAGAATTTATTTGCTATCTGTTCCTTTTCATTGGGATGACATAATTTTCTTTCCACTATATTCTTAAACTCATTCCATTCCATATTATAGACCCTGTCACTTCCCCTAGATTGGAGGATAGTGTTCCACCATTCTAATGCTGAGTTCTTAAACAGATTGGAGGCAAACATTACCTTATCCTCTTCTGCGCACTTGCTTATTTTTAAGACTGCCTCAGTCTTTTCTATCCAGCGTAGAGCTGCAATGGCTCCTTCATTTCCCGAGAATTCCATTGGTTTACAAGACCAGAATTTTTTATAAAACAACCATAAGACATGGTTCTTCTTCGTTTTGGAATGCGCACTTGAAGTATTGGTCCATTGTTTACGCTGTGATCAGGTTCAGTAGGTAGTCGTTTACTTCCACTATTACTTTTATTATTTTCTGCTTCCTTAACCGTTTTGATAATATATGGCATTGCGTCTATAATCCCTTGTGCCACTATGTGTTAGACGGCACTGTTATCTAGTTGGTTTCCGTTATTATCGTTATTCTGGTTTTCTTGATTCACTTCGTTGTCCATCTAGATTTTAAACATTTACCAAGTATTAATATCACGAAACAATATTGAATGCGAATAATCACACAACAACACATTGATCCAAAATCGTCGTCATTGCGACTTTTACTCTATTTTATATATATGCATCTATATCTATTACAACCACAACTGAAATTTAAATTACAATACTAGTATGCATCGATAATTATAGGATTATCTATTTTAGTTGATTATATATATATATATATATATATATATATTTACACACACACATACACATATATATATATTTTATTATTATTATTATTTTACTACTGATAGGGGTTCATCCAATATTGCATGTTGCGCTCGTCGTACTTCCAGACGAGTCTCTC
Source organism: Helianthus tuberosus (assembly GCA_030545235.1). Classification (NCBI taxonomy): domain Eukaryota; kingdom Viridiplantae; phylum Streptophyta; class Magnoliopsida; order Asterales; family Asteraceae; genus Helianthus; species Helianthus tuberosus. Next base: position 8,701,782 of record CM060352.1, on the reverse strand, counting down.
CCCTATCTGTCTCATTCTCTCACTTCCTTCTAATATCTCCTCACCAAAGGTGCGGCGTTCTTGCATATTCTCAGTGCTCATAGGTGGTGCAGGTACTGGTATCGGGTCAGGGTATTGTGGCATTGGTTCTTCGTAAGGGTACGGGTTTTCTAGAATCTCCCTGATATATTGGTCATTATACCAGTAGGGGTCTAGAGGGTCAAGGTCTGGGTAGGGTGCTAGGTTTTGCATGGGTTCGTCTTCTAGTGGATAGCGTTGTTGATAATCCCTATGGTCGTCAAACCATGGGTCATAGTCTGGGGGATGGGGTGCTGGTACTCTAGGGATTTCAGCTGGATCGAAGGCAGGTGCTGTCCATAGGTTGTGTGGGAAATAGTGGTAACGGCTGGGGTGCTATGAGTTGTTCTAGATTCGGGTATGCGGCTGTGGTAGCGAGTATGTGGAAATTGCCTAGTCTCCTATTGATCATATCTTGTGTTTGAGCATTCATTTCTCTATTCGCGGCTGCTGAAGTTTTCTCATCCTTTTTCTACGTTCGTGAGCTCCTCTTCTGAACCATCCTCTCTTCTTGGGAGGGAATGGCTCTTCAGATTGTGCTTTGAATACGAAAATCCCTTCTTCGGTGTCAGCCGAATACCCCGAGGGGGTAGGCTGGGAAGAGGTTCCTTCGTCCCTAGGAGAGTTGGACAACTGACGGTAAGCGTCCGAAGGTCCTTCGTCACTCATACTGTAACTAATAAATAGTCAAATAACACAAAATAATAATATACGGATAGGCACGTAATCACGTAGATTCTTTCCTAACATAATGGGTAAAATTTTGGTGTTAGCAGAACACTTCTGTGGCTGAAATCAGTGGCTGTAGCTCTGATACCACCTTCTGTCGCAACCCCCGTCCCCTAATCACCCGGGAACGGGCGGCCGCGAGCCAGTTTTAAGTGGTATTGGTGTTTATCAATTTTGGCAGCGGAATTTACATTAGGACCGTAGTTAGGAAATATTTTATCAGCGTAAAATACCACATTTTTATAATATTAAACACATGGGAAATTCCCAAGTTTCTATTACAAACATGTTTATAGGGATAAACCCTTAATTTATTGAAATAAAACATCTTCTTTATTTAGGTAACTTTTATAGCCACTTTTCCAAGACTTAAGTGCTGTCTAGCTGGCTTCTATTTGACTTTCACATTTTGTTAACTGAAACGCGTTTAAAAACATTTTGTCAGTGGGAAATACTGGTGAGTGAATCCCAATTTAATCAAGACAGGTTTTATCAGTTTACAGTTATTGAGGGCGATCTCGCAATTACATTTTTTTATATTTCTACTTTAATTACCACCCAGGGTACTGTCAACCCGACTTATGGTCATGTCACTACTCACAGTGTAGTAACAAATTTTGTATACAAAACCCCAACATACCAACGATAATTGTAGAATAAAAATACTCAATTACTGTTTAATATAATACAAAACATTTGACGTTTTGTAAAAACAGTTTGCAGAAAGGTTCACAAAAAGGAGATTACTCACATTGCTACTTTAGGGTTTTCCTTTGTGATTTCCTGGTTATTATCTATTAATTAAAAAATGCACACGCGTTAGTATAATAACCCAATATTTACATTAGTTATACCCTCCCCGAGACAGAATTCCAATGACTACATCGGGCAGAGCCTCGACAGCCGTTACGGAGCACTAGATCAATCGGGCAGCATATCTAATACGTAACCGGGGCTTAAAATACTTACAACGAGGCAGAGCTTCGTTAATTAGGGGGGTATAATGCCCGGGTATTATAATTGCTATGTAGAAATTTGAGAGAGAAAGTGAAATTGAACGGTTTCAAATGAGAGCCGAAACTCTCAATTTATAGTGCCTGGTTTGCGTCCCGCGAGATAGAGGTACTAGGGTTTAGGGTTGCTGAGTTGGTCCCATAGCCTCGACACGCTGCTGCCACATGGCAGCTCAGGTGTAACACCCCGTGTTTTCATAAGTGAAAGTCAAAGTCAAGGTCAAAGTCAACGACCGATTTCGCGCAACTTGACTCGTAGAAATTTCTTCATTTTATTTGTATTATGTGGAGTAAGTGTCGTTAATGCAATAATCGATGTGTGTTAAATCGTTAATCAACCGACTTACGACTGTGAATTATAGGAAGTAACAATGCGATAAAGTTAACTAATCAATAATCAAGCTATGCTAATCGAATCGACTTCTAATCGCAACTCGAGCTATGAATTTTACTTGTTATTATACGTGTGTGTGTGCCTTACGTGTTACCTGTGCATGTTTATTTATGTTATGTTGTGATAAGCAAGCGAACCCAATCGAAACTCGAAATCTAACTCGGGATGCAGTCGAACCCGAATCGTGAACAAACAACGATAAATGGTGAAAAATAGATCATGCGAGATATGAGTGTTTGGGACTGAGAGTAACTTGACTAGGATAATCTGTCGTATCGCATCAATCGCAATCGAAATCGAATCAGCAAAAATTGCCACGTCAAACACACTAACCAAGAACAATTTGGTCGAATAGCCATCCGACCGGATAGCCACTTGGTAAAGGATGACAGGTGCCATCCGATCGAATTGCCATCCGACCGGACAGTCACCCAGGCGATGTGCTATCCGACCGAACAGCCCTTTCCTCTTTTGGCATCCTATAAATACCCCTGTCATTGTCATTCTTTCCACTTTTGGAAATCCCTGTTCGACCAGCACGCTTAACTCAACCTTTTCTCAGATTTCTCCCGATTCCGGTAAGATCTCGTCCTAAATCTTGTACTTTCTTGATCTACACGCACTCCTACACCTTTCTATCTTTTAAATCCTAACTTTTAAGCATGAAATCACTAGATTTCGGGTGTTCTAAGGTGATGTCATCATGTGTTCAATAAGAACTTCATGCTTTGACCTCAACCCGCCAAGAACAACTTAGATCTAGCCGATTTCCCCATAGATCTTGTAAAGATCTTGACACAAGTATGGAGAAAAAGGATTGAAAGATGGTTTTAACCTTCTTTCAACTCTTTCGCACTCCAAGCACCCAAAACCGATAGGATCCGACCCTGTACTAGTTCAAGATCCGGATTCTATTCACGAGACTATCGACTTCGGGTTAACCAAGAACAACTGCCCCAAGCCGGTAACCGGCCGGACTAGGGCGATTCCTGGTCAGGTTGGTCAACTGGGTTGAACTAGGGGTCCTGTTGGCTAACACGTTGTCAAAGTGACTCGACATAACGACAAACCTTCAAGACGACCAAGTGTAGAACGAACAGGACAATCGGAGCGAATTGCCTTCCTACCGGATTACCATCCAACCGGATAGGTCACCCGAACGAATTGCCACCCGAACGGATTACACTTGGGTCCCACCTTTAAACAATCTTAACTAAAGTTTGGGTATTGAACGAATTGCAATCCGATCGAACGACCATCTAGAAGGATTACTCTTCGGATCATGAGATACTAAGACTTTAAAAGACTTAACAATTCCCAACATGTTCAATTGCACGGATTGCCATCCGATCGAATTGCCATTCGATCGAATGACACTTCCGTAGTAAACTAGTTTTCAATAAGTAACCTCATCACTAAGTCACCATCCGACCGGATGACCATTCGAACGAATTGCCATCCGCGCGACTAGTCATCCGATCGACCGACTTGAAAGATAGAGATACTTAATTGTTTTCAAAATGCTACAACGAAAACTTCAAAAGTCAAACCATCATACACAAACACATACTCCTTATAGGAAGAAACAATCCACTCGAATCGTCATCCGACCGGATCACTATCCGACCAGATGACCACTCGAACAGATTGTTATCCGCATGGGTTGCTGTCCGATCGAATTACCATCCGATCGAACCCCTATCCGACCCTTTCATACCTTGTGACGTTTTACGAATCGCTTATCGTTATGCTACCGAATCTATTCAGGCTAACCGTACTCGCTAAGCGCTCCCTTCAATCCATTAATCGATGTGAGTATACTTGATCCCTTTTTGCTTTAAGCACTTATGGGTGTTACATACGTTACAAATATTCAAACTACAATTATCACACTACTCAAACTATTTGAACGCTAACCGTTAAATGCATATTATACGTGGCTTATGAATGCTTGTTTGTTATGTTTACACATGGAATGTTGTCAACCTGCCTTAGCAACGATAGTACTATAGTTTGGACTCAGCACCCGTTCACACGGGGGTTGTTAAGGATCTTTTACTTGCATGGATTACGGTGGTAATCATGTATTGCGAACTGCCTCAGGCAGTCAACCCGCAGTCATTGGTATCGATGGATCTATGTCGATAACTAACGTGCTTCATTTCACTATGTGTACGTGCTGGTTATGCGTAAACGAATTCAAACTCTATATACTATTATCAAACTTGTATGCTCACCTTTACATTTTATGTATTGACCTTATTTTAACGTATGTGACAGGTGCTTAGGATGCATACGTGGTAGGATTTTGAAGCTAGAATAAAGCTTTAGAGCCCAACAAATAGTTGTCTGTAGATAACGAATCAGGGGTCTCTAGAAGCAGATAAACAATTGCTGTCTATTTAAATCTGAGTTGTCAGAACATAATATTTGACTGGAACTATGTCTGTAATAATTATTTTGCTGTTTGAGATACGGTATGGGACGTATTATTCAAATTGAATAGTATTGATAATTGTTATGGAAACTTCTGGACAATCTGTTTCGCTCAGTGCCATGCCCCGATGATTCCGCCATCGGTTGGGGTGTGACAGATTGGTATCAGAGCCATAACTATAGGGAATTAGGCTAGACACGACCTAGTCCGGGTCGATGTCTCAGAGACCTAGACTATAGTTAGGAACCAACAGACCGAACTTATGTGCTGTACCCAGCTATTTCTCGCTATCACTGCACTCGAATTTTCAAATAGGGTCAAGCGATTTCATTGGGATTAGGTGTGGAAACCGCAAACTCTCGACTAAATTGCTTGATCAGTACCGATTTTATCGATTTATCAACGATTTCCTCATTATTTTCAATAACAAACGAGGAGAATTATACCAAATCAGGAGTGAAATCCATATTTTGATGAATAATCTCCTCAATTTTGCTAAGACAAGGAAGAAGTTGCTAAGCTAGGGGTGAAACCCTAACCTTGACAACTTGCTCCTAACTTTTACTCATCTCACCAAGGCCTCGACGAACTTCAACGACCTGAAATCATAAGTATGATCCAGGGAGTACGTGTTGAATGCCCAAGAATCGAGGCAGAAACACGATCTCGAAAGTCGAAGTGTGACGACAAGTATGTTGAGAATAGTCGAATCACCTTGGGTAGTCAACGTCTAGTAGCCGCAGACGATCTAATTCTCAATTTTATGTGTTTGGAGTCGGCAGTTGTCGCTCTGATAATTCGTCGATTTTATGAGCTTTATGTGCTTTTACCTGTTTATGTGTTTAAATTTTTGAAGAATTACTCGATTTTGCTTTCACTACGATCGACACGCACGACTCGCACTGCATTTCTACCTCAAATCGCTAACAAATCGCCGAATTTTGGACAAACCTATGCTACACTACGCTATTCGTTATACTAAACACGATCGCTATACTCGAACGATCGCGAGCTTTGAATAATAGGTTTCTGTTTTCTGACTGCTTCTAGTGATTCAATGCGTAGGTGTTCGTTGCTTCTATGCTCTACGTGCTTAGGCGTTATGTGAATACGTGCTCTATATGCGTAGGCGTTATGTGATTATGTGCTCTACGTGCTTATGTGTATATGTGAAAGTGTGCTCCATGTGCTATGTGTGTACGTAAACGTACGTGTTACTGAGCTTTAGTAAGTAGTAAACGTGTGAGGTGAGATTCGAATATAATGTGTTGAGTTCCGTGGCGATGTCCATTGCAGACAATGTCGTCTGGATCCCGTCATGCACTTTGTCGTCAAGAAAAGAGAGACAGACGTCTTGCTTCCATCATCGCTAAAAGCGTAGCAAAAGTTGTGAGTGATGTTTATGAGAATGCCAGCAAATCGTCTGAAGAGTCAAGAACCGACGCTCCTAAAGCTGCCGCAAGGCCTTTCAGCTTCAAGCAATTCAAGTCTTGTGGGCCAAAAGAATTCACTGGCGAAGGAGGTCCCACTGCACTATTTCACTGGTTCGACTCTATTGAGGTTACTCTGCGACAGAGTGGTTGCCCTGATGACCTTCGAACTCTGAATGCTACCGGCGTTTTCCAGTCCCGGGCACTAGACTGGTGGACGGCCGAGAGGAACAAGAGAGGGAACGATGCACCCTACGGTCTGTCGTGGGACGAGCTCAAGGAAGTTATGCTAGAGGAATTATGCCCTCCTCACGAACGTCAAAAGCTAGAAGATGAATTTTGGCACATACAGCAGAAGGATGGTGACAATGCTGGCCTTACTGCTCGTTTCAAACAGCTCAGCATTATATGTCCCGATCAAGTCAAGACTCCCGACATGACGATCAAGAAGTACATCCGGGCCCTGCCCGACTGCGTTGCTGATTTCGTGCAAGCGGCTAAGACTACGACGATCAAGGAAACCTATCTGTTGGCCGCTGAAATCAATGACAAACGGGTTAAGGCTGGTGTCTGGGATAAGACTTCGAAGCATCTGCATCAAGCTACCGCTACCGTACCACCTGCTGAACCCACCTCATCGAGCAACAAGAGGAAGAACAAGAGAAAGAACAGCTCCAGCAACAAGAACTGTGCGATCACTGCTGCACCGATTCAAGCTGTACCTGCCCAACAGCGTCAAGTAGCGGCGCCTGTGGCCAATGCACCGCCTGCAAAGCGTGCGTACACTGGGCCACACCCGCTCTGCCCTACTTGCACCTACCACCACCCAACTGCCATTGCTTGCCGTTACTGTGCTCATTGCAACGTATACGGCCATTTTACTGCCAACTTCCGTATTCGTCAAACTCCTGTCAATCAAGCTCTACTCACTGCCCCGCAGGGTCAACAAGCTCCTCCGGCACCCGCAGTCAAAGCCAAAGCCTACTTCGCATGTGGCGACCCGAACCATTTCGCCAACATGTGCCCGAACTGGGTCATGAAGCAAGAGCCTCAGCAACAGCAGCCACAACAGCAACAACAACAGCAGCAGCAGCAACAACAGGCCGCACGCGCCAGAACCTTCAACATCAACGTGCGTCAAGCCCAGGCCGACAACAACGTGGTCAATAGTACGTTCCTTGTGAATGGTATTTATGCTTCATGTTTGTTTGATACTGGAGCCGATAATTGCTTTGTGTCGCTCGAATTTGAGAAACTCCTTAGTCGTAAACGTTTCCAACTCTCCTCGGCATTCAACGTTGAAGTCGCTACCGGAAGAACCGTCGCCGTCAATTCCGTTATCCGTGATTGTCCTCTGGAGCTCAACAATCACATCTTCCCAATTGACCTTATCCCGATGCAACTCGGAAGTTTTGATGTCATAGTAGGCATGGACTTTCTTCGAGAAAACCATGCTGAAGTTGTGTGCTTCGACAAGATGATTCGTTTTTCGCTCGCGAATGGTGACTCATTATGTGTATACGGTGATACTACTTCAAAGGGTCTCAAACTTATGTCCTGTGTCCAAGCTAGTAAGTATCTCCGCAAGGAATACAGGGCTTTCTTGGCTAACGTTGTAGCAGCGGAGAAGGAAAAGAAAGAGAAGAAGGAAGTGAAGGACATTCCTGTGGTTCGAGAATTTCCTAATGTTTTTCCAGAGGATCTTCCCGGACTACCGCCAAGTCGTGATATCGATTTTCGTATTGACCTCATTCCTGGAGCCAATCCTATTGCCAAGGCTCCTTACCGACTTGCACCATCCGAAATACGCGAACTCTCAACCCAACTCCAGGAATTACTTGAGAAAGGCTTCATTCGCCCGAGCACCTCTCCTTGGGGCGCGCCAGTCCTTTTTGTCAAAAAGAAGGACGGGTCGTTCCGGATGTGCATCGACTATCGGGAATGGAATAAGTTAACTATCAAGAACCGATATCCCCTACCTCGCATCGACGATTTGTTTGATCAACTACAAGGCGCTACGTGTTTCTCAAAAATCGACCTACGTTCAGGATATCATCAGCTACGTATTGAAGAGGAGGATATACCTAAAACCGCGTTTCGTACTCGCTACGGCCACTACAAATTCGTTGTCATGCCTTTTGGTCTAACCAACGCACCAGCGGTTTTCATGGATCGGATGAATCGCGTGTGTAAGCCATATCTCGACCGTTTCGTCATCGTATTCTTCGACGATGTCTTGATCTATTCCAAATCAAAAGTCGAACACGCACAACATCTACGTTTGGTTCTTGAGTTACCCCAGGGGAACCAACTCTATGCCAAGTTCTCCAAGTGCGAATTTTGGCTAGAGGAAGTTCAGTTTTTGGGTCACATTGTTAATAGTCAAGGCATTCACGTCGATCCTGTAAAGATTGAAGCTGTCAAAAGCTGGGTTACACCTAAGAACCCGTCTGAAGTCCGCTCTTTTCTCGGACTAGCGGGCTATTATCGACGATTTATCGAAGGGTTCTCGAAGATTGCTGTGCCGCTTACCTCTCTTACGCATAAGGACCAGCCTTTTGTCTGGGGAACCAAACAAGAGACTGCCTTCCAAAACCTCAAGCACATGCTTTGCAACGCTCCTATTCTCACGTTACCCGACGGAAACAATGATTTCATTGTCTACTGCGATGCTTCCAACCTTGGTCTTGGTTGTGTTCTCATGCAACGGGACAAGGTCATAGCTTACGCATCTCCTCAGCTCAAAATCCACGAGAAGAACTATACAACCCATGATCTCGAGCTAGGCGCAGTTGTTTTTGCGTTAAAGATTTGGCGACACTACATGTATAGTACCAAGTGTACGATCTTCACCGATCATAAAAGCCTACAACACATCTTTAATCAGAAGGAACTTAATATGCGACAACGCCAATGGGTAGAACTTCTCAGCGATTACGACTATGAGATCCGTTATCACCCAGGCAAGGCGAATGTTGTTGCCGACGCACTCAGCAGACGGAGTTATCTGCTTAGCACCCGTAATGTTCATGCCCAACACGATCTTGAAACCCTCATCCGCGACGCTCAACATGCATGTTTTAATGAACGCACGCTGAAGAAAGAAAGAATCTACCACGATGGAGCCCAACTTGTGAGCAAATCAAATGGGATATTCCACTTTTTAGATCGAATTTGGATTCCCAAACGAACGGAATTGCGACAAATCCAGATGGACGAAGCCCACAAATCTCGGTATTCTATTCACCCCGGTGCCGACAAAATGTACCAGGATCTTCGTTATAAGTACTGGTGGCCGGGTATGAAAAGAGATATCGCTCTCTACGTCGGAAAATGCCTAACTTGTCCTAGAGTCAAGGCTGAACATCAAAGACCCTCTGGCTTACTCGAACAACCACCAATTCCCATGTGGAAGTGGGAGAGCATAGCCATGGACTTTATAACCAAGCTACCGCACACGTCATCAGGTCACGATAGCATATGGGTTGTGGTCGACCGTTTGACTAAATCAGCTCACTTCTTACCGATACGAGACGACTACAAGGTAGAACGATTAGCCCGAATCTACACCGACGAGATCATCTGTAATCATGGGACGCCTCGCGACATCATTTCTGACCGTGATGCTCGGTTTACCTCGCGACTGTGGGAAATGTTTCAAACGGCACTAGGTACATCGCTTAATCTAAGTACCACTTTCCACCCACAAACCGACGGTCAGACTGAAAGAACGATTCGTACTCTTGAAGACATGCTCCGTTCGTGTGTCTTAGACTTCGGAGGTAATTGGGATAAATACATGCCGTTAGTCGAATTCTCGTATAACAACAGCTACCATTCTAGTATCCAAATGGCACCATTCGAGGCATTATACGGAAGAAGATGTCGATCGCCTATTGTATGGCACGAGATCGGTCATTCACAACTAACCGGTCCTGAGCTATTACAAGAAAAGACAGACAAAATTTTCCAAATCCGAGACAACCTGGTGAAAGCTCGGGATCGACAGAAAAGTTACGCCGATAAAAAGCGCAAGCCCCGTGAATTTGGCGTTGGAGACCACGTACTCCTAAAGGTATCACCTTGGAAGGGTGTGGTCCAATTCGGCAAGAAAGGGAAACTCGCGCCTCGATATGTTGGACCTTTTAATATTCTGGAAAGGATCGGAAAAGTCGCCTACAGACTCGAATTACCGGAGGAACTTAGTAACGTCCACCCGACCTTCCACGTGTCAAACCTCCGAAAGTGCCTAGCCAACCACGATTTACATGTCTCTCTAGATGATCTACAAGTGAACGAAACATTACACTTCGTGGAAAATCCTGTCGAAATCATGGATCGTCAAACCAAGCAACTCAGACGCTCACGCATTCCTATTGTGAAAGTCCGATGGGAAGGCAAACGGGGCGCAGAGTTCACTTGGGAACTCGAAAGCGACATGAAGGCTAAGTACCCGCAGCTGTTTAAAGAGAAAGTCTAGAAAGAGAAAGTTCTCAAACGTGATTCACGGTGATGTACAACTTCCAGCTTAATTTCGGGACGAAATTCCCTAAACAAAGGGAGGCTGTAACACCCCGTGTTTTCATAAGTGAAAGTCAAAGTCAAGGTCAAAGTCAACGACCGATTTCGCGCAACTTGACTCGTAGAAATTTCTTCATTTTATTTGTATTATGTGGAGTAAGTGCCGTTAATGCAATAATCGATGTGTGTTAAATCGTTAATCAACCGACTTACGACTGTGAATTATAGGAAGTAACAATGCGATAAAGTTAACTAATCAATAATCAAGCTATGCTAATCGAATCGACTTCTAATCGCAACTCAAGCTATGAATTTTACTTGTTATTATACGTTTGTGTGTGCCTTATGTGTTACCTGTGCATGTTTATTTATGTTATGTTGTGATAAGCAAGCGAACCCAATCGAAACTCGAAATCTAACTCGGGATGCAGTCGAACCCGAATCGTGAACTAGTCTTCTACTCAATTATAGTGTTGTACTAGTTCAAGATCCGGATTCTACTCACGAGACTATCGACTTCGGGTTAACCAAGAACTACTGCCCCAAGCCGGTAACCGGCCGGACTAGGGTGATTCCTGGTCAGGTTGGTCAACTGGGTTGAACTAGGGGTCCTGTTGGCTAACACGTTGTCAAAGTCACTCGACATAACGACAAACCTTCAAGACGACCAAGTGTAGAACGAACAGGACAATCGGAGCGAATTGCCATCCGACCGGATTACCATCCGACCGGATAGGTCACCCGAACGAATTGCCACCCGAACGGATTACACTTGGGTCCCACCTTTAAACAATCTTAACTAAAGTTTGGGTATTGAACGAATTGCAATCCGATCGAACGACCATCTAGAGTGATTACTCTTCGGATCATGAGATACTAAGACTTTAAAAGACTTAACAATTCCCAACATGTTCAATTGCACGGATTGCCATCCGATCGAATTGCCATCCGATCGAATTGCCATTCGATCGAATGACACTTCCGTAGTAAACTAGTTTTCAATAAGTAACCTCATCACTAAGTCACCGTCCGACCAGATGACCATTTGAACGAATTGCCATTCGCGCGACTAGTCATCCGATCGACCGACTTGAAAGATAGAGATACTTAATTGTTTTCAAAATGCTACAACGAAAACTTCAAAAGTCAAACCATCATACACAAACACATACTCCTTATAGGAAGAAACAATCCACTCGAATCGTCATCCGTCCGGATCACTATCCGACCGGATGACCACTCGAACGGATTGTTATCCGCATGGGTTGCTGTCCGATCGAATTACCATCCGATCGAACCCCTATCCGACCCTTTCATACCTTGTGACGTTTTACGAATCGCTTATCGTTATGCTACCGAATCTATTCAGGCTAACCGTACTCGCTAAGCACTCCCTTCAATCCATTAATCGCTGTGAGTATACTCGATCCCTTTTTCCTTTAAGCACTTATGGGTGTTACATACGTTACGAATATTCAAACTACAATTATCACACTACTCAAACTATTTGAACACTAACCGTTAAATGCATATTATACGTGGCTTATGAATGCTTGTTTGTTATGTTTACACATGGAATGCTGTCTACCTGCCTTAGCAATGATAGTACTATAGTTTGGACTCAGCACCCGTTCACACGGGGGTTGTTAAGGATCTTTTACTTGCATGGATTACGGTGGTAATCATGTATTGCGAACTGCCTCGGGCAGTCAACCCGCAGTCATTGGTATCGATGGATCTATGTCGATAACTAACGTGCTTCATTTCACTATGTGTACGTGCTGGTTATGCGTAAACGAATTCAAACTCTATATACTATTATCAAACTTGTATGCTCACCTTTACATTTTATGTATTGACCCTATTTTAACGTATGTGACAGGTGCTTAGGATGCATACGTGGAAGGATTTTCAAGCTAGAATAAAGCTTTAGAGCCCAACAAATAGTTGTCTGTAGATAACGAATCAGGGGTCTCTAGAAGCAGATAAACAATTGCTGTCTATTTAAATCTGAGTTGTCGGAACAGAATATTTGACTGGAACTATGTCTGTAATAATTATTTTGCTGTTTGAGATACGGTATGGGACGTATTATTCAAATTGAATAGTATTGATAATTGTTATGGAAACTTCTGGACAATCTGTTTCGCTCAGTGCCATGCCCCGATGATTCCGCCATCGGTTGGGGTGTGACATCAGGGCTGCGCCTGGTGGCTAGGCGCTCGCGCCCCGCGACAAACACCCAAGGGTGTGTCGCGCCCCGCCAGAACAACCTGATTTTTGTTTTATTTTATTTTTATAAAATTAAAGTATTTAGGGCCTATTTTTCGTGTACGGGGTGTATTTTAAGGCATATAGAGACGTTATAAATATTTTAGGGGTGTCGGAAAATATTTTAGGAGGGTTGTTATAGACGGGTTCATCGACATCTGCGAGTTGGGTAAGGGCATGGAGGTGTGGTCCACCAGGCCCAATTCGGGTACGGAGAGTTGTATGCCGAAGGGTTCTTCTTCATACTTTTCCGTTGATCTGATCTGACTTTGGACAAGTGCTTCCAAATTCTCGTTATCCAAATTCAACAAATCTATAGGATCAGTCAAACGGTAGTTCACATCACCATCACAAACTATTACAGCCTGACCCAACGTTTCATCATACGCCCAGAAATGCATGGTCTTCAGAATACCATTTGGAATCTTCTTGACCAGCGGAATTGTCTTTTATTTATCAGTTGGCGGCCACGAGACAATCTTCATTCTTTTGTTTGTACGCGGACCTCTAATACCCAGAGCAGGTGTCACAATGGATTCAGCAGTATGCATGGAAGGAAATCCACGGACAACCTCTCTCTGTAGTCTCTCGAAAAACATGTATCCACGTCCACCAGGCTTATCATCCACATATGGTGAATTTGCCAGTATGGTTAAATCCACTTTAGTGAATGTCTGAAATTGAGTTGGGTTCTTGTACCATTCAATAGGTCCAACTTTCCTTTTGATCCACCACCTACGACGATCATGATCAAAACCCCAGCTTATAATGCCTGAATGGTTCCCAACCTTATCATAATAATTTTCACCGACATCCATCAAATGATGAGTGACTTGAACATCTGGATCAACAGGATTGAGATTTTTGTTCTTCAGAATCACATATTCTCTTTTCTGCTTCAACCTTGTAGCCTTTGCTTTGTCAGCTTCTTTATCAGTTACTCTTTTAAAGTAGTGATCCATAGCTGCAGCTCTTTCAGCGTCGTCCTTAGTAAAAGTCCTTGCTCGATCCTCGTCAGTTTTTCTTCTTCTCCCCGTGTCAGTTGGATCAGTAAACTCATCACCAAACTTCTTTTCTAATTTCCCACGAAGATCATACACCATGTTGTTCAACAAACCAACATCACCTTGCAGCTGATCAATTTGCTGATTCTTTTGTACTATCGTGTCTTCAAGCTGAATAATCTTTGCATCTTTGTGGATCGAGTCTTGTTCAAGTACCACGATTCTCTTTTTCAGTTCTCTAACACTGATAAACTCATCATCATCACTTGATTCATCAACAAACGGCATCCTCAATGGTTCTTCAGGCCGTTTCCCATTAGAACTGCATGGTTCATCATGAACTGCACAAGATGAGATTCCAATTGCAGCAGTAACTAGCGGTGTTAACTCGGTGACTGGTGTTACAGGTGGAGCAGAAACAGTAGCAGTAACAGGAATCTCTGTAGGATTTGTATCCACATCCATTCTTGTTTCATTAACTTCAAAATCGAATCCTGTTTCTGTAGCAGTGGCAGTAGCAGTCGTCTCAAAATCAAATGGAGTCTTAGTCCTCTCCTTAGCAGTCTCAAAATCAAACTCATACAAACCATCTTCATCTTCATCATCAGTCACGGGTTGATCTTTACCTTGTTTAACAAACACTCCGGGTCGAGGATCTCTTCTTCTTCGCTTTACTTGTTGAGAATCAGGATCCTTTGGGTCTTCAGCAGTTTGCTCTTCACTTTGCACTGAAGGATCGGAAGGAGGATTTCCCATCCTTTCAGTTACTGACTTTATCAATTGAGCCAAACTCTCAGTAGAAATCATTGGTTGAACAGTAGAAACAGCAGAACTAACTTCAGCTTCAGTAGGAAGCTCAACGTCATCATTTTCATCACAGCTTATCTCTATGCCTTCATCTTCAGAGTTTATAGTTAGTATCTCTGTCTCAGGCTCTTCGTCAACAGCAACTTGAGCAACGTGTTCTTCGGCAATCATAGCGTTAGCAATCACAACGTTAATTAACTAGAACACTTACTGGTGCAGGTTCAGGTTGTACAATCACTGGTCAAGTTTCTTGATTATGTTATAACTAAAAAGTGCCCGCACGATGCGGCGGGAAAGACATAGTCATAGTGTGTATGGTTCGGTTGGTTCGGTTATGATCCTCGATCGAAGCCAAAATCGAAGATATCGGTTAGTCTATTTTATTAAACATTTTGTTTTTGGTTAATCAGTTCGGTTTTTCGGTTAGACTAATGATTTTTGGTCCGGCTCGTATAATTTCGGTTAATAGTTAAAACCAAACTTGGAATAAAACTTTTTCTAAGAAATACATGAAATTGAGGTTTAATACATGAAATTACAAATACTTTAAATGGAAGTATAAACACATGAAATACATGAACTTGAGGTAAAAAAAAACTATCAATATATGTAAATATGTATGGTTCGGTTCAGTTAATTTTGGTTAAATGAGGATACACAAAACACCGATAACCGTTTGGTTAATTCGGTTTTCGGTTAATCGATTATTAGTAGATGCAGTTTTTGCTTGATTTCAATTCGATTTCGTCTATTTCAATTTGGTTTCGGTTAATGATTTAATTATTGCCAACCTTTAGACAAAGTGAATCAGATAACGTATAATATCTTTAATTAAAAAAAAAACTATAGCAATACTATACTCAAATTAAAGAGAATAAAATGTTTGTTTTTATGGTAATGTACGAAAAAGTTATGGCCCAACTCATCAGTTTGGCCTAACCTGATAAAAGTTACTCGAACCGACCCAAAACAAGCCTATATTTATTCTTTCGATCTTCTGTCTTTGGTTTCGGACTTGGTCAAATCAATCTGATTTAAACCCCATGTGTCTTTTAAGTCTCGGTTTGCAGCCCATATTCTTAGTCAAGGTTTGGTTATAGGCTATGTTGGCCGCATATGCGATTGTCTTAGCTAGACATTGATCTGGTTATTCACGAATATCACTAGCTAGACATATGTTATCTCAAATGATTCCACTTGACTGTAAACTGCAGTTTACATAAAGCTAAACTGCAATTTACAATGCTTTTCTGGTTTTTACGTGGACAAGAACAACTGTAAACTGCTGTTTACAAACACATAAACTGCAATTTACACTATTTTATTGGTTTTTGTATAAGTTTGCTATAATAAACTAAAGTTTAACTAAATAAATTAAACTTTTAATAAACTAATTTTTTATATACATCATTATGTAAAATTATTTGTTTATTCTTTGAATTATTTGTTACTTATAATTGTTTATATTAATATATATATATATCATCGATTTATTTTCTATTATTTTCTAGTACTTATTATTTAGAGTTAATTACACGGTTAGTTTCTATGGTCTGTGGAAAATAACAAGATTAGATACTAAATGTATAAAGTAACAATCTATGGTATTAACTTTTGATTTTGTAACATCCTAGAGTATTAAGTCTAACATTAGTTAAAAACTAACTCAGAACTAAGGGTAATTTCATCATTTCATATATTAATACTCAACGTTGTTACCTGAGAAATCACGTAGACTTACCTCGTAATTAACTTTTGTGATCTAAAGTACAAATTTTCTTTTTCTTTTAGTATTTAATTACACTTTTCGTAATTATTTAACCAAATAATTTTTGAAATGGTAAGTTCGGCATGAATTCATACAACGAAAGGTAGATAAAAGCACGTCCTGAGTTTGGCAAAGTTTTATACAAGGAAACATAGATAAAAAAAAGTAAGACGCAACGTAGATAAAATCTTTTAGAATATATAATTTTTTCACACAACGAAAAGTAGATAAAATGCGCCATGAGTTAGCTCGGTTTCACACAACAAAATGTAGATAAAAATTACGTCGTGACCTAGATAAAATGTTTTAGATATAACTTTTCACACAACAAAGCGTAGATAAAAAATGCATCGTGAGTTCGGATCGGTTCCGCACAGTGAAACGTACATAAAAACATCGTGACGTAGATAAAATCTTTTAGAATATCGGGTTAGAATATAGGGTTATTGGATTTTATCACCCAAATTAATCTCTTTTGGCCACTGTCACTCTCAACTTTTACTTTGGCTCCCACCACCTCCAACTTAACACTTCGGTTGCTGTGTCACCCCTTCGTTAACCAGACACTAACTATGTTAGTTTTTTTTACTGACGTGGCCAATTTTTTATGAATTGGTTTGTTTTTATGAGGTGTTATGCTGATGTGGCAAATTACTTTTAAAAGAAATCCATATATTAATTATAACATTATATATATATATATATATATATATATATATATATATATGTTTTTTAATATGTGTATTTATATATACACTTATACAGATCCACCTCTCTCTAGTCTCTACATCTCTCACTCCCCCTCCCTCTCTCCACCAACAACATCCACTATCAACAATCACCGCCCACCTGCCTCCATCCACCATCACCATTTTCAACAGCCATCATTTGCCTTCACCATTTACCACTAGGGGTGCTAAACAGGTCGTGTTCGTGGGTTGGCGGGTTCAACCCGACCCGAACCCGAAAATTTTAGACGAACCCAAACCCGACCCGAACCCGAAAATTGTGTCATTCATATGAACCCGAACCCGACCCGAATATTCTCAGGCTGACCCGAACCCGACCCATTCAACCCGAAATTTTTTATTTTTTAATTTTTTTCAACAAATTAATATATTAAAATTATTAACATCTACTACAAAAAAAAAAAAAAAAAAACACAAATTTATATAATAAAATTACATTAAAATCATAAAATATTATGTCAATTTCCCTTTTTAAGTTATATTTATGACATAAATTACACACCTAATCAAATTATGACATAAAACATATTGTAAATATATAATTTTAATAAAAATGGGTTAAACGGGTCAACCCGCCAACCCAACCGGGTTGACCCGAACCTGACCTGTTTAGCTAAACGGGTTCGCGGGTTCAACCTGAAACTGACCCGCACCTGTTTAGACTAAACCCAAACCCGCGAATTTCGTGTTAGGTTCGTGTCGTGTTATCGGATCGTGTCAGAAATTCACACCCCTATTTACCACCACCCACCACCATCCGCCTACCACCGCCCCACCTGGAATAACCCACCACCCACTTCCTGCAATCACCCACTTTCAAACACAGTAGCCACAAAATAACTTAAATCGTGCTCCCCTTCGGATTTAACAGAAAAACTTGAAACCACCTACAACGCCCGACTCAAAACGAGGGTGCTCTTGGGCAGCGGTTCTTGTACGTTGACCAATAAGTTGTGTTGGGTTTCAGGTGGGATTAGGACTTTGACAATGTGTGATTTGTAGGTTTTATATAAATGGTAGGGGCTAGGGTTAGGGTTTAGAACAGGAACATGTAGTGGCTGAGTTGATGGTGGGGTGGTGAGAAGGGGGTAAGAGGTGGTGGTTGAGTTGATGGTGTTGGTGGTCAGAATGGGGGTAGGAGTTGGTGGTGGAGTTGATGGTAACGGTGGTCAGAAGGGGGGAAGGAGTTGGTGGTGGAGTTGACGATGACGGTGGTCAGAAGGGGGGAAGGTGGTGGTGGCAGAGTTGATGGTGGCAGTGGTCAGAAAGGGGGGGGGGTGGTGGTGGTGGCGATGGTTAGAAAGGGGGAATGTGGTGGTGGAGTTGGTGGTGTCGATGGTTAGAAGGGGGGAAGGTGGTGGTAGAGATGATGGTGGCGTTGGTGTTAGAGAGAGAGGGAGAAAAAGAGAGAGAGAAAAAGAGAAAGAGAGAGAGAGAGAGTGGGGTTGATAAAATCAGAATATCTTTATGATTTAAATCTTTTTTATGTTTTTAATTTCAATTAGATTTAAAAAAAACAATAACAATACATATGTAAAAAAAATTACACATGCCATCTCATAAAAAAACATGTCGTGTCAGCATGCCACGTTGGATAAAATAGCCATGTCAGAAAAAAAACTAACCTAGATAGTGTCTGGTTAACAATGGGGTGGCACAACAACTTAAGTGTTAAGTTGGGGGTGGTGGAAGCCAAAGTGAAAGTTGTGAGTGGCAACGGCCAAAAGAGATTAGTTGTGGGGTGATAAACTCTAATAACCCTAGAATATATAACTTTTCACACAAGGAAACGTAGATAGAAAAATACGTCATGAGTTCAGCTCGGTTTTACACAACGAAATGTGGATGAAAAAAAATATGTCGTGACGTAGATACAATGTTTTAGAATATATACATTTTCACATAACAAAGCGTAGATAAAAACATCGTCGTGGATTCGTCTCAACTTCATACAAAGAAACACAAATATTATATTCATCATGACGTGATAGAATCTTTAGAATATATAATTATTCAGACAATGAAACATAGATAAAAAATACGTCATGAGCTCGGCTTGGTTTCACACAACGACATGTAGATAATAAAATATTTGGTGGCATAGATAAAATCTTTAAAATATATAACTTTACACAACAAAACTTAGATAAAAATATAGCGTGAGTTTGGCCCAGTTTCACCCAATGTTTTAAAACCAGTTTTTAAACTGTACGGGGTTGGGCTTAGAAATGGTTCAACCGGTAGTACCAGGTTGTGTCGAACAGTGATACCGGGTTAACTAGTTAACCTTATAATTCCAAAATAATACAACTATAACTAAAAAAATATTGTAAAAGTTAGGGGTGAGCAGAAAACCGAAATAACTGAACTGTAACCAAAATAACCGAAAAATCCGGACCGAAAAAAACCGAATTTACTGCCGGCACATAACATTTATCATTTGCTTGTTAAACCGGCCCTTACCATACCGGTCTTGAGGCCGGCGGTCAGTAATACCGGTCGGTATAAACCGGTATTTAAAACATTGATAAAACATGGATAAAATATGTCATGAGTTCGGCATAGTTTCACACAATGAACCACGTAATCAACTGTACTATTTGTTATTATTTTATCATTATTTATTTATAATTTCTTATTTATTATTTATAAGTTATAACTACTTTTTATTATTTATTAAAACTAGTTATTGTTATTAACATTAATTAATTAAGTAGTTAATAGACAGACATTAAAAAAAACAGAATAGACAAACATTAAATTAGAAAGACATGAAAGGGGTAACATAAATAATATGTTGGTAAAGAAAGAGTAAACTGGGGTTTACTAAGAGCATGTGTAATGGGGCTGTATATGGCGCCCTTTTTCCTTCATAACGCCCCCATAACGCCCCGAACACCATTACGGGGGGCGTTATGAGACAAAAAAATTTGAGGAGCGCTATGCATATCGCGCGGTTATGTGGGAATCTTTCAAACTTTCCACCAATCAAATTTAAGCAATGTTTTTTATATTAATTAATAAAATTGAAAATTATTAAATAGGTAATGATTAGGCGGGGGCTTTATGACTACGGGCTTAAATGCATAACGCCCCATAACGCCCACCCGCACACGTGGCGCGCCACGTGTCGCATAACGCCCACAAAGGGGCGTTATGACTACGCATGGCCTAAGACCATGTGTAGTGGTAACAACTTATAATGCCCCCATCATGGGGCATTATCTGACACGTGTCATCCCAGTCAGCATGGGGCATTATAGCAAAAAGTGGTGTAGTGGGGCATTATTCCAATAACGCCCATGCAATCATTTGACAATTTTTTTTTTTAATTTAAAACATATAAATCTTCATTAATTTAAAATAAAAATTACACTACTTGAAATAAAAAAAAACCTAAAAAAAACAGAAAATTAAAAAACCGAAAAAAAAACAGAAAAAAAAACAGAATAAAAAACCGAAAAAAAAAACAAAAAAAAAACCGAAAAAAATAAAGTTAAGCCGCGTACCTTCTGCCGCGTTTCGATTTGTCTTGCACCGGTTCGGGTTGCGTCTCCGGCACGACATCGACATCGGGTTCGGGTTGTGACGGTTGCGACCCGCCGGCTTGACCATAGCCGTAGGTGGGAGGTACAAACGGAGTGGCGCCAGTCAAGTAAGACGCGTACGGTAAAAAGCTCGGGTCCATGTCTTGAAGGTTATACGGGTTTTGCGGTTGGGTTGTGTTCGGGTTCGTGGGTCTTGCGGGGCCACCAAAAGGGTGTCGGAATGGATTCATGATTGTATAAAAATAGGAGAAAGTGGGTGTTTTTTATAAAAAAATAGAAGAAAGTGGGAGAGAAAGTAGGAGGATTTTTATAAAAAAAAATGGAGAAAAGGGGTTGATATATATATAGTGGGTAAAATTTTGAATTAAAAAAAAATAATAAACATTTGACCGTTTGTCAACGGTCGAAACTCGCCCCCCAACAACATTTCAGCGTTTTAATAAACACGCCGGAACCAATTTTTTTCAAAAAAAACGCCCGGTAACGCCGCCTGTAGTGGAGGAGTAGGCGTTTTCGAGCGTTTTTTTTTTTAATTTAAAAAAAAAAACGCCCCACTACGGGCAGACTAAGAGCGTAAATTATAGTTTACTTGTGATGTGAATTGTAGTTTACCCTGACAACTCATATAGTGTAAAAAACTTAAGAGCATTTACAATGATTTCTTTGTATATTTGTGAGTTTGTTTCTTACATTTTAAGAAATGGTTATGATTGGAGAAAGGTTATCTGTATACCCACGGGAATGCTATTCCCTCATATTAATTTTTTAATATTTTTTTAAAAGTGATTATAAATGAAGTGCTAATGAAAATTTAGAAAATATCATTTTATTTTTTTTTATTTTTTATTTTTTTTGGAATGAAAGTTTGATCCAATTTCATTTAACACTAGAAAACTTGCCAAGTTGCATCACAACAGAAGGTAGACGGGCAACAAGCTGTGCTGTCAACCCTTTCTAAATTGCAAACCCTAATCTTCCAAAGACAAACCCCTGCCCTCCTGGGGTTGAACAATTGTTGTGGATTACCCGTTGGACCCTCGTCAAGACTCAAGAAGTGGATAGCTTCTGGCGCTAGTGAGCCAAATGTATCAAAGGCGAAAGGGACAAAAAGTAAAAAATATGATGGTTCTCTGCGCAAGCTTTAACGTGCTTATCCACTTTCTTCCACTTTCTTTGATTCTGCCTTTCTTGCTATTTGTCTAGCTACAAACCTGTTTTCCCTTAGACCAACCAAGTTAAAATCATTTTATTGAAAAAAAAGAAAACACGTCACGAATCTATACATATAATAAAAGAAACCATGTTTGGGACACATGGCGTTCTATGAGACAATCTTAATTATTTTTTTAAATATTTATTATGGAAAGTCATTTATTGATAATATTAAATTTAAAATTTGTAGATGAGATTTTAATAATAAAGACAAAGATAACTGATAATAATATATTAATTATTATAATCATATATTAATTATTGAAATCTAAAAAAATATATTAGCATTTTAAATATTTATAAAAATAAAGATTTTATTTAATTGGTAGTTTTAATTGTTTTTATATTTTGATGATAAGGACAAGGATAACTGATAATCACATATTAAAATAAAAATATTTATTTTAATCAACTGTTCGTTAAAAGGATTAATTCAATACATGTAGAACATATATATTTTTTATACATGGTATATTTAGAATCCTATTTCTAATAAAGAATCTCATTATCCCGTTGTACACTCTAATAAAATAATAATATTAAATCATAATGTCCAGCTTATCTCTTGTATATTTAATATTTTTTACCAAAATATTACTTTTCTTTTTTTTCTGCTGATTATCCAACATCAGGTAATACGTAAGTTTCTAACCTAATAATAAATAAAAAAAAAACAAAGTAAAATGTTATAAACCATGTAATACACAACTCTCTAACCTAATAAAAAATAAGAGTAAATTACAAAGTTCGTCCTTTATGTATGTCATTTATTACAAAGTATGTCATTTATCTTTAATAAGCTCAGAAAACATACTTAATGTTTGCAAATCCTTACATGTTACGTCCTTTAGTCCTAATCCAGTTACTTTTCATGGTTAAATTTGACTAAGTCAGCCCCACATAAGGGTATTTTGGTCATTTTATCATAAATATTAAAATAAATAATCATCAAAAACAATAAATATATACAGACTAAATGTTTCTCCTTCTCTCTCTAACTATCCTAACCCCACCACCACAACCCAGCTGCCACCGCCACCACCACCACAGATCTGCCACCACCACCACTTCACCTGCAACTTTAATCTGCTCCAAACCAGTTTTCCGGCAAGTTTCAAACCAGTTTTCCGGCAATCAAATCATCAAGCTTATTGAGGAGCTTACTCATCTCACTCAAAAGCTCTGTTCCAAACCAGATCTCTCCCCCTCCCCTCTCTCTCTCACACACACGCCCACCACTATCACCAACACCATCACCACCGTCAACCGCCATAGCTCCATCATCACCACCGCTGCACAAACCTCCACCACCGCCCAACCCCAACCTGCATATTCAGATCTGAATATGTACAGATCTGAACACCACCACAAAATTCAAACCCTAATCTACATTTAAGCTACTAACCCCAAACAAACCCCAAATCCGGATTCAAACTACAAATCTCCCCACAACCGCCACCTATTCGATCCGATTAGAGAGAGAGAAAAGAGGGCAGTAGAACAAAGACCGCATACGGTGGCGATTAACTGCGATGATGACATCATTAATGTGCGGCGGCGTACGGCGAAGAGGCGGCGGCGAGGAACAAAGTGGTCGTTTGAGTGTCTCCGATAACTAACCGACTCAAAGTAACCATTTCGTTGAAGTATAATCGTTTTGGACTCCAACGGTGGGGGTGTGGAGGTGGTGGTGGTGGTCCGGTGAGGTGTGTGCAGGTGGTGGCAGTGGTCCGGTGAGGTGTATGGCGGTGGTGGTCGGTCTGGTGAGGTGTATGGCGGTGGTTGTCGGTCCGGTGGTGGTGGTCCGGCGATTAGAGAGAGAGAGAGCTGGTGTGTGTTGAGAGAGAGAGAGAGAGGTGTTTATGTGTGAAAGAGAGAGCTGATGTGTGTTGTGTGAGAGAGAGAGAGAGAGAGCTGTATGTATATATATATATATATAATTTTTTTATTATTTATTTTAATATTTATGATAAAATGACCAAAATACCCTTATGTGGGGCTGACTTAGTCAAATTTAACCATGAAAAGTAACTGGATTAGGACTAAAGGACGTAACATGTAAGGATTTGCAAACATTAAATATGTTTTCTGAGCTTATTAAAGATAAATGACATACTTTGTAATAAATGACATACATAAAGGACGAACTTTGTAATTTACTCAAAAAATAAAGTGAGATGTTACAATAAGTAATAGTACCTCAAAGTTTTTTTTTTGCTAGAAAACACGTCTTGATGGCTAAATGTTTTAACGGATTACATTATTCGTGTAAGATATGTGTTTATTCAAATCGTGCAATACACGAGTTTTTAAAAGATGTAACTATTTTATCACTTAGTGTATAAAATTATATTTATTCAACCCGTGTAATACACGGGGTTCTAACCTAGTTTTATGTATAAATTATAAAAAAGAAAACAAGTCTATGCGCTGTACTTGTTACCAAAAGTCAAAAGACTTTTCCCCGAGAAAAACACTCTACCCATCATACTAGGTGCTTGTAAAGTCGTACCTTTATGCAACAAAAACTTGTACCTTAAGCATTGTTTAAGGTAGGGATGGGCTTTTTTTTCCCAAATACCCGTACTCGTACCCGTACCGTACCCATACACGTACCTGTACCCGTACCGATTTTAGGTATTTGGTATATGTATCGGTACCCAGTTTTGTTGATTTTGGTATTCGGTACTTTCGGTATTGGTACGGGTACGGGTACGGGTAAAAACGGGTACTGGTACCGAATTCTATGTATACCTTTAAAAGTTTTTTTGTATTATGTTTTATTTCATATTATGGTATTTATAGTGTACTCGTATTGATTTTACCTATATGGTACCCGTATCATATTGGTACTCGTACCAATTTTACCTATTTGGTACTCGTACTATATTGGTACTCATGTCAATTTTACCTATTTAGTACTCGTACAAGTGCTCAAAAAGTAAATAAAAACAAAATGGTACCAAGCGGGTACTGTACCGAAAATACCCGTACCAGTACCCGTACTCGTACCCGTACCGTACCTATATATTTGGTACGGTATTTGGTACCTAGTTTTGTTCAAATTCGGTACCGGTATTTTCGGTACTGGTACGGGTATAGGTACGGGTAATGTACCAATCCCATCCCTAGTTTAAGGTGAGTTTTTAGGGAAAAAACCGATAAAGATCTAAACGCCTTCTCCAACCTTTTGTGCACAAAAAACAGTTGCTGAATTGCTTTATCACTTTCTTGCTTTGGTTTTCAAACATTCAGTTGTTGAAATGGGAGATGCATTTGTTTCAGCCCTTGTGAAAGAGCTGGCGAGTAGACTGACTGCTGAAGCCATCAAAGAGTTTGGCCTACTTTGGGGATTTCAGGGCGATGTTTTAGCTCTCAAGGATGATTTCGACATGATCTTAGCTGTTCTTCAAGATGCAGAAGAGAAACGCAGCAAAGAAGAGGCTGTAAAGTTATGGCTTCAGCACCTCAGATCTGCATCCTTGGAGGTAGAAAATGTGTTGGACGATATCTCAACTGAAGCTTTGCTACAACGTCTACACAAACAAAGAGGCATCAAATACAGGGTAAGTGCCTTCTTCTCCTCCAGTCATAATCCGCTTATGTTCCGTTTTAGATCTGCTCACAAAGGGCTTGAGGTTAAAAGGGCTTGAGAATGTTGGAAGTTGAGGTTAAAAGGGCTTGAGAATGTTGGAAGTTGAGGTTAAAAGGGCTTGAATGCAAAAGAAATTTGTTGGATTTGGAGTTGTGGTGGTCTAGAGATATGCAACCAGAAGAGCGTGTAGATGAAGAGGTTCTGGAGGGACTAGAACCAAATCCGAGTCTCAAGAAATTGTTAATATATGGTTACATGGGAATGATTATTTCTCCCAGTTGGTTGGTGAATTTAAAAAAATTGCTTGAAATTTCATTTTATGTGTGTCATCGTTGTGAGCATATTCCATCACTTGGGAGATTACCCAATCTTAGGGTCATTAACTTGAGTTACATGGATTCTTTTAAGTGTTTCGTTGATGACGACACAAACATGTTAGGCGACACCACCAATATGTTTCTTTCTGTAGAAGAATTACACATCAGAAACTGTCGGAGGTTGGTTTCCTTACCAAGCAACCTTCCAAAACTCAAGGTTTTAAACTTAGAAGAGTGCGATGCTTTAGTTTCTCTACCGGATGAGATTCAGAGTTTCAAGGATTTGAAACAACTTACTATAAGGGACTGTGAACAATTAGAGGAAAGGTATAAAAAGGATACCGGTGTAGAATGGCCTAAAATTTCTCACATTCCCCATGTCGAAATTCTTCGTCCTTATTCGAAATTTCTCGTTCTTATTTGAGATTGACATCCACAAAAGGTACAATGATGTACAACTCTTTCAAGCTGCCTCTATGTTTACATTGCCACGTGTTGCCACCTACCATTTCTTTTCCTAAGCCCACACACGTGAGAGCAGGACACCGGCCCACCACCATCACCATCACCGTGTCATCATCAGCCTACCGCTACCGATTCTTTGTAATATCCGTATCAGAACCGCCAACAGGTAGTTCGTCTGCCCTTATTTATGATTCAACCTATTTTTAATTTCAATTTCTTAATTAATAACCTTGATTTTTCAACTGTGAATTTGATTTTTCGCTGTTAGTTATCTCTGTTCAATTTTTATTTCTTTGCTTCCTGTTAATTCTTCTTTTCTAATATCTTTATTAATTGTTACACATAGGGTTTTGACTGTTTATTTACCTCTTTGACTTCCAATTTGAATTGTTATAAAATCATGTTAAACGTTTACTTTTCACTTCAATAATGTTTTTGTACAGCTCTTGAAGCGGGTATTGTTTTTTTTGGGTCTTTGAAAACTGCAGCTTCATTGATGGTTGAGAGGACTAGTCACATTAGTATATAATTCTTAGCATGTACTGTTTTATCTTCCATTTACTGTATATTTTGTCATTAATTAGCTTACATATTATGTGTATTTTATGTGTTTCTAGGAAAATAAACCGAGATTGTGTGTAATCAAAGTCATTCGAAGGTTACAACTCGCTGCCGTCAGTTGCGTCAAAGTTCTTCGAGTTGAAACGACATATTTTAGAAGCCATCTATGGTGGTATGATTTATATTTTTGGTTCCAATATATGATTTTGCCACTTTTATCAGTATTATTATTATTTTTAAGTTGACAATATAAATTTCAGAACTTGTGGAACTAAATCCACTCAAGGGAGCCCTAGTTGGTCTACCTGGAATTGACGGATTATCAACTGAACAAAGAAAAAGATTAACAATTGCAGTTGAGTTAGTTGCAAACCCCTCTATTGTATTTATGGATGAACCTACTTCGGGACTTGATGCACCATCCATCAGCCCAGCATTGATATCTTTGAATCGTTTGATGAGGTAGCATTTTCGACCTATTTAACTCTTATGAGTTTATTTGTGTTTACTTTTTTCATTCGTAACGGGTCATCTGCCTTCAAACAATAGCTTTTACTGATGAAACGTGGCGGGAAGCTCATTTATACTGGTCCCTTAGGCACTGGGTCCCACAAACTGATACAATATTTTGAGGTTTGTGTTTCTTCATAACAATTATATTATCTATGTTCAAAATGTAATAATTATATACCTCCTTTGGTGTGCTTAAAATATTGAGTTATTTATAGGCGGTAAAAGGAGTACCTAAGATCCGACCTGGATATAACCCGGCTGCTTGGATTCTCGAGGTTACTTCAGCAACAGAAGAAAACCGTCTTGGTGTCGATTTTGCTGAAATTTACCGTGAATCATATCTATATTTGTAAGCTAATATTTAAGTTAGTACTTTCTATTTGTAATGGATTTAAATCTGTAATTCTACAATTAAATATTAAAATTTGTTATGTTTTTGTTTTTGTAGGCAAAACCAAGAATTAGCCGAGAACTTAAGCAAACCAGATAGGAATTCAAAATTCTTGAGTTTTCCAACCAAATATTCCCAGACATTTTTAGGTCAATTTCTTGCATGCCTTTGGAAGCAAAATCTGTCCTACTGGCGGAACCCACTAGGTGACGACGCAAACCGGATGTGGGAGGCTATGGCGACCACGATCACTACAGTGGCGAATGAGACGCTAGGGGTCACAACAGGGAAGACTAGTGGGCATAAGGAGTCTTGGTGGTGGAATGAAGACGTGCATACCAAAATAAAGGATAAGCAACAAAGTTTTAGAGATCTTTTGATGTGCACAAATGAGGAGGAGCGGCTCAGGGTAAGGGAGATATATAAGAAGGCAAAAAGGTGTAGGTCCCGAAATCTGAGGATCGATTACGAACCGAATCTCTTGTTTATAGTAAACACGGTTACGTGTGCGGAATCCACGTAACTATGCCAAATCAAACATATATAGCATAAATAACAACGGATTAATCAATGAAACACAATCTATTGATTAACGGGATGAGAACCGATTACAACTGATACAAACACAGTTCAGACGGAATTTTGGCAGAGTTTTGTTACTATGGTCTGTTTCTCATCTCTGAGTTCAAATGAACACAAAGTGTTGCTTATATAGTCCCTGGACCACTGATATCGACGAAACACACAAGTGTTTGACGAATCTGAACATGGGCCAGACATTGGGCCTGGAACAGCCCAATACATGACGAATCAAGGTCTGATTCGTCAGTTCATGACGAATCAAGGTCTGATTCGTCATGACCTTCAACGAAACAGAAGTGATTACGAACCGAATCTCTTGTTTATAGTAAACACGGTTACGTGTGCGGAATCCACGTAACTATGCCAAATCAAACATATATAGCATAAATAACAACGGATTAATCAATGAAACACAATCTATTGATTAACGGGATGAGAACCGATTACAACTGATACAAACACAGTTCAGACGGAATTTTGGCAGAGTTTTGTTACTATGGTCTGTTTCTCATCTCTGAGTTCAAATGAACACAAAGTGTTGCTTATATAGTCCCTGGACCACTGATATCGACGAAACACACAAGTGTTTGACGAATCTGAACATGGGCCAGACATTGGGCCTGGAACAGCCCAATACATGACGAATCAAGGTCTGATTCGTCAGTTCATGACGAATCAAGGTCTGATTCGTCATGACCTTCAACGAAACAGAAGTTTGATCATTGGCCTGTTTCGCCATGAAGTGTTCCGACGAAACAGAAGTCTGTTTCGTCGAGGACTGCAACTGTTGTGGTTGTTCCTGTTATCAGACAGCAACAATCAGCAACATATAAACATAGTAATGACAAAACTACCCTTTAATGCAACATGCATTGTTCATAATACATTACATACCAAAAGAGACAAATAAGTTGTACACAAGTAGATAGGAGGATATCTGACTTGGTCAACATAACATACAGACTCGATAATTAATAAAAGACCATTACAAAATACATCGTTAAACAAGACTAGTTACAGACACTAAAAATGCATCAACAAACTCCCCCTTGTCTGTTACTCGTCTTTGGTCTTCTAATCTTCCATCAGTGTTGTTCGGACCACGTACTGCCCGAATGAATACCCCTGTAGTAGCAAAAACAAGCTACTCGCTGAAACTTTAAAGCTTGGCGTGCATCTTGGTCTTCATAGAAAATATCATGACGATATAATCTTCCAATATCAGCTTCAGACATGTTGACGATCCACATCGGATCCAACATTCGGTAATTAGCACGACCATCTCTAAACACAATTACAGCTTCATGAGTATCCGAGTCGTAGCACCACAATGCCATGTCTTCTAGAAAATCCTGCTTCATAGGCATCAATGGGATTTTATCTACTACCCTCGGAGGTTGATATACAAGTTTATATCTGCAAGTGTTGGTGTCCGGATCAAGAGTAAACTTGATCGGTTGATAAACAGGAAATTGTGGCTTGTAGGACTCATCCTTCCAGCCTGACTTCTTGTTTACTTTCACCAGACGCTCAAATAAAGTAGCGCCATCGTATTTTGCACGATTGATAAGCTGAAGCCTTGTCAACGCAGAAACATCATAGAATGGTAAGGAAAGAATGCTCAGTAGTGAATTGAAATAAAGAATTCCAAATTCACGTTTAATAGCAATGCAGTGAATATCTTGAACAAACATCCAGCATAAAATCCTTCCACTAGGCTTCTTTTCAAATTGCAGATAGTCTACTTGAGCTTTTTCAGGTAACGGCTTGGACACTTTGGATAAAAACTGTTTTCTCCATTCAGCAAAAGCATTTGTGTCTTTTTCAGATGAATTCCGATTCTTCAAGTGCTCGTCTATGTCATCAATGTTTTCTTTCATCCAATTTTCATCAAATGAGGCAAATTCAGTACCATCTTCTCTGACATAGGTTGATTTTGGAGCTTCACCTTCAACCACAATTTCATCAATCTCTTCAATATTCGTTGTATCAGTCTCAGTAGACATTTTGTCTATCTCAGCATCATCTACTTCTCTCATAGATTGTAAAATACTCAATTGCTCCGGAGAAAGATCTTCTATCAACTCCCCTTCTTCAAGCAACTCTCCTGTAAATGGATGAACAGCTTGTAGAGCAATATCAGCACTGCTAAATATAGAAGAAGTACCTTCTATCTGTTGTACTTTTCCAGTAGATGTTCCCTGAGATGATTCGACAACGGTAGGTTGAACTGTAACAACTTCAGAAGCAAGTGTGGTTGGTTGTTTCTGTGATGTACCAGAGGTATCAGGATTTCCTTGATCTTCTGTATCATCATCCTTTTTCTTTAACACCTCTTGTTGTTTACAATGATAGTCCCACAGAATGGCAAGCCTTCTCTCTTTCTCTTCATCAATAGCCTTCAAGCGAGCATTTTCAGCTTTAAGCGCATCAATTTCACCTTGTTGTCGCTCTATAACTGTTTGCTGTTGACCAACCATTGACTTTAACTTGTTAATCTCCACAGATTGTTTAAGTTGATCATGCTTCGTGAGATTTCCAAAATGAGATTGCCTTTGAAGACGATCAGCAGCCGCTTCAAGTGTAGAAAACAGATAGTTGATCTTTTTATCTTGAGAAAATCCAGCAAATGTCCTATGACGTTCAGCACTGATTTCCGAAGTAGTTGCCCTGATTGCTGAAGCCATAGATCTTACAGGAACTTCCTGAGGAACAACAGATGGAGTAGCAGCAACTGTTGTAACAACTGGAGGAACTGGAATTTCTTGCACAGGCTCCTGAGGAATAGATTGAACAGGCTCCTGAGCAATAGATGAAGACTCCTGAGGCACAGATTTCCGAGTATAAGTACTCAGATATCTCCTAGGTTTCTTCTTTTGTACTTCAACAGCTTTCTCTGCTCTTCTTTTTGTTCTCCTTTCACCTTCAGGATCTTCTGGAACATACTCTAGATCATCCTCTGTTCTAATCTTTCTGTACCTTCGTACTCCACGTATATCAATATACATTTCGTAACCAGGTTCAACTAAATGATCACTAGAACTCGAATCAGTTCCATCATCACCACTTGCTGATGAACTACTATCTGATGTACCAGAAACAGCACCCTTGCTTGATGTACCAACAGCAGTACTAACAGCAGTACCAACAGCACCTGCATCACTATCTCCACCACTTTCATCATCATCACTACCAGATTCATCTGAATCAACTGGGTCAGGACCAAATTTTTCTATCCTTAACCTTTCCAACTCAGGTTCTTCATTATCTGATTGGCTATCTTCATGACGCCATTTGTCATTTGCAGGAGCAACATAATCAGGATTCACTAGAGCTCCAAAAAGCTTCCTTGGAGGAACACTTTCTTTGTATCTCTTGGCCGCCATAGTCTTGATTAGCCTTAACGAATTGAAATTCATCGCCTCGATTTTCAAAAGATCATTTTCAGCTTTAGGAAGGTCTGGATGCTGAACATTCATTATCATTTGCAGAAACCGTGGATACATCCAAAACTTGTTCCCTGTGGTTCTACTACCAGTCCTTGTCATGTTCTCTTTCATGTTGCTGAAAATATACTTCGAAATGCTAAACGGTTTGTTTAACACCAATGCAACCATGAAGCCAACAAGATCATCTCCCGCCATATCATATCCAGCTCGTCTATTACTGAGACTCTGAATAAGCACATGTAATAAAAACTTGTATCTTAATGGAAGATCACCTTTGTTGATTTGTTTGACGAAAAGATCTCCTTTGCATTTCATCCTTAGTAAACAGCCTCGCGAACACATGATTGGTATTGAATATGGTGCATTCGGTTGATCTTGTAATTGAAGAACTTGATTCAATATCTCCGGAGTAACAACGACATACAGATCATTTACACGACCTCTGATAATATCCTTTCCATCGATTTGAACGACGTTTGCAGAATCCCAGAACGCTTTAATGAGAGATTTGTAGACGGGTGTCGAGTATGTAACAGCATAATTGATGCGTGACTCCCTGATCCACTTCGTCATATCTTTAAATTCAACGAGCTTGTCTTCCGGATCCAAATATGCAACTTGATTATGGCGTTTTTCTGACATAATCTCTTCTTCGGTTTTGTTTTCTTTCTTGATCGCTTTCTTGCGTTTTCCCTTTTCTTGCTGTGCTTTAGGAGCCATCTGTACATGAAAATGTCCAGAATAAGTCACAATTTATAAATCATAGCATTTAGACATGTATGAATACACTTTCATGTATTCATATAACAGATAACTTATCAAACAAGTCTACTGTGAACAAACAGCAACATCAGAAAACTGCTAAGGCATTGACGACGAAACAGAGTATCAACGACGAAACAGAAATTGAACGACGAAACAGAGGGTTGACCATTGACTGGTTTGATTCGTCGACTTTTTGATTCGTCGAGTCTATTTCGTTCCTTTCTGATTCGTCATGTTTGATTCGTCGTCTAATTCGTCGAATGGTTGATTCGCCGGAATTAGGGTTAAATCAGATTCGTCAATTTGGGGGTTTTATCAGTTTCGCCGTATTGGGTTTAAAACAACATCAGATATAAACATTTACACATTCAATCAACATCATTTATACCCAACCTATTTATAAACACCTATAAATGATTTTCCGGACAAAAACCTTTGTATAAACAGATAATACCATTTTCAAAAACAAACCCCTGTTTTTATGATAAAAACCACATCCAAATCAAAGCAAATCAAACACAGATAACCTAAATCTATCAGATTATAATGAAAACACAACAACATGCAACAACAACACATATTTAATCAAAGAAAAACAATGGTTTCAAAAGGGTTTCTGAGGGTTTTCGGATGAAAAACCCGACGGTTCAAAGTGTTCGGAATGTAAATCAGAACATGTTTCTACCTTGAAGTTTGTAAAATTTTGACTAAAAATTGATGTTTTGAGCGATTTTGCAGAGAAACCGTAGGTTTGGTGTTTTTGGATGTGTGAAGAAGAAGATAACTGATGTTTTGAAAAAGTGAACAAGTGGGACCTATATATATACTGCCTTGTCTCGACGAATCAGAGGATTCGACGAAACAGAAATGGGCCCGGCGAAACAGAAACTTGGGCTTGAACTTGGGCCTAAACTTTTAGCCCATGACGAAACAGAATTGGGCTCCTTTGATTCGTCGTCTGTTATGACGAATCAGATTTGATTCGCCGACTAAGGTTTGATTCGTCGACACGTGTGATTCGTCGACAAGTATGATTCGTCGACAAGTGTGTTTCACCAACAGATTTTTCAAAACAGCAACACCCAGGCTGGAAATATTTTGCAGTCAAAAACAGTAACACAGGCTGGAAATATTTTGCAGTTTAAACAGATTATGAACACAATTCCATTCAGCTTGAATTTTCAAATGCAAGAACGTTTTTATGAAGAAGGTTTCAGGCTTCCGGTAGAAAACACCAAGCAACAACTTCGGCTTAATCAAAAACGAACTTTACACAAATATACTAAAAACAAATTTAAAGCATGGTAAACTAAATGAAAATGCGGAAAACTGTTAAAAACAGTAAACAACTGTACAAGTGCAATCTTTTTGCGAATCTCAAGGACAAGGAATCATACCAGCTTACGGTCTTAGTCAACATGATTTTGATTCTGTTTAAAGCTCTGGATAAGTATACTACCTCGATTATCGGTATTGTGGTCCACATAAGCTCAAACTGATCAGACATAATCATAATTTAAGAGATACGATTAACGGTAAGGATTATACTTACAAGTCGATGTAAATCCACTCACAACACATTCCCGTATCAAGGTATGCACGAGAATTCATCTTACCGGTGAGTATACCGATTATCATCTGTTTGACCGTATAAAAATGTGAGAGACTCACTTATTTTGATTGAAAACAAGCCCTATGTGATAAAATCACTTATTGATGAGGAACTTGATTTTCAGATGCATGAGGGCACAGGAGCAAGTCCGTGAACAGGTCAGTACTTCCGTACAGCAGAGAGACGAACTTGACTCCCGCAAAGAATCTGTGATAATTTATCACTTATTTTGTTTGGACATGTGATTGTTGATCACTTATTGAGGTCGAATGCAATATGTACACGTATGTATAGTATCATGGAAGATCTAGACTTCGTCTCCGTTATTTTTACGGTTTGATACAACCATGATACCCAGATGATAAGCAGCATAAAGACCGAATATTTCAGATCTCGGCAATCTCTCAAACGAGATTTCGGTACTAAGACCATATGCCAATGAGCAGTTCCCACCTGACTTGAAGTCTGTTAGGTTTGTATCATCCTGCACATTTTAGTCTGATTGTGAGCCTACCGATACATCGTTAGTAGAGATACTTATCATTTTTCTTTTTATTTTGCATTTTGAGCACATTGACCGACCACACCAGTGAATTTCATCATTTTCCTTTATCCAAGAAACTCATTTTTTTGGTTTTTCTATTGTTTTTGAATTTTTGAATTTTTCAAACGAAACGACAGAAAGTAAAAACATCTTTTTGGATTTTGAACTTTTGCAAAGTTTATAAAGAAAATATTTACAAAAAACGATCAGCCAAAGAAGTTTATAAAGAAAATATTTTGAATTTTCAAAGTTTATAAAGAAAATATTTACAAAAACGATCAGCCAAAAAAGTTTACTCGGGTATCACCTTAATGCCATTGACCAAAAGTAGATAATCAAAACGTGATTTATCAAAAGCTTTTGTAAACAGGTCGGCACGTTGGTGATCAGTGGGAACATGAACGACATCGATTAACCTCTTATCAAAACAATCACGGATAAAGTGATATTTAATGTCGATGTGTTTAGTCTTAGAATGTTGCACAGGATTTCTAGTGATTTGCAAGGCAGCATTATTATCAACAAAAATACGAGTAGATAGGAATTCTAAACCGTAGTCGCGCATTTGTTGTTGTATCCAAAGAACTTGGGAGCAACAACTCGAGGCAGCAATATATTCTGCTTCACATGTTGATGTAGCAACACACGTTTGCTTCTTGCACTGCCACGTTACCAGTCGATTTCCTAGGAACTGACATCCTGCTGTTGTCGATTTGCCATCGATTTTGCAACCACCGAAATCAGAATCACTGTATGCAATTAATTCAAAACTATCATCCCTAGGGTACCAAAGACCGAGGTCTGGGCATCCCTTCAAATAGCGTAGAATCCTTTTGACAGCTGACAGATGAGAGGCCTTCGGGTTTGCTTGATATCTTGCTAGTAAGCATGTTGGGTACATGATATCAGGCCTCGAAGCGGTAAGATACATGAGAGATCCGATTATGGCACGATAGTACGAGGAGTTGATGCTTTCTCCCTTCAAATCCGGAGTAATCCCGTGATTCTGCGGAAGTGGGGTACCAATGGGCGTTGCATCTGACATTTGGAATCGGCTCAAAATGTCACCAACATATTTAGTCTGATGGATGAATATCCCAGACTCTGTTTGTTGAACTTGAAGGCCCAAAAAGAAATTCATCTCTCCCATAGCACTCATTTCGAACTTTTCTTGCATAACACGTTCGAATTGCCTGCACAAAGAGTCATTAGTAGACCCAAATATTATATCATCAACATATACCTGCACCAGCAGAAGATCTTCATCTTGTTCTTTGATAAAGAGTGTGCAATCAATAAGACCTCATCTAAATCCATTCTCCAGAAGATAGTTTGATAAGGTTGCGTACCAAGCCCTAGGTGCTTGATGTAGACCATAAAGAGCTTTGTTGAGCAACCAAACCCGATCGGGGTGAATAGGATCTTCAAAACCTGGAGGTTGTTCGACATGCACCTCTTCTTGAACAATACCATGAAGAAAAGCACTTTTAACGTCCATCTGGTAAACTTTGAATCCTTTGAAAGAAGCATAAGCTAAGAAGATTCGAATCGCTTCCAGACGTGCAACAGGTGCATAAACTTCATTGTAGTCAATGCCTTCAATCTGACGAAAGCCCTGAACAACCAGTCTCGCTTTGTTGCGAATAACAACTCCACGATCATCTTTCTTGCATTTATAAACCCATCGTGTTCCAATTTTCTTGTAATTCTCCGGTTTTTCAACAAGCTTCCAAACACCAAGCTTTTGAAATTGCTGCAGTTCGTCCTGCATGGCTTCAACCCATGAATTATCTTTTAAAGCTTCCTTCCAAGATTTTGGTTCTTCTTGTGAAACGTAACACGCGAAAGACCAATCATTTTGTAGACCAGATTCTCTAATAGCTGAATACAAACCAGCACTCGGGTTGTTTCTCAGCTGATTACGTGTCTGCACACCTTGTTGGACATCTCCTATGATATTCTGCTGTGGATGGGTATCGTGTATCCTCATTTCAGGATTTTCAGGAACACTAGCATTAACACCCAAATTGTTAATATTAAGATCAACAACCAACTCTACACCTGGAATATGCGTAGAAGTGGATGCATTTCCTTCAGCAGTATCATCGACTTGCACATGAGGAGTATCAACAGAAACACCCTGAACTGGAACAACTGGAGATTTAGTGCCTTCAGTCGCATCCAGATTTTCTTCATCTTCTTCTGATGACTCATTGTATTCAGTAGCATTTTCAACTTCCTCATTTTGAACCGTGTTGTTAGACGAATTAGAACTTTGTGAGTTAACAACAACAGGTCTAACTAATGACGACTCAGCAGCATTGTCACTATCAAATATCATTCTAGCAGCTGCAGAATCTTCATCAAAAGTTGGCAGGTCAAAGGAATTGAATAGCCCATCATAATCGAACATCCAAGGATCACCTGGAGCTTTAACAGGATCTGTATATCTCTGAACCCTTACTTCACTCCATAGTTCAATCTTTTTGGTAGTCAGATTCCAAACACGAAAATTTGGTGTAGCATATCCAAGGAAGAAACCCTCGATAGCTTTCGCTCCAAACTTTCCATCCGGATCAATCATAGTGCATGGACCACCAAAAGGTTCTAGAATTGAAAGATCTGGTTTCCTTTTCTGTAGAAGTTCGAAACAAGTCTTGCCATGTCTCTTAACCGTAAGAACTCGGTTTAATGTGTAGCAAGCAGTCGACACAGCCTCTGCCCAGAACTGAACAGGAAACGCCGACTCTACCAGCATTGTTCTTGCAGTTTCAATTATCGTCCGATTCTTCCTCTCCGCGACACCATTTTGTTGTGGAGTGTAAGGAGAACTGTATTCATGAAGAATGCCTTTAGAAGTACAGAACTCATCCATAACACGGTTTTTGAATTCAGTTCCATTGTCGCTTCTGATCCTCTTAACTTTCAACGAGTAGAGATTTTCCAACATTGTAAGAAGATCCTTGAGGATTTGAGGAGTATCACTCTTGTGTGCCATAAAAGCTACCCAAGAAAATCTAGAGTAGTCATCAGTAACTACTAAACAATACACATCTCCGAACGTTGTTTTGTGTCTCATAGGTCCAAAGAGGTCCATATGAAGACGTTCGAGAGGCATGCCAACAGTGTTGATTTTCTTTAAAGGGTGAGACTTCTTTGTTTGTTTCCCTTTCTGGCACGAAACACAGATATCTTGTAGATGAAAACTTCTCACGGGTACGCCATTCACAAGATTGTTTTTCACCAAATGGTTCATTTTTCTCAAGTGAATGTGTCCCATTCTTCTGTGCCAAGAAATAGACTCCTTCTCCGTGGCTTTCGAGACAAAACATGTGACTTGTGCAGAAGTCGTAATCGCTTGACTCATATCAAGAACATAAAGATCATTGATTCTTGGAGCCGATAAGAGAATCCATTCATCAGGAATTGTGAAACCAGGTTTAAGCACATAACAACCGGCATCATCAAAATGCACGGTGAACTTTTTATCGCAGATTTGCGACACACTGAGAAGATTATGATCAATTTGACGAACATAATTGATCTTATCGAAACATACCACACCATTGGAAATCATTCCCTCTCCAGTGATGTAACCGCCTTTGTCTCCAGCGAAAGCAACATAGCCTCCTTTAATGTTTCTCACATCATATAGAAGCCGTAAGTCGCCCGTCATGTGTCTAGATGCCCCACTATCAACAATCCAATGACTATTAATAGTTCCTCCTGGAACATCCTGCACATATCATCCAATGATTAGTTAAGGATGGGGACCCAAGCCAAAGTGGTCTTGGGTCGTCCCTGAGCATCACGAATAGTGATCTCGATTTGTTGATGGTTTTTCAAACAAACAGCTCCCCCTGAACCTTCACTCTTCCTAGGTTTCCAAGTTTGTTTTTGTTTACCAGATTGAGTTTTGTAAACAAATTTTGAAATTTCTGGTTTTACAGGTGAACTTGGTTCCCTTGGAACAGAATTTACCTTAGATTTTAAAGCCTTTTCTATTTTCTTCACATCTTGATGTCGTTGTTTCGATTCCTGTTCTTTAATAGTTCGTTTATCATGTTTAGGTGAAACAGGACGACATTTAGAGTGAATCGATTCAGGTGATGCTCTTTCAACAAATTTCGCTTTCGGAGTGTTAGCACAATCTTTGATGATGTGCCCAAACTCTCCACATTTAAAACACGTTCTCCTTTCAACAAACTTAGGAGAACTGAAACGACGATCAGATGTCGAACTTGTGTAACCCGAGGTACTAGCTTTTTCTTCACACCCGTTTGAATGTTGAGTGTAATTGTTTTGACTATCACGTTTTAAAATTTTGACTTGTACAAAATCAGTGTTTGACTTGTTAGCAAAAGTCTCAATTTTATCTGTACCCCTTGATTCCACAAATTTAACATTGCTGTTTTTCTTCTGATAACGAGCCCCTTTTGTTTCAAATTTTGATTTAGAAACATTTGACAATTTAGCTCGTTGATCTGATTGTTTACCCTTAGAAGCAATAGGTTGTTGCTTTGAAGGTGATTTCTGATTTCCAAATTTCTTTTTAATTTCAGTCTTAGGAATTGGATTACATTGAGTCACATTAACTCCCTGAATCGACTTTCCCACAAACTTACTTGTTTTATTTTCAAAAACATTATCAATCAATGAAGGATTGACATTTTTAATTGGAAAATCATTATCTGAATAGATTTTAGAATCACCAACCAAAGTGTACAACACAATATTACTTTTAACAGTAGACACAGGATTTATCACTTGTTGAACAACAGATTGAACAGCAGGGGTAGGAGGATCACACAGTATATGATTCTCAATTGGAACTTCTACTCCTTTAAGTTTGTCAAGTGATTTATCCTGATTACTCACATCTGATTCAGATTCATCATCCGACGACTCATAGTCCTCAATGGTTGGAGGACCTTGTTTCGTAGATGTTGACTCTTTTTGCTCAGAATTTGTACTTGGAGAATTGTCCGATTTGAATCCTAGGCCAGTAGTTACTTCCTCATAATCAAGAGGCACACTGGATTCAAACCGTGGCATTTCTTCTTCATCAGGCATATAAGTATAATCATGTCTCAAAGGGGGCGGACACTTCTTATACCCAACACCTTTCTTGTTTCCCTTTAGTTGTTGAACATCAATAATGTGATCGAGCACAAATCGGGAGTTAGAGTAACTCTTCAATTTTTGCTTGATTGCATCATGCTCACATTTGGCAATGGCTAGTTCCTTTTTAGTTTCCTCAACAATGTTAATGTATTCATTTATACTAACTTGTTTATGATAAACAGTTTTTGTCACTTCGGAAACATTTTTCTTTTGAATTTCAATCATAGATTTAAATTCTTTTTCGTTTCGAATCAAAGCCATATTCGATTCTTTGCATTTAGCCATTTCAACAACTAAACTCTGATTGTGAATATGAATCGAATCACAGTGAAGCTTTATTCTATCAAATTCACTTTTCATATACTCACAATCTCTACAGTTGATAAGAATTTCAGATTTTACCTGACTTGTAGAATCTGAGACATTTGCCATAAAGGCAGTCTGATAAGAGAAAGATCCGTCTTCAGAAAAGAACTTCTCCATTTCTTTAGATACTACCTCAGCCTTCTTGATCAGAACTGATTTCTGACATTTCAACTCTTCTGCTTCATTCAATAAGTCATCAAGATTAGAACTTGCTTCTTTGCTCACATCAGATTCAGAACTCGAAGTAGAACTTTCTTCATCAGAACTCCCGGTATGACCAGAACTGTCGTCACTATCAGAAAATTCTTCCTTATGAACGTGCTTGATGTGATTGATAATCTTAGCATAACACGCCGTTCCTCCTTTACCTTGATCACTTTCCCCAAGTTGTAAAGACCAATTAAACCCTTCATCAGCTTGTACGGTTAATGCACGACTTTCATTTGATGGTCCAGACTGATTCTGGTTAGTGGTGTTGTTTACAGCCACTATCCCTTTTCCACGATTGTCTTGATTAGCATTTGAAGTACTCGTCTGATTACGGAATGGGTTCTGATTGCCTTGTCTGCTTGGTCGAGTGCACTCACGTTTGAAGTGACCATTTTCCCCACAATTGAAGCATGTAACTGCTTCTTTATCAAAACCGTACTTTGTATCTTGTTTGCTTTCCAAAGAACTTCTTCCTGTTCGAACCATAAAGTCCTTCGCCCTTCTAACAGCACTTGCGAATGCCCACTTTATATCCATCAACTCCATTTCATCACGGTTAATTTGTAGATAGTCTTCGTTGGTTAAATTGATGTTTCCAATTTGACCGGCGACCAAACCGCAGTAAGCACTGACCATGGTATTAATAAGTTCCATATGTTCCTTTGCTACTTCAATGCTAACATTTGAGAGGTTTGATGTATCAACTTTGACTGTGTTAGGGTTTGGAGTTGGAGGATTGTTGGTATAATGAGCTTGCTGTTGTTGTTGTGGTTGGACTTGTGGTTGTGGTAGGGATGGATTAAAACCTCCTCCTGAATATGCCTGAGGTTGAGTAGAAACTGGAGGTATAAAAGGAATAAAACCTCCTCCAGAATAAGTCTGAGTTTGTTGAGGAAACGGAGAAGAGTTTGTATCTGATACAAACGCCGTTTGTAATTTTGGTTGCCTCAGACTAGCTGACAGGTCAAAACCTCCACCACAATACATTTCAATATTCTGAGGAGCAGCAATGCGTTTTGCTTTTCGGATTTCTTCATCATTTTTATGTTCCAGCTTCTGTACAAATTCATAGATAGTTATAGTGTCAGCATCTAGAATACCTGTATGTTTTAGAAGCTCAATGTATGGACTCCACTTTGGTGGTAGAGAATCAGCAAATCGTGCACAAACTTCCTTTTGAGATGCAGTAACAGCATAGGCAAACATCTCACTAATCAAATGATAAAACCGTGTGGTCATATCATTTAGAGTTTCGTTTTCCAAGAACTGGAATGATTCGAACTCTTTCTTTAATAAATCATGTCGTGTCTTTCTGGAAGCTGCGTTTCCTTCTCCTCTTGTCACCAAACAATCCCATAAGGATTTCGTGTCCGTACAATAAGAAAACTGATGATAGATATCTTTATGAAGTGCTTGAGTAAGAACAGCAAACGACTTTTTCTCAAATTCATATGCTTTCTTGTCATTTTCCTGCATGTTAGTAAAACCTTCGGCCGTTGACGCTGCTACTTCAAGAGCATCATTGCGTGGAGTAATGAAACACCTCCAAATATCAGTGCTTTGACCTTGAACATATGTAATGAAACGACCTTTCCATGATGGAAACTCGTTCATATGATTCAACTTTGGCGGGCGATTGTTGCTACCCGTTTCGCTCTCACTAATCAACAGATTTTGAATGTTTTGGTTCTGATTGGATGCCAAAGCCCATTGTCCGGCACTTATAGTAGGTTGACCAAAAACACTCTTCACCCACGCTGCTGCGGACGTCGGATCTTCACGTGGTCTAGAATCCATACTCCAATCCCATGGACTAGTACAACTCATATTTGATGTATGTATGATAGTACCTGCACAAATTCTTGAAAACAAACAGTAAGCAAGCTGATATAAGTCTTCTGTTTAAAACAGATCTGTTTTCGACGAAACAGAGTTCACGAAACAGGTTTGTTTCATCTGAATGAATGACGACGAAACAGACTTGTGATAATTGTGATTCGTGGCGAAACAGAATTTGTTTCGTCAAAGATGTTGCGACGAAACAGATGTGATTCGTCGGCTGTGTGTTTCGTCAAAACTGGGTAAAAGTCAGTTGGTTTAGATATTTAAAATATCTATTGATCAGTCAAAGGATAAGATGAGACAACAAAGATATTTAAACCTGACACAAGTATGTTTGTAACTTCTA
Source organism: Helianthus tuberosus (assembly GCA_030545235.1). Lineage (NCBI taxonomy): Eukaryota > Viridiplantae > Streptophyta > Magnoliopsida > Asterales > Asteraceae > Helianthus > Helianthus tuberosus. The sequence goes on along the minus strand of CM060352.1, from coordinate 8,659,160 downwards.
TTTTCAACGAAACAGTGACTTTACTGAAACCAATTATAACCTTTTACACAAAAGTCAAGTAATGTTATTTTAAGTTATAACACTTGATTTAATCAATTTTAACAGATCAAATACTCAGTTTTTATAAGAACACTTATGAAGATATGAAGAACACCACCAAGAACATGAAGTTTCCGATGAGTTTTCCGATCACCGATAAATTTCCGAAACACGAAAATACACTAGATTTTCACTAAAAACCCGGTTTAAAGCATAAACAAACAATCTAACTTAGGTTTTTGATAAAAATCTGTAGCAAACAACACTAAAACAGCAGATTTATGAATATTTTTCCAGAAAATATTAATTTTTCAAGAACTCATTTTCAGAAAAACACACACAAAATACTTGATAAAAACCGAACAAGTTTGATTTTAAACAAGGATAAGAGCCAATGCTCTGATACCACTTGTAGGTCCCGAAATCTGAGGATCGATTACGAACCGAATCTCTTGTTTATAGTAAACACGGTTACGTGTGCGGAATCCACGTAACTATGCCAAATCAAACATATATAGCATAAATAACAACGGATTAATCAATGAAACACAATCTATTGATTAACGGGATGAGAACCGATTACAACTGATACAAACACAGTTCAGACGGAATTTTGGCAGAGTTTTGTTACTATGGTCTGTTTCTCATCTCTGAGTTCAAATGAACACAAAGTGTTGCTTATATAGTCCCTGGACCACTGATATCGACGAAACACACAAGTGTTTGACGAATCTGAACATGGGCCAGACATTGGGCCTGGAACAGCCCAATACATGACGAATCAAGGTCTGATTCGTCAGTTCATGACGAATCAAGGTCTGATTCGTCATGACCTTCAACGAAACAGAAGTGATTACGAACCGAATCTCTTGTTTATAGTAAACACGGTTACGTGTGCGGAATCCACGTAACTATGCCAAATCAAACATATATAGCATAAATAACAACGGATTAATCAATGAAACACAATCTATTGATTAACGGGATGAGAACCGATTACAACTGATACAAACACAGTTCAGACGGAATTTTGGCAGAGTTTTGTTACTATGGTCTGTTTCTCATCTCTGAGTTCAAATGAACACAAAGTGTTGCTTATATAGTCCCTGGACCACTGATATCGACGAAACACACAAGTGTTTGACGAATCTGAACATGGGCCAGACATTGGGCCTGGAACAGCCCAATACATGACGAATCAAGGTCTGATTCGTCAGTTCATGACGAATCAAGGTCTGATTCGTCATGACCTTCAACGAAACAGAAGTTTGATCATTGGCCTGTTTCGCCATGAAGTGTTCCGACGAAACAGAAGTCTGTTTCGTCGAGGACTGCAACTGTTGTGGTTGTTCCTGTTATCAGACAGCAACAATCAGCAACATATAAACATAGTAATGACAAAACTACCCTTTAATGCAACATGCATTGTTCATAATACATTACATACCAAAAGAGACAAATAAGTTGTACACAAGTAGATAGGAGGATATCTGACTTGGTCAACATAACATACAGACTCGATAATTAATAAAAGACCATTACAAAATACATCGTTAAACAAGACTAGTTACAGACACTAAAAATGCATCAACAAAAGGGAAGCAAAAAAGGCGGTGACCGAGGCAAAAAACACAGCATATAAGCAAATGTATGAACGTTTGGAAAGGAAAGAGGGGGAGCATGATATGTTCAAGATTTCCAAAGCTAGGGAGCGAAGAAGACAAGATCTAGGAGTAGTAAAGTTTATCAAAGGAGAGGATGGACGTGTTTTAGTCAAGGCACAAGACATTAAGATGAGATGGCAAACCTACTTCCATAATCTTTTCAACCACGGTAGGACATACCAACATGAAAGCAGCAATTCCAGGATTCAAAGGCGACAACAGAATAATTGCTACTGCAGGAGGATCACACATGACGAGGTGAGGATGGCACTTAGGAAGATGGGAAGAGGGAAGGCAGTGGGTTTGGACAACATACCGATTGAGGTGTGGAAGTGTTTGGGAGAAGAAGGAGTCCGATGGTTAACACTTTTGTTCAATTGTATTTTCAAGTCTGGAAAAATGCCTGATCAGTGGAGGAGTAGCGTCGTGGTGCCTTTATACAAGAATAAAGGAGACGCTCAATGTTGTGGGAACTACAGAGGAATCAAACTGCTAAGTCACACTATGAAGCTCTGGGAGAGGGTAATTGAAACTAGAATTAGAAGAGAAACTCAGGTTTCAGTAAACCAATTTGGATTCATGAAAGGGAGGTCAACTACAGAAGCGATACATATTCTAAGGAGGCTGATGGAAAAATTTAGAGCAAAGAAGCAAGATTTACATATGGTGTTTATTGACCTGGAAAAGGCATATGACACTGTCCCACGGCAACTGATATGGGATAGTTTGGAGGGTCGAGGGCTACCGGGGAAGTATATAGACATAATTAAGGATACTTACGATAGAACGGAAACTAGTGTCCGCGCGCCTGTAGGAGATACAAACTTCTTTCCTGTGGAGGTAGGACTACACCAGGGGTCTGCGTTGAGCCCTTTTCTTTTTGCGGTTGTCTTGGATGAGTTGTCCAAGTTGATTCAGGAGACAGTTCCGTGGTGCATGCTTTTTGCAGACGATATTGTGTTGGTTGCAGAGACTAAACAGTGCCTGAACGCGAGGATAGAGGAGTGGCGAGTAGCTTTAGAGGGCAAGGGCCTAAGGATTAGTCGATCTAAGACTGAGTATCTACACTGTGATTTCAGCGATGTAGCCATTGACGATGAAACCCAAATCACCATTGAGGATCAATTGGTCCCGCAGGTAACAAGATTTAAGTATCTGGGGTCGTTTGTACAAAGAGATGGTGACATAGATAGTGATGTAACCCATCGCATACAGGCTGGCTGGTGTAGATGGAGGGCAGCCAGTGGGGTATTGTGCGATAGGAGGTTCCCAACTAAACTAAAGGGGAAATTTTACAGGGTAGCAGTTAGGCCAGCTATGCTTTATGGAACAGACTGTTGGGCTACCAAGAAGACACAAGCGCGCAAGATGGAGGTAGCAGAGATGAGGATGTTGAGGTGGATGTGTGGACATACGAGGTTAGATCGGATAAGAAATGAGGTTTTTAGGGAAAGACTAGGAGTGGCTAGTATAGCGGAGAAGATTAAGGAGGGGAGATTGAGATGGTTTGGGCATGTGAAGCGGAGGGAAGCGACGGCACCGGTTAGAGTAGTAGAAACTCTTACTGTGGAGGGGAGGAGAGGAAGAGGCAGACCCAAACTGACATGGGATGAGCAGATTAGGCATGATTTACTAGAGTTGCATCTTTCTGAGGACATGGTCCACGATAGGACTTCGTGGAGGCGTAGGATTAGGGTTAAGGATTTCTAGATGATATTGCAGTAAGGTCTTAGGTGTTTTTAAGGGACGTAGGCTTTTCTTTTTCTTTAAGGGACTTTTCCGGTGATTGCCTTCTTGTGTTTATGCCCTAATGATGTTGTATGCTATTATACATGATTTCCATTGTGTTAACGCCAAAATGATGTTGTATGCCATTATACATGATTCACATTATATTGTGCCACTCTTATCATTTTCTTGGTATGGGCGACTTCTTATTTCTGTATTCTTTCTATATTCTTTGACTTGGTGTGTTGGTTTCCTGTTCGTTTTCGAGCCGAGGGTCTCTCTGGAAGCAGCCTCTCTATCCCTATGGATAGAGGCAAGGTCTGTCTACATCCCACCCTCCCCAGACCCTATAAATAGCTCTGCTATTTGTGGGATTTACTGGGTATGGTTATGGTTATGGTATGATGTTTGGGACAATGTGCTGGAAATTCGGTGATAAAAGGTGAACATTTTTAATATAATCTGAGTATTTTGATTTAGGGATAGTTGCATAAAAGGCCTCCATCTTTAGTCTTTTGCTGACGTGGATAGTTTTCCGCTGACATGGATGATGATGTGGACATATGAGGAGAAAAAAAAAGTTTTTTTTTGTTTTTTTGCTGACATAGACATTAATTTTTTTCCACCTCATATGTACACATCAGCGAAAAACTAACTGGGTTAAGTTTTTTTTTTAACGGAGGTCCATTGAGAAAAATTAGTTAGAAAGTAGGGACTAGTGGTTATTGGGATTATTATTGGCCAACTGAGAAAATGTGGGATTATTAAAATTCAATTTGCCACTTTTTAAAATATTTATAGTAGTCAGACCATGTTAGTGGTAAAAAAAGTGATGACTTGGCAGTAAATTTGCTGACGAGGCACTGATGTGGCGCTAACGTGCTTATGAAACCAGCTCACCTAACTTAAAGCATAGTTTTTGAAGTCTGATGGTTTTTTCTTGCCTAAAATAAGCTCATTGCCTGAAACAGAAATCATAATCATACTAAAGGTAGTTAAGTTGACTATTAATCAAATAATTCGTAACTTTTTCAGGGAAACACAGCAGGATATTTTTAATGCAATGGGATCAATGTATGCTGCAGTTTTATTTATTGGAATTACTAACGCCGCTTCAGTCCAACCAGTGGTTTACGTTGAAAGGTCTGTTTCATACAGAGAAAGAGCAGCAGGGATGTATTCTGCTTTACCATTTGCATTTGCACAGGTACATTCTGCTTAAATGTTTGCACTATTAAAACATATAGTCTTAACATAATTTATTTTTTACTTTTTGCAGGTTGCAATAGAGTTCCCTTATGTGTATGTGCAATCGCTTGTGTACAGCCTTATTTTCTACTTTTTAGCTTCGTTTGAACGGAGTTTTTTTAAATTATTTTGGTACATATATTTTATGTACTTCACATTACTATACTTTACCTTCTTTGGAATGATGACAATTGCTGTTACACCCAACCATAATATCGCTGCTATCGTTGCTGCTCCTTTTTACATGTTGTGGAACCTTTTCAGCGGATTTATGATCGCTCGCATGGTAACTAAACTTTTATTATTAATTTTTTTATTCTTTTTGTATTTTATAAAAAAGGTTCATTTTAGTCAATGTTGATCAACAGAGGCTTCCTATATGGTGGAGATGGTATTATTGGGCGAATCCAGTATCATGGAGTTTGTACGGGCTGCTGACGTCACAATATGGAGATGTGAATGAACCCTTAAAGCTTGCTGATGGTTTGCATTCAGTTCCGTTACGACAGTTTCTTAAAGACGAATTGGGGTACCGCCATGAATTTTTGGGTGTTGCCGCCACTGCAGTGGTGGGTTTCTGTCTATTGTTTGCTATGACATTTGCATTTACTATGAAATCCTTCAACTTCCAAAGGAGATGAAGGTGTGTAAATTGTAATGCCTCTAAAAACTAGTTGACAGGGCGTCGGGAATCCTCCAACAAGTGTTTGTTTTGTGTTGTCCTCTTAAATGCATTTACACCCAACCATAATATCGCTGCTATCGTTGCTGCTCCTTTTTACATGTTGGGAAACCAGGGATAGCCCCCGGGCAAACCTTTTATTAATAACGTTCAAATGAGAATACAAACAAGAGCATTTGGCTAAGGCGACACGCCAAAAAACCAAACCTCAAAAAAGAACAAACAAAAAAACCAACAAACAAAAAAACACCAAACTAAAAAAAAATGAAAAGAAGCTAAACTCCTCGAGCGATGTCTCTAGCCGATTCATCCGTCTCGGATTCAACCTCTATCTCATCTTCATTCTTTGTTTCAATCATCGCTTCATTCACCGGATCAAACTTCGTTAACATCACATAGTAAGCTCTTAGTTTTTCCGACCAAGATTTAAAGACATCATCCGGCGGTTGCGTATTCGTCTCGTAATCCTTTTTACATGTTGTGGAACCTTTTCAGTGGATTTATGATCGCGCGCATGGTAACTAAAGTTTTAGTATTAATTTTTTTATTCTTTGTGTATTTTATAAAAGAGTTAAATGTCATTTTAGACCTTGTGGTTTGGGTCATTTTGCCAATTTAGTCAAAAGGTTTCTTTTTTCTCCTGTGGTTCCAAAAAGGTTTCACTGTTGCCATTTTAGTCCACTGGGTTAACTTCATCAATTTTTTCTGTTAACCAGAAGGGCAATTCGGTCATTTTATATATAATGTTGTTAACTAGAAAGACAATTCGGCCATATAAAATGAACGAATCGCCCTTCTCGTTAACAGGAATAATGGATGAAGTTAACCCAGTGGACTAAAATGGCAACAGTGAAACCGTTTTGGACCCACAGACAAAAAATGAAACTTTTGGACTAAACTGGCAAAATGACTCAAACCACAGGGACTAAAATGGCATTTAACTCTAAAATAAAAAAAGGTTCATTTTTGTCAATGTTGATCAACAGAGGCTTCCTATATGGTGAAGATGGTATTATTGGGCGAATCCAGTATCATGGAGTTTGTACGGGCTGCTGACGTCACAATATGGAGATGTGAATGAACCCTTAAAGCTTGCTGACGGTTTGCATTCAGTTCCGCTACGACAGTTTCTTAAAGATGAATTGGGGTACCGCCACGAATTTTTGGGTGTTGCTGCCACTGCAGTGGTGGGTTTCTGTCTATTGTTTGCAGTGACATTTGCATTTACTATGAAATCCTTCAACTTCCAAAGGAGATGAAGATGTGTAAATTGTAATGCCTCTAAAAACTAGTTGACAGGGCGTCGGGAATCCGCCAACAAGTGTTTGTTTTGTGTTGTTTGCAGATTAAATATAGTTATACACTGAGGGTGTACAAGGCATGAAATATAGAAATAAATAGAAAATATTTAGGTTTTTGTAATTTGGACAAAGTCATATAGGTGACAAATATGTACAATGGATATTCAATTTCCTTTTTAGTTTGAACAAATCTTGTCAATGAGACTAAACATTGTTTAGTTTGTATAATCTCAGTGATATACATATACATATATACACACACATGCACACATCCCTTTCAAAGAAATATATCCTTGGGATGTTATATATTTAGTAATAGATCACCTGTATATCCTCTTAAATGCATTCCGTGAAACAAACACTACATTAAGGTAGTCATATATCTTTGGAATCTCTAGCAAACTGCACTTCTATGTGTGCTTTAAAGAAAAAATTAAAACTCTAATCTGACTAGTTGTAGCAAACAACTCCCAGGAAACAGTGACAGACGTACCATATGCTGGACGCGTACTATACGCCCAAGCCAGCGTAGGGTACGTCGGCTACACATCTGGCCCAATGTTTTGCTCAACGTAAACCAAACGTAGCTCAGAAGGTTACCTTCTGAGCATAGGATCCCCTTGTGCAGGGTATGCTACGCTGGTTGGCGTAGCCTACACCCCCATCAACCCCATCCTTTAAATTCTAAGTAAAACACCTTGTTTGACCCATAAAACTTCGTTTAAACTTCTGACAAGCATTTCTCAATCTTTAAGTTAGTTTCATGTGTGCACACTTCATCTCAAGTATGAAAAACAAATAAATTAATAAATAAATTTTACATACTTCCCTTGAATCCGTACATGAATACAAATATTGCATTGCTTATCACAAAATCAATAAATGCACCATCCAACATACTTTCATAATTCAAATACATCTTTTTACCCATTAATCAAGGTGTCTAGTAGAAGATATGATGCTTGTATATCTAGCTCGTCTCCTTATGTTTTCAACATTTATCCATGTTAAAATAAGACACTTTAAAAGGGTTTAGCTCTCTTTAGCATGGATAATATGAAGACTTCTGTTGGCTAAATTTATTTTTAAATAAATATTTACAAATATAATTTTTACCATGATTTTTATATAAAGTTTACCATAATTTTTGTTACAAAAATTATAAACATTGAAGGTTGGTTTTTGATAATAAATGGGACTAAATATGTATTTAGGAGAATATATATTTAGATGTCACCATGTGTGTGAATATTTGTATATTATGTGTATTATTTATATTATTTTACGACTTGAAATAATATAACTCATCAAAATACCAAGAAATAACAACACAAAATATTACCAAAATTCCAAGAAATAAATATACAATTTATACCCAAAATATTGGAGAAACCGAGCAAGGAATATAACCTACAATAATATTCCGGAAATAAATTCACAAGTATATTTTGGTAAATGGTATTTTGGACACCAAGAAAACAAAGATTTGATTTTACAATTATTACAAAAATATATTATATTTTTGACAAGAAGAAAATATATTATTTTTGGGTAAATAAAAATATATATGTTTTCTTGAAATTGTTTGAAGATATATTATTTTTGGGAGAAATATATATTTTCTTAAATAAACATAGAATACATTATTCTTGGATAAAAAAAAATAGATTTATATATTTTCTAAGTTAAACTAGAAAATATATTGTTTTTGAGGTTTATATGAAAATACAATTATTTTTTCCAAGGGAAAAATTATAAATAATTTTTCTATATAAGATTTCCTAAAATATATATATTTTGAGAATATATATTGGTGAATTGTTATTAGAAATATTATTCCGGAAAAATTAATACAAAAGTTAAGTATATGAATACTTAATAAACACAATAAAAATACGTATTCTCATACGTATAAATATACACCGGAATACGCCACCAATACTTGGCAAATATACAAGTCCAATATACACAAGTATGATTATACCCATCCTTGGGAGAACACATACGTATAACTGCATGATATACCAAGTTAGAATGTATTGTTTTAACAAATATTCCAAATGATTAATAAATATAATTTAAGTTAAAATATTATTATTTTAACAAAATAATTATATACTTTGGGATATACAAGTACTTCAAAAACGTAACTCAAGGATGCTAAGACATAACAACAAATACAAAGAGTCGTTACACGACCTAAACGTCTAATAACACATGGCACGTGTGTAGGTAGTTGTACGACTCATAGAAGGACCTTTGAGCATACGAGATAGCAGGACGCAAACTTGTGAGTTCATGTCCCCTTTTCTTTTATTGTTTTCGGATTTATAACTCTCGGGGATGGAATACATGTTACGAATGTTCAAATGGTATGATTTGGTTATGAAATGAACAATTAGATCATGTGAGCATAAATTGAAATTGAAATGCCAATAACTCTCATAAGAATTATGGACAAAGGTTAGATCTAACGGGTACGGCCGGGCCCCACTCATGGTCCTTATGTTACCCCTTAGAGTGCTTTAGTGTCCCAGTCGAGGTGATTCGACAACGGTCAAGGGTGATTTGACACAATCAAGGTGATTTGATACAGTCAAGGGAATTTGACACAATCAAGGTGAATTTGACACAGTAGAGATGAATTCGACACAGTCGAGGGGATTCGACAAGGACAAATGTCTACTCGTATTGAGTACTCCCTATGTCTTCACATACATTAATGTCCTTGCAAAACATTAATTTGATCTGTTCATAGACGCTTTTCATACCTGTTTTTAAAGGAGTCTCTCAAACGTTTACAAGCTTATCAGTACTCATACAAAACGCATGAACTCGCTCAACTTTTGTTGATGTTTTCAAAATTACATGTATTTCAGGAAACAAGTTGGATCTTGGGCGCTGGTGTTGTTTCAGGATATGAATAACAAGTTTAGATGTCATCCACTTTTGTTGGTCTATAACTTAATCAGAGGTTGTGTCGTTTGAAATTTAACTGACTAGTGTTTGTAATATTTTAAACTTCATGAATGGATGAACATCATTTTGATCATATAGTTGTTTATTATAATTGAATGCAATGATATTGAACAAGTCACACATCATACGCTTCCGCAAAAGTCAGGGTGTGACAGCGTTGTTTATCACCATGGGTCACGTCAAGACGTCTGTCATGAACCATATTCAAGTAAAGAAATGATTCTTCGAGACGATAGAGGTAGATCATGGAAATTCCGACTCAACAAACATGGTAAAAAACGATTTCTGGGTTGCAAACGGTAATGCGTACAAGTTTGATTTAAATTTTCAAACGGATTAATGGAAGGTAATGCGTACAAATTTGAGCTGGGTTGCAAATAGACTAATGGGATTTGTTTCAAAGTAATTATGTGAATTAAATACATGTATCAACATATTTGTCAAACATGCTCTGAACACATGCCGACTGCAAAGTTACTAGCTCCAGACAGAGCCGTTCCTATGTTTTCGGAGGCCCTAAGCAAACTATAAAGTGGAGGCCCAATTTCGTTATTGACTAACATTAGAGGTGCAAAAATCAGGTTTTTCTAATACCCAATTTCGGGAACCAAACCGTGTTTCGGTATGATCAGGTATTAGAAAATCGGGTTTTTAGATACCTAGACATTAATACCCTATTTTCTATTTTTTTACACAATATAAATCCATTTTAATTTTTAATTTGCTTTGTATTTGATAAAAATACTTGAAATAATTACAGTATCACAACTTTATTTAATTAATATATCTCAGTCTTTCGTTTAATGCCACTAGAAGGATGCGCCAAAAGGAAAAAAAAAATATATTGCTTATGAGTCTTTCGTTTAATGTCACCAGAAGGATGCGACAAAAGGAAAAAAAAAATTTGCTTATGAGATTCGAGCTAGGGTCTTTACAAAACTAGGGTAGGACTAATACCACTACACTAGCAAAGTTAATAGATATATAGAATCAAAACAATTATATATTATATATTATTTTTGTATTAAATGGAGGCCCTAAAAGTTTGGAGGCCCTAGGCCCGAGCCTAGGTTTTGATAAGCATTGGGCCGGCCCTGGCTCCATATCAGCGTTGTTTATCACCCTGTGTGAGCATTGGAATCCCAACAAACAGTTTTGCAATTACTTCTTAATAGATTAAACAAGGATCGTTCTAATGGATTAAAGAGAAAAGGCACTAAGAGATGGTTTACAAATGCATATCCCGCATTCAAATGATGCCTCCATACGTGTAGTTATTCGGAATGTTTCGAATCATCATAGAAGACGTGTCAGCTCTGCTTGTGGATTTTAAGAGATAGAATACCCTGAACTCGAGTTCATTAAGAAATAATGGCTGCTGACTAATTGCAAGACTATTTGTCGGGCTTCCAATGCTCATACAGGGTGATAAACAACGCTGATCTAGAATTGGAGAACCTTGGTGGTTTCTAGACCCAACCCCACGTTGATAGCTTCCCCTGCAAACCTATACTACATGATAAATATTTTAAAATGTTTTTTGTTTAAAAAATAAAAGAATTCTTTTATTAAACTTTGTTAAAACTATGATTAAATGTATACACAAATTTGTAAAAAAAAAAAAAGATCCGCCCCTGCAAACCTATACTACATGATAAATATTTTAAAATGTTTTTGTTAAAAAAATAAAAGAATTCTTTTATTAAACTTTGTTAAAACTATGATTAAATGTTTTTGTTTAAATATTCTATACGATCCGTATAGGCCTATACGACCCGTATTGGTCCAGCCGCCAGACAAGAACTCACACATGCAGATTGACTTTTGACTTTTGAAGCAATACGACCCGTATAGACCAATACGATGCGTATTGAAAAAGTAAAGTGTACAGACAATAAAAAACATTATTCTATATATTAATAAACCAAGCTTATGAATAGTAGTTGTCACATCATGATGAATAGTAACGAATAGTAAATTTTCCTTATTGGTTGGTTGTCTTTGTTGACTTCTTTATAGTGAGTTCCATCCTTTGATGTTATTGTTTATATACTTTTGGTTTCTTTAACATGATCTATTTGTATGTTTGGTAAAGTGGTTTGTGTGTTGTTTTAGTTTGCAAAGGGGATGGGTTCAAGTCCCACTCTTTACATTTTTTTTATATCTATTATATTAACTATTACCTATTACCTATATAAACAAAGTTAATGAATAGTGTTTTAATGCTACATGGTATCGTTGTTTCATCGTTAATCACGAGTACCGTACGATTGTACGAACAATAACGCTATCGCACAACTTTTTGTTGGTTTTCTTTAACTTTTAATGATTTATTTATTTTAGTTTCAGGGGTAGGGATGAGTACGGTGCCAACCGATACCGAATCCGAATCGCAAAAACACTGTTCTTCAGGTTCTCTTTTAGTGTTTTTTTTTACATTTGTTTAATTTTTGTCAGTGGTTCCATGCGCAAGGCTCTCGCAGTGATTTCAAAATACATATAAACACAGACTAAATCACAAAAGAAGTACGCCGCAACGCGGCGACCATAATAAACCTAGTTGCTTTTAAAAAGATATCATTTGTCAAGTCGTTTGGTTGATATGTAATCCTTGCAATAATATAGACCACATGTAGTAAGTGGATAAGAAACTCTTTATCATTTCTTCACTTTCTTGCTTTGGTTTTCAAACACACTGTTCTTGGATCACCATCGATCTTTGAAGGGCTTAGAGATACTTTTGATTGTAGTATTTCGAAATACTAATCATGGCAGAAGCGGCTGTTGCGGCCCTTGTGAAGGAGGTGGTGCGGATACTGGGTTCTGTAGCTAACCAAGAGCTTGCTCTACTCAGGGGACTTGAAGGCGATATTTCGAGTCTCAAGAATGATTTCGAGCAGATCCAAGCTGTTCTTCAAGATGCAGAAGAGAAACACGTCAAGAATAACACTGTAAAGGTATGGCTTAAGCACCTCAGATCTGTCTCCTTGGAGGCAGAAAATGTGTTGGACGAGATCTCAACTGAAGCGTTGCTACAAAGCCTATACAAAAAAAGAATCAAATACAGGGTAAAAGCCTTCTTCTCTCCCAATCATAATAAATTTATGTCCCGTGTTAGGATTGCTCACAAAGTTAAAGACATAAGAAAGAAGCTTGATGACATTGCATTTAAGAGATTTGAGTTAGGTTTGATCCCTTCGGATGCTATAAGTGATGTAGATGATATGGTAGTTGAAAATGAGATGCCAAATAGAGAAACTAGCTCGCTTATACATGATTCTTCAATCATCTTTGGAAGAGATGAAGAGATGGAGATGGTGGCTAAAGCGATATGTGACCAAGATGTCGGAAAATGTGACAATGGTGAGGTTCCGGTGTATTCTATATGGGGTATGGGAGGTTTGGGAAAGACCACTTTAGCTCAGTTAGTTTATAACCATGAAAGGGTGAAGCAATGTTTCGAGTTAAAATGCTGGATCTATGTTTCTGAAAAGTTCCAGGTTATGGAGATAATGAAAAAAATCATTGAGTCCATAGATAATCGTGGGTGTACACTTACATTGCTAGATAAGTTGCAAGAGTCCCTTCAAAGCAGGTTAGGGGGGAAGAAATTTTTGGTTGTACTAGATGACGTTTGGGTTGAAGATGATGAAAATGAAAAGAGCATGTGGGAGGAGCTAAGAAAAACATTAAGGTGTGGGGCAGATGGGAGTATTGTTGTGATGACAACACGATCCCAAGCATCTAGTCAAATGTTTAGTAAGGCTCCCAAGTTACAACATAAACTGGGATGTTTATCAGGAGATGACTCGTGGTTACTATTCAAGAAGTATGCATTTGCACAGGGAAGAGAGAGGAACAACATAAGTGAACTAGAGCCTATTGGAAGGGAGATAGTTGAGAAATGTAAAGGACTACCTTTAGCAGTGAAGACCTTGGGTAGCTTAATGTGGTTGAAAAGTAGTACAAGCGATTGGCAACATGTGAAAGACAACAACTTATGGGATTTGGATGAAGTTAAAGTCGTGCCTGCTATTTTGAAGTTAAGCTATGATAAACTGCTTCCACATTTAAAACGATGTTTTGCTTATTGTTGTTTGTTTCCAAAAGGTTGTGAAATGGAAAAGTATGTACTGATTTCATTGTGGGCGTCAAATGGTTTCATTCCACCCAAAGGAGGAAAAGACTCGTATATGCTTGGCGAAGAAATTCTTAACTGCTTTGTTTGGAGGTCATTCTTGCAGGTTGTTAAGCCCAAAAAATATGGGGATGGTATTTATAGATATAAAATGCATGATCTGATGCATGAGGGTGGTATTTATAGATATAAAATGCACGATCTGATGCATGACATGGCACATGATGTGATGGGGCATGATTGTTTAGTTATAGAGCGTGCAAGTAACAAGGTTGAGATACCAAATGGTGTGCTTCATTTGAGCGCGTTCTGCCCCGTTCAGTTTTCACATGAGGATTTAGGAAAGTTAACATCGTTAAGGTCAATATTCATGTTCAGGTACGTGGATGAACGTAGCAAAATTTTCAAGCAAGCTTATCTAAGGGTATTACACATGACTGATTTTTTGGAAAGGACATTCCCTGAATCATTTTGCCAACTCAAACATCTAAAATACTTGTATTTACCAAATAGAAGTATAAAAGTTTTACCCGAGTCAATTATGTATCTCCAAAACTTGGAATACTTGAACTTATCAGGTTCGCGTATAAAAGTTTTACCTAAGTCGATTATGTATCTCAAAAACTTGCATTGCTTGAATCTATATTCATGCTCAAATATAGAATTTTTGCCTGAGGGGATTACTTATCTCCAAAAGTTGCAAATGCTATATTTGGGTAGTTGTCTTTCACTGCGTAAGTTGCCTGATGGCCTGAAACACATGAGAAATCTTCATTGTTTAGACATCCATCGTGTTCCACTCAAACATTTTCCGGTAGGAATCAAAGAATTAACCGGTTTGCGAACACTTTCAAACTTTCCTGTTGGTAAAGGGTATGAGGCCAAAATAGGGGAATTGGGGGATTTAAATCTACTTGAGGGCAGGTTGTTGTTAGAACAGCTTGAGAATGTTGGAAGTTTAGGAGAAGCCAAGAGTGCCAAACTTGAATGCAAAAGAAATCTGTTGGATTTGGGGTTGTGTTGGTCTACAAATATGCAACCAGAAGAGCTTGTAGATGAAGAGGTTCTGGAGGGACTAGAACCAAATCCGAGTCTCAAGAAATTGTTAATATATGGTTACATGGGAACGATTATTTCTCCCAGTTGGTTGGTGAATTTAGAAAATTTGGTTGAAATTTCATTTTATGAGTGTGATCGTTGTGAGCATATTCCAACACTTGGGAGATTACCCAATCTTAGGGTCATTAACTTGATTTCCATGGATTCTTTTAAGTGTTTCGTTGATGACGACACAAACATGTTAGGCGACACCACCAATATGTTTCTTTCTGTAGAAGAATTACACATCAGAAACTGTTGGAGGTTGGTTTCCTTACCAAGCAACCTTCCAAAACTCAAGGTTTTAAAGTTAAAGGAGTGCAAAGCTTTAGTTTCTCTACCGGATGAGATTCAGAGTTTCAAGGATTTGAAACGACTTACTATAAGGAACTGTGAACAATTAGAGGAAAGGTATAAAGAGGATACAGGTGTAGAATGGCCTAAAATTTCTCACATTCCCCATGTCAAAATTTTTCATTTTTAGTTTTGAGAGTTGCTACTGTAGTTGATTGTACATGCTTCCCAAGCATGATGTACAACTCTTTCAAGCTGCCTCTATGTTTACATTGCCACGTGTTGCCACCTACCATTTCTTTTCCTAAGCCCACACACGTGAGAGCAGGACACCGGCCCACCACCATCACCATCACCGTGTCATCATCAGCCTACCGCTACCAATTCTTTGTAATATCCGTATCAGAACCGCCAACAGGTAGTTCGTCTGCCCTTATTTATGATTCAACCTATTTTTAATTTCAACTTTTTTAATTAATAACCTTGATTTTCAACTGTGAATTTCGCTGTTATTTATCTCTGTTCAATTTTTATTTTTTGCTTTCTGTTAATTCTTCTTTTCTAATATCTTTATTAATTGTTACACATAGGGTTTTGACTGTTTATTTACTTCTTTGACTTGCAATTTAAACTGTTTTAATTCTCCAGGTTGCTTAATATCATGTTAAACGTTTACTTTTCACTTAAATACTGTTTTTGTACAACTCTTGATGCAGGTATTGGTCTTTTTTTGGGTCTTCGAAAACTGCAGCTTCATTGATGGTTGAAAGGACTAATCAAGTTAGTATATAACTCTTAGCATACACAGTTCTATCTTCCATGTACCGTATATTTAGTCAATTAGCTTACATATTTTGCTTATGTTATGTGTTTTTAGGAAAATAAACAGAGATTTGTGTAATCAAAGTCAATGCAAAGGTTACAACTCACTGCTTTCAGTTGCGTCAAAATTCTTCGAGTTGGAACGACGTATTTTAGAAGCCGTCGATGGTGGTATGATTTTTTTTGGTTCCAAAAATGGTTACCGTTTAATATCTTTGGATAACTTTATTTATTAACTAAGTTCATGTTGAACTAAGACCATGTGTAGTGGGGCGTTTTTTAAAAAAAAAAAATTCAAAAAAAGCCGAATCACGCCCCTATCCCATTACATACCGGCGTTATCGGGCGTTTTTGGGGAAAAAAATTCGATTGGCGTGATTTGAAAAACGCCGGAACTCTATTTCTTTGCCCAATTGAACCTTGCCATTTGTGTATACTTAGTTTTAATTAAAAAAAAACAAAAGAAATTAGTTTTAGTTAGTTTTAATTAGAAGGTGGTTTAAAAGGAAGAAGAAGAAGCTTTTTCATTTTAGTCCCTGCATTTTGATTATATTTAAAAAAAAAAGATTTAAACTTCAAGTCTTTAAAAAGGATTTTGCATTTCAGTCCCTAAAGTTTTAATTAGTTTTGCATTTCAGTCCCTAAAGTTTTAATTAGTTTTTTTACTTTTGAATAGGTTTTTTTATTTCTAGTATTGTATTTTTTTTAATTTAATAAAGTATTTTAAGTTTTTAATTAAAAAAAATAATTGGAAGGGGCGTTATTGGGCATTATTCCCACTACGGCACTTTTGCAATAACGCCCAATAATGCCCCCATGCTAACTGGACTGCCACATGGCAGAAAACGCCCCATGGTGGGGGCATTATTGAGCTAACCACTACGCATGGTCTAATAAGGAAAAGTTATCCAAAGACCGTCCTCGCAAGTCGCATCCCACCTTTAGAATTTGAGGCTAGTTTGAAAAAAAAACACAATTTGGGTTACTGATTTCTTGAATTGGTTCTTTGATTATAAACAGAAAGATATTCAAGATTTATTGAGTTCCTCATCTTCTTAAGATAAAAGGTGTATTTTCTTGACCGAATAATTAAGGTTTTTAAGTGATTAAACTTATTAGGTTAGTCCTTTTCGGCATATGTATGTTTCAGGTTGTGAATCTGATTAATTTCTTGCAGCAGAGAGATAATAAGCAAATGGGGATATGCTCTTGAAGAATGTTGTAGCTATGGTGGTTTTGGTGTATGTTTTAGCGAATGTTTGATTTTGAAGTTTTTATTGTATTTGTGGTTGTGTTTGTACTTTGTAGTTGACAATATAGCGAATGTTTGATTTTGATTACTCATCTTACTTTTGTAATAAGAAGCTATAGCATATCAAATGTCATATGGTTTTGCTATAGTATTTGAAAAGCTTCACTTATGGCTATCATTCAACTTCCGAAAAGTCTCGACTTTCTCCTCCTTATGGACATGAGATCCGACGTGAAGCGGTGGGGTATATTACAAGTTATATCTACAAGGTAACATTCTTTTTCTCCTTGAGTGCATGCAAAGGCATAAAAATGATTAATATCATCTCTTTTTGTTTAAAAATCAACAAAGAACAAAGAGGTAAGCTTTGATTTAAATTATTATACTTATTTTTTCTTTGTGGCACTTAATTTCCTTAATTCAACTCATTTATAGTATCAAATCCAGCAGGTGTTCGCCTTTTCGATTGAAGACTTGTTGATCTGCACATCTATTGTGGTTTTGGGGCCGGGGGCGAATCTGAAAAGCGTGGAATGAATTCATATTCTCTAACAACGAGATGAGCATTGAAAACATTATTGCGGACGTCAAGGCACTCGGGTTCCTTTGGTACAAGAATCAGTCTAAAAACAAAGCGATGTCATGGTCTAATTGGTGTACTTTCATGCTGATGTGATTTTTTTTACTGCTGCTGTCCCTGTTTTCTTTGGGGTAGTGGTCTCTGTTGTTGCTGTGTATTTGTTAATAAAAGTTATCTTTAAAAAAATGAGTATTTTGATTTAGGGATAGTTGCATAAAAAGCATCTATCTTTGGTCTGGTTTTTAGTTCAGGTAATCAACTTTTAAAAACTGTGATTTATGGTAATCAACTTTTAAAAACTGTGATTTATGGTAATCTGACCACGTTACTTGTAAAAAATGATCACTTGGCAGTAAGTTTTGACCATGTTGACTTTGGGGTGGTCAGTACCTTAAAGCATAGTTTTTGAAGTCTGATGGTTTTTTCTTGCCTAAAATAAGCTCACTGCCTGAAACAGAAATCATAATCATACAAAAGGTTGTTACTTTGACTGTTAATAAAAAAAATCATATTTTTGTTTTCAGGGAAACACAGCAGGATATTTTTAATGCAATGGGGTCAATGTATGGATCAGTTTTATTTAATCGGAATCTTTTCAGCGGATTTATGATTGCTCGAATGGTACTAAGCTTTTACAACTAATTTTTTTCTTCGACTTAATTGCTCCATGTGGTTTGCTGTTTTTTCACATTTAGTCCCTAACTTTACATTCATGTTCCCTGTGTTTTGCTTGGTTGTTACTCGAATAGTCTCTAGAGTGGACGTCGATTAGTTTTTAATGTTAAATGAATGTAAATTAACTAAAATACCCTTCTTATTAAAAAAACAGTAAGTTGTAACAACAATCACCAAACCACCGGCAACCATTCATCCCCACCGATGCACTGGTGAACCACCGTCTCCGGAAACACCACCAGACGGTTCTAGTGATGTGTCTGCTGTTTCATGGTTCCGGGTTTAATGTGTTGTGTAGAAGTAGCAGCCTCTTTGGATGTGTTGGTGTGTTTGAAAATAATTTAGAAGGTTAGTTGGATAAAAGTTTAAATCTTGGTGCTAAATAGTTGTATTTTGAGGTTAGGTTTATGTTATTGTTTTAATAGAATTTTCATTTGAGTTTAGGTTTACGATACTACAATTGATGTCTGATTTTATACACTAAGCAACAGTTTTGAAAGAACTTTAAAGTTTAGATGTTATTAGTAAGAGAGTATTGCATTGGTGCGGATAATTATTTGATGTCAATGGTTGATAGGTTGCTAGGCTAGATAATGGATAAATCTGTGCAAATCAGGAGGAAGGACCACTAGATATTGAAATGTAAAATGTCATCTTACTGAATATGTTAGAGATCTAGTTCTTAAGGTTCACCGGAACAACTCCGCTTCCGGTAGGTAACGACGCACCGGATGTTTTCACCACCGTAATCTCTTTCACTGCTGGAGACGCATCCATTCCGATACAGATCTACTTCACTAGATGAAGTAGATGGTGGTGGAGATGTAGCAGATGGTGGTGGAGGATGTTGATGAAGAAGTAGGTGTTGGGTGGGTCCCACAAATAAAATAATTAAAATAAAATAAATATAAAATACATTTTAAGTGTTAGATGGGCAATTTTGTCAATTCACACTCACTTAACGTCACAAACTAACGCCCATCCACTCTAGGGATTATCCGAGTAACAACCGAGCAAACCATAAGGAACATGAATGTAATTTTAAAAAGTTGGGGACTAAAGGTGAAAAAACGGCAAACCACATGAACTATCCCGGCAATTAACTTTTTCTTCTTTTTGTATTTGATAAAAAGGTTCATTTTTGTGGATGTTGATTAACAAAGGCTTCCTATATGGTGGACTGGAGATGGTGTTATTGGGTGAATCAGTAGCATGGAGCCATGGAGTTTGTACGGGCTGCTTGTTGGGCTAATTAATTCCCACTCAATTAATTTGATTTGAGTTGGGCCAGCCCAAGTTACAAGTCGGTAGCTTGGTTATTGGAGTTTACTTAATCCACAAGCTCGTGGAATTAAAGTAGGATCATAACAAGTTGGTTATATCCAGAAAATTAGCAATTTAAATCTGTTTAGAATATTTAGCAAGTCTGTTTATTATGTATTATATATTATAATTTATTGCAAGACCCGTGTTATGAATTTACATTGAGATAGTTGGTAATCGGGCAACAAGCTGCGCCGCTACCCCTTTTTTAATAGCAAAACTAAGCCTTTTAAAAACTACGCCCATAGATCTCAGGGTCATAACATTACTATGCACGACCCTTTGAACTCGACTAAGTAGGTCCACAGCCTCTGGTACCAGAAAACCAAAAGTATCAAAAACAAATGGGATAAACACATGCTGGTTGTCAATGCACGCTTGGTTATACTTGTCTAGCAAGTTTGGTTAGACTATAAATATATCGAGTTAGGGTATATTGTAATCCAAGTTTTTGAGTTGGTTTTCTTGGTTAATGTTTAGGAATTGGGAGATATCCAGTTTTATTATTCTGTTTATTTGACCGTTCAAGAATCTGAAGAACAAAACTCAGCAGCTATCACGTTCTAGCAGTAGCCTCCGAACAATCGAGAGAAAAGGGAAGCAAGACTAGAGCGAGGCCTGTCAACTGCATTCACATACAGTAGACGACGGAAAAATAAGATGGGTGACGAAGGTAATGCGCAATCAATTGGTGTAAAAGAGAGCAACACAACATCTCTTCAATGTCTGATGTTGACATCCACGAACTACACAATCTGGGCAATGAGGTAAAAGGCAATCTTCAATGTTCACGGGGTCTGGGATATGATTGAACCGGGAATGAGTACTGATGCCAAGAAGAACAACATGGCCATAGCATTAACATTCCAGTCAATACCCGAGGAAACGATACTCCAGGTTGGGAACCTCACTACTGCGAAGCTGATGTGGGAGGCGATTAAAACTCGCCATCTTGGAGCTGAACGAGTTAGGGAAGCAAGGCTTCAGACTTATGTCGAGTTTGCTGCCCAGATTTTAAGTCTAGCATCGAAGTCGGCGTCATTTGGGTCGATTGTTGATGAGCAAAAGAAGGTCAAAAAGATTCTCAAAGGGTTACCAAAACGGTGCATACACATGGTAGCTTCTATTGAACAACTCATTGACTTAAAAACTATTGGTTTCGATGATGTAGTTGGAAGGTTAAAAGCTTATGAGGAACGGATTAAGGACGAGGAGTGTAACACCTCGTTTTATAGACAACATAAAAATATATAAAATTTATATTTCATATATAGTTGTTGAATGAGTAAGTAACGAGTAAAAGGGAAAATATCACAAAAATATAACCAAGTTTGTATACTGTTCTAATTAAGTCATTCAAACTTTTTTTGTCTCTCTAAAATAACTAAACTTTAATTTTATGTTCTAATTATGTGTAATTACCAAGTCACCAGGTAATCATTTTTTGTCTCTCAACGAGCCTGACGAGCTTCACATGCGAGGCTCGAGCTCTGGCTCGATAATTAAACGAGCTTTATTTTAAGCTCATGGTCGACTCGGGCTCGATAAGGTTCGGCTTGGCTCGTTTCAAACTTTTTCTCAAGCCGATCTCGAGTAGTTGTTGCTGTAGCTTAAAAGTGTTAATTGACATAAAAGGACACAGAATATTAATACTTGTTAGATATGTGATTATTGTCAAAGGGCATTTAGGTAAATTTGGATCACCTCATTGTTCCCCTTTTTTCAAACTTAAATTTTTCTTTTTGCACTCAGGTTACATCGGTAAAAGATCAAGAACAATATTGGTCACTTGACGAACATTACGAATACGTTCCCGTTGAGAAATTTGTAGAAGTGTTTAAATCAAACTTTCTCGGTAGAAATTTATCACCTGAGCTGGCGATTCCGTTTGATAAATGCCGTAATCATCCTGCAGCCCTTTCTACACACACTTATGGTGTAGAAAGAAT
This sequence comes from Helianthus tuberosus, assembly GCA_030545235.1. Taxonomy (NCBI): domain Eukaryota; kingdom Viridiplantae; phylum Streptophyta; class Magnoliopsida; order Asterales; family Asteraceae; genus Helianthus; species Helianthus tuberosus. The sequence continues at coordinate 8,637,388 of CM060352.1, read as the reverse complement.
GAAGCTACTCAAAATTAGTTTCAAATGGCAGATGTTACTTCTTAAACGTGAATCGTTGGTTTATATCTTCAAATACTTTCAGGTATATACTTACACACTTTTATTGTTTATTACACACTTTTTACATAAAATCACAAGATACTATATATGCACTCGTTCTTGATTCTACCAGTTTAGCAGGTCTTTGTTTGTCCTTTTCTTTTGGGATTTTATTATTATTAGAGTAAAATGCCATATTCGTCCCTGAGGTTTGGCCAGTTTTGCGACTTTCGTCGAAATGTTTGTTTTCCGCATCTGGATCCAAAACTTTTGAAATCTTGCCATTTTTATCCGGCTCGTTAACTCCATCCATTTCCTCCGTTAAGGCAAGGGTATCTTCGTTTTTTTGTTAACTTGGCAATTCGTTCTTTTTCACTTTATGTACAAGCATTTAGCATAATGTACAAGCATTTAGCATAATGTACAAGTATTCAAAAAAGACGAAATTACCCTTAAGTTAACAAAAAAGACGAAAATACCCTTGCCTTAACGGAGAAAATGGATGGACTTAACGAGCCGGATGAAAATGGCTAGATTTCAAACCTTTTGGATCCAGATGTGGAAAAATAAACCTTTGGACGATAGTGTCAAAACTGGCCAAACCTCAGGGGCGACATGGCATTTTATTCATTGTTGTTGTTGTTGTTGTTGTTTACAAAAGGAATTGAGGCATGGTATCTTACAAATTCCATTCTTGTTTATTTTATTTTTTTAACTGATTTTGATTGTTGTTTTTTTGCAGCTTATGTTGGTGGTTTTGGTCATGACGAGTGTATTTTTCCGTACAATTTTGCATCGCAATTCACTGGATGACGGTGGAGTTTATCTTGGCGCTCTATATTTCGCAATAGTTATGATATTATTCAACGGTTTTATGGAGGTCCCAATGTTAATAGCCAAACTTCCCGTTATCTACAAGCACAGAGATTTACATTTCTACCCCTGCTGGGTTTATACTCTTCCGTCTTGGCTTTTAAGTATTCCTTCATCAATTATAGAATCCGGTATTTGGGTGGCCGTCACATATTATCTCGTTGGTTTTGATCCCCAATTATCAAGGTGCATCTTCTTCAAATTATTTACTTTAGGAAATTGGATTTTAATAATCCCAACTTTAACATATTTGCCGACAATAGTCTCAACTAAGGAAATGTTTTGTGTCAGTCCCAACTTTTAACCTATTTCTCCCAACGATCCCACACTAACTAAAAGTTAACCCAGTTAGTTTTTGCTGACATGGACTCTCACACAAGCAGCTCACGTCATCAGAACTTTGCCACATAAGCAGTCCACTTTGCCACATAAGCAGTCCACGTCACCAAAACTTTGACTTATATGCCACATAAGCAGTCCATGTCAGCAAAACTTTTGACTCTTTTGCCACATAAGCAGTCTACGTCAGCAAAAACTAACTAGGTTAATTTTTAGTTAGTATGAGATCGCTGGGGAAAATAGGTTAAAAGTTGGGACTGTCACAAAACATTTCTTTAGTTAGGATTATTGTCGGCCAATATGGCAAAGTTGGAATTATTAAAATCCAATTTTCCTTTACTTTAGTATGTTTAATCATTAGTATTTAATTCCCATTATTTATATACTTTTATTATGTTGATATCTGTAGATGCTTGAAGCAGTTCTTGTTATACTTCTTGTTGAACCAAATGTCGATCGGTCTATTTCGTGTGATGGGATCTTTAGGCAGAAATATGATAGGCGCTAATACGTTCGGATCTTTTGCCATGTTGGTTGTCATGGCACTTGGTGGATTTATACTGTCTAGAGGTATATTTTTACCTTGTATTTTTTTTTATAAAAGGGCCAATTTTATGAAAAAGTGGCCAACTTTGGTCTGTTTTCTTTGGTAACCATCTTTTCAAAAAGCCAAAGAAAACCATAGAACCTTAAATATATAGTAAAATGCACGGATAGTCCCTGTGGTTTTGCAAAGTTTCAGCTATAGTCCCCAGATTTTGGAAATTACACTCATAGTCCCTGTGGTTTGACAGTTTGTTACGCAGATAGTCCCTGAAGTGGATGGGGGTTAGTTTTCTCCGTTAAGTCCATATGAAATTACAAAACTACCCCTTCCTTTTATTAAAATATAAGAAATAATTCACACCCACATATATATACATATAAACACACACACTCACTAAAAGTCACACACTGACTCTCTCTCTACTCTCTCTCTTTCTCAGGCAAACCCCCACCAGCACCACCACCTGCCACCAACACCTGCCACAACCCCCACACAACCACCATCAAATCCGGCAATCACCATCTCTACCGTTGGCACGTGCCTGTACAAAGGATCTACAAGGATCACCATCTCTACCATCGTGACGGAGACGCTAATGCTTCAAGGATCTACAACCTTTGAGAATATCGCCATCGGATGTGGACACAATAATGAAGGATTATTCGTCGGAGCTGCTGGATTAATCGGATTAGGCAGCGGACGGATATCATTTCCGTCACAAATCAACGCCACGTCATACTCTTATTGCCTTGTGGTGGATCGCGATTCCAATGAAGGGGACGAAGGAGTTACCGGCGGCAACAGGTGTGGCGTTGTTTTATACTTGTTATGATTTGTTCATTTGGCCTGATTTTGCAGGTTTCAGTTTCGTTTTGGCCCGATTTTGCTCCAATCCAGGTTTGATTTGGTCTGATTTTGTTTACACATTAGCTGGGTTTTGGTTTTGCTATGAAAAGATTAAATCTTTGTGGGTGACTTGATGATATCCATGGCTCTAGTACAGATTTTGGTTTTTTTAAGGAGGTGGTAGTTGATTTTAGGGTCGTGTTGGTGGAGAAAAGGTGATGATGGAGGGTGGTGGTTTTCCGTGGTGGTGGAAATTGGTGGTTTTAGGAGGTGGTGGCAAGTGACGGTTTCAATAGGTGGTAGGCGGTGGTGGTTTTAGGAGGAAAAGAAGTGGAAGGTGGGGCCTACCTTTTTTTTTATTTCTTTTATTGATTTTATTATCTTTTTTAATAAGGGCAATTTTGTAATTTCACACCAACTTAACTGAGAAAACTAACCCCCATCCACTCCAGGGACTATCCGCGTAACAAACTGTCAAACCACAGGGACTATGAGTGTAATTTCCAAAATCCGGGGACTATAGCTGAAACTTTGCAAAACCACAGGGACTATCCGTGCATTTTACTCTTAAAAATATATATATATTTTAAGTATTTTACCTAAGATATCAGTTAGTAGGTACCGGGAAAAAGTCAACATTGTCAAAAGTTACCGATATGTGAGCTGTTACCCATTATTTTTAATCAAAATTTTTGAAAGTTGGTTACTTTTGTATGCAGTTTGTTGATGACATCACACATTCGGTTCTATGTTTGTGATTATCTAAACATTATGTTGTCCGTTTGACTACCGGTTGATGTTATTATCTCAAGCTTCCGTCTTGTTATCAAATTGATCACCGTGTGCTAGTTTATCGATCCGATCTGTGTTTCTACAGAATTAGGCTAATAAAATATACATATTGAAAGTAAATCAGTGTTATATTATTATTGTAGATAGCATCCCGGCCTGGTGGATTTGGGGTTACTGGTTTTCCCCTTTAATGTATGCCCAAAATGCGGTTTCAGTCAATGAGTTCTTGGGGGATACTTGGGATAAGGTAAGACTTATATATAGCTGAAAACTCTAATTTTACCCGTTGACCCGTTAACAATAAAATATGCTCAATATGAGACATTTTCCCTGACTTATATTTGTATTGGGTGCGCAGGCAGCTGGAAACAATACTGACATCCCTTTGGGAACTATGCTACTGAAAGTCAGAAGTTTGTGCTTTACTTGGTTACACTATTTTATTCAACGTTCTCTTTACATTATTCCTTACGTATCTTAATCGTAAGTTTTCTCCTTGCTGTAACAATTAGGGATAATGTATAGATAGTCAACCCAAATATCATTTTGGTTTTGTTATTTTTGATTCCGGGAGAAAAGCATGCCGAAAAAGTACACGGATAGTTCCTGTGGTTTGCATTTTGTAACACATTTAGTCCTCATCCAACAAATCTAAAGGTCATAGCATGTCTAAGTTAGGGACTAAATGTGTTACAGAGTGAAAAGCACAGGGACCATCCATGTACTTTTGAAAAATCTGGGGACTAAATGCGTTACCAAGTGCAAACCACAGGAACCGTCTGTATACTTTTGGGAAGTTAGGGACCAAATCTAAAATTGTGGTAAACCATAGGGACCATCCTTGTACTTTACTCTTAAATTTTTTTAAGTGCCCTTAATTTAAAGCTCCTGTGATTTCTAGAGTTGTAAACTCAAATATGTCTCAACAATCCGTCTAGAGTTGATTCTTTTGAGTAGATTTAGGGGCATTTTTGTAAAAAAATTTATAATCTCTAGGTGTGACAAAAGCTTTAACTTTAGGGGCATTGTCATTTTACAATTTTTATGTTTTTTTAATATATTACATACAGCTCTTGGAAACCATCAAGCAATTATCCCTCGTGGGACCGTCAAATCACAGAAGACGAGAAACGGGATTGTCTCTGTTATCATTGACTTAAAAGATTACTTACAGTGTTCACCTTCATATGCTGGTGTGTAGCATAAATCAATATAATTATATAACTAAATATACATTCTTTCTCAATCGAAGTTGACTAGTCAACTTTAACTGTTTTCTTCACGGTTACTGTAGGTGCCGAAGCCGACAGTCAAAGAGGAATGGTTCTTCCATTTCAGCCTCTCACCATGTCTTTCCGGAACATTAGTTATTACGTCGATGTCCCACGGGTATGTTAAATTTTTTCAAAAATAATATTTTGAATAAAATGCCATTTTCGTTCCTGAGGTTTGGCCACTTTTGCGACTCTCGTCCAAAAGTTTGTTTTTTCGCATCTGGATCCAAAAGTTTGAAATCTTGCCATTTTCATTCGACTCCTTAACTCCATCCAATTTTTAACGTCAAGTCAGGGGTATTTCCGCCATTTAATCTTGTCATTTTGATATAACTAAACAAAACAAATAGCTAAAATGACAAAAATACCTTTGACTTAACGTTAAAAAATGGATGGAGTTAACGAGTCGGATGAAAATGGCAAGATTTCAAACCTTTTGGATCCAAATGCGAAAAACAAACCTTTGTACAAAAGTCGCAAAAGTTGCAAACCTTAGGGAAGAAAATGGCATTTTACTCTAATATTTTTCGTACTTATCTATCAATCTCATATAATCTTTGTTCTAGGAGTTGAAGCAACAAGGTCTATCGGTCAACAAATTACAATTATTGGTCAACAAACGCATTTCTCAATCTCATATAATCTCTCTCTTTCTTGAAGATCATGTCTGATCGTCAACATAATGCTACTCGGGAAAACTTTACCCCCACAAACGCAGGACCTACAGGGAAAACCCCCGGTCCAGCAAATAGGCCACATTGGCACATCCGCACAAGGGGCGCTCCCCCCGTGTTCATTCCAGACTTTTCGCAGTACGCCTCAGTACTGCCACCAGGAGTGGATCTCCACACCTGGTACTTCCAACAACAGGCTACTCTCGCTGTAGCCTACAACAACGCTTGCGCAAATGCGCAGCCACCCAGAGGACCCACACCCGTGCCACAAACACCTACGCCTCGTATCTTGCAATACGAGAGCAGGGCACCAACTCCCCGCTTCCCGGGATAGGCGTGGGTCACGTGGATCCTCCTACTGTACTGTCCATACGCTCCAGGAGGACGACTCCACTTATGGATCCCGGGCTAGGAGACCGGTACATGACCGCCTGGGCCCAGATGGGGAATGCCGGCGAGCGTCAGCTGCTCACCGAGGGTTCGGAATACACAACCGTTTGGGACCGCACCCCCACAATGAGGGGTACGACCGCACCGACCCAGACGACCATACATACTGTGGGGACTCTCAATCGGCTTACGGCCGACTGGGAGATTACAATTACTATCCCCCCACGCAACCCCGTACCGTATACGATCGCGCTACAAAGCATGATCAAGCTCAACCCTACAGACCAAAATCTGCCGCCGAAAACTCCAAATTCATACAGGAGATTGCCTTAGCCCCGCTCACCTCGAGCAAACTTCCGCTCACGGTGGGCAAGTACAATGGTTCGTCAGACCCTGACGACCATATGAACGTCTTTACCGGGGCTGGAGTTATCGGTCGTTGGGACGGGCCCAGTTGGTGCCATTTTTCCCCTAGACCCTCACTGGACTAGCGAGGGCCTGGTTTGATTCTTTGCCAGTAGGATCACTAACCTCATTCGAACAATTGCAAGAAAAATTTCTTGCTCATTTTTGCCAGCAAAGACGCCACAAGCGTGATTCGTTAGATGTCATGAACATCTGGCGCGGAGAGAACGAAAGTTTGGAAGCCTTCGTCATCCGCTACAATAAAAAAATGCCTCGAAATTGGCGGGGTAGCGGACCAAATGGTCCGCAATCATTTCCTCCGAGCGGTCAACCACGACGAAATGATTATGACAATCTCGGGCAAGAAGGGATTGCCATAAAAATGGGACGACGTCATGGCGGCAGTCAAGACGTACGCCCAAACCACACGGTCTCTCAAACCCCACACTAGCAAAGCCCACCCCCAGACGAAAGTCAATCCTCCCGCCAAGAGACCAAGCGCAACAACAACAAGCGCAACCGGGATACATGGAATCGAGGCAACGATTCCAAACCATACACCCCGTGCGGGTATCAGCCCGACGCAAGGGCAACCATTAATTCCCAGCGAGATCAGCGGGCATCCAAGAAAGAGTCTTGGGACCACAATTGGACCGAACTCACGAAGTCGCCACGAGACGTCCTTCTCACGGACGCGCAGTTCATGCGACCGGCCCAACCAATGAAGTATAAAAAAGGCCAAGACTTGACCCTTTATTGTGAATACCACAAAGACACGGGCCACTCCACAAACAATTGAATCAGTCTCCGCTTGGAGATTGAACGAGCCCTAAAAGGGGGGAAGCTACAACACCTATTGTCAACTGCGCCAAAACAAACAAAGTGCATCACCCCCAATGACGAGGGCACCTCCAGCGGCAAGAAGGCCATGTATGTGGCAACCACTCAGATGATCAATCACAGCCGCAGACAGCCGCACAAAGCGGAAAGAAGAGGGGACGATGACTGGCGTGATGAACAAGTCATTTTTCCCAAAGTCCGAGGCGGACCGCGCGACAGGCGCGCCTCGTCATCACCGGCTACTTGGCTCATTACTGCACTGAGCGTCTATTTATCGACCCAGGCAGTACCTCCGATATCATTTGCGAGCAATGCTTCAACCAATTCGATCAAGAAGACAAAGATCGATTGAAGCCGGTGGACTACCCATTGGCCGGGTTTGTGGGGGAAATAATGTTCCCCCTAGGCCAAATCACGTTCCTCGTGCGCCTTACAAACGGTAAGCACACACGGGTCGAGGAGGTAAATTTCGTTGTTCTACCCCATACCTCCTGCTACGGCGTGCTTCTCGGGAGAGAATCACAGGGCGATTTCAACATGATAACGTCCGTTCCCCACTCTACAATCGGTTTTCCAACCGAAACGGGGATCGCGATAATCTACTCCCGCAGAGAAGTAATGTCAACGGACGAACTGCGTCCGGCCAAAACAGCAAGGCTGACCCCTAACACCAAACCGGACAAATGGGTATCAAGCCCGTGATCCAAGGACAACGCCACCTAGGATCCGCAAAGAACGAGGCGATGAATGAGCAGGTCAAGGAACTGCTCTCCGCAGGCATCCTGCGGGAAGTAAAATACCAGACTTGGTTATCAAACCCAGTCATGGTAGAAAAAGCAAGCGGGGGCTGGCGCATGTGCGTCGATTACAAAGACCTTATCAAAGGCTGCCCCAATGATTGTTACTCACTTCCAGAGATCGACGAAAAAGTCGACAATCTCGCGCCGTTCCGATGTAAGTGTTTCCTCGATTGCTACAAAGGCTATCACCAGATACAGATGGCAATCGAGGATGAAGACAAAACGGCATTCTGCACCCCTACCAGAAATTACTGCTACACAAAAATGCCGTTTGGGTTGCACAACGCCGGTGCAACCTATCAAAAGCTGATGAACGACACTTTTGGTGATCAGATCAGCAAGAGTGTCAAAATTTACATGGACGACCTAGTCTTCATGAGCATGGAGGAAGACACCATGCTCCAAGACATTGAAAGAACATTCCAAACTTTGCGAAGCATTAACATGAAGCTTAATCCAGGGAAATGCTCGTTTGGAATGGAAGAAGAAAAGTTTCTTGGATTCATCGTCACAAAAGATGGGTTCAAAGTTAACCCGAAAAAAGTTCAGGCGATCGAGCGCATGCCATCGCCTTCAACGATAAAGGAAATGCAATGGGTAGCCGGCCGGCTCGCCGCGTTAAACAGATTCTTGGCCAACCACGCAGCTAAATCCTATCCCTTTGTCAGTACCTTGTGCAACTGCCTAAAGAAGGAACAGTTTCAATGGACTGCTGAAGCAGAAAGCGCCTTCCGGGAGATGAAAGAGTGTTTGATTCAGCTACCAACTCTCACCGCGCCGCGCAAAAAAGAACCACTCATCATGTACTTGTCCACCGCGGACAACGCGGTGGGCGCGGTACTTATAGTGGAGAGAGAGGGGGTCCAAACACCAATCTATTATGTCAGCAAAATGCTCAACGATCCGGAGACAAGATACTCCATCATGGAAAAGCTGGTTCTCGCGCTGGTACACGCATCTAGACGGCTACGCTGATACTTTGCAGATCATGTCATCACCGTTTTAACCAACTACAGGATCGGGCAAATCCTCTCCAAGCCCGAAATCTCTGGAAGACTTGCCAAGTAGGCTATTGAACTCGACGGACACACTTTTGTTTATAAGCCGCGCCCAGCAATCAAGGGGCAAGTTTTAGCTGACTTCGCTGCGGAAGTACCAGCGAGTCGCATCCAAGAATGCGAAGATGAACAAAATCCTACACCTCCGCCGTCCCCATCAAACATCTGGGCACTATACATTGATGGTGCGTCCAATGAGGATGGCGCGGGTGCAGGCCTGCGACACGTCAGCCCTGACGGCCAAGAACTTACTTACGCCATACGCCTCGACTTCAAAAGTACAAATAACGAGGCGGAATACGAAGCATTACTCGCAGGGCTACGGTTGGCAGTCAAACTCGGCGTGCAACATTTGAAAGCCCACGTCGATTCATTACTAGTTGCGGGGCAAGTCCGCGGAGACTATGCCGCGAAAGGGGACATCATGATCATCTATCTTGAACAAGCCAAGCAACTGACATCACAGTTCACCTCCTTCAACATTCGACATATCAACCGGAGTGAAAACAAACATGCAGATGCACTTTCAAAACTAGCATCCACCAGCTTCCAACACCTGGCAACGGAAATACGTATTGAGGTCTTCCAAAACCCCTCAGTACCCTTGCGCCAAGTCAACGTCATCCAATACGGTATAACGTCTTGGATGACGCCAATAATAAGATACCTACAATCAGGTATTGCCCCCGAGAATAAAGCAGAGGCACGCAAACTACAATACAAAGCGTGTCACTATCAAATGGGGGACGATATCTTATACCGCAAGTCATACCTAGGGCCACTCCTACGATGCGTCGACCCTCAAGATGCCACATATCTGGTCAGAGAGATACATGAAGGAATATGTGGCATACATGCAGGCCCGCGCATGGTAGTGGCCAAAATTATGAACGCTGGGTATTACTGGCCTGGCATGCACCTGGACGCTGTTAAGATCTTGCTCAAGTGTTTCAACTGTCAACGACATGTGCCAAAAACGTTGCGCCCAAAGAACAACCTGATCCCCATAACCACCGCGTGGCCCTTCCAAAAATGGGCAATCGACGTGGTGGGACCCTTTCCAGATGCACCAGGGGCGGTGAAATTTATCATAGTGGCTGTCGACTACTTCACCAAATGAGTAGAAGCAAAACTGCTAGCCTCTACCACCGCTATGATAACAAGAAAATTTTTCTGGGAACACATTATCTGCCGTTTCGGTCTACCAATGTGCATCGAAACCGACAGCGGCACCAACTTCGCTACTGATGACTTCCAAAACTGGTTGAAAGAGTTAAACATCAAACAAGTTTTCTCTTCCGTGGCGCATCCTCAAGGGAACGGCCAGGTAGAAAGTATCAACAAAAGTTTAGTCGAAGGAATAAAGGCACGGTTAGGAACAGCCAGGCGTGGCTGGGTCGATGAACTCCCGAGTATCCTATGGGCGCATAGGACCAACCCGAAGACAAGAAATGGTGAGACACCCTTCAGTTTAGTCTATGGCTCTGAAGCGGTGATCCCGGCCGAAATTGGTCTCCCTTCACCTAGAATGCTGGCTTGACTTAGACCTCTTGGAAGAAAGACGTGAAAACGCAGCAATCAACGAGGCTAAGTACAAAACAAAGCTTGAAAAATACTACAACGCGCGAGTCCGAATTTGTACATTCAATCCGGGAGATTACGCCCTTCGCGATAATGAAACTTCTAATGCAGAGCGCCCAGGGAAACTTGCCCCTAAGTGGGAAGGCCCCTATCTCATCCAAGAGGTTTTGGGCAAAGGCGCATACAAACTACAAACGTTAGAAGGAGATACTATCGCAAAGACCTGGAACGCACAGCAGCTTCAACGCTGCTATATGTAAGCTGCATTTTACATTTTCTATGTAACCCAATGGCCCACAGGCCATCTGTTAATAAATAAACAAACAGTTCAATGCAACATTGTTTATCTTTTCTATTACAAATGCGTGTTCCACTTCGCGGTATCTACAAAAACAGATTGGCAAAATCTTCATTCGCGATACCCATACAAAGTGGCAACCACACACAAATATTGTAATAAGTCAGCAAGGACAAACATTGCTATGTATCCGGCCGGATGCGTACAGCGTATTGCTCGCGGTTTTTTCAAACCAGAACACAATTCCTAGGCCCTAACGGGATAAAAACAGAAATTGACAACTACTTACAGGACAATGGTGTACATTATACTCATTACTTTACGCATTCCCTAACCAGTGGAACGTGACTGATGAAAGGTGTCAGAGAGTCGCACATTAACATACTTGCATATCACCTAGACATGTAAATGCCAAACCCTGACTTAATGTTATTTACATACGCCTTAAACATTGGCCATAAATAATATTAACTCACCCGCGCTCACACAAAGTCAACAAGTAAATACCCTTTACTTATATACTTTGAGCCGCACTACTTGCATATCACCTAGACATGCAAATGGCAAACCATGACTTAATGTTATTTACATGGGCCTTAAACATTGGCCTTAAATAATATTAACTCGCATGCGCTCGAGCAAAGGCCAGAAGTAAATACCCTTACATACTTTGAGGCAAACAAGAATTTTATATCCCAAAATACTTATGCACCCATCCGTACATAAAGAACAACCTTTACATGGTTTTTCGAACATTTACATGAAAAAAAGGCACGCATGCCTAACCTATTCTGCGTTTGTACCACTAGTGCCTTCACCCTCTCTCACTGGGTTAAAGAGCATGTATAAACGGTCCACGTAATCTTCTGCTTCCAAACATGTCTCAATACGATCAAGAGCGGGAATGGAAAGTTTGTTGTATGCATCCACCGTAGCATCAAACGCAGCTTCGTTATCCACCCCATGAAACCCGGAACATATGTCAGTAAATTTGCTACTAAAGAACGGGCTCACATCACTGAGGCACTTGTTATAACCAACCTTGAACCCATCCTGGTGCGCCCGCTCATTCATATCAGCAACCACAGTCGCATTCTCAGGGGCGTCAAGGATAGTCTCCACAATCTGATCACATGACATTAACAATATTACTAAGACAAACACAGGAATAAAGAGGGCACAAGGTACTTACATGCCCGATACCGTGCTGGCGCATCCACGACCAACCCATTTCTAGCTTCCTCAGCCTGCCTTGCCCGCGTCTCAGCCTCAGTAGCGCGGGAGGTCACTTCCTCAAGAATACTTACTCGGCTCTGCACTTCCGCCTATTCGCAATAAGCACAAACAAGTATAAGCAGGAAATCTATTACACTTATCGAAACAAGGAAACAACTCATGCATAGTCATAGTTCATACCTGGAGTTCCTCCACAACCTTGTTCAGCTTGGTGCAGTCAGCATTCGCATCCGCAAGCTCTTTGGCAGCACGCGCCTCCACCTCCTTCAGTGCGGTAGCACCGCGTGTCTTCGCTTCTTTAATAGCCGCTTCAGCTGCGGTCTTTTCCTTGACCAAAGTGGCATTAGCGGCCTTCAGGTTATTAAGCTCCTGACAAAGACGGAAAAGCTTTTCATTCTCTCTAGCACAAGCTTCCTTCCAAAGCTTACGCTCATTAAAAAGCAGTTTGGCAAGAGAACAAACCTGTTCAAGGCCGGCAGATGCGGCCCGCCTTTCAGTCAGCTTCAGCTTCTCAAAAGCAGCTTTTTCCTTCTCCAACTGCTCCTTACCCGCTTGCGCAGTTTCCATCATCGCTTCAGCTTGCGCCCTTAGCCTGATGGTTTCCTCTTCCCTGCGAGCTAAGGCATTATAATCCTCCATAACCGCGTTCACGATTATGGAGCCTCCAACAAGCATGGAGGCAAGCTGGCTCTGCCAGTTTTGGCGACTAAGGCCATGAGCTCGAGCAGTCTCAACAGGGGTCCCCAATCCCCTCAAAGCTTCCCTACAGGCAGAGGGATCATTCATCACCTCATCCCCATATAAAATACTCCAGGGGGACGGTGGAAATCAAAACTACGCTCTGCCGTATAAGAACGATAGTAATAATCCAATTCAGTCTCCCCCGGCTGAATTGGAGGTTGATCTTCAACTCCCTTGCCCACAGCAGCAGAACCGGATACCTTTTAAAAAATAGGGGACTTTGGCTTCTCGCCCCCTTATCCCCTTCACCACGCGGGTCGATCAAGTTGTTGGATGAATCCAACATGTCAAAGATCGTGTCACCCCCGACCTCCTCTAACGCTTGCTCCACATGCACAGCCGGAGGAGTACCTTTACTACTCACCACTTCAATAAAAGGGTCCTCTCCACCCTTCTTCTGGGCCTCCACGTCCACAACCTTTGGTGGGGAATACGGTATATTAGCCACGGAGACCGGTTCCTCCAAGGGTTTTACAAAAGCAAAAGACATCTATTAGATACACTGCGGTAACAAACTTGCAAAAATATTGTACTAACTTACCAACAAAGACCGCAGGCTTTTGCTTTGGAACCGCAGTCGCCCTAGTCTTCCAAAACTTAGGCGCTTTCTCCCCACCAGCAACAGTGGCGTCTCCCTTCCGTTTTTTGTCATCAACGGGCTTAGTGCCCGCGGTCGCGCCACCCACGCCCGAAGAACCACCTGGAACACCCAAGCCCTCAAGAGTGTCAGACACTACCACGTAATCTTCATATTTGCATAAACGAGGACGAAAGGTACCTGCTGCTTCTGACACCAAAAGGGGAAGAGTAACGGTAGCATGCGCCTTTTTCTTGTGCTTTTGCTTATCAATAACCAAAGGCGCTGACACCTTTGGAACACCCGTCGCAGCAGGGACTCCAATCACCCCAAGATTACCTGCGGTCCATTACAATCAGTTATCCAGTTAGAAATTACTAAAGGGCAATGCGGGCGAAATAAAAATATTGTACCTTGCCCTTCCAGCAACACCGCATTCAGTGCGGCCTCAGAAGGGATCCGGAAGTTGCTAAGAATGGTTTTGTTCCATCCTTCCTCGTTCGGACCGCATTTCTCAATCTCAATCTTGCCCTCGAAGTTAGGACAAAACATACTCCACAATGGAGCTTCCACTGCCAACCCATCTGTGAAAATTATTAACACTAACAAAAGGGCAAATAAACACAAAGAACGCAAAGACACTTACCTTCATTTTTCTCCCGCAACATAGGCATTGCTGTGATAACCCTCACAATTACAGGTACCGTACAAGTAATTACTCTTAATTATGTGCTTAATGACTGTGCTTGATTACAACTGACAATTTAAACTGCTTTATGATTTTTGTATCATACATACATATGCATCATATTTCATTTATTACACACAAACTTTAGTGACATACTTGATGCACAGTTAGCACACTGAACGGATAATTCAGAAACATGCTGACAATGCCAGCACATAGACAGACAATGCTTTGAGGCCAGTATAAGCCAGAGACAGGGTACTACACTAGTATGGAGTGTAGGGAAGTGAGGACCATAATACTGCGTCACTAGGTGATAGTTAAAGTGCCGGGAAGTGCCAAAAACACACTTTAAGTGAAGAATTCTGCATTTATTAATAAAATTCAGCATTGTAACATGCTAGTAGGATGCAAAAATATGGCAGAATGGTCCTGTATGCTTTCCTAAGTGCCGGGAATTAAAAGTGTTACAAAAATATATATAAAAGACACTTTACGGAATAATTAAAAACTTTAACGGAACAGTATCCAACCGAACAACCGGACATTACCTGGGACACCAAAATTTTGCCAAACACATTGTTTTATTATTTCTTGGCTTGTCATAATCCCCGTACACCATAACACCCACTAAATTCCCTACTAACTAACATATGTAAGTTTATACTTGAAAGTTAACTAGTATTTACCAAACACCATCAAAAACTTACATCCAACCCCCCCCCCCCATACCCGATTTCGGTCACCCAAGGGACCCACCCCCATGCCTCTTAGATTGCATCTTAATATTATATTGGATTGTTTGCTTGTTGTGTTGAACAAGATATTAGACAAAGGATTATAAGTATGGCCTCATAGATCACACATCACTTCACAAAATTCACCCCACTCCCTCACTCTCTTCCCCTCCCTCTTGGCTCACCACAACCGCCACCATCACCACCATATCACAACCATCTTCTTCCATTTTTGAGCTTCATTCAAGACTAGGAGGTGATTCAAGGGAGATTGCAACTTGTGGATCATCAAAGAGCTTCCTTTCTTGCTTTTCACCATCATTTTCATCATCTTTTCACTAGAGATCCTTCCCTAGCCTTTGTGCTAGTAGTAAGTCCTTGTTTAACTCTTGTTCACCTTACTTTTATGGTTAAAAGTTGTAGTATGATAAGTATGTTTAAAACACTAAAGGGCAAGAACTAAGAAGATGAACATAAAACTTTACATGAAGATTACATGATGAAATGATGTAGTAGGATGTTGTAATGAATATGTTGTTGATTGCATGTTGATTCTTGGTTGTGTGATGTTAATCACCATATGGATCTTGTTAGATGAAGTTTATAAATATGAATTAACAAGACTAGAAGGTGATTATGTGATGTATGGAATAATCATCTTCTATGTCTAAGCATGAACTTGGAAGAAAATAATTTTCTTGAAATATAAGTAAACAAAGTAAGTTGGTGATCATGTAGATCCGGGTTTTACAAAAGACTTTTCTAAATAAACCAAGTCCAAGAATCGATCTTTGGAAAATCATGACTTGTACATACACTACACCTTTTTTGGAAATGAAAAATGTGTAGAAACCTTTTATTTACAAGAAGAGTTCAAAAGGGTTAATTTTTGTAAAAATTGTTTACAAGTTGTAAACACTAAATTCTTTTAAGAAAATGATTTTCAAAGAAATAATTACACTTTGGAAGGTAACTAAGTCCACTAAAAGCTTTACCAAGTTACTACGCGTTTTCGGAATATATCAAGTTCATGATTAATATGTAACGCACATAGTTTTGCTCTCGGTGATGTAAAGATTGTTTAAAGGATAATTGTTGATGATTATTGTGATTATTTTGAAAGGAAAATGATATGCTTATTAGCATGGACGCCTCCTTTTACAAAGGAAACTCTGGCGAAATTTCCTAAGAATCCAACACTTAGAAAATATTTTCCAAACAAGTGTTACAAGCATACTTTTAACTTTGTTTTTCGAAAGTAAAATTCGCCATAAGTTTTGTTGCAATATTTCAAAGTGTCGGAGGTGGGTTTTTGTAAATAAAAGCGGATAAATATATATTTAGAATATATATTGTATACTAAAACGCCTGTGGAAATATATTACCTTTGGAAAAATACATATTTTTGGGAATATATTGTTTTTGACAAATAGGTTATTATATATTTTTCTAAAGTGGGACTTAGGAATATAAAATGTCAAGACTTTAATCACAAAATACCCCATCCTTGGGAAGGAGATACACACATAAAATACTCGAGAAGCATGAATACGAAATAGTTGTCTAACTATTATTTCAAGACCTAAAAATACAATGTAAGTTAAAATATTCATTATTATTTTAACAATAAGTTATAACTTGGAATAATATCAAAGTAACGTAACTCAAACCGTAAATACAAAAGCAAGGCACGGCCCGTTCGTCTAATAAACATTAGTACGGTGTAGGTTATCGTGTAGCTGACAAGGTTTGAGTACGAGCACAGGAGACGCACTACAGTGAGTTCATGTCCCCCTTTTCTCTTAGCTGTTTTCAGTTTTATAACTTCGGGGGTGAAATACATGTTACAATTATACATACATTTTTATACATGGTATGGTTAGCTTAAGGAGGGGCTTTCATACATCTTTAGATCATGTGAGTGGGTAGGCGGCTACTAAAGGCCATTAATCCTCGTCGTAGGACCAAGGGACATGAGTGATAGATCTATTTGGGTGTAGCGAGCCCACACCCATGAGGCCGGGGCGGCCCATAGTGGTGACTGTGTCTTACAGCCGGAAGCCCGGTGCAACTCCGCTAGGTTTAAGTCTTCCTGCATCACTTCACACATATCAATGGCCTTGCAAACCATTGGTGATCTCTTTTTCCTTATTGCTACATACCAGGGACTTTAATACATACACCGTGTACAAAGGTTTATACATACACCGTTTACAAAGGTTTATACAAACTCACATACACATGAACTCACTCAAATTTTTGTTGATTTTTCAACTACATGTATTTCAGGAAACTAAAGGGATCTGGCAAGTGTCTGCATTTGTGTCAAGCTGCGTTCGAATAAAGGATGTTGTCCATGGTAGTTGGGAGTTTAGGGGACGTATTCCTTTCCTGGACGGAATACATGTTGCTAAACTCGGGGTTTTATTTTAAGTCTTTATGGAGTCTTATGAACTCGGTTAAACATTTTCATGGTTTGTAATATATTTTGGTAACAACGTTTTCAAGACAAGTATGTATGGTATTTTCTAAGACTTAATTAATGGATGAACATCTCGTACTTTAATCATATAGAATTGTTATGATTGTTGCTATGGTATTAAGAAGTCACACCAATTAATCCACGCTTCCGCAAAAGCCAGGGTGTGACAGCTTGGTATCAGAGCCTCGATGATAGAGGACTAGGATTCTTTCTCGAGTCTAGACTATGATCACTAGGGCTCTCACGAATATGTTTTCAAACATTTTTACATTGCATACACTAAAAGTCCAGATCCGGGGCACAAACATTTTACAAACAAAAGGCACAAATACACCTTTCAAAATTCATATTTCAGCCTTAGCGGCTGGGGAGGTTCAGTCCTAGAGACTGAGGGAGGTTTAGTCTTAGAGACTGGGAGGTTGGTCTTAGAGACCAGGGAGTAGTCTTAGAGACTTGGAGTTTAGTCTTAGAGACTAGGGACTTCAGTCTGAGAGACTGGGTGGGAAAGTCTGGGGAAGACTAGGACGATTACTTGCTTACATTATTGTGACTTACATGCTTATTTGATTATATGTTGATATATGTGCAATTGTCGTGATTGTTTTGTTACAGACGTCATGTCTTCTTCGAGTGGAGTTTCTGGCACACTAGACCCCGTAGCAGTAGATTCAGATGATCCGATGCCCACAGATCCCGAGATTTATACATCTGATACTAACAACCGTGATGATGACGACTTCCAGCCTTTTGCTTTGCCGGATGTCGGAGACGATGTTCAGCTCGTTGATGGTATTCTAGTCGGGAATCTACCTCTTGCTGAGATCCCTGCTCCTGTTCCACTTGCCGCATTTCCCATAGAGGATTTGCCACTCGATGTTGTGTCTGATGACGACATCGATCTTTTCATCGATGGTCCCCCTGAGGACGGCCATGAGGGTGGGGCCCCGATTGCTGATGATGTCGCCATTCCTTTGGTTGAGGTTCCGATTGCGGATGCTGTCGTTTTACCACCTGTTGAGGCTCCCGCTGAGGAGATTTTATCTGATCAGCCCGGTACTGATTCTTTTGAGTCAGTATCATCTTCCACTTTGCACGCCGTCGGATTGCGTCGATATCCTACTGACTCCGACTCCGATACAGCTATGTCAGCTGTACCTGGTTCACCCCACGAGTTTGAGTTTGATCCTGAGTTCGAGGACAAGTTTGATCCAGTTTTTCCTCCTGATTTTGATCCCGATCATGAGATCCAGTTTATTCCTGATGACCAGCCCTTGGAGGCACCAGTGGTTCCTATTGATCAGCTTCTTGATGTACCTGCCGACTTTGATATGGCCTTTTCCGACCCTGAGCCTGTCATGGCACCAGGGCCTGTTATTGCTCATGACTCTGTACCTGTGCACAACCCTGTTCTTGATGATGCTCCAGTCGTTGCACCACCTGTTGTGGATGCACCGGCCATTGCACCACCCATTGTTGATATTCCCGTTATTACACCGATATTACCTGATTCGGCCCCTGTGTATGCTGACCATGCACCTTTTGCCACTCACATCGATCCTCGATACGCTGACACCCACAACGGGTGGATCGATGATGACGATTATCCCCCATATGTTATACCCGTCACTCCCTCTCATGCACCCATCTCTGCACCGATTGATGTTGCCCCTCATTTTCCCCATGTGTCAGATATCCATCGCACCGACCTTCCTATCACTTTTCTCCAGGACATTCCTCCACCTCGTCCTGGGGAGGGTTCGTCGAGACAGCAGCCTGCTTTTGTACCGTCTGTAACATCAGCTGTTCCTTTCATGTCTCAGTTTCCTCACACTACACCATCTTTTGTACCTTCGGGCGAGCCGTTTCTGTGGTCTTCCCCCAATATCATGCCCCTATCAGACCCATATCACCCTTTCCATGTTGGATATACCACGGATGACATACTTATCTCATTACAGTTACAGCAGGACGCGTTGAGCCGACGTGTCCAGGAGCTAGAGAGGATTCCACGTCCTACTCCGTGTCATTGTCAGTCTCCTTTTTCTACACCACCAGCTCCTCTTCCACTACACCCGGATTCTGATGTCCGCTTCCTTACTCCAGAGCAGCAGATTGCTTACTTGCTGCGCGTTGTCCATGCACTTGAGGAGGATTGGGTGCTTATGCGCCGTTTGCTTTTCTCTTTTCCTCCTCCTCCGCCATCAGCGTAGCTATATTTTTGGTTTGATGCAGGTAGATTGTTTTGGTGAGAGAGTCACAATTGGGCCAACATAGGAAGACTTTTGGAAGACCACGTTTTTTTTTGTATATTATTTGTGTAGACTGACTTGTATTTGGGGTGATGTAACCCTATGATCTTATTTTGATGTATGATGTACTGTGAAACATGTAAAACTATATTGTGGTCATGATTAAATGAAAGCTCAATGGCAACATTCTCACTACATGCATTGTGGAATTATTTGTTTTATATTATAACATGGGATGTTGTGTGATATAAGGTTGATGGATGTTATTATATACGCATATTACTTACTTACCATACTTACTATGACCTGACCAATATGATCTTCTTTTAGAAGATGCCTCCACGACGAGACACATGGTTGCCTACTACTGAGGCATAATTACAGGAACGTATTTCAAAAGCAATAGCTGATTATGAGGCCTCATGTGCCGAGACAAGCAGGAATACCTCAAACAACAATACTAACCCACCAAATGGTAATGTCCAAGTCGCTTGAGACACATTGCGTTACATTTGGATATTTCTTACGCATCCACTAATGCTTTCTGTAAATGATATTGCCTGCACAGGCTGTACTTACAAACAATTCCTAGATTGTAAGCCCTTAAACTACGACGACACTGGAGGTGTTGTTGCTTTCGTCAGATGGACGGAAAAGACAGATTCGGTAATAAGGATGAGCAAGTGTGCTCCTGAAAATCAAGTTACTTACGTCTCAGGACTCTTTCTTGATGGTGCTTTATCCTGGTGGAACCTGCAAGTTCAAACCTTGGGAGAGGCGGCGGCGTATGCACTGACATGGGCTGAGCAGAAAGAGCTCATGAGGAAGAAGTATTGTTCACGGGCAGAGATACAGAAGTAGGAAACGAAATTCTGGAACCTAAAAATGGATGGCCCAAAAATTGCTGAATATGTCCAAAGGTTCCACGACTTGTCATGTGTTGTGCCGTATATGGTTGATCCTGAATTTAAACGCATTGAGCGTTTCACTTACAGAAGAAGCCATCAGATTGAACAAATTTTCGATTTCGGAACCGAGAAAGAAAGAAACTCATGTTGAATCGTCAGGGGAGAACAAGAGGAAATTCTCCAACTTTAAAAAGAGTACTGACAGTGCCAACAAGAGGAAGGATGTGAACCGACCAGCTGAAAATAAGTGTGGGGCTGAAGTCAAAGGGAAAGGATACATGGGCACTCTGCCCAAACGCGAATTATGCCAGTATCATCATGCTGGCCGGTGCAGAATTAGCAAATGTGAATCCTGTGGGAGGATGGGTCACTTAAAAGACACTTGTTGGGTTGGTACTGGCCGTGGTGGCCAAAGGGGAACTGGTAACAACAACTGTGGAGGTAACGGGAATGGGAACCGCAACGGCGGAAATGGTAATCGCGGTAATTTTGGGAATCAAGTAGGAAATGGTAACCGCAATCAGAACAACAATCAAGGTGGTAATGGAGATGGTAACGATCGAGGACCGGGATGTTTTAACTACGGAGACATCGGGCACTTCAAGCGTGAATGCCCAAAACTCAATCAAGCTCGTGGAAGGGTATTCAACATTGGAGCAAAGGAAGCACGCCAGGACCCGAATGTTGTCATTGGTACGTTCCCTATAAATCAACGCTTTGCATCTGTTCTATTTGACACTGGTGCCGACTATAGCTTTGTATCGTTAGAATTTAAGAAAATGCTTGGGTTAACGGCTAGTAAGTTAGATATTCCTTACTCAATTGAACTGGCTAATGGAAAGCTAGTTGAAACGAATGAAGTCATCAGAGGATGCGTGATTGAATTGGGAGAGCACGAGTTTGCACTGGATCTACTGCCAGTCGAGTTGGGAAGCTTTGACGTGGTAGTAGGGATGGATTGGTTGTCAAGCAACAAAGCCAAAATTATATGTCACGAGAAAACCATTCGCATTCCAATGGCGAATGGAGAAACGATTGTGGTACACGAAGAAAAGCGTGATACGCCCCTGCGGATCATTAGTTGCTTGAAGGCTATGAAATGTTTGAAGAAGGGATGTATTGCCTTCTTGGCACACATCGTAGATAAGAAGCCGCTGAGCCGAAACTAAAAGATATTCCAGTCGTAAGGGAATATCCTGAAGTCTTTCCAGAAGACTTGCCAGGATTGCCGCCACAAAGGCAAGTCGAGTTTCATATTGACTTAGTTCCAGGCGCCGCGCCTGTGGCTAAGGCACCTTATAGACTTGCACCTTCGGAAATGCAGGAGTTGTCAACGCAACTTCAAGAGTTATTAGACAAGGGATTCATCAGGCCAAGCTTCTCGCCTTGGGGAGCTCCAGTTTTGTTCGTTAAGAAGAAGGATGGTAGCTTCCGCATGTGTATTGACTACCGGGAGTTGAACAAGTTGACAATTAAGAATAGATATCCTTTGCCAAGGATTGATGATCTGTTCGATCAGTTACAAGGTTCAAGTTTTTACTCAAAGATCGATCTACGATCAGGTTATCACCGGTTGAGGATTCAAGAAGAAAGTATTCCAAAGACGGCCTTTAGGACTCGATATGGGCATTACGAGTTCCTGGTTATGTCGTTCGGGTTGACAAACGCACCAGCGGTATTCATGGATTTAATGAACAGAGTCTGCAAGCCCTACCTTGATAAGTTTGTGATCGTGTTCATTGACGACATCCTGATCTACTCAAAAACAAAACAAGAACATGAGCATCATCTTAGAGCTTCTTAAGAAGGAGAAGTTATACGCGAAGTTCTCGAAGTGCGAGTTCTGGTTACGGGAAGTTCAATTTCTTGGTCATGTGGTTAATGGGAATGGAATTCATGTGGATCCCACAAAGATTGAAGCGATCAAGAACTGGGGAAACCCCAAAGACGCCAACCGAGATTCGACAGTTTCTAGGTTTGGCTGGGTATTATCGCAGGTTCATTGAGGATTTCTCGAAAATCGCTCAACCTCTGACTGCTCTTACACAAAAGGATAAGAAGTTTGACTGGGGAGACAAATAAGAAGAAGCATTTCAGTTGCTGAAGAACAAACTTTGTGACGCACCAATCTTGTCTCTACCCGAAGGCACGGATGACTTCGTGGTATATTGCGATGCCTCGCGTCAAGGTTTAGGCTGCGTGCTGATGCAACGTCAGAAGGTTATAGCATATGCTTCTCACCAGTTAAAAGTCCATGAGAAGAACTACACCACGCATGACTTGGAGTTAGGCGCAGTGGTATTTGCTTTAAAAATCTGGCGACATTACTTGTATGGCATGCGATGCACAATATTTACTGATCACAAGAGCCTGCAGCACATCTTCAATCAAAAAGAGCTTAACATGAGGCAAAGACACTGGGTTGAATTGTTGAACGACGACGATTGCGAGATCAAGTATCACCCGGGGAAGGCGAATGTAGTCACCGATGCTTTAAGTAGGAAGAAAAGGATTAAGCCCATAAGGGTTAGGGCCTTGGAAATGATTGATCAAACAGACCTCACATTGCGCATTCGTGCTGCGCAAAGGGAAGCTCTTAAAAGGGAAAATCTTTATAACGAGTATCTCCGGGGAATGGAGAAGCAATTGGTACCAAAGGAGGATGGAACATTGTGTTTCTTGGGAAGAATTTGGGTTCCCCTCTTTGGTGGTCTTAGAGAAGTTATTTTCGATGAAGCACACAAGTCACGGTACTCGATCCATCCAGGATCGGATAAAATGTACCAAGATCTAAAGGATTTTTATTGGTGGCCGAGGATGAAAGGCGAAGTTGCAATATATGTTGGTAAATGTTTGACTTGCGCCAAGGTTAAGGCCGAATACCAGAAGCCTTCAGGTCTCCTGCAACAACCTGAAATACCTCAGTGGAAGTGGGAACAGATTTCCATGGATTTTATAACAAAATTGCCAAGAACGCCCAGAGGTCATGATACGATCTGGGTAATTGTAGACCGCTTAACGAAATCAGCACACTTTTTGCCAATCAAGGAGAAAGACAACACGAGCAAACTTGCTGAGATATATCTGAGAGAGATTGTGGCACGACATGGAGTGCCTCTCTCAATTATCTCTAATAGAGATGGAAGATTCGTATCAAGGATTTGGCAATCCTTTCAAGAAGCTTTTGGTTCTCAGTTGAATCTGAGTACTGCTTTTCATCCGCAGACAGACGGACAGAGCGAAGACCATTCAACGTTAGAAGACATGTTGCGAGCTTGCGTTATGGATTTAGGTGGAAGTTGGGACACTCACCTACCATTGGTCGAGTTTTCATACAATAACAGTTATCATGCAAGCATTCAAGCCGCACCGTTCGAAGCTCTCTATGGGCGTAAGTGTCGATCACCCCTATGTTGGACAGACGCGGGTGATAGACAGCTTGTTGGCCCAGAATTGGTCCAGGAAACGATAGACAAGATTTTGCAGATCCGAGAACGCATCAAAGCGGCTCGTGATCGACAAAAGTGTTATGCGGACCGCAGAAGAAAACCTCTAGAATTTGAGGTGGGAGATATGGTATTGTTGAAGGTTTCACCCTGGAAGGGTGTGGCACGCTTTGGGAAGCGTGGGAAGTTGAACCCCAGATACATTGGTCCATTCAGAATCCTGGAACGGATTGGTCTCGTAGCATACAAGTTGGATTTACCTGCTGAACTAAATTGCGTTCATGATACATTTCATGTATCAAACCTGAAAAAGAGTCCAACTCAGGAAACCGTGGTCATTCCTACCGACGAAATTCATGTTGACGACACACTCCACTTTATTGAAGAACCGGTTGAGGTTACGGATTGGAAGGTTAACAAAACACGCAGGAGTAGTGTCAAGCTCGTCAAGGTTCGATGGAATGCACGACATGGCCCAGAATTCACATGGGAACGTGAGGATCGTATGAAGGCCAATTACCCACATTTATTCCCCAAGACCCCTACAACTAGAAGCAGAACCTAAAATTTCGGGATGAAATTTTCTTAATGGGGGGAGAATGTGACAACCCTCACAATTACAGGTAACGTACAAGTAATTAATCTTAATTATGTGCTTAATGACTGTGCTTGATTACAACTGACAATTTAAACTGCTTTATGATTTTTGTATCATACATACATATGCATCATATTTCATACAGTCACTCCATTTATTACACACAAACTTTAGTGACATACTTGATGCACAAAGCACAGTTAGCACACTGAACGGATAATTCAGAAACATGCTGACAATGCCAGCACATAGACAGACAATGTTTTGAGGCCAGTATGAGCCAGAGACAGGGTACTACACTAGTATGGAGTGTAGGGAAGTGAGGACCATAATACTGCGTCACTAGGTGATAGTTAAAGTGCCGGGAAGTGCCAAAAACACACTTTAAGTGCAGAATTCTACATTTATTAATAAAATTCAGCATTGTAACATGCTAGTAGGATGCAAAAATATGGCAGAATGGTCCTGTATGCTTTCCTAAGTGCCGGGAATTAAAAGTATTACAAAAATATATATAAAAGACACTTTACAGAATAATTAAACACTTTAACGGAACGGTATCCAACAGAACAACCGGACATTACCCGGGACACCAAAATTTTTCCAAACACATTGTTTTATTATTTCTTGGCTTGTCATGATCCCCGTACATCATAACACCCACTAAATTCCCTACTAACTAACATATGTAAGTTTATACTTGAAAGTTAACTAGTATTTACCAAACACCATCAAAAACTTACATCCAACCCCCCCCCCCCCATACCCGATTTTGGTCACCCAAGGGACCCACCCCCATGCCTCTTAGATTGCATCTTAATATTATATTGGATTGTTTGCTTGTTGTGTTGAACAAGATATTAGACAAAGGATTATAAGTATTGCCTCATAGATCACACATCACTTCACAAAATTCACCCCACCCCCTCACTCTCTTCCCCTCCCTCTCGGCTCACCGCAACTGCCACCATCACAACCATCTCACAACCATCTTCTTCCATTTTTGAGCTTCATTCAAGACTAGGAGGTGATTCAAGGGAGCTTGCAACTTGTGGATCATCAAAGAGCTTCCTTTCTTGCTTTTCACCATCATTTTCATCATCTTTTCACTAGAGATCCTTCCCTAGCCTTTGTGCTAGTAGTAAGTCCTTGTTTAACTCTTGTTCACCTTACTTTTATGGTTAAAAGTTGTAGTATGATAAGTATGTTTAAAACACTAAAGGGCAAGAACTAAGAAGATGAACATAAAACGTTACATGAAGATTACATGATGAAATGATGTAGTAGGATGTTGTTAGTATGTTGTTGTAATGAATATGTTGTTGATTGAATGTTGATTCTTGGTTGTGTGATGTTAATCACCATATGGATCTTGTTAGATGAAGTTTAGAAATATGAATTAACAAGACTAGAAGGTGATTATGTGATGTATGGAATAATCATCTTCTAAGTCTAAGCATGAACTTGGAAGAAAATAATTTTCTTGAAATATTAGAAAACAAAGTAAGTTGGTGATCATGTAGATCCGGGTTTTACAAAAGACTTTTCTAAATAAACCAAGTCCAAGAATCGATCTTTGGAAAATCATGACTTGTACATACACTACACCTTTTTTGGAAATGAAAAATGTGTAGAAACCTTTTATTTACAAGAAGAGTTCAAAAGGGTTAATTTTTGTAAAAATTGTTTACAAGTTGTAAACACTAAATTCTTTTAAGAAAATGATTTTTAAAGAAATAATTACACTTTGGAAGGTAACAAAGTCCACTAAAAGCTTTGCCAAGTTACTACGCGTTTTCGGAATATATCAAGTTCATGATTAATATGTAACGCACATAGTTTTGCTCTCGGTGATGTAAAGATTGTTTAAAGGATAATTGTTGATGATTACTGTGATTATTTTGAAAAGAAAATGATATGCTTATTAGCATGGACGCCTCCGTTTACAAAGGAAACTCTGGCGAAATTTCCTAAGAATCCAACACTTAGAAAATATTTTCCAAACAAGTGTTACAAGCATACTTTTAACTTTGTTTTTCGAATGTAAAATTCGCCATAAGTTTTGTTGCAATATTTCAAAGTGTCGGAGGTGGGTTTTCGTAAATAAAAGTGGATAAATATATATTTAGAATATATATTGTATACTAAAACGCCTGTGGAAATATATTACCTTTTGGAAAATACATATTTTTGGGAATATATTGTTTTTGACAAATAGGTTATTATATATTTTTCTAAAGTGGGACATAGGAATATAAATGTCAAGACTTTAATCACAAAATACCCCATCCTTGGGAAGGAGATACGCACATAAAATACTTGAGAAGCATGAATACGAAATAGTTGTCTAACTATTATTTCAACACCTAAAAATACAATGTAAGTTAAAATAATCATTATTATTTTAACAATAAGTTATAACTTGGAATAATATCAAAGTAACGTAACTCAAACCGTAAATACAAAAGCAAGGCACGACTCGTTCGTCTAATAGACATTAGTACGGTGTAGGTTATCGTGTAGCTGACAAGGTTTGAGTACGAGCACAGGAGACGCACTACAGTGAGTTCATGTCCCCCTTTTCTCTTAACTGTTTTCAGTTTTATAACTTCGGGGGTGAAATACATGTTACAATTATACAGACATTTTTATACATGGTATGGTTAGCTTAAGGAGGGACTTTCATACATCTTTAGATCATGTGAGTGGGTAGGCGACTACTAAAGGCCATTAATCCTCGTCGTAGGACCAAGGGACATGAGTGATAGATCTATTTGGGTGTAGCGAGCCCACACCCATGAGGCCAGGGCGGCCCATAGTGGTGACTGTGTCTTACAGCCGGAAGCCCGATGCAACTCCGCTAGGTTTGAGTCTTCCTGCATCACTTCACACATATCAATGGCCTTGCAAACCATTGGTGATCTCTTTTTCCTTATTGCTACATACCAGGGACTTTAATACATACACCGTGTACAAAGGTTTATACATACACCGTTTACAAAGGTTTATACAAACTCACATACACATGAACTCGCTCAACTTTTTGTTGATTTTTCAACTACATGTATTTCAGGAAACTAAAGGGATCTGGCAAGTGTCTGCATTTGTGTCAAGCTGCGTTCGAATAAAGGATGTTGTCCATGGTAGTTGGGAGTTTAGGGGACGTATTCCTTTCCTGGACGGAATACATGTTGCTAAACT
This sequence comes from Helianthus tuberosus, assembly GCA_030545235.1. Lineage (NCBI taxonomy): Eukaryota > Viridiplantae > Streptophyta > Magnoliopsida > Asterales > Asteraceae > Helianthus > Helianthus tuberosus. The sequence continues at coordinate 8,609,769 of CM060352.1, read as the reverse complement.
CGGGGTTTTATTTTAAGTCTTTATGGAGTCTTATGAACTCGGTTAAACATTTTCATGGTTTGTAATATATTTTGGTAACAACGTTTTCAAGACAAGTATGTATGATATTTTCTAAGACTTAATTAATGGATGAACATCTCGTACTTTAATCATATAGCATTGTTATGATTGTTGCTATGGTATTAAGAAGTCACACCAATTAATCCACGCTTCCGCAAAAGCCAGGGTGTGACACTTGCTTTCCTATCCAGCCTGCCACCCACCATCATCCGCAATATCCACAACTACCTGTTCTCCAATTTCTTGGAACCAATACCACGCAGCTGTGAGAACCAAGTTTGTTGCCCCTCTTTGGGGGTACTCAAATTCTCAGTTTCAATGGGGCCCCTCACATTCCTAAACTGCAGCTTTGCAGTGACCGCGGTTGCCTTCACATAGAAGAACTTGGTCTTCCATTTAGTCATGCCCTTGGATGGGCTCATAAGCTTCGGAGCACCTTCCGGCACATGGAAGGAGAAGAAACCAAGCTGCTCAGTCAACTGGTAGAAACGTCGAAAATCCTCTACCAACGGCTCCAAACTTAGAGCACGAAATGTATGTTCAAATATTTGAACTCGAATCATTCCCAACGGACTCAGTTGGGAAATATGGATTTTGTAATACTCCAATACTTCCACCATGAAAACCGTCAGTGGAAGCCGGAGATTACAGTCACCGAACCGGTCAGCAAACATGCTGACAAACCCTGCCGGAGCATCACCGGCAGTGTCACTTTCTTGGGGATACCTAGCCCCATAAGCACCAGGCATTTGGATAGTCGTCATCAAGTTCTTGAATCCCGACTCAGTCCACCTCAACATTGGCAAGGACTTGCCAGGAGCATTCACTTCCGCCTCCTCCTCCGCCGTCGACAACGACGGCTGTTCAGGATTTACAGCGGCAGTAGAAGAAGGGTTCGAAGGACTAGCCATTGAGAACAGAAAACAACGGACAAGAGAAAGAAACTATGAAACTCTCACCGGAAAAATCAAAGTTTTGATCGGAGAAGAAGAAGATCACTGATTTTTCTCGCCGGAAAAATTTGATATTTCGAAAACTGAGGGGAAACCCTAAAAGGTTTCCCCTTTTATACTTATCGCAATTAATGCGATCACAGTAACCGAACAGACGTGCGATTCGGAGACCGTCGTAAGCCGCCATGTGTTAAGCGACGGTTTTCCTGACGGTTATCACACGCGCTTGGCCGCCTCCACGTCTGACATTACACGACCTTTTGCACTCCTGCTACAGTGCATTTATTACCTTGGGCAGTGCAAACGTCCTTTCATTTCAGCACATGCCAGCTAAATCTCACCAACTTCCACCAACCCGCACATGTGGTCTACAACGTTTTCAAAAAGCGACAAGTGAACACAAAACTCATGTACGCGACATGCGGTTTATTTGGTGTCTCATACGACAAACTATACCACATGTCGTTTTTTACATACCCCTCAAAAAAGAGAAAACATATATACATATTATGTAAAGGGGGATAACCCAGCTCTTTATAGCTTCATTTCCACACGTGGAATATGCGGAGATAACACACACGAGCCTGCACAGGTGTGTCAGATACTCAGAACCAGCACTGTTCTTTGAACTGCGAAAACCGCACCTCGGAAACAGGCAAACCATAATGCCTTAAAACTTTTTCAAGCTTCAAATCCCTCGTTTCCGGTTCACAACCACAGAGGGGAAAGAATCAGTTTCTCAATAAGGAAAGGATAGGTGTGATGAGCGACCGCACATCAGCAACCCTGACTCCTGAACCTTTTAGAGCCACATCAAGTGCCACCCTCTTTTAAAGCGAGTCTTCTGTTACAAACCGTAGACACTCACGAGTCGCTGCGGCTGATCCATAACTATGGAAACAGTAGCTACGGAAGAGCCACGACTAAGTCATCACACAGATGATCAAAGCTACTTTAAGGAAAACTGCTCACTAACTTCCTGCAAAAGAAAGTGGCTACAGAACGAATGCGGACGAGTTTCACCCAGATTCCTAAGTAACCGCGGTGATCTCATTGAGCAACAAGCCAAGCAATGGTGGTAACAAGTCTGCTTATGACTTTGTTTACCTACCAAGTGATCGCATAGAATAAACAATGGTGGGCACAAGCATGCCTATGACCATGTTTATTTGACCATAGTTCACCTGAATGATTCGCATTGTTCGACCAAACACAACAAACAATGCAGGACAGTTCCTCACATTGTTCGACCAAACATGGCTAACGATGCTCGGAAACGAGGTAACCGCAAGGACGTGCGGTTACTTGAGAGCTAAACTGTAAGAATACAAATACCCCACAGAGAAGGGATCATCGTTTCATGTCCAGTTGATAAACATAAAGCGCCGGCATGGCACTAAACGCGTTGCATCCGCAGCCGCAAAGGTTACAGCTAGAGTTGCAGATACTGAAGACTTCATACTCATCTTCAGTCACCATCTCAAAGGTTGGTTCGGCACACCAACAGGTGACAATCATGTCTGATGACATCAGAAAAAGGTAGACCACACTACCTAAGTCATCAGCTAATGTTTCAGCATCAGCCTAAACTTGCTCACCGGTCCGGAAGAGACGTCACACGACTCTACCGGATCTCCGATTTGATTTACTTGAAGCAGGAGCAACCGATCGGGCCTAGAATCTTCTCCAATCCTACTTCAGAAGTACCCTCTCGACCTAATAGTCCATTATTCCTCCCACCTGCAACTTGCATGAGGAAGAAACACTAGACTGGGGGGACTTGAAGGGGTATGGTCCCAAATCTCGCACCGAAGCAGTCGCGAGTGACCATCACCCTTATCAAATACTCCCACCGACAAGAACTTATCTACGTCCGTGCGGGCACGCGCGAACACAGATACCGAATTCAATTGGTCAAATGATGAGAAGACTTACCTTGTGTATGAAAACTGATGTTGCATATGGCGATGCGGCTTTGCACCGCATCCTATAAACATTTTCGTCACGACAAGGGATGAGGTAATAACAACAGTTACCGCACATAGCGATGCGGCTTCGCACCGCATCCTATACACATCTTCGTCAAACCAGGAGACGCGGAAACAACCGCGGTTACCGCATGTAGCGATGTGGCCTAGCACTGCATCCTATTGACGACGCAAGTGGGACTGACATCTTGACTCAGGTGACCAAAACAGCAAGTGTCTGTTGGATTCTGTATGCCCAAGACAAATATTAAATTGATGTGGCTAGTATGTTATGATCCAAGTCGAGTCATATTCAAATACAAGCTAGAAAAACACTTATAATATTTATTTATGATATGATCATACAAATACATATTAACACTTATAATATTTAGAAATCGGTTTTCTAAATAATTGCACTTGACAAACTAATAAATTATATGGATAATTTATTTTGAGAGAATATTTTATTTTGTTATTTAATGGGTTAAATAACATAATAAAAATAGTATAAGTCTTATAACATGTGATTTTATAATTTTATAAAAGTTATAAAATTATATAAGACTTAAATTGTTATAAAAGAAATTTGAATTTTTTTTTTATAAAAATCCCACAAGTGGGCCCCCCATGTCTTCCCAAGGTTGTTGGTCCAATGAGAAAGCATGCAAATTGTCATATTTGCATGGATTTTGATTGGGTGAAAGGGTGGCAAGTTGTCTGTCACATCTTTAATATTTTTTGTATGTCAAAAGTGTAAGAAGAACTTGACAAAAACTTAGAAAAACCTCTCATAATTTTCGGCCATAAGAGGTTATCCAAGAGGGGTTTTCAAGTTTAAATTATAAGTGTAAGAACTTAATTTTCCTCTCATAATTTTCGGCAATTGTGTGCCATCCATGAGGGTTTTTCAAGTTTGATTTTCAAGTGGAAAAACTCAAGTAAATGCTCTCTAAAATCGGCCATTGTATGCTTGATCAAGAGGGAAATTTTCAAGTGAGTTGCAAGTGTAAAATCCTAGCTACAATCAAAGTGTTTGTTGGAAGGCTTGGGGTATGCAAGCTTGAGGTCTTCTACACTTGAAGGCAACCGTTCAAGAAGCATCATCTTCTTCAAATCCTTTAGTCCTTGGGAGGTAGTATTCTTGAAACACTCTATGGTTGTGTTTTAATTTTTGATAGCATGCATGTTCGTATATGGATCCGGGCAAGGTTGGAGAACTCGCTAGTCGGCCGGTGAGGTGGCGACTAGCGACTACTCGGGATTATTCGGGGATTACTCGGGATTAATTAGATCAGAAATTTTATATGTAAATTTCATTATTTTTATAAATATGTATATATATACTCACACATCCATATCAATATAATACTTAAAAAGGTAAAAATAGTTCAAAATACAAACTAAACTTACATATAAGTCATAACATAACAAGTCTCAGTACATAAAATTCAAAAATTAACAAATAGCTCAAATGTAATCGTCATCCCCGTAGTGTTCAGTGATTTCGACACCATCCGACTCGTATTCAATCTCCTCGTCTACTTCATCCTCTTTCTCCGACTCAAATTCTTCGTTATATTAGGGTAAGGGATAAGGAAAATGGGCTAAAGTTGTAATCTTGGGCCTGTTTTGTAAGGATTTCAAATGGGCCGACTAGGGCGACTTGGGCCGACTAGGGCGGCTTTGACCGACTAGCTATTTTTTGACTGATTAGTGAAAAATTACTCAGTAGGAGGCCGACTAGCGACTAGTCGGCGATTAATTGCCGAGTAATCGTGATTTTTGCAACACTGGATCCGGGTATTGGGTTTTACATATAAAATGAGTTTTATATCTTGTATAGGGGTGCAAACGAGCCGAGCCGAGCCCGAGCTCGACCAGGCTCGAGCTCGAGCTCGTTTAACATATGAAAGCTCGAGCTCGAGCTCGGCTCGATTCGAGCTTTATTTCTAAAGCGAAGGTAATTTTTCAAGCTCGAGCTCGGCTCGGGCTCGACTCGTTTAGTATTTATTAATTAATTTATATTAATTATAGTTATTATTATACATATAATTAAGTTATTTTTTTATATTTATATGAATGGTAATTATTATTATATAAATATATGTTTAATATAATAATAAAAAATATATCAACAGAAAGCTCGTTTAGGCTCGCGAGCCGGCTCGAGCTCGATAAGCGAAGCTCGGGCTCGGGCTCGTTTACTAAACGAGCTTGTTTTTTAGGCTCGGGCTCGATCAAGCTCGTTTAAGCTCGACTCGTTCGAGCTTTTTTTCGAGCCGAGTTCGAGTAGCTCGAGAGTAGCTCGGCTTGTTTGCACCCCTAATCTTGTAAGTAACATGTTTTAAATTAATATTCCGCTGCGTTTTTATTTTATATGGATAAAATATCTTTGATAATTATGTGAAAAACCCAACAATGGAATCAAGAGCCGCTTATATGAGTGCATGCTTCAATAGATTGAAATTTTTGGGTTTCGGGTTTGGTTAAACCCTATGGCCGAAATTTTTCATCATGGTTCTCCTTTTGTTTTTCAAGATTATTTTCATACATGCATAAAAGTATCTTGAAAAATTATGTCATTTGGATAATTTGTTTGTTTGGACAAAAACCCACTTTTTCGGTTTTTTCATTCTTGACCGAAAAGTAGGTTGTAAAAAGGAAACCATTTTTGCTTCTTGAATTTTATATATATGTGGATATATATTTTGGTGTGCATAACCTAGCCATGACCTTGTGTGAATATGTTGAATGTTTGTGTTTGTGATTTGTATTTAATTATTCAATGGGTTGTAATAATTATTATTTTTGTCTTCCATTTGTAAAAATATGTAATTTATTTATTTTCATTTGGTATGTAAATAAATAGATTAGGTGCATTTTATTTTACTAGAAAAAATGTATTAGGATACCTTTTGTAAAAGAAGATGCACACAAAAATGCGGTTTTGGTTTTGGCTAATTTCGGGCCTAAAGGACTTCATAGTTTTTAACGGGATTTTAGCCCGATAACCAAAACACATTTTTGAAGTCCAAAGGAGTTTGGAGCTGAATATAAAAGACATTTCGAAGCCCAAAGAATGTGAAGAAATCACAACACAATAAGAAGACTTGAAGCATTTGGATGCGGGATCAAGTGGGAGTTCAACGACACATTTTTTGTGTCTATATTCACCCTTTAGGAAGGACCTTTTGACACACTTGTTTCGGCTAACAAGTGTGGTCAAAATAGTTGGCTATGGTTATGCACCTTTTAATATATGTGTTGTGCTTGTATGATTATTTTATTTATGGTTGTTTTGGATGATATTTGGATATGCATGCTTAACAACTAATAATCCGACAAGCTTAAAATTGGTTCTAAACAAAATCATTAAAATTGGTTAATAAAAGGTTATTAAAAATTAATGATTTTTATAATAAAATGGGTTTTATTAAAAAGAACCTTGAAAATTTGTTTTCACAAAAGTACCAAGGATTTGAATGCGTGCAAATATATGGTACATAAAGTTTTCTAAACTAGAATTTTGAAAACTCAAAATCCCTTTTATAAAACAAGTCAAACACCATCCTTTTATACAACACTCGAATCACTTGAGAACTCTTTTGTGGGATAAAGGTCACCTAACCACATTTGAGGGAACTTGTATATTCGAGGTGGGTTTACCATGTTTGTGGGATAAAGGTCACCTAACCACTTATGTGTATAAACTCACACGTTTGTGTAAGTTGGACGACTTGATTTGGAAACCATGAACTTAGGGTCACCGAAGCATGGGGAACAAAGGTGTTGATGGGATTAAATATGCCAACTTGACGCGGGCGCGACTATGCACATTTATTTACAGTATTTACAATCGCACCCGGCGTAACTTGGTGTTTTAAATTTATAAAAATGGTTTATACCTTAACATTAAAACACACACAACAAAGGACAAGTGTATCCCATCATATATGTAGCAACGTATTGGTAAGAGCCAGATATCGATCCATGGAACACGGGCGTTTATTAAGTACTAAATCTTTGTCATTAGAGTACCAGATAAAAGGATAAGTGAATGGTTGTTTAACTAAATTATCTAAAACTATATCTAAAACATAAATATACTACTATCTTGTTTCATAAACAACCTAAACATGTTATCTATCAGATATACAAAAGTACTTAATCAATTTTCCAATTGCAAGACAGCTAGTTACCGGGTCTGGATTTCTAACATTATGATTCTTCGGAAAGTTAACGCGATGGTCACACGTTAATCACCTAAAATCATTCATTTGCGAGTTATTGATATTTATTCATGCGAATCTTTAAAGATAGGTTATTTACCGGGTCTGGATTCCTAACTTCACTTATCAAAGAAAGCAATACCGCTGGTCACAATACAGCCACAAGGATAAGCAATAAAGTAGATCATATAACAACTATTTCACCTTTACATGTCTTAAACATAAATCTACCGTGTCAGCAATTTCAGACCAAAACTACTAAACAAGGATCATAAACCACATTCAAGAACATGTAATCAACACCATTTGATTCGTTAGAACCCTTACGTGCAAGAAAGCATTCCTGGTCAAAATAAGATATGTCTTGTATAAAACCAATACCCTGGCCCGGTTTCATGGTGTAAACAAAGTCTACAAATAAGTGATTAATCAAGAAATAGTTACCATCCCACTAACTACAGATTCATTATCCAAGAAAATTAAACATAATCAGGAACTCAACATCAATGAAACATTCATTATATAATCATGAAGATTCAACGTGAAAAAGTACTAGAGATTCATATACACAAGATTACTACATAAAGATTATTCAAGAAACAAGTTTATAACTACTATTACATAATACTACATTAAACATAAACTAACATCAGCTCATAACTTGCAAAATGATCAGAATACATGTTCAAGAATAAGGAATCGAACCATAAACAAGCAAGGAATTGATGGGTTGGATCGGTTATGCTTCCACTCGATCTTGAGGCTTTAAATGGGTCTGATCATGACTGTTTCGTAACCCAGAAATCGCCCAGAAATATGGAGAAAAACCCAACATTCGAACCAGTAGCGAATGGCTGTATTTATAGGAGATTTTCTGATCGGCACGGTCGTGCCACTGGGTCGCACGATCGTGCGGTCAGGTCTTGTCGGGTGATGTAATTTATCTGATCCCAGGTCAGCCAAGTGGACTAGTGGACAAGTTGCCTGGGTCATCAGATCGACACGGTAGTGCCGCTGGTCGCACGGTAGTGCGGCATCATCAGATTGTTGATCAGAAATGTTGGTCAAGCCGTGGCACGGTCATGCGGCGGGTCGCATGGTAGTGCGGCCCGAGAAAAAGTTGTCACTCCTGGTCGCACTAGTAGTGCTTCCGAGATCGGAGGATCGGCACGGTAGTGTCGTCGGATGGCACGGTCGTGCCACACCTGGCAGTCATCAGAATTTTGTTCTTTTCATTAGAAATGCATCAGAATTTGTCCGTTTTCATCATAATTTTCTTTTGTGCTCTATTTAAGACCTGAAAATATAAAAGTACCAAGTTTGGCACCTAAACATCGTGTTTTCGGTCAAAAATGCTTAAAACGGAAGTGTTTTGGGGTGTAAAAACATGTATAATTTAACGTATATCAAACATCCCCACACTTGAACTTTGCTTGTCCTCAAGCAAACTTAAAATAAAACACGGAATCAAATCTGAATATTCATAAAGTTACTAATTTGTTTGGTGGTCAAATTGGTTTTCAAAAAGTCATCATCAGTGATTCAAAACAAACAAGCTTTGTTAGATGTATGAAAGGATAACCATAAAGCAATGATTCTACATTCAATTGACATCGCATGAAAATCTTTATATTTCTCACAATGTTCACACACGCTCGGTTAAATTTCTGAATCATACATATAATGTGTATGTAAAACACTCGATGCCTAGTCAATGAATCATGCAATATCATAAGCTTGTCAAAAGATCTAATATCCACCAATTAATATGTGAAAAGCATAAATCAAGAGGTCTTTGATGGGTTGTAATGATAGGCTATGGTTAAGGGTATGGAATGGATATATGAAAGTGGCAAGAAAGGTTAAAACTTGGCCAAAAACTTGGTGCTTTATTTTCTAGGATTCTGAACACGTTGCTAAGCTACTTGTGTATGTCTTCAGAGTTTATTCTTTTTACACTTCAACTCTCTATTTTTCTTTCTTGGTAGTCTTTCCTTAATTTCCTTAGAGAGTTTTGACAAAGGTTTTTTTTTTCAAATGAAACTTATATCAATCTAGATAGCCTATGGCCAAATTTTTAACGAAAAAGGGTAAATATGAAAAGGTTATATTTTGGTTAAGTGGGCTTTAATATTTGGGTAATGTTTAAGAAAAATACGGAAAATAGGCTCAACATGGCGAACTATGCTCACGTAAACGGAAGGAATGGGTATGTGAAATTACATAGAAATGATAGAGGCATTTAGGATACCCCTTTGTCAGCCTTTTTCTTTGTTTATATCTCGCACCCAAATATTGAGCCTATTTTCCGTATATTTTGACAAGAAAGCTGTAAAGGCTCAAAAATATGCTCACGTAAACGGAAGGAATGGGTATGAATATAAAGATAAACATGCAAGTCTTTCGTTTTATTTTATCACGCTTTTTAGTTATCTTTTTCAAAAATTAATTTGGCTTGTCGATTTTTATCAATTTTGATGCTTTCTAAAGAACACAAATTGACCATTTTTGTTTTATTTTTCGAAAGAGAACAATTAAGGACAAACAAAGTTTAAAGCCCTCCCCACATTTGAACATCACATTGTCCTCAATGTGGAATACATATTAGTTAAGCAATTATGAAGAGCTAAACTAATAATGTGAAAAGGGAAAGAGGTACTCCCTCAGAGTTGGAGTTGACTTGTTTGAGCTGACTTTGATTGAAGTCGTCTCAACTCTGTGTGCATTTCTTTTCAAATCTGCCAAGTATGTCACTTGCTAAAGCAGTCAACATTACCATTGGTCAAAATGTTAGATAATCAAACCATATCCATTATTTAAACAAAGCAAACACACTACTTAAAACATTTAAAAACAAACATAAAGTTTTTAAAAATCCCAAACAAAGTACTCAATAAAAATAAGATAAAACATCAGTTTCTGAACTGTTTCGCCCTAACTCCTCCTCCTCCTCATCATCATGGTGGCGTGTTCCAGATGAACCGCCCCCATAGTTACCTGTGTCTCCAAACGGAAACTGTGGAGGGTTGCCGAAGTGGCTAGGATATACGCTTTGTAACCCTCCGAAGATGTAGGAAAAACCTGTATACATTTCCTCCCGCATCGTGTGTTGAGATGCCCGCATCGTGTGTTGAGATGCCCGCATAGCTAACTGGTCGGCTCTCATAGCATCTTGAGTTGCTCGCTTAGCCTCCTGGTCGGCTCTAATAGTGTCCTGAGAGATCTGCATATGCTGGAACTGCTGGTACAATTCAGGGTAGGAAAGTATACCTGGAGGCCAGTTTGGCTGATATTGATGCTGGTGCTGGTCCTCCATGTTGACGTCTTCGTCCTGTGGTGGTAGTGGTAGTGGATCCCATATTTCCCCATTTAGACCCCTCAGTCTTGGGCCATTATCTGTATCTACTACCAGACCCATCGCTCTCAAAGACCTCATATCTACGTCTCCTCCTGCATGAACCATCGTGAGTCCACTGACTACATCATCTGCCATAATACCCAACTTGTCTGCTAACTGAGTCACATATTCACCACCATGGATTTCACTGCTTGTAGTTCTCCCCGCGCTGTTCACAAAGAATTCAGCCATTCTAGCTGCGAGGTTGACATGCACTCCAGTCACTAAGGAATATAAGAAAAGAAGATCTGGAGTGGGGTAGTTTCCTCCACTGTCCATGCGTCCACAGATGGTGTGACTCATGACCTGATGAATAACCCTGAGTAGTCGGTCTCGTAGTCGTGAAGCTTTAGCTTTTCTAGCTTCATAGGGTGGCTCAACTGCCACTTGTGCCCAAAAGTTAGCCCGTTGCTGATCATTATCAAACTTATAGATGTTGGTGAAAAGTTCTGAATCAATGTCTTTAGCTGAGTATATGCCCAATCTTCTTCCAAGTCTAGCAACTGACCACTTATGCCACTTTCTACCCAACTTGAACTGTATCGTCTCCCTGTTTTTAAAGTCTGGATTTTCGCTTCTTAGTTATTCGTAAGTGTAGGAGGTGAAAAATTCCAATGTAAGCTCGAGATAAACAGGTCGTGCAATATTGAACAACCTTGACATCGGATGTGACATCATGTCAGATAGCCTCTCTTCTTGGTTTAGGGTTGTTAAAGTGTCCTAGTTGATCCTTCTCGGTTCACCGATTTGTCCTCATCGATTCCGTAATGCTTGTAATCTTGCAATACATGGTTGTTCTTTCGATTTGTTTTCGCTGAACTGGAGGAATCGGTGATTCATCTGCATACAGACATACAACAAAATAAGAGCAGAATATAAAAATTTCATCGCTGCCACTAGAACAAGCTGTTTACAACATTCTATTGTCGTTTCAGCAGTCGTACGGTCGTGCATCTGGTGGCACTGCCGTGCCATTCCTAGTCGGTCAACAGCTTGTTTCTGGGAAATCATGTCGCACTGCCGTGCGACTCGACATCGCAGCTTTTAATCGGTGATCTGTACTTGATTTCCGACCGGCACTGTCATGCCGTTTAAAGGGCGTGACCGTGTGACAGTAACTTTCTTCAAAAAATAGTCTATTCTACTGATTTTAATTTGCATCTTTCAAAATTTAACTTGTAATCAGTGAATAGTCTTCAAATCAAGTACCAGAACTACCGATTTAACACTAATCGCTCAAGAACAAGGGTTTATTTGACTTTTATGAAGAAAACCCCAAAATTTCTTGATTCAAACATCAGATCTACATCAGAAACTAAGTTTAATCTACAAAACAAGTAGGAAACATACCTTGGAAGATGATTGAAGCGAAATCTAGGCAAAAATTAGATGATTTTTGGGTGGAGGCGACCTGGAACTCCCGTGCGGCGACTAGGGTTTCGAAAAAGTGATTAGTTTTTACTGCATAATCGCTTAAATACCCCTCTTTTTACTGTTCGGTTTTCAAGTCGCACAGTCGTGCGACTGGTGGCACGGTCATGCCATCCCGGATCGCTTTCCTGGTTCGACCTGTGTTATCGGGTTGCAAGGTAGTGAAGCGGTCGCACGGTAGTGCGATCCGATGACCATACGATGCATGAGTTCTTGGTCCGTTTTGACTACGGAGTGCATGACCGTGCCGATTTGGCATGACCGTGCAACACCTGGGCCTTTATTTGTTATTCTTCACAGTAAGCTTTTAACTCTGAGTTTTCACCCAATGTTTTCATTTTTGCACTATCTCATATATTTTAACAATTAATCAACTACAAATTTTCAAAAGTTATAGATCAAGCTCGTATGTACCTACGTTTAAAACCGAAAGATTAACGAACTTAGTAATTAAATATTAGGAACTAATACATACAAAATTACTCTTAGCGTGTGAAAACACGCTCGCTAAATTTGTCAGCGAGTCGATAGCTAGACTCTTCCTCCCCATACTTGTTTTAAGTGTGCGGGACGTGGAGTTCGAGAATTTCCTCCAACGGGTCAACCGGTCCGTTGATGTAAAGTTTTAAACGATGACCGTTGGCTTTGAAACTTGCTCCGCTTGGATCTTCGATAGTTACGGCCCCGTATGGAAATATCTCCTTAACTTTGTATGGACCCATCCATCGGGATTTTAGCTTCCTGGGGAATAAATGCAGTCTTGAGTTATATAACAAGACAAGATCTCTTACACGGAGATCCTTATGGTGTCTCAACCTCTTGTCATGAAATCTCTTGACTCGCTACTTGTATCTGCTAGAACTTTCGTAGGCATGGTTTCTTAGCTCCTCAAGCTCGTGGATTTGCAGAAAACGGACTTCACCTCCGCTTTTTAAATCCATATTTGCCGTCTCGACAGGTAGATGACAGGCTTTTCCATAAACCAACCTAAGGGGTGTGGTCCCAATAGGTGTTTTAAATGATGTTCTAAAAACCCACAGAGCGTCATCTAGCTTGTCTGACCAATCCTTGCGGTTGTTATTAATGGACCGCTCAAGGATTTTTTTCAAACCCTGATTTGTGACCTTCACTTACCCGCTTGTTTGAGGATGATATGGCATAGCCAATCTGTGATGAACACCATAACGGGACAAGGCTCGTTCTAACTGAGCATTGCAGAAATGCGTTCCTCAGTCACTGATCAGTGCTTTTGGAGCACCAAATCGGGCGAATAAACTTTTTAAGAACCTCACGACTACCCTAGCATCGTTTGTAGGCAAAGCTTGAGCTTCGGCCCACTTTGAGACATAGTCTACGGCAACTAGGATATATTTGTTACCTCGTGAGGCTGGAAATGGTCCCATGAAGTCGATACCCCATATATCAAAGACTTCACAGCCTTGCATTGGATGCTGAGGCATTTCATTGCGTGCAGAGATATTTGTAGCCCTCTGGCAAGCATCACATGCTCTAACCCATTCATGTGCATCACGAAAGATTGTGGGCCAGTAAAACCCAGAGTCTAACACTTTCTTTGCAGTGTAGTTTGCTCCATGATGTCCTCCGATTAGCCCTTCGTGACAGTGACGCAGAATGCTAGCTGCCTCTTCTCCAAATACACATCTTCGGATCACCTTATCGGCTCCGATTGTAAAAAAGTATGGTTCGTCCCAAATATAATATTTCAAATCTGCAAAGAATTTCCTCTTTTGCTGATATGACAACCCTTTGATAAGGATTCCACATGCGAGGTAGTTTGCAAAGTCGGCGAACCAAGGTGACTCGTCATTCATCTCGATGCTTAAAAGAAATTCGTGGGGGAATTGAAATTGTCATTTATTGATTCCTCCAGCGAATTTTCAGAATTACCATGCTCAAGTCTCGAGAGATGGTCGGCTGCAACATTTAAGGCTCCCTTTTTGTCTCGGATCTCAATGTCAAATTCTTGTAATAACAAGATCCATCTGATAAGACGCGGTTTTGCGTCCTGTTTGCTAAAAAGGTATTTGATTGCTGCATGATCCGTATACACAATTGTTTTGGACAACACAAGGTACGACCTGAATTTGTCGAAAGTATAAACTACTGCCAAAAGCTCTTTCTCTGTAGTCGTATAATTTTCTTGAGCATCATGTAGAGTTTTGCTGGCATAGTAAATAGGATGAAACTGCTTCTCCCTTCGTTTTCCTAAGACTGCTCCTATTGCGTAATCACTTGCATCGCACATTATCTCAAATGGCAACGCCCAGTCGGGTGCAACTACAATAGGGGCTTCGATAAGCCTTTGTTTAAGCTGCTTGAATGCTTTCATGCATTCGTCTGAAAACACGAATGGAGCATCTTTTTCTAACAAACGGGTCATAGGTCTTGCGATTTTTGAAAAGTCTTTTATGAATCCCCTATAGAACCCTGCATGACCCAGGAAACTTCTAATCGCTCTGACTGAGGTAGGGGGAGGAAGTTTAGAAATGATATCCACCTTTGCTAGATCGACTTCCAACCCGGCTTCAGAGATTTTGTGCCCGATAACTACCCCTTATTTCACCATGAAGTGGCATTTCTCCCAGTTAAGCACTAGATTAGTTTCCTCACATCTTATTAACATTCTTTTCAGATTTCCAAGACATTGGTTAAAAGAACTCCCAAACACAGAGAAATCATCCATGAATACTTCCATGGATTCTTCAATCATGTCATGGAAAATAGCTACCATGCAGCGCTGAAATGTGGCTGGTGCATTACACAGTCCAAAAGGCATACGCCGGTAGGCGAATGTGCCGAAAGGACATGTAAAAGTAGTCTTTTCCTGATCTTCAGGAGCGATAGGAATTTAAAAATATCCAGAGAACCCATCCAGAAAACAGAAAAATGACTTCCCCGACAGCCGTTCCAACATTTGGTCGATGAATGGAAGCGGGAAGTGGTCCTTACGGGTGGCATCGTTGAGTTTGCGATAATCGATGCAAACTCGCCATCCGATGACGGTACGGGTAGGAATAAGTTCATTCCTATCGCTTGGAACTACAGTAATACCACCTTTCTTGGGTACTACTTGCACTGGACTTACCCATACAGAATCAGATATAGGATAAATCAGCCCTGCATCTAATAACTTAATAACTTCTTTCTTTACCACGTCTTGCATATTTCGGTTCAAACGCCTTTGATGTTGTGCACTAGGCTTGTAATCGTCTTCCATTAGAATCTTATGAATACAAAAAGAAGGATTAATACCTTTGATATCCATAATCTTCCACGCCGTGGCTTTTTTGTGGAGTGTTAGAACTTCGAGAAGCAACCTCTTTTCCTCTTTTGCTAAAGATGCCGAAATGATGACTGGCAAGCGACGCTCCTCGTCTAGAAATGCATATTCGAGATGCGGTGGGAGTTCTTTTAACTCCAAAGACGGTGGATCTTCAACCGAGGGCTTTGACTTTTCTTCAACTTCACGGTTATTCTCCACAAATTGATCTGGACTTTGGGAACCATCATCACCGATTTGACCAACCGGCTGCTCAGTTTCGTGGCCCTCCTGCTGAATGCCATGTTGATTCTCACACAACAGATGTATGCCCGTATCAATTTCTTCAACAGTGCCTTGGAAATGAGAGCTTACACAAGTATCGACGATGTCGACATAGTAAAGCATGTCATCGTGACTTTGTGGATGTAGCATTGATCTTTTAATATCAAAAGTCACGTGCTCGTCATTTACTCAGAGCGTGACTTGGCCAGCTGCCACATCAACAATTGTCCTCGCAGTATTGAGGAACGGGCGTCCAAGTGTTAGGATCGGAGGCTCTCATGATTGTGTTTGTTTGTAATTTATGAATAATGAATGAACATGATTCAATGATTTATGCAGCGGAAATGAACACAAACTTTGTAAACACAATCAAAGAGGAAAATAGTTTACATAAACACATGCATTCCATTAGTTGAAAGATTACAAATCAAGTCAAAAGATTACAAGGTATGCTTACAAACTAAACTCCCCCTCAGCTTGATGCTCGCTGGTTGATTGCACAAGATGAAAGGATTAGAGGAGAAGAACTCACTCAGTCAATCAAATGTAACAGTACAGGGTACTGTTCCATTTATAGGCAATTCAAACCACTGAAGCATCTAAGCTGACGTCACCATGAAAGTGACATATAACAACCTAACAACCTCTAACATCTGATCTACATAAGTACTGACATGCTAACAACTGTTATTACAATACATTACAGAAAGACAGACTTAACTACTGCTGAATCCTTCCACTGATGTGAACCCAGCAGCACTTGATATAACCCAGCAGTGCTTGACTCAAGGCAGTAGAATGAACAGCAGGGCTTTAGTCTTCATCAGTCTTTAGGGCTTCATCAGCAGTTTGAAGAACAACAGCCGTTGTATACGGTCAGTGGATAGAGGACATCAGATGTTATAAACACTTTTAAGGGGAAAGCCAGGTGTAAACTTTTGCTTATGATGAATCCACTGTTGTGAACCAGTTTTGGCTTTTATTATCTATTCCTCTGATAGGGTTCAATCCCATCAATCTCCCCCTGGAACAGATAATGCCAAAACTCTTCGTTATTTTGGATCTTTATTGTCTCATCAGAAGTTTCCTAACTTGTCCTTTAAATTGCAGCTCAAAATCCATGGAACTTGTATCATCCTCATCCCTACACAGTATAAGCTCAAGGAGATCTTGTAGATCTTCAACACTTAGGCCCAGTGCTTGTTCCCTTGATATATGCTTTACTTCTCCATTGGATCTGATCAGGGTTAATACATGGGTCTTTTGATCAGACATCCATTTTAGTATTTTTGAACCCAATGGGTTTCTTGGGAGAGGTTTATTTACTGATGAGTTTGGTGATGCTGGCCTTGTGATAATTTGTTGAGCAGTGTTCTGAGCTTTTGCTAGTTCAGAATCTCTAGTTGTATTTTGTTTGAAAACCATTTTGATGATATCATTTGCTACAGCTATATCTTCTGCAGCTTCTTTTTCAATCTGCTCTTGTCTCTTTCTTTGATCTATCTCAATTACATCTGCTGTTGTGAACAGTGGTTCAGAAATATTGATCTGTTTTGGATCTTTGTATTCAGGCTTCTGTGGTAAACTGGGATCTGTCATCCTTCTTTTCTTTAACCTTTCATAAGCCTCATCTGTGTATTGCCTTGTCCATTTTGCTATGGCTTTGGCAGGTCCAACCTTTGCATCCACCAGCTCTTGTTTCTTCCTCTTGTATTCTGTGGTAAGTTTATCAATGGCCTTTTTGTATTTGCTCCAGTTTGGAGCTGTCTTTTTCATACCTGGATCATTCTTGATCATCCTAATTCTATTAACTTCATGCTTTAGTGCAATGAGTGGCCAATCACTGAATTGTTCTTCGTTAGCTGGATAAAAAGTTTCTCTCATAATAAATGCAAGATAATCCTTTCTCATTTCCTTTTGTAGGACGGCTCCAGGTGGCAGATTTGACATTTCTTTGCTTAGGTCTTTTGCATAATCTTCCATTTATTTGACCTTAGTGAGTAAAAATTCCATTCTTTCTGAAATGGCTTTGTCACCTTGATCTTTGCATTCCATTCTAGCTCTTATATCTGCTTGCTTGGCTTTGAGTTTTAGATATGCATCCATATTTTCTGGGTTCCTGAAGCCCGTGAGAGAAGGAAATTTTCTTTTTGTAGGATCATCTTCTGTATAGAATTGTCTCATCTCATCCTTTATAGCTTCCAATTCTAGTGGATAACTTGCAGCAGTGGATACAAGGTTAACAGGGTTTATTGCTTTGACTATAGTTGGTGGAGTGGATGGTTGTGGCTCGATAACATTGTAAGGTGTGGAGGATAAAGGAATGGGTGCTGGTATATCATCATTACCCTCATGAGATTTCCTTTTCCTTGTATAAAGCCTTTTGGGTAAAGGGGGTTTTGGTTGTGATGTGACAATGGGTTGTATGGTGATTGTTGAAATGGTGAGGGCAGTGGTAGATGGTTGGCAAACAGCTATTGAAACAACTGGTGTTTCAACCTCTGTTGTCATTACAACTACTGATGTGTCAGTAGATGTCTTCTGCTTTTCAGCAGGTGGTGATTTGGTGGGTGGTGAAATGATTTTAGGTTGTGGTGGTAGGGCAGTGGTTGTGGTGTGTGTTGTAGTGGTGTGTGTTGAAGAGATGGCAGGTGTTTGGCTGGCAGTTGTTGAAACTACTGAGGTATCAGTTGTTGATACAACAGGTGTTACAACAACTGTTTGGGCGGAAGTTTGAGATTTGGTGGTTTGAGGTTTGGAGCCTTTGGGAGGTGCTTTGGAGGCATGCTTTGTGGGTCTGGATGGTGTGGATTTGGGTTGCCTCACTTGTTTAGTGGGCTTCTTCTTTTCATCCTTAGGATTTTGAACATCCTTTGGCTCAGAAGTACCCTGTGCATTCAGCTCCATGTAAGCTCTTTTCTCCTGTTCCCACCTGGCTTTATCCTTAGCCTCTCTATTTCTTTTAACACTTGCTTTTGCTTCTGCAAGTGCATTTGTGGTAACATCAATTTTCTTACTACCATCTGGAAATGGAATGTTTTTAGTCATGTTTTCTTTTTCAGGTTCAATATAAAGACCATCATCTATTCCCTTCTTCTTCCACTCCTTTATTTTCTCCCCTTTTTTGGCATTATCTGGGGGTAGTTTATCAATGAAGAGAATGGTGGGAGGAGCTTTGCCAGTGGTGTTCAGGATGTGGGCCTTTATAGTCTTGATGTCTGCTTGAGTATTTCTAAACCTTGACTCCATCATGTTTCTCAACTCTTGAACATGTATTGCATGCTGCTGATCAGCCATTTGTCTTTGTTGTTGGAGCAGGGGTTGGAATAAATTCCATAACTCATTTGCAGCAGGTGCTTGTGAAGGAGTAGGTGCTTGAGTTGGAACAGCAGTGGTTGAGACCTTTTGAGCTTTCAACAACTGTTGCATCATATCTTTTATTTCAGCAACAGATGTCTCAAGGTTGTCAATTCTACCCGTCAATTCCTGATATTTTAAATCATCACCCAAGTTAATGGGATCATCTGATTCCCCACCAGCAATGGTTGTATCAATGTGTGACTTAGGAACCGAATCCCAAAAATCATCCATTGATGCCCCTTGTTCTTGGTACTGGGGTCTTCTTCCTTCAACACTTGATAACTTTTTGATGGTACCAGTGGTCAAAACAAACTCACTAGTTGTTATCAGAGGTGCTATAGAAGGAATTGACTTCAAAGGAGTCTGATTAATGAAACAACTGGCCAAATGTAGATCTGTTGATCCAACACTTGTAGTTACTGCTCCACTTGAACTACTGACAGGAATTACTTGTAAGTCCTGTAGTGTAACCTCCTCAGTTGTTGCTGGGATAGCAGAGGTATAAGCATCAAACCCAGTCACTTGTGGGAGTGTACTCTCAGTGATAGGTGTTTGAGAGGAACTGGTTTGTGTCTGAGCTATAGCAACTGCATGCAACAAGGGTATTATGGATTGTGGTAGTGTGATGGGTGAAGATATGGGTGTTGAAAGAGACATGTCCTTGGGATTAGGACTGAGGAAGATGGATCCAATTGGATCCAGAGCTTCATAATGTGGGGTCCCTGTGCTTACAACCTAATCCTTTTGTGAGGATGCAGGAGGAGTTTGAGGCAAGGGTGGAGATCTTTCTTCCATCTGCTGTGAGGAAGTAGCAGTAGTGGTTTTTGGTAACATTTGTGTTGTCACTGGCAGTGAGTGGCTCTAGGATCTCATCTTCCAGAGTTTCCTTTTTAGTGGGTTTGGGGGGCTTTTTGGATGATTTCTTTTCAGGCTTTTTGGTGATGGCAGGTGTGGGTTTCATAGCAGTGGGTGTGCTGCCATGATCACCTGGAGTAGTGGGCTCAGCAGCAGATACCTGAGGAGCAGTGCTAGTTGCTAAAGTCTGCTCAGGCACCTCTGCTTGTGTTTTTGCAGGTGTTAACATTCTAGTGAATGTTTCAGATGTTAAACCATGTA
Source organism: Helianthus tuberosus (assembly GCA_030545235.1). NCBI lineage: Eukaryota > Viridiplantae > Streptophyta > Magnoliopsida > Asterales > Asteraceae > Helianthus > Helianthus tuberosus. The sequence continues at coordinate 8,589,688 of CM060352.1, read as the reverse complement.
TTTGAAAAGATTCACCTTGAATGAGCAAATTTTCATTTTCCTTTCCAAATTTTTGTTTAAGATAGTAGCTTAAGAACCTTGGAAAAAGTAGAAATGATTTACTATCAACATTTTTTACCAAATCATCAAAGATCTCCTGGGAATAGTTAAAATTTTCATTATGTAAAATAGCATATCCCAGGTTTTGGATCTTTAATGGTATTTCGTTAAAAGCAGTTGTTTTGTTTGAAACACACATCAAAAGGGTATGAAATAAAAACCTTGGTGCAGAAGGGAAGAAACCTTTTTGTAAGGTGTCCCTTTTTATTTCTGCACCATACCCTCTTTCAAGAAAATCAATTTTTCACTCGTTTTTAGGAAAAGAAGTTTTACCTTCCTGATCATCGAGTGCAAAGACTTCTGAAATGGATTGTGGAGTGATTTGAATCTCTTTGCTCTTTATGGAAGAATTAATGGCTATAACTTTGTCACCTTGATATTCAAGTGTGGCGTTTTTCCAAAATTCTCTCTGGGTTTGTTCGTAAATAGGAGCATCAGCAGTCAACAAAGTTTTGTACTTTGAAGCTACAAGGGTGTCAATGATGGAATCGAAGGTTCTGTTGTTGGAGGGTTTTGTGAGTAGACCCAAATAGTTGTGAGCTGCTTTGTATGGAATTTCAATGGGTTCAGCGGCCTTTTGAGCGACCTTTTAGGAAGATGAGGATGATTTTGATTTTGATATTGTCATTTTGATGAAGAAGAACGAAGAATGATTCGAGACGGAAGATTGGAAACTGCTTTGAGAGAAGAATTTTGGAATTCAATTCGACAGTGTAAAACCCTGTTTGGGGTTTTGATCAGGGTTTTATAAGGGAAAAAGTGAATGCTGACGTGGCAGCGGTTTACAAAGATCTGATGGCTAATAACTGACCACGTGCCAACCTCTGATGGAAAAATGAATAATGGAGGACAGTTGTTTAGGAAACCACTGATGTAGCAAATATCAGTGGTTGCAACGATCAAAGTGAAGACAGTGGATGATTTTAACTATCAGTGGATAGCTTTATCAGTGGATAAAACATTGATTTTGAACAACAGTGCTTATCAAGAGTATGAGAGAACAGGGGTTGACTTTCAGCAGTGGACAGTATTTAGGAAACAGTTGTTTGAACAGAACAGTGATTAGGGGTAAGGTAATGGTAGGAATTTGAGGGCTATTATGTCAGCAACTGTTAGTGCAACAGTGGATAATCCTTTGACAACTGTTTTGAACATCTGTTGCTCTGATGAAAGAAATGATTTTGTCTTGTGAAACCATAACATCATTTTCAACATCTGTTGATGGTGATTATGAAGCATCTGCAAGATTGTTATCCTCAACAAAACAATTTTAGATGCAAATTGTCAAGTTTAATATGTCACCAGTTTTTACAGAAATTTGCATTCAAGGTTTTGCCACATGTCCATTATAAGTTTTGAAGCTTCTATAAATTCTTGACAGTGGTTTAGTACCCCAGATGATGAAAACCCTTTTACTATGGCAACTCATTTTGTGTCATAATATTTAAATTAGAACATGAGTACCACGTATTTTTAGGTCTGTTAGCAATCAATCTCTGATCTGTGTTTAAAACAAACTTGAGTTTGACATGACCTTGACACATGTACCATTTCCTTTTGATCTATTTTCAAGGATAATATCACCAAAAATAACGGTTCTACATCCTGACAGGTGTTTGTAACTTTTGCTATCAAAAACAAGTAAAAGTACAAAATATATCACTCTTAGAAAAAAAATAAAGAATAAGATATCCTGTTTTATTAGAGAAAAAACCTTTTAAAAAAATAACTAAAGGTTTTTCTGAAAATAGCATAAAAAGGATCTGGTATATTTTTCATTAAACTCATAATCACATCACTCTCAAGTTTTATGAAAATGGTCAGTGGTTTGAAATACATTGTAATAACCACTGTTTGAGACCATTTTCTTGTTTAATTGATTGCAAAAATGAGGAGACATGTTCACATAAGTTTTGAAAGTCTGGTTATAGACTTTGTTACCATGTGATGGCTCTGAAGAACTTGTCTAGTCCTTTTTTGTAAGTTTAATCACTGGTGATACTATTGTTACCTGAACTTTCTTAAATTACTGAATGCACACAGTTGCTTGATGACCATTATTCACCCAATTTTGGACTCTTAAGTTTTTTACATTTATGCTCTTTTCCTTTGATTTCGAAAGTTTTGAGATAAACACACTTTTGAGTTTTTGTGACTTTTCTTCTTCCATTTTTACCCTTCCCATTCATAAGTACTGAAATACTCACTGGGAGGTTTTATTGAAGGAATACTTATTCCAGAATCATTTTGCAGCAATGTTTTGAGAGATCTGAATATACTTGTACATGCTTATGTCAAGTCTCACATTACATATGATTTGGACTATTTTAACACCTGATTTTCTTAATGTATTTTTAACAAAGTTGATTTGGTCCTTTTTAACAGGATTCCCAACCCGTTTTTCAACACATAAGATTTAATAACTAAAGTTTTAATTCCCCTCTTTTTATGTTAACAAAAACACTAATGTTTTTATGAACATAGGTTTTTGTCGACCTGAGGTACATACTTTAGCGGCAAACATGATGGATACAGCACAAAACTTCATAACAACAATTGAAATCGGCTTTGTAAAGAAAATAATTATACCATAAGTATCAGACACATTTTCAGATCTGAAAGCTATAGGTGGTTTATGCATGACATCACTTGTTATGTGAAGTTTGTGTGTCTTATGACATCTTGGTTGTTTTACAGAGTTTTTGAATAATTACTTTGAACGTAATTACTCGTTACTCTGTTTTTCAACTAAATACGATCAACCTTAGCATCAATGAATTTTGAGCTGAACTGTTATGTCAAATTGATTGTTAGATCGAATTTGACTGTCCAAGCTCTGATACCAGTTGTTTGGATCGGAGGCTCTCAAGATTGTGTTTGTTTGTAATTTATGAATAATGAATGAACATGACTCAATGATTTATGCAGCGGAAATGAACACAAACTTTGTAAACACAATCAAAGAGGAAAATAGTTTAGATAAACACATGCATTCCATTAGTCGAAAGATTACAAATCAAGTCAAAAGATTACAAGGTATGCTTACAAACTAAACTCCCCCTCAGCCTGATGCTCCCTGGTTGATTGCACAAGATGAAAGGATTGGAGGAGAAGAACTCACTCAGTCAATCAAATGTAACAGTACAGGGTACTGTTCCATTTATAGGCAATTCAAACCACTGAAGCATCTAAGCTGACGTCACCATGAAAGTGACATATAACAACCTAACAACCTCTAACATCTGATCTACACAAGTACTGCCATGCTAACAACTGTTATTACAATACATTACAGAAAGACAGACTTAACTACTGCTGAATCCTTCCACTGATGTGAACCCAGCAACACTTGATATAACCCAGCAGTGCTTGACTCAAAGCAGTAGATTGAACAGCAGGGCTTTAGTCTTCATCAGTCTTTAGGGCTTCATCAGTAGTTTAAAGAACAACAGCTGTTGTATACGGTCAGTGGGTAGAGGACATCAGATGTTATAAACACTTTCAAGGGGAAAGCCTGGTGTAAACTTCTGCTAATGATGAATCCACTGTTGTGAACCAGTTTTGGCTTTTATTATCTGTTCCTCTGATAGGGTTCAATCCCAACACCAAGTATTAGTGGCACTTTTGAATCCACGTCCATATCAAGAATAACAAAATCCACGGTAAAAACAAATTTATCGATTTTAACAAGCATGTTTTCAACAAATCCAAGCGGATACTTTATTGAACGATCTGCAAGTCGAATGCTCATTCTAGTGGATGAAGGTTCACCCAGATCTAATTTAGCAAAGACCTTATAAGGCATAAGCTTTATGCTAGCTCCTAAATCGGCTAATGCGTGACTGACAAACATGCTGCCAATGAGACAGGGAATAGTAAAACTGCCCGGATCTCCCATCTTTTCAGGTAGACGGTTTTGGAGAAGGGTTGAACAGTTTTCATTCATCAACACACAAGACAAGCTTTCGAGCTTCTGCTTGTTGGTGAGGATGTCTTTTAAGAACCTTGCGTATTTAGGCATTTGAGCCAACGCCTCAACAAATGGTATGTTTATGTGTAATTGTTTAAACATTTCTAAAAACTTACCATGTTGTTCCTCGTTCTTTTGCTTCTTCAGTATGCTCGGATATGGAACTGGGGGAATGAAATCTTTAACTGGCTCCTGGAGCTGTGCTGTACTTGCTGGGACTCGCCTAGCGTGTACCTCGTCGGAAGCGTCAGTTTGGACCGTGTCAGTGATCGGTGGTGAGTCCGATTTGTCAGGTCCCGTGGTTCTACCACTCCTTGTCATTACTGCATTAACGTGCCCTTCGGGTTTGGTTCTGTGTTACCTGGAAGACTACCTTGGGTTCTTTCAGACAACATCTTGGCCAATTGGCCGACTTGATTCTCAATGGTTTGAATTGAAGCCTTCTGGCTCCGCATTTCTCCTTCTTGTGCCATGAAACGCTCCTCATGCTGCTGGTATCTTTTCTCAGATATTTGATTGGCATTGTTGGAGTTGTTTAACAGCTGCGCCATCATCTCCTCTAGTTTCGAGTTGTTTTGAGAGGTTTGTGGCTAGGAAGTACTTCCTGAACCTAAATTATTGTAATGCGGTTGAAAGGTGTGCCCTGATGGCTGAAAAGATTGTCCCTGGGGATGAAAGGATTGCCCCTGAGACTGTTGTGGTGCAGGAGTGCGTTGAGCGTATCCGAGTGGGTTTTGGTTATTGGACTTAGCTTTCCACCCAAAGTTTGGATGATTCCTCCAACCCGGATTGTACGTGTTGCTATAGGGGTTATTCTGGGGCCTAATTTGATTGCCCAAATAGTCCACCTCTTCGTGGCCTGTAAACAAAACACCCTGCTCACATGTACCTGGCTCATGTGACACTCCACACAGCTCACATGTACCTGGCTCATGTGACACTCCACACATCTCACATGATGTTTGTACCTGTGAAACGTTCTAAGCTTGATCAGACCTTGCTGCCAAAGCTCCAATCTGTGCTGCAAGAGCCGTATATGTATCCACTTGGTGAACTCCAGGAATAGATGATGCTTTATTTCGCACTCCACCGTGACGAGAACTGGACTTCAAGGTAGCTTTTTCTATAATTGTATAGGCTTCATTGGGTGTTTTTGTTCCAAGATCGCCTCCTGCATATACGTCTAAACGTTCTTATGAGTCGTAATTGAGTCCTTGGTAGAAGTTCAACACAAGTTGCCTTTTGGACAACCCGTGATGTGGAACATCAATCAGAAGATCTTTGAACCTCTCCCAAGCTGCGTGTAGAGATTCTCCTTCATCCTGTTTGAATGTCATAATACGGTTCTTAAGCTTAGATGTCTTTTTCGGCGGGAAACATTTTTGCATAAAAAGATCTACCATCTCGTTCCAAGTCGTGATGGACCCTGCTGGAAGCGACAAAAGCCAAGATCGGGCTTTGTCTCGCAAAGAAAATGGAAAGAGTCGCAAACGAATTGAGTCTTCAGAAACGTCTCAAATTTTGAAAGTCGAGCACACTTCGAGAAATGAAGCGATGTGCCGACTTGGATCTTCGTGATCCTTCCCATCAAACTACACAGAATTTTGCAACATGTTAATAATACTAGATTTAATTTCAAAACTCGGTGCTGCCATCGTAGGTCGGGCTATGCTCGGTAGCAAGCCCTCTCCTCCTGGACGGCCGGTCTCATTCAAAGGCTGGTCGTCCTCTGCCATAATGCTTCCTGTGTCGTCCTCTGAACTCTCGCTGTCAGAAAGTATCACTGGTTCGTCGATTGCGGCTGCAATCCTTTGTGCAACGACAAGTGATCTTTTTACGTCGATTGCGGCTGATACCAACTTGTAACACCCGTTCTTATAATTCAAGGTTTAACGTATATTTTACGTAAACAATCATGTAATTAAGATTGTATATGCATTAGAAATACGGGTTTATTAAAAATTTTACCAATCATTAGTTATTCTACATAACTTGATCGAATATGTTGTTTAAAATCTATAACGTGGCAAAGTGCGGAAGCGTGTATCTTTATCGTGTTCGGTTCTTCGTTGAGCTTGATCGTCTTTCGGCATCCAAAAATGTACCTACATTTCATAAACATGAAATGCTTTAGTCATACGGAGATTAAAGTGTGTCTAAACGAGTCCGGGAAGCTAAACTTGATAAAAAAATACATTTTTGTACAAAGCCCACCGTAAATTACGGTGGGTACCGTAATTTACGGTAGCCCCTGAAACTTTATTCTTCCACCGTAAATCAGAAGAGAATCACCGTAACATTTTCAGCTCCACTGTAAATTACGGTGGACACCGTAATTTACGGTGGCCCCTGCATTCAGCATTTCCATTTTGCCGTAATTTGACACGAAATCTTTCGTATCTTTCAAACCGCTTATCCGTTTGACCTACCGTTTCTTCCTACGTGATTGTAATTTGATTCTCCATCATATGGAGTTAAAAACCGACATTCGGCTTAACAAAATTTAAGACTTTTAAGTCTTCGGCTTATTACCCTTTATACCAAATATTGACCCGATTATATATTTCATCAAACAAACGTATTTATTTGATTCCTATATTTCATACACATCTTCAAATAAATGTTATATACCATATTAGGTTCTAAGCATAGGTTTATTACACAAATTAAACCCGTTTTCTCTCGTATGCTTATTTTGACCCGTTAAGGGTATTTAAGCACTTTAAAGCTTGAAATCACCTTCCTTCTTTTCTAGCATCTTATTCCTACATTTCTTATCAAGAAATCTTCCACTATAACTATATGTGTGTGGATTTAAATGTGTATATCTATATGTTTCGAGTTTTACCCTTCGGATTGCTATTTTACGGCAAGACTCAAATAGAGCTATGTGACTAACATATCACATCTTTCAACTTCTATACTTATTCTAAATATTTACCTAGTCATAAAACTCGTTTCCAAACAACCTCTAAGGGTCGTTTGTTCCATTTAGCCTACAAGGGCGTTTTGGTCGATTTTAGTCATTCTTTTACGACGAAGGACTATTAGTGCTTGTTGAACCCCAAAGTCCGACCTTTTAACCATATTCTTATTTAGAAACCAATATGTTTCTAAAAAACCATAATCATAACTCAATTTATTCGCTTACCTAAAAGATAACCGAATATCTTATTTTAACCTTGTCTAACTGTTATAAAACTCCAAATTCTACATGGTGTATTGTATTATTATACATACCTGGCTCGGATCAATATATTGACCCGTTTCAATACATTTCCTTAGTTGCTACTAAGTGATAGCGATGTAAGCATCCATGTGCTATTTATTTCCTAAAATCATGCAACTTGACAACCCATTAGTCGATATTGTCAAAGGGTGATAATTTCACCTTTTGACCCGTTTGGTCTAAATTACCAATTACCATTGTCAAAATTACCATTTTGCCCTTAATGGTTATTATGATTTAACTTATATGATAACCATTAAAAGTACATGCTTCATTCGTCATAATATGATCGAATTACAGGTTTAACTCATTTTTAGCCATCACTATGTTTTCTTGTCATATTTGATTATCTTGTTCCGTACGACCACACGTCGGAACATCATATCTCAATTAGGTGTTTTTATTTTTCGTAACTAATATGACGAAAGAATATTATAAATATATAACTAGTGTAAGATATACTTACCTTGCATCCTGTTTATGCATTTTCCTTTACTCCCGATTAGTTTGACCCGCTTCCTTCCCAAGCTTACCCTTAGCTTGTCAGCGTCAAACTATCATCATAATTCATAAGATGGTTAACTTAGTCCTAATCATTCATGACTATTCCATCCTACGACTTTTATGTCGAAATTACCATTCGACCATATCATTGATCAGTTTGACTTTTAAAAGTCAACTGACTGTTGACATAATTAACTATACGAAGTAGCTTAACTACTAGTTTTAATTATTTGGCCAATTATCCGGTAAACATCATTCTTATGTTACCGTTTTAATCACGTATTTAGCAAGCTCTTGTAACAATAAGTTACCAAATTAATTCTTGATGATATTAAACATCATTAATCATGAACAATCATCCAATTTTATCATATCATACAAAACCCTTTTTATAGTAGGTATAATCATATCCTTAAACACATCATTTGTTCAAGTATTTATCGATTATTATCATGCATGATGATTCTAATCACAATTATATCATCTTTTTCATCATATGTTTAAAACCCACTTGATTAAGTGTAGTAAATCATCAAATCATTCAATACATAGCATGTCATGTATGATTTTCACTTAGGGTTTTGTTCCTAAGCAAGTATACATCACTAATCTAGCCATACCTTCTCTAATCCATGCCTAATTCATGATTAGGATGATTATCCATATTTCACAACTTCACTAATCATCAAGATTTTACATACCTTACGATCCTCTTGTTCGGGTGATCGTTAATTCACGCTCGGTTGTGAATTTGGTCTTCATTTGATCCTTCAATTTGATGATTATGTTAGATGTTAGGGTTTGGCTCCTTGGGAGCTTTCCTGAGCTCGATCCAGAACACACATGTGTGTGTGTGTTTGTGTTTTGTTTAGTTAAATAACTTTTCTAGTTATCCCACTTTAACCCCTCGTGTTTGGTTCGTTATTAAGTAGGCTACAACCTCCTTATTTTTAACAATATTCCTACTTATTAACTAGGTTTAATATTCCTAGTTAACTTAGCGGGTTCAGGAATATTTATGACTAAGTTTATTTTAAGTCTCGTTAGGTCGGGCCTTCTATAAACTTTATTTCCTCCAAAGCCTTATTTTACTTTTATTTAATATTAGGTTTATTTATTTAAAATCCTAATATTCACCGGGTTACTTTTACCACTGACGGTATTTTACCCGTCTTTTAGTATTAACGTGGGTTAATTACCAACCCATTTTCGGGGTGTTACAAGTCTACCCCCCTTAAAGAGGTTTCGTCCTCGAAACCTTTTCTTACATAATTCATTGAGTTTAAACTCAATGTATTTGATTCGAGATTTCATTTAAACATTACTTATACTTTTAACCAATTATTAGTATTACCAGATAAGCATGGTAACATCTTTTTGGTCACTAATTGTCTACGTATCTCATATGAATTAGTGCAACTTAAAATAACGTAATCTCATTATTTCCACTAGTTTAGTTAACTTAGCGATATCCATCGCTTTCATATACTATCGAATTCCTTATGAATCCGAAATTTTGACTCGTTTAAAGGCCTTTAGTGAAATCTTTTCACTTTTAGCAGCAATTTCTTTTGTCTTCAAATTTATTTATTTGGTTCAATCATACCGAACCTACCGCTTACAAGCAAACCAAATTTATTTAAATGACCTTGACCGGTCTCACTTCTTAGACTTATTAGTCCAGTTACTTTTTACCGCTTGCTTGGTTATAATGTGATTCTACTTCACATTACATTTCTTGACCGTGATCGTGTTACATCATGTTTAATTTATATCAAAATTTCCTTTCCGAAATATCACTTTTTGAATATGACGTCTTGCGCCTATCGGTGTCAAGACTTGAACCTTTCATGCTTAATATTCAATTTTCCTATCAGGATTCTCATTCGTAAAAACGTTATTTCTTACTAAAACCAAGGTTTTAGTTTAGGATCTTCTCTTTATCTTTCGTCAATTTTTCGTAACAGGACATTAACAGTCTGTAATTTATTCTTTTACAGTCTTAGTTTTATGTGGGGATTTTCAACTGGTTCTCTCGCTTTGTTAAGTAACCCGTAGGTTCTTTCACGTAGCCTCGTAGGCTATTTCCTTAGGTATTCACCCCCTTTTTACTGAAAACACTAAGGTTTATTTCCTTTTTTTTTCGTGACCCAAGGGTCATTCTGGTCCCGTAGACCTTAACACTGTGTTTAATCCCGTAGGTTATGATGATCCCGTAAATCATCTTTTATTTGTATCTACATTCAAATGTATATATATATTCATATATAGCTTCAAAGCATGTCTTGCTATGTTTAAAATCGTATATTTTCGCTTATGAGCTTTAGTTGACCTTGACCGTAGTCTAAGGCTTCATTTGTTTATTTCCGGCGAAATTTTCTGACTTTGTACTTACGTTTGACGTTTTACAAAAACGACCCGTTAAGGGACATATTCGCATTTTCCGGGTTCGAGTGTAAGTACACTACCTCCCAATGCTTGTCTAAATCATTTTACATGTTTGCGTTTTCTGGGTTCGAGTGTAAGTGCACTCCCTCCCAATACTTGTCTAACTCATTTTACATGCTTGCGTTTTCTGGGTTCGAGTGTAAGTACACTCCCTCCCAATACTTGTCTAAATCATTTTACATGCTTGCGTTTTCTGGGTTCGAGTGTAAGTACACTCCCTCCCAATACTTGTCTAAATCATTTTACATGCTTGCGTTTTCTGGGTTCGAGTGTAAGTACACTCCCTCCCAATACTTGTCTAAATCATTTTACATGCTTGCGTTTTCTGGGTTCGAGTGTAAGTACACTCCCTCCCAATACTTGTCTAAATCATTTTACATGCTTGTTTGTCCCTTCACTCGGGCTCGTTGTCCTAATGTAATACGCTTCCGTCACTCGGTTGTGCGTTTACATTATTATCAAATATTTTGCTTATCTGATTCATTTGGGTACTTTTTAATTAGTCCCGTTCACCCCGTCCTTACTACATCGGATGTAAATGTGTCCGCTATAAGAAACTCATGGTATCATATGTCACTACTTACTTGGCCAGAGTAAGCGGTTAACACATGACATACACGACCTTTTTATAGTTTTCATACCACGCTCTATGTAAGTAACGCCTCTATTTGGTTTCTCTTGGAAACAATATCCCGGATAGATTTTCTATTCGGGCCTTTCCAAGTTTTTAATCTACATATGCAACTTTCAACCTCTACGTATTTGTTGCATATTACTATTCACGTAATAACTTAAAATGTGCACCTGTAAGTGCTTGCCCTAACGGGCTTTTTATGTCGTTAACTTTGTTCGCGATCGTCTCGTAATTTAGGTCCTTGATGAGTATGCTCCTCTTGTCATACTTCGGACCGCTCCTCTATCAAATCCTTAATTTGTTCAACTCTTGTCATCTTTGAATGCAAGTGTTCTTCAATCAAGATATTCACAAAAGTTAGTAATATCAACTTTACTAAATGCCCGTATCGTAATACAAGGCTTTTCTATTATACGCGTCAACGCGCGCAATTTCGTTGACTGTATTCATCATTTAGTTTAGGTATCGTGTGTCATACGATAGTCTTATGTGTTGTTTACAACGCTTTAGCGTGCTTAAACTTATTAACATACATGTACTTACCGGAATCGTGATCAAGCCTCGAACCGAACACTAATCTTTATCAAGAGCGTAAGGTTTAAGTCCAAGCATGGTTTTCCCCGCCATACTTGAATCTCTTAAACCAAGGCTCTGATACCAACTTGTAACACTCGTTCTTATAATTCAAGGTTTAACGTATATTTTACGTAAACAATCATGTAATTAAGATTGTATATGCATTAGAAATACGGGTTTATTAAAACTTTTACCAATCATTAGTTATTCTACATAACTTGATCGAATATGTTGTTTAAAATCTACAACGTGGCAAAGTGCGGAAGCGTGTATCTTTATCGTGTTCGGTTCTTCGTTGAGCTTGATCGTCTTTCGGCATCCAAAAATGTACCTACATTTCATAAACATGAAATGCTTTAGTCATACGGAGATTAAAGTGTGTCTAAACGAGTCCGGGAAGCTAAACTTGATAAAAAAAATACATTTTTGTACAAAGCCCACCGTAAATTACGGTGGGTACCGTAATTTACGGTAGCCCCTGAAACTTTATTCTTCCACCGTAAATCAGAAGAGAATCACCGTAACATTTTTAGCTCCACCGTAAATTACGGTGGACACCGTAATTTACGGTGGCCCCTGCATTCAGCATTTCCATTTTGCCGTAATTTGACACGAAATCTTTCGTATCTTTCAAACCGCTTATCCGTTTGACCTACCGTTTCTTCCTACGTGATTGTAATTTGATTCTCCATCATATGGAGTTAAAAACCGACATTCGGCTTAACAAAATTTAAGACTTTTAAGTCTTCGGCTTATTACCCTTTATACCAAATATTGACCCGATTATATATTTCATCAAACAAACGTATTTATTTGATTCCTATATTTCATACACATCTTCAAATAAATGTTATATACCATATTAGGTTCTAAGCATAGGTTTATTACACAAATTAAACCCGTTTTCTCTCGTATGCTTATTTTGACCCGTTAAGGGTATTTAAGCACTTTAAAGCTTGAAATCACCTTCCTTCTTTTCTAGCATCTTATTCCTACATTTCTTATCAAGAAATCTTCCACTATAACTATATGTGTGTGGATTTAAATGTGTATATCTATATGTTCCGAGTTTTACCCTTCGGATTGCTATTTTACGGCAAGACTCAAATAGAGCTATGTGACTAACATATCACATCTTTCAACTTCTATACTTATTCTAAATATTTACCTAGTCATAAAACTCGTTTCCAAACAACCTCTAAGGGTCGTTTGTTCCATTTAGCCTACAAGGGCGTTTTGGTCGATTTTAGTCATTCTTTTACGACGAAGGACTATTAGTGCTTGTTGAACCCCAAAGTCCGACCTTTTAACCATATTCTTATTTAGAAACCAATATGTTTCTAAAAAACCATAATCATAACTCAATTTATTCGCTTACCTAAAAGATAACCGAATATCTTATTTTAACCTTGTCTAACTGTTATAAAACTCCAAATTCTACATGGTGTATTGTATTATTATACATACCTGGCTCGGATCAATATATTGACCCGTTTCAATACATTTCCTTAGTTGCTACTAAGTGATAGCGATGTAAGCATCCATGTGCTATTTATTTCCTAAAATCATGCAACTTGACAACCCATTAGTCGATATTGTCAAAGGGTGATAATTTCACCTTTTGACCCGTTTGGTCTAAATGACCAATTACCATTGTCAAAATTACCATTTTGCCCTTAATGGTTATTATGATTTAACTTATATGATAACCATTAAAAGTACATGCTTCATTCGTCATAATATGATCGAATTACAGGTTTAACTCATTTTTAGCCATCACTATGTTTTCTTGTCATATTTGATTATTTTGTTCCGTACGACCACACGTCGGAACATCATATCTCAATTAGGTGTTTTTATTTTTCGTAACTAATATGACGAAAGAATATTATAAATATATAACTAGTGTAAGATATACTTACCTTGCATCCTGTTTATGCATTTTCCTTTACTCCCGATTAGTTTGACCCGCTTCCTTCCCAAGCTTACCCTTAGCTTGTCAGCGTCAAACTATCATCATAATTCATAAGATGGTTAACTTAGTCCTAATCATTCATGACTATTCCATCCTACGACTTTTATGTCGAAATTACCATTCGACCATATCATTGATCAGTTTGACTTTTAAAAGTCAACTGACTGTTGACATAATTAACTATACGAAGTAGCTTAACTACTAGTTTTAATTATTTGGCCAATTATCCGGTAAACATCATTCTTATGTTACCGTTTTAATCACGTATTTAGCAAGCTCTTGTAACAATAAGTTACCAAATTAATTCTTGATGATATTAAACATCATTAATCATGAACAATCATCCAATTTTATCATATCATACAAAACCCTTTTTATAGTAGGTATAATCATATCCTTAAACACATCATTTGTTCAAGTATTTATCGATTATTATCATGCATGATGATTCTAATCACAATTATATCATCTTTTTCATCATATGTTTAAAACCCACTTGATTAAGTGTAGTAAATCATCAAATCATTCAATACATAGCATGTCATGTATGATTTTCACTTAGGGTTTTGTTCCTAAGCAAGTATACATCACTAATCTAGCCATACCTTCTCTAATCCATGCCTAATTCATGATTAGGATGATTATCCATATTTCACAACTTCACTAATCATCAAGATTTTACATACCTTACGATCCTCTTGTTCGGGTGATCGTTAATTCACGCTCGGTTGTGAATTTGGGCTTCATTTGATCCTTCAATTTGATGATTATGTTAGATGTTAGGGTTTGGCTCCTTGGGAGCTTTCCTGAGCTCGATCCAGAACACACATGTGTGTGTGTGTTTGTGTTTTGTTTAATTAAATAACTTTTCTAGTTATCCCACTTTAACCCCTCGTGTTTGGTTCGTTATTAAGTAGGCTACAACCTCCTTATTTTTAACAATATTCCCACTTATTAACTAGGTTTAATATTCCTAGTTAACTTAGCGGGTTCAGGAATATTTATGACTAAGTTTATTTTAAGTCTCGTTAGGTCGGGCCTTCTATAAACTTTATTTCCTCCAAAGCCTTATTTTACTTTTATTTAATATTAGGTTTATTTATTTAAAATCCTAATATTCACCGGGTTACTTTTACCACTGACGGTATTTTACCCGTCTTTTAGTATTAACGTGGGTTAATTACCAACCCATTTTCAGGGTGTTACACTAACATTAGTTAAAAACTAACTCAGAACTAAGGTAATTTCATCATTTTATATCTTAATACTCAACGTTGTTACCTGAGAAATCACGTAGACTTACCACGTAATTAACTTTTGTGATCTAAAGTACAAATTTTCTTTTTCTTTTAGTATTTAATTACACTTTTTGTAATTATTTAACCAAATAATTTTTGAAATGGTAAGTTCGGCATGAATTCATACAACGAAAGGTAGATAAAAGTATGTCCGGAGTTTGGCACAGTTTTATACAAGGAAACATAGATAAAAAAAAGTAAGACGCAACGTAGATAAAATCTTTTAGAATATATAACCTTTTCACACAACAAAACATAGATAAAAAAAATGCGCCATGAGTTAGCTCGGTTTCACACAACGAAATGTAGATAAAAAATACATCGTGACCTAGATAAAATGTTTTAGATATAACTTTTCACACAACGAAGCGTAGATAAAAATGCATCGTGAGTTTGGATCGGTTCCGCACAGTGAAACATACATAAAAACATGGTGACGTAGATAAAATCTTTTAGAATATCAGGTTAGAATATAGGGTTATTGGATTTTATCACCCCAATTAATCTCTTTTAGCCACTACCACTCCAAACTTTTACTTTGGCTCCCACCATCCCAACTTAACACTTCGGTTGATGTGTCACCCCTTCGTTAACCAGACACTAACTATGTTAGTTTTTTTACTGACGTGGCCAATTTTTTATGAATTGGTTTGTTTTTATGAGGTGTTATACTGATGTGGCAAATTACTTTTAAAAGGAATCCATATATTAATTATTATTTATAACATTATATATATATATGTTTTTTAATATGTGTATTTATATATACACTTATACAGATCCCCCTCTCTCTACATCTCTCACTCCCCCTCCCTCTCTCCACCAACAACATCCACTATCAACAATCACCGCCCACCTGCCTCCATCCACCATCACCATTTTCAACAGCCATCATTTACCTTCACCATTTACCACCACCAACCACCATCCGCCCACCACCGCCCCACTTGGAATAACCCACCACCCACCTCCTACAATCACCCACTTTCAAACACAGTAGCCACAAAATAACTTAAACCGTGCCACCTCAACATTGGCAAGGACTTGCCAGGAGCATTCACTTCCGCCTCCTCCTCCGCCGTCGGCGACGACGGCTGTTCAGGATTTACAGCGGCAGTAGAAGAAGGGTTCGAAGGACTAGCCATTGAGAACAGAAAACAACGAACAAGAGAAAGAAACTGTGAAACTCTCACCGGAAAAATCAAAGAAACTGTGAAACTCTCACAGGATAAACTTAAAAAAAACATAAACTTAAAAAAAATCCTAATAAATTAAAAAAAAAACATAAACATTACATAAGTTAAAATCATATGTACTCAATTATTTTTTTTAATTCATCTACTTAGTTATTTTTTTTAAATTCATCTACTTTTTTAAAAATCATATATAGCCAATTATCTTCAGTAAATTTCTATCCAGAGTGAGAATAGACAAATTCACACCAATATACAGCTTTTAATGCATTTAGTACAATTCACACCAATATATAAATTTTCGTTTTAAACTTAAAAGCTACCTACCAATATTACTCTCTTTATCTCTTCATCTTCTCCAACACAACAAATCAACAATGGCTACTCTTCTTCTTCTACTCACTCAAGTAAAAGCTTCTTTCTTTCTTTCTCATTATTATATGTTTAATTTAAAAAAAAGTAAAATAATAAACAGGATTTGTTTTGTCCTCTAGTGCCTTGTCCTCAACGTCTTACACTCGCCGTTCACGACGACGGGGTGGGGCGGCACGGTGTTGGCTTCGGCGACGGTCCAAGACGGAGGGGGACGTTCCCCCGTACCGTCTAGCCTAAGAGCATTCACAATGATTTCTTTGTATATTTGTGAGTCTGTTTCTTACATTTTAAGAAATGGTTATGAGTGGAGAAAGGTTATCTGTATAATATCCACGGCAATGCTATTCCCTTATATTAATTTTTTTAATATTTTTTAAAAGTGATTATAAATGAAAAAGAATGAAAAGTGCTAATGAAAATTTAGAAAATATCATTTTTTTTTAATTTTTTTTTTTAATTAAAGTTTGATCCAACTTCATTTAACACTAGAAAACTTGCTAAGTTGCATCAAATCAGAAGGTAGACGGACAACAAGCTGAACCGTCAACCCTTTCTGAATTGCAAACACTAATCTTCCAAAGACAAACGCCTGCCCTCCTAGGGTTGAACAATTGTGGATTACCCGTTGGACCCTCGTCAAGACTCAAGAAGCGGATAGCTTCTGACGCTAGTGAGCCAAATGTATCAAAGGCGAAAGGGACAAAGACATGCTGGTTCGTTGCGCAAGCTTTAGCGTGTTTATCCACTTTCTTTGATTCTGCATTTCTTGCTGCTTATCTAGCTACAAACCCGTTTTCTCCTAAACCAACCAAGTTAAAATCATTTTATTGAAAAAAAAAGAAAAAACGTCACGAATTTTAGTATAAATTATAATAATGAAAGTTAAAATATTGAATGTGAATGCTATAAGACCATGCGTACTGGGGCGTTGTTTTTAAAATTTTTTCATTTAAAACGCCCTATAACGCCCCGCCTACCACTACGGTAGGCGTTATAGGGCGTTATTTTTGGATAAATTTGTTGTTCGCGTTTTCATTAAAACGCCGAATTTGCAATGTGGTCTCTGACATCCATGCCACTTTTGTTGACTTCCATGCCACTTTTGTTGACAATTACTTTTTCCACCAATGACTTTTGAGTACCCACATGCCACTTCACTTTTCAACCTGACATCCTTTTAAATTTTTTTTTTTGCATTAAAAATAATATGGGCGTTATTGGAATAATGCCCCACTACACCACTTTATGCTATAATGCCCAACGCTGACTAGGATGCCACGTGTCAGATAATGCCCCATGATGGGGGCATTATAACATCTTACCACTACACATGGTCTAAAGAAAGTCAACTGATGTATCAAAAGTAGTAGCCTTATTTATTTTTTTATGAATAAACAAAGCTTAAAATGACAACACATAGCTAGCTGAGAATATTTTTTAACAGACATGACTCACCATACATTTTAGTTTATTAGGGTATACGGGGCCCTCTCGAGGAGGGGGATCGGTGACCCAATTCACCGCTCGGGAACACCGCCGCCATCGGTGCGGGGAGGGGGTGCAGGGAGGGGGATCGGAGAGCAGTGGCGAAGCTTGAATTTTTCGGCCGGGGGGTGAAAACATATATACCCAAAAATTTCTATAGAACCGGGGGGGTGAAAACGTATATACCCACAAATTTCTATACGAAAACTACATATATAACACTACTGAGCGAAAAATCGCGGGGGGCGGACGTCCCCCCCCCCCCCATTAAGCTTCGCCCCTGTCGGAGAGGTTTCACCGAAGAAGAAGCACAAGGATCCATGATGTATGGTGGGTCACCCTCATTTTCAACCAATCAATTATTTTTTATTATTTTTTTAATAAAAAAAAATCCCCTAAGAGGGGAGTGCCGCCATCAAATTGGGGTGTGAGGGGAGTTGACGTGGCATAACCTGATTGGGTGTGGGTAAGAGAGGGGAATCCCCTAACATGGGAGTGCCCCTCTCACCCTTAGGGTGATCGGGGCACTCGCGGGGAGGGGGATCGGTGACCCCATTCACCGCTCGGGAACACCGGCGCCATCGGTGCAGGGAGGGGAATCGGGGAGGAGACACCGATTGAAGGAGGAGAGAGATGGTGGGCCAGTCTATTTTTCAACCAATCAAAACCTTTTCTTTTCTTCTTTTTTTTTGAATAAAAAAACAAGGAGAGTTAAGAGGGGAGTGGCGCCATCAAATTGAGGGTGTGAGGAGAGTTAAGAGGGGAGTTAACGTGGCGCGTCCTGATTGGCCGTGCGTAAGAGAGGGGACTCCCGTGTTAGGGGAGTGCCCCGTTCACCCTTAGTCTATGAGCTGTACTTGTTTCTAAAAGTCAAAAGACTTTTCCCAGAGAATAGCACTCTACCCATCATACTAGGTGCTTGTAAAGTCGAACCTTTATGCAACAAAAACTTGTACCTTAAGCGTTGTTTAAGGTGAGTTTTTAGGGAAAAAACTGATAAAGATCTAAACGCCTTTTCCAACCTTTTGTGCACAAAAAACAGTTGGTGAATTGCTTTATCAATTTCTTTCACTTTCTTGCTTTGGTTTTCAAACATTCAGTTGTTGAAATGGGAGATGCATTTGTTTCAGCCCTTGTGAAAGAACTGGCGAGTAGACTGACTTCGGAAGCCATCAAAGAGTTTGGCCTACTTTGGGGATTCCAGGACGATGTTTTAGCTCTCAAGGATGATTTCGACATGATCTTAGCTGTTCTTCAAGACGCAGAAGAGAAACGCAGCAAAGAAGAGGCTGTAAAGTTATGGCTTCAGCGCCTCAGATCTGCATCCTTGGAGGTAGAAAATTTGCTGGACGTGATCTCAACCGAAGCTTTGCTACAAAGTCTACACAAACAAATAGGCATGAAACACAGGGTAAGTGCCTTCTTCTCCTCCAATCATAATCCGTTTATGTTCCGTGTTAGAACTGCTCACAAAGTCAAAGCCATAAGAAGAAAACTGGATGCCATTGCATCCAGGAGGTATGAGTTGAAGTTGACCCCTTCAAGTGACATAAGTCATGTAGATGTGGATGTTGCTGATGAGATGCCAGATAGGGAAACGAGCTCGTTTTTGGATGATTCTTCAATCATCTTTGGAAGAGATGAAGAGATGGAGATGGTGACTAAAGCGATATGTAACCAAGATGTCGGAAATGGTGAGGTTCCGGTGTATTCTATATGGGGTATGGGAGGTCTAGGAAAGACCACTTTAGCTCAGTTAGTTTATAATCATGAAACGGTGAAGCAATGTTTCGATTTAAAATGTTGGATCTATGTTTCTGAAAAGTTCCAGGTTAAGGAGATAATCAAAAAAATCATCACATCCTTAGAAAAACAAGAGTGTACACTCACACCTCTAGATGTGTTGCAAGAGTCCCTTCAAAACAAGCTAGGGGGAATAAATTTTTAATTGTACTAGATGACGTTTGGGTTGAAGATGATGAAAATGAAAAGAGCATGTGGGAGAAGCTAAGAAAAACATTAAGGTGTGGGGCAGATGGGAGTATTGTTGTGATGACAACACGATCCCAGGCAACTAGTCAAATGTTTAGTAAGGTTCCCAAGTTACAACATAAACTGGGATGTTTATCAAGAGATGACTCGTGGTCACTATTCAAAAAGCTTGCATTTGCACCCGGAAGAGAGAGAGATAACATAAGTGAGCTAGAGCCTATTGGGAGGGAGATAGTTGAGAAATGTAAAGGGCTACCTTTAGCAGTGAAGACCTTGGGTAGCTTAACGTGGTCGAAAAGTAGTACAAGCGATTGGCTACATGTGAAAGACAACAACATATGGGATTTGGATGAAGTTAAAGTCTTGCCTTCTATTTTGAAGTTAAGCTATGATAAACTGCTTCCACATTTAAAAAGATGTTTTGCTTATTGTTGTTTGTTTCCAAAAGGCTGTGAAATGGAAAAGGATGTAGTGATTTGGTTGTGGGTTGTCAATGGTTTCATTCCACCTAGAGGAGGAAAAGACTTATATATGCTTGGGGAAGAAATTCTTAATTGCCTTGTTTGGAGGTCATTCTTGCAGGTTGCTAAACTTGACTTTTGGAGTGGTAATTATAGATATAAAATGCATGATCTGATGCATGACATGGCACATGATGTGATGGGACATGATTGTTTAGTTATAGAGGGTGCAAGTAACAAGGTTGAAAAACCAAATGGGGTGCTTCATTTGAGCTCGTCATGCCCCTTTCAGTTTTCATATGAGGATTTAGGAAAGTTAACATCGTTAAGGTCAATATTCATGTTCAGGGGCGTGCATGAACGTAGCAAAATTTTCAAGCAAGCTTATCTAAGGGTATTACACATGACTGATTTTAGAGCAAGGACATTCCCTGAATCGGTTTGTAAACTCAAACATCTAAATTACTTGAATTTATCAAATTCAAGGATAGAAGTTTTACCCGAGTCAATTATGTATCTCCAAAACTTGGAATATTTGAACTTATCTCGTTCGAGTATACAAGTTTTACCCGAGTCGATTATGTATCTCCAAAACTTGCAATACTTGAATTTATCACGCTCACATATAGAATTTTTGCCTGAGGGGATTGTTTATCTCCAAAAGTTGCAAATGCTATATTTGGATCAGTGTTTTTTCCTGCGTAAGTTGCCTGATGGCCTGAAACACATGAGAAATCTTCATTGTTTAGACATCAATTATGTTTCACTCACACATTTTCCAGCAGGAATCAAAGAATTAACCAGTTTGCGAACACTCTCAAACTTTCCTGTTGGTAAAGGGTATGAGGCCAAAATAGGGGAATTGGGGGATTTAAATCTACTTGAGGGCAAGTTGTCGTTAGAACAGCTTGGGAATGTTGGAAGTTTAGGAGAAGCCAAGAGTGCCAAACTTGAATGCAAAAGAAATCTGTTGGATTTGGAGTTGTGGTGGTCAACTAGAAATATGCAACCAGAAGAGTGTGTAGATGAAGAGGTTCTGGAGGGACTAGAACCAAATCCGAGTCTCAAGAAATTGTCAATATATGGTTACATGGGAATGATTATTTCTCCCAGTTAGTTGGTGAATTTAAAAAATTTGCTTGAAATTGAAATTTGGTGGTGTGATCGCTGTGAGCATATTCCATCACTTGGGAGATTACCCAATCTTAGGGTCATTAACTTGAATCTCATGGAATCTTTTAAGTGTTTCCTTGATGACGACACAAACATGTTTGGAGACACCACCAATATGTTTCTTTGTGTAGAAGAATTACGCATTATTGCATGTCCGAGTTTTGTTTCCTTGCCAAGTAACCTTCCAAAACTCAAGGTTTTAAACTTAAATGGGTGCGATGCTTTAGTTTCTCTACCGGATGAGATTCAGAGTTTCAAGGATTTGAAACAACTTACTATAAGGAACTGTGCACAATTAGAGGAAAGGTATAAAAAGGATACCGGTGTAGAATGGCCTAAAATTTCTCACATTCCCCATGTCAAAATTTCTCATTCTTATTTTTGAGAGAGTTGCTACTGTAGTTGATTGTACATGCTTCCCAAGCGTGATGTACAACTCTTTCAAGCTGCCTCTATGTTTACATTGCCACGTGTTGCCACCTACCATTTCTTTTCCTAAGCCCGCACACGTGAGAGCAGGACACCAGCCCACCACCATCACCGTCGTCGTCATCATCAGCGTCATCAGCCTACCGCTACCGATTCTTTGTAATATCCGTATCGGAACCGCCAACAGGTAGTTCGTCTGCCCTTATTTATGTTTCAGCCTATTTTTAATTTCAATTTTGTTAATTAATAACCTTGATTTTTCCACTGTGAATTTGATTTTTCGCTGTTAGTTATCACTGTTCATTTTTTATTTCTTTGCTTCCTGTTAATTCTTCTTTTCTAATATCTTTGTTATTAATTGTCACACATAGGGTTTTGACTGTTTATTTACCTCTTTGACTTCCAATTTAAGGGTGGAGGGTATAGGTTCAGGGAGTTGGGTGTTTGAGTGGGAGTCACCGATCCGTGACCACCCCCACTGATTGAGTTGGGTGTTTGACTTGGAGAGAGGCAACAAAAATCGGTGATTGTTCACCGATGAATTGAGTGGAGAGGAGAGAGAGAGAGAAGAGACCAATCAAGTTTTTTTTTTTTTTTTAATTGAGGGGTGTTTACTATACCTAGTGACTGAGTGTAAAATGGGGAGTAGAATGGGGAGTTGACATGACATAATATTATTGGGTAGGATGTCACTCAAACACCCTAGGGTAATTGACTATACCCTCCACCCTAAACTGTTATAATTCTTCGGGTTGCTTAAAATCATGTTAAATGTTTACTGTTCACTTAAATACTGTTTTTGTACAACTCTTGATGCAGGTATTGGTTTTTTTTGGGTCTTTGAAAACTGCAGCTTCATTGACGGTTGAAATGACTAATCGAGTTAGTATATAACTCTTAGCATACACAGTTCTATCTTCCATGTACCGTATATTTAGTCATTAATTAGCTTACATATTATGTTTATTTTATGTGTTTTTAGGAAAATAAACAGAGATTTGTGTAGTCAAATTCAACGCAAAGTTTACAACTCACTGCTTTCAGTTGCGTCAAAAATATTCTTTGAGTTGGAACGACGTATTTTAGAAGCCGTCTATGGTGGTATGATTTTTTTTGGTTCCGAAAATGGTTACGGTTTAATATCTTTGGATAACTTTACTTTATTTATTAACTAAGTTCATGTTGAACAAATAAGGAAAAGTTATCCAAAGACCGTCCTCGCAAGTCGCATCCCACCTTTAGAATTTGAGGCTTGTTTGAAAAAAAAAAAACACAATTTGGGTTACTGATTTCTTGAATTGGTTCTTTGATTATAAACAGAAAGATATTCAAGATCTGTTGAGTTCCTCTTCTTCTTAAGATAAAAGGTGTATTTTCTTGACCGAATAATTAAGATTATAAGCAATTAAATTTATTAGGTTAGTCTTTTTCGGCATATGTATGTTTCACGTTGTGAATCTGATTAATTTCTTGCATCAGAGAGATAATAAGCAAATGGGGATATGCACTTGAAGAAGGTTGTAGCTATGGTGGTTTTGGTGTATGTTTTAGAGAATGTTTGATTTTGAAGTTTTTATTGTATTTGTGGTAGTGTTTGTGCTTTGTAGTTGACAATATAGAAAATTACTCTCTTACTTTTGTAGTAAGAAGCTATAGCATATCAAATTTCATATGGTTTTGCTATAGTATTTGAAAAGCTTCACTTATGGCCATCATTCAACTTCCGTAAAGTCTCGACTTTCTCCTCCTTATGGACATCAGATCCGACGTGAAGCGGCAGGGTATATTACAAGTTATATCTACAAGGTAACATTCTTTTTCTCCTTGAGTGCATGCAAAGGCATAAAAATGATTAATATCATCTCTTTTTGTTTAAAAATCAACAAAGAATAAAGAGGTAAGCTTTGATTTAAATTATTATACTTATTTTTCTTAGTGGCACTTAATTTCCTTAATTCAACTCATTTATAGTATCAAATCCAGCAGGTGTTCGCCTTTTCGATTAAAGACTTGTTGGATCTGCACAACTATTGTGGTTTGGGGGCCGGGGGTAAAGGAGAGGGAGGTGTTTCATGTTATCATTATTGTCATCACCATCTCCTGTTGCCGAATCTGAAAAGCGTGGAATGAATTTATATTCTCTAACAACGAGATGAGCATTGAAGACATTACTGCGGACGTGAAGACACTATCGTCACTCGGGCTCCTTTGGTACAAGAATTAGTCTAAAAACATAGCGATGTCATGGTCTAATTGGTGTACTTTCAGGCTGATGTAATTTTTTTACTGCCGATGTCCCTTTTTTATTTGGGGTAGTGGTCTCTCTTGTTGCTGTGTATTTGTTAATAAATGTATCTTTAAAATAAGAGTTAAATGTCATTTTAGTCTATGTGCTTTGCGCCATTTTGGCAATTTAGTCCAATGAGTGATTAAGTAACGAGTATAATGGTTGTTGAAATGTGAGATATCTTGACGAGCCTTGTCTATTATAGGAGACATTTAATATTAATAATAAAATATATTAATTTTCAACTTACTCAGTGTTTGAAACTTGAGTTAAAACGTAGATAAAAATATGCTCACTTATACAGATCCCCCTCTCCCTCTACCCCTCTCTCTTCCCTCTCTCTACATCTCTCTCTCCCCCCTCTCTCCACCACAAACAACTTCCCCCGTAAACAATCACCGCCCACCACCGCGCGCCCCACCTGCCACCATCCACTACCACCATCACCATTTTCACCGGCCGTCATTTACCTTCACCATTTAGAGTAAATTACAAGTTTTGTCCTTTATGTTTACACTAAATTGCAGGCGCTATCCTTTGGTGCAAAACTTGACAAGAATTGTACTTAATGTTCCAAAATGTTTCACGTTATGTCCTTTAGGCTAAACCCATTTAGATTTTTTGGTTAAATCTGGTCATGTGTCTTGCACATGAGGACATTATTGTCAATTCATCTCTTCAGGGACTATTATGTAAAACAACTTATGTTTAGGGACTAGTTTATAATAAATTGAAAAATCAAAGAAATATAAACCCTCACCCAGTACTCTCACTTCCCCCAATCTTCACCCCCTCTGGTTTGCAACACCAACTCACGCCCAAACTCATCATCCCCAATTCCCACATCTTCCCATAACCGTTGCTCTGCAACCCTACCGCATTTGCACGTGCGATCTCCGGTGGGTTCCACTACATCATCTTCATTCTGAGTACATGTCCGGATGCATTTCTTGGGATGAATTCTTTTTGTATGGCTCTGAAACAGCAAATTAAGGGTGGTTTGTCGTACAGGAAGTCGATTCCGTCGTCGAATTCGTGTTCAACTGGTTCAGATTGTGGTTTGGTTGTGCGGGTTGAGGGTTTAGATTGCAGACGTCATCAATAGCTGCAAAGTTTGCATTTTTCCCACCCACCCACTCCACCTTTGTATGGAGGAGGGCAGTGGTGATGAGCTGGTTATTCCGGAGGTGACACGGAGGGTGGGTGTCAATGTGTTGAAGCTTAGAACTAAAAAGGGGAATGAGATTGTGACAGTTTATACTAAACATTCTAAATCTAATGCTACCCTTTTGTATTCTCATGATGGTATGTACTGATTTGGCTTGGATGTTTGAGCTTTTTTTGAGTTTTGGTGCGATGTTTTGATTTGGGTTATATGTATTCTCATGGTATTCTAGGATTATTATTTATATGCTTCTTTTTTGTTGAATTGAGTCTTCGAATTGGTATGTTATAGATCTTTTTCACGATATGCTAGCTGAAAAATAATTGTTATTGTTATGCTGTACAATTTAGCAATTTTGGTACTTAGTTCTCACTTATTTTAAGGTTTAGAGTAAATTGCCATTTTAGTCCCTGAGTTTTGTCTAAATTTGCCACTTTGATCAAAATAGTTTTTTTTTGCCTCTGGGTCCCTGACTTTTACATTTTGTTGCCATTTTGATCATTTTGTCTAACTCCATCCAAAAACCCAGTTTGTACATAATCACTAAAGTTTTCAGTTGTCATTTTGATCCAATTCCAAAAAATCAAAAAAATTCCAAAAAAATCTAAAAATCAAAAAAATTCTAAAAACTCATAAAAATTCTAAAAAATTCAAAAAAATCTAAAAATCAAAAAAATTCTAAAAAAATCATAAAAATTCTAAAAAATCCAAAAATCATTAAATGTTTCGGCACGAACCGTTTCGACCCGTACCGTTTCGAACCGATACGTTTCGACCCATACCGTATCGAACCGAACCGAACCGTTTCGAACCCGTACCGTTTCGAACCGTACCGTTTCGAACCCGAACCGTTTCGAGCCGAACCCTTTCGATACGGTACGGTTCGAAACGGTTCGCGTCGAAACGGTTCGGCTCGAAACGGTTCGGTTCGATACGGTACGGGCTCGAAACGGTTCGCGTCGAAACGGTTCGGTTCGATACGGTACGGTTCGAAACGATTCGTGTCAAAACGGTTCGGTTCGAAACGGTTCGCGTCGAAACGGTACGGTTCG
Source organism: Helianthus tuberosus (assembly GCA_030545235.1). Taxonomy (NCBI): domain Eukaryota; kingdom Viridiplantae; phylum Streptophyta; class Magnoliopsida; order Asterales; family Asteraceae; genus Helianthus; species Helianthus tuberosus. The sequence continues at coordinate 8,563,343 of CM060352.1, read as the reverse complement.
AAACGGTACGAGTCGAAACGGTTCGGTTCGAAACGGTTCGTGTCGAAACGGTTCGTGTCGAAACGGTTCGGTTCGATACGGTACGGGTCGAAACGGTTCGGTTCGATACGGTACGGGTCGAAACGGTACGGGTCGAAACGGTTCGGCTCTAAACGGTTCGCGTCGAAACGGTACGGTTCGAAACGGTACGGGTCGAAACGCTTCGCGTCGAAACGCTTCGGCTCGAAACGGTTCGGGTTCGAAACGGTACGGGTCGAAACGGTTCACGTCGAAGCGGTTCGCGTCGAAACGGTTCGGTTCGATACGGTACGGGTCGAAACGGTTCGGTTCGGTTCACGTCGAAGCGGTTCGGTTCGATACGGTACGGGTCGAAACGGTTCGGTTCGAAATGGTTCGCGTCGAAACGGTTCGGTTCGAAACGGTACGGGTCGAAACGGTACGGTTCGATACGGTACGGGTTCGAAACGGTTCGCGTCGAAACGGTTCGGTTCGATACGGTACGGGTCGAAACGGTTCGCGTCGAAACGGTACGGTTCGAAACCGTACGGGTCGAAACGTTTCGCGTCGAAACGCTTCGCGTCGAAACGGCTCGGCTTGAAACGGTTCGGGTTCGAAACGGTACGGGTCGAAACGGTTCGGCTCGAAACGGTTCGGCTCGAAACGGTTCGCGTCGAAACGGTACGGTTCGAAACGGTACGGGTCGAAACGCTTCGCGTCGAAACGCTTCGGCTCGAAACGGTTCGGGTTCGAAACGGTACGGGTCGAAACGGTTCGCGTCGAAACGGTTCGGCTCGAAACGGTTAGCGTCGAAACGGTTCGGTTCGATACGGTACGGGTCGAAACGGTTCGGCTCGATATGGTACGGGTCGAAACGGTTCGGTTCGAAACGGTTCGCGTCGAGACGGTTCGGTTCGAAACGGTACGGGTCGAAACGGTACGGTTCGAAACGGTACGGGTCGAAACGGTTCGTGCTGAAACATTTAATGATTTTTGGATTTTTTAGAATTTTTATGATTTTTTAGAATTTTTTTTATTTTTAGATTTTTTAGAATTTTTATGATTTTTTAGAATTATTTTTCATTTTTAGATTTTTTTGGAATTTTTTTGATTTTTTGAAATTTTTTTGATTTTTTGGAATTGGATCAAAATGGGAACTGAAAACATTTTTTAAGGAAATCCCCAAAATACCCCTGTTACAAACTGGGTTTTTGGATGGAGTTAGACAAAATGATTAAAATGGCAACAAAATGTAAAAGTCAGGGACCTAGAGGCACAAAAAAACTATTTGGATCAAAGTGACAAAGTTGGACAAAACTCAGGGACTAAAATGGCAATTTACTCTAAGGTTTATCTTTAAAAGGTTTTGTTTTTAAGGTGGTGGTGGTGGTGTTGATGGTGGTGGTGGTGGAAGGTGCTTGTGACGGTGGTAGAGAGAGATGGAGTATAGAGGGAATGAGGTGGCTGGTTAACAATGGGGTGGCACAACAACCCAAGTGTTTTGGGGGTGGTGGGAGCCAAAGTAAAAGTTGGAAGTGGCAACGGCCTAAAGAGATTAGTTGTGGGGTGATAAACTCCAATAACCCTAGAATATATAACTTTTCACACAAGGAAACGTAGATAGAAAAATACGTCGCGAGTTCAGCTCGGTTTTACACAACGAAACGTGGATGAAAAAAATATGTCGTGACGTAGATACAATCTTCTAGAATATATACATTTTCACATAACAAAGCGTAGTTAAAAATATCGTCGTGGATTCATCTCGACTTCATACAAAGAAACACAAATATTATATTCATCACGACGTGATAGAATCTTTAGAATATATAATTATTCAGACAATGAAACATAGATAAAAAAATACGTCGTGAGCTCGGCTTGGTTTCACACAACGAAATGTAGATAATAAAATATGTGGTGACATAGATAAAATCTTTAAAATATATAACTTTACACAACAAAACGTAGATAAAAATATAGCGTGACTTTGGCCCAGTTTCACCCAATGTTTTAAAACCGGTTTTTAAACTGTACAGGGTTGGGCTTAGAAATGGTTCAACCGGTAGTATCGGGGGGTTGTGTCGAACAGTGATATCGGGTTAACTAGTTAACCTTATAATTCCAAAATAATACAACTATAATTCAAAAAATATTGTAAAAGTTAGGGGTGAGCAAAAACCGAAATAACCGAACTGTAACCAAAATAACCGAAAAATCCGGACCGAAAAAAACCGAATTTACTGCCGGCACATAACATTTATCATTTGCTAGTTAAACCGGCCCTTACCATACCGGGCTTGAGGCCGGCGGTCAGTAATACCGGTCGGTATAAACCGGTATTTAAAACATTGATGAAACATGGATAAAAATATGTCATGAGTTCGGCATGGTTTCACACAATGAACCACGTAATCAACTCTACTATTTGTTATTATTTTATCATTATTTATTTATTATTTATAATTTCTTATTTATTATTTATAAGTTATAACTAATTTTTATTATTTATTAAAACTAGTTATTGTTATTGTTATTAACATTAATTAATTAATTAGTTAATAGACACACATAAAAAAAACACAATAGACAAACATTAAATTAGAAAGACATGAAAGGGGTAACATAAATAATATGTTGGTAAAGAAAGAGTAAACTGGGGTTTAATAAGAGCGTAAATTATAGTTTAATTGTCATGTGAATTGTAGTTTACCGTGACAACTCATATAGTGTAAAAAGCTTAAGAGTATTCACAATGATTTCTTTGTATATTTGTGAGTTTGTTTCTTACATTTTAAGAAATGGTTATGAGTGGAGAAAGGTTATTTGTATATCCACGGGAATGCTATTCCCTCATATTAATCTATATATATTAATAAAGGAGATGATTTGGGCTATTTGTCCTTAGATGGTGAAGCCAATATGATGATGTGGCATCCATTTGTTGATTGGAGTTTGATTTTGGGAGGGAATTTGTCTAATTAACTCTACACAAACCCGATTTCACAATACACAAACCAATAAGAAAAGTGGGACGCGGGATCCGGCTTTCTTAGAGTCGGACTTTGGGTTTTTTATACGATAACGGATCTACTATAAATACCTATTTAACAAACAACGCATATGTCTTTCTCACAATTCAACTTTTCTGAAACCCTAATCTCCCTTTGCCTCATTCGCTGCCGCCAAGACCATCTGCAATTCCACAAGATGATGGCATCTAGATGGAGTAAATATACCCCAGTCCCTCGATATGCATCAATCTCCGATGGCAATGAAGTCGCTGATGTGTGCGAAGGTCGTACTCGACGACAGTGATGCACGCTTGAATGTGACGATACTCAACCCTAAATCAACCTCTGACACATTTCTGGTATGCCTTTTTCTATTGCATCTTCTCTATTTGGATAAATCGGTTTTCTATGAACCTTAATCCACGACTCATGTTGATCTGATGATTAGGTAACATATGGTGAGGTTATGATATTTTTGAGATCTTAGTAAGGGGAGTGCTCTGTCAAGGCTGCCTTGGTTCTGTTGGGTCATATGCTTTCCAATCTTGCTCACCTAATCTGCAATCTCAGTAAGTTATGATATTTCGTGACACGTGTTTTCTTTATTTTTGATATATGTAATCTGTAATCTTACTCAATTCATGTCTTGAACGATGAGGGTTTTGTTTTCCTTTCTCAATCGGTTATTCTTTTTGAAATTAGGGTTTCGTTTGCTTGAGATTTGAATCTATCGATTGTTGAAGTCTTTGAAGCCGATCTTTTTAAATTTCCAGTTCCCGAGGTATGATCTGATTGTGTTTTGAGTGTAGATGTTGGTTGACGATAACATTAATTAGGTTTTTGATTCAGATTATTCTTCATGTATGATGATATTTGGGTACATCAGGAAGCTTAAAACAGGATTGTGTAGCCAAAATGGAACCATCCAACTTATATGGAGAAGATCATGATAGTGATCAAAATTTTGAAAATTGGTTGATGTCAAAATTTTACAGATTCTTAGCCAAACTTGAAATTCTAAACATAGAAAACTCGATTTCGCCATTTTTAAAATCTGGCCAACTTGATGTCAAAAGATTTTCAAGAAATATAAAGTAGTTTCAATTGTTATAAGACTAACAATTAGGTTCTACTCTGTTCTGGCTCCATCAGGTTTTTGACTTTCATCGTTCAATCCACAACATTTTCACGGGTTCTTTTATCCCTCTGTTCTTATATGTTATTGTCTATATATTCATAAAGTAGTTTCTTTCAATTGTGGTTTCATAGTTAAAAATTGTATTTGTTATTTGATGGTTTATGCTTTTTATCATATTTATCTTCAATCCAGCAATCCTTAAAGTAGTAAATTTTCTCAAAATGTTCAACTTTGTCTTGATTGGGATCTCTTAGTTCGAGATGCTATTTGAATTAAACTTTTTTTGTCATGTGATTTAAACCCTGAATACCAAGTCTCATTTCGATTTATCTTTTTTTTTGGCAAATTTTCTGTAGGTTTTCTTTGCGGTTTACTTCCTCCAATTCGTTCAGGCGTTTGGAGAATATGTCCAGTTAATGTAAGAATTAGTTTTCAAACATGTTTACATTTTTAGTGCTTTCTACATGTTCTAAAAGTAGTGTTATATATTTATTTTTAGGCATCAAGGAGTATAAACATATTTATTGCTTAATCTTTTTCGGCTCTTTGGTTCAAGCTCAATATTGTTTTTAAGATAAAATGAATTTGTTTTATACAAGTATGTTTAAGTTTATTTTGAGAAGTCATACGATCAAAAATCAATTTTATTCTTTTTCAAACATGAATCTTACCATCTTTGTTTATCCTAATGCCACAAGTTAGATTTTGGTTTTTTATATTCTATCATACGATTACATTTTCTCTCATATATCAATTACATTTTTAAATGAATTCGATGCATGCATATATTTTATTACTTTTGGAAAATCTACACCAACCCCAGTTCACAAGTTTGATTATTTAATCATTACAAAAACAAACTAGAACATAAATAATATGATTAAGTTTATATGCACCTGTTTTTGTTGTTGCATGATTGCAGCATTGTTTATACTATCACCGCAAGAACCCTTGCTTCCAGCTTTTTCATTGTTACATGTAACTATGTTGTTGACTTTAGGTACATAAATGCAATAATATAGCTTTGTTTTTTTAATAAATATATATTTTCTAATTTGTTGTTACTTTATCTTATCAGCGCGGACCAGTATGGTAGCCGTTTCATTCAACAGAAACTTGAAACCGCTACTACAGAGGATAAAAACATGGTTTTTCAAGAGATTTTCCCTCAGGCTCTTACTTTGATGACCAATGTCTTTGGAAATTATGTGATTCAGAAGGTGGTGTCAACAACTTATCTTTTATTATGTAACCGTCACATAAAAATTATGCCGTTTTTTGCAACTATATCAAATTTTAACTACTTTCTGTTTTAGTTTTTTCGAGCATGGAATACCAGCTCAGCGAAGAGAATTGGCTGGAAAGCTGTTGGGCCATGTTTTGTCCCTTAGTCTTCAAATGTACGGCTACCGAGTTATACAGAAGGTAATAATATGTTGCACATGTGTTATCTAATTTAGTTATTTTACCTATACATTATTATGTATATGTGGTTGTAAAATTCACATTATTATGTTATTTGATTTGCATATTGTATATTAGGGGTGATGATGATCATGTTAGGTTGGTTTTTACAAAATTTTGGGATAATTACAGTTTCTGAAACGACAAACCTGTTTTTGGTGGATCATGTTAGGTTGGTTTCTTAAACTGTTTCTTGGCATATGGAGATGATTTCCATATATTTATTGTAAAAAAAAACTCTACAGAGTTGAATAGAGATTTAGAAGACACTGTCGCATAAAACTGGATTTAGCATGTAGTTAGGTTTTAAATATATCCACCACGTGTTAGAATCTGAATTTCAGTGTATTATATATTCACCTATATTCTGGATGTAGTGATGTATATGGTGATTATACCTCCATTCAGTGTTTTTACTGTCGCATAAAACCGAACCGTATCTGTAACCAGAAAAAATACGAACCGAACTATGAATTTGGATTGGTTTGGTTTTCGGTTCCACAAATCTTGATTATTCAGATAACTGAACCGATTCGGTTGTACACAATTGTAACCGGGATCGGTTTGGTTTCAGTTTATGTCAAATAACAAAAGTCTATCCTGTTGTGCCATTTTTTTAATTTTTTAGTTTTTTTGATTTTTTTGATTTATATTTTTTTATTTTTTCCAGATCGGTTAGGATGGGTTTTAAAATACCCATCTAAATTTTAGCATGGTTCAGGATGGGTTTAGATGACAAATGTATAATTTTTATAGAGTGTATGATGGGCATCACACGTGAATTCGTTGTTTATGGAGTGTATGATGGGCATCGCACGTATTATGAGCAGATGACAAATGTATAATTTTTTTACCTTTTTTGTTTTTGTTTTATTTATGGTTTTGGGTTTTTGATCTAACGATCAGAATTCGCGTTTGCAGCAACATTTTGGGGATCGATAAAGGAAGATTATGCAGCAATTAATCCTCCCAGTGGTTTTCAAGGTACATCTTCTGGTTAGAGGTGCACAAAACGGGTCCGGGTATGGTCAACGCGGGTCAAAACCAGTTGTGCTGAACCACATATATGTTGGTCTGTCCTTTCACTTCAACATGTTAAGTGCTGATCAAATATTTGGTTAGTATGATATTAATTGTCGTTTCAATCTTTTTAGGTGGGACATTAGTGCGATGCCGCAACTACCAGAATATATAAAACCATTCTATGAAATTATATTGAATGAGTATGCTGAATTCAACAAACAAGGCTTAACTAATCTTACCGAGGCTTCAAAAAAAGTTGTAAGGTTTCGTCGTACATTATACTTCGATATATATAATTGCGTGTTTAACGCTTCACCTCTATATGTGTCACTGATCGTCTGATCCCATGTTTGATTATAGGTTTTGACAAACCGGCGCACTCTCATTTTCAATTGCATATTTAGCTCCAGAGGGAGAGATTTAAGGCTCAGATTCCTCTTTCCGGTTATCGGATCTCTGCCGTGAGCCGGCCCCATGGTGTCTTCCAGACCCCCCGGGTAGCGTGGCTCGGTGGTAAGGTGGGTCGGGTAAAAACCCTCTTAATAACCCGATATGGGATACCCTATATGGTAAGTATTATTTTTTATAGTTTTTTTTTCTGGTTACATCATTAGATTCAACTATTTTAGTTAAACTAAGTTCAACTGTTTGATGTCTTTGAAATGTTTTTCCTTTTTAATAACTAAAATTTTGGGTTCTATTTTTTTGTCTAGAACAACATAATTTTCCTGTTGATTCGCCAACGATTGACTTAAGCAAAAGCAAAATCGTCGTTCCAAATACAAGGCTGCAAGTTGCCACCGGAAATCCCACCTGAACCGTTACAAGATAAGTGACTGGCTGAGCCCAGATTATAAATGCATGCAAAAATGCAAAGTTTACTGTGACGGGTTGATTAACAACCATGGTTCAGGATATTTTCTTATTTTTAGCTGATTGGCACTTTAACTTTTCAAGGTTTATTACCTGGTGGAAAAGATGTTCCGATTAATAAAATAAAAACCCGTTGGGTTCCGTTTTTTGTTTATCTATTTATACATACAAATTAAATTGGTTTTTAACTGATTGCTTAACTTTTGCAGATGATAATGATGTTGTCAAGGATGATGCTCAAGATGGCGATGATAATGTTGAATGTGGTGATGATGATGAGCTTAAGCCAGATGAGAATCTTTGCTTTGAAAAGATCCATGGTGGAAAATGTTTCAGATATTACATGGTAATACTTTTTATTTTGGTGAATCATCTTTCTACAAGTCAATAATGATGATAAAATCAAGATCCATATGACTATAGCATATGCCGATATACAAAGGAAGCGGTACGGGGTCATGTGGGCATTGGATGGGGCTGGGGTATTTTCTGTTTTGGAGTATAAAAAGAGAGCTACAAAGGAAGCGGTACGGGGTCACGGCTAATGTGTTTGAGTGGAACATTTGGGTACCGAAATAGGTGGGTATCGTGGCTTGGAGAGCGGGTTTAGAAAGGTTGCCGACTTGGTGTGCTTTATTGGTTATAAGCATTAATGTGCCATCTAATCTATGTCCGATGTGTGGCCAAATGACGGAGATGCCTGAGCATCTCTTTGTGTGATGTGTCATGTGTCATGTGAGTTTGGTCAGACGATTTGGCAATGGGTCACGCTTTGGTGCACGTTGCAGGCTTTCTTTGGTTTTGACATACAAGATGTGCTAAGGTTTCACACTTATTCGGCTGGATCGATGAGGTTTAAGAAGGCTTTGCATGTGTTTGTCTAACTTCGATTTGGGCCATATGGAAAGCAAGTTGCCACCGGAAATCCCACCTGAACCGTTACAAGATAAGTGACTGGCTGAGCCCAGATTATAAATGCATGCAAAAATGCAAAATTTACTGTGACGGGTTGATTAACAACCATGGTTCAGGATATTTTCTTATTTTTAGCTGATTGGCACTTTAACTTTTCAAGGTTTATTACCTGGTGGAAAAGATGTTCCGATTAATAAAATAAAAACCCGTTTGGTTCCGTTTTTTGTTTATCTATTTGTACATACAAATTAAATTGGTTTTTAACTGATTGCTTAACTTTTGCAGATGATAATGATGTTGTCAAGGATGATGCTCAAGATGGCGATGATAATGTTGAATGTGGTGATGATGATGAGCTTAAGCCAGATGAGAATCTTTGCTTTGAAAAGATCCATGGTGGAAAATGTTTCAGATATTACATGGTAATACTTTTTATTTTGGTGAATCATCTTTCTACAAGTCAATAATGATGATAAAATCAAGATCCATATGACTATAGCATATGCCGATATACAAAGGAAGCGGTACGGGGTCATGTGGGCATTGGATGGGGCTGGGGTATTTTCTGTTTTGGAGTATAAAAAGAGAGCTACAAAGGAAGCGGTACGGGGTCACGGCTAATGTGTTTGAGTGGAACATTTGGGTACCGAAATAGGTGGGTATCGTGGCTTGGAGAGCGGGTTTAGAAAGGTTGCCGACTTGGTGTGCTTTATTGGTTATAAGCATTAATGTGCCATCTAATCTATGTCCGATGTGTGGCCAAATGACGGAGATGCCTGAGCATCTCTTTGTGTGATGTGTCATGTGTCATGTGAGTTTGGTCAGACGATTTGGCAATGGGTCACGCTTTGGTGCACGTTGCAGGCTTTCTTTGGTTTTGACATACAAGATGTGCTAAGGTTTCACACTTATTCGGCTGGATCGATGAGGTTTAAGAAGGCTTTGCATGTGTTTGTCTAACTTGGATTTGGGCCATATGGAAAGCGCGTAACGAGGTGATTTCAATGAGGTTTCGGCTCAGATCTTTTGTGGGTGAAAACTATATCGAAGCAGGTGGATTTGGACTGGGAAATTTGGAGAGGCTTTAAATTATGTAAGGTTGGATTGCAGCCCTTTTTTGAAGTGTTTCTCTGTTGTAATTTGGCATATATACCTGTACATATAGGGGTGTTACGATGGCTTTTGCCAACTTGCATTTTTTGGGATAGAATGAATAAAGGTTTTTTTGTTGGTTAAAAAAATTATGCTGACACAATGTGGTTATGGTACCTAACTGTAGATTGAAAGCCCTAAAAGAGGTCCTACACTCTTCTAAAAGAATGCATACTGGAAATTGCTTTTGTCCAATGGCAACCTACTTATTAAATGGTTAATGTTAATTTTATGTATAAATACTATCTAAAAAATAAATAAAAATATATTAAACTTAATTTACTTTTGTTTCCATTTTACGAAATAAACATGAGACATAAAATACATTATTAGAAAAATCAATAAACTTCACGATTCGGTTTACGGTTTGGAACCGGTCCCCAAAGTGAACTGGTGGGACCTTAACTTATCAAACCCTTGATGATATATATCTATGGTTACTATGGATCCAAGGTAAAATAGCCATTGTTCTTAAATTTAGTATTAGATGCTTTAGGGGTATTTTCGGTATGTAATGTTCGTGCAAAAAATGCAGGTTCCAAGTCAGGGAAAGATGATACTTTAGATGTTAAACTTAATTTACTTTTGTTTCCATTTTACGAAACAAACATGGGACATAAAATACATTATTAGAAAAATCAATAAACTTCACGATTCGGTTTACGGTTTGGAACCGGTCCCCAAAGTGAACTGGTGGGACCTTAACTTATCAAACCCTTGATGATATATATCTATGGTTACTATGGATCCAAGGTAAAGTAGCCATTGTTCTTAAATTTAGTATTAGATGCTTTAAGGGTATTTTCGGTATGTAATGTTCGTGCAAAAAATGCAGGTTCCAAGTTAGGGAAAGATGATACTTTAGATGTTAAAAATGTTATTTTTAGGTTTTGGATATTTGGTTTTCATATGATATACATTTACTTTGTGATGCTTATTAGTTTTTAACATGGTTAATGCTTTTGAAGTTTAAGTTATTACATCTTATCATATCTTAGTTTACTATTATTGTTTCTTTTAATGGATACCGCAATTTTGACATTATTCACTGTGCAAACTTTATCGATAATTGTTTCGACTTCGAATGCAGTTTTTGTTATGATATCAATTCATATAATCAGCCACAGACGGTTTTATCATTTATTCATCCACCTTATTCATCATACCATTTTTCGTTTATTAATATATATGTATATATTTATTTGTTTAGAAAGATAGATTAACAACCCGTGAGTATTCACGGGTTATAACCTAGTTTTTTAATATATTTTAGAGTTAAATGCTTGGTTGGTTCCTGTGGTTTCAAAAAATTACAGACTTGGTCCTAGTGGTTTACTATTTACATGCGTGGTCTCAAAACTTGTAAAAAATGCACTCGGTTGGTCCCCAGCCCTAACATCAGTTAAATTTCTCAGTTAACTATGTGTGAAATGACTATATTACCCTTGAGTTCATTGTACAAGTTGAAACCTCTGTATCATCTTCATCACCATCATCATCTTCATCACCAACCCACCCCAGATCTCTGCTATCTCTCTCTCTCTCTCTCTCAAAATCTGGTCACCAGATTATTTCTCCGACGACCTGTCGGCCGTCCGGTTTCTTCCTCGAATCAACCATAGTTAACTGAGAAATCTGGTCACCAAAATCTGGTCAAAATCTGTTCCGTCGTCGTTGTGAATTGCCTTCGGGGCGTGGAGTTGGATCCAGATATGATGACAGCGGCTGTATTGTGGTTTTGGATCCTCCGATCCGATAGGTTACCCGCTCTAACAACGTCAAGTGTCCAGAAATACCATTGCTTCATTCTTTCACCATCTTCTCTTCTACCTCACACCCCCAATTCACCCAAATCCCAATTCACAGCCCTAATTTACACATTCCCATCAAAACCCCCCAAAATTCACTGTCAAATCAGCTTCTCAAGATACAGAAAATAGTCAACAACCTTCTTCATCTTCATCTTCAGACAGTAATAAGAAGAACCCACTTGCAGTTGTTATTGATATCCCTCGAACCATCTAGAAACAGACGCTGCGCCCTTTGAGTGATTTCGGGTTCGGTCGCAGGAGCATTTGGGATGTGGTGTTGAGTACGGTGTTGTTGGCGTTGAGTTTGGTTTGGTTACGGGAGTTTCAGGTGAAGTCTCGGTTCAGAAAGTATCTTGCCATGTTTGAGCTCTTGCAGGCGTGTGGGATTCACCGGAGCTGAGGAAGAGACATGGAGTTTTGTGTGGTGAGTTAGGGTCTCTCCATAGAAAAGCAGAGAAATGATGGAGAAGATGATGTGCATGATTATAAAGATGATGCAGATAATAAAGAGAGTTAATAAGAAAGGGTATTTTGGTCATTTAACATGGACTTAACTGAGAAATTTAACTGATGTTAGTGCTAGGGACCAACCGAGTGCATTTTTGACAAGTTTTGGGTCCACGCGTGTAAATAGTGAACCACTAGAACCAAGTCTGCAATTTTTTGAAACCACAGGGACCAACCAAGCATTTAACTCTATCTTTTAAAAGTGATTATAAATGAAGAAGGAAGAAAAGTGCTAATGAAAATTTAGAAAATATCATTTATTTTTTAATTTTTTATTTTTTTTGAATGAAAGTTTGATCCAATTTCATTTTATAGCACTAGAAAACTTGCCAAGTTGCATTATAACAGAAGGTAGACGGGCAACAAGCTGCGCCTTCTGAATTGCAAACCCTAATCTTCCAAAGATAAACCCCTGCCCTCCTAGGGTTGAACAATTGTTGTGGATTACCCGTTGGACCCTCGTCAAGACTCAAGAAGTGGATAGCTTCTGGCGCTAGTGAGCCAAATGTATCAAAGGCGAAGGGACAAAGACATGCTGGTTCTCTGCGCAAGCTTTAGCATGCTTATCAACTTTCTTCCACTTTCTTTGATTCTGTCTTTCTTGCTGCTTGTCAAGCTACAAACTTGCTTTCCCTTAAACCAACCAAGTTAAAATCATTTTATTGAAAAAAAAAAGAAAGAAAAAACGTCCCGAATTTTAGTATAAATTATAAGAGGAATTGGCCTGTAATAATCCCACCTATACCTTATTGGCCATTAATAATCCCACCTCAGAATATTCCCCCCACCAGTCCCACCTTTCACCTATTTTTCCTACAATGGTCCCCCGTTAAAAAAAACTTAACGGAGTTAAATTTTTTTCCAAATTACAAACAAATTTTTAGGGCTTTTGATCAGAACGATGATACGAGTCCATTGATGTAAAACTTACTTCGAAATGGTGCTCAAAGTGACTTGATTTTGGTTACTTGGAAATTTAAACACCCGAATTGAAGTGTTGTTTTCATCGTTTGTAGCACCGTTTTGAGGCAAGATTTACATCAATGGACTCGTATCGGCGTTCTAATCAAAAGCCCTAAAAAATATGTTTGTAATTTGGAAAAAAAGTTAACTCTGTTAAGTTTTTTTTTAACGGGGGACCATTGTAGGAAAATATGTAAAAGATGAGACTGGTGGGGAGAATATTCTAAGGTGAGATTATTAATGGCCAATAAGGTTTAGGTTTGATTATTACAGATGAAATTCCCAAATTATAATAATGAAAGTTAGAATATTGAATTTGAATGCTATAAAGAAAGTCAACTGATGTATCAAAAGTAGGAGCCTTATTTATTTTTTTTATGAATAAACAAAGCTTAAAATGACAACACATAGCTAGCTGAGAATATTTTTCCAACAGACATGACTCACCATACATGTTAGTTTATGGGGTGCCTTATTCCCACATACCCTATATCTTATTTTCACATCCCCTATTGTATACGGGCCGTATACAATTATACGGCTCGTATAGAATGTTTTTGAATAGGAAAATGCGCAGAGAATGTTTTTTCTTGTTTTATTATATACGGCCCGTATACAGTTATACGAGTCGTATACATGTGTATACGATTTGTAAAACGTATACGGCTCAATTGATTTATTTTTGTGGGTTTTTGATGTTAGCACATGTATACGGGCCGTATAACTATATACGGGCCGTATATATTGGCGTTTTTTCAAGTATCACGTTTTATTCCCGTAAAAACACAATCATTCTAGGGTTTCTAAACTCTTCATCACCTATTCCCGTAAAAACACAATCATTCTAGGGTTTCTAAACTCTTCATCACCTTTAACAATGTCGATAAACGTTGATCGGAACATGCCGCTTAAATCGGAGCACAGGGTAGAGTAACGTTACCGATCAGTCCGTTGATGAAAACCTTAGCGATCGCAGAGATCTTCGTGTTGGTTATTTATCGATTCCGAGTAACTAGCAGAAGAACCTGACACAAACAAGTTCTCCACAGTTTGTTATTCAGATCTCTGTTCGGTCATCTTTCCAAACTACAACACAGGATACTTTTAATAAGCTGTCATAGTTGTCAAATTCGATTTCAACAAATCTTTTCATTTTCCTTCAATTTCTAAAACATTCTCTGTTACATGAAGACGTGTCGGGTTCTTCTACTAGTGGTATTTTACTGAAGTATTGAAGATTGAGGCGGGCATTGTTTAAATCTGAATATAACTAGATGTTACGTGTATCAGCGTTGTTTATCACCCTGTGTGAGCATTGGAAACCCGACAAACAGTCTTGACAACTGTGACATTTTATCTATCTATGTGTGTCACATCCATCCTGTTATTGCAATCGATATGATTATTTTTTTCAGATTTTTTTCTAATTAGCGTTGTTAACTACCAAAAGAATGCATACACAAATAGTTCTAGTGGACGAAGCAAAGAGACCGTTGTGTATCTGAATCAGGTTCTCAAACAAACACTACCAAAGATGGGTTGGTGATAAATACAGGAGCTGTTATCTCGGTTGTTCAGTACTCTCCTATATCAACTTGAACGGTTGATGGTTACAAGGATCGTTCTAATAGATTAAAGAGAATAAACCATTTTTTACCAATTTTCACTCCAGTAGTTGAAACTTGAGCGTAGGAATCAATTCAAAACCCTCACCCCTCAAAAATCAACCAGAAACCAAAGGAAAAAAGGGCTGATAATGGCTGATGGTTCTTCGTTGAGGAAACCAAACGTAGACGGAGATGATAGGCCTGGTAACCGAAAGAGAAATCAATTGTATTTTTTTAGTTGCTTCTCTTGTTAAGTTTCTGAACCAACCGAAATCCACAAATTCCAACAGTTTCTTCATAGATTCCGTCCGGTTTCCAAACTCTTTCGCACAAAGTTAATATTCACTGTGGTGGATGCAAGCATAAAGTTAGAAAAATACTCAACTTGAACGGACGATATGTATCAACAAATTGTGAGTGGGAATATGGCTATGAAGAATAGTATGGATAAACAATCACCGGTACGGGTTTTTCTGCTAGTTATTCGGAATGTTTCGAATCATCACAGAAGACGTGTCGGGTTCTACTTCTAGTAGTATGAGTCTGAGTCCATTGTGGTTCGTGAATGTTTCGAATCATCACAGAAGACGTGTCGGGTTCTTCTGCTAGTAGTATGATCCAAAAATTCCGTTGTTTAAATCAGAATCAGGTTCTCACGACAAGGATCGTTCTAATAGATTAAAGAGAATAACCCCTTTTTTACCATTTTTTACCCATAGAATACGAGCCGTATAATAATATACGGCCCGTATACAACCATCGTATACATTGTATACGGTCGGTAAAAATATTTTTTACCAATAGTATACGGCCGTATAAACCGTATACGACTCGTATACATATGGTAAAAAATGGTAAACACTACTAAACATCTGCTTTCTGAATCTGAATCAGAATGTTAACTTTTTAGTTGTTTATCTTGTTAAGTTTCTGAACCAACCGAAATCCACAAATTATGTCACTTTGTGTATTGACGAAGCTGACAAACACATTGGTATTTTATCAAAATGTGCAAACTTGAAGAATCTCACATTAAAGGAGTATGCAACAACGGGATCAGATGGTTTGAGTATCTTTCATCCTCGTTTGACTAATCTCACACTTGAAAATGACAACTTTGTTATTTCTGTTGTTCAGTACTTCCGAGATCTGACCGAACCGAAATCCACAATTCTTTTACTCATAAACCCTTGAATCCCAACGGTTCATTTGTAACCGTAAGGATGATGCAAATTTGTACGTAAAGATCTCTACACAAACTCTTATACATCTTTTAACCAGTTGTCCATCACTAAGACCTTGAAAAGATTTGTTGAAATCGAAGCATTCACGAACCACAATGGACTCAGACTCATGTTCAAGTAAGTGTCTAAAAATCTGAAAATTCAGGTTTACCTTGTTAATTTCTCAAAACAAAGTCTCGTTTCTTCATCTTCATCTTCAAGAACAATGATGAACAGATGATGTCAGATAATACTTCATTTGTCGAGAAACCATTATCTTGTGATACATGAACGTTGTATTCTTGTCTTTCAGAAGAGTTTGTATTGAACCAAGAATACTTCAAACATTCTATACCTTGCAACGTATAGAGGTGCAAGAGAATGGCGAGTTATTTTCAGTTATTTCTGTTGATCCACACATTCCATTGTTTAAACCAGAATCAGGTTCTCAAGACAAGGATCGTTCTAATAGATTAAAGAGAATAAACCAATTTTTATCATTTTTTACCATAGTATACGAGCCGTATCAGAATATACGGCCCGTATACAATCATCGTATACATTGTATACGATCGGTAAATATGTTTTTTACCCAGAGTATACGGCCGTATAAACGGTATACGGCCCGTATACATATGGTAAAAAATGGTAAAAAATTTCTTTCTTTCCTTTTTTTAGTTGCTTCTCTTGTTAAGTTTCTGAACCAACCGAAATCCACAAATTCCAACAGTTTCTTCGTAGATTCTGTCCGGTTTCCAAACTCGGTCATTCCTTGTGATACATGAACGTTGTATTCTTGTCTTTCAGTAGGACATTGGTACCACTGTGAAAATTGCATCAGGAAGCTCAACTTGACTTGACATTGGTACCACTGTCAAGTATGTCGGGTTCTACAAATATTATCTTGACAGTGGATCGAGTGATACGCTTATCTATTCTGGTCAAGGTGGGCATGGTTTGTTCGGGAGTAAAATTGCATCAGGAGGGGAGAGAGTCTGATACAATAAGGATGTTGGGAATTAAACGCATGTACGTGACAAAATAAGGATGTTCGCATAAACATATATTCGTTTCATAACCTCCTCCTATAAATCAACCACAACTGACAAAGAGCCTGTATTAGAAGCCATCCTATGTCTTTTACCAACCGAAGAGGCAGCAGAAGACGTGTCGGGTTCTTCTAACATTCACGAACCACAATGGACTCAGACTCATACTACTCACCCTCCCCTGAGGAAAAGTTTTCCCGACGACTCAAGAAAATCCACAATCAATGTATACAAGTGCAAGAGAATGCCGGGTGATATAGTAATTTTCAATAATGTAGGAAGGATTGAAGTAGTAGGACATTGGAATCTGGTTCTCAAACAAACCAACAAAATCCTGATAGAGAAAAAACATCAACAACCATTTTTTCTTTTCCTTCAATTTCGAGAACATTCTCCCTGTGTATGTGCTTGTGCTGTAGAAACTGGTGATGAATTTGTATACACAACTGAACGTTAATTGATATTATTTTAGACAACAACAGATAATGAACGGATTGTTGGTGGATAACGCAAACAAGTTCTCCACAGTTTGTTATTCAGATCTCTATTCGGTCATCTTTCCAAACTACAACACACGATAAGTTTAAACTTTATAGTGTGTGATTTGACCAGGAAATGATTGGAGGTGAAGGTTCAGTGCACGAAAAGTTTCTTACGAAATGTACGTGACAAAACAAATATGTTGGGGAATTAAACGCATGTCCGTAATCCCGCGTTGATAGCTTCCGTTTTATTCAGACTCCTTACAACTCTCATCAAATGCCTCACCCTTCCTTTTATTCTATAAATATTAAATAAAGAATAACACCATGCCCGTAATCCCGCGTTGATAGCTTCCGTTTTATTACAGTCATACGACACGTTTTCTTGTTCTTCAATCTTTGTTACTTGTTGATGTTTTATTTTTTTCTACTTTTAGAAAGTTTTGAGCACTTCACCACTCTAAAATATTTGAAAAATCAAAATTTCGTTCCATACGGGCCGTATAACAGTATACGGCCCGTATACACGTTCGTATACATTGTATACGACCAGGCAAACTTATTTATACATGGTGTATACGGGCCATATACTGTTATACGGCCCGTATAGAATAAAAACAACTTGACAAAGTCTGTGCCAGCAGACTTTGTCAGTTGTTTTTATTCTATACGGGCCGTATAACCAGGGCCGGCTCAACCATTTTGGTGGCCTTAAGCGAAGTACAAAATTGAGGCCTTAAAAAAAATAAAAAAAATAAAACTAGTTGTACAGTTAAGAAAGAAAAACATACATGTTGTACCCCATTCACAAACCTAATGCCTTGATAAAAGACTCTTTGTATTTGATAAAAACCCTCCTCCTTTATCCGGGCTTGGGACCGGCAAAATAAACTAAAAAGTTTATAGTTGGCGGAGTTAATTTTTTTTTTGTATTCGTATATATTTGATGTATGTGTAAAGATATGTTTAGATTAAGTTTACTTTTCTAGCTTTAACAGATGCAAACTTTTTAATAAAATTTTCATAATCAGTTTCTTCTAACAAATCGTTTTCAATTGACAAAGTAGCTAATCCATTCAATCTTTCTTGTGACATTGTAGATCTTAAATAATTTTTTAACAATTTTAATTTAGAAAAGCTTCTTTCGGCGGAAGCAACAGTCACGGGAATAGTTAACATAATCCTATAAGCAATATAAGCATTTGAAAAAGAGTTAAAAGTGTTAATATAGTTTAGTATATTAACAGGAGTGTCACATTCTAAATGTATCATATGTCTTAGAACTTTTAGTTCATCAAATAAATCCAAACCATCAATATCTATACTAGTATCATGTTTTAAAGAACTTTCAAGATTAATACAATGTTGTTTTAAAGTATTATCATCCAATAATTTCAGTTTTTTTATACTAAATAGAAAACCAAAAATACTTTCAAACATTTTAAATTGATCAAATCTAGTCCTAATTGAAGAAATAGCTTGATCTACTATATATAAAAAGTAATCGGTTTTAAATAATTCAATAGGAATTTTAGTAGTTTCATTAGCAACATTTTCATCAAATCGTCTATTTCTATGGATGATACGTTTTTCACGAAACATAGGTTCTACATCCATCTCTAAAGCGATTTCTTTTGCATCAATAATAGCATTTTCGAATCCATTTTCTCTATAATTCTCAAAATAACACAAAAGGCCATCTAATTTTTTTATAGCACTATCAATACACATATTTTTTTCCTGTAAGCTCTTGCTAACACGATTAATAGCACACAAAATTTCATGCCAAATAACCATTCCTAATAAAAATTCAAACTTATTGAATTCAAAATCTGCCAAGGATTTAGCCTCTCTTAGAACTTTTGCATCATCATCACTATATAATTTCATAAGTGCCTTTTTTATTTGTGGCGCTTGATATCTAATTGCCTTAACACTTTCTACCCTACTTTCCCAACGTGTTTGTGATAAAGGTTTTAGAGTTAATTTTGGTAAACAATCTTGTAGTATTTTCCACCTTTTGGTTGATGAAGCAAAAATTGTATAAGTACGTTGTATAATTCCAAAAAACTCACGAGCTTTTGTACACGAATTAGCCATATCACAAAGAACTAAATTTAAACTATGACAACCACATGGTGTATAAAAGGCTCTAGGATTAATATCTAACAATCTTTTTTGAACACCTTGATGCTTTCCTTTCATATTTGAACCATTGTCATAGCTTTGTCCTCTAATATTATTTATGTCAAGTCCTATATTACTAATTTCTTCAACCATAGCATCAAATAGACCTTTACCGGTTGTATCATCTACTATTATAAATTCAAAAAAATATTCTTTAACTTCAATCGGTGTTGATGAGATATCTAAGCATCGTAAAATAATTGACATTTGTTCTTTATGACTAGTATCGGGTGTGCAATCAAGTATAACTGAAAAGTATTTAGCTTCCTTAACTTTATTAACAATTTTATTTTTAACTTCACATGCTAATAAACTAATTAGTTTGTTTTGCATATTATGACCAAGATAATGATTGTAGATTTCTTTGTTCTCTATTCGTCTAACATGTTCTTTCATTAGAGATCAAATTCTGCAATCATTTTAACAATAGCTAAAAAATTACCATTGTTTTTTTCATAAAGTTTTTCGTTATCTCCACGAAATGGTATATTGTTCATGCTAAAAGTTTTTACAACGCCAATAATTATTTTAAGTACATCTTTCCAATGTTTCTTATCTTTATTTATAAGAATTTGAGTTTCTTTATCAATTGTATTATTTTTCGCTAATCTTGTTTCTAACTCAAACCATTTGCTCATATTCATAATATGTTCTTTACTTGATTCATGTTTTTTTAGTTTATCATTCATATTTCTCCAATCCTTACTACCTCCTTTTGCTAATTTACTTTTACAAGAATTCACATCAAATAATTTGCAACAAAAACAAAATACCCTATCTACCTTTATTGAGTAAAGCAACCATTTTCTTTGGAATTTTTCCCCATTTGCCATTTTTTGCATATAAAAAGAAGAACTAAAGTTTCTAGAATATTCATCTTTTGGAAAATCATAATCATAAACCTTTACCGGTCCCTTTTCTACAAGCAAATCTCTTAAATTAGCATTAATAATAGTCCATTCAGTTGGATCATCTAAATTTATAGTTTTGTCTACATTCAAAGGTTCATCGCTATTATTTTCATTAGCATTCAAAGGTTCATCCCTATTATTTTCATCAACATTCAAAGGTTCATCCCTATTATTTTCATCAACATTCAAAGGTTCATCCCTATTTTGCTCATCCACATTTAAAGGTTCATCGCTATTATGTTCATCAACATTTAAAGATCCTTTTAATGATTCCATCTCAGCTTCTAATTTTTGTTTCTTTTTTCTCTTAGAATGACCCGATTCATGCTTTCTATATCTATTGGACATTATAAATTCAAAAATCTAACAATTAACACAAAATCTAATCTAAGAATTCAACTATAAAAAAAAAACAATAGTAATCTCAAATTAGGATTTAGGGCAAGTAGTGCACGAGTACCTTAGAAGTTAGATTTTGCGCCTTTGCTGATATGTGAGCAATCTGCCACTCAGGAACAGTAGAGCAGCCGTCCGCCAACAACCGTTCGTAATTTTTAGATTTCGAAATCTGATTGTTAATTTTCCAGAACTCAGAATCAACTCAGAATCAAGAACAAACTTGCAAACCACTGTAGAAGAATAAATCAAACAGATTATTGCATATATAGGGTAAACTCAACAAAAAGATGTTAAAAAAAAGACGTTAGAAGATTGGATACCTAAAATCGACCCTACAATTTCTCATATCTCCATTTGTGCGGCGCCTAAACCTAGCTTCCATATCAATTATGATTGTTTCCATGGATTCGATTGGCTTTGCCAGTTTCACGCGCTTCCTTTGCTGCCGATTGATTGCCCTAGATAATAATCTTCTATCGTTCCCCAATCCCCATAATCACGCGCAATTCCCTTTCCTTCTGTCGTTCAAGCGTTCTGTATTCTCAATTGAATTGTCATACCTAGACTAGTGGCCCAAATGCAAGTGAGAAGTGGGCCGGCTTCTAAAACCACACCTTGTTTATCAGCCCAAATGCAATATAGGCCTATATAATTTTTTTTTTGCTGGAGGCCCTATAAAATATGTGGCCTAAAGCCCTAGCTTGAGTAAGATGGCCCATGGGCCGGCCCTGCGTATAACAGTATACGGCCCGTATACACCATGTGTAAATAAGTTTCCCCATGTGTTAATATTAGGACCTAGTTTATTAGTCTATGCGCTGTACTTGTTTCTAAAAGTCAAAAGACTTTTCCCAGAGAAAAACACTCTATCCATCATACCCCGTGCTTGTTTTGTCGTACCTTCATGCAACAAAAACTTGTACCTTAAGCGTTGTTTAAGGTGAGTTTTTAGGGAAAAAACTGATAAAGATCTAAACGCCTTTTCCAACCTTTTGTGCACAAAAAACAGTTGCTGAATTGCTTTATCACTTTCTTGCTTTGGTTTTCAAACATTCAGTTGTTGAAATGGGAGATGCATTTGTTTCAGCCCTTGTGAAAGAGCTGGCGAGTAGACTGACTTCTGAAGCCATCAAAGAGTTTGGCCTACTTTGGGGATTCCAGGGCGATGTTTTAGCTCTCAAGGATGATTTCGACATGATCTTAGTTGTTCTTCAAGATGCAGAAGAGAAATGCAGCAAAGCAGAGCCTGTAAAGTTGTGGCTTCAGCGCCTCAGATCTGCATCCTTGGAGATAGAAAATTTGCTGGACGAGATCTCAACCGAAGCTTTGCTACAACGTTTACAAAAAAAAGAGGCATGAAATACAGGGTAAGTGCCTTCTTCTCCTCCAATCATAATCCGCTTATGTTCCGTTTTAGATCTGCTCACAAAGTCAAAGCGATAAGAAGAAAACTGGATGCGATTGTATCCAACGGATCTAGGTTGGGTTTGACCCTTGCTGCACTAAGTGATGTAGATGTGGACATTGCGGATGAGATGCCAGATAGGGAAACGAGCTCGTTTATACATGATTCTTCAATCATCTTTGGAAGAGATGAAGAGATGGAGATGGTGACTAAAGCGATATGTAACCAAGATGTCGGAAAATGTGACGATGGTGAGGTTCCGGTGTATTCTATATGGGGTATGGGAGGTTTGGGAAAGACCACTTTAGCTCAGTTAGTTTATAACCATGAAAGGGTGAAGCAATGTTTCGAGTTAAAATGCTGGATCTATGTTTCTGAAAAGTTCCAGGTTAAGGAGATAATGAAAAAAAATCATTGAGTCCATAGATAATCGTGGGTGTACACTTACATTGCTAGATAA
Source organism: Helianthus tuberosus (assembly GCA_030545235.1). Classification (NCBI taxonomy): domain Eukaryota; kingdom Viridiplantae; phylum Streptophyta; class Magnoliopsida; order Asterales; family Asteraceae; genus Helianthus; species Helianthus tuberosus. The sequence goes on along the minus strand of CM060352.1, from coordinate 8,540,763 downwards.
GTTGCAAGAGTCCCTTCAAAGCAGGTTAGGGGGGAAGAAATTTTTGGTTGTACTAGATGACGTTTGGGTTGAAGATGATGAAAATGAAAAGAGCATGTGGGAGGAGCTAAGAAAAACATTAAGGTGTGGGGCAGATGGAAGTATTGTTGTGATGACAACACGATCCCAGGCAACTAGTCAAATGTTTAGTAAGGTTCCCAAGTTACAACATAAACTGGGATGTTTATCAGGAGATGACTCGTGGTTACTATTCAAGAAGTATGCATTTGCACAGGGAAGAGAGAGGAACGACATAAGTGAACTAGAGCCTATTGGAAGGGAGATAGTTGAGAAATGTAAAGGACTACCTCTAGCAGTGAAGACCTTGGGTAGCTTAATGTGGTCGAAAAGTAGTACAAGCGATTGGCTACATGTGAAAGACAACAACATATGGGATTTGGATGAAGTTAAAGTCTTGCCTTCTATTTTGAAGTTAAGCTATGATAAACTGCTTCCACATTTAAAAAGATGTTTTGCTTATTGTTGTTTGTTTCCAAAAGGCTGTGAAATGGAAAAGGATGTAGTGATTTGGTTGTGGGTTGTCAATGGTTTCATTCCACCTAGAGGAGGAAAAGACTTATATATGCTTGGGGAAGAAATTCTTAATTGCCTTGTTTGGAGGTCATTCTTGCAGGTTGCTAACCGTGACATTTGGAGTGGTATTTATAGATATAAAATGCATGATCTGATGCATGACATGTCACATGATGTGATGGGACATGATTGTTTAGTTATAGAGCGTGCAAGTAACAAGGTTAAAACACCAAATGGGGTGCTTCATTTGAGCTCATCATGCCCCGTTCAATTTTCATATGAGGTTTTTGGAAAGTTAACATCGTTAAGGTCATTATTCATGTTCAGGGAAGAGGATGAATGTAACAAAATTTTCAAGCAAGCTTATGTAAGGGTATTACACATGACTGATTTTAGTGCATGGACATTCCCTGAATCATTTTGCAAACTCAAACATCTAAAATACTTCTATTTACCATATACAAGTATAGAAGTTTTACCCGAGTCAATTATGTATCTCCAAAACTTGGAATACTTGAACTTATCCCGTTCGAGTATAAAAGTTTTACCTAAGTCGATTCTGTATCTCAAAAACTTGCATTACTTGAATCTATCACGCTCATATATAGAATTTTTGCCTGAGGGGATTACTTATCTCCAAAAGTTGCAAATGCTATATTTGGATCATTGTTCTTTACTGTGTAAGTTGCCTAATGGCCTGAAATACATGAGAAATCTTCATTGTTTAGGCATCAATGGTGTTTCACTCAAACATTTTCCAGTAGGAATCAAAGAATTAACCAGTCTGCGAATACTTTCAAGCTTTCCTGTTGGTAAAGAGAATGGGGCCAAAATAGGGGAATTGGGAGATTTAAATCTACTTGAGGGCGAGTTTCGGTTAGAACAGCTTGAGAATGTTGGAAGTTTAGGAGAAGCCAAGAGTGCCAAACTTCAATGCAAAAGAAATCTATTGGATTTGCACTTGACTTGGACATATATGCTTAAGTTAAAGCGTGAAGAGCATGTAGATGAAGAGGTTCTGGAGGGACTAGAACCAAATCTGAGTCTCAAGAAATTGGCAATATTTAATTACATGGGAATGAGTATTTCTCCCGGTTGGTTGGTGAATTTAAAAAATTTGCTTGAAATCAAATTTTATAAGTGTAACTTCTGTGAGCATATTCCAACACTTGGGAGATTACCCGTCATTGAGTTGAGTTACATGGATTCTTTTAAGTGTTTCGTTGATGACGACACAAACATGTTAGGCGACACCACCAATATGTTTCTTTCTCTAGAAGAATTAGACATCAGAAACTGTCGGAGTTTGGTTTCCTTGCCAAGTAACCTTCCAAAACTCAAGGTTTTAGAGTTATACAACTGCAATGCCTTAGTTTCTCTACCGGATGAGATTCAGAGTTTCAAGCATTTACAAGAACTTGTTGGAAATTTAGTGAAAATGAGTTTTTCACTAAATATTTGGACATCAATAATATTTATATATGTGTTATATAAATAATTATTTATGTGTTTGTGTTCAAACTATGTCCAAATAGAGCTAAGATGAATGAGATATCGAAGCTTGAAGTTGTATGTTTGGAACAAACAAAGATGAGAAAAATGGATTGAGATTTGTCACCTTGTCCCACATAGGTGGAATGACAAAACTTAAAGTGGTATATAAGGAGGAGCACTCCTTGAAAGGCAAACACTAGTGGGGACCCAAAGGGCATGCGCGTGTGACGTGGGCTATAAGCCCAATGTGGTACGGTTTGAACTTCGTATGCCGCCTTTGTATTTTTGCCCATGAGCGCGTGGTCAGATACATGGCGGGTCCGCCTATGGCTCACCCTTGGGTGGCGTAGGCGGATGCCTTGGCATGGCGCATGTCGATGCGGCGTGAGCTCATTAGGCACATGGCGCACGTCATTGGCTATGACGAAGACTGCAAGCGACATGCGAGTTTGGATGGCGCATGACCAGGTGGCGTCCTGGTATGCGTAGTGGCATCTGTGTGGTGCACGACTCCATCCTTGAAGCGTGGCGCGCGGACTGGCAGGCCAGTTCAAGCACGCGCAGGTTTGCAGTAGTAACTAGGCGCACTGGTCTGCATACCATGCGCATACGCGGGTTCCATACAGTGTGGCGCGCGGACTGAAGAGTCACTTCAGGCGCGCTTGCATGTCTGCAACGGTAACAGAGCAATTGGTTGGACCTGCTCAAACTAGTTGTTACAACTCGTTTAATTCGTGTCATAAATGAAAATGACAGTTTTGACTAACCACTTAAATCTATTTAATTAGAGATTAAAAACTATATTAATTATCTTGTTTATTACAAGATTAATGGTTATAGTTATGACAAGATTAATGTCTGGTTTAATTAAATTAATCTCTATATGTGTATATATATGATCATGGGATTTCATAGAAAGACACAGAAAATTCATCTTTGTTCCATGGAAATTTGGAGAAGAGGTTTCTCTAGATTGTTTTAAACAACTTGAATATTTCCTATTTTATGAACACCATCATACCCGGTGTAATCTCGGGCGTGAGTGCCATCTCCGGCAGTACACATACTGTTCCGGTTGTTATACCCTGGGAGACAGACCGTCTGAGAGGAGGCGCGGAATCTGTTTTAAGGGAAGCGTGTTGAACACGTGCCTCAACCAAAACCGTCAACAATTTTGCTTGTCTTGCAGCGGAGTTTCGATCTCGTAGATGCGGTTGAAGTTTTCAAAGACATTGGCTTTGAATCAAGATTGGTACAATTTAGTTGTATTTTATATTCGTTTATTTAGTTTTTGTAACCGGTATTGTACTAATCGAATTTCCCACAAATAACGAGAGTCTCGTTATTATTTATTATTTATTTTATAATATATTTTAATAAAAAAAATGAACCTAGTTCCTACAATCTTAAAACAGACTTTCGTAAAGATTGTTGCTACAATCTTAAATCCCTTCTCTACGAGGATTTAGGTTCACAAAAGTTAAAATATTTAATGAGATTTTTGTTAAAATCTTGAAAATATTTTTTGGGAAATATTTATCTAGTACAATGAGTCGGATTAATTTTATGATTGGAGTACAATCTTTAATCCGAATACCGTGTTACAAAAAAGAACGTTTTGATTCAAGTTTTGGAGTTTCATGGCTTGTGTTCGTGTTTAGATAAACCGAACCACATACAAAATAATACGTATTTCAATAGGTTTTTGAAATACTATATTTTCTAATGAGCGTATTAGAAAACTTTATTTTGTAACCCCTTACAAATGTTTTTGTAACGTTTAATTTCTTAATTATAAGCTTTTAGTAACCATTAATGATTTTAATGTTGGTTTTAAAAGTTTTGAAATATTTTTATTTTCTAATTAGCATATTAGAAAGTAATTATTTTTTAAACAAGTTTTAATATTTTCTAACGAGCGTGTTAGAAACGTTGTTGAAAGTACAACAAGATTAAACTTTTTATATCTCTAACGAGCGTGTTAGAATTTTATAGAATAATAAGTTTAATATCATCTTTTATATCTAATGAGCGTGTTAGATACGATGATTGTATAGAACTAACTTGTTTAAAAAGATTAGATTTTCTAATGAGCGTGCTAGAAAATATACGATTAGATTTTCTAACGAGCGTGCTAGAAAATATACGTTTAGATTTTCTAAAGAGCGTGTAAGAAAATATTATTATTTCAAATAATTAACCGACGAGCGTGTTGGAGACAATTATTTTGGATAATAAACCTTGTAACGGTTTCGTCTAAACTATTAAATTTCTAACGAGCGAGTTAGAAACGGATTTTTTCCACATACGTTTAAACGATTTTTATTTGTTTATTTCTAATGAGCGTATTAGAAATAGTTTATAATTTTTTTTTTATAAACTTTGAAACAAATTTTGTAATCGATTATTTCTAGCGAGCGTGTTAGAAACGATTTAAAGAGTTTGATAGTTGTTTATTTTCTAACGAGCGTGTTAGAAACGATTTAACGACTTTATCAATTGTTTATTTCTAACAAGCGGGTTAGAAAATGTTTATTTTATATAAACCAAAAATGGCTTATGGAAATAAATAATCGTTTAATTTTCTAATGGGCGTATTAGATTTAGTTTATCTTATAACCAACTATTTAACGATTTGCAATCGTTAATTTCTAACGAGCGGGTTAGAACCGGGTTAACTATGATAAACTATTTAAGCTGATTTGTAATGGTTTTATATATTTTCTAACGAGCGTGTTAGAAAAGATATGTGTTCATTTCTAACGAGCGTCTTACAAAACGTTCATTTAAACCAAAAGTGAATAATTGTATTCGTTTTATTTCTAACAAGCGTGTTAGAAGCGGTTTACTTTATAAAAACCGAATATTTCGAATGTTGTTCAACTTTTAAATTCTAATTAGCATATTAGAATTGGTTATCATACAAACCACTCATTTTAACGATTGGTAATCGTTATTATCTAACAGCGGTTAGAAATGGTTTGAATATGATAAACCATTTATTAAAACGATGTGTATTCGTTTTATTTTCAAACGAGCGAGTTTGAAATTGTTTTATTTATTAAACTATTATAAGGTTTATTGTCTTGATTTGTAATCAAAAGATAAATATATAGTTTAATATTAAAACACTTGCAAAAGCGAGAAATGTTTTGAACTAATAAAACATGTCTTTGCGAATTACAAGTGATTCGATACTTCCACGAGAAGTATAACGTCTTGAACCATATAATACTCTTGGAAAGACTATTTTGTGAAAAATAACTCGATGTTGTTATAGACAAAATAAGTTGTTGGACTACTTGCGAGTAGTTAATTGTAAACAACTTTATATTTTGGACAACTTGTGATTATTCAAGTTTAGAGTTCCAATATGAGGGAGTACCTCAAAACATGACACCGAACGAAATAATTGCGTTTATTTTGGTAAAAAGTGTTGAAGATAATAACACTTTGGTTTTTTGATGTTTAGATATCATTGGTGTATTCGTTATTTTAGACTACTAATAAGTTGTCAAAAGGATACACATTTTGATACAAAGTGTAAAAAGCAAATTACACAAACACAACGAGCGGGTTGTGATCATGACTTACGTAATAAGTCACAAATCAAACATCAAATTCATAACGGCGTCGTGAGAAACGTGGTGTATGGTTTGAGATGGAATACACGAAAACGAGATATGTCATCTAATGTTGAGAGCATCAACATGGAAATGCACATGTAAGTTTTCAAAGAATATAACATATGAAAGAAATATATGTTATTATTGTAAATGGTTTTAATAAATTTAGCAAATTTATTAACGGAAATTTACAATAGTGATGGACTTGTAGATGCTTCTACCACCATCAATGTTGTTTAAACTATGTGGAGGCTTGGTCCTCAATTTGGGAGAGTATCCTGATACATGGTATTAATGAAACAACAACGTGAATGTATATATCACTATAGGCATACGTGAATGCTTTGTTGTTGAGAGTCAATCTAATTGGCTATATCTCAAGACTCAAGTGATTTTATACAAAGATTTTTCATCAAAGTGACTTGGATTAAGACTTATGTTTAAATCCTTAGGAAGTCAATGGTGAAGCCTTGGAGATAAAAAAAAAGGCAAACGAGTTATACTATGGTTTTGAGACCTTCCTAAAACCGTTGGTTTTGGAATGGTGAAATAAAATTTCATTATTGTGTCTAAACTAAGAAACGAATGTTCGGAAGAGATAGTGCGTTATTTCTTAAGGCTGTGAAGAATCAGAATGATGCATCTTCTGTTCACATGCTAGAGTATTGTGGTCTAAAGCATGCTAGACTAATACTTGTTAATTTATATGCTCGACGGAGATTAAATTAACTTTAAACATTCAAAATATGTGATGACACAAGAACGAATTTTGTGCTAAACAAAACTATAAATATAACTTCATTAAAATGCAAGCAATGTGGGGGGAGGAGGCCATTTAAGAAACAAACCCTTTAGGGTATGTGGAAATGGTAGTTGAGAAGTTTTCTCAAACTCGAAATGAAAGGGAGAACCTTTCATCACCCCATTTGGATGTTATCCAATTACACTTAAATGTGGGGGTGACTTGCATTTGAATGTGGAAATGGGAGTTGAGAAGTTTCTCAAACTCGAAATGAAAGGGAGAACCTTTCATCGCCCCATTTGGATGCTATCCAATTACACTTAAATGTGGGGGTGACTTGCATATATTGCAAACGCTTGACCAAGTGGAGTACACAATGGTTATATGGAGTCAATCGAGTAGATTGGACTCGAATGCCAATTGGTTAGATTCAAAATCTAGTAAGATGTCAGTCATGACACACCAAAGGCATGGTGAAAACGTGTTTGGCCATGAATTGAGTTTCATGTCATTCTAAGACAAGGTACATAACTGGATCCAGGTTGAGATCACGAGTTATAAGTCTTATGAATCGACTAAAAGGCAAAGGTGACTAGCGAGTCAAGAACACGTTAGAACAACTGATCTCAATTTGTCGTTGGTGACTTAGCGAAGTCAAAGATAATTTTGGATCCAACAACCAGTGGGTTGATAAGAGATCAGGTTGTGGAATGAGACTAAAGCCATGGATAAAGGGACATGAGGGAAACCTAACCTAGTTGACTGGAGATCCCAAGATCTAGGTTCAATAGGCCAACTTAATCATGAACCGAAGGGTAGTCACTGTGGGGGCATAGCTAATATATATGTTTATATATAAGCTAGTTTATATGTTTCATATATCCCCCTAAAACTATAAAAGGGTGTTTAAATACGTCCTAGTCCATTCCTATAATATTCAGTGACATTGTTGTGAGGTTAAGCATAATATGTGGTTTTATGATTTGTGTAAATCATAGTAAACCATAATGCTTTTAATGATTTAAAGGGAAATCACCTATGTTGGAGAGAAGTGTGGTCGCTTCGAATGGAATTAGGGCATAATTCCTAGAGCTCCCGCAGAACCAGGAAAGTGCTCCATGACCATTATAGGACACGATAGTGAGGGGATGGCCCGGCTAGGGAAAGTATTGTGTGAATGTATATTGTCGTTTACACAAATGGGGGGTTGTTCAAGGACATCACGTCTACAAAACCCTAGTAGACTAAGTATGCTTCACAAAGGAAGGTTCAAAGGCAAAACCTACCTATTCTGCAATACTCGCCTGTCGAGGTTTCATCGGGGAATTTTGGATGTTTTAATCGATCTCCATTCATGTGGGGGATTGTTGGAAATTTAGTGAAAATGAGTTTTTCACTAAATATTTGGACATCAATAATATTTATATATGTGTTATATAAATAATTATTTATGTGTTTGTGTTCAAACTATGTCCAAATAGAGCTAAGATGAATGAGATATCGAAGCTTGAAGTTGTATGTTTGGAACAAACAAAGATGAGAAAAATGGATTGAGATTTGTCACCTTGTCCCACATAGGTGGAATGACAAAACTTAAAGTGGTATATAAGGAGGAGCACTCCTTGAAAGGCAAACACTAGTGGGGACCCAAAGGGCATGCGCGTGTGACGTGGGCTATATGCCCAATGTGGTACGGTTTGAACTTCGTATGCCGCCTTTGTATTTTTGCCCATGAGCGCGTGGTCAGATACATGGCGGGTCCGCCTATGGCTCACCCTTGGGTGGCGTAGGCGGATGCCTTGGCATGGCGCATGTCGATGCGGCGTGAGCTCATTAGGCACATGGCGCACGTCATTGGCTATGACGAAGACTGCAAGCGACATGCGAGTTTGGATGGCGCATGACCAGGTGGCGTCCTGGTATGCGTAGTGGCATCTGTGTGGTGCACGACTCCATCCTTGAAGCGTGGAGCGCGGACTGGCAGGCCAGTTCAAGCACGCGCAGGTTTGCAGTAGTAACTAGGCGCACTGGTCTGCATACCATGCGCATACGCGGGTTCCATACAGTGTGGCGCGCGGACTGAAGAGTCACTTCAGGCGCGCTTGCATGTCTGCAACGGTAACAGAGCAATTGGTTGGACCTGCTCAAACTAGCTGTTACAACTCGTTTAATTCGTGTCATAAATGAAAATGTCAGTTTTGACTAACCACTTAAATCTATTTAATTAGAGATTAAAAACTATATTAATTATCTTGTTTATTACAAGATTAATGGTTATAGTTATGACAAGATTAATGTCTGGTTTAATTAAATTAATCTCTATATGTGTATATATATGATCATGGGATTTCATAGAAAGACACAGAAAATTCATCTTTGTTCCATGGAAATTTGGAGAAGAGGTTTCTCTAGATTGTTTTAAACAACTTGAATATTTCCTATTTTATGAACACCATCATACCCGGTGTAATCTCGGGCGTGAGTGCCATCTCCGGCAGTACACATACTGTTCCGGTTGTTGTACCCTGGGAGACAGACCGTCTGAGAGGAGGCGCGGAATCTGTTTTAAGGGAAGCGTGTTGAACACGTGCCTCAACCAAAACCGTCAACAATTTTGCTTGTCTTGCAGCGGAGTTTCGATCTCGTAGATGCGGTTGAAGTTTTCAAAGACATTGGCTTTGAATCAAGATTGGTACAATTTAGTTGTATTTTATATTCGTTTATTTAGTTTTTGTAACCGGTATTGTACTAATCGAATTTCCCACAAATAACGAGAGTCTCGTTATTATTTATTATTTATTTTATAATATATTTTAATAAAAAAAATGAACCTAGTTCCTACAGAACTTACTATATCATACTGTGAACAATTAAGGGAAAGGTATGAAAAGGACACGGGTGTAGAATTGCATAAAATTTCTCACATTCCCCACGTCAAAATTTAGTAACCTCCATTTAGCAACTTCTCATTATTTGTGAGAGAGTTGCTATTGTAGCTGATTGTACATGCTTCCCAACCATGATGTACAACTCTTTCAAGCTGATTCTTTGTAATATCCGTATCGGAACCGCCAACAGGTAGTTCGTCTGCCCTTATTTATGATTCAACCTATTTTTAATTTCAATTTTTTTAATTAATAACAACTGTGAATTTGATTTTTCGCTGTTAGTTATCTCTGCTCAATTTTTATTGCTTTGCTTCCTGTTAATTCTTCTTTTCTAATCTCTTTATTAATTGTTACACATAGGGTTTTGACTGTTTATTTACCTCTTTGACTTGCAATTTAAACTGTTTTAATTCTCCAGGTTGCTTAAAATCATGTTAATTGTTAAATGTTTACTTTTCACTTAATTACTATTTGGGGTTGGCTAAATGCACTCCCATTTTTACTTTTCATACCTCCTTACTAAAAATAATAGTTTTAAAGTTGTCAAATTTCACCCTTACAAAAAATCTTATTTTTAGTGTGATACATAAATAATTGATACGCATATAATCCATACAAATATTTGATTAAGACTTGGTTACGTAATATTCATTTGAAATTTTTAAAGATTTTGGATAAGACCTTGTTATAAATTTTAATTAATTTTTTAAATGTTTAAAACTTACATAACGATACTTACTCAATTATAAAGATATATTATAAAATTTTGTGGCACATCTTCCATTCTTTTTAGCCCTCGATTAGTTTTAGCCGTTCCATTTACATATCTATTTAATCTTTTTTTTTTTTGAATGGCTAAACTTATATACTATGGAGATTGAACCCATTACCTCCTATTATTCTATACCTTAACTAACTCACTAACATCATTGGGCTATTCCCAATGAATATTTAATCTATTTAATGAGGTAATATTTAAGTGTAAAAGTGCCTTTTTTCATAATTATTAGACCACCCGTAGTGGGGCGTGGTTTTTAAAAAATTTTCAAAAAAAACGCCGGATAACGCCCCTGCCACCATTACACCCGGCGTTTCCGGGCGTTTTTTTCGAAAAAAATCACTTTGGCGTTTTAATTAAAACGCTTAAATTGTATTGGGGTTCGAGATTGGACCGTTGCCAAACGGTCAAATGTAATTAATTTTTTTTTTAATTCAAAAATTTACCCACTATATATATATCAACCCACTTTCTCTTATTTTTTATAAAAAACCTCTTACTTTCTCTCCTACTTTCTCCTCTTTTTTATAAAAAAACCCACTTTCTCCTATTTTTTATACAATCATGCATCCATTCCGAGCCCCTTTTGGTGTCCCCGCAAGACCCACGAACCCGAACACAACCCAACCGCAACACCCGTATAACCTTCAAGACATGGACCCGAGCTTTTTAACGTACGCGGCTTACTTGAGTGGCGCCACTCCGTTCGTGCCTCCCACCTTCGGCTATGGTCAAGCCGGCGGGTCGCAACCGTCACAACAACAAGCCGAATCCGAACCCGATGTCGATGTCGTGCCGGAGACGCAACCCGAACCGGTGCAAGAGAAATCGAAACGCGCCAGAAGGTCGCATAAGAAGAAGGAAAAGGACGAACCTCGACGTACAAAAACTACCATTAAATGGACGGAGGACGAGGAATTCACGTTGACTCGGGCGTGGCTCGACATTTCGGAGGACGAAGAAACCGGTAACTTTTATATTTTTTTTTACTTATTTTTTACTTTTATTTTTAACATACAACTTATATTTTTACTTCTTTTTAATTTGTAGCAAACTTTCAAACGGGGCCCGTTTTTTGGGATAGGGTTCGTGCACTCTTTTTTAGCACGTGGGGTCAAGGCGAACATCGGGACAAAGATTCCATTTCTAGCAAATGGACCGACATCAACAACAAGTCTCACGCGTTCCAAGAAGTTTACCAACGTAACTACGATACTCGCCCGAGCGGTGAAAGTGACGTCGGGGTTTTAACGAGGACTTTGGAGGAGTTCGAGAGGACGAAATGCCCTTTCGTGTACTATAAGTGTTGGGATCTACTACGAAAAAGTCCAAAGTGGGCGCTAGTTAATCCAATGACGTCTAGTAGTAGACGTCGAGCTAAAAGGTCAAAAACATCATCCTCCGTTGACCCTTCAACTCCGACATCGGATGCCCGCAATGTCGATTTAAATGAGGTGGTGGACGTTGACGAGGAACTTCAAGAAGAGTTGACCCGACCGCCCGGTAGAAGAAAGGATAAGCGAAACGGGAAAAAAACGGTCGAGTCATCTTCCGATCTCGAGTTAAAGGAAGATTTCGAGGAGATGAACCGTCGTCTCCAAGACATTCGCGACCTCGGCCACCAACGTTATGAGATTATGAAAGAACGAGTGGCCGAAACGAAAAAGTTTAACGAGATGCAAGAGGCGAGGCAAATGGAAAAGGATATTGAGTTTTTGTCCAAACCTATCGACCACCTCCAAGGCGATGCGTTGATCCTTGCGCAAATGCGTCGCCAAAAAAATCGAGAAAAATATGGACTCTAGATCATCTTCTTTTTTTTTAACTGTTTTTTTTTTCGGTTTTTTTTTTCTGTTTTTTTTTTCTGTTTTTTTTTTAATTTTTATTTTAAATTAATGAAGTTTTTTATGTTTTAAATTAAAAAAAAATAATAATTGGGAAATGATTGCATGGGCGTTATTGGAATAATGCCCCACTACACCACTTTATGCTATAATGCCCCATGCTGACTAGGATGACACGTGTCAAATAATGCCCCATGGTGGGGGCATTATTTTGATTTACTACTACACATGGTCTTAGAATGAATATTATTTTAACAGCAATTTCATTAAACAAAAATCTTTTGGATGAGGTAATATATAACTGTAACTGTGCCTTTTTCGTAATTATTATTTTAACAACAATTTCATTCATTAAACAAAACCAATGCACTGCTGGAGGAACAAACAAAAAATGACATAACAAGAAAAGCCAAAATGCCACCAAAATTCCCAAAAAAATAAAAAATAAATAAATAAATAAAATAAAAAATAAATCAGCAGGGACCTAATCCAATATGTATCTAGTCTAAAGACTTAAATTTAGATATGCGTATAACCCAAGAGTACACTATAGGCGAGCAATAATCTCATAAACGGTGGTCGAGACGAGAGGATACAGATAAATTTAAAATTAATAAATAGTTATACACATAGATAATTGATACAAATTCAATTTAAATAATATTTTGGATAAAATTTGGTTATATAATTTAATTATCTTTTTTGAATTGTTTAAAAACTTCAAGTGGATGCAATTTAAAAATATATAAAATAAAAGGTTTGATTGTAATTTTTTGAAAACTTGAAGGAGGGAGTATAACCAGTAAAATTTAAAGAAATGGGAGTGCATTTAGCAACACCCTTACTATTTTTGTACAACTCTTGAAGCAGGTATTGGTTTTTTTTGGGTCTTTGAAATCTGCAGCTTCATCGACGGCTGAAAGGACTAATCAAGTTAGTATATAACTCTTAGCATACACAGTTCTATCTTCCATGTACCGTATATTTAGTCATTAATTAGCTTACATATTATGTTTATTTTATGCATTTTTAGGAAAATAAACAGAGATTTGTGTGATCAAAGTCAATGCAAAGGTTACAACTCGCTGCCGTCAGTTGCGTCAAAGTTCTTCGAGTTCAAACGATGTATTTTGGAAGCCGTCCATGGTGGTATGATTTATTTTTTTGGTTCCGATATATGATTTTATCAGTTGTACTTGTAGCATATATTATATCATATTTCTTTGATCTGTGCTTCAGGAAGATGCAATCTAGAGTCCAACAACAAATTGTGAAAAAAGAAACAGAAGAAAGTGAACAAGATGGTGAGTCAATTACTGACTCAGACTCAGTAATCTTGAAACCAAAGATCTTCCTGAAAACGATGATGGTAACAAAGAAAACACAAACATTGTCAGACAAGAAGATTTAGTCATGGGTTGACCGAGTTTCATGGAAGTGGACGTTCAATATGGAGAACATGTGGGAAACATTTACGTGGGCGATATAGTCTTTTGTTTAACTTTATTTTGTATTTAAGCACCTTGTTTTTCATTGAAGATTGTTGTAGCTAGTGTTGTTGGTGTATTTTTTTTTTTTTTTTTTTTTGTGTACAACTCTTGAAGCAGGTATTGGTTTTTTTTGGGTCTTTGAAATCTGCAGCTTCATCGACGGCTGAAAGGACTAATCAAGTTAGTATATAACTCTTAGCATACACAGTTCTATCTTCCATGTACCGTATATTTAGTCATTAATTAGCTTACATATTATGTTTATTTTATGCGTTTTTAGGAAAATAAACAGAGATTTGTGTGATCAAAGTCAATGCAAAGGTTACAACTCGCTGCGGTCAGTTGCGTCAAAGTTTTTCGAGTTCAAACGATGTATTTTAGAAGCCGTCCATGGTGGTATGATTTATTTTTTTGGTTCCGATATATGATTATTCAAGTAATAATTATCACTACTGAACACAAAGTTGTGATAATGAAAATGCAAGTTGATGAGGAAACAATCTTCATTTATCAGTTGTACTTATAGCATATTCTTTGTTCTGTACTGTTTCAGGAAGATGCAATCTAGAGTCCAACAACAAATTGAGAAAAAAGAAACAGAAGAAAATGTGGAGAAACATGTAGGAACTACGTGGGCAATATAGTCTTTTGTTTAACTTTATTTTGTATTTAAGCACCTTGTTTTTCATTGTAATGTTACGAGATTTAAATTAATCTAGAGAAAACTTTTGTCATAATGTGTATGTCTATATCCAGGGCCTGAATCAACAATCCTCGCATCCCACCTTTAGAATTTGAGGCTAGTTTGAAAGAAAAATAACACACACACAAATATTTCTTGAATTGATTCTTTGATTATAAACACAAATATGTATGTTTCACCAGGGGCGGACCCAAGTGAGCCCTTGGGTGAGCGGGGCACCACTTAAAAAAATATAGTGTATTTTTTAGGCTAAAATCACCGCCACACTCCTTGAAATTTTGGTTAAACCCCTGATTCGCACCCCTTGAAAATAATTCATGGGTTCGCTACTATGTGTCTTGTTGTGAACCTGATTAATCTCTTGCAGAAGAGAGATAATAAGCAAATGGGGATATGCACTTGAAGATTGTTGTAGCTATGGTGTTGTTTGGTGTATTTTTTAGTGAATGTCTGATTTTGATGTTTTTATTGTATTTGTGATTGTGATTGTGTTGACAATACAAAAAAGTACTCATTTTAACTTTTGTAATAAGAAGCTATGGCATATCAAATTTCATATCGTTTTGCTATAGTATTTGAGAAGCTTCACTTATGGCTTTCATTCTTCAGAAAAGCTTCACTTATGGCTTTCATTCAACTTCAGTAAGGTCTTGACTTTCTCCTTATGAACATGAGATCCGACTTGGAGCGGTAGGGTATATCACTAGTTATATCTACAAGTTAATAACTAATTATCCATAATTTTGTAAAAAATGAGGGATTAAAGTGTAATTAAGATGAGGGGATTAAAGGGTAATTATTGTTTGAAAGACTAACTTATCCTTATTTTAAGTTGTATTTTATGCATTAATTAAAGCCAAAAAAAAGTTTTAACTTTTGGATATCTTAAAATGTCTTTTCCTTATGCATTATAGTATAGATATAGATGTATATGTCTCATTGTAATAGTGTAGAAGAAATATAGATCATAGAATAAAACAGTTTTCCCCTTATTTCTCTTTCGTATCTTCTCACGTTTTCAGCACCTTTCCTCTTCACCAAACTGTGATTGAAGCAAGTGAAGAATTAACGGTTTCCCCATCAAATCCAATCGATCGAAATGACCAAACACGAACCAAGGCCATGGTCTCAACTTACACATCATTTGTGTGAAGAACTTATGAACCATTAACGAAGTTGACGACCGTCTTCTCACTCGGATTTCAACTTTTCCACAAATTCATCCCACTCAAAAGAACAGTTATTGGGCAATGGGGATGGATATACAGGCAAAGGCTACTTATGCCAGGGTCCATGTGCATTAGTTCTGGGATAAAAAATAGTTGCAATGGCATATGTAACAAAATATGGATTTTATTAGAGTTCCAAAAGTCTAGCATGATAATTGGAGTATTGGTTTAGATGGGGAAATGAAACACTGGCTGGGCAAATTAGCAATGGTGACCAACGAGTCAAATGTGGTCAACATACGAAAAAAGATCTGGGTTTTAGCTAAAAATGTTTTGGTATTCATTGCTTAATAATCCGATGTTGGATTCGGGCTAATTATAACGGGATGGTTGATCTTTGTGATGATTGGGCTGCCAACAAGCCCGATTCTGTTTTTTTAACGGCAAATTTGGATCACTGACGGACCACGGGAGTATCATCGTGCCACCAGCGGAACCACCCGATCATATCCATCTCCACTAGGCTATAATACACAAACACCAATTCAGGAGGAAACCCAATCTCAGAAAAACCTCTAAGATGCCACTAGGCTATAATGCCATGGACAACCCGATTCTATTAGCTGGTATGCAAGGCTTCTAAATGAAGAAATTGTTTATCGACTTGTCATGGTATCTATAGAACATAATGGAGTTGGGCTCAGGGGTGTTTGGTAACTTGGTCTATGAAACACAACATGTTTGTCTGGCCCAAAACGAATCTAATAATGTGAAATTGTGAATGGTATTAACTGGACTGATGTTCAGGCCCAATGGAAAAGTGAAGCTAATCAATATTGTGAATGGTTTATCTCATGGGCCCAAAGATGGCTTGATATGGAAAAAGTATTTTGGGAAATTAATTCTACATGGTTGTTGGGCCTATGAAAATTTGAATGATAAGTGGCCCTGGCTGTTTTGGAAATTATGGTGGGTGTTCATTATACATTTGATCTTTGTCATTTGATTGTTGTTTAGGCCAGGCTGTGATATAAATAGAGGTGCACATAAAACCGGTTTTATAACCAAAACCGGTTATTAACCATAACCGAAAACGGTTACTAACCATAAAACCTAAACCGGTACCATAACCGAAACCAGCTACTAACCGATACAAGAGAAACCGGTTTAGATTGAAAACCAGCTACTAACCGATACAAGAGAAACCGAAAACTTGTTACGAAGTTTCTCCAACCATTTTTGCTCATTTTTTAAGTGTTATTACTATTAAAAAAATAAACAAAAATGAAGTTTATTTTTTTTGTTTTTTTTTTTTTTGGGGGGGGGGGGGGGGGTTAGGTTTTTGGGTGGTGGTGGGGTGGGGTGGGGGTGGGTGGGTGTTTAGGTTTTTGGTGGTGATGTAGTAGGTTTAGTTTTAGGTTATTGGACACACTTGTCATTCTATAAATCCTTCTTACACTTCTTACAATTAGAAGCCTTTGTAGAATAACTTGACCCTATATTTTCTATCAACTTTTTTGCATTTATAAATATTGAATGAGCGGTTTTTAAACCTTTTATATGTTAACCAGAGGGTGTTGGGCTTGTGATTTTGTTAGTATATTGATTGCTTGTATTGTTTAGTATAGTGAGACTTGTATTGGGCTAAAATAAGGCCTCTAATTAAAGGTGAGTGGTGTTTGATTACAATATATTGGATCAGGCTTAGATCCATTTGTATAAGGCCCGATAATAAAGGTTGTGAGAAAAGCTTAGCTAATATTTAGGGTTTTGTCTCAAAACTAGCTAATTAGTTTTTTTTTTAACGGCCAACAAACTCAATCCCGAGCACTCTTGGGGCACCCACTGGACAAACGGAGTACTCCGAGAGTAACCCGAGTCCACCACCAATTCCGGGGAAAACCCGTTAACACACCCGCCCGTAGGCACGACGGTGAAATTATCGGTAAGTTTGTCTCAAGGATCCAACCCAGGTTTCCCTGGATCTCCTATCATTGCCCACCAGTGCCTCACTCTGCACCAAGTGGGAGTCGAACATGCATCTATCAAAAGAAATGCAAGCCCTCCATCACTTGATCTAGAGATCATTGACAAAAAAAAAAAAAAAAAAAACTAGCTAATTAGTTCAATATAGTTTTGTAATTTCGTATAGAGTAAAATGCACGGATAGTCCCTGTGGTTTGGTGAAATTTCACCTTTAGTCCCCAACTTTTGAAAATTACACTGATAGTCCCTGTGGTTTGACATTTTGTTACTCGGATAGTCCCTGGAGTGGATGTCCGTTAGTTTTCTCCGTTAAGTACATGTGAAATTACAAAACTACAGATTTGACATTTTAGACTTGTTATGATTTATCGATTTGGCCTAATTTTGCAGGTTTTCGTTTCGTTTTGGCCCGATTTTGCTCCAATCCAGGTTTGATTTGGTCTGATTTTGTTTACACATTAGCTGGGTTTTGGTTTTGTTGTGAAAAGATTAAATCTTTGTGGGTGACTTGATGATATCCATGGCTCTACTACAGATTTGGGTTTTTTTTAGGAGGTGGTAGTTGATTTTAGGGTCGTGTTGGTGGAGAAAAGGTGATGATAGAGGGTGGTGGTTTTCCGTGGTGGTGGCAATTGGTGGTTTTAGGAGGTGGTGGCAAGTGACGGTTTTAGGAGGAAGAGGAAGTGAACAGGTGGGGCCCACCTTTTTTTTATTTCTTTTATTGATTTAATTATCTTTTTTTATTAATAAGGGCAATTTTGTAATTTCACATGGACTTAACGGAGAAAACTAACGGGCATCCACTCCAGGGACTATCCGAGTAACAAATCGTTAAACCACAGGGACTACCAATGTAATTTTCAAAAGTTGGGGACTAAATGTGAAATTTCACCAAACCACAGGGACTATCTGTGCATTTTACTCTTTCGTATATTTATAAAATTTTACTGGGATGTCGTTTCTCTTTACCCAAAAAAAACTAAAATAAATAAAATTTGTTCTTTTACAACGTAAACACCCGTGACATGCATGCAGACAGACATCACAATAACGTGTAGTGTAATTAACCTTAGTAATTATATTAAAAAAAAAACGTTGTTATTACTATATTACTATATATTAATTATTAATAATTATTAATTATTAATTATTAATTATTATTAATTAATTAATTATTAATTATTAATTACGAATTGAAATGAATAGTGATTTTATTATTATAATAATATATTTTTTTAATATTTTTATTATTTTAATATTATAATAATAGTTATTTTCTTGACTTTTTAAATTTAATCTTTTTTATAATATCAGGGGTTGTGATAAGCTTGGTGTCAACCGGTATTGAACCAGTACTGGTATTGAAAATAACGGGACGGTCCTGTTCGGTATCAGTACATGAAGGTAAAAACCGGCACTAATAAAGAAAACGCCAAAAGTTGGTGCCGAATTGATATTGTAAATCTTTTGGTTTGGGAAATTCAGTGCTGCTACCCGGTACCATTTGCTAATCCCTAATCACGGTTACTGTACGAACAACGGTATCGTACAACTTTTTTTGTTGATTTTCTTCAACTTTTAATTTTTTCTTTTTTTAGTTTCAGGGGTAGGATGAGCTCGGTGTCAACCGATACAGAATCGGTACTGATTCCGAAAACACCGGTTACTGTACCGGTATATGAAGGTAAAAAACGGTAGTGAACCGGTACCAGGAACGCCAAAAGTCAGTACCGAATTGGTACTTAAGATCTTTCGGTTCGACAAATTTGGTACCGGTACCCAGATCAATTTGCTCATCTCTGACCACGGGTTTCATACGAACAACATCGTTACCATACAACTTTTTCGGTTGATTTTCTTTCGGTTATCTTTTAGTGTTTTTTTCTACATTTTCTTTTTATTCTTGTCAGTAGTTCCGTTCGCAACATGCTCGTAGTGATTTCAAAACACATGTAAAAATAGACTAAATAACAAAATAAATTCGTCGCAACGCGGCGAACTTTTCTTTAAACCTAGTTACTTTCAAAAGTTAACTGAAAACACAATACTTTTAGAACGAGTTAAATGTGATTTTAGTCTATGTGATTTGGGTCATTTTGTCAGTTTAGTCCAAATGTTTCATTTTATCAAGAAGATTTCACTGTTATCGTTTTAGTCCACTGAGTTAACTTCATCAATTTTTCTTGTTAATGAGAAGGACTATTCGGTCATTTTATATGTATACTGTTAACTAGAAGGACAATTCGGCCATATAAAATGACCGAATTGCCCTTGTCGTTAACAGCAAAAAATGGATGAAGTTAACCCAAGGGACTAAAATGGCAATGATGAAACATTTTTGCACCAACAGGCAAAAAATATAACCTTTGAATTAAACTGACAAAATAACCAAAACCACATGAATTAAAATCACATTTTTTTTTTTGAACATTAACTTTCATTAAAAAACGGCAAGCCCTCAAAACCGAGAACCGCCAAAACTAAAAACACATGTACAACGGATAGGAAGCCCAATCATTCCAAACAATGTCTTTATATTTCGACCTATACTTTAGCCATAAAAAAGTCTTGGACTTCACCTCAGCCACGACATCCGCCACTTTGATATCTTTGTTTCGAAATATCTTCTCATTCCTAGCGTTCCAAATAGCCCAAGCCGTAGTCATTACAATGCCTCTAACGATCTTTTTCCGCCACTTGCCAGCATGCACATTTTTATATAACTTTAACACATCGTCATAATCATAAGCAAAGAATGGGTCTAACTTACACCACTTGCATATCGAACTCCACACGCTGTACGCGAGACCACACCCAACCATCAAGTGATTAACGTCTTCGTCACACAGGCTGCAAAAAGGACATAGCGAATCTGGAATGTTGACTCTTCGTCGTATCAACGCCACCCGAGTAGGCAGTTTATACCTACCGGCCCGCCACGAAAGGAGATTGATTTTTAACGGGACCCAAGCTTCCCACTTCAAAGAGAACCCATTAACCGCTGGAACATTAGATTTTAAAATTCTTTTACAATCGGCCACCGAGAAAGGACCCTTAGCCCCATCAATCCACACCCACCTGTCTTCTCTATCGGTAAGTTTAAACCCGTGTAAGAGGCGCACCAGATCCTGCATCTCCGATAATTCTTCAACTGATCTAGGTTGTCTCCTCCAATTACCTGCAAACAGCAGCCCTACCCCATTCGGTTTAAACCGGTCCATGACCCTGCACCCTTTGTTTCGATCTAAACTATATAAGCAAGGCCATCTGTTCTTCAATGTCACATCGCCAATCCATATATCAAACCAAAAACGAACAACAGTCCCATTCCCAACCGTCCCTCTAATCATTTGGTGCAAAGATTTATCCGGGAGACGGACTTTATCCAGTACATTAACGATAGACTTCCAGCAACCCGGAATAGATCTCTTGACCGGGAGAAAGCTCCACAGTCCCCTACCACCATGTATCGCTTCAATGATGTCTCTCCATTTAGAATTTACCTCTAAAGAAAATCTCCAAGCCCATTTAGCTAGAAGCGCCAAATTAACATCCACCATCCTTGAAATACCCAACCCTCCTTCTTTTTTGGTTTTAGTAATGTCATCCCAAGCAACCCAATGAAACTTTTTTATATCATCCGAACCGGCCCACAAAAAATTCCTCATTAATCTCTCCATTTGTTCCAATACAAGTACTGGAGCCTTATAGAGGGATAGATAGTAAATTGGTAAACTCGAAAGAACCGACTTTATAAGAGTCAACCTACCCCCCATAGATAAAGTCTTCGCCTTCCAAGAAGAAAGCCTGTTTTGAATGGTTTCAAGGACCGTATTCCAATGGCAAACCCGGTTCATATTGGCCCCGACCCGAATCCCCAAATAATCAAAAGGCAAAGAACCCACCCTACACCCAAGAAGAGTTGCCAAGCTCTCCACCTCCGTTTCAATCACACCAATACCATAAATATAGGATTTATGTAAATTAATTTTCAAACCTGAACACATATGAAACACACGAAGAATTCTGGCAACCTGATCCACATTACTCTTAGACCATTCTCCAACGATCAAGGCATCGTCCGCATAGAACAGGTGGGATATCGTCTTATCCCCGCTCCCTATATCAACACCTTTAAATTCTCCTTTTAAAAATTTCATTTGTTAAGTAGTTTGGTTGATTCCACTCACATGCTAATCTTTAACTAACCGAGTACAGGTAGGTGAGAATTGAAACACATCACATGTTAAGTTTTAACTACGCAGTACAAGTGATGGAATAAGAAACACATCACATGTTGAGCTTTAATTACGCAGTACAAAGAGATAAGATACAGTACAAGTGGATAGTGAACGGTTGGTGAAATGCATTTTTCAGTCTCTTTACTTTGATGCTTTGGTTTTGAAACACACACAATAATTAAATTAAAGCCATTTAAATTATTCAGTATTATTTTGAAACACACACAATAATTAAATTAAAGCCATTTAGATAATTCGGTATTATTAAGAAAAAAACCATAAAATCCTGTAAGAAAACATAACAATATAAAAAGTTAACCAATAACAAGAATACAACGATTTTATTGCAACTATATGAAAAAGAAAATCATTACTTGTGTAATTAATGAAACTAGTTAAATTTCCGCCCGCGCGTTGCGGCGGGGACCCAATGACTGCAAAACGCGTGTCAGTAACGGCAAGCAGATACCGAATATCAAAACATAAATAAAAATGTCGTGAAAAGGATAGTCAATCTGTCCTAAAAAGCGATTTTAAATAACCTAATATATAATAATATGACCCACACGTCCTACACGTTGGAAATTCGGTTGTTTTCAGTTCAATTATTACGGTGCTAACACGTTAAAATATGGATGAGCTCGGTACCGGTAACGGCACCGAAAGTACCGATCCGGAAAATCATCGAAATTAGGTACCGGCACCGAAAATGCTTGGTACAATACGGTATGGTATTTGACGGTAAAAATCAATAAATATAGATATGGTGCTAGACCGGTGTCGAACCGAAAGTAACGATTCTGAAAACGCCAAAAGGTGGGTACCAAATTGGTACCGAAAATGATTTGGTATAGTAAATTTTGTACCGATACGATACCGGTTTGATTACAGGATTTGATACGATTTGCTCATCAATAATCTAAATATCCAAGTTAATTTTTCATGCTACAATTCATTCATTACGTAAAAAGACAAAAAATAAAGCAAAATAAGTTGTTGTGTATA
Organism: Helianthus tuberosus; assembly: GCA_030545235.1. Classification (NCBI taxonomy): domain Eukaryota; kingdom Viridiplantae; phylum Streptophyta; class Magnoliopsida; order Asterales; family Asteraceae; genus Helianthus; species Helianthus tuberosus. The sequence goes on along the minus strand of CM060352.1, from coordinate 8,518,224 downwards.
TAAAACCTCATTCAAACGAAATACAGTTTACTTACTATGTGTATGAAAAGTAATCTAAACTGTGCAATTACTTGCATTGCTACGTTGCTACAGGATTTGATGAGCTCGGTACCAACCGGTACCGAAAATACCGTTACCGAAATCCCCAAAAGTGGGTACCGGTACCGAATATACCTGGGACGGTATGGCTTGATATGGTCGGTACTGGTACGGCACCGGTATTTGAGGGTAAAACCCGATGAATACCGGTGCCAAACGGATACCGAAAATACACTCAGTTTGATAAATTTGGTACCGAAAATAATTTGGTATAGTAAATTTTGTACCTATACAATACCAGTTTGATTACAGGATTTGATACGATTTGCTCATCAATAATCTAAATATCCAAGTTAATTTTACATGCTACAATTCATTCATTACGTAAAAAGACAAAAAATAAAGCAAAATAAGTTGTTGTGTATATAAAACCTTATTCAAACGAAATACAGTTTACTTACTGTGTGTATGAAAAGTAATCTAAACTGTGCAATTACTTGCATTGCTACGTTACTACAGGATTTGATGAGCTCGGTACCAACCAGTACCGAAAATACCGTTACCAAAATCCCCAAAAGTGGGTACCGGAACCGAATATACCTGGTACGGTACGGCTTGATACGGTTGGTACTGGTACGGCACCGGTATTTGAGGGTAAAACCCGATGAATACCGGTGCCGAACGGATACCGAAAATACACTCAGTTTGATAAATTTGATACCAGTACTGGTACCCGATACTATTCATTCATTTCTATTTTGATTAGTACTGTTCATTCATTTCAGAATTTAATATATAGGAGAATTCTAGCCCACTTGTATTACAAGTAAGTTCAAGTCCTAATCGACAATCAAATCGAATAGAAAAGTTGAAGAAAAAAACTTAAATCGAATAACTTTCAATCTTAATAATCAGAAAATAACTCAAAACTAATTATCCTTCTCTTAACCTTAATCAAAACTTTGATCAGGTTATATAGGAAATGACTTGGTTACAATTAGAGTAGATAATAATAGAGTTACATCACATTTTAGTCCCTGTGGTTTGGGCCATTTTGCCAGTTTAGTCCAAAGGTTTCATTTTTCGCCTGTGGGTCCAAAAAGGTTTCACTGTTGCCATTTTAGTCCACTGTGTTACCTTCATCTATTATTTCTGTTAACGAGAAGGGGGATTTGGTGATTTTATAAGGTCGAATTGCTCTTCTAGTTAACAGAATTACATATAAAATGACCGAATTGCCCTTCTCGTTAACAGAAAAAATGGATGAAGTTAACTCAGTGGACTAAAACAGCAACGATGAAACTTTTTGGACCCACACGCAAAAATGAAATCTTTGAATTAAACTGGCAAAATGGCCCAAACCACAGGGACTAAAATGGCATTTAACTCATAATAATAAAATAAACCCACATGTTTATCTAACCTTTCTATTATAAATTAAATATAACTCATTTAACTTATCTCTAATTAACTTAACCAAATAACCATACTAATCCATAACTAGAATTAGTCGGCCCAACCTGAACTGCCCCGTTACTTGAGATCGGCCCAACCCGACTCATTGGCTCGAGTACGGGAATTACTTCCAACAATCACCCCCTAATTTCCGATTCGAAATTCGTGGCTCTTCAACTCCAAGCTTGTCCTCTTTGCCTCGATTCTCTTGGAAGTCCTCTCGATCTCTAACTGTGTTTTTCGGCTCCTTCCTAACTCGAACATTCTTGTGACTTTGTGCACAACTCGTCCTTTCTCCATGACTTATCCTTTGGTCATAAGAACTCGCACCACCATTGACTCGGTTGCGATCTTGAGCAAACACTCACTTTCTTGGATCATTAAGCGTACTTCCTTGATTTTGAATCACTTGCTTGATCTTTTCTTTGAATTCTTGAACATTTTTCTTTGGATTGTGAATTTTGGGTTTCTTCATTAAACCTGGATCTTTAAGGAGATTTTGACTCATACCTGGCATATCATCTTTCTGTTCAACTCGTTTTAGACCCCTACCCGCAAAATTCTTTATTCCAATCATGCTAACTTATTTACCAGAACTTGTTATCTTGAGGTTTATCTTGTACAAGCGGTTCTTGGTCCTTGTCACCTTCATCATAAGCTTACCGGTATCATCATGAATGGTTAGCAAATCGCGTTTCATGTGAATGTCGCATCCACCTTCCGTTGCTTGACCAAGACATATGATGTTGCTTTGTAGACCCAGTATGTAGTAAGCATCAATCAACAGACACTGCTCCCCCGTTTTCCCTTCAAGTAATACTGATTTCTTTCCCCGTATGTCAATACAAGATCCATCTCCAAACTTCACCTTTCCCATGACTCGTTCATTTAGTACAAAGAAATAAGCTTGATTACCTGTCATGTGATTCGATGCTCCATTGTCATGATACGAAGTGTCTTTTTCCATTGGCTCGGTCTCGAAACGCTTTAGAATCACTCATTCTTCATTTAGAAAAACCGTTTCTTGATCATATTTCATCACAAACAATGATGGATCAAAATCATCAGCTTTAAATAGGTTAGCTTCTTCATGTATCTTCATACGATCTGGATACCCTAACACGAAGTGACCAGATTTATCACAACGGTAACACCGAACCTGTGATCTAGCTATCTTTCCTTCCACTTTGGCGATCATGGGTTCTTGACTAGTCTGCTTTAACCCATGATCTTGAACATCTTGGATTTGACTTAGGTCTTGGTCCTTATCATCCCAGTCTTGACGTCTACCTCGGTAACTTGAACCGCCTTGCCCACGCCTACGCCCCCGCGTATTTTCATAGGATTTTGTGATTCGAGGACGGCTCAACATTGGAGAACATTAGTTTATTTTGGTTTTCTACTAAAGACTCGGTACCCTTAATCCTGTCTTCGAATGTCTTCAGTCTGCCGATTGCTTCCTGAAATGTCATGGCCTTCAAATCTACTAATTGTTCAATTGAAGCTACAATTGGAACATACTTCCTTGGAACAGAGCCTAACAATTTTCTGGTAAGCTTTTTGTGTTGGTAGGTGGTTCCCAAACTAACCGCTTTGGTAACCATCTGACTTCTCCTACTTGCGAAAGATTCAATCGTCTCTGTTTCCTTCATCTTTAAAGATTCGAACTCTATCTCAAGTTGTTCATCTTTGCCGTTCAAACCTGTTTAACCCCTACATACGACATCTTCAACGCTTCCCAAATTTCCTTTGCAGTCTGAAACTGAGCTATTTGAAACACAAGCTCTTCGGGTATCGCCTGAAGTAGAAGTACAACTGTCATGTCATCCTTTTTGGCATTTACCTCCTGTTCGCCTGGTTATAAAGCTTGTGGTATTCCATTAACTTTACTCTTTCACGTTTCTTGTGCTTCTAAACTATTTTCCGGCCCGAAACAACTCTCGAACAATATCTTTTGCTATTCTTATCATTTCCGGGTGTTCAGCTTCATCTTCGACCACTTTAACTTCACCGATTTAAGGAATTAACCTGCAAAACCACAATCGTTATTACATTTAAAGCATGTAATTACCTAAATCGCAATAAAAACCATGATATAAACACATTAAGCCTCAGGTTTCACCCTCTCCATCACTACTTAACAAGTTCATCAAAACACATTACTTATTCATCATGTTAGATCTACTTTCAGTACCAACTTTGCATGTTCATCTTGTATACAAACTTTATAAACATCGAGATCAACATATAGACCACTAATATTGTTTACTTGAAGATTTCAAATATCTTGGTGATCAACTTGTACTTTTATAATATACATCATCTCAGAAGCAAAAATAAAGGATCTAGTGCTTACAATTAGCACGAGGCTAGGGAAGAACTCTTGAAGAAAGAATGAAGATGAAAGCTCCAAATCCTTGCAAGATAGCCTCCTTGATGATCCCTTATGCTTGTGACCACCTTAGATCACCTTGTAGTGGATCTTGGACCTCTTGAATTATGAGTTTGGAAATTGAAAATGGAAGGATGGTGATGGTGGGTTTAGGCCGTAGGTAAGGAGAGAGAAGGGAGGTATGTTGGTTTTTGTTAAGTGTTTTGAGAGTGGAAGTATGGATTATGGTGTAACACCCCGATCGCGTAAAACAACAAATCGCGGCGAAAACATCGGGGAGTCAGTTGCAGGAAATTGTTTCACAACACATGGTATTTAAAGTTTTGTTTTATTGAATTAAAATGTTACATTGTCTTTGGATAATAAAAACAAACAAACATAACAATTTTCTTTCATGTTTTAAAATCTCTAAGGCCCGCATCCAATCCTACATGAAGCATGCAATCAAATCAACAAACATTGGCTACTGAAACATATGTGAAAAAAAAGTCAGCATAAAAAGCTGGAGAGTACATAGGTTTTGTGTGTGTGTCAAATTCATGGCTTTGTATACATATTGCAATACCTCGTCCGACTACGAGAGTCGATAAATGAAAACCTTGTATCAAAAAGTGTTTGATATTGCAATATATTTAACCAACTAAAATATGTTTGTTTAAGTTTATGAAAACCTTGTAGCCATGAATCTTGACAAAAACATTTCTTTTGTAAAACCGAGTAGTACATCGATTTAAAAGAAAACTCCGTGTGGTTTATATCTTTAAGTGAAAATCATTGCGTGACTTGTTTAAAACCATTTTTCCAAGTGATTTGGATAACGCTACGATATGTAATACGATAAAAGCACTTATATATAGGAAGTACCAGCGGCGTATCCACCATGCTTTTATCATATTACACACGTCTAGTTATCTAAATCACTTACCATAAACCAATCATCCGTGTTATAAATCAATCGTCCATGTTATAAACCATTCGTCCATGTTATAAACCAATCGTCCGTGTTATAAACCATTCGTCCGTGTTATAAACCATTCTTCCATGTTATAAACCAATCGTTCGTGTTTTAATTGTGAAAACTGTGGTCGTTCTTTAATGAACACATTCAAACCTATGTTGACTATACCACCAAAGGGTATCTTTAATAGACCACCAAAGGGTCTCTTTAAATAGGTTAACAAACCAACAAATGATTTGTTAATCATAAACAGTTTATGTCGTTACCCAAACTTCCACTGAATCCAGTGGACAGTCCGATAACGGGATTGTTAGTCCTATGGTACCATAACATACTACTGGTCAGCTCGGCCAAAGCTGATGAATGTCATTCGTGTTATGGATAACGCACCAACAAGTTGTTCACATTATTGATATCGTATTGTTTATATAAACCATAGATCTTGTTTCGAAAACTAGAAAACGGCTTAGCACATAGGAGTCACCCTAAAACATTTAGAAAGCGTAAAAGAGGGGAGCTATATACTCACATTGAAAATTGTTTTGTATATGTAATCCATATCTTTGAAAATAAGAATAGGCACATATGAATCACCCTAAAACATTTGCAAAAGTAAAATAGGGGAACTATGTACTCACTTGGGATTGCGTATGTGTTCTTGATCAATGGAATAAGCAAAGCTCAAGTGCGTCCTAATGTGTCGGATAACTATGTTAGTGTGTCGAGACTTTATCAGAGGATTCAAATAGAATGAAGTCTTACAACCAAATGAGTGTTGGGACTTGTATGATATGGTTCAACAAACTTAACATTCTGATTTGGAAAGGATCCTAAGTGCTTTTGACCCGTTATGACTCGTTAAGGTAGTTTACGCTACTTTAACGGGTTATAAGCGTCATTATATGATCGGATGGTCAATTATGTCATATGATGAGTCTTACATGCCAAAATAAGTTTGATTATGTCATAACATCAGTTTAGATGTCAAAACTTTGGTTACATATGATTAAATCCAATTTATGCACAAAAAGGGTATTTTGGTCATTTTTAAAGAACATAAAAGCGACTCATCATAAAACTAATCAAACCTTATGACCATAAGTTATAACCTCAGAGGGTTATTCCCTATACAACTACGGTCATAAAAATGCGCTTGGTCGAATCCTAAGATCGACCAAACGGGTCGGATTCGAAAGTCAAAGCGGTGGCCAAACCGCTCGACTTACGACCCAAATAAAAGCACTAAACTAGAAGTGACGAGTTACACATGTTGAAACATGTCAAATTTAAGTTAGAAAACTGATTTGATATCAAAACTTGGAGTTTTAATACCCGAAAATAGTTTCGTCGTAAAATGCAGTTATGCGCATTTTTGACCAAAACTTTGACTCGTCACTTCGCCTAGTAAACATGCTAATCAGAAGGTGCAATCGCAAGGGATTATAACCTTCGTGATTACGATCACGTTGCAAAGTTCAATCGAACTTTGACTTGACCAATTATGGTCAGAATCGAAAGTCAAACAAAAAGTCAAACTGTTTGACTTTTGGCTCAAAAATGCCAAAATAATGAAAGAACTAGGAAGGGTGCTTACTTGTATTGAAGAACACTATAAGAACTCAGAGTAGGAGGCCTCCAAAAGCTGGAAGCAAGCTCCAAGAGAGTGGGAGAAAGAAATTGTGAAATAAGCAATTTGGAAGTGAAGATTTCATGGCTATTTATAGTGTTTTGAAGCGCATAAGATCATCACAAGTGTCGACCGTGTGTCATGATTAGGGGAGAGTGTTAACACATGTTAAAAGATGGTAGAAACCAGGAAATTTTGTGAGCTTGGGCACCAAGGAATGAAATAAATGGCTGCAACTGGTTTTTGTCTGGGCACCCTCTACGGACCGTAGAGGTGTGTCCTTGCGGTCCGTAAAGCAAGCTTGGGGGCCAAGTTTTGATTTTTGGCAGATTTGGCCCATGGACTTGTTTTATTGCGTTTTGTCACTTTTAACCCCTTTTAACCTAATATTTAGGTTATATAAAGGTGTTAAGGCATATGTAACTTGGATTTTCACATAAATGTCGTGGATGTCGGTTCGTTCGATCGTATGGTTACGCGTTTCGCAAATAAAGTGTAAAACTTTATTGATTACGAAAATGTTCGGAATCGTACAACGATTGAATTTGTGCACAAATGTCACATATCGTCTTATCCTTCTCTCTTATAATCTCCACAACACACCAAGTCCCTGAAGTCAATCCACACCATACCATCTTATCCCTTCGCAATCTTTACAATATGGAGGTGGTGGGGGCCCACGTTGACCGTCCAAAGGGGGTATGGTTTAGGTTTTTTGATTTTTTTATTGAATTAGGACATGTGTGAAATGTGGTTTGTAGATATTTTGGTAATTAGGGATTTATGGTGTTACTCTATATTAGGATACTAAACAATATCACTAGTTTGCAAGACAATGTTTAGATGATGATTTGATGTTAAACGAATACGTAATTGTGTTTATGATTCGTCTGGAAATTACTTATGTAACATTACTTGATAAATAATGTTTAGATACCATTAGAATATATATTATACTGATGCATGTGTAGTGCAATAGGTTTTTAAGTATATTTTTAGCCCTTTTTACACTTTAGTCAAGTTTTAAATTTATAAAACACGATATTTTACTAACACTAAACACAGATATGGGCAAGTGCACCCATCGTGAGCATAGTATAGCTGTAACACCTCGTAAAATCACGTCCAATGGTGTATTGACACGTGTAATAAACCCTAATGAAGTCAAACACTGAAATTAAGGGACTAATTTTTCGAAAAATCGAAAACCTTGATTATAAAAGGACTGGAAGTGTTATCATACCAAAAATAAGTTTCTGAATAACCTCTCACGTCCAATGGTGTATTGACACGTGTAATAAACCCTAATGAAGTCAAACACTGAAATTAAGGGACTAATTTTTCGAAAAATCGAAAACCTTGATTATAAAAGGACTGGAAGTGTTATCATACCAAAAATAAGTTTCTGAATAACCTCTCACGATGATTATATTCACAAATGAGCCACTTGTCGATCGAGTGTAGCCGTTTGCGTAATTAATTGAAAGTTTGCGCAATGAAGGGTTAAAAGCGTCAACATGTTAATTCTTACCTCTGAGTGACCTTTTAACAAACCGGGACCTTCATGATATTTGATTATACTCTCGGGAATGCCAATTATTGGCCGTCTAAGGTTTTTATGCCTATAAGTAAAGTTACGCGCAACTTTGCAAGTTAAAGGGGCTAAAACCGTCAATATGTTTAATTATACCTCTGAATGACCTTTTAGCGAACCCGAAACATCGTGATGTTTAATAATACTTTCAAGATTTCCTAATATAGATTAGATGAGGCTTCAATGCTATTAAATGATGAGATGCGCAAGTTGCGCAATAGAGGGACCTAAAGCGTCAACTTTTGAATCTACGCCTTTCGGTGACCATTTAAGCAAACAGGAGTGTAGTAATATTTAAGTATATGATTGGGAATGCCCATTATGGGCCATGGAAGGCTTGGATGTCAGTAAACGACATTTCACGCTACTTTGCGCAATTAAAGGACTAATTGCGTCAAACTGCAAAAGTATGTCGATTCGTAGGGTATCGGACATTCCAGAATATGACCATGAGTTAAAAATACCCTATTTATCCTTTATATAGCTTAGATATAGGCATAGAGGTGTTTGGTGCGCAAAAATAAACTTTTAAGTCATGTAGGGACTAAAGTGTCAAAAAGTGCACAAGTTTGCATTTACTTTAGTGTTTGGCTTGATAAAATTCCATTCGTCGCATAATTTGGTCCGTTTTTCGTGTCCGTCCGTGTTTCGTCGTAATTAGCCGAACAACGTGACCGTACGACCAAACGAACCAACATCCGACATATTTTTGAGCATGTTTCATGTTCCCTATGTTTAGGCATCATTGTAGAGCCTTAAAAATGGTTTAACAGGCCTTAGATGTGTCGGAAATGACATTTGGAAGTGCAGGGGCCAAATATGTCAACTTTTGAAAGTTCTGGTGAGCTGGCCTGGTCCTTACGGACCGTATGGCCTGGACCCTTACGGTCCGTAAGCCATGCCCAGTAACAGAAAATAAAAAAACCAGTTTTAGTTTTGCTTCCATACTCTCATATTCGAATCTATGGGCTTGTTTCTTGTTTTGGACAGCTGTTGAGACACATGTACTGATCCTAGAAGCCCCATAGCACCTGTTGATCATCCAAAAACCCACCAAAACCTATAAATAGATGTGTTCTTCATCTTTCCCATTTGCTCATTTCCCTTGCTATCTTCTCCTCTCTCAATCTGGAGCTCCCTGGACATCAAGCATTGTTTCCTAAGCTTCAATTTAATCCTAAGGACCATTTGTAAGTGTCCTTAACCTCCTAATTTCGGTTTTGATTAGTTTAATGGCCAAAAGTCAAGCTTATCGTAATTAAGGTTTGACTTAGTGATTAATCACTAATGGTCCAGTCATTAGTCAAATTAAGAGTAGTTATAAGTTGGTAATAAACCCCTAAGAGGGCACCTACTGATTATCACCCTAACTTGGTCAAATGTCGGGTCAAACAAAATTATAAAAAGTCAACAGAAAGCTATTTTTACAAATAAATTCATAATTGGCAATATAGAAGCTATGAAACCTGTTTTAACACTTGTATAACTTGGTAATTAGTATAAGAACATACCTAAGCATGTTCAACCCGATAATTTCAAGTTTAGGATCGGTTCGGAACCGAAAGTCGCAAAAGTAGACTTTTGCTTTGACTTTCAGTTCTGACCCGATTTAGCTTAGTTTAGATATACCTTAGGATTCCTTTTGGATCATGTTATAGGTTAGTGTAACCCTCTGAGGTTATACAACTTGGATCCTTAGTTATCCTATTCAATTACATGTTTCCATTATATGCTTAAATGTTGACCATTATGCCCTTTTGACCCTAAAACAAGAATTTTGAAAATGTGAGAGGACAATAATCTTTATTACTGATTTATAAACTTGTCCCTGAAATTTGACGTCAGTTTGTGGTCTAGATTATGAGTTATGCTCATTAGCGTAAATAAAAAGCTTTTTATCAATTAAACGACATAATTAGCTTATAGCCTATCTAAACCCAATTTTTGATACCAAAATTTTTACCTACTGATATAAAATAATATTTTGGGATTTTTGAAGATTTTTATTTATTTTTAGGCTGAGCATAACATAGGGTTCTAGGCTTGATTCGGTAATTGCCGGTTTTGCCCTTTTGGGCTATAAAATGAGTTTTACAAATCCTTTTAGTACCAAACCATTTTCTACTGATATAATATGATAAAAAAAATATTTTGAGCCTTCTGGAATAGTAAAAATATCAGCTTTTCTTTAAAAACCCGGAATAGTTCAAAATCGCCTTTTAAAGCGTTTTTAACGCATAGTATGTATTAAAACTATTTTAAACATATAAGGTTTAATGCCTACTGATAATCTCTGTAAATTTTTATATTTTAACAGTAAGCAAAAGTTTTAAACTCAGATTTCCAAATTTGACCTTTAAACCTTATGTGAAATTACCAAAATGCCCCTTCGGTGCATAGTTTGGTTATAAATGATAAAATTCACATATGTGTAATACCCTACTGATATAACTTATTAAATTAAGTATTTTCACTGATTAAATTAGACCTGAAACTCATATTTATATTAAACCTCTTTTATAACCTTTTAAATGACCAAAATACCCCTACGGGGCATAAATTGGTTTTAAATTCGTTTTGGGCATAACGGAAGGTATCTTACTGATATCATAACATATTTAAGGCACATTAACTTAGGAAACATGTATATGACTCTTATGGTTACCCGTTACGCATATTTCGTGTTCGGATCGGTTTATGTAACTAGTTTGCATAAATTGACCAAAACGGGTCAGACCTTATCATTTTGCCTCAAAATCCAGAATGTGTTTAATGTACCCATATTATAAAGTCTCCATACTTGTCGGGTCAAAATCACATTCTATTCCGGTCTTCGCTTAATCATGCGTTTTGAACCGTAAACCTTTCCTTAAACCTAACCGGTCTAAGTTTCAACTTAAATAAGACCCGTTAGGAATCTAATAGGTTAATAAAACCTTCGTTCCAGATTTAGGAGCCCAGTAAAAGCTATGTGTACTCGCTGATTTGATATACGGCTGGGATTGAATTTATATTTAGCTCAGGTAAATACTTTTAACTTATTTTCCCTATACGGGCTTGGGGTACGGTATATAAAATACCGCTTGGTCGGGCATTGCATCTTTAATTGTATAAAGGTTAAATCATTAAAATGTCCTGTTTGAAAATGTTATGTTTGCTTAAAGCCTTTGGGGGGTTAATGACCATGTCCCGGATATCCTTGGCATCATTTTACGAAATGGCCACGACCTGAGCACGGGGTGTAGGCGTACACCCGTCAGTGCATAAATAAATAATATGGTATAATCGCCGCCTTCGGGAATAACCCACTGCGGGACTATATCATGTGGTGTGTCTATTAATCTTTAACCCGGCACGAACCGGGCTACTGAACGCATAAGGAACATGTAATTCTTTTACAAGTATTATATTCAAATAATTATCCCAAGTTATAAAAAGTTTTGTGCCATGCGCACTCAAATCAATTTTCTTAAACATTTTCAAAATGAGTCAGTTAAATTGTATTTACCAGTGTAAACTGATGTATTTTCCAAAAAGGCTAAGTGCAGGTACTAATCGGAATAGGCTGGCTACTCCTAGCATCAATAAAGAGTCTCGCAAGCCTAGATGCCTAAAGTCTGTTGAACAATGTTTCATTTTATTTTCGATCCGCCTGTGGATCCTTTACTTTCCATTTATAATACTTTGATATTACTTTATATCGGATTGTAATTTATTTATCATTTGCTTCCGCTGTGCATTAAATTGTGTTGTTTGACTATGATGATATCAACTACGTCACGGTACTCCCCACCGGGCCCACCGGTAATACGTGGAAATATCGGGGTGTGACAATAGCGTTGGTAAGATACCGAGGTCGTCCAAGGACACAAGAGCTTTTAATACCGGTTTATCCTCAACGTCTAATCAAATAAAAAATTTAGAAAAAGGTTTAAACATGAAAATAAAAACTAAAAATGCTGAAAATAAAAATAAAAATAGATAGACAAGATGAATCACTTGGATCTGACTCGTCTTTAGTGTAACCTTTGATTATTTCCGCACTTTTGCACTTTTTAAGAGATTATCTTAGTTATAGTAGTAGGCCCCTCTTTTGAAGGTGACGTTACCCTCAACCCAGTAGTTTGAGTCAGCAAGGATACAATCCTAAAGGGTTGGATTATTGAAAGATAATTAATTAAGTTATTAATGCGTAATGTGGTAGGCCCCTCTTTTGAAGGTGACGTTACCCTCGGCTAAGTAGTTTGAGTCAGCAGGGATACAATCCTAAGTAGCTGGGTTAATGTTTTAATAGTAGTTTACATATGAGGGGATCAAGAAATTCGAACCCCCGCCATCCAATACCAGTGTGTATTGAAGGAGGTCCTACTAAGCTTGACCCAGGTCCTTGCAGGATCTATACACTGAACAAGGCAAGACGCTTACCAAACCATTCCCTTAACCCCCGACTAGGTAGCCAACATATCTCCATATAGACCGTGGAGATATGAATGGTGTAAATCATTTATTTTATATAGACAGTAAAATAACACCAAGACACCACGGACAAATGATAAGGAAGTTTCACCTTCAACATAAAAAACTAGTTATTAAAGTCATTAATACATAACCAAATAATAAGTGCGAAAAGATTAAAAATAAAAAGTATTACACTAAATGCTTGTCTTCACCAAGTGATGTAAGAGACTCAGGCAAACATGGCCTTTGATTGTCAAAAACTCTTACTATCAATCTTGGATCCCGAGACTACTACACACACTCTATGATGGATGATGGTGGTGGATGTGGGTTGTGATGGTGGTGGTGGTGGTGGTAGTGGGTGGGTGAAGTGTGAGAGAGGTGGTTTGCCAAGGGATGCCTTTGAAGTGAACCAAGCACCTCTATTTATAGCCTGCACAGAAGCCCTGACACGGCCCCGTGTCCATCCATCTTCTCTTTCTTCATTAAATGCAGTTTGTCTGCATTAATTGACCACGCCCCTGTGTCTGCTGGGCACGGCCCCGTGTGCAGAAGCGTATCTGTACTATCAAGATTTGCTTGGATTCTGTGAATCTTAGCGTTGACCACGTTCCCGTGTCCGCTGGGCACGCCCTCGTGTTGGGTGATAGAAGCTTCTACAACTTTGTCTTTTCTGCAGACACTTGGGCACGCCCCCGTGTTCAATGAGCACGGGTCGTGTTCAGCCTTCTGATCTCTTGTTTTTGCTTGGGAAGATGCTGTCGAGAGGTCGGGCATGCCACGTTTATTCCTTTTCTTGTATTTATGTTAGATTTAGCTGCCTTTTTGCTTCTTTTGTTCATTTGAGCTCATTTAATCCTAAAAATACAAAAGGAAGACAAAAGCACACTTTTTCCAACATTAGTACTAAAAAAGGGGTAGTTTTATGCCTCATTTGATGTAATTTATATGTTGCATTTTACACACATCAAATACCCCCACACTTGAATCTTTGCTTGTCCTCAAGCAAAACTCTTTATAATGTGGCTTACACACCCAAATGGAATGAGTAGAAGAGAAGTTTTGGGCTTGTCTTGAGTGTCGGGATTCCAAGATTTTTATTAGGTTTTATTTTTATGTTATTTTCAATCCTATTCGTTATGATTTATTTAGAACATTACATATGATAAATTACTTATTTGGGCATAACATGCCTCTTTAAAATTCCATTTATATACAAGTTCACATACCTCACGGGAGATCACTCAACACTCGGCCGAAGATGTATTTTTGTGAAACACTCGGGACCGGCATGGAACTTACTTCTACCATATGCTTGCCAAGTAATCAATCCTCCTCCATTTTAGCTATAAACCTTTGTAAATATCAAGAGGACTTTGGGGGAAGGGTTAGGCTTGGGTTAAAGGTAGGTGGTTTTGGGTTAGTGGTTAGTAGAAAAGGGCGAAAGGCGTAAAAAGCGTCGGTTTTCGTAAAACTTTTTATTTTTGTGACTTTTTATTCTAATGAAGGATTTTTCAAACAAGGTTCTTTTTGATGAACTTGTTTGTTTATTGCTTGACTTCATCATATACTTTTTTTTTATAAGGAATGTCACATGAAAAACCGATCTTTTTACTAAAATAAAGGGTTTAAAATGAAAAAGGGTTTTGGTGGGTGAAGGGTGTTTGTTTTGTGGGTTTAGAAACGAAAAGGTTTAGGCTCAAAGGGGTAAACTAGGGAGATTTTGGGTAGGTGGTAAAAAAGAAAAATAATGGTGTTGAAAGAAAAAGGGTTAGTCCTAATGCATCCATCATTTACTTACTTGGGTTTAAGTTGGTAAGGACCGGGAATGTATCGTTATGGCAAGTTCTAGAGTCGTAAGAAACCAAGCGGCTATTCACACAAGAAACGAAAAATGAGCATTTAGTTTAAAGATGTGTATTTGTATGCTCAATAAAGGCTCAAAACTCACTTATTGTGGGAATGGGTTTTTTAATGTGATCAAGTATATATAATCAAATTTTAACTAGATTTGTCATGCTGTTTCATAATTTTCTTATGTTGGTTCTTTTTGTCACGACGCTGTCGGTTGTAAATTCGTAAAAATATAACCTTTTTAGAACTTGTTATTCCCAAATTAAACCAAGACAAGTAAAAAAATTGAAAAGTTTTTTAAAAAAAAATTGGGGTGTTTAGCGGTTCCAATAGAGTTTTGTGTAAGGTTTGTAATTAGGGCTTTGCAAAATTCAAGGTTTTAGCATCCCCCCCACACTTAAATTACACATTGTCCTGAATGTGTCACATAAATAAGTTTTTAGGTTAATTGAATGTGTAAAATGTGTGTTAAAAACAAAATTTTATGTTACTGGACATCTGGACACGGGCCCGCGGTGTCCGGGCACGGCCCCGTGTTCAGGTTGCCAGTAACAGAAATTTTCAGAAAGTAACAGAAGGCTGGGCATGGGGGCGTGTTCAGTGAACATGCCCCGTGTCCAGTTACCTGAACTGGACGTTTCCTGCAGATCTTTCAGCACGGGGCAGTGTTGGCTGGGCACGGCCCGTGCTGAACTTGCTGTAATGAAGAAAAATTGTCGGGAGGCTCTGTTTTTGTGCATGGGGTGTTGGTTCAAGTTTCCCTTAGTACCCTTCACCATCCCGAGTGTGTTTTATCCATTACAACATCATCCAAACACCAAACAATTTTAAAACCATCATTCATTAAAGAGAAGATTACAATAGGTCCTAGAAAAATAAAGAAAAATAGAAAGCTAAAAAGTTCCTAAGATAGTTAGGTCAAGTGATACATGAAATCATCTTAGCGAGTTATATCCTTATTATAGGAATGGAAATAGTTTCCCGGTATTTCATAGGTATTGTAGAACTCGGAACCGAGAGGTGTCCTCTAGATGTCGTTCATTTTCCACAACACTTGTGGTGGAGGAGGAACGGCAACCGGAACCCCATGTAGTATGTCTCGAGGGGGTTCCGTGTGCATGGCGTACCACTTAGCCGGTATGATAACTTCCGGTACCACATTCCACGCCCTTTGGGTAAGTATAGGTACCAAAAGGGGGAGAAGCGAGGATATTCAACCTTTGGTGCAAAAGGTTGACCTCCCTAAGACACCCTTCTAGTCCCACCGATAAATGATTGATACGGTCGACCAGAGCTTCCTCAACCCCCGTCATTTCGTCTATGGCCTCTCTCAAGGCATAAACATAGTTCACGAGGGAATCTTCTACCGATGACCTTCTTCCTTGATGGTTGTTCCTGGAGTGTGACGAAGATGTTCCGCTGTTTCTGCTCGCCATTCTAAGAAAACAGACCGAAAGGAGTTCATTTTAATGCAACAGTATGTAACGCCCCAAAATCTGAATGTTAATATCAGTCGGATGTTCCTATATGACACGTCATGAAATAAAGAACTAGACTATTTAACCTAGTTAAGGGTAGGGTCAAAAGTATTAAATGATGAAGGTAGTGTCGGTTATGTTTTAAAAGTAAACTCGAGGGGTTAAAAGTGGATAAGATGAAAGATGATTTACTAATAAAAGAAATCAACACACAAAATAAACACACACATCGTGTGTGTTCGAGAAGGAGCCAGGAGCTCCATGAGAGCTCCACAAACCCTAATCATGAAGATCATCAAATCGGAAGGCAAGATGAAGCCTAAATCCACAACCGAGCATAGATTAATGATCACCATCACTAGGGGATCATAAGGTATGTCTTAAATCTAAGATTGGTGATCATGGGTGAAGTGGGTTATGTTCTAATCCATGAGTTAATACGAAATTGATCATGTCTAAGGGTTAGAATCATCGTATAGAACCTGGGTTATGTATAGTTTGTGTTAATTTGATGATTAGAGATGAAACCCGTTAGTTAGGGTGAAGATGATGACTAGAATCACCACCTATGTCAAAGTCTTGTTGAAAGGTTGATGTATTATTGTGGGCGTGATGGATTCTTGTTAGTTAAATTGGAAGAAATGTGGTGATGATATGTTTGATGCTTATGTGTGAATGATATATGTTGATTAGAAGTAGGATTTGTTGAGTTATGTATGACTTTAGATGATTTACGCATGAATTAGTTGTACGTTATGCTTAAAAGATGGTACACACATCAAGCGTATGATAAAATGTATATAGGGTTGTCCGTATGGTCAATTATGATGTTACGAGTATATGATGATAAGTCGATAGTTAAATATGGTTAATAGTTGACTTCTGAAAGTCAACTAAGTATAAGTAACATGATTTGACTCGTTGTCGTAAAGGTAGGATTGTAGGAAGTCGTATGGTACATGTTATGTTGATATGCGTTATCCGTGATTATATGATGAATTATATGAATCAAATGTGAAATATGTGGTTGATATGATCGTTAATGTGTACAATTGTGTATACTAACGAGAATGTGATGGGTGACATGAAAGTATAGGAATCATGTCAAGACGGATTCAAGCGCGAAAGGCTAACGGGTCAAGAGGTGGCAAAGGATCGGATACGAGCACGGACGCATAAGGTAAGTGATTTCCGTAATCACTTCTTAGTTCAAGTAAGTAGTAAAGTGTTTTCAGGCTTCGTTTTGGCTTGGGAACTCGTTTAAACGCGTTTTAAGTTGCGTATGACTAATTTAACTTATGCTTTATAAACATTAGGGTAAACGCACATGTAGATAGGTATGTATGCATGTTTGTATATCTCTATACACGTATGTAGAAATGTATGAAAGCATATATGCACCTCCGTGAGTATGTTTATAAGTATGCGAGCAAGAATAAGCGGATATGTGATGGTATGTATGAGAGTAGGCCTGTATGAGTTTGGTATGATGCACGTAGGGTTGTATGTAGGTAGATATGTATAATTTCGTGTGTGTACTTAATGATGTTGGTATGTGTACATATAGATATGTATATAATGATGTAGATGTGTGTATATGTAAGTATCCATGTAGATTGGCATGTATGTGTGTGAGTATGTATGTAAGCAGGTATGTATGCATGTGTGTACGTATGTATATACATAGAGATAATATGTATGAAGTAGGGTATGTATGTAAGTCTTTCGGTATGATTAAGTGTTTACGATGTTTGTTCGTGTACCTGGAGTTATAAGTGTGATGCAGGAATGGCAAGGAAGTCTCACCACAGATGGTAATACAGGATGGAAAAGCTGGGATGTAAAGAGTATAACGAAATGAGAAGTAACGAGAATAAACTTTGTATGTTTCTAATGCGTACTAATGTTGTGAGTTATATATGATGAATGCAGGTAGTACCAGTCAGGAGGATATCCAAGGATTGGAGATCGAGGATCGAGTCA
Source organism: Helianthus tuberosus (assembly GCA_030545235.1). Taxonomy (NCBI): domain Eukaryota; kingdom Viridiplantae; phylum Streptophyta; class Magnoliopsida; order Asterales; family Asteraceae; genus Helianthus; species Helianthus tuberosus. The sequence continues at coordinate 8,500,386 of CM060352.1, read as the reverse complement.
CAAGATAGATTGTACGGGAGTGTCGAGTACGTATTTGAGTGAAGCCAGTTTATGATTTCTTATTGTAAATGAGTATTATAAATGTATTTATTGAGAAAGAATTAACCCTAAAATTGAGATTAAAAGTGTCAAAGTGTTTGTAACTAAAGAAATTTTTATGGTACGAGTTTCCGCTGCGACTTTTGTCAAACGTGATTTAGGGTCTTACAAGTTGGTATCAGAGCCCTGGTTTGAGGGAATCAAGTACGAGAAGGTAAGTACTTGAACTCAAACTTGTGTGCTCTTGAGGAAAGAAACCCGTACAATCTAAGACTCGATCAAGATCCAAAGGTAAAGGCTAATGTAAGTATGTACTGTTGTATACGTATAAAGAACTGACGGTTTTGTATGTGTAAGGTAAGCATAAGTGCTGGAAAAGGATGATCTATGAATGCAGTTCATGATGAATACTAAGGCAGGCAAAGAGGTGATAAGCCAAATTTGAATCCAGGTACGTAAAGTCGATATGTGTATATATGTGACAGTAAAATTATTAAGAGAAGGAAAATGTTAAATGAAGGAAAATGATAGTATAAGTAATGAAGTACTGAAAGTAATACACGCGCCGAAACCTAAGTCTACGGACATAAGGTGACAATTACATGTAGGCACGAAACTACTATGTGGATTGTGTACTTGGCCAGTACACGAGAAACGTATGACGTTCGTGAGATCATGATAATTGTTACAGGTATGTCCGGTAGAGTTGGGTAACGGGCGGGCGTGTGGGTGAAATGGAAAGTATGACTCTTGGGAAATTGAGAGTACTATGTAAATTTGAAAAACATGCCTGATAAGAATGAAGAATGTTGAATCCGTGATTAAGTGCGGATCAACAAGATATGAATAATACGTTTGAATCCGCGAGAAGGATTCAAAACGCAGAATTAATGAAAGGCATGAAGGAAATGTTGAAACCGTAAGGCGGATTCAATGAATGAAAAAGCATGAATGATGCGTCTAAATTCATGAGACGGGTTTAAAATATAAAAGGATGAAATTAATCCGCATAAGAAGGCGTTAACAGTTTGACCATGATTGAGTCGAACGGGTCATAGGAATAAGTATAAAGTAAAAGGTGATAGTATAATGGACGAAGTTTTGTATAAGTTACGTGTTAGATGTGTTGGTAACTGACTCTTAGAAGTCAGAATGATGACGGGCTGTGACCCGGACAATAACTTGAGTATGGGCGGGAATGGTAAGCTTGGTAAGAAATATTAAAACGATGTAATAAGATCTTTGCAAGTAAGTATGAATGGAAGGAAGTACGAGTGTGTACTTCCGTTGGCGAAATGATTAATAGAATGAAAGGATTGCTTGTAAAGAGATAGAATGTGTGGAACGTTATAGTAGGTACGTAGGGAATTATAGAAGAGTTATGGGTGAGTAATCACCTAGTGTAACGAATGTTTAAATGACATATAGTAACCGCCGATGATGTTGATGATAAGGTAGAACTATTGATGTGATGAAGCCACTTGTATTGGTGGAAGGATGTGCATGAGCGGAAGCTCATCACACGGATAAATGAAACTCGGCCTATACGGCTAGTACACAAGGAAAAGATGGTCGATCTGGGTTGCGGGTCGTTGGTTTGAGTAATGAAAAAGGAGGTTAGTGAAATGTTTACCCATGTTGGATAGATATGAACTAGTATGACACATTTTTATACGAAAAAAATTAAGTAATGCATAAAGTGAAAGCAATAGTAATGTGAGATGAATGAAATAATTTAAAGGTAACGTAAAGGTATGCAATGTATAACTAATGTAGAAAACATAGAATAAATTAACGTTAGAGTTAAGCACGTAGGTGTGAATAAGAAATGGTAGTTTTTTTTTTATGATATCAAAACAAGAGTTAAATATTATACAGTGCTTGTAGAGAATGAAATCTTAAGAGATGAGATGGAGGTATTAGATTCGTTATGGACGGATCATAAGGATGTATGTATGACTATAGATTAAAGAAGTGGGTATATTGACCCGTTATTAACCGATCAAGGAAATAAGAATGATGTGTGAAGTTAAAGTATGGAAGGCATGAACTTATTAGAAAGAAGCCAATTATATAAATAGTTTATGAATCAAGAATGTATGGTTACCCATTACCATGATGTAACAGTTAAAGTTAGGCATATATGAGTATGTATAAATTACAAAGTAAGATCGTATAGTCGACGAAAACGTTATGAATGTGCAAATAAACAGAAAGAATGTTAATAATGAAATGTTGGGATTATTTAAGTAGACAAAAGGATATATTGCACATGATGAATGAATATTTGGATGAGGAATAAACCACTAGCTATGAAGGTTGTTAGAAATTAGCGCTATTAGTGAAAGCGACACTAATAAGAACTCCGGAACGGGTTCTTGAAGATAGAAGATTCTCATTAGGATGGGCTAGTGGTCGTGTGGATGGACTGGAAGGAAAGATAATGTGTGTTGATGAAAGTGAGAAAGGTTTCGGGGACGAAACCTCATTTAAGGGTGGTAGACTTGTAACGCCCCAAAATCTGAATGTTAATATCTGTCGGATGTTCCTATATGACACGTCATGAAATAAAGAACTAGACTATTTAACCTAGTTAAGGGTAGGGTCAAAAGTATTAAATGATGAAGGTAGTGTCGGTTATGTTTTAAAAGTAAACTCGAGGGGTTAAAAGTGGATAAGATGAAAGATGATTTACTAATAAAAGAAATCAACACACAAAATAAACACACACATCGTGTGTGTTCGAGAAGGAGCCAGGAGCTCCATGAGAGCTCCACAAACCCTAATCATGAAGATCATCAAATCGGAAGGCAAGATGAAGCCTAAATCCACAACCGAGCATAGATTAATGATCACCATCACTAGGGGATCATAAGGTATGTCTTAAATCTAAGATTGGTGATCATGGGTGAAGTGGGTTATGTTCTAATCCATGAGTTAATACGAAATTGATCATGTCTAAGGGTTAGAATCATCGTATAGAACCTGGGTTATGTATAGTTTGTGTTAATTTGATGATTAGAGATGAAACCCGTTAGTTAGGGTGAAGATGATGACTAGAATCACCACCTATGTCAAAGTCTTGTTGAAAGGTTGATGTATTATTGTGGGCGTGATGGATTCTTGTTAGTTAAATTGGAAGAAATGTGGTGATGATATGTTTGATGCTTATGTGTGAATGATATATGTTGATTAGAAGTAGGATTTGTTGAGTTATGTATGACTTTAGATGATTTACGCATGAATTAGTTGTACGTTATGCTTAAAAGATGGTACACACATCAAGCGTATGATAAAATGTATATAGGGTTGTCCGTATGGTCAATTATGATGTTACGAGTATATGATGATAAGTCGATAGTTAAATATGGTTAATAGTTGACTTCTGAAAGTCAACTAAGTATAAGTAACATGATTTGACTCGTTGTCGTAAAGGTAGGATTGTAGGAAGTCGTATGGTACATGTTATGTTGATATGCGTTATCCGTGATTATATGATGAATTATATGAATCAAATGTGAAATATGTGGTTGATATGATCGTTAATGTGTACAATTGTGTATACTAACGAGAATGTGATGGGTGACATGAAAGTATAGGAATCATGTCAAGACGGATTCAAGCGCGAAAGGCTAACGGGTCAAGAGGTGGCAAAGGATCGGATACGAGCACGGACGCATAAGGTAAGTGATTTCCGTAATCACTTCTTAGTTCAAGTAAGTAGTAAAGTGTTGTAATTAATTAAACATGATGTTTGAGGTCAAATATGTGTTAAAGACTTTCGTCGTAAATGATGGGACTAAAGTTGACCAAAATGCCCTTGATGGGTATTTTGGGGTAAACGATCGTAAAGGTAGTTTAGAAATAAGTTATTCGATTAGTGTAATGTTTCGGTCAAGTATGAAAGTGAGGAGTATGGTTTTGTAAGTTAGAAACGTCTTAATGCGCAATTACCCTTAACGGGTCAAAATAAGCTTTTAAGCGCAAACGGGTTGAATAAGATGTAAGGCATCCGGGAATGAATCTTTTAGGACAAATGATCGTGAAATTATCAGTTTATATGAAGTTAAGGTCAAATAAACAAGTTATGTGATAGAATTATGAACGGGTCAATTATTGGTAAAAAGGGTAGTAAGCGGAAGACTTAAAAGTCTGGAATTGTGTTAATCCGGATGTCGGATCTTAACACCATAAGATGGGGAATTAAATTACGGACGCGTAGGAAAAAGAATCGGGTAAAACGGACCAATAACGAAGAAGTTATGACCGTTTCCGTGAAACGCGGACGTGCTGGAAATATGCAGCAAACAGCTGCAAACCTTCTGAGTTTTTGGGGGCGTAGCGTAGCGCGACGGCCCGTCGCGTCGCGCGACGGGTGCTTCTGCTCCGAAAATTGTTTTCAGGCTTCGTTTTGGCTTGGGAACTCGTTTAAACGCGTTTTAAGTTGCGTATGACTAATTTAACTTATGCTTTATAAACATTAGGGTAAACGCACATGTAGATAGGTATGTATGCATGTTTGTATATCTCTATACACGTATGTAGAAATGTATGAAAGCATGTATGCACCTCTGTGAGTATGTTTATAAGTATGCGAGCAAGAATAAGCGGATATGTGATGGTATGTATGAGAGTAGGCCTGTATGAGTTTGGTATGATGCACGTAGGGTTGTATGTAGGTAGATATGTATAATGTCGTGTGTGTACTTAATGATGTTGGTATGTGTACATATAGATATGTATATAATGATGTAGATGTGTGTATATGTAAGTATCCATGTAGATTGGCATGTATGTGTGTGAGTATGTATGTAAGCAGGTATGTATGCATGTGTGTACGTATGTATATACATAGAGATAATATGTATGAAGTAGGGTATGTATGTAAGTCTTTCGGTATGATTAAGTGTTTACGATGTTTGTTCGTGTACCTGGAGTTATAAGTGTGATGCAGGAATAGCAAGGAAGTCTCACCACAGATGGTAATACAGGATGGAAAAGTTGGGATGTAAAGAGTATAACGAAATGAGAAGTAACGAGAATAAACTTTGTATGTTTCTAATGCGTACTAATGTTGTGAATTATATATGATGAATGCAGGTAGTACCAGTCAGGAGGATATCCAAGGATTGGAGATCGAGGATCGAGTCACAAGATAGATTGTACGGGAGTGTCGAGTACGTATTTGAGTGAAGCCAGTTTATGATTTCTTATTGTAAATGAGTATTATAAATGTATTTATTGAGAAAGAATTAACCCTAAAATTGAGATTAAAAGTGTCAAAGTGTTTGTAACTAAAGAAATTTTTATGGTACGAGTTTCCGCTGCGACTTTTGTCAAACGTGATTTAGGGTCTTACACAGTACCTCGGACACGGCCCCGTGCTCATCCAACACGGCCCCGTGTTCAGTTATCTGCAGATTTTTGGAACAAGGAATCTTAGAGTTTCATATTATTTTTCTGACTTTTTGAAGCATTTTTAAGCAGAAATAACTTAAAACAGTGTTGTAAAACTTATTTTTAATTAGATTCCTTGAATAAAAATCTAACAAACATTACAATAAAGCTTGAAACCATGGTGATTTCAAGCTCTAATGGAGGTGTTGAGGAAAAATTGAAGAAGAAAGCAATGGATAAAAGTAGAAAAGACAAGATGGTTGTTGAGAACCTTCTTTTAGAATATACATAGGATGGTATGTGTGAAGATCCCACCAGATCTTTGTCTTTGGAATGGTCCAAATGTGTAGGAATCTTGCTGCCTTTATAGAAAACGACAGCACGCTGCACACGGCCCCGTGTGCAGACAAGATCCTGACACATTTTGTCCGTATTCTGACAGAAAGTCAGACGGGAATCTTTTGGTGGACACGGGGGCGTGCTGACCTGGACACGGCCCAGTGCCTAGAGGCTGTTTATGAAGTTTTGTCTATTTTTAAGGAATTTATCCGGATCTGGTGGTTCCTTATTGGACGGAACAACACCGAAGTGCCTGGGATACCTTAGTTTCTTTAGATTTAGACGAGAACGCAAGAGGTTATCGGTAAGGGTGATTCCTATGATAAATGTAGGTGGACAAGTCCAACCCTTTCCCGGGCTCTCGTTAAAGAAGGTCTATGTCGAATCGCTCAGGTCTATGTATGCATCGGCGGAAGTCGATGGGGAGTCCTTCACGGCACAATCGACACAGGGACGACTACCGTTCAAGTCTTCACGAGAGTTAGAGGTGATTTCGGGAACAACAAAGTTGTTTGTATCCGAATGCGGTCTCACTAATTCTTCTTGATCGTCGTCTTGAGATGAATTAATTAAATCCATCTCAAGTTCTTTTATCCAGTTAAGAATTAGATCCTCTAACTGAAAAAATTCTTTGAGAAGCATTTCATCTAGAAGGGATGATTGAGAGCATTCGAGGGAGAGATAGGGATTATTTTTACTTTCGCCCCTCTTAAGGCTACAGGAAAACAATTGGTCTATATAGTGGGGAGGGTAATTTAAAAAATAACATTTTAAATCTTCGTGATTTCCACCACATAATTGACACCACGTATCATAAGAGGAGCGAAAGTAAAAAAAATCAGTATCGCTCATGTTTGTGTCAGAAATTACCAACCGTCGGGATCTTACGGTTCTGTTTTCAGTATCTGATACTTGGGCACAAGGCGTGTTGATTGGGCACGGCCCCGTGTTCAGCTACTGTCTGACTTAAAACAGGATTGCCAGTACCAAAGATTAGGCACGGGGCGTGTTCAGTGGGCACGGCCCGTGCTGAGCTCTGCAGAAGCTGAAAATTTAAGAAAAATCTAAGAAAAACAGAAAAATAAGAAAAACGATTAAGCCGTTGATTCCTAACTTTCTTAAAATCCTTGTGTCCCCGGCAGCGGCGCCAAAAACTTGATGCGTGTGTAGTGTTATAGGTAAGTATATTTTTTAGCCCTTTTTACACTTTAATCAAGTTCTAAATTTAAAAAAAACACGATATTTTACTAACACTAAACACACATATGGGCAAGTGCACCCATCGTGAGCGTAGTATAGCGTTGGTAAGATACCGAGGTCGTCCAAGGATACAAGAGCTTTTAATACCGGTTTATCCTCAACGTCTAATCAAATAAAAAATTTAGAAAAAGGTTTAAACATGAAAATAAAAACTAAAAATGCTGAAAATAAAAATAGATAGACAAGATGAATCACTTGGATCTGACTCGACTTTAGTGTAACCTTTGATTATTTCCTCACTTTTGCACTTTTTAAGAAATTATCTTAGTTATAGTAGTAGGCCCCTCTTTTGAAGATGACGTTACCCTCAACCCAGTAGTTTGAGTCAGCAAGGATACAATCCTAAAGGGTTGGATTATTGAAAGATAATTAATTAAGTTATTAATGCGTAATGTGGTAGGCCCCTCTTTTGAAGGTGACGTTACCCTCGGCTAAGTAGTTTGAGTCAGCTGGGATACAATCCTAAGTAGCCGGGTTAATGTTTTAATAGTAGTTTACATATGAGGGGATCAAGAAATTCGAACCCCCGCCATCCAATACCAGTGGGTATTGAAGGAGGTCCTACTAAGCTTGACCCAGGTCCTTGCAGGATCTATACACTGAACAAGGCAAGACGCTTACCAAACCATTCCCTTAACCCCCGACCAGGTAGCCAACATATCTCCATATAGACCGTGGAGATATGAATGGTGTAAATCATTTATTTTATATAGACAGTAAAATAACGCCAAGACACCACGGACAAATGATAAGGAAGTTTCACCTTCAACATAAGAAACTAGTTATTAAAGTCATTAATACATAACCAAATAAAAAGTGCGAAAAGATTAAAAATAAAAGTATTACACTAAATGCTTGTCTTCACCAAGTGATGTAAGAGACTTAGGCAAACATGGCCTTTGATTGTCAAGAACTCTTACTATCAATCTTGGATCCCGAGACTACTACACACACTCTATGATGGATGATGGATGATGGTGGTGGATATGGGTTGTGATGATGGTGGTGGGTGGGTGAAGTGTGAGAGAGGTGGTTTGCCAAGGGATGCCTTTGAAGTGAACCAAGCACCACTATTTATAGCATGCACAGAAGCCCGGACACAGCCCTGTGTCCACTGGGCACGGCCACGTGTCCATCCATCTTCTCTTTCTTCATTAAATGCAGTTTGTCTGCATTAGTTGACCACGCCCCCGTGTCTGCTGGGCACGGCCCCGTGTGTAGAAGCGTATCTGTACTATCAAGATTTGTTTGGATTTTGCGAATCTTAGCGTTGACCACGGCCCTGTGTCCGCTGGGCACGCCCCCGTGTTGGGTGATAGAAACTTCTACAACTTTGTCTTTTCTGCAGACACTTGGGCACGCCCCTGTGTTCAATGAGCACGGGTCGTGTTCAGCCTTCTGATCTCTTGTTTTTGCTTGGGAAGATGCTGTCGAGAGGTCGGGCATGCCACGTTTATTCCTTTTCTTGTATTTATGTTAGATTTAGCTGCCTTTTTGCTTCTTTTGTTCATTTGAGCTCATTTAATCCTGAAAATACAAAAGGAAGACAAAAGCACACTTTTTCCAACATTAGTACTAAAAAAGGTTAGTTTTATGCCTCATTTGATGTAATTTATATGTTGCATTTTGCACACATCAATACCTTTGTTGGCATTCTTTGATAATTACATTATCTAGTGATCATGTATTGGTACCCGATTAGTTAGAAATTGTAACTTTTATAGCTCGGATCAGACCATTTAATGCTTGTGTATTTTTCCAGAAAATTAGAAGATGTATTTTTGTTCCCTCTTAGGGTTTTATTCATATTTTCTATTGGACATGATTTAATGTCTTTTGTATGACGTTTCAGGGTGTACTGGAACCGTCCTGACATGAATAGTGTAACGGGATAATCCACCAACGGCCTCTGAAATTGTTTCTATCGTATCGCGACACGTCGAATGCGAATATGCAATATGCAAATGTATGCTAGACTTATGGGGGGTCTTAATTAATGTAAATCAAGCCTAATTGCATGTAATCGTATAGTTAATCAGTGATTATGTTATACGAAATTACCTGATATTTTTCTGTTTGTCCCATTCGTCATCTTCATCGTCTTCGTCGTCGTATTCGTTTGAGAAGCTTCTTTTATTCTCGTCTGAGGATGAGAGACCGGCTCTAATAATTTCAACGGTTTAGAAATTTGTTGAAACTATATTGGAAGACGAAAGGTGCTCCTCAGAACCCAAGAGGAGGAAACATATAGTATGCGATCTAATCACCGCACCTGATTTATTAGTAAGTGATTATTTTTCACCCAACCCAACTTATGATGCTACTACTTTTAGACGTCGTTTTCGTATGAGCTGTGATTTATTTCTTGGAAGATGAAATGACTTATCAAGTAAATATGAATATTTTCAACAAAAAACAGATGTGCAGGGTAGTCTTGGATTTAGCACGGTGCAAAAAGTCACGACCGCACTTAGACAATTGACTTATGAGACGACTTCCGACATTATGGATTAATATATAAAAATGTCAGAACGAACCGCGAGGGAAAACCTCCATAATTTTTGTGAGTGTGTCATTGAACCATATTTAAAAAATATTTGAGAAAACCTACGTTTCGTGACATACACCAACTTTTTGAGGCTCATGTAGAGCGACATAGTTTCCCTAGGATGATCAGTAGTTTAGATTGTATGAAATATGAGTGATAAAATTGTCCAACTGCGTGGCGCAGGCAACACACGAGTGGATATCATAAAAACCGGTTATAATACTTAAAGCGGTTGCATCACAAGATCTTTGGATTTGGCATGTGTTTATTGGTATGCCTGCTACAAATAATGATTTAAATATTCTTAGTCAATCACCCATTTTTAATGACTACATAAACAGTGTTGGACCGAAGGCTTTATTTTTTTTTTTTTTTGTAAACGACGCGGAGTACAAATACGGTTATTATCTAACGAATGGTGTTTACTCGGATTATGTCGTGTTTGTAATATCATTTACACGGGATACAACGTTAGAAGAAAAGAGAACTAAGTTTAATGGTGTCATGAAAAGACGTCGAACAAGCACTTGGTGTTTTGAAGAAAAGATGACACAATTTGAGGATGCCGTGTAGAATTAGGGAAAAACCTAGAATTCGAAATGTGATGTACGCATGCATTATTTTACATAACATGATTTTGGAGGATGAGAGATGCGTAATTTTGCAAGTACTATGAGGAGGGGAGTCAACCAAATACTATAGAAATGATTGATAAAGAGAAAGAAGCAAACTTAAATGAAATTTATGACAATGTAACACATCACAAACGTCGAGCGGATTTGGTTGAACACATTTGAAGCGTTTCACGAAATGACCCTGAATAGACGAAGATTAAAGGTTTATGTAAAATTTTTTAGGTTTATGTAATTTTATTATTAATGTGATTTATCTAATTAATATTAACTAGAACTGATACTCTGCGTTACGGGGTCGCTTTTTAAGGTGATTTGAGTGTACTGATTTTTTTAATTGCTTATCGATAAATGTCCATCAAAATAAGCACAAAAAACATAGTATATTCGACATGACTCATTTTAAAAAAAAAAGTCAAAATGTAAACAACTTAAATTTATACTGTAAAAACCCGACTTTTCGGGTCATTACTTATCGTTGTTATTCTTCTCATAACCGCTTGTACTCCCGAGATTCCGATTATCGCAAAGGGTTTAAACTATATTTTGACCCTTTTTAAACGCATATTACAACGCATGATTACAACGCTTATTCAAAACGCAGTTATCGCATTTAACGCTATTTACAACGCTTACTATTTAAAACGCATTTTATCAAATATTACATAGCTTGTTTAGACTAAACGCTATCGCAACGCAAATTCAACGCAGACTCGAAATGCGGATTTACTTACATTATGTGTGTTATGTGTGTATTTGTTTAAATGTTATGTGGTGATCAATGCAACGCTTATACGCTCAAATGCTTACTCGCAACTCGCTTAAACGCAACGCAACGCAACGCCTAACAAACGAAACAAAGTTGGAAAAACTAACAAACGAAATCTGGCTGTCCGAATGGACATCCGATCGAGTGGACTTCCGTCTGGATGACCATCCGCTCGGATGGCCATTCGACCGGACGCCATCTGACACTTCGCATATCGCACCACCGACTTAACTCTCCACCCTACCTCTATAAATACCGCCGTACACCTTCTTTCTTTGATTTGACACTCTCATCCGCTCACACGCACTCAAGTCGCTCTCAGACACTTTTAATCGCGATTCAAGGCTATTTCATAAGTATTTCTCCACAAATCTTGTACAATCATCACCTCTAATCACTTCTACATCTTCTCCTCCTTCGAAATCACACACAAACACTAACTTTTTCCCTGAAATCACTGGTTTGGTCCTCTTGAAGGTGGTTTTCCTCTCGGTTCGCTTAGGAAACTGTTATGGAGCTCTATTTGATCGAGATTGGTTCAGATCTAAAGGACTTCCACACTTTTCAACCCAATGATGAAAGATTTCAACACTTTTCATCTGTTTTCAAACTTTTCTTCACTTTTTTACTCAAAACTGATGGAATCTGGACTCAATCTGACTATAGACTCGTTCCTTAGTTTAGAGCCGGTTTGAACACGGGTTTCCACTGAAGAGATGGACCGATTAACGGGTCAGACATGAAACTTCATCAAGAACAGTGAGTCTGATCGAATGGGCTGAGACCATTCTTTCGAATGAGCTAGACATGGTGTATTCCCGTTGTTTGACACGTCGTCACGCCGTCTCCGTTAACTTCGTTAAAACTTCAAACTTTTTACTTCGAAAATTTTACAAGTTTTCAACGAACAAGATCGCCCACTCGAATGGCTATCCGACTGGATAACCATCCGCCCGAATGACCATCCGTTTGGATGACCTGCCCCTTATGATTTTCAATGTTTAAACTATGTTTTTAACGAAACTTCGAATTTTCAAAAATTTACGAACAATACACACACTCATTCGAATGGCCATCCGTTCGAATGATCATCCGCTCGGATGACCATCCGCTCGAATGGAGGCTCATACGTTAGAATCACCTTTCGAACACCCAACCATTCGACATTCTCTTTACGCACTGTTTACACTTTGTTCAACGCTTACGCTACTGTTCTATGCTCAGGCTAGCTCAACGCGCTCCCTTCAATCCAGTACCAGCGTGTGTTTACTTGATAAACACACACTGTGAGTATACTCGAACCCATTTTCGTTTAACGCACTTTTGGGTGTTACATACGTTCTATATCAAAACACAACACACAAAGCAAACACTTTATGAACGTTAACCGCCCCCGCATGCTATACGTGTACTTTGAATGCTTGTACTATGCTATATAGTGTTACACTATACCGCCTCTAGCAACGATAGTACTATAGTTTGGACTCCGCACATGTCGTGGACAGGGGTTGCTAGGGATCACATTACTTTACTTCACGTGTTTGCTGAACATGTGTCGCGCATACTCTACAACGTAGTCTCGTGGTTAAGTTGTGAACATTGTTTGATAGTTACATGCTTCGCCTGTTACATGTTACATGCTGGTTATGTGTAAACGCTTTTACTACTGTATGCAATGCAAACTTGTGTACTCACCTTTACATTTTATGTATTGACTTTATTTTAACGTATGTGACAGGTTGATAGGATGCTATGCTATGCTATGCTGTGATGAATCAAGTTAGGAAGTCTAGAAACCCACAATAAAATCTGATTTGTCGGAATTGACTTGTTTTTTTAGACTTATTATCTGTAATAATTGTTTTTGCTTTATCTGTTAGTAGTATGGGATATTAACATTAAAGATATTGTCATTTAATAGTTGTTGTGGATTCTCTTGAACAGTCTGTTTCGCTCAGTGCCACGCCCTGATGATTCCGCCATCGGTTGTGGTGTGATAGATTGGTATCAGAGCCATAACTATAGGGAATTAGGATGACTCGACCTAGTTCAGAGTTTGAGTCTTAAAGGATTGACCGAGTCTTTAGTCTAAGTACCAACAGACCGCTTCGTGCAAACCCAGTAGGGGTTTCGTACGAGCCTATTACTGATACTCTCATTCGAACTCGCGGGAACTACATCTTCGTGCGGACCCACATACTACAGCTTCGCATGAAGAAAGCCTTTCCTAAGGCTAGAAACTACATTGCCTTTCCTAAGGCTAGCACAATACACACGCTTTTGAAAATGCTCGTATAACACAAACGAGTGATTGTGTCGAGATTAGGTGTGAAAACCAAGAACTCTCGATAAGATCGCTCCCTCTACGCGTATTTTACTCTCAGCACGAGAATCTTCGTTGAGTTAGGAGTGACATCCATATCTTGACGAAATTCTCCATCTCTATCTCGTGGTTGTTTAACCACGCTTATAGCAACGAAGTTGTTAAGTTAGGGGTGAAACCCACGTCTTAACAATAACCAGTTCCACTCCTACTTCGATTTTATAAAACTCTCACCAAAGTCTCGACTGTTCTGATAACTCGAGTAACGTAGTAACTGGAAGGATGAGTGTCGTTCGCCGTGTTTTGGCTAAAGCACAGTCTATTAGGCGAAAGCGTGTACTCTAGGTCGTTGTGAATAGTTGAATCACTTTGGGCAGTCGATGTCTAACACCCAGGACACTCTGTTTTCAATTTAAGCCCGCAATCTCCGATTTTACGCGTTATCAATTTTATGTGTTTATATGTTTATATGTTTCGATTTTGGAGACTATACGCTTTCTGCTCACCGCTTTACTAAACGCGCACAACTCGCATAGCTCGCGCAATCTCAAACTCAAACTAATCGTGAACAAACTAAGAACTCTCGTACATAACGCTCTTCGCTTATGATACTCGCTATACTACTCGCTACGCTTCTCGCTATCGCTCGCAACTCTCGAATGCGCTACACGGACCTTGAAGGATAGGTGAATACGTGCAAAATATGTAGGTGAATACGTGCAAAATATAGGTGAGTACGTGCAAAATATGTGGATTATGTGCTCATACGTGCTTATGTGTATACGTGCCTATGTGGTTTATGTGCCTACGTGACTATGTGCCTATGTGTTATGTGTCGACGTGTTCCTGATGCTTTACATAATAATAATAATAATAATAATAATAATAATAATAATAATAATAATAATAATAATAAGGATGTTTTATAACGCTAAACTTTTCAAAACCCGATATAATCGAATCCCGTCTAACTCATATGACGACGTCTGCTGCAGACAATGTCGTCATTTGGATCGCACACTCAACGCGCTGCTTGACGAAACCATGCTGACAAGCGTATCGCTTCTTTGGTAGCCAAGGAAATGGCTAAAGTCATACCTCAGATCGTCAGTGAGATCAACGAGGTCAGCAGCAAGTCCTCTGTTGAATCCAAGAGCGACTCTCCGAAAGCGTCATTCAGCTTTAAACAATTCAAGGCATGCGGTCCTGCTAACTTCACTGGTGAAGATGGACCCATCGCTATGTTCCAGTGGTTTGAATCTATCGAAGTCACCTTCAGGCAAAGCGGATGCCCAGAAAATCTGCGTACTGTGAATGCTACCGGAGTCTTTCAGTCCAGGGCTCTGGATTGGTGGACTGTTGAGCGCAACAGGCGCGGAAATGATGCAGCTTATGGCCTATCATGGGAAGAACTCAGGGGGCTTATGATGAAGGAGTTCTGCCCTCCTCATGAAGTGGAAATAGGGATGGCAATGGGTCGGGTTTGGGACGGGTTTAGGTAATCCCAAACCCAAACCCGATTAGATTAACCTATCCCAAACCCGTCCCAAAACCCGTCGGGTTTCTATCGGGTAAATACCCATAAGGTATCGGGTCTACCCACGGGTTTCGGGTAAACTCATTAATCATTATGAAAATATATAAATTAATGGCAAAAGTATATAAACTAAAATACCTCTCAATGTAAACAAAAAATTTCAAATTCATATATCAATTAATGGCTAAGGCATGACACCAATTTTTTGGAAACTTAAAAGTCTTATTAGGAAATAAAAAGATTTTAGGGTAATGGGGTGACTTTTGAGTTTCCATAATTATAAAAAAGAATATGTATATTTATATATAAAAAAATATAGAAAGAATATGGGGTAAACAGGTATATTTATCGGGTAAATGGGTCGGGTATACTTTATCGGGTAATCGGGTCGTGTTAACGGGTATATCATCAAATCCCAAACTCGTCCCAAACCCGCGAAAAAAAATAAAACTAATCCCATACCCGGTCCCAAACCCGATTACTAGACCCAAACCCGTCCCAAACGATTCGGGTTTCGGGTTTACCCATCGGGTTCGGGTCCAATTGTCATCCCTAAGTGGAAAAGCTGGAGAATGAATTCTGGCATATCAAGCAGGATAGAGGTGACAACGCTGGTCTTACCGCTCGCTTCAAGCAGCTCAGTATTATCTGTCCTAGTCAGGTGGCAACACCTGATAAGACAATCAAGAAGTACATTCGTGCTTTCCCAGATTGTGTAGCTGACTTTATTCAGGCAGCTAAACCTGCTACTATTGAGGAAACCTACCAACTCGCAGCTGAGATTAATGACAAGCGAGTTTTAGCTGGTTATTTCAAAACCTCAACCAAGAGTCTCAATCAGGTTACCGCTACTCCCGCTACCGACACTGCATCATCACAAGTTTCAAAGTCTTCACGTCAGAACCGCAAGCGAAAAGGCAACAACAACAACAAGAAGAACTACGCCACCACCGCCGCTCCTCTCAACGTTGTCCCCGTACAACCCAACAATCAGAATCGCCAAGCTCCTATTACTAACGCACCGCTTGCTAGGCGTGCGTATACTGGTGTTCATCCTCTGTGCCTAAGTTGCACCTACCATCACCCTGTAGGGGTGAATTGTTGTTTCTGTGCCAACTGCAACATCTATGGGCACTTTACTGCTCACTGCCGTTCAGGCCCGCGCCAACAAGCTCAAGCTCTTCCAGCACCGCCAGCTCCACTCCCCGCTCCTCAGGTCAACCAAGCAGCTCCTGCGCCCGCTGTTCATGCACGAGCTTGCTACTCTTGTGGTGACCCAAATCATTTCGCTAATGTCTGCCCACTACGTGTGGTGAAACAAGAACCGCAGCAGCAGCAGCCACAGCAAGCAGCCCGTGGAAGAACCTTCAACATCAATGTCCACCAGGCTCAGACTGACAACTATGTTGTCAATGGTACGTTCCTTGTTAACGGTATTTATGCTTCGTGTTTATTTGATACTGGAGCCGATAACTGTTTTGTGTCATTTGAATTCGAGAAGCTCCTAAAACGTAAACACGCTAACCTCCCAACGACGTTCGATGTAGAAATTGCCACCGGAAGAACCGTCACCGTCAGTTCCGTTCTCCATGATTGTACTCTTGAACTCAACAATCACGTTTTCTCGATCGATCTCATTCCTATGCAACTTGGTAGTTTTGATGTCATAGTAGGCATGGATTTTCTTCGTGGAAATCGTGCTGAAGTCGTTTGTTTCGAAAAGATGATCCGTTTCTCTCTTTCAAACGGTGATCAACTCTGTGTTTATGGCGAAGTATGCTCAAAAGAATTGAAACTTATGTCATGCATTCAAGCAAGAAAGTATCTCCGAAAGGAATACATGGCTTTCTTAGCTCACATCGTAGTAGCGGAGAAGGAAAAGAAGCTGATGGAAAAGGTACTTGTGGTTTGTGATTTTCGTAATGTCTTTCCTGACAATTTACCCGCTCTACCCTCGACCCGTGATATCGACTTTCGTATCGACCTCATTCCTGGAGCTAACCCCATCGCCAAAGCTCCTTATCGCCTCGCATCGTCCGAAAAGCGTGAACTTTCTAGCCAACTCCAGGAATTACTTGATAAAGGCTTCATACGCCCTAGCACATCGCCATGGGGTGCACCTATCCTTTTCGTGAAAAAGAAGGATGGATCGTTCCGAATGTGCATCGATTATAGGGAACTCAACAAGCTCACTATCAAGAATCGCTATCCTCTACCTCGAATCGACGATTTATTTGATCAACTGCAATTCACTACGTGTTTCTCTAAGATCAATCTACGTTCTGGTTACCATCAACTGCGAATTCAGGAGCAAGACATCCCTAAAACCGCTTTTCGTACCCGCTATGGCTATTACGAATTCGTCGTTATGCCTTTTGGTCTCACAAACTCACCCGCTATCTTCATGGATTTGATGAACCGTGTGTGTAAAACCTTTCTTGATCGCTTCGTTATCGTATTTATCGATGATATCCTTATCTACTCGAAGTCGAGAGCCGAACACGCGCAACATCTTCGTTTAGTTCTCGAGCTTCTCCAAGGAAATCGCCTCTATGCCAAGTTCTCCAAGTGCGAATTTTGGCTCGAGGAGGTTCAATTTCTCAGTCACATCGTCAATAATCAAGGTATTCACGTCGATCCGGCAAAGATTGAAGCAGTTAAGAGTTGGATTACGCGGAAAACCCCATCCGAAGTTCGTTCTTTTCTCGGATTGGCGGGTTATTACCGTCGATTTATCGTTGATTTCTCTAAGATCGCCGTCCCTCTCACCTCTCTAACCCATAAAGACAAGCCTTTCGTTTGGGGAACCGAACAATATGATGCCTTTCAAACTCTCAAGCGTATGCTTTGCAACGCTCCCGTACTCGCGCTACCCGATGGAAACAACGATTTTGTTGTTTATTGCGCTGTCTCTAACCTAAGTCTTGGTTGTGTTCTTATGCAACGGGAGAAGGTTATCGCGTATGCATCTCGCCAACTCAAGGTCCACGAGAAGAACTACACAACCCACGATCTCGAACTCGATGCAGTTGTTTTTGCGTTGAAGATTTGACGACACTACCATTATGGAACCAAGTGTACAGTCTTCACCGACTATAAGAGCCTACAACACATCTTAAACCAGAAAGAGCTGAACATGCGCCAACGTAGATGGGGTGAACTTCTCAACGACTACGAGGGTGAGATACGCTACCACCCAGGCAAAGCAAATGTCGTTGCTGATGCTCTTAGCCAACGAAGTTAGTTGCATAGTGTTCGTAACGTTCAAGCCCGACACAACCTCGAAGCTCTCATTCGCGACACTCAACACGCTTGTTTTACTGAAAACACTTTGAAGGAAGAAATAATTATTGAAACCGAAAATCAATTAGTGAATAAACCGAATGGTATTTTTCACTATCTCGATCGCATCTGGATTCCTAGTCGCAATAATCTCCAAGAGATTTTGCTGACTGAAGCCCACAAATCCCGATATTCCATTCACCCCGGTGCCGACAAGATGTACCAGGACCTTCGTGTCAGGTATTGGTGGCCAGGAATGAAGAAGGATATCGCTCTTTACGTTTAGGGCTGTTCAAATTGCTCGGCGCTCGACCCTCGTTCGATGCTCGCTCAGAAAATGCTCGGAATTTGCTTGTTCGATTCAGCTCGATTAAAAAAATGCTCGGTTCGGTTTGTAAACGAACCGAGGACGGGCAAAGGCCCGCTCAGTTCGGTTTGGCTCGGTTGGCTCGGTTTATTTTTTAATATATACACACATATACATGTATATTTATACATATATATTTGTGTTTGTGTGTGTATCATTTTAAAATGAAATGACTAGAGACCAACATTAACAATGTTTGGTCCAAGATCCAAATAGAGCTCATTTAAAGAATTGGAATTAAAATCCAATACCAATTGTCCATTATCCAATACTTAAATGTCCATTTTGAGTAATTGAGTCAAAATTTCGAATACTAAAATGTGAAGCGCCGATCAATACTCAAGTCTCAACCCACAATTTAATTAAGAAGTGCAAGATCCTAATCAAAACCCCCCATTGGCCATCGTTATTTGATTTCTCCATCGCAACTCGCCAAGACGCCAACTCGTCAGGATTTTGCTTCAATCGATTCCTTCAATTTCAAACTTCCGATAGAACAAGGGTATGTATCAATCGGTCGACGATATATCTTCCCGCTTAGTAAATGTCGATAGAACTAGTTGAGTGTTTTTATATTTCTTGTTATTTGTTAAATTTTTAATTGTATTCTATTAGACGAAACATCAGGGACGAAAACTGCACTTTATTCTAATAACTAGCACTCCCATCATCACTTTCCTTGTTTATTCTGCGACGCTAGATACTCACTCGACGTTCGCTCGAAAAATGCTCGGATCGAAAGACGCTCGCTCGACTTTGGCTCGGTTGAAAAAACGCTCGATTCAATTCGGATCGGTTTGTAAATGAACCGAGCACGAGCAAAGGTCTGATCGGTTCGGCTCGTGAACAGCTCTATTTATGTTTCGAAATGCCTAACTTGCTCCAAAGTTAAGGCCGAACATCAACGACCCTCTGGCTTACTCGAACAACCCGAAATCCTGATGTGGAAATGGGAGAGTATAGCTATGGACTTCATTACGAAACTCCCTCGCATGCCATCAGGTCACGATAGCATTTGGGTTATTGTTGATCGTCTTACGAAATCTGCGCACTTCTTACCGATACGAGAAGACTTCAAGGTAGAACGATTAGCATGAATCTATACCGACGAAGTCATTTGCCGACATGGGACACCTCGTGACATCATCTCTGACCGCGATGGTCGATTCACCTAGCATCTCTGGGAGACATTTCAGTCCGCTCTCGGTACTACTCTTAATCTCATTACCGCATTCCACCCCCAGACCGACGGTCAGACTGAACGCACGATCCGCACCCTTGAAGACATGCTTCGTTCGTGTGCCATAGATTTTGGTGGTAATTGGGATTCGCATTTACCTTTATTAGAATTCAAATGGCACCCTTTGAGGCATTCAAATGGCACGCTAGCATTCAAATGGCAACAATTATCACGCTAGCATTCAAATGGCACCCTTTGAGGCATTATATGGTAGAAAATGTCGATCGCCTATTGTATGGCACGAGATCGGAGACGCTCAAATCACCGGTCCTGAGTTATTACAAGAAACGACTGACAAGATCCTCCAAATATGAGACAATCTCTTGAAAGCTCGGAGTCGTCAAAAGAGTTACGCCGATAAACACCGCAATCCCCTTGAGTTTGAAGTTGGTGATCAAGTACTCCTAAAGGTTTCACCTTAGAAGGGGGTGATCCGATTCGGCAATAAAGGAAAGCTAGCGCCACGATACGTGGGTCCCTTTAAGATTATGGAAAGAATTGGCAAAGTGGCCTACCAACTCGAATTACCGGTGGAACTCAGCAACTTACATCCGACTTTCCACGTCTCGAACCTCAAGAAGTGCCTAGCCAAAGAAAATCTTCATGTTCCACTTGAAGATCTGCAAGTGAACGAAACTCTACACTTTGTGGAAAAGCCAGTAGAAATCATGGATCGAGAGACCAAGAAACTTCGACGCTCTCGCATTCCTATAGTGAAGGTTCACTGGGAAGGCAAACGTGGCGCCGAGTTCACTTGGGAACTCGAAAGTGATATGAAAGCTAAATATCCACAACTCTTTGTTACGCCTGCTCCTTAATTTCGGGATGAAATTTCCTAAAGTAGGGGAGGCTGTAACAACCCGACTTTTCGGGTCATTACTTATCGTTGTTATTCTTCTCGTAACCGCTTGTACTCCCGATATTCTGACGCAAAGGGTTTAAACTATATTTTGATGCTTTTTAAATGCATATTACAACACATGATTACAACGCTTATTCAAAACGCAGTTATCGCATTTAACGCTATTTACAACACTTACTATTTAAAACGTATTTTATCGCATATTACATCGCTTGTTTAGACTAAACGCTATCGCAACGCAAACTCAACGTAGACTCGAAACGCAGATTTACTTACGTTATGTGTGTTATGTGTGTATTTGTTTAAATGTTATGTGGTGATCAGCGCAACGCTTATACGCTCAAACGCTTACTCACAACTCGTTTAAACGCAACGCAACTCTTAAGAGACGAAACAAAGTTGGAAAACTAACAAACGCAATCTGGCTGTCCGAATGGACATCCGATCGAATGGACTTCCGTCCGGATGACCATCCGATCGGATGGCCATTCAACCGACGCCATCCGACACTTCGCATCTTGCACCACCGACTTAACTCTCCACCCTACCTCTATAAATACCACCGTACACCCACCTTTCTCTGTTTTGACACTCTCATCCGCTCACACGCACTCAAGTCGCTCTCAGTCACTTTTAATCGCGATTCAAGGCTATTTCGTAAGTATTTCTCCACAAATCTTGTACAATCATCACCTCTAATCACTTCTCCATCAAAATCACACACAAACACTAACTTTTTCCCTGAAATCACTCGGTTGGACCTCTTGAAGGTGGTTTCCTCTCGGTTCGCTTAGGTAAACTGTTATGAAGCTCCATTTGATCGAGATTGGTTCAGATCTAAAGGACTTCCACACTTTTCAACCCAATGATGAAAGATTTCAACACTTTTCATCTGTTTTCAAACTTTTCTTCACTTTTCTACTCAAAAGTGATGGAATCTGGACTCAATCTGACTATAGACTCGTTCCTTAGCCTAGAGCCGGTTTGAACACGGGTTTCCACCGAAGAGATGGACCGATTAACGGGTCAGACATAAAACTTCATCAAGAACAGTGAGTCTGATCGAATGGGCTGAGACCATTCGATCGAATGAGCTAGACTTGGTGTATTCCCGTTGTTTGACACGTCGTCATGCCGTCTCCGTTAACTCCGTAAAAACTTCAAACTTTTTACTTAGAAAATTTTACAAGTTTTCAACTAACAAGACCGCCCACTCGAATGGCCATCTGACCGGATAACCATCCGCCCGGATGACCATCCGTTTGGATGACCTGCCCCTTATGATTTTCAATGTTTAAATTACGTTTTTAACGAAACTTCGAATTTTCAAAAATTTACGAAAAACACACACACTCATTCGAATGGCCATCCGTTCGAATGGTCATCCGCTCGGATGACCATCCGTCCGGATGACCATCCGCTCGAATGGAGGCTCATTCGTTCGAATCACCTTTCGAACACCCAACCATTCGACATTCTGTTTATGCACTGTTTACACTCTGTTCAACGCTTACGCTACTGTTCTATGCTCAGGCTAACTCAACGCGCTCCCTTCAATCCAATACCAGCTTGTGTTTACTTGATAAACACACACTGTGAGTATACTCGAACCCATTTTCGTTTAACGCACTTTTGGGTGTTACATACGTTCTATATCAAAACACAACACACAACGCAAACACTTTATGGACGCTAACTGCCCCCGCATGCTATACATGTACTTTGAATGCTTGTAGGATGCTATACAGTGTTACACTATACCGCCGCTAGCAACGATAGTACTATAGTTTGGACTCAGCACCCGTCGTGGACAGGGTTGCTAGGGATCACATTACTTTACTTCACGTGTTCGCTGAACATGTGTCGCGTATACTCTACAACGCAGTCTCGTGGTTAAGTTGTGAACATTGTTTGATAGTTACATGCTTCGCCCATTACGTGTTACATGTTGATTATGCGTAAACGCTTTTACTACTATATGCTATGCAAACTTGTGTACTCACCTTTATATTTTATGTATTGACTTTATTTTAACGTATGTGACAGGTTGACAGGATGCTATGCTATGCTGTGATGAATTAAGTTAGGAAGTCTAGAAACCCGCAATAAAATCTGAGTTGTCGGAATAGACTTGTTTTTTGAGACTTATTATCTGTAATAACTGTTTTTGTTTTATCTGTTAGTAGTATGGGATATTAACATTAAAGATATTGTCATTTAATAGTTGTTGTGGATTCTCTTGAACAATTTGTTTCGCTCAGTGCCACGCCCCGATGATTCCGCCATCGGTTTGGGGTGTGGCATATACCAACACTTACTTAAAATTAAGCACGTAAAACTCAAGATTGTCAAAATGTTATTACGTCGAAATGTAAACAAATTTGTATTTATACCGACACATACTTAAATGTCAAAACGTAGACTAACTCAAAATGTCTACAAAAATAAGTATCAAAACGTATTATATATGACATGACCCATGAAACATAAAGTAACTCGAATGTATCCGTATAATGAAAATATATTATATTTGACATGATTCATTTTTAAAAAAACATTATGTCGAAATGTAAACCAATTCGAATTTATATCGACTTGTACATAAATATAAGCATGTATAACTTGAGAAGGTCAAATGACATTTTACAAAGTTTTTAAAAAGTTAAAGGAGATGTAAGTGTTAATGTTAAAATTTGAGAAAAGTCAAAATTACTATAGCTAAGTGGTCAACCAATTATTTATATAATAATAATAATGTCTTTTATTTAAATTTAATAGATTTATTTTATTTTTAAATATAAAATAAATACAAGAAATGTATGCTACGTGTCGCACCACGTCACCCTTTCACGCCCCGTCTCCACACTCCTTTTTTGTACCATGCCACTTTTATGACACTTTCTTACGTGGCTGTCACATGTCGCATAACGCCGCCTTTTCAAGTCCCTCTAGTGTGTATGGTCTAATTAAAAAGTAAAACATTAATACTAAATATTAAAACGTAAAACTTTAAGACCATGAGTAATGGGGCATTATAGGGGCTTGAAGTGGTTTGATAATGCCCCTAACACCACCTCCAAGAGCTTTATATGGGCATGAAAAGGAATGGGCATTTCTAGTATAATGCCCAATGAGGATAGCAAATGTAATGATGGAATGGGGCATTAAGGAAGGGGTTAACCATTCACTTTTTAATGGGCGTTATAAGTATTGATGTGGAGGAAAATGCCCCTTAAGGGGCATTAACCATTACGCATGGCCTAATACTAAATTGTGAATGATGGAACACTTTAATTAAGTAATTAAGTAGAGTATAGCCAAGTGGCCGAACGCTTTAATTCAAGTAATTAAGTAGAGTATAGCCAAGTTGCCGGTGATAATAAAATTTTTAGACCATCCAATTCGTTGAGTTTTTTTACTAAACTAGTGTTGGTGGAAAAAATATTTACCATTTTGGTGTTTCTTGAAAACTATTTACCTTAATGGTGTTTTATTTATTTTGCATTTTCCTTTTTCTTTAACTAACATAATAGACTTATTTGTTTTATTCTTTATTTTTTCCGAGTCCATTTTCTATTTTCTTATTCTTCTTTCTGCTGTATAAATTCGTTTTATCCAATTCAGTCAATCCATTTTCTGTTTTCTATTTTCTTATTCTTCTTTTTAATGTATAAATTCGTTTTATCCAATATTTTCTTTTATCAATCACCCGTGTGTTTTGTTCAACTCTTTATAATTCTTTCTTTTTCCAGTCACTCATGTAAAAGTTCGACTATACAAATCATCCCAAATAATTTAAATAATGAAAGAAAAACATAAAATAATCAAATATTACAACCTGACTTGCTACTTGTCTAAATATCAAATAAAATCGAGTCGCCATCGATCTCAATATCATATACTAGTGAAAGTAAACATGTCAAATAAAAGTGAGTCACTACCGGTCTTAATATCTAACAAAATAAAAGGTTTTATCTCTTGTGGGGAGACCAAAGTTCAATCCTTAGAAATCAAATAAAATCGAGTCGCCATCGATCTCAATATCATATACTAGTGAAAGTAAACATGTCAAATAAAAGTGAGTCACTACCGGTCTTAATATCTAACAAAATAAAATGTTTTATCTCTTGTGGGGAGACCAAAGTTCAATCCTTAGAATGTGTAAGTATTTTAAGGAAAAATTAGCTGTAAAAAAAGGTTTTAATCTGGTTCATATTAAAAATATGTTTGTTGAGCAAGAACGGCCATTTTTATGTCATTTTGAATCGTATATAATACTACATTTATTTGGGTTCATTATGTAAAACAAACCCATTTTTTTAATTATGAAATCTATTGTTCGAATTTCTTTTCCATCATAAAAAATTAGAAAAATCTCAAACAAAGTACAAATGTTATGTAATCTCCGTTCCATGTTACCAATTAATTTTAGGGTAAATTACTTTTTGAGTCCTTGTGTTTTAGAGGTTTTAACTACTTGAGTCCAAAATCAAAATGTTTAACGTCCTGAGTCCCTGCCACTTTTCTTAACCATTTGAGTCCAAATTTCTAACTCTGTTTGAATTTTCTATTAGCTTTTCATTAAAAAACTAAAATGCCCCTAGATATTATTATTATTATTATTATTATTATTATTATTATTATTATTATTATTATTATTATTAATTGTTAATAATACATAACCTCTGTTATTATCAATCGGCAAATCATTCACTCCGCCACCACCGTTTACCCTACCGCTGCACCTAACCTCTACAAGAAACTCGAACCCTCAGTCGCATCACCTTCATCTCCCAGAGTTAACTTCGAAAAAGATGCATCTACATTACTCCTTAGACTAAAGGGTATGGTGAGGCCCATCCCCATGAGGATGGGCCGCCACGTAGGCGCTACATCACCGGCTCATGGGGGATGGGCCTCCTTCACTTTTGAGGGGGGGTGGAGGATGGGGCTACCCCACCTTAATATTTTATAATTTCCTAAGTTTTTTTTTATTAACTTAATAAAAACTTTATAAAAATTAAAAAATACAACATAAAACAACATAAATAAATTCATTTCATAACATAAAAAAAATTACATTTCCTAAAAATAAAAAATAAAAAACATTTCCAAAAAAAAATTACATTTCCTAAAAATAAAAAATTACACTACTCGTCTTCGTCTCCGTCACCGTCCCCGACGTTTACGTTGTTCCATATATGTTCTACCAAATCCAGTTGAAGGTTTGCATGCGTGAAGTCGTTGGTTAGCGCGAACGAGTTTAAATCCTGTTGCGTCGGATCTACCGGGACAGTATTCCCGTAAGATGCATTCTCATCATATTCACAAATCGCCCGACCTTCGTCTTCAATAATCATGTTATGGAGCAAAATGCAAGCGCACATACAAATGTGCAACCTCTTCGGTGTGAACGCACGTGCCGGTTGTTCAAGGATGACCCATTTTTTTTAAAACACCAAAAGCACGTTCGATGTCTTTTCTTGCAGCTTCTTGACGCTTGGCGAATTTATTTATTTTTATTAAAAACTAGCCGTTATAACGGCTACATGTTTGAATCAAGGGCCCGTCGAGTTCGTCTGTGGGCTGTCGGTCAAGCCGGGACGGGGCGAGGGGGGCGGTGTGGGGGACCGGCGCCGGGCCTAAGCCGGCTCCCATACCGTCCAGTCTTAACCTCCTAACAACCACACTAACATCTCTCAAAGCACCAATCTTTTTCACAGGCTTTACTAACTCTAAATCAACAAAATGTATAAACCCATCCGACACCACCAAAACTTTCTCAATTTCACCAAACACATGTATAGATTCTACTGCAAAATCACTAACCACAATATGCCTCACAAATTTAAGATTTTGATAACTACCCTCATCACCAACATTCCCATTATCACTACTACTACAATCAGAACTGGGATGTTGAAGATTAAGTAAAAGGAGTTTACCAGAAACAGTGTTGACGTAAATTAGGGTTTCTGAAGAATTGGGAGTTGATAAGGCAAAAGATCAAATACAAATAAACTTAACCTACTAAACATACAAATTGAAAGAAAAGTCAAAACGAGAAGGTGACATTTTTGTAATTACCACCAACTATCAAAGTTACTATACAAATGTGAACTCAACCAAAAATACCTAAAAAACATAATTTTTTTTTAATATTTTTTATAAAAAAACGCTGCATTTTGTTACAAAAAAAAATTGCTACTAAAAGTAGCGATTTTTTTATAAAAAAATATTAAAAAAATATTTTGTGTGTTTTTTTATTTTTTTTAGGTTTTTTGGGGGGTTTAGTTTTTAGCATTTTAGCTTGGGGGAGGGGGGGGGTTTGGTTTTTTTTTTTGGGGGGTTGGGGGGTTAGGATTTTTTTAGGTTTTTTTTTTTTTTTTGGGGGGGGGGGGGTGGGGGGTTAGTTTTTTAGATACATTTGTAGAGTAACTTTGATAGTTATTGATAATTACAAAAATGTCACCTTGTCTTTTTGACTTTTCCTTCAATTTGTATGTTTAGTATGTTAAGATTATTTGTACAAGAACTTTCCACAGTTGATAAAAAAGGGTTAACTGAAAGGACTCAAAAACTAATTTACCCTTAATTTTAAAAATGATTGAGTTGATAAAAGGGGGTTGACTGATAAAGAAAATACCGGATTTAGTGAATTTGTACATATGAAGAAAATAGAAAATGGATTGATCAAATAAAAAAATGTCGAATATGTTAATAAAAGAAAAGGTAAATGCAAAACAAATGAAAAAACACCATTAAGATAAATAGTTTTTAAGAAACACCAAAATGAGAAATACTTTTTCCACCAATACTAGTTTGGAGAAAAACTCCAATTCGTTTAGCTAAATGAACAAATGTCGCGTTCGTTCATTTATGTTCATGAACATTTGGTAACATGTTCGTTTGTATTCGATAGTTTATTAGTGTTTTGTTTTTTATATTTATTTAAATATTATAAGATCCCGACAAACAAAATATTTAATATGTAACACCCCCAAAAAAAATGGGTTTGGTAATCTAAACCCGGTTAATATAAAGGAACGGGTAAAATTACCATTAGGGGTAAAAGTAAAACCGTAAATGAATATTAACTAGGAATAATTAACCTAGTTGAATATTAGTATCATAGGTATTAAACGAAGAGTTGTAGCCCTAATTAATTAAAACGAAACATGAGGGACCAAAGTGAACAACTTGAAAGTTGTTTTATTAAAAGAAAACAACACACACACATACACACACATCGTGTGTGTGTTCTGGGCGTGATCAGGGGAGGCTCAAGAGAGCCAAACCCTAGTTCCTCATAAATCTCCAAATTTAAGGATGAATCGAGGCTCAAACTCATAAAGGAACATGAATTAACGATCACCCAAGCTAGGGGATCATAAGGTATGTTGAATCTTGATATTTAATGAAGTTGAGAATCTTGATGAACATCACAAGTAGTGATTTATGTATGTATCAAAGAGGTGATGGCCAAATTGGCGATGTATGCTTGTTTAGGAACAAACTCTAAGCGAAGACTCTGAGTAAATTGCTAGAATTTAGGTGTTTGGATGAATTACCACACTTAGTTAAGTGGGTTTATGTTTAATCCATGAAATGGTATGAACTTGGTTAGGAATATGTGTAGAATGTGATGTGTATTTGTACATGGATTGATTATGGTATGGAATTTGTATGATGTTTACTTGTGTTGATAAATGAAAGTGATAATTATGAAGAAACACATGAAATACTTGTACATTATGCTTAGAAAGTAGTATGCACACCAAGTGTTCGATGAAATGTCTAAATGACAATAATATGTGAAATTGTAAGCAATTAATGGGTAAACATGTATAGAATGTGGTAATGAGGAGATTTATAGTAAACTAACATGAGAAATGCATTTTAGATATAGTTCATGTGAAGATTATGTTCGGTTGATGTCGAGTATGCTTTATGCTTGTTTGAATCGGCTAATGAAAAACATATGTGAGATATGAACTTGATATGATAGTTCATATGAATAATCATGTATGCTAATAAGGATGTAAATGTAATGATATGAAAGTATAGGAATCATGTCAAGATGGATGGGAGCGTGGAAGGCTAACGGGACAAGAAGACTCAAGTAGCGAATGCAAATACGGACACGTAATGTAAGTAAATCCCGAACTTACACTTCAGATGTAAAATATATTGTAGTATGATGATTATTGTGATACATGTGAAAATATTAAACAATGGAAGTAAATAGGTAAGTTTACGGAAAAAGAAGTCGAAAGTGAATAGGAAGGTATAATGATGCTAATTGTTTTCTGTTAAGAATGAAGTGGAAGTGCAGGTATACTAATAATGGAGAATGAAGGTTAGGTATCGTAGTCGGACGAGAGTGTCCGAATGGATGGACGAATGGACTTATATGAACGAGAATAAGAGATGTTGATGCTTGATTATGCACGTTTTAAAGTATATATATTATGTCACTGGTTGCTAATGAAGTAATTGGTTGTGGTGACTGCAGGTTGTACATGTTTATGAATGTTTGTTCAAGATGTGTAAGCGGTTGAAGATCGAGTCAAGACATGGGTTGTACGTGGTTGTGTATGTGGTCACTTAATTCGATATACGTATGTTAGTTTTTAATTAATTTTCAAAAAGGGATTAATGTATTTAAGTGAAAGAAAGAATAACTTATAAAGAAATCTTTAGTATGTATTTTCCGCTGCGTCAAAATTTGGTTAAAACGTGTTAGGGCGTTACATAATAAGTGTTAGTGTATTATATGATCTACTCATGAGCGCGTGTTTGTGTTTGTTTGTTTCCATTTGTGTTCATCAACGTTCGTTTTCGTTCGTTGCCTAAAATTAACAAACAAACACAAATGAACATGAACAAGTTTATTTCCTTACCAAACGAACACAAAGATAAAATATTGTTCGGTAAGTGTTCATGAACCGTTCGTGAACACATATATTCTTTAACAAACGAACACGGACAAGGTCTCGTTCGGTTCATTTGTAGCCCAACTAAATATTAAAACGTATACTAAAAGTGAATGATGGAACGCTTTATTAAGTAATTAAGTAGAGTATCTAAAGGGTGTGGGGGTCATGGTTGGAATATAATTCGTCACGTAAGAACATGAATGGAAGACTACACCACCCCCTTGTCCGATCCACCATGGTTTGTATGGATTAAACCATGGTAACCATGGTCCTCCTTTCCATTTTCTAAGAAATCCTTTTTTTTTTCTTAGACAAAGATAATTAAAATAAATAAGAGGACATTGATTTGAGTCATGACCACACCCTTAAGGTAATAGTTTTGGATGGTGGATTAGAGGTTGGTGACATGATGCTGGCGTTAAGGATCATAGTGGTTACGAGGGTTATAACCACACCCTATACCTAAATTGTGAATGATGGAACGCTTTAATTAAGTAATTACTTTAATTAAGTAATTAAGTAGAGTATAGCCAAGTTGTCGGTGATAATAAAATTTTTAGACCATCCAATTACGTAAGCAATGAGCTGGCAGATATGTTGACTACATGTGATGTGGATCAGAATTCACGTTGATTTAGAAAAGAACCGGATAGCGTGCCTTTTCATTTTCTTCACCCTCTTTCTTCGGTTCTAAAACTTGCAGATCTTGTGTTACGATTGATCTATCGATCGATCTTTGATTCTAATATTTTGAAATAGTATTCATGGCAGATGCGTCTGTTGTTTCTGTCCTTGTGAAGGACGTAGTGGGGAGAATTACTTCTGCAGCTATCCAAGGGTTTCCTCTGTTTAGGGGACTCGAAGACGATATTTCGAGTCTCAAGAATGATTTCGAGCAGATCCAAGCTGTTCTTCAAGATGCAGAAGAGAAACACCTTAAGAATAAAGCTGCAGAGACATGGCATAAGAGTCTCAGATCTGCATCGTTGAAGGTAGAAAATGTGTTGGATGAGATCTCAACTGAAGCTTTGCTACAACGTCTACACAAACAGAGAGGCATCAAATACAGGGTAAGACACTTCTTCTCCACCCATCATAATCAATATGCGATCCGTGTTAGGATTGCTCACAAAGTTAGAGCGATAAGAAGAAAACTGGATGACATTGCATCCATCCGATATAGGTTGCCTGGTGCCCTAAGTAATGTAGATGTGGATGTGGATGTGGATGTTGCGGATGAGATGCCAGATAGGGAAACAAGCTCGATTATACATGATTCTTCAATCATCTTCGGAAGAGATGAAGAGATGGAGATGGTGACTAAAGCGATATGTAACCAAGATGTTGGAAAATGTGGCAACGGTGAGGTTCGGGTGTATTCTATATGGGGTATGGGAGGTTTAGGAAAGACCACATTAGCTCAGTTAGTTTATAACCATGAAAGGGTGAAGCAATGTTTCGACTTCAAATGTTGGATCTATGTTTCTGAAAAGCTCCAGATTAAGGAGATAATGAAAGACGTCATCACATCCTTAGAAAAACAAGTGTGTACCCTCACACAGATAGAGGAGTTGCAAGAGTCCCTTCAAAGCAAGTTAAGGGGAAAGAAATTTTTAATTGTACTAGATGACGTTTGGATTGAATGTGATGAATACGACAAGTGGTATGAGTTAAGTAGAACATTAAGTTCCGGGGCAGAAGGAAGCATTGTTATGATGACAACACGATCCCGTGCAACTAGTGAAATGATGGCTAAGGTTCCCGAGTTACAACATAAAATGGGATCTTTATCTGAGGAGGACTCATGGTTATTATTCAAGAAGCTTGCATTTGCACAAAGAAGAGTGGGGGATGACATAAGTGAGCTAGAGCCCATTGGAAGGGAGATAGTTGAGAAATGTAAAGGACTACCTTTAGCAGTGAAGACTTTGGGTAGCTTAATGTGGTCGAAAAGCAGTACAAGCGATTGGCAACATGTGAAAGACAACATAAGGGAGTTGTTAGAAAATAACATCTTGTCAACTTTGAAGTTAAGCTATGATAATTTACCTCCACACTTAAAGAGATGTTTTGCTTATTGTTGTTTGTTTCCTAAAGGCTATGCTATGCAAAAGGATGAACTGACTATGTTGTGGGCGGCAAACTATTTCATTCCACGTAGAGGAGAAAGAGACTTGTATGTGCTTGGGGAAGAAATTTTAAATTGTTTGGTTTGGAGGTCATGCTTCGAAGTTGTTAAGGACAGCAAATACTCTGATGATAGATATAAAATGCATGATTTGATGCATGACATGGCA
Source organism: Helianthus tuberosus (assembly GCA_030545235.1). Classification (NCBI taxonomy): domain Eukaryota; kingdom Viridiplantae; phylum Streptophyta; class Magnoliopsida; order Asterales; family Asteraceae; genus Helianthus; species Helianthus tuberosus. Next base: position 8,468,555 of record CM060352.1, on the reverse strand, counting down.
CAATATGTGATGAAAAATGATTTTTTAGTTATAGAGCCTCTAAGCAAGGAGGTTAGAATCTCAAATGAGGTGATTCATTTGAGCTCATCAAGTCCAGGTTTTCTCTTTTCACCTCAGGAGTTAGCAATGTTAAAATCATTAAGGTCAATATTCATGTTTGGAAAGATGAATGAAGGTAGCATTAGCCAAATTTTCAACCACACGTATGTGAGGGTATTATACTTGTGTGGTATTCTGTCAAAGACATTGCCCGAATCAATTCGCAATCTCAAATATCTGAAATACTTGAATTTATCAGAATCAAAGATAGAAGTTTTGCCTGAGTCAGTTGTTTATCTCCAAAACTTGCAAGTGTTGCTTTTGTATTCTTGTCGGGAACTGCAAAAGTTGCCAGATAATCTGAGATACATGAGTAGTCTTGAATGGTTGGACATCAGTTATTGTCATTCACTCCCGCATTTGCCATTTGGCATCAAACAATTAACTCGTCTCCGGATACTTCCAGAGTTTCCTGTTGGTAATGAGACTGGAGCCAAAATAGGAGAATTGGGGGATCTAGATCTTCTTATGGGGAAGTTGAAGATTTCAGGACTTGAGAATGTTGGAGGTTTAAGTGAGGCCAGGAATGCCAAACTCGAATGCAAAGAAAACCTGTCGGTTTTGGGATTAAGGTGGTCGGACATTTATAAAAGAGAAAGTAAACCAGAAATGCTTGCAAATGATGAGGAGGTTCTTAAGGGACTAGAACCAAATTCGTGTCTGGAGGAACTGAAAGTGTTTTGTTACATGGGAAAGGTCTTTTCTCCAAGCTGGATGGCCAAATTACATAATTTGGTTGAAATCAGATTTTATAGCTGTAAGAGATGTGATCATATTCCACAACTTGGGAGATTACCCAAACTTAGAGTCATTTGGTTGTGGAGCATGGATTCTTTAAAGGGTTTCCATGATGATGACAAAAACATGTTAGAAGACACCAATATGTTTCTTTGTTTACAAGAATTACGCATTTACTTGTGTCCGAATTTGGTTTCCTTGCCAAGTAACCTTCCAAATCTTGAGGTGTTAAGGTTAGTAAAGTGCGATAAATTACCTTCTCTACCAGATAAGATTCAAAGTTTCAAGAATATGAATAACCTTGTGATACTCGGCTGCAAGCTTTTAAATAAAAGACTTGAAGAAAAGAATTGTGAAGATTGGGCCAAAATTTCCCACATTCCCAATATCAGAACAAGATCTCCATGGTAACGTATTTGTTTCTTTATTCCTCTTTTTTTTATTGCATTGCAATTAATTTCCGTAAGATGTTTAAGTTGTTATATGGTCTTGGTGTTCTTTTTCCGTTATATATCATTATTATAGTCGTAGAGTGGAAAAAATATTCAAAATTCATACCATAATAACATTTTAGTAAGATAATTAACTTCATGTACAATATAGTAATTACAAAATATTATTCACCTTTTCAAATGACATCCACACATGACTTCTTCAATATCATCATACTCAGTAAATCCCACCAATAACAAAGCTTAGGTAGGGTCTGAGGAAGGTAAAATGTAGACAACCTTATCTCTACCCGTTAGGAATAAAGAGACTGCTTCCAGTGAGACCCCCGGCTCGATAGTAGTTTTGCATCAAGCCTTGGACATAAGGCACATAACACTCAACAATCAAGACAAAAACCGATTAGTGCATGTACTCCCTTGTCTTTCGGCTATCAACGCCACCACATGATGCATGATTAACCATCACATCCCCCTCTTTTAACGTTATTTACACGAAATTAGTAAAATAACGTTAAAATTAGTGCACTTTCACTTTTGCCCCCCGAGCGTCCACACATATATACATTATACGCTCATACCCCCAGCGGGGCGTGACATGACTTCTTCAATATCTCTTTCATTATACGTCATTGCTGACAAAGTTAATGATGTTTGATTATGGCTAACAAAAGTTCATGAAATTCTTTTTTCATTTAGGTACAAGCAAGATGAAGATGAAGATGAAGATGAAGATGAAAGTGGTTGGTGAGGTTAAAGGGATTTGTGTCTTGCTCATGGTGTGTAGATTTTATGTTTCGGTTTTATTGTTACTTTTGTTTTAGTTAAATGGATCTGTGGTATGTTTATGTATACGAGACAAACTGAGATGTGGCTTGTGATTGTTTTGTATTTGGAGTTCTGTCTGTATGTTGGTGAACCTGTGCTAGTCACTGGCTAGCAGGTTTGGTTTGTTTTCAATAAAGTTTTGGTTGGTCGTTAAAAAAATAGTAATAATAAAGTTGGGTGATTACGTATCATACCAAATATAGTATCCAGTATATATCATCCGATGTATTTAAATCATTAGTGATCCCACTACTTAAAATTAAGAAACGTAATACAAAAGGCTGGTTTAAAACAACGGGTAGAGGAACTGACTTGTTAGGGTGGTGGCAGGGGTGTACTCAGCAAAAAAAAAATTATTTGCAACGCATTTCCTATACATCCCCCGAGAAGTTGCAACACATTTGTAACAAAATATTTATAAAATAAAAAAAAAAAACTGGAAAATTTATTTTTTTCTTGAAAAAAACTTGTTTTTTTCTTCTGAAAATTGCATAAAAATCAGCAAAAAAAATACACAGAAAATATTAATAAACATGTTTAAAATCACCGTACTCGAAAATAGTACATTACGCCATTTCTAGTATTTCTATACCACAAAACTAACAAACGTTTAACGTGCGTATATGTCTAAAAAGATAAGCAAATGCTAACTAATTACGAGGAGGACGCCAATTCTTCATAAAGTCTTGTAATTCTCTTTCACGGTTTCATTTATGTGTTATTGGAGGTCTTCTCTCGCTTTTCTCTCACTTTCAAGATGAACTCTAAGATCTTCCCTCTCCTTCGTCTCAGTTTTGAGGCGAGCTTCAAGCTTTGCCAGTTGTGTTCGCATTGCTTGTGCCTAAAAAATTGTTAAAAGGTATAATGAAATAAACAATACATCAATGACCCAATATCTGACCGGTTTCACAAGTTTAGTAAGCATGCTAATATCAGTAAATTTTGGTATCTATTGTATTCTGAATTTACTTTTAGTTAATTACTAAAACCATGTTATTTTAACATAATTTTCAATATAAGAGATAAATAACAAAAATCTAAACCTGCTAACCAACCCAAATAGACACCATCTAAACTTGGTCCCAAATTCACTAACCAAACAAAACCCAACCAGACAAACCATACCCTAACCCTAAGCCACTCAACCAGACCGTAACCATACCAACCTATGGAAGTTCAAACTGAACACCAGGTCCAATATACACTCTAAATTCCTAACTTCATTGTGGCTTCATCAATTTCAAGCTAAACCTATACATGTCACTGGAGCAATTAGATCAACATAACAAATATCTTGATTACGAAAATGATACCTCTTCTATGGATCGTTGGTACTCAACAGATGATGGTGCACACCCACTAGAAGAGGATTATGTCCTACTCACCATGTAATGCGGATCTGAAGATCCTACCCCAAATACCCGGGTGGTCCTATGACCTCCTGCCTGCTGCTGTGCTGAATGCGGTCTATAAAAACTAACCTAATCTAGACACCTTAGTTTTAAATTTATAAACTAGGACTCTCTAAATGCTAGACCACCGAAAGACAAGTGTACCTATCGTACATAGTAAAGCCTAATGAAGTCCGAGTATCGAACCCACGAGACACTAGCGACGCTAACTAGACTTTGACTCAACTAATTACTTAACTGGTTTATTTGGATTTTGAGCTTTGTAATTAAATAAACTAATATCCTAAATTAACTAACTAAGACGAACTAAGATAATCGAACGACGGGGAACACGAATTTGAAATCAATCAGAAGGAGAAACCACCTAGTCAATGAATCCCTTAGAACATGTAATTAGGGGTGTTCAACGAATCGAATATCGAATTTTCGAATTATTCGAATCGAATTATTCAAATAATTTTTATTTTCCCTTGAATTCGTATTCGATTCGAATTCGATTAAAACTTACCGAATTCGATTCGAATAAAAAACCCAATTCGTATTCGATTAAAAACTTCGAATTCGAATCGAATTCGAATTAATTCGGATTCTTTAAAAACATGTAAAAACCTATCAAAATGAAACATAAGTTTTAAAGCAGCCATATATCACATTAAAAAGTTCTAAATAAAGTACCATAAGTCTAAAATTCAAAACGAGAAGTCGGGAATAACCACTTTACATTACAAGTTAATATTTTTAGGGTTATAAATCTGTTGATAGATTTGTTACTTAGGTTTTAGTTATAGGCCATGTAGTGGGTTTGGTAATGGGTAATAATAAATAATAATGTATAACGTTTATTTGAATTTCGAATCGATTCGAATTTGAAATTATAATTTCGTATTCGATTTACTTGACTCGAATTGAATCGAATTCGAATTCTTTTAATCAAAATGAATTCTTGATAATCGAATCGAATTTAAACGAATTTCGAATTTTTCGAATTCGAAACGAATTCTGAACACCCCTACATGTAATGACTTATGACTTTGATAATCGACTAAAGATCTGATATCTAATCCGACCAACCTCCCGCTAAGGATAATTAAGTCCTATAGTAACTAGTCAGCTCAGAGCGGGACCCCCACTCTCCGGTTCCTAGAAACCGACTATGAAGAAAGTGCTAAGACGGACCGACACGACCTATCGACATCGAATCCCACAACTACTAGAATTAGAAGAGAACCCCCTAACAATCTTTTAGATGTGAAGCTAACCTCAATTTGATACACCGAATATCTAGGAACAACTAAACGCGAATAAATAGAAGAACCCCGAGCTATCGAGCGTTCAAACTGTAACAACTCACACAAAAATGCCCTAAAATGCTCCATAAGTGTAAAACCGAACCCCTATAACATTATTCTATATAAAAATCAAATAAAAAATTTCGAATTTTTCGAATTCGAAACGAATTCTGAACACCCCTACATGTAATGACTTATGACTTTGATAATCGACTAAAGATCTGATATCTAATCCGACCAACCTCCCGCTAAGGATAATTAAGTCCTATAGTAACTAGTCAGCTCAGAGCGGGACCCCCACTCTCCGGTTCCTAGAAACCGACTATGAAGAAAGTGCTAAGACGGACCGACACGACCTATCGACATCGAATCCCACAACTACTAGAATTAGAAGAGAACCCCCCTAACAATCTTTTAGATGTGAAGCTAACCTCAATTTGATACACCGAATATCTAGGAACAACTAAACGCGAATAAATAGAAGAACCCCGAGCTATCGAGCGTTCAAACTGTAACAATTCACACAAAAATGCCCTAAAATGCTCCGTAAGTGTAAAACCGAACCCCTATAACATTATTCTATATAAAAATCAAATAAAACTGAAATTTTGTGCTATCGCGGGCCGCGACCAAGTAAGGATAAGTCTCTCTCGGGCCGCGAGAGACAGATGATGATCCGGACAGGTTGATTGACACGTGTCAACCACGTGTCAAGCCTAGGGTATGACACGGAAGCCCTAGCCGTAGCTAGGGGCGCTCGCGGGCCATGAAGATCTTCCCTAAGGGAGTCGCGGGGCGCGAGGGACTGGCGAAACAGCTATAAATTGAGCTTTCTGTGACATTTCAACATTTGCTCGAAAAATTTCTTCTGTCTCTTATAAATTCTGCTCAAATTAATATAGCGAAGTACCAACACTCTGCTACGATAACGGGGTAATAACTCGATCATTGCTACGGTACTATATCCGATCGATTAAAACCGATCCGATGGATGTTTAAGTGCTGCCTAAATTGGGCTATACTTTGTTATTCGTCGTGAGGGTTTCGATCTTGCGATTATCGTAAACGTTGTATTAAGTTACTAACCTAGTTCGTTTGCATTGTATATTTAATTAGGTTTACCAGCTTAACCAGTAGGCAAGCCTTGACCGTTTAAATCTGCAATGTGAGTCATTCTCTTTTTACCAAATTGCTTTCAAAACCCTACTTGTTTTCAAAGTTATAATTATAGTGATTAAGTCTTTGTAATCTACAATTACTGCCGGTATGTGGGGTTTTGTATACACTACTTGATAAGCTTCACCATTGGACAACGGGTTAGCCAATGTGTGATATGACTGACCATAGTCAAAGATCCGGTCGAGTGACAAATACCGATTTGGGGCAATTGGTTGATATAAACATTGTAATAGCTCTTAATACTGTATATTATAACAATGTGTCTTTTGTATAAATTGAATGCACTCGCCAGTATTTTTCGCTGATCAAATCTTTTTAAAACATGTTTCAGGTAATTTACTGTGAAGAAAAGGAAAAGTGCCGCGTAGCACTCCAGCTTAAATAAAGTGGCTCAGTAAATAGAAATAAACATGTTTTCTGTAATCAGAGGATTTCCCAGTGAAATTCCTTTCTTGTAAATACGGGGTTTGTCCCAAAATTAATAATAAAATAAATCGGTGTTTTTAAAACTCTAATATTATTTTTCTGACAAACGGTCCTGTTGAAATTTCCACTGCCAATTAAATACCGATACCACGGGTTTCTGTCCCGCGGCTTCCGAACCAAGCAAAACGGGTCGGGGGCCGTGACAGAAAAGGTGGTATCAGAGCCATTGGTTTAAGCAGAATTAAGTATTTGAAAAAAAAAAAAAATACTTAAATTAAAGTAGTCGGGGATTTGGTGCTTCTGTGAAATTTAATTGCAATATTTAATTTGGAATTTTGTGTTTCCGTATGTGTGACTAACAGTATGAATGAGTTATCGGAGGCTCTCCAAAACTTGTCGATACATTCCACTGACATGGAAACCACTGAGAACCAGACCGGGTACCAAGCTGAGCCAGATGAACCGATAGTGTTCCAAGCCCAAGAGAAACCTAAGCCAAAGAAAAGAAGGAGGCTTCGGGACTGGAAGAGGGGAAGGAAGAAGAAACCCGCAGCTCAAAAGGTTAAGAAAACGGTCGAGCCAAAGGGAAAAGAGGTGTTGGGAGAAAGCTCCAGTCAGGCTCCGGCTTTACCACCCCGGGAAGAATTAGATAGGAAATTAGCAAACTGCGATATTTTCGGCCCAGCTAATGAAAACCTTGTGAATGTTCCCGTCCAAACTGAACTTCCTATAAACCTGGAACCTGCCATCCCTGAACATATTGTCAACCCACGACCCCTTCCTGATCCAATTGAGGAGTGGTGGACGAATGATTAGCAATTTCAGAATCTCATGAATAATCCAAACCCGTACTACCCACAATTTGAACCTGCCCCCACCACCTTTCCACCTATGAACCCAGAAAATGTTGCTGAGCTACGCGCTACGGCGAAGAGTTGGTGGATGCGGGAAACATAATTCGATTTGTGGGTGAAAACATCTCCTGGAAGTTGATGTGTGCAAAATGCAACATATAAATTACATCAATTGTGGCATAAAACTAACCCTTTTTTAGTACTAATATTGGAAAAAGTGTGCTTTTGTCTTCCTTTTGTATTTTCAGGATTAAATGAGCTCAAATTAACAAAAGAAGCAAAAAGACATCAAAATCTAACATAAATACAAGAAAAGGAACAAGACGTGACATGCCCGACCCCACGACAGCATCTTCCCAAGCAAAACAAGATAACAGAAGACTGAACACGCCCCGTGCTCAGCCAGCACGGGGGCGTGCCCAAGTGTCAGCAGAAAAGACAAAGTGGTAGAAGCTTCTATTGCCCACCACGGGGCCGTGCTCAGCGGACACGGGGCCGTGGTCAACTATTAGATTCGCACAATCCAGGCAAATCTTCATAGTACAAAGATTCTTCTGCACACGGGGTCGTGCTCAGCGGACACGGGGGCGTGGTCAACTAATAAGACAAGCTGCAATAAATGAAGAAAGAGAAGGATGTGGACACGGGGCCATGCCCACTGGATACGGGGCCGTGCCCGAGCTTCTGTTCAGCCTATAAATAGGAGTGCTTGGCTCAAGCTCAAATCATCCCTTGGCACACCACCTCTCTCACACTTCACCCACCACCACCACCATAACACCATCATCCACCACCATCATCCATTGTCCATCATAGAGTGTGTGAGTCGTCTCGGGATCCAAGATTGATCGCAAGAGTTCTTGACAATCAAGGCCATGTTTGCCTAAGTTTCTTACATCACTTGGTGAAGACAAGTGTCTTGTGTAATACTTTTTATTTCTAATCTTTTCGCACTTTTTACTTGGTTTTGTATTAATGACTTTAATAACTAGTTTCTTATGTTGAAGGTGATTCTTCCTTATCGTTTGTCCGTGGTTTCTTGACATTATTTTACTGTCTATATAAAATAAAAGATTTACACCATTCATATCTCCACGGTCTATATGGAGGTAAGTTGGCTACCTGTTCGGGGGTTAAGGGAACGGTTTGGTAAGAGTCTTGCCATTGTTCAGCGTTTAGAGGTCCTGCAATGGACCTGGGTCAAATTTAGTAGGACCTCCTTCAATACTTAACGGTATTGGATGGCGGGGGTCCAAACTCTTTGATCCCCTCATAAGTTAACTACTATTAATACTATAACCCGGCTATTTAGGACTGTATCCCTGCTAACTCAGACTACTTAGTCGAGGGTAACGTCACCTCCAAAAGAGGGGCCTACCATAATATGCATTAATAACTTAATTAATTATCTTTCAATAATCCGACCCTTTAGGATTGTATCCTTGCTGACTCAAACTACTGGGTTGAGGGTAACGTCACCTTCAAAAGAGGGGCCTACTAAAATAACTAAGATAATCTCTTAAATAAGTGCAAAAGTGCGGAAATAATCAAAGGTTACACTATACACTAGTCGGAACCAAGTGATTCATCTTGTCTATCTGTTTTTCTTTTTATTTTTATTTTCAGCATTTTAGTTAGTTTTTGTTGATGCAGATTTTGTGTCCGATGCTTGTCGAATAGATTAGTTTTACTTTACGCTGAATTTGTAATAGTTAGTAAAACGGTCTATCGAACGTGTATAGACCCGCTCGTTTGAAGTGGTCAAACGAGAGGGTTATTCGGTTGACCGTGTGTGTTTGCAAGACAAGGGGTGTGACTATAAATAGAAAACCCTTGCCATTTGCAACACTGGGAGTTTTTAGGAGGTTTGAGACCTCACCGGGAGAGATCACCACTTGGTCTCTCCCCGAATGTATACTTCTTTGGTATTAGTTCGGTTATCATGTAATCGGGCCGATTTGTAATGTTTTACTACCGGATTAATACAAAGTTGTTTGTTTATCATCTCTAATCTCTCCCGTCTTGCACCGATCTCACACGAATCACGGTTTCGGTCCCGAAACTCGGTCCTACAATTGGTATCAGAGCCATGGTGCCCGATTTAGTAAATCTAACCGTTTACTAAGTCACATGTGCTCTAGATCTGTGATTTTCGTGATTTTTGTTCAAGATCTAAAAATGGTGAAAATGGAGAAAAAGACAGATTTGGACCCGAATATTCAGATCTGTGCTGAAACGAGTGTTCGGTTTTATGTTTTTCACCTATATAATCAAGTTATCATCATCAAAAAATCAAAAATACAGTGTTTTCGTCCAGATCTGCATAAGAACAGTCGCTGTGTTCTTGATGTTCTTGGCGGCTGCTTAAAGAAACTAGGGTTTCTTCATACCCCGAAAGATGAAAAAGGTGCTCGAAAGATGATACTTTGGGTCGAAGGGTCCAGATCTGGATCGAAAGATACCAGATATTTTGTGGGAACCCTCAACAATTTCGAAAGATGATCCTTCGTAGATGATCCTTCGAAAGATGATCCTCGAGAGATACCAGATGTATCGAAGAAGAAGAAGGGTCAGTATATCGAAGAAGAAGAGGATTGAAAGTCTGATGTTGTCGGCTGAGATGTTGTCGGCTGAAGTATATTAACTTGAAAGATAAATGTTGCTTGCTGATTGATCAATCGAAGAAGAAGGGGGCTGGGTATCGAAGATGGAGAAGAAGGCAATGATGCCTGTTTTCTTTGAAAGTGGAATCTTTGAAGCTGGGTTTTGAGTTTGATTGAGAAAGAATGGTTGTCGGCTGGATATTTATTTTTGATTTGGGGTTTTGGATGAGAAAGATAATGTCTGTTCTGGATATTGGGGTTGCAAATAAAAAAAAATTTGACAAAGATATGTTGTCAGCTGATGTTTCTTCGTAGAGAAAGAGACAAGAGAAGATGATGGAGGCTGTAAAGATAAATGTCGCAGGTATAAGATGGCTGATAGGGTTTTTGTTTGGACCCACGTTTTTTACTTCACAAGATTGGGCCTATTTCTTTGCTGGGCTACATTCTTTGGGCTGTGAGTGCTTGATGATAGATCTTATGTTTGGGCCTCTTTGAAGTAAACTAATTCAGTAGTGGGACTCTAGTGAAAGACTTTAACTAATTCATTTTGGGCCTTTTTGAAAGTTGTTTTGGATCAACAAAATTCTCTATAAGTTTAAGTGTGGGCTTTGAGTTTTTGTTGCAAATTCAGTTATTATATTTGTAAACAACTAGTTGGTCGGGTGTTCGCGAAGTTGAGTTAAACGGTGCTTCTAACTTTCAACGTCGAATTTGAACGGGTTTGGGAGCGCGCGGGAAAATGCGGCATGATGAAAACAAGAGATGATGAAAACTTGATTTTTGAAAAATGTGGGGTAGTCACGGTTACCGACGCAAACGTCAAATTTTGGTGACTTGACTACTATGGGCCAAAAACAAAACGGTATGTTCACTTCCGCACGTCAATGTTTATGATTGTTATCGGTTATTCGTAAATGTTCGAAAGCATTTTGTTTATTGTCATATTCTCGCATTTGAAAACGAACGTATGAACCTAGAATGTCAATACCGGTCCTAACGAGTTCACAAAGTCTTTGGAGGGATACAAGTCGGATCCTACGGGGTACTAGGCGAAATTTCTTTATCAACTAGAATATGCAACGAAGAAAACCTTTTTGTTTATTGTCATATTCTCGCATTTGGTAACGAATGAATGAACCTAGAATGTCAATACCGGTCCTAACGAGTTCACAAAGTCTTTGGAGGGATACAAGTCGGATCCTACGGGGTACTAGGGGACGTTCTTATTCAACTAGAATATGCAAAGAAGAAAGTCGTTTTCGTGATTTTTCGGAACCGAGAACATTCAATGAAGATTGACGACAGTTCCGCTCAGTGGAGGGAATTGGTGAACATTTGACGACAGTTTCTTTGAAGTGGAGAGAATCTGTTAAGGTTTAGAGATTTTACCAAAGAAATGGGGGGATAAAAAAAATGTTGAATTTCTTCGGTAAATTTCTAAACGCAATCACAGGTGGTAGAGTTTGTGATTTTCTGGTGATACAAACGGTTCGGCGTGGAATGTTTTGCACATACACATATTTGAGGATTTTAATTAATTCTCCAGCCAGCGTGAAGGGTTTTGCACGGAAAAATACAGGTTTCTAAAGTCTACAGTAGTTACAAAAGCGCTGTTCACTGAAGACCTGGGGAATCTTTCTGAAAGCTGATAGTTCAAGACTGAAGACCTGCAGGATTCGGTTTTGGGTTTGATGTTTCTTTGGGATTTTACAGGGATCTGGGGGTAACTCAATTCGTTGAGTTTGCAAACGATGTACTTGGTCAAGCTGACTTCCTGAGTACTGATGCTGAAGATCCGTAGTGCATTACGTGGTCAACTTCACAAAGGCGAGACAATGAGATCTGGATGTAGTTCAACTAAGCATGCTGGTTGAGCTTGCAAGGGATACACTTGGTCTAGCTGACTTTCCTGAGTGTTGATGCTGAAGATTAAAGTGCATTACTTGGTCGATTCCACAAAGACGGTTTACAGAAGACAGTTCACCAGAAATCTCTATCAATGTAGTATGCTTGTATGGAATAGAGTTCTTATGACAAGATCAAGACTTGATGCAGTTCTTAAAGATTGGAACCCTTATCAAATGCCGGTTGGAGTATTGGAAGATCAGCGGAAGATCGGTCAATTGAGGAAATTGCACAACACCCAACACGGATACGCGTACTTTAAGGGGGAAATATTATACAAGGAGCATCAAGATACTACTTACCTGGATCATCAGTCAAGGGGGAATTTGTTAACACAGAGAAGATGAATACTTGACTGAAGATCGATTGCAGTTGCATTTTCAGCATTCGACAGCAACGGACAAGGGGGAATTTGTTGATGCAGATTTTGTGTCCGATGCTTGTCGAATATATTAGTTTTACTTTACACTGAATTTGTAATAGTTAGTGAAACGGTCTATCGAATGTGTATAGACCCGCTCGTTTGAAGTGGTCAAACGAGAGGGTTATTCGGTTGACCGTGTGTGTTTGCAAGACAAGGGGTGTGACTATAAATAGAAAACCCTTGCCATTTGCAACACTGGGAGTTTTTAGGAGGTTTGAGACCTCACCGGGAGAGATCACCACTTGGTCTCTCCCCGGATGTATACTTCTTTGGTATTAGTTCGGTTATCATGTAATCGGGCCGATTTGTAATGTTTTACTACCGGATTAATACAAAGTTGTTTGTTTATCATCTCTAATCTCTCCCGTCTTGAACCGATCTCACACGAATCACGGTTTCGGTCCCGAAACTCGGTCCTACAGTTTTTATTTTTCTTAGTTTAAAACATTTGTTCTAAACTTTTTGATTTGATTAGACGTTGAGGATAAGCCGGTACTAAAAGCTCTTGTGTCCTTGGACGACCTCGGTATTTTGCCAACACTATACTACGCTCACGATTGGTGCACTTGCCCATATGTGTGTTTAGTGTTAGTAAAATATCGTGTTTTATAAATTTAAAACTTGACTAAAAAAGTGTTAAAGGGGCTTAAAATATACACCTAATATATATAACATTTCACACGCATCAAGTTTTTGGCGCCGTTGCCGGGGACACAAGGATTTTAAGAAAGTTAGGAATCAACGGCCTAATCTTTTTTCTTATTTTTCATTTTTTTAGATTTTTTTCTTAATTTTTCAGCTTCTGCAGAACTCAGCACGGGCCGTGCCCGCTGAACACGCCCCGTGCCCAATCATTGGAACTGGCAATCCTGTTTTAAGTCAGACAGTAAGCTGAACACGGGGCCGTGCCCACTCAACACGCCCCCGTGCCCAAGTTTCAGTTACTGAAAACAGAACCGTAAGATCCCGACGGTTGGTAATTTCTGACACAAACATGAGTGATACTGATACTTTTTACTTTCGGCACTCTTATGGTACTATGAGGTGTCAATTATGTGGTGGTAACCATAAATAATTAGAATGCTATTTTCTAAATTATAAACCCCACTATATAGACCCATCATTTCCTAGTATCCTTAAGAGGGGCGAAAGTAAAAATAATCCCTATCTCTCCCTCGAATGCTCCCAACCAGATATTCTAGGAGAAATGCTTCTCGATGAATTATTTCAACTAGAAGATCTAATTATTGATTGGTTAAAAGAACTTAGGAAAGATTTCAATGATCTTTTCCAAGACAATAACCAAGAAGAAGGGTTGGAACCGCATTCAAACAACTTCGTTGTTTCCAACGATACTTCTAACTCTAGCGAGGACTTGAGTGATAGTCGTCCCTGTGTCGATTGTGCCGTGAAGGACTCCCCATCAACTTCGTTTGATGCGTACATAGACCTGAGCGATTCGACATACACCTTCTTTAACGAGAGCCCGAAAAAGGGTTGGACTTGTCCACCTACATATAGCATAGGAATCACCCTCACTGACAACCTCTTGCGCTCTCATCTCAATCTAGAGCAATTAAGGTATCTTAGGCACTTTGGGGTTGTTCCATCCAGTAAGGAACCGCCCGATCCGGAAAAGTTCCTTAAAAAATAGACGCACTTCATAAAACAGCCTTCCGACACGGGGCCGTGCCCAGGTCAACACGCCCCCGTGTCCACCAAAAGATTCCCTTCTGACTTTTGTCAGAATACGGACAAAACGTGTCAGGATCTTGCCTGCACACGGGGCCGTGTCCAGCCGACACGGGGCCGTGTCCAGCATGCTGTCATTTTTTATAAATGCAGCCAAGAATCCTGCACATTTGGACCATCCAGGGACAGAGATTTGAAAGGATTTTCTAACATTCCATCCTAGGTATGTTCTAAAAGAAGGTTCTAACAAACATCTTGTCCTTTCCTCTTTTATCCATTACCTTCTTCTTCATCTTTCTTGCACCAACTACTCCGTTGAAGCTTGATTTCAAGCTTCATTGTGATGATTGTTGAGTTTTTATTCAAGGAATCTTGTTAAAAATAAGTTACACAACATTGTTTTAAGTTATTTTTGTTCAAAAACACTTCATAAGTTGAGAAAATAATTTGAAACTCCAAGATTCCTTGTTCTAAAAATCTGCAGAAAGTTGAACACGGGGCCGTGCTCACTAAGCATGGGGCCGTGTCCGTGGTACTGTTTCATTAAAACAAACTATTTTTGGTATGTTTTCGTAGAATGTCTAGCCAAAACAGTGGAACCTCTTCTGCGCACTTAAGGAACAGTCGACGGGAAAGGAGGCCATCGATTGAAGCAACTCTCATAAGATACGTAATGGCGCTACGTGAGGCCCTTGACGAGATGACTTCGGTGGAGGAGGTTCTCATTGACCGTATAAATTATCTCTCGGTGGGGTTGGAAAACAGTTTTCAAGAAATAAACCTCTTGCACCAGAGGTTAAACATTCTTGTAACACCTCCCATGGAACCAATCCTCCCTCAAGAGGATTGGAACCTAGCACTTGGAATCCAAAATCCTACCGGTTGGGACGACATTTCGGCGGAACCTCCTCTTGAAGAACTCCAAGAAATCCCAGTGGAAGTTGCACCTCCTCAAACCAATGCTCATGAGCCCGCTTTTCTTCTCCCTAGGGAGATTGAAGAGTGGCTCGCTGACGTGTGAGGAACCCATACCCGGAGAAAGAAGTTTGTCAAGCCACTTTTAACCGAGAGATCTATCTTTTCAGAAATTTTGCTAATAGAATAAATAGTAGGCTAGAACTTCTTGGATTGAGATTTCTTGTGTTTCTTTGACCTAACTATCTAATATCTTAATTTTAGGACTATTATGTAATTCTCTATGACTAATGAATGATGGTTTTAGTTAATTTGGTGTTTGGGATGGTGTTGAAATGAATAAAACACACTTGAGATGACAAAGGATACAAGGGAAACTTGAACCAGCACCCCATGCAGGAAAACAAGACCGTCCGACAAAATTCTTCGATTACAGTAAGTTCGGCACGGGCCGTGTCCGCCCAACACGGCCCCGTGCTGCACAGTCTGCAGAAAAAGACCCAGTTCAGGTAACTGGACACGGGCCGTGTTCACCCAACACGCCCCCATGTCCAGGCTTCTGTTTCTCTTGATTTAATTTTGTTACTGGCACTTGAACACGGGGCAGTGCCCGGATAACACGGGGCCGTGTTCAGCGCCCAGTAACACAAAATTTTGCTTTTTACACCTTTTTACACATTCAATCAACCTAAAAACTTATTTTTGGGACACATTGAGGACAATGTGTAATTTAAGTGTGTGGGGGGGGGGGGATGCTAAAACCTTGAATCTTGCAAGTCCTAAATACAAGCCTTACACAAAACTCTATTGGAACCGCTAATCACCCCAAATTTTTTCAAATTTTTTTCATTTTTTTTACTTGTCTAGGTTTAACTCGGGAAATTCAAGTTCTCAAAAAGGTTATATTTTTACGAATTTACAACCGATAGCGTCGTGATAAAAAGAACCAACATAAGAAAATTATGAAAAGGCATGGCAAACTTAGTTAAAATTTGATTATATATACTTGATCACATAAAAACCCATTCCCACAAAAGTGAGTTTTGAGCCTATATTTGAGCATACAAATACATATCATTAGACTAAATGCTCATTTTTCGTTTCTTGTGTGAATAGCCGCTTGGTTCTTACGACTCTAGAACTTGCCATGATGATACATTCCCGGTCCTTACCAACTTAAACCCGAGTAAGTAAAAGATGGAGGCATTAGGACTAATTTTTTTTATTTCTACACCATTATTTTTTTTTACGACCTACCCAAAATCCCCCTAGTTAACCCCTTTGAGCCTAAACCTTTTCATTTCATAACCCAAACAAACACCCTTTTTACCCACCAAAACCTTTTTCATTTTTAACCCTTTGTTTTAGTAACTAGCTCGGTTTCTCATATGACTTTCGTAAAAAAAAAAAAGTTGATTATGAAGCAAAAGCAAATAAACAAACAAGTTTATCAAAAATGACTTTGTTTGAAAAATAGCTTCATAAAAATAAAAATGGAAAAATAGAAAGTCTTACGAAAACCGACGCTTGTTACGCTTTTCGCCCTTTTTCTACTAACCACTAACCCAACCACCTACCTGTAACCCAAGCCTAACCCTTCACCCACAAAGTCCCCTTGATATTTACAAAGGTATATAAGTTAAAAAGGAGGAGGATTGATTGCTTGGCAAGCCTATGGTAGGAGTAAGTTCCATGCCGCTCTCGAGTGATCCACAAAAATACATTTCCGGCCGAGTGTTGAGTGATCCCCGTGAGGTATGTGAACTTGTATATAAATAAAATTTTAAAGAGGCATGTTATGCCCTAATAAGTAATTTATCTTATGAAAAGTTTTAAATAAATCATGACGAATAGGATTGTAAATAAATAAAAATAAAACTAAATAAAGAATCTTGGAAATCCCGACACTCTATGACAAGCCCGAAACCTTCTTTTCTACCCATTCCATTTGGGAGTGTAATAGCCACATATTAAAGAGTTTTGCTTGAGGACAAGCAAAGATTCAAGTGTGGGGGTATTTGATGTGTGCAAAATGCAACATATAAATTACATCAATTGTGGCATAAAACTACCCATTTTTTAGTACTAATGTTGGAAAAAGTGTGCTTTTGTCTTCCTTTTGTATTTTCAGGATTAAATGAGCTCAAATTAACAAAACAAGCAAAAAGACATCAAAATCTAACATAAATACAAGAAAAGGAACAAGACGTGATATGCCCAACCCCACGACAGCATCTTCCCAAGCAAAACAAGATAACAGAAGACTGAACACGCCCCGTGCTCAGCCAGCACGGGGGCGTGCCCAAGTGTCAGCAGAAAAGACAAAGTGGTAGAAGCTTCTATTGCCCACCACGGGGTCGTGCTCAGCGGACACGGGGCTGTGGTCAACTATAAGATTCGCACAATCCAGGCAAATCTTCATAGTACAAAGATTCTTCTGCACACGGGGTCGTGCTCAGCGGACACGGGGGCGTGGTCAACTAATAAGACAAGCTGCAATAAATGAAGAAAGAGAAGGATGTGGACATGGGGCCGTGCCTACTGGACACGGGGCCGTGCCTACTGGACACGGGGCCGTGCCCGAGCTTCTGTTCAGCCTATAAATAGGAGTGCTTGGCTCAAGCTCAAATCATCCCTTGGCACACCACCTCTCTCACACTTCACCCACCCACCCACCACCACCATAACACCATCATCCATTGTCCATCATAGAGTGTGTGAGTCGTCTCGGGATCCAAGATTGATCGTAAGAGTTCTTGACAATCAAGGCCATGTTTGCCTAAGTCTCTTACATCACTTGGTGAAGATAAGTGTCTAGTGTAATACTTTTTATTTCTAATCTTTTCGCACTTTTTACTTGGTTTTGTATTAATGACTTTAATAACTAGTTTCTTATGTTGAAGGTGATTCTTCCTTATCGTTTGTCCGTGGTGTCTTGGCATTATTTTACTGTCTATATAAAATAAAAGATTTACACCATTCATATCTCCACGGTCTATATGGAGGTATATTGGCTACCTGGTCGGGGGTTAAGGAAACGATTTGGTAAGAGTCTTGCCATTGTTCAGCGTTTAGAGGTCCTGCAATGGACCTGGGTCAAATTTAGTAGGACCTCCTTCAATACTTAACGGTATTGGATGGCGGGGGTCCAAACTCTTTGATCCCCTCATAAGTTAACTACTATTAATACTATAACCCGGCTATTTAGGACTGTATCCCTGCTGACTCAGACTACTTAGTTGAGGATAACGTCACCTCCAAAAGAGGGGCCTACCATAATTTGCATTAATAACTTAATTAATTATCTTTCAATAATCCGACCCTTTAGGATTGTATCCTTGCTGACTCAAACTACTGGGTTGAGGGTAACGTCACCTTCAAAAGAGGCGCCTACTACAATAACTAAGATAATCTTTTAAATAAGTGCAAAAGTGCGGAAATAATCAAAGGTTACACTATACACGAGTCGGAACCAAGTGATTCATCTTGTCTATCTGTTTTTCTTTTTATTTTTATTTTCAGCATTTTAGTTAGTTTTTATTTTTCTTAGTTTAAAACATTTTTTCTAAACTTTTTGATTTGATTAGACGTTGAGGATAAGCCGGTACTAAAAGCACTTGTGTCCTTGGACGACCTCGGTATCTTGCCAACACTATACTACGCTCACGATGGGTGCACTTGCCCATATGTGTGTTTAGTGTTAGTAAAATATCGTGTTTTATAAATTTAAAACTTGACTAAAAAAGTGTTAAAGGGGCTTAAAATATACACCTAATATATATAACACTTCACACGCATCAGAAGTACGATGAACGGGAATTCCACTTTTGAAGACGATTAACCATAAAATAGGTGTTTTGTGTAATAATAATATATGAAAAAAATATATAAAATAATAATAATAATAATAATAATAATAATAATAAAATAATGCATAATAATACTAATATAAATATCACTTAATAAAATAAAACATCTGTAAATATGTGGTTTGTACGAATGCATATATATATAGAAACGGGATCAGGAGAAAACGCTCAAAAGTGTGAGAACGGTGAGAACGCTTCCTGGCCCAACACGTGTCACGCCGCTTAGAAAAGGGCGGAGGGGCTTTTTTGTCCTTTCATCTTCTGCTTTTCCAGTTCCGCTTTTCCCCATATTGTTTTAATTTTTGGTTTTTAAGATTTTTGGCGTTAACCAAATTCTATAATTAATGGCGTTTTAATGGTTTCATTGTATTAACATTTTGGCGTTTATGGCGTTTATTCAAATCGTATGCCATTGGAACCCAGGGGGCAGGAAATCTATTTGAATGACGTTTTTCAAGGGGTTTTAAACAAGATGTTCCATTGTTCTATTATTTTTTATAAACATTTTGGCGTTTGTGGTATCTTGGCGTTTTACTATTGTTAGATTATATTTCAACCACAGGAAAAAAAATACAAGCGAAGAAAATAAATTAAAAGTC
This sequence comes from Helianthus tuberosus, assembly GCA_030545235.1. Taxonomy (NCBI): domain Eukaryota; kingdom Viridiplantae; phylum Streptophyta; class Magnoliopsida; order Asterales; family Asteraceae; genus Helianthus; species Helianthus tuberosus. Next base: position 8,449,271 of record CM060352.1, on the reverse strand, counting down.
ATAATCGGATCTCTTTTCACAATCTTCATCGTCATCAGTCTCTCTCTTCTTTAATAGTACAAGAACTGTAACCAAATATATGGCGTTTTATGTAAAACTTAACAAACCCATCGGTTTGATTATTTTGCCTGCTCGTCTGTTGAACTGGCTTTTTTTTGTGGATGTTTGGGGACATAGATCTATGACGTGTGAGTGGGTTTTTCGTTTTTTCTTTATCTGGATCTTCATCTTTATAATCAACCCACTCTTCAGTGTCATTGATCTCTTCTCCTCATCCAAACCTTCGTCAAGAACAAAAAATACAAAATGCCATATGACTGGCATTAGTATCTTTTTCTTGAATTTTTGTCCATCTCATGCAGCAAAATCTTTCTGAGTTACTCCTCTCTGATAACAATTCATTCATTGAAACTTCACGAAGAACAATTCTGAATATCCAAGAAAGCATATTAGCCATCTTTGATTTTTTTATTTTTTGGCGTTTTACAGTGAGTGGTATTAAGTAGTATTGGCGTTTGTTTTTTTGGTTTGATCAAATGGAAGTTGCTGAGACGTATCATTTTATAGGATGTCTTTTTGGCGCCTAAGTTAGGCGGTGCATTATTATAATAAAGTATTCGTCTTTTCAGTTACTGTTTTGTAATTATTGTTTTTTATAAGCTTTATCTCTGAAGTCTGTAACACGTCCCATCTTTCAAGTTTGGCGTTTTAGATTCTAATATAATAAATTTTCCCTATCTTCAGTATTACTGATATGTATTTACTGTTTCTAGTTATATTTTCAAGTTTGCTTTTTATTTTTTATTATTTTTTTGGGTTTTTTATAATAATTTTTCAAAGTAATTTTATTATAGTTTGGGAGTTTTTTGGGGGCGTTTAACGGGATGATATCGTTTAAACAAGCATTTTTGGCTGTTTTGGCGTTTTTATTATATATGGCGTTTTTATTATATAACAATCAACTGAAAAGGAAAATAAAAAAAGAATACATAAACAATTGATCTTCCAAATCTTCACTGTCACCAGTCTCTTTCTTCTTTTTTGAATCATGTTAACTGGCTGGTTCGACTTTCGTATGATTCATTTTGTTTTTTTTTTTTGTTTTTCAAGTAGTTTTTTGTGTGGCTGTTTGGAAGCACACAGTCTGACATCAGCATCTTTTTCTTGAAGATTTGTCCTTATCATGCAGCAAAATGTTATTGAGTTTAGACCCTTCAGCCCACAATCTTGAATTTTTACAATCAACGATGTTTGATTTTTTTAACTTTTTTGGCGTTTTACCGATAAAAAGAACGCCACGAAATAAGAGCACCTTAAACCTCAAATTTTGATCACGCTAAAATCAATAATGTTTTGCTGTATGAGATGGACAACATTGTTAATACTCGGTTAAGAAAGATAACTGACCATGTTGTCCACCCCATACAGCTAAACTTTATTGACAACAAACCTCAATAATGTTTTTGTATGTTTTGGCGTTATAAATTGGATGGAAGTTGAGGATAAGTAAATAAGATTTTACTCAATGAAATGGACAATATCCTCACTTAACTATTTTGTCCATTTCATTGAGCGAAATCGTACTGACAACCAAACTGAATTTCAAAAAAACGTTTTGGGTTAGAAGATATTTGATGTTTGGGTTTTTTGGCGTTTCTAAGGCGAATGGGATATAATAAATATGGCGTTTGGGTTTTTGTGTGTGTTTTTAATTGAAGGTCTGAGATGTTGTATATATAAGATTTTTTGGCGTTTTTTTTAGGCGGGATTTTACTATAATTAAGTTTGGCGTTTTATATCTAATGGCGTTTTACTTAGAATGGTCTGTGATTTTTGTTTTTGGCGTTTTATTTCATGAGATGGCGTTTTGTGTGGAGAAGTCAAAAGACCCTTTTACCCTTAATGAAGCGTGTCCACGTAATAAAATTGATGTTATTTGCGAAAACGCCATCGCGCCAATCTAGTCTATAAATTGTTTTGATCGGACGATCGATAAGCGTTCTCACCGTTCTCACACTTTCTACTGTTTTCTCTAAATCCCAACCCTATATATATATATATATATATATATATAATCTAAACGTCGCAATGATCGACAATTTTGGCTATATGTGCTGACTAAGTCTGTGTTTGTGATTGCAATGTTTTGTTTATTTGCTATCTATTTGTGTGATATTAATCAGTGTATATTGTCAATAATTCAGATGGCAAACGCAGTAAATCAATCGGCAAACGAAGTAAATCACTCGGAACAGAATAACTCCCTAAATAGAGAAGATATAGAAAACATAGTTGCTCAGGGTATAGCCAATGCTATCCCAGCAATCATAGCAGCCGTTAAAAATACAGTCGAACCTTCCAAAGCCGATAATAGCAAATGCTACCGTGATGATAATTTCAGTTATAGCGTGAATGGAGGCAATAATAATATAATTCAAGCCCCATCACCTAAAAAGATGAAAGTTGTAACAACTGGTTGTACTTATAAGGAATTCCTAGCCTGTAAGCCAACCGAATTCGCAGGCAATGAAGGAGCACCCGCTGGACTACGATGGCTAGAAAAGACAGAAGCTGTTATCAAAATAAGTAAATGCAGACGAAGACAAGGTGATGTATGCTTCCAACCTGTTCAAAGAAGAAGCATTAGAATGGTGGAATACGATGCTACAAGCTAAAGGAAGCGACATGGCTTATGCCATGAGTTGGGAGGAGTTTAAGGAACTGATAGAAAGGAATTTTTGTCCTTCCTACGAAAAGGAACAAATGGCAAACCAGTTCCTGAACAACAGGATGGTGGATGTTAAGTGCCATGAGTACACGTCGAAATTCTTCGAGTATGCAAGAATAGTAACGACTCTGGCCTCGCCAGAACCTGTACTTATTTCTCGCTATATTTGGGGATTGATTAGCGAAATCCGCGATATAGTCAAGGCCGCTAGACCTCGGACTATCGACGATGCAATCGAATTGGCCAATACCTTGACTGACGGATTGGTTCGTACAAGGGAGGATAATAGGAAGAAGGAATTGGCTTAGAAGATTACCCAAGGTTTTTGTTCGGGTAATAATAGTAATCAGAAGAAAAAGGGAGCCGAGCAGTCTTCCGCACCGCCATTTTGCAGAAACTGTAAAAGGAAACATTTTGGAAAATGTAAGGAATACTGCAATTTCTGCAAAATACCGGGTCACCGAGAGGAAGAAATCTAAGATCTGCTACAATTGTGAAGAGGCAGGCCATTTTAAGCCAAATTGCCCTAAATTAGCCAAGAAAGCTGATAACAAAGCTAAAGCGGCAGACAGAACTAACAAGAAGAACATAAGAGCTTTTCAGCTGACAACGCAAGAGGCAAATCTAATTTGTAACACCTGGCTTTTCAGGCCGTACCGTACAATTGTAACACGTGTTGTGAATAGATAAAAGGTTGTATTTGACTGATTATGATAGTTATTTGTGGAATTTAATGAGTTGGTAAACTTTAACTTTGGTAAAAATTATGTTGGCAACGGTAAGATAAACGCTTATCGCGTAACGGTTAAAATGCGAAACGAACGTCGGTGACCACCCGCTCAGTGTTAAAATCCTAAAAATAGTCTGTTATGATTAGAATATTATTTTAATCCTATTCGTGAGGAAAAATAAATTAAAACGCTAAGAAACTCTATTTTTCGAGTTTAAGCGCGTACCGCGCGATGCAGCGCCTGTATCGACAAAATACTGTCAACACAGCCTGTCAAGGCAACTGATAATAATTTTAGTAATAATTTGATGGGTCTATTCCTTTAGAATGATAAAAATAAATAAAAACGCATAAATCCTTATTTTTTCGATTCTAAGCGCGTACCGCGCAGCACAGCGCGCATACTGCCAAATACCGATAACGTAGCCAGTCCAGGCAAACAAAATATTGTTCAATAATATTTTGGTGAGTTTATTTTTATAGAGTGATAAAAATAATTTAAAACGCACAAAAACGGGATTAAAACGCTGGATAAAATACCCAGTATCAAGTAAAATACCAGTTTTTACTATATAAACATGTTTTCTGTAATCAGAGGATTTCCCAGTGAAATTCCTTTCTTGTAAATACGGGGTTTGTCCCAAAATTAATAATAAAATAAATTGGTGTTTTAAAAACTCTGATATTATTTTTCTGACAAACGGTCCTGTTGAAATTTCTGCCGCCAATTAAATACCGATACCACGGGTTTCTGTCCCGCGGCTTCCGAACCAGGCAAAACGGGTCGGGGGCCGTGACACAAACTATCAAACAACGCCTAGAACAGACCTAGCAATCCCAAATCATATTTCTAATCATCAAGATTGGATGCACACCATAACCTAGCTGATCTCATTAACTTGGTCACCTTGGATTATTTCTAAAACCAAACTCTAGATCGAGAACTCGGAATAAACGACCTATAAGTGACCAAAATATGTCTAGGGTGAATTTCTTCTTCATATAATTAGTAAACGCGGAATCCAAATGAATACAACAAATATTGAAGTAATCATGAGTTGGGAAGCACCCAAGACTCCTAAAATCCGTAGTTTTCTAGGGTTGGTTGGTTATTATAGAAGGTCCATTAAGAACTTCTCGAGAACAACTACTCCCCTAACTGCGTTGACTCACAAGAATGCTAAATTTGACTGGGTGCCAAAGCAAGTAAGAATCCTTTAGAGATTCTTAAACAAAAGCTGAGTAATGCCCTGTATTATCATTACCGAAGGAATTGAAGACTTCATGGTTATTGTGATGCTTCGCACACAGGATTAGGATGTGTATTGATGCAAAGAGGCAAAGTGATTGCCTATGCGTCACAACAACTTAAAGTGCATCAAAAGAATTGTACCACCCATGATTTGGAACTAGGTGTTGTAGTATTCGCACTAAAGTTGTAGAGGCACTACCTATATGGTACGAGGTGTATTATATACACAGATCATAAAAGTCTCCAGCTTATTTTTAATCAGAAAGATTTAAATATACGACAACGCCTTTAGATGGAGACATTAAATGATTACAAATGTGAGATTCGTTATCATCCGAGCAAGGTTAATGTTGTTTCCGACACCTTGAGCCATAAAGAAAGAATCAAACCATTGAGGGTTCACGCTAAAAAGATTGAACTTCCAACCATTTCAAATGAGAAACTGATTGAAGTTCATAAGTAAGCCTTATTATAGTCAAATGCTTCTAATGAAGGATTAGGTAGAACTATTGATCAGTTAACACCTGAAAATGATGGGATTCAGAAATTTAATAATAGAATCTGGGTTCCCATCTTTGAAAGGACTCAGAGATCTGGTTCTCCAGGAATCACATAAATTTCAAATATTCAGTCCATCCTGGAAGAGATAAAATATACAAGGATTTGAATAGAAATTATTGGTGGATGGGCATGAAGAAGTCCATAGCCACCTAGGTAACTAAATGTCTAACATGTTTGCAAGTAAAAACTGAACATCAGAAACCGTCAGGTTTCTACAACAACTTGAAATTCACACATGGAAATGGACAATGGTAACCATGGACTTGATTACCAAGGACATAATTTTTGTTTTAGGTAAAATGACCATGGAAATGGGAAACGCTAACTGATGTTAACTTTTTAATTAACTTTTAGGTAAAATACAATTTTACCCAAAGGACGCAATTTTAAGTTTATTTATAAAGGAAATAACCTGTAATTTACATAAAAATTTTTCTTTTCTTTTCTTTTCTTTTCTTTTATTTTCTTTCTTTTTATTTTATTAAATTTATCACTATTATTTTAGTGATTACTTTAAAATTTTCTTAATTCATTAATTAACATTTTTTTAATAAAATATGTGTTTTGGTAAGTTATTTATTTTTGTTTGTTTGATTAAATTATTCAATTTTTATTCTATAAATAATATAACTTTTATACTATGTTTTTACATAAACTGTTAGTGTGACCGAGTTATATTTTTTAATCACTTTTACAATTATTTATTAGAAAGAAATTTACATCAAAATATTGAAAAAATAAGCGTATTACGAAAGCTCGGTTTAAACTATGATGTTCTATAAATTTTGGAATTTTGTAACGTCATTTTTAAAACAACTAGTTGTTTAAGACGTGTTACACAATGTTCGACATACACTCATCTCAAAATACAACATTGCAGCATGTTTTTTTATCCATGTTTAACTCGATCGTCATAACGCGCTACCGACATGCTTGTTTTCCCCATATTTTGGTGTAAATTTCGTTCCAATAACATATAATAATTGTAAAAGTGATAAAAATTAACCCGATCATACCAACGTCTTATGTAAAAACATAGTATAAAAATTACAGTGTTTGTAAATTAAAAAGAGCAAATAATTTAATCAAACAAAACAAAATAAATTATAAAACATAGATTATTATTATTATTATTATTATTATTATTATTAATAGTAAAATAATGAATTAAGGAAATTTTAAAGTAATCGATAAAACAGTAGTGATATATTTGATAAAATAAAAAGAAATTAAAGAAATAAAAAAAATAAAAGAAAAGAACTTAAGTAAATTACAGGTTATTTCCTTAATAAGTAAACTTCAAATTATGTCATTTGCGCAACATGGTAATTTTACCTTAAAGTTAACTAAAAAGTTAACATTAGTTAGCTTAAAGGACAAACTACGTGCAATTTAGAAATTAAAGGACATTTTGCGTGTTTTTAAAGAAAAAGGACAATGAGTGCAATGTAGTGTGTATATATATATATATATATATAGGATTAGATTCAAGAGTGAACACCCCCCCTCAGTTGTGTGAACTGTGTGAACTCATCTTAGCCCTTGATTTCTATGATCTTGAGATTTAGATGAGTGGTATGATGGTAATTATGTGGTTAATTTTTCCCATTTAATTAAATACAATAATGGTATATGTGTAATTTTCATCTTAAATTGATTGCATAAATCATGTTCTCTCTCATAAATTAAATAGGAAAGTAATTTTATAAAAAAAATTAGATTTAAATCATTATCTTAATAGTTGAAATCAGTTACATATTTCCCGTTTTAATTCCTTATCCATAATATCTTTTGTATTTTAAAATAATTATCCTTGCTCTGTTGAAATGCGATGTACACATGTGTATTCTGATTTGCCCTGTTTTTAATGCGATGTACACATGTGTATAGCGTCTGTTTTTGTGATATCTCAGAATTTTTTTTCTGTATTGAATGTTTGATGTACACTTGTGAATTACTGTAGACATATGTACGATGCTGAGTACACATACGTACTGTTCTATTTGTATCCAAGTACACATGTGTATACCTTAGAAATATGAAGGTTACATGGATCTTAAAAATCAAAATTTGAATTATGGTGATGAAATCTGAAAAATAAAATTGAAATAAAAGATATTGTGGATAATGAATTTAAAATAGGAAAGATATTATGGATAACGAATTAAAATAGGAAATATGTAACTGGTTTCAATTATTAAGATAACGATTTAAATCTAATTTTTTATAAAATTACAATCCTACCCTTAACAATTAAAAAGGAAATCAAGGGTCCAGATGAGTTCACACAGTTCACTCTTGGGAGGTTGTTCACTCTAGAACCCTACCCTATATATATAATAGAGGATAGTGTGTGTAATTTACTCAAAAGTTAACTAAAAAGTTAACATCAGTTAGCATAAAGAATAAAGAGTGTGCAAAACTTAGAAATTAAAGGATATTATGCGTGCTTTTTAAAGACAAATGAAAAAGAAAAGGATAATTTATGTAATTTAGTCATAATCTTATCACAACATAATTATTTATGATAAATCTATATTTATATTAAAATATTAATAAAAATTATTATATTATATTACAAACTGAGGCGTACGAAATATAATTTTATCACGAATAAGCAGCTTAGTTTGTGATAAAATTTGTTACAACCCGAAATTTCAAGAGTCTTTCCATGTACTGTTCCAAACCCTTATGTTGTGTTTTGATGTAACCAGTGTGTACGCTATTTAAATAGTGAATGTATTTGATTATATATGAACGGTTATGAGTTTATGTGTTATGTGAAGTGTGTATGTCCGTATAAATTCCGTTGCATGAAATTATTGGGCCTCACACCTTTGTTCCGTCCGCTCTCGGCCCACATGAAACCCGAGCATGGGCCCGACCCTCCGCATCAGCGCATACACCCTAGAGTTGGTGTATGGCTTCCTTGATCTCTTAACTAAAACAACATTTGCAAACCCTACTTTCTTCTCCCTCACGATCCGATGGCAGCCCCTCTTATACGATCGAAGCTTTCTCTCGGCCCTAACACCTTCCTCAACATCTTGTAATCTGGTTAGTGTATTCTTATGTGTTAATTCAATTACTTGTCGGGTTGTGCGATTGTGTTTCGATTGTTTTGGATTTGCATGAATCATCATAATAGTTGCACTATTAGAAATCGATAGATAACATGATTGAAATCGATAACTGTTGTGCATGAGAATTGAATTATAGAAATGTAGGGTGTTGTGAATATAATGACTACTTGATGATGATCATGAACTAGGATTTCACAATGATTGATGTTCGATTGTAACAGACTAGAAGTAATCTGTTAATGTTTGGGTGTGTATATTGATGTTTGCTATTGTGTGATGACGATGATGATTGTGTTAATATTTGTTGTTAATCATTGAAGGTGCGATTAGTGTTTGTATAATTTAAGGATGTGTAACCGTTTTGATCCATGATTGGGGTGGGATGAATGGGAAATTGTGTTTGCTAAAATTAAGGGGAACAGTTGACTGGTCCAACTACACGAGTTGGATCACACAATAGATTCGGGGTCGCACAAGAATGTGTGATCGCACAGCTCCACTCCAACCGCACAAGCATCTGGGCTTCATGAGTTGTTTGGGCCGCACAGCCCAAACCCAATCGCACAAGAGGTCCTGGATCGCACAAGAGGTCCTGGATCGCACAAGTGATTCTGGATCGCTCAAGTGCATTAGGCCTGAATAGTCTTGGGCCGCGGATCAGGGTCTGATCGCACAAGTCAGGCTGATCGCACAAGTCCTTTGGGCCTCTTGTTACATGGGTCTGTTATACCTAATGGGCCGCACAATGTTAAGATTGGATTACATGTTATGGCATTGCACCATAGGGAGTGTGTGATCGGAATACTGTTTGCTTATATGCGTATGAAATGTAAATCATGTATACTTGGTGTAAAATGCTAGATTGCGTGCATGGATAAGTAATTTGCATACAAACTGATTGAGTATGTGTAAACGTTACAGGCTTTGATTGATTAACTTGAACGTGTAATTTGTCTTACCGAGCAAATCTAAGGTGAGTTCACTGCTCTTTTTCAAGCATGCATCTTGGGGAGGGACATCTGGTAAATATTATGGGGAAATACTGGGTAAATGGGTTTAACTGGAACATTAAACTTGGGATGTTGGTTAATACACTCATATCAATCACTTAAGTCCCATCATATACCGAATTAGTTGCCGGGGAGGCAACGGGGTTATTAGTTGGTAGCGCTATTAGATTTGGCACCCTCACACCGTACCGGGGAGGACGGCGTGAACTAATTACCTTAACCACTCAACCAATGTTTGATAGAGCATTGGGGAAGGGCAAACAATCTGGAGCCATCTTGCGGTACTCGAGTCATTAACAACATTGTATTTTTTAAATGCTTTAAACTTATACTGGGGAACTAAACGTTTTAACAAACTTTGAACTCACCAGCGTTATGCTGATACAGTTGTCTGCATGCTTGCATGACGTTAGGTACATGGAATTGGAACTTGCTATCTGGGAGTGCTGGAGTGGTCATGGGTCGAGCCTCTTGGTTACACATGACATGTTTATTGGTTTCGTACATTGGTTTTGAAACAATTGAATAACAATTTACTTTATGCTTCCGCTGAACGTATTGGTTTTATGTTATGCTTTGGAAATACTTTATTTAATAAATGGAAACTTTTATTTAATATCTTGTTAAAGTTCAATGTGATTGGTGGCTAGATCCTTGTATGTCACACCTTCCGCGAGGTTTCCGCATGTGGTATTTTTGGGGGTGTGACAGTTTGGTATCAGAGCCACTGGTTATAGTGAACTAGGTTTTAAAACGTTTTTATAAAACCAGACTATAACCGAACAGTTTTGAAATCGACCATGACACTCAGCTCCAGATGGCAAGGTTCGTCTCTTGTTTACTTATTGCATTGCATACCTAGTATACACATACGTATGACATGACCTGTGATTGCACATTTGGCACTATAGTATAGATTCTTGTATTGTCTTCCCGTGTTGTGTAATTGATAGTGTGACATCTCCTCTAGACTTTTGTGATCCATGTTTTACGTTGTCTTTTTGCCTTAATACTCGAATCTGAGGAACCTTTTAGCGTGAGTTTAGAGGAGCTGAGATGGGCATGCAAACCGCATTATTACTATGGGTGCACACATAATAATAGTGTGGGGTGCATGTATAACAACCCTAAAATAAACCGACACCCTCAAAATATTTTTTCGACACCCTAATATATTTAAAATACCCCAATATGTCCTAAAATACACCCCATACGTGAAAACGGACCCCTAATACCTTTAATATTATTAAAAATAATTAAAAATCAATTTTTTGGGGCTATCGTGGGGCGCGTTAGCCACCCCTTGAGCCTACGCGGGCCGCGAGCGATCGGAAACGAGGCAGCACCCGGTGTTGACACGTGTCAGACGCGTGTTGAACCTACATGTGTGACCCGGATCACCTACGCCGTAGACCCCCTGTTACGCGGGCCGCGTAAGCCTAAGCTTACTTTTACGCGGGGCGCGTAAAACCCAAACCAGCCCCTATAAAGCTGGAGCTCGGGCCTTCAGTTTACGTCGCTCAAATCTTCGATCTTTCTCTCAATTTTCACGTAGTATACATTATACTCGGGTATAATACCCCCCTAAATAATGAAGTTCTGCTCCGTTGTAAGTATCATAACCCCTGGAAACGTATTAGATACTCTGCCCGATTGATCTAGGGTTCCGTAACGGCTGTCGTGGTTCTGCCCGACGTAGTCGTTGGAATGCCATCTCGGGGAGGGTATTACTAATGTTAAAATGGGTTATTATACTAACACGTGTGCATTTGTGTAATTTATAGATTATTCCCAGGAAATCCTTACTGAAAACCTAAGACAACAATGTGAGTAATCTCATTTTTGCAATTTGTTTTTACAAAACCTCACACGATTAATTATATATTATACAGTTATTGAGTATTTGTAAGGATAAAATTATCGTCGGTATGTTGGGGTTTTGTATACAAAATTTGTTACTGCCTTGCGAGGGGTAACATTTCCACAAGTCGGATTGACAGTACCGTGGGTGGTAATTGATATGACTTGGAAACAAATGTAATTGCGAGACCGCCCTCAATACTGTACAATGGTTTTTATTTAAACTTGATTAAACTGGGATTCACTCACCAGTATTTCCCACTGACAAAATGTTTTTAAACGCGTTTCAGGTAACAAAATGTGAAAGCCAAATAGAAGCCAGCTGGACAGCACTGAAGGCTTGGAAAAGTGGCAATAAAGTTACCTAAAAGAAATAGATGTTTTTATTAAATAAAAATATGATTTATTCCTATGAAAATGTGTGTATTTAAAACTTGGGTTTATCCCATGTGTTTAATATTATGAAAGTGTGGTATTTTACTCTAATAAAATATTTCCTAACTACGATTCTGATGAAATTTTCCGCTGCCAAAATTGACAAACAACAGATACCACCGAAACTTGCCGCGGCCGCCCGTACCCGGGTTTGTGTAGGTGACGGGGGTTGTGACAGAAGGTGGTATCAGAGCTAAGCCACTGATTCAGCCACAGAAGTGTTCTGCTGACACCAAAATTCAACCTGTTAGGAAATAAATTACGGGAATACGTGCATAATTGTATTTTATTGTTATGTGTTATTTGACTATTTGTTAGTTTACAGTATGAGCGACCAAGGACCATCTGACGCGTACCGTCAATTGTCTGGTTCGCCTAAAAGCGAAGGCGCCTCTTCTCAGCCTGCCCTCTCAGGGTACTCTGCTGATACTGAAGAAGGAATATTCGTGTTTAAGGCCCAGTCTGAAGAGCCATTCCCTCAGAAAAAAAGAGGATGGTTCTGTAGGGGAGCACATGAGCGTAGAAAGCATATGAAAAAGTTACAAGAACAGAGAGCACTAGCCGCAGCCAAAAGAGAAACCGATGCCTATGCCTAGGACATGCTTAATAGGGGTATAGCCAACATCCACATCTTAGCAACCACTGCAGCTGACCCTAACCTGGAGCAAATGTTAGCACCCCAACCCCAACCACGAATTCCTGACCAACCAATGGAGATAGAAAACCCTGAAAATCAAGTAGAAATGCATGATTTTAATCCGGAGGAAATACCTAGGGTAGCCGCACCAAATCTCTTAGACCCAAATTACGACCCATGGTGGGACGACAATAGGGACTATGTGCAACGTTACCCGATACACGAAGACATGCCCATGTCGAACCTAGGAGCCTACCCAGGGTTGGACCCACTAGATCCCTATTACGATAACGATGTATTCATTAGGGAGATTTTATAAAATCCTTACCCATTCCAGGCCCCTATACCTCCGTACCAGGAACCCGCACCCCAGATTCCGAACCCACTCCTAGAACCTGCACCCCCAATGAGTGCAGAAAATGTACAAGAACTTATGACATTTGGTGAGGAAATTTTAGAGAATAGTGAAAGGATGAGACAGGTGGGAGAGCGACTCGTCTGGAAACACGACGAGCGCAATATGGATTTCTGGATGAATCCATATCCGTAGAAGTGATGGTGGAGAAGGTTATAATAATGATAATATAATATAATATAATAATAAAATATGTGTGTATGTGTATGAAAAAAAAAACTACGGATGCCTACTACTAGTAGTGTAACTTTAAATTTCAGTTGGTATTGTAATTTTAATTTCAGTACTGGTTTGTAATAGATGCATATTATATAAATAGAGTAAAGTCGCAATGATCGACGCTTTTGACCAAAGTGCGTGTCATGTGATTGGTTATATTAAATATTATTTTGTGATATTAATGCATGGTAAATGTTTAAAATTCAAATGGACAACGGAGTGAACCAGGAAAACCTGAACAATGAAAACCAGAGTGATAACCACCCGAATAACGATAATCTGAATAATGAGAATCCGAACAACAATAACAATGGAAATAAAGTGGATAATAGTGCCATCCAACACATAGTGGCACAAGGAATCATAGATGCAATGCCATTTATTATTCAAACTGTTAAGGTAGCGGATAATAAAAATAAGCATAGCAGTAAGTGACCAACTGAACCAGAACACAGCGTAAACAATGGACCCGTACTTCAAGTGCCCATTCCTAAAAGAAGAAGAACCATGCCTTATGGTTGTTCTTATAAAGAATTCTGGTCCTGCAAACCAATAGAATTCTCGGGCAATGAAGGACCCATTGCAGCTCTACGCTAGATAGAAAAGACTGAGGCTGTTTTAAAGATAAGCAAGTGTGCTGAAGAAGACAAGATAATGTTTGCTTCTAATCTATTAAAAAACTCAGCCTTAGAATGGTGGAACACTATCCTCCAGTCAAGAGGAAGTGATAGGGTATACAACATGGAATGAGAGGAATTTAAAAATATGGTAGAAAGGAAATTCTTCCCTCCTAATGAAAAAGAATAGATAGCAAGTAAATTTCTGAACCTTAGGATGACCGGGGTAGATAGTAAGGGTTATACTACCACATTCTTTGAATATGCTAGAATAGTACCAACCCTTGCATCACCTGAACCGGTATTAATCTCCCGATACATCTGGGGATTAATTGGAGAAATTAGGCATGTAGTCAAGGCAGCTAGACCCCAAACCATAGAAGAAGTTGTAGAACTAGCAAATACCTTGACAAATGAATTAATCCGTACTAGAGAAGAAGACCAGAGGGGAAACCTAGCTCAAAGGCTTACCCAAGAATTCCGTTCTGGGAATTCCAACCGTAGGAATGTAGGTTCTACCTCTGCACCATACTGCAAAGCCTGCAAGAAGAAGCATTCGGGAAAATGCTCCACTCACTGTAATTTCTACAAGATGCCAGGACACAAGGAAGAAGATTGTAGGAGGAAATCCAGTAATGGACTGTGCTTCAACTGTGGAGAAAAAGGTGACATCAAGCCAAACTGTCCTAAATTGGCTCCAGATGCTAACAACAAGAACACTAAAAATGCTAGAGCATTTGTTCTGACTACAGATTAGACAAGCTTGTTAAAACAAGCCCAAGGAGCCCAGCAACACTAACCCATCTGCAACTCTGCAAGAATACTTAAAGCCCACATACAAGAACAAAAGTAGAATATAAAGCAAAGAAATTAAAATTTTGAATTACAAAATGGAAGCATATATTTTAACAATATTATATAGATTACGTTCTAAGTATGTGATGTCGTGATAATATAGGTTCTTAGGAGACATGATATGGTGGTAAGGTGTCTTCTCTCTCTATCTACCAGGTAGCCCAAGAGAGGCAAATTGGATTGTGGTAAAAAATCCCATATTCAAATCACCATATTCAATCTATGATTAATCTATGATCAACATTTACATAAATATGAAAAAGTACACAAATGAACAAAAGTAAATGAACGAACATAAACTATGAACGTAAATGAATAAACACAAAACAGTAAATGTTTTCACGTTTTGTCGTTAATAAAATTAGCGACCATATACAAATTTCCTATCAAACAATTCATGAACGCTTCCTTGAATGCCATAGGCCCAAATGCAACAATGTAGAAAGGCAGAAATGAACATCAAAAATCCCCTTTGTTAAAATCTGGAACCACACTTTGATATTTAAATACTGGCCTCATACCCCAACATCTCAACACCTACATCATTCTTTTTGTATAGTTTGTAAAAACAGACGAATCCATGTATAGTTATTACTAGAGGCATCGTAACAATATAATCGAAATGGATAAATGATAGAAGATAGAACTTAGAAATTAATAATAAATATATAAGAAAACAACAGCTGAAGAAAATCAATATAATGATACCAATACAAGAAAAGTAAACAGAAACATAAAATCTACACACCAAGGATTACCTTGTGTTTAGAGTGCAATCTATGTCACCAACCATCATTCATCAATGTTCATATGCACCCAAATAAAATAAACGGCTTGATGAACTTCTGTTAGCTATATTTAAACATCATTAAGTCTTCTAGCAATCATCCTTTAATCTTTCGTTATCCGAATTAAGAATATTCCAATACTGTTTTGATGAAGAACGTGAGTATATTGCAATAAGAAAATAAATAGAAGAAAGGACAAAAAAAACTAATGTTACCTGAAGAATAAGTTTTAAATTTAGGTATGTGAGAAATTTTATGCCAGTCTACACCATTCTCCTTTTAACACCTTTTACTTAGATGTTTACATCTATTTATCTCAAGTTCATTAAGATACTTGAAACTTTTAATCTCGTCCGGTAGAGAAACTAATCCATCACAATATGACAATTTCAACTTTGTAATATTTGGAAGGTAACCCGGTAAAGAAATTAATCCCCCACATCGTTCTAGTTGTAAAACCTCGAGTATTAGAAGGTTACATGGTAAGGAAACCAAATTTGGACAACAACCAAGGTCTGGTTCCCGTAAACAGGTAAACATGTTTATTTCATCATGGTGGAAACACTTCAAAGAGTGCATGAAGCTCAAATTAATGACCCTGAGATTGGGTAATCTCCCAAGTGATGGAATATGCTCACAATTCACGCACCAAAAAAATTGAATTTCAACCAAATTCCTTAAATTGACCATCCATTTTGGAGATATATTATTTCCCATGTATTTACTTATTATCATTTTTTTTGAGACTCTGGTTTGGTTCTAGTCCCTCGAGAACCTCTTCATATGCAAACATTTCTTGTCTACTTTCTTTCCTAAATGGGTCAAACCAATATAACTTTAAAACCAACAAATTTCTTTTGCATTTGAGATTGGCACTCCTTACCTCACTAGAAGCCCCAACATTCACGAGTTGTGATATCCCTAACTCCCCTTCAAGTCCATTTTGGAGATATATTATTTCCCATGTATTTACATATTATCATTTTTTTTGAGACTCTAGTTTGGTTCTAGTCCCTCGAGAACCTCTTCATATGCAAACATTTCTTGTCTACTTTCTTTCCTAAATGGGTCAAACCAATATAACTTTAAAACCAACAAATTTCTTTTGCATTTGAGATTGGCACTCCTTACCTCACTAGAAGCCCCAACATTCACGAGTTGTGATATCCCTAACTCCCCTTCAAGAAGATTTAGATCTCCTAACTCTCCTAGTTTGGCCCCACACTTGTAACCAACAGGAAACCGCGAAAGTATTCGGAGACTAGTCAATTCTTTGATTCCAATTGGCAAACGCGTGAGTAAATCACAATAAGCGATGTCCAAATGTTCCAAATTAGTCATGTATCTCAAGCCTTTAGCCAAGCAATACAGTTTCCTACAGGATCGCAATATCAACACTTGAAAATTTTGGAGAGGGTAAATTACACTTTTTGTCCTTTATGTTTGTATCGCATTGCAATAGATAACCTTTAACTTCAATAATTACAGTCAGAGTCCTTTATTTTCTAAAACCATTACACCTTAGGTCCTTTAGCACTAACCTAGTTTGTTTTAGACGTTAAGTCCTGTCACATGCACCTCATGTGAGGGCAATTTAGTCATTTTCCCTATATATTGAAAAAGAATATTGAAGATAAAACATAAAACCAAAAATAAAAGATATTAACACTTGTTCTTCCCTTAAAAACACATAACTCTCTCTAAACCTAAATCCTTCAATTTCTCATTTTATGCTGACCACCAATCACCACCACCACTTAGTGACCACCATCGGTCTACCATCTCCAACCTCCAGCAACCATCGCATCTTTCGAAAGCACCACCACCATCATCTCCTAAGCCACCACTCACCACCGCCTGTTCTTGCTAAACACAAAACAACCCCACCGGATCTGTTCCACCACTGCACCCCTGCCACACCATCGTTGGGTCTACACCCACCACCACCACAAAGCCGCCGCCGCCACGAACAACCGATCAGCTGCCATTCTTTCAGATTTGTTCAACCATCTCCACCTCCAATCTCCGGTCAGGTTTTTAAATCTTTCAGATCTATTCAACCACCACCACCACAAAGAACCGATCAACATACCCATTCGAAGTTCGAAAAGGGAAAAAGATTGGAGTTTTAGGAAGGGGCATAGCTAATCTCAGGTCTGACAACGTTTTGTTCTAAATCCCTTTCTTAATTGGAACCGATCAACTCTCACGACACGACAACGTTCAGAGAGACAAAGAAGATCGATTATGTTTTTGGCTTTGAAACGCGTTTGGATTTTCTTGATTCTCTTAATTGGAAGTGAAAGTGCTTCGATTTTGTTCTCCAGCAGTCACCTTCGAAGGGATTTGGTGTAATTTGGTTGGCGTTTATTTGGGGAATTTAGGGCTGGCATTTGAAGGAGAATTTTGACTGCAGAATGTGGAAAATTTTGGGTTTTTGAGGAAGTGTGAGTGATGTATGTGTTATTGCAATATTTGATTCAAGTTCAGATTAAAGAAAGAGGTTTTTAATTCAAAGAAGAAAAGTTGGTTTTATCTAAGCATTGACTACTGGGTTGTTTGGAAATTCGTGTGAATTGTATGTTGATTTTTGAGATTTCTGTGAATTAGAAATGGTGGTGATGGTAATCTGCAGATAGAGTGTGTGAGAGAGAGATAGAGTGGTGGTGGGTGTTAGGGAGAGAGAGAGGCTTTAAAAATTTTTAATCTTTTTTTATTGTATTAGGATTGGAAAAAGACATACTTAACTGAAAATGTTAACTGAGTTAGTGCTAAAGGACCTAGGGTGTAATGGATTTTACAAAAAAAGGACTGTGACTGTAATTATTGAAGTTAAAGGGTATCCGTTGCAATCCGGTACATACATAAAGTACGAAAAGTGTAATTTATCCTTTTGGAGATAAACAATGGACTCAGGTAAATATGCTATTCTTGAGTATGATAAGTTCAAGTATTTTAGGTGTTTCAGTTTGCAAATTGATTCAGGTAGTGTAATTAACTTAATACCAGACAAGTATAATACCCTCATATACATGTGGTTGAAAAGTTGGGTATTGCTACGTTCATACTTATCTCCAAAAATGGATATTGGCATAAATGTAGCACTGGGTTCATACTTATCTCCGAACATAAATATCGACCTTAATGATCCTAACTTTTCTAACTCCTGGGGCGAAAAGCGATAATATGGACATGATGAGCTCAAATGAAGGGCTTCATTTGGGATTATAATCTCCTTACCAGACTCTATAACTAGAAAATCATCTCCCATTACATGTTGTGCCATGTCGTGCATCAGATCACGCATTTCAAAATTTTTATTGTGGTTCTTATCTACCTGGAAGAAGGACCTCTAAACCAAAAAATTAAAAATTTCTTCTCCAAGCACATACAAATCTATGTCTCCTCTAGGTGGAATGAAATCGTTAGCAACCCACGATTGAATCACTACATCCTTTTCCATATAATAGCGTTTAGGAAACATACAACAATAAGCAAAACATCTCTATAGATGTGGAAGCAAGTTGTCATAACTTATCTTCAAAGCAGGCAAAACCTTACTTTCTTGCAACTCCCATAAAATATTGCATTTCACACGTTGCCAATCACTTATACTTCTTTTCGACCACATTAAGCTGCCAAGGCCTTCACTACTAAAGGCAATCCTTTACATTTCTCAACCATCTCTCTTCCGATAGGCTCTAGCTTACTTATGTCGGCCCCCTCTCTTCCTTCTGTAAATGCAAACTTCTTGAATAATAACCATGAGTACTCTTCTGATAAACATCCAACTTCATGTTGTAACTCGCGAACTTTAGCTGTCATTCGACTAGTTGTATCGTATCGTGTTGTTATCAAAACAATACTCTCTTCAGACCTGCAACTTAATGTTTTGCTTACCTCGTCCCACTTGGCCTTTTCATCTTCTTCAATCCAAAGATCATCTAGTACAATTAAAGATTTCTTTCCTCTTAACTTGTTTTGAAGTGACTCTTGCAACACATCCAGATGTGTAAGTGTGCACTCACATTTATCTATGGATGCAATTGTCACAACCCCCGATCCCTAATCCCCGTGAACGGGCGGCCGCGAGCCAGTTTCGGTGGTATCACGTTATTAACCAATTTGGCAGCGGAAATTTTCATCAGGACCGTAGTTAGGAAATATGTTATCAGAGTAAACCATCACGTTTATAATATTAAACAATTGGGAAAAACCCAAGTTTTCAGTATACACACTCTTATAGGAATAAATCCTATTTTATTTAACAAAGCATCTATTTTATTCTTAGGTAACTTTTATTGCCACTTTTCCAAGCCTTCAGTGCTGTCCAGCTGGCTTCTATTTGGCTTTCACATTTTGTTACCTGAAACGCGTTTTAAAAACATTTTGTCAGTGGGAAATAGTGGGAAATACTGGTGAGTGAATCCCAGTTTAATCAAGTTTAAGTAAAACCATTTCACATTGTACAGTATTGAGGGCGATCCCGCAATTACATTTGTTTCCAAGTTATAGCAATTATCACCCGTCGGTACTGTCAGACCTGACTTGTGGAAATGTTACTCCTTGACCAGGTGGTAATAAATTTTGTATACAAAACCCCAACATATCCACGATAATTGTAATCTTACAAATACTCAATAACTGTTATTCGCATGGAAAGGTATTTAAGGTTTTGTAAAAACAGTTAACAAAAAGATTTACAAAAAGTGGATCAACTCACATTGCTATTTTAAGGTTTTCAGTAAGGATTTCCTTGGAATAATCTATAAATTACACAAATGCACGTGTGTTAGTATAATAACCCATTTTAGCATTAGTAATACCCTCCCCGAGACGGCATTCCAACGACTACGTCGGGCAGAACCACGACAGCCGTTACGGAACCCTAGATCAATCGGGCAGAGATGAATTTAGTGGATCTAAATGGCCTATCTCCTTTAATTGTGATCTTTTCACCCCTTGGTGATTTTACTTGAATTGACTTTTGATCACATAAAATACTGGCTTCATTAGCTATTAACCAATCCATTCCTAAGACGACATCAAATCCTGCCAGATTCATTGGGTAAAGGTTTGCAATAAACTTTTGATTAAAAATTTCTATTCTTGCTCCCAGTAAGATTTCAGAAATCCTAATGGTTTCTCCATTTGCTGTCTCTACTAGACATTCTTGAGTTTAGTTAATGATTGATTTAGGAGTTTGCAAAACGAAGTATTAATAAAACTTTGGTTTGCACCAGAGTCAAATAATACTTTAGCAAAAATATCATTAACTAAAAACGTACCAGCTATGACATCTGGAATCATCTTGGCTTCATCTGCAGTTAGAACAAATGCTCTAGCATTTTTAGTGTTCTTGTTGCTTGCCGTTGGAGCTAATTTCGGACAGTTTGGCTTGATATGACCTTTTTCTCCACAGTTGAAGCACATTCCATTACTGGTTTTCCTCCTACAATCTTCTTCCTTGTGTCCTGGTGCCTTACAGTAATTACAGTGAGTGGAGTATTTTCCAGAATGCTTCTTCTTGCAGTTTCTGCAGTACGGTGCAGAGGTAGAACCTACATTCCTACGGTTGGAATTCCCAGAACGGAATTCTTGAGTAAGCCTTTGGGATAGGTTTCTTCTCTGGTCTTCTTCTCTAGTTCGCACTAGTTCATCAGTCAAGGTATTGGCTAGTTCTACAGCTTCTTCTATGGTTTGAGGTCTAGCTGCCTTGACTACATGTCTAATCTCTCCGATTAATCCCCAGATGTAACGGGAAATTAATACCGGTTCAGGTGATGCAAGGGTTGGTACTATTCTAGCATATTCAAAGAATGTGGTAGTATATCCCTTACTATCTACCCCGGTCATTCTAAGGTTCAGAAACTTGTTTGCTATTTGTTCCTTTTCATTGGGAGGGCAGAACTTTCTTTCTACCATATTTTTTAACTCCTCCCATTCCATGTTGTAAACCCTATCACTTCCTCTTGACTGGAGGATATTGTTCCACCATTCTAGGGCTGAATTCTTAAATAAATTAGAAGCAAACATTATCTTATCTTCTTCAGCACACTTGCTTATTTTCAGAACAGCTTTAGTTTTCTCTATCCAGCGTAGAGCTGCAATGGGTCCTTCATTTCCCGAGAATTCTATTGGTTTGCAAGACCAGAATTCTTTGTAAGAACAACCATACGACATGGTTCTTCTTCTTTTGGGAATGGGCGCTTGAAGTACGGGTCCATTGTTCACGCTGTGTTTTGGTTCAGTTGGTCGCTTACTGCTATGCTTACTTTTATTATTCGCTTCTTGAGCCGTTTGAATAATAAATGTCAATGCATCTATAATTCCTTGTGCCACTATATGCTGAACGGCACTATTATCCATTTGATTTCCATTGTTGTTCAGATTCTCATTATTTAGATTATCATTATTTGAGTGGTTGTCGTTCTGGATATTATCATTCTGGTTTTCCTGATTCACTTCGTTATCCATCTGAATTTTAAACAATTACCACATATTAATATCACAGATAATATTTGAATATAGCCAATCACATGACACGCACTTTTAGTCAAAAGCGTCGAGCATTGCGACTTTTACTCTATTCATATATTATGCATCTATTACATACTAGTACTGAAATTAAAATTACAATACCGACTGAAATGTAAAGCTACAATACTAGTAGTATGCATCCGTAGTTTTTTTTTCTAACACATACACACACACATATATTATTATTATATTATATTATATTATTATTACTACCGTTCCCATCATCACATTCATGTATATGGATTCATCCAAAAATCCATATTGCGTTCGTCGTATTTCCATACGAGACGCTCTCCCACCTGTCGCATTCTCTCACTGCTTTCTAAAATTTCCTCACCGAAAGTCCTAAGTTCTTGTACGTTTTCTGCACTCATTGGGGGTGCAGGTTTTAGGACTGGGTTTGGAATCTGGGGTGCGGGTTCCTGGTACGGAGGTATAGGGGCCTGGTATGGGTTGGGATTTTCTAAGATCTCCCTAATGTATGCATCGCTAACGTTATAGGGATCTTGAGGATCTAACCCTGGGTAGGCTCCTAAGTTGGGTATTGGCATATTTTCCTGTATCGGGTAACGTTGCACATAGTCCCTAACATCGTCCCACCAGGGGTCGTAATCGTTTGGGTCTAGGGGATTTGGTGCAGGTACCCTAGGTATCTCCTCCGGGTTGAAATCATGCATTTCTACTTGATTTCCAAGGTTTTCTATTTCCATGGGTTGATCAGGAATTGGTGGTTGGGGTGCTAGCATTTGCTCCAAGTTTGGGTCACCTGCAGTGGTTGCTAAAATATGGATATTGGCTATACCCCTATTGAGCATATCCTGGGCATAGGTATCAGTTTCTCTTTTAGCTGCGGCTAACACTCGCTGTTCCTGCAACTTTTTCATACGCTTTCTACGCTCATGTGCTCCCCTACTGAACCATCCCCTCTTTTTCTGAGGAAATGACTCTTCAGATCGAGCCTTAAATACAAAGATTCCTTCTTCCGTATCAGCAGAGTACCCCGAGAGGGCAGGCTGAGAAGAGGAGGTGCCTTCGCTCCTAGGCGAACCAGACAATTGACGATACGCGTCAGATGGTCCTTGGTCGCTCATACTGTAAACTAACAGATAGTCAGATAACACATAACAAGAAAATACAATTATGCACATATTTTTGTAATTTATTTCCTAACACTTTGAATTTTGATGTCAGCAGAACACTTCTGTGGCTGAATCAGTGGCATAGCTCTGATACCACCTTCTGTCACAACCCCCGATCCCTAATCCCCGTGAACGGGCGGCCGTGAGCCAGTTTCGGTGGTATCACGTTATTAACCAATTTGGCAGCGGAAATTTTCATCAGGACCGTAGTTAGGAAATATGTTATCAGAGTAAACCACCACGTTTATAATATTAAACACATGGGAAAAACCCAAGTTTTCAGTATACACACTTTTACAGGAATAAATCATAGTTTATTTAACAAAGCATCTATTTTATTCTTAGGTAACTTTTATTGCCACTTTTCCAAGCCTTCAGTGCTGTCCAGCTGGCTTCTATTTGGCTTTCACATTTTGTTACCTGAAACGCGTTTTAAAAGCATTTTGTCAGTGGGAAATACTGGTGAGTGAATCCCAGTTTAATCAAGTTTAAGTAAAACCATTTCACAGTGTACAGTATTCAGGGCGATCCCGCAATTACATTTGTTTCTAAGTTATACCAATTATCACCCGTCGGTACTGTCAGACCTGACTTGTGGAAATGTTACTCCTTGACCAGGTGGTAACAAATTTTGTATACAAAACCCCAACATACCCACGATAATTGTATTCTTACAAATACTCAATAACTGCTATTCGCATGGAAAGGTATTTAAGGTTTTGTAAAAACAGTTAACAAAAAGATTTACAAAAAGTAGATCAACTCACATTGCTGTTTTAAGGTTTTCAGTAAGGATTTCCTTGGAATAATCTATAAATGTAGGTCCCTCGGAGGTTGAGGTCAAACCTATTCCTTGTTATGCTTAACACACTAGCAAGTGCGGAATCCAAGCTAGAATGCAAACCGAGATAGAACAAGCACAAACACAACACACAATCTTCACCGATTAACACCACTTGTATTAATACGAAGAAAGGTTCGGTTACAAAGCTATGTTTACAAATGTGTTTTGCAAACTCTCTCAAACACTCGTGTGTATGTGCTCTCAACAGAATGCTCTCTGCAAGACTAAGTTCACTCACACACCTTTCACCTCTCTATACTGTCTAAATGAAGTGAACACATGTGATGGGTATATATACCCAAACACAGATCGTCTGGTCGAAGGATCAGATAGACTGATCGAAGGATCATCTATCGATCCGAAACCTATCGAAGGATCCATATACACCTCGAAGGATGATATCCTTCGAGGTCCATCAACATCTATCGACGGTTTATCTTTCGAGCTCATCGAAGGATCTAAACAATCCTTCGATGACTCATCCTTCGACACAACCATCTTACAAACCATGTTCTAACTGTTTGGTCAAGTCAAACCAGGAGGATGGTTGACTTGGTCAAACTTACATCAACCTTACATTAAAGACATCGTTTTGTATCATGATGAAATACAGACAAAGTACAGACACAAGTGCACCAACAAACTCCCCCTTGGCTGTAGCTTTGTCTCTATCTTCGTGTCTTCAAGTCTTTGACGTCCTTTCAAGTCTCCAATGTCGGAGGATCTTTAAAGTCTTCACGTCTTGAAAGCAGAAAATGTACCAACAAACTCCTCGTTTCATGTAGGAAGTGTGTTGACAAACTCCCCCTTAACATAAGCTCCCCCTTGAGTTATGCTTGTGAAATACTTGTTCTTTATGAATTGAGATCCTTGTGGTGTTGATGATGGTCAGCGGCAGCTCGATCATCTTCATCACTTGAGTGCCTTCACGTCGTGTCTTCATTCCGAAGCTTGTCATCGACCATGTTCTCCTTGCCTTTAGAATCTGCACATGCAAGAAATCTAAACGCGTAATGAGAACAACTGCCTGGAATATCATAAGCAAACGACACACATGTGACCATTGTTCAATCAAACACCGTCCGACAGTTTGAAAGTTTAGTAAATTTGTCAATTTTAGTCTTTAACTTTCAAAACTTGCAAATTTCGACCGTTTATGAAGATTTAGTCGTTTCGGTTTTCAATCAGGTTTCAGGTAACGAAGACTCGAGATCCAATCATCGTACGATCGAAAATAAAATAGAAATAAAATCTTTTTGGCTTTTAGAAAGTTTATATTAAAACACACCTAAAATCTTTTTGGACTTTTTGAATATTTCAAATGTAAAGACTGAAAGCAGTAAATAAATATATACAAAGATGCAGAATACTGAAAGCATTAAATAAATATTACAGACATTCTTTTTGCGAGTTTCGAGGGTAAGAGAATCATATCAGTGTACGGTCATGCCAAAGCGCTCTTGTTGTTCAGTTAATTATCATTTAGATAAGCATCCTATAACAATTATCGGTATTGTTGTCCACATAAGCTCAACTTATCATATGTAATCATGGCGAGGGGATACGTTAAGGTATGATTTATACTTACCGACCGGTGTTCATCCACATCACGACACATTCCCGTATCAAGGTATGCACGAGGGTTCATCTTACCGGTGAGTATACCGATTATCATCTGTTTGACCGTATATGATGTGAGATTCTCACTTATTTTGATTGAAAACAAGCCCTATGTGATAGAATCACTTATTGATGAGGAACTTGATTTTCGATGCATGAGGGCACAGGAGCAAGTCCGTGAACAGGTCAGTACTTTCGTACAGCAGAGAGACGAACTTGACTCTCGGATAAATGTGATATATTATCACTTATTTGTGGACATGTGATTGTTGATCACTTATTGAGGTCGAATGCAATATGTACACGTATGTATGGTATCATGGAAGATCTAGACTTGCGTCCCCGTTATTTTTCGGTAAAAGATACAACCATGATACCCAGATGATAAGCAGCATAAAGACCGAATATCTCAGAACCTCGGCAATCTATCAAACGAAATTTCGGTACTAAGACCATATGCCAATGAATGGTTCCCACCTGGTCTTCAGTCGATTTAAGTTTATATCACCCTGCACACTTTAAAATGATTGTGAGCCTACCGATACATCTTATATAGAGCTGCTTATCGATTTTAATTTAAGGTTTAAAGAGGTTTAGACAGACCACTGATGTACTATCATTTTCTCTTTTGCTCGCCAGGAAACTCATTTTTGCTTTTCTATTGTTTTTGTGTTTTTGAAATTTTTCGATGTTTTTGGATTTTCAAATTTGGATTTACTCCCCCTAAAATCAATAAACTAAGACAAATTTGAAACACAAAGGTATTTACAAAATTGATTTTCCGATGTTGGTTTTACTCTTGCTTGACCTTAATGCCGTTTACCAATAATAAAAAGTCAAATCTTGATTTGTCAAATGCTTTGGTAAAAAGGTCGGCACGTTGGTCATCGGTGTGGACGTAAGCAACATCGATTAGCCTTTTCTCAAAGCAATCATGTATGAAGTGATACTTAATCTCGATGTGCTTAGTCAAAACAACTTGAGGCAGCAATGTATTCAGCTTCGCATGTAGATGTAGCGACACAAGTCTGCTTCTTGCACTGCCATGTGACTAGGCGATTTCCCAAAAACTGACATCCAGCTGTTGTGGATTTGCCGTCGATTTTGCATCCTCCAAAATCAGAATCACTGAATGCGATCAAGTCAAAGTTATTATCCCTAGGGTACCATAGACCGGTGTCAGGGCAACCCTTCAAATAACGAAAAATCCTTTTTACAGCTGCAAGATGTGAGGCCTTCGGGTTCACTTGATATCTGGCAAGCAGGCACGTTGGGTACATTATATCTGGTCTTGATGCTGTGAGGTACATAAGAGATCCGATCATCGCGCGGTAGTATGAGGGGTTAACACCTTCACCCTTCAAGTCTGGAGTAATTTCGTGATTTTGCGGCAATGGGGTACCGATGGGCGTTGCATCAGACATCTGGAACCGGCTCAAGATGTCACCAACATATTTAGTCTGATGGATGAATATCCCAGACTCGGTTTGTTGTACTTGTAGGCCCAAAAAGAAAGTCATTTCCCCCATAGCACTCATCTCGAATTTATCCTGCATTACACGCTCGAAATCCCTACACAAAACATCATTAGTAGAACCAAATATAATATCATCAACGTATACCTGTACCAGTAGAAGATCTCCATCTTGTTCTTTGATGAAAAGAGTACAATCGATAAGACCTCTGCGAAAACCATTCTCCAGCAGATAATTAGATAAGGTTGCATACCAAGCTCGCGGTGCTTGATGTAGACCATATAGAGCTTTGTTGAGCAACCAAACCCGATCGGGATGGATAGGATCTTCAAAACCTGGAGGCTGTTCGACGTACACCTCTTCTTCCACCACACCATGTAAAAATGCACTTTTGACGTCCATCTGGTAAACCTTGAATCCTTTGAATGAGGCATAAGCCAGAAAGATCCGAATCGCTTCCAGACGTGCAACAGGTGCATACACTTCGTTGTAGTCGATCCCTTCAATCTGACGAAAACCTTGAACGACTAGCCTTGCTTTGTTTCGAATAACGACTCCACGGTCATCCTTTTTGCATTTAAACACCCAACGGGTACCAATCTTCTTGTAACCAGCAGGTTTCTCTACTAGTTTCCAGACACCAAGCTTCTGGAATTGTTGCAGTTCTTCCTGCGTTGCTTCAACCCAAGAGTTATCTTTCAAAGCTTCTTTCCAAGTTCTTGGCTCTTCCTGTGAGACATAACACGCGAAAGACCAATCATTTTGTTGACCAGATTCTCTAATCGCCGCATACAAGTCTGCATTGTTGTTGTTCCGCAACATGTTTCTTGTTTGAACGCCACTTTGTACATTTCCGATGATGTTTTGTTGAGGATGGGTATTGTGAATCCTTGTTTCTGGATTATCTTGAACAGGAATGTTTGTACCCAGATTGTTGAGATTGAGATCAACAACCAATTCAATGCCCGGAATTGACGAAGAGGATGATGCAGTAGCTTCAGCTGTTTTAGGGACGTCCACTGGAGGAGTACCCTCTGAAGTACCATGTACTGCTGTTGTTGGAGCCTCTTGATCTGCATCTAGAAATTCATCATCCTCTGAAGATTCGTTCAATTCGGTAGCATCGTGAAAATCCTCATTGTCGAGAGCATTATTGTTCACTGAAGATGGTTCTTGATTGACAATAATTGGACGAACCAACGGTGAATCTGTTGCGTTGTCACTCTCGAAAAACATCCTTGACGCAACATTTTCTTCAACGGCTTCAACATTGATCGAATTGAAAAAGTCATCGTACTCAAACATCCAAGGCTGACCAGGATTTCTAACTGGCAAAGTGTGCCTTTGTACTCTGACTTCTGACCATTCCTCGACCCTTTTAGTCTCTAGATTCCAGACTCTTAAGTTCGGGGTGGAATACCCAAGAAAGTATCCATCAATTGCTCTTGCCCCAAACTTTCCATTAGGATCGATTATTGTGCATGGAGCTCCAAACGGTTCGAGATATGACGAATCTGGTTTTCGTTTGTTAATAAGCTCAAAGCAGGTCTTGTTGTGCCTTTTGACTGTGAGGACTCGGTTCAACGTGTAACAAGCAGAGGACACAGCTTCAGTCCAGAATGGAATCGGCAATTGTGACTCTACCAACATAGTCCTAGCAGTCTCGATCAATGTGCGGTTCTTTCGTTCAGCGACGCCATTCTGTTGAGGAGTGTAAGCTGCACTAAATTCGTGAAGAATACCTTTTGAAGTGCAAAACTCCGCCATGGCATGATTTTTTAATTCAGTACCATTGTCGCTACGTATTCGCCTAACTTTCAAGTTATACAAATTCTCAATCTGAATAATCAAGTTTTTGATAATACCGAAAGTTTCACTCTTATGTGCCATGAACGCCACCCAAGAAAATCTTGAATAATCATCAGTTATCACGAGGCAGTATTGATCATTCCTAATACTTTTGTGCTTGACAGGACCCAACAAATCCATGTGCAAACGTTTAAGAGGAACAGCCACCGTGTTGATTTTCTTTGTAGGGTGTCGCTTCTTCGTTTGTTTTCCTTTCTGGCACGAGACACAGACGTCTTGAAGATGAAAGTTTTTAAGAGGAACACCATTCACTAATTCATTTGACACCAAATGATTCATTTTGCGTAAGTGAATGTGACCCATTCGCCTGTGCCAAGAGATTGTGTCTTTTTCTGTGGCTTTGGAAACGAAACAAGTTGCTTGTGCAGACGTTGTAATAGCTTGGCTCATATCAAGGACGTACAGATCATTTATCCTTGGAGCAGATAAGAGAATCCATTCTTTCGGAATTTTGAAGCCGGGTTTCAGCACATAACATCCATTTGCATCAAAGTGTACTGAGAACTGCTTATCACAAATTTGAGAAACACTAAGAAGATTGTGATCAAGTTGTTGTACGAAGTTGATCTTATCAAAGCTAACAACCCCGTTGGAAATCATTCCTTCACCCGTAATATATCCGCCTTTATCTCCAGCAAAAGCAACATAACCTCCTCTAATAGATTTGACGTCGTAGAGAAGCTTCATGTCGCCTGTCATGTGCCTGGATGCCCCACTATCAACAATCCAATGACTACTGATAGTTCCTCCTGGAACACCCTGCACATGAACTCAATTGATTAGTTGGAGATGGGGACCCAAGCCATTGTGGTCTTGGGTCTTCCATTTTCATCAACAACAATAACTTCTATTCTTTGATGATTTGAAAATTGTGATGGTCCCCCTGATTCAATAACAGATTTTGGTTTCCAGGTCTGTTGAGTTTTACCAGTTTGATTGTTTGTAAATTTAACTTCGTGATTGTTTGAAGTTTTTGAAAATTTTGAACTTTCTGGTTTAACTGGAAAAGATTGTTTTTGAACCACATCAGTTTTAAGTGCCTTTTCAATTTTCTTGACCTGTTGGCGTTTCTGTTTCTTTTCCCTTTCTTTTATAAGACGGGGATCTGGTTTTGATGAAACAGACCGCTTGCGGTCAATTTGGTCACGGGGATCATCATCCTTAGCTTTCAACTTATGAAGATACGGACAATTTCGAATAATATGTCCAATTGTACCACATTCAAAACATGATCTTCGTTCAACAAACCCCGAAGTATCATGTGATCGTCTTACCGATAATGATGAACTTTGTGATCCCGAGGTACTAGGTTTTGAACTACTTGGTTCATTTCTTTTCAACACTGTTGCTTGTTTAACAAAATCCAAGTTAGATTTGTTTTCAAAAGTTTCGATTTTGTCCGTTCCCTTTGATTTCACAAAGTTCACATTCTTTTTCTTCTTTTGATTCGGCTTCTTTTGACTTTGAGTCGGTAATTTTCCTTTAGGTTTAGTATGATTTTGCTGTTTTTGCACTGTTGGTAATTTTTGATTGCCATATTGTTTTCGAATTTTGGCCTTTGGAATAGGAGGGCACTGTGTCACTGTAACATGTGATCCTGTCTTTCCCAAAAACTTACTTGTTGAATTTTCGAAGACTTTACTGATTAATGATTGATTAACATTCTTAATAGGAAAATCTTTGTCTGAATAAATTTTATCATCACCAACAAGAGTATACAGCAAATCCACACTCTCCGACTCTTGTGCAGACAAGGACTCGATTGCAATAGTCTTAGCGGGTTTTGCAGGAGGATCACACAGAATATGATTCTCAAGAGGTATGTCCTCTTCTTTTATCATCGCATCAGACTTTGCTGAATCAGTATCATCAGATTCATCATCAGAAGAATCAGCATCCTCAATCACAACTGGAGAATCCTGATTCTGTTCAGCAGTTACAAATGTATCTGCTGACACATCTGAATCTGATGATACTTCTTTCTTGTATCCGAGTCCTGTTGCAAATTCATTAACATCTAGAGGAACAGATGGTTCAAAGAAAGTTCTATCCTCCTCGTCAGGCATGGCATCATAATTGTGTCTCACAGGTGGTGGACATTTCTTGTAACCCATGCATGTGACATCCCGTTTCTCTTTCTGAACGTCAATGATGTGATCCAACACATAGCTAGAGCTCAAATAACTGTCTAGCTTAAGTTGGATCGCCTCACTTTCAGTTTTCACACAAGCCATTTCCTTTTGCATTACCTCAAGACGAGTTATATACAAATTAATGTCAGTTTGTTTTCTGGAAACCATTTTAGTTAACTCGGTTTTATCTTTCTTTAATTTTTCAATTACCGATTTAAACTCCTTTTCATGGTTTTCATAAAACATGTTGGCTTCAGTGCACTTCGAAAGATCAACGGTCAATTTCTGATTGTGAATGAATGTCACATCATATTTCTCTTGCAAAGCCTTGTGTTTGCTTTGCAATTCACACCACTTATCATTCAAAGAAACATGTTTGTCTTGCAAGTCAAACAAACTAGCTTGTAAAGCATCATGTTTGCCTTGCAACTCAGACATGTTTGCCTCTAAATCAGCACATTTAACATTTAAACTATCACAGTTATCACAACTAACAGCAATGGGTTCATCGACACATACCTGACTTGATGAACTGTCGACATTAGCCATAAAGGCTGAATGGAGAGAAGACGAAGAATAAGCAGCTTGATCCACCAAAATAGATCTTCTTTCAATTCCTGCTGTAGCTTCTTCCAAAAGCTCATCAATATCTGCATTAACTGACGCAGTTGATGTGTCATCTTCCTGATCATTCCCTGAACTCGAGGACTCTTCATCTGAACTTCCACTGTAACCGGAGCTGTCTTCATCTTCAGAAGATTCACCACCATTGGTGGAAGATTCTCCACCACTGGCGTGTTTAAGATCCTTGACAACTTCAGCAAAACAAGTTGTTCCATCTGGAGCATCATTTCCCAACTGAATTGACCAATCACAACCTTCATCTACTTGAACCACAAGTGCCTGGTTGGCATTAGATGGTCCTGCTTGACTCTGGTTGTTGACAGGCACCAATGTACGCTCATTGTTCCTTACTTGGTTCTGATTTGCCCTGTTGCCTTGACCTCTGAAAGGATTTTGGTTCCCATGTTGAGATGGCCTCGTACATTCACGTTTGAAATGACCACGTTCACCACAATTGAAACACTTAACAGCTTGCTTATCAAACCCATACTTGGTGTCTTTCTTGCTTTCCAAGCTGGTTCTGCCAGTTCTTTCCATGAAATCCTTTGCTCGCCTAACAGCACTGGCAAAGGCCCACTTGATGTCCATCATCTCCATCTCCTCTTTATCGATCTGCTGATAGTCTTCTTGAGTCAGATTAATGTTGCCAATCTGACCTTCCACTAATCCACAGTATGCGCTCACCAAAGTGTTTAGCAGCTCCATGTGTTCCTTTGCTACTTCCACACTGACTTTAGAAAAGCTTGAGGTGTCGAGCCGTACTGTATTTGGCTTTGATTGCTGAATAGCAGATGATGTGCTTCCATAACATGCTTGCTGTTGAGGAGGAAGTGGATTCCCGTATAAATCTGTTGGTCCGGTAGATCGAACAGGTAATGGATTTCCGAACATATCAGTTGGTCTGAGAGGTCGTTGGCTTTGCTGTTGCTGTTGAGGAACTGGTTCAAGCGGATTTCCATACATGTCTGTTGTTGGAGGAGGAGTGCCATACAAGCTAGTGCTAGACACAAACGCTGTTTGAATTGGAGCGTGTGAAGAAGGTTTTGTAGAAGTGCTAGAAGTTCCATAATACATATCAGGATTTTGTGGCACTGGAACTCTTTTCGCCTTGAGAGTTTCTTCCTGATTCTTGTTTTCCAGGAGTTGAGCAAAGTCATTGAAGCTTGTTGTAGCTAAAGTGCCATTGTACTTCATGATTTCCAAGAAAGTATTCCATTGAGGTGGCAGTGCATCTGCAAACTTTTTCACTACCTCTGCTGAAGTTGTTACAACCCCAATATTTGCCAATTCAGTCAGCAAATGATTAAATCGACTTGTCAAATCTCCTAAAGATTCATTCTCCATACAAGTAAAACCATCAAACTCTTTCTTTAGCAGGTCTTTTCTCAATTGACGTGTCGCTTCATTTCCTACTCCCCTTATCTTCAATGCGTCCCACAACTTCTTTGTTGTCTTGAAGCTGACAAATTGATGATAAATATCTTTGCTTAACGCCTGAGTAAGAATGGCATACGCTTTCTTCTCTAAGTCATAGACCTTCTTCTGATCTTCCGTAAGATCGGCAAACGTAGCAGCAGATGAAGCGGCAACCTCTATTGTTTCATCAAAATCTGTGATGAAACGCAACCACAATTCTGTATTTTGACCAAGGACGTATGTATGAAATCTACCAAACCATCCCGGATATTCACTTAAGTGCATCAACTTTGGAGGCCTATTCAAACTTCCCGTTTCACTCTCGCTTAACAAAATGCTTTGAATACTTGGAGTTTGATTTGATACGAATGCCCATTGACCGGTAGATATAGCATTAGCTTGCGAAGATACAGGTACGGGAGATTCGGCCCATGCAGGAGATAACCTGGTATTTGTATGCTTTCCCGAATCCGGAGCCGGAGTACCATAATACATTTCTGTATTTATCGGAACACCCCACATCGAATTCATATTTGATCAAGAAAAAAATTGTTACACTAGATCTCTCGGGTTCTCCTTGTCAACAACCAACCAACCGAAAGATCTGAGATCGAAAGACCTGAACAACACAAACTTGTTAAACTTAAACAGACAAGTATCGAAGGAACATAACTTGTTCGAAGGATCAACAGTGTTCGAAAGATCACTGTTGAGATTCGAACAATGATTTCGAAAGATTCACCAATCGTAGGATCCTTATCTTTCGAAGAAGAGCTGTAGATTGAAAGATATATCCTTCGAAAAGATTCCTTGGATCGAAGGATAAGTCACAGACTTCGAAGGATGTTCGAAGGATGATTATCTATCGAACCTCCTTTGATCGAAAGATGATCTTTCGACTTCGAAGGATATCCTTCGACCTGCACTGACACAGTTGACAAAAGGTGACAGGTTGGTGAAAAGGTGATGGGTTGGTAAAAACTTTCGGCAGAAGGTATGGTCAGACCATGCTTTCTGCCAAAACCAAGATTTGAACAAAAAAATAATACCAAGAAAAACAAGGTCCTTGTCCAGAAACCGGTCACCGGAGTAAGCCGGAATTTGGCCGGAAAATACCAAATTTCTTAAAAACAAGTTTTTAAGTTACCCAAACCGTCCTTTAACAAACCCGGTTAGTTTAGAACACGTTTTTACGACAAGAAAGGCGAGAAAAACACTGAAAACGGTTGCTAAACCATGTGAGTTTTATCAAAACACTTCCAAAGTCTTGCATAAACTCGGTTTTTAACAAGGAAAAGAGCCACGGCTCTGATACCACTTGTAGGTCCCTCGGAGGTTGAGGTCAAACCTATTCCTTGTTATGCTTAACACACTAGCAAGTGCGGAATCCAAGCTAGAATGCAAACCGAGATAGAACAAGCACAAACACAACACACAATCTTCACCGATTAACACCACTTGTATTAATACGAAGAAAGGTTCGGTTACAAAGCTATGTTTACAAATGTGTTTTGCAAACTCTCTCAAACACTCGTGTGTATGTGCTCTCAACAGAATGCTCTCTGCAAGACTAAGTTCACTCACACACCTTTCACCTCTCTATACTGTCTAAATGAAGTGAACACATGTGATGGGTATATATACCCAAACACAGATCGTTTGGTCGAAGGATCAGATAGACTGATCGAAGGATCATCTATCGATCCGAAACCTATCGAAGGATCCATATACACCTCGAAGGATGATATCCTTCGAGGTCCATCAACATCTATCGACGGTTTATCTTTCGAGCTCATCGAAGGATCTAAACAATCCTTCGATGACTCATCCTTCGACACAACCATCTTACAAACCATGTTCTAACTGTTTGGTCAAGTCAAACCAGGAGGATGGTTGACTTGGTCAAACTTACATCAACCTTACATTAAAGACATCGTTTTGTATCATGACGAAATACAGACAAAGTACAGACACAAGTGCACCAACAATAAATTACACAAATGCACGTGTGTTAGTATAATAACCCATTTTAACATTAGTAATACCCTCCCCGAGACGGCATTCCAACGACTACGTCGGGCAGAACCACGACAGCCGTTACGGAACCCTAGATCAATCGGGCAGAGCCACTATTCAGAAATTGTGATTAGAAAGAAAGAAATGA
The DNA here is from genome assembly GCA_030545235.1 of Helianthus tuberosus. NCBI lineage: Eukaryota > Viridiplantae > Streptophyta > Magnoliopsida > Asterales > Asteraceae > Helianthus > Helianthus tuberosus. Next base: position 8,414,258 of record CM060352.1, on the reverse strand, counting down.
ACGATCGGAAATGAAATCCCGAGGCCTCCTTATATAGGCCTGAAAACGAAGTCTCTCGCGGCCCGCGTAAAACAAAGCAAGGCCTTACACGGCCCGCGTGGCCTAGGGGTCTAGGCTATCGCTGGTCCGGGTCAAGAGTAGGCTCAACACGCGTCGGACACGTGGCCGCACCGGGGCTCGCCTGATTATCAAGCTGTCGCGGCCCGCGTAGACCTTAAGGGTCCTTTATGCGGCCCGCCTAAACTTAAATTTTCAATTTTTATTTATTTTTAATACTGTTTTATGTATTTGAGGCCCGTTTTCATGTATGGGGTGTATTTACAGACATATTAGGATATTTTACATATTTTAGGATGTCGGAAAAATAATCGAGGGTGTCGGTTTACGTTAGGGTTGTTATAGCAATGATTCCTTTTATTATCTCTTTAACTTGGAAGTTCTCGGAAACGTAAACCCAACATTTTAATTCGAAATATTGCTTCACCCTTTCATGGTTATAGATTAGTTGAGCCAGAGTAGTTTTCCCCACGCCTCCCATACCCCATATACCATACACTCGAATCTGACTGTTGTCGTATTTTCCTATATCTTTGTTACATATCTTTTCAATTGCTAACTCCATCTCGTCATTTCTTCCGAAGACAAGTGAAGAATGTATAAGCGAGCTGGTTTCCCTATGCGGCATCACACCTTTAAATCCCACATCTAAATGTCTTATGTCACTTGATGGGGTCAATTTCAACTCAAATCTCTTGGATGCAATGGCATCGAGTTTTCTACTTATGGATTTAACTTTGTGAGCAATTCTAATACGAAACAAAAGTTTATTATGATCTGAGGAGAAGAAGGCTCTTACCCTCCATGCCTCTTTGTTTGTGTAGACGTTGTAGCAAAGCTTCAGTTGAAATCTCATCCAACACATTTTCTACCTCCAAGGACGCTGATCTGAGACTCTTAAGCCATAACATTACAGCCTTTTCCTTGATGTGTTTCTCTTCTGCATCTTCAAGAACAGCTTGGATGCTGGTGAAATCTTCTTGGAGAGTCGAAATATCGTCCTTGAGTCCCCAAAATAGAGCTAACTCTTTGATAACTTTAGAAGTCAGCCTCCCCACCACCTCGCTCACAATGGCCGAAATAGCCACATCTCCCATTATTTATATTTCAAAATTATAGAAACAAAAGCGTATATGTGTGATTTCTAACCCAGAAGATTAACAACCGATCAGAGACTCAATATAACCTATAACAAAGATCCTGAGTACATAATCAACAAATGACTCATTCAGATAACATTAGTAATACTGCAAATGACATATCTAAACCAATATACACACAAAGAATTTATGCCAAGTCATTAGTAATAAGTAATCTCTAAACTATTAAAAGAAGCTTTAACTTAGTTTTTAAATGTAATTTATTAAAATAAAGGAAATGCAAGCTGCTGGTCCCCAACCAATCATCTTTGCAAATGATAACATTCATCAGAAATTAACTCCTCAGAAATGGGAATAATTCCGGTAACTGAGTTGATCAATCAAACTGTTAAATATCTTTTTCATTTTTGCTGCTATTTCACCCCACAACATATTGTTAATATGTATGTATATAATATTTTAGATAATTGTATTAGAAAAAATAGAATAAAACTATGAAAAATTATTCATCTATAATTTATAATATTTTTATATATTCAAAAACAACCTTTTTTATTTTTTGAATGTCGAACACATCCCTTAATCTACTCCTAAATACCCCAACGCCTACTTAAACACCGTTTTAATGAGATAACACCGGATCCCAGATCAAGAGGCCATCATCAAAATTCTTTATATAACATTCTAATATTGTGTAAGTTTAGCACTTAATTCCCAGGAAGACCATCTTTATTTGACTTGTAATAAGTCAACAATGTCACTGTTCGGTAGTAAAAAATGTTTCATAGATGACAAAAGAAACAAATAAATACCAACATTAATTTGCCATTTCTCCAAATTGATGACACAAGAAACAAATAGATAAATCCAATGTCTTTCACTAGTGTGTTATGTGTAATAGTTTAAAAAACTGAAATAAATTTATATTTTTTTTATAAAATCGAAGAAACCATTACCTTTTTATCAGTTGGTGTTGGGTTCAAATACTACAGACCACATTATTATAAAATTTCTTTTTAAAAAAAATGAGTGAAACATTGTAAATAATAATAATAGTTTTTAGAGTAAACTGCCATTTTGGTCCCTGAGGTTTGGCCAGTTTTGCCATTTTAGTCAAAATCTCAAACTTTTTGCACCTGGGTCCCTGTGGTTTCAGTTTTGTTGCCATTTTAGTCCAAAAGTGAAATCAGCTCAAATTCCTCAAATTAAATCCTGATGTTTTCTGCTTTTCTTCAGGGGTAATTTAGTCATTTCTTTTTTATTTTATTTAAGAATTTTAATTGTAATGCAATCATCATGTAACGAGCTCTGCAAACACCATAACAATTCAGACAATCAACAACAGCATCAATCTCTACAAACACCACAACAATTCACACCAAATCAATCCTTAAAAAACACAACCTCCCAAATCCACACAAACAAAACTAAAACCCAAAAAAACAATCACCAGATTCAATTCCAAAAACCATACCAAACAAATCTTACTCCCTTCACTCCCCAATCTGAGCAACTCCTTAGCAGATTCCAGCGCCTCCATCAACGAAAAAGAGATTGGAACGATTCGTCGGTAACCGCCTCTTTAACATCGCGAATCTTTTCAAACAACGGATTCAACAGCTTCAACCTTCTAGATAAATTAAAAAACGTCTTCCTTACCTTCAATAAGCCAGAGGTGGTGTGTCGGTGGAGGTTGTGCACTTGTGCTACGGTGATGGCTATGTGACGGTTGAGATGGTGCGACGATGGAGGTGCGGCGGTGGAGGTGGAGGATTATCGCTCGTGGTCCACACCACCACACAAGCACACCTTTTCCTCAGTGAAATCAGATTATCGCTCTGTTCCCAAACCCAAACCAAAACATCATCTTCTCCAAACCCAAGCCCTCCCAAACCCTGCTCTGTTCTACAATCGTCTTCTCCAAACGATCATCTTCTCCAATATTGATTCAAATCTGGATCTGTTCGAGAACAACGGCTGTCTTGGACTTTTCCGACTACACTTCCTCCGATGTCAGCGGTGGTGACGGCGACTTCGGTTTCGCCTTCAATGATAACAATTTCTCCGATCGTACTCTTGAAATCAAGATTGTTTCTGAATCCGCTGAGGCTAGACTTGATGGAGAAGTGAACAGTCTCTCTGCAAATCTTCCTCAAGTGACAAATCACCATGGTAGATCCTCACATTTTCCTTCACCATCATTTGCATTTGCCTATAAAGAAAAATAAACATTACAGCATCAGATGCCTTATAACTAGGATTATGGTTTGGTGTGGGGCGATCTTAGGGAAGATATATCAGATGTCTTATAATTGGGATGAGCTTTTCTTTTAATATGATTAATTTAATTATTAATATGTTTTAATAAATTGAGATGGACCATTTTGCCCTTTGAGAAAAAGACAAAATAACCAGATTTTAATAGCCAAATAAAAGGTGATTTGATTTTTGGACCAAAATGACAATAAAAGTGAAACCACAGGGACCCAGATTTAACAGGTTTGAGTTTTGAACTAAAATGACAAAAGTGACCAAACCTAAGGGACCAAAATGGCAGTTTACTCTAGTTTTTAAAAGAGTAACCAGCAAGGGATTTAAAATTTTATCTTTTATAAAAGACAAAATAGTAATCATAGCTGACCTAGCTAAGGACCGTTTTTGAAAGCAAACTCAGTGGTTGGTGATTATGTCCTTAAATTTTAACCACTAGTAAAAAAATCACAATTCGAGCAAAACCATATGGAGCGTCCGCTTAATTTACTCTTTTATCGAATTCTTGAACTAAACTGATCTTTATTAGAGCGACTTGAATATGAATTACCTTAGAGGGTGTAGGTCGAAATTGAAAAAATCAGCAAGCTGTTTGCCAATAGAATCAGTCGCCTTGTACTGTACTCCCTTGTGTTTTCAATTTGTGGCTTTATCGTTGTTTTCCCCGACTATTTCAGACTCTTGATTTGGTGCTCAATTGTATTTTCAAACACCTTGTAATATACAATATTATGTTAAAGGACCACCTAGGCAAAAAGGAGATATACAATTTGATGTTACTATTTTTTTTATCATCGACTATACAAGCGGAACGGAGTCAATGGACAGTCTTTATTACTCTATTAGGGAAGTGGGGGTGGTCATCACTCATCACTCACCCATCACTCACAACATCCAATCAAGTTCTGCCATATCATCAACCATTATTCAATCACTCACAACCTTTTTTTAGTGGCGGTGGTCATCACTAGTGATGAAATTCCATCACTCACAACTTTTTTTATTTTTTTTTAAATTAGAAATTAACAATAAAACACTAAAATTATAAATTTCATTAAAATTAAAACGTACTAGTTCAATTAAACATACTAGAAATATTTTAGACTACCGAGCATCCCTGGAAAATACGTGAGATGTCGTGTCTCGTCGGTAAAACTAGTTATTTTGTGCACCTCCAAATTGGGCTTTTTATTTCTTCAACTCACAAACATATTGGACCATACTCACAAACATATTAAGTTAAAGCCCATCTTCATTTTTCAGTGTAATGTACGTATATAAATACTTGTCCCTAGGGTTTCTTTCACTCATGAAACCTGCAACTCCAAAACCCTAGTTCCTCACTAGCCGTCTGCAACAATGAAGACGATCAAAGACAATGGACATACCAGACGTCATCGAAATCAAAGTGAAAGCCAAAATCATCGAAGTCAAAGGACCACGAGGAACCCTAACGGTCCAAATTCGATGAAGTTCAACGCGTGAAGATTTCAACGCGTTCTTATTTCCACGCGTGAAGAAAGGTAGTGGCGGCGGTGTGCTTTTGGCCATCATGCGTGATGGCACCTCCATCACGGACCACCCCCAGTCCCCTTAGTTTCCTACTCTTTCTACGTTTAAATATTATTTTATTCACCCCGTGTACATCCATAAATTCAATTTGGAAAACAAACAAGTTTGGTTATAAGTTGGTATGTGAATAATTTATTTAATTTTAAGCTTCTATTGAATGTTTAAAAAATCTGTTTAAACCGGACGGTTGAACCGGTTAAACCGGATGTCGGATGCTTGGCCGGCACGAATCATACTGGTAAACTAAGGAAACGACAAAGAAGTTGTACCGCAGGTAATTTGGGTTATACCGGTTTAAACCGGTATACCGGTACCGGTTCATACCGGGCCAAAGGACAAAATTTTGAACTTTTAATTTTTAGGTACCTAAAAGGGTGACTATTTATCAAGACATCAATTGGAGCACGGGTTCTTGCGTGGCGCGATCGACTCTACACTATTCATATTGAAGAAAGGGGGAGATTTTCTGATCGTGCAAATTTACGTTGATGACATAATTTTTGGTTCTTCAAATGAAGAATTGTGTCGTGAGTTCGAAGCGGTGATGAAGTCAAAATTTGAAATGAGTGCGATGGGCGAGTTATCGTTCTTTCTAGGTCTTCAAGTGAGTCAAGAAAAAGTCAGGACGTACGTGCATCAGAAGAAGTATGTCCACGAGATTCTAAAAAAATTTGGATTGGAAGATAGCTTACCCTATGACACGCCTCTGCCGACAAATCACAAGCTTAGAACCGATAAGGAGAAAGATCCTGAAGTGGATCCGACTCTATATCGAGCAATGATAGGTTCGCTAATGTATCTTACTGCTTCACGACCAGATATTATGTTTTCTGTTTGTTTGTGTGCTAGGTTCCAATCAACTCCGAAAGAGTCTCACATGAAAGCGGTCAAGCGTATCTTCAGATATCTGAAAGGGACGCCTGAGCTTGAATTGTTGTATCCAGCTGAAGGTGGTCTGGATTTGCTGGCATATGCTGACGCAGACTTCGGAGGGTGCCCGGTGAACAGAAAGTCAACCTCTGGTGGCGCACAACTTCTTAGGAACCGTCTTGTCTCTTGGCAATGCAAAAAGCAAGTTGTCGTTTCTTTATCCACGTGCGAGGCCGAGTACAATGCTTCACCAAGCTATTGTGCTCAGGTCTTGTGGATTCAGCAGCAAATGAGGAACTACGGTTTGAATTTTACTCGAACACCTATTCTTGTCGATAACAACTCTGCCATTTCCATAACTAACAATCCAGTCAATCACTCACGCATTAAGCACATAGATGTTAGGCATCATTTCATTCGCGACTGTGCTGAGAAGGGTTTAATAGAAGTGGCTAGGATAGACACCTTGGATAATCTTGCCAACCTGTTTACGAAGACATTCGATCGGGCTAGATTTGAAAATCTGATTCAAATGATCGGCATGATCAACCCCAAGTAAAATGCTTTTCAAAACTCGCATAGAAACTTTATTTTATGTTAATGTACAGTTCTTACGGCTTTTCAAAAAAAAAAATTGAAAAACTCCAAAAATATTTTACTTAGTTGTAGGAAAAATTTTAAGAAAAATACAAAAACATTTGAAAAATATAAAATGAAGTCGTGTTGAGATATAAGGGAAATGATAGTACATCGGTTAGTCGTATCTGATCCGGGATCATAGTAATTGTAACATCCTTTCTATTATTTTAAGATTTTTGTATAATTTACGGAAATAGACATGTAATTATAATTACATATACAATGAACATACATGTTAATTAAAACTTTTCTAAATTTTAAAACGTTACATCCTGATTTATAAAAATTCGCCGTTTAAAAATGACAACGAAACTATGTGCGGAAGCTTGTAACTGCATCGTGTTCGGTTCTTCGTTGAGCTTGATCTTCATCCGGGAACACTCGAAATTTACCTATGATCAAAACCAACTAAAAATTTAGTTTTGATAACTTATAAATGAGTTTAGACGAGTACCATAATCAGAACAAGCAAAAATCAAACATGTTTCAGCATTTTGGGCCCTAGCGGGCCGCGAAGATGATATCAAGGATCCGTCGCGGGCCGCGACCACTTTCGCGTGACGCGACGCGACGGTGTTTCCGGTTCGGTGTCGCGTGACGCGACCCTCTGATTTCGACAGAAGCTTGGCTGAATTGTTGCTGCATATTCCCAGCTCCAAGTTTTAACCAATTTCTAACTTCAAATGGTCATAACTTTCATTCTACTTACCCCGTTTTACGTGATTCTTTTTCCTACGAGTTTGTAATTTAATTCTCCATCATATGGAGTTATAACCCGACATTGAACTATTTCAAAAATTCAGATTTCAAGTTCTCGGCTTGAAATCCCTTTTAACAATTTTGACCCGTTTAGGGGATTTAAGCTATTTAGTCTAAACTAACTCTTTTCTTTCAACACTTAGTTATTCCACATCTAAAAATATATGCTTAGGTTCCACCACGACTACTTTTATGGTGGATTTAACATAAGGAACCCATAAATCCCAATTTCTACCATTCGGTTCGTCATTTTACGCATAAGACCCGTTTTTAGACATTCGACCCATGAATGTCATTACCTATAATTTTTATACGTAATCTAAGGACTCCAAAATCATAATATAAGTTCTTAAACAACCTCTAAGGGTCGTTTGCCCGATTTACCCATCAAAGGCCTTTTGGTCAATTTTATGTCCTTCATATTACGGCGAAGGACCATTACTATCTATTCGACCAAAATTGTACTTTATCTATAAAATTCAATTAGGCGTACCTTGCTCGGGTCAACGTATAGACCCAATTTATACCGCAACAATTAAATTGCTAATTAATAGCACTGTAATCTCTTACGCTATTTGTCCTGTGATCATAATACTTGACGAAAATCATTAGTCGAAATTGTCAAATGGTGATATCATCACCATTCAACCCGCTTGGCCTAACAACCATTTTACCCTCATGAGATGGTATTTGTTTACCACCTCGTCCATGTAATCTGTTCAGGTTTACATCGTTAAATTATATTGCTTAAAAAAAATCTTTTCCTTAATTCATTTGACACATCATGTTTTACGCTTTTGAGCGCCTTTTTCAAAAACAATTGTTTGTTCGTTGGCTCGTAACCAAACTATCGCACTACTCTTTTTACTCATTAAGTTTATACCATAATATATCGTTTCTTAAAACTCTTTGTTTATTCGGCCTACACATGCCGAATCATCGTTTTACTACCTTTACTTATTCCAACCTGTATTGTTACGCCACGGGTTACCATAATAAATCTACCGTCTCATTTTATTCATAACAACTACAACAAGTAGGTGATCTAATAGTAAAGTGTAAGCTTTACTTACCTTGCGCTCAAATACACTTTTCCTTCATTCATGACCCGTTTGACTCGTTTCTTCTCCAAGTCTCCACCTAGCTTGTCAAGCGTCAAACTATCATCATAATTCGTAAGATGGTTAGATTAGTCATTAACAAATAAGACTATTCCACCTTACGTATTTTCTATGTCGAAATCACTATTCGACTTCATCATTGATTAATTTAACTTTCTTCTAGTTAGCTACCTCTAATCATATGATATGTGAAATTAATTAAAATCCACATTATGATTAGAATCCGTATCATCACATATCACCCCTAATTAATCAAATTAGGAATTTACGCGTTTAGTTCAAAATTTTGACATACGAACATTCGTTTAGGCACTTTAACAAACACCTTGCGGGTAAGATTTGTATACTTCTTTTGTCATGTTCACATCTAATCATGTAGCCAAATTTAATCATCCATTAAGCAAGTTCATGTAAATTTTTCACATCACATTCTGAAATCACTTCATAGAACTCAAATTACACTAGAATAACTATCAAAATCCTAGTGTTTAACATGTTTCTACAAAACCCACTTAACACCTTCAATGGTGAATATGGAATTCTCAAGCATTGAGCAAAATTTTAACAATCTAATGACTAGGGTTTACTTCTAGACACTATTTCATTCTAATTTCATCCAAGCAACATTCATGCAACACTAATTTCGGATTATAATTGTTCATCCAAAATTTTGAATGGAATCAAATAACGAATTTTCGCATACCTTATGATCCCTTTACGAAGGAGATCACTAATCTCTGCTTGGATTTCGATTTGGGTCGGATTTGTGCCTTCAATTGATTGATTTAAGCATGAACTAGGGTTGAGAGCAAGCTCCTGGTCGCCCCTGTGTTTGATCGACCAGACACACACACTAATGTGTGTTTGGTTTTTAATTTTATTGTTTAATCAAACTTATTTCAATTTTTGACACCTTTAACCCTCCAACTATCATTTGGTTTTTATATTAGGTGTTTTAACTCACTAGCATGTTACTACAAGACTTGTGATTAACTAGGTTATATATTCCTAGTTATTTCATATCATTTATATCCGACGTTAAATCTTTTATAATATAAAGATTTATATCTTCGGGTACGACTTGGTTTATTTTAAGTCCCGTTATCTCGAGCCGTTTATAAACTTTTATTTCCTCAAAAGTTTTCGTTCAACTTTTATTTAATATTAGGTTTATCTATTTAAATCCTAATATTTACCGAGTTACTTTTACCACTAACGGTACTTTACCCATCTTTTAGTATTAACGTGGTTTGATTACCAAACCCGTTTTCGGGGTGTTACAGTAATATATAAACTTAACTGTTAACTTTAACAGCTTCATTATACGTTGCTTCGGTAGGTTTTACGTGTAAATAAGAACCTGTTTTTGATATATAAATGTAATGAACAACGAAACTTGTGTGGTACATCTCTCGGATGTATGTTCTTGGTACCGTAATTTCGTTTGATAGGTTGCCAAACTTCTGAGATACTAGGTCTTTATGTTTGTTAAATCTCTGGGGTATTATTCTTGGTCTTCTGATATTGCGTGAGCAATGACCTAGACCTCGTATAATGTTTTGCTAAGTGCTTCGTTTGTGCGCAAACCCCTTTGGTTGATTTCTTTTCTACCACAACAATCATCACCGGATGATCTGTTCAAAATTGTCATCACCGGATGTACAAATTACAATTCTATGTTACCACCAGGTACATACCAAAAACTGTGAAATTATGTAGAAAAAGATACCAAAGGATGGTACACCACCTTTAAGTCGAGCCTTCATCTCTCTGTCTGTGCGGTGGCACTAACCTTAGCTCTCAAGGCATCGCATTTTAGCCGGATACAGAGATTTTTCAGATATACTCACCTGTAAGATTCAATGTCTGGTAGTCTTGATACGGGAGTATATTCTGAGGTGGGTAAACATAGTTACAATCAGTTATTAATACACTTAATCGCATATCTCGAAAGCAATGTTCGAAAGCGTGCTAAAACTTAAGTGGACCACAATACCGTTGAACGTCTTGAACTGTTAATATCATTCTAAGTGCTTAAATCGAAAAAACTATGTTCTTATGTTGGATATTGACAGAAAAGCCGATATGATCCTTTTGTTCCGACTTCACAAAAAGAAAATTAGTATAAATACGTTCTTAAGTTTAATTCCTTTATTTTAGTCAAAAAATTGAAAAAAAAAAAAAACAACAAGAAGATTTTGCTTTCTTGTTTCTATGTGCGAGTTATCATTCTGAATATACTCTAAGAGTTGTGAAGATTCTTTAATAAGGTGTTAAACATCAATTTTGGTAATTTTAAAATAACTATTTTTCATGAAAATTGGTCGTGTAAGATTCGTCTAAGCGTGCGTGGGTAATTACGTCATTTTAAGGTGTTTCGGTAAATCTGGTTCCAAGTAGTGATATTTTTCCAAAAGTATAAGTTTTGAAGTAACTTGTTCTGAATGATCGTGTTTTAAAATACAAATTATTAAATGTTGGTTGTTTAATATTTCAATTTTTGATTTTGGGTATTGGAGTTTATTTTTGGGATCCAGGTTTGAGCCGAGTGTCTCCGGGGTTAAGATTCTTAATCCGGTGTTAAGTGTTTCAGGTTTGGATCGTTCATCTCAAGATGGAAGATTTGAAGAAGCTGTGTGGGTCTGGATCGTTCATCTCAAGATGGAAGATTTGAAGAAGTTAAGACGTCTGCTTATGCATTCCTTTGAAGAAGATCAACTGTTAGCTGATCAATACATCAAGGTCGTACAGTTCTGTTGCCTATGTAAATACAGGTGAAATATATTTAACTAGCTCATCCATTTTGGATTACTTGCATATGCTTCATGACCTTTAATTGTTTATTTTAAAAATATGTTGTACATCTTTTACTAGTTTGCTATGGGAATTTGACTAGGAGTGCAAACGAGACAAACTCGTCTTACTTATGAGGGCTCGAGCTCGAACGAATATCGGTTCGAACTATGGATGAGCATTTGGTACGGATACCGGTACCGAACCGGTTATATTCAGTACCGGTACCCATTTTTTTTTCATTTTTCAGTACTAAACCTTACGGCCTAGAAGTGTCGATGAGCAGTTGAGGCAAATTATTGATTCGTAAGTCATACAAATTATCATAATGGATGATAAAAGAGTTGGAATAAACTTTGATATAATTTTGACTTTGTATAGGGCAATGGCCGTGTATGCTTCACGAAGTGGTGCCAACATTAGGGTTAAACTCATCTGGATTAACGCTAGGGTAAGCACTTAATCCCTTATTTAAATTGTGGTTGTAATGATATTGTAAATATTAAAACCCTTTAGTTTAAACTTAAGTCGCAATGGTTTCACATTTATTGATATTTTTAATTGTTTAGTGTCCACATCAGCCAAGAGGTACTGAATGCGGCTACTATGTGATGAAGTTCATGAAGGAGATAACTTACGAAGGAGTTGAAATATTTGACAATGATAATGTAAGTTTAGACATATTTTAGTTTGTTTATTAGAGAAATATGTACTTATATATCCAAACAAATGCATAAATTCATATATTAGGATTAGATTCCGATTTTTAAGATTTTTTTTATTTAATTGTTATCTCAGGTTGGGAAAGGAGTAGAGGAATACTCGGCTGCGGATATGGATGACATTCGCGAAGATTGGTCAACTTATGGGGTTACTTCTATTTTTAAGTGACAAATCGTATTTTAGGTGTTGACGATGTATTGACTAACAATTCTTTTTTTTTTTTTGTTAACGTTAAAATATTTGTAGTATACTTGACAAAGGATTATGTAATGGATTGTTTTGGTGTATATATGTGTGTGTGTGTGCATTTGTTTATGAAAAAGATTTATTGTTTTTGTTATTATACATGTATCCAGGGCAAATTAGTAATTATATAAAAAAAATAAACAATTAAAAGCATGACACGCGTAAATGAATGTCATACGTATGTGTCATAAATGCTAGTCATGAACGTGTGTCATTAAAAAATGTCATAAAATGAGTGTCATGAATGTGTGTCATAAAATGAGTGTCATGAATGCTTGTCATTAAATCTGTGTCATAAAAACATAACACACAAATGCATGTCATGTTAATTTTATGACTTCTTAATCAACGACACGCTTTTGCGTGTCATAATTACTGTTTTATGATTGTGCGTCAAGAAATGTGTATTTTCTAGTAGTGTCGGTCTTTCAAGTGGCTTCGAGTTTCAAAAACATTGTTTTAAAATCTTTTCCTCTAACAACTAATGGATTCGATATATGCTTTTACATCTGGAGCCTGATAGTATAATTAGCTGCAATAAAATGAAATAAGAGACCTAAATATTTTAGGTTATAACAGTATATCTAGAATTTTGCTGCATTCTTTAATATTTCTATTTTTTCCTTATTCCTGTATTATATTAGTTGAACTTATATTTTCTACCTTTTTTAACAGCCAAACCAATCTTTGCAAAAAACAACACCCCAAACTTTCTTATATTAGTTGAAGTTATATATGTAAATAAAAGATATGATCTGAAATACTCTTCCAACTTTTACGATCAAATATCACTTTTTTATACCACCTTCCAGTATTTAGTAAAGTGGAACTTTGTACGTATATAAAAGTTTACAAACAGAATTTTTGACATCTTAACCAGTCACATCAAAAACTAAACGTTAACAACCCCATTTTTCTTACATTATAAACGTTACAAACAGAATTTTAACATATTAAACATTCACATCAAACACTAAACGTTAACAACCCGAATTTTGTGATCATAGATTGCAACCTTCACTCAGTTATGATTCCCATTAATCAAGATCATCCCTATCTGAAAACTCAAGAACGCATCAACAGAGGCATACTGTACCTGCAACAAAGTGAGACACTGATCATCCCATCTACTCATCGTAACACTCTTCGGCTTGTTTATCTCCTTCCCAAGAACTCTACTCGCCAGTTGCAACAACCCAGCCTTCTTAAACTCCCTCACACCGTACACATCCGCAGCCAGCGTCCTTAAATCCACCGTCTTCGCAACCGCCACGCCATAAACCTTCCTAAGTTTCTCGACATCATTCTCAATCCCGACCCCAACAAATATGTAAGAAGGGTTACCGAGGAAGTTTACGAGCGATTCAGGGATTAAAGTGGCAAGGAGGATTTGGAAAATCAGGCAGTGGCGTCCCACACATAATTGGAGCGTGGCGATGGGATTTTCGAGGTCTCGGGTTTGGTTCGGACGCCACTCGACGTCCAGGCCGATGATGAGAGTGTTGGGAATAATCTTGATGTCGGGTCGCTTCGGGTCAAGCACGGTTAAGACAATAACGGATCAAGTCATGGAGCAGTAGAAAATGGGTCACTTGACCGGGTCTGGAGGAGAAGAACGAGTTTGTTGGAGGTGGAAGTTAAAAGAATATGCTTTAGAAGTTTGTTGCTGGAAAGTAGGATCACGTGACCCACTATGCATGTTATCTATTTGTTTGTTTTATTTATAAATAGGGCAGTAGATAGGTTCTCTTTTTTGTACCCTCTTTGAAATAATAGTAGAAAGTTCTCCTCCATTTTTATCTCCTGCAAGTTTTGTATGTATATTGAGAGTGTTGTGAGGGACCTGAACCAACATTTGGTATCAGAGCAAGGTCGTCAAGCAACGAGGGTCGAGAAACGGTGTGTGCTATTTTGAGAGTCGAAAGAAGGAAGTCAAACAAGAGAGGCGGCAGCCTTGGCTGCTGTTGCCAGAAGCAAGAAGTTGGGGTTTTAACCCAAAAGAAAGAAAGGGGTAGCAGCCCTCTAAACTGCAGGGCTGAGAAAATAAAGATACGAGAAAGTTGCAAGTTCTGTGAACCGGACGAAGCAGTAGCAGTGTATGATCTCGATAAGAAGAAGCAATTGCAGCAGCGGTTTATCACATCATATGTGATCAACAGAAAGAGAGAAAGTGAAAGAAGCTGCCAAAAAGAGAAAGAAGAAGGAAGTTCGCCGGGAAGAGAAAGAAGAAAGGTCACCGGTCGAACAAGAAAGAAGAAAGAAGGCTGATTGAGATCAGGAAGAAAGATAGAAGAGGCGCCACAAGAAAGAAGAAAAAAAGAGGCCGGCATCGCTTCGCAAGAAAGAAAGATGGCCTCGTAAGCAAGAAAGAAAGAAAGAGAGAAAGAAACATCAACAACCAGAGAAAACGAAGAAAGAAAGTCGGTACCGTGAAGAAAGAAGAAAGACGGGTGCCGCACTGGTTCGTTGATCCCAAAAGAAACCGGAAGAAAGAAAAATCAGGTAGCAAGTAGCCTGAAACAAGTTAGCAAGCTTTCGCAAGAAGTCAGCAAGATACGCAAGACATCGGACCCGTGCGGTTCGTGTAGCAAGAACCGAGTCATGTGTGGCTCGTAACTAGTAGCAAGGTTAGCAAGTAACACGCAAGATCAACAACATCTAATAAGCAAGAATAGCAAGTCAGCAAGCAAGAGGATTCGAAGCAAGCAAGCAAGAATGAGTTCGAATCATGCAAGAAAACCAATTCAGGTTATAGCAAGAAAAGAAAGCACGAACGCAAGCAAGAAAGGATCAAGTAGCAAGAACCCACATCAAGATTACGGGGGTGAATGTTGGGAATAATCTTGATGTCGGGTTGCTTCGGGTCAAGCACGGTTAAGACAATAACGGATCAAGTCATGGAGCAGTAGAAAATGGGTCACTTGACCGGGTCTGGAGGAGAAGAACGAGTTTGTTGGAGGTGGAAGTTAAAAGAATATGCTTTAGAAGTTTGTTGCTGGAAAGTAGGATCACGTGACCCACTATGCATGTTATCTATTTGTTTGTTTTATTTATAAATAGGGCAGTAGATAGGTTCTTTTTTTTGTACCCTCTTTGAAATAATAGTAGAAAGTTCTCCTCCATTTTTATCTCCTGCAAGTTTTGTATGTATATTGAGAGTGTTGTGAGGGACCTGAACCAACAGAGAGGGCAGGTGTGGGTTCGGGTGTGTTCGACTATGGAGATCCATGTGTCAACGAAGGCTGGTGTGTGTGTGACCAGGGTTTCGATAGTGTGTTCGAAGAATGTGAGGCGGTAGGTGTTGTGGGTGTTGTTGGGGTTTTCATGAATGAACTGGCTGATCGATATCGCCATTGCTATAGCTTCTGCGTGCTTGTTTGTTTTTCTTATTTGTTTTGTTTTTTCTTATTCTTAATATATAATATGTTTTACAGTACAGGTGTCGGCTTACAGGTGTCAAACTACAAAATTCTTAAGAGTTGATGAAAGATGACAACGGCAGTGGTTGCAAAGATGCGTGCATGATGATTCACATGGTTCAAGGCTAATCAACATAAGCAACGCTATACAACCATATATGGCTTAGATCCCATCTAGAAACATGCGTATTCTAGAAAAAAAAAAATAATAAATAGGTTACACGACCGGTTTTGAGTGTGAAATCATCATCGAACCGTTAAACAATCAAACAATTAATCTGAACAAACCCATGTGTGCTTCTGTTTAAATGGTTCGAACATTTTTAACGGTTTATAATAATATACATTCCTATTGTATATCACAACCATACGTAAACATCTTCCTATGGTTCACTAACATCCCTACTCTGTAAAACTTAAACTTCATTATTTGTTTAATAAAACTATTCAAATTCATAAGTTTTTTGTACGTAATTTGGTTTTATAAAAACACTTATGGTTTTAAGTATAGCTTGTAAACTTTTTGGTTCTATACATTTAAATGTAATATTTTTTTTATAATCAAAATTATTTTTATAAAACTTTGTTAAAAATATATAGGACTTTGTCATATCATATATCACTAGTTCTATAATCTTATCACTAGTTTTATAATCGTCCAGTGAATTGGACTGTTATTTTAATGTCATAATGTCATAACAATCCTTCTTTGCTTCGCAAACGAAAATAATAGTTGTTTAAGATCAAAGTACAACTCATGACGGAGACCTTAGACTATGTTGTGAGTCAATCCAATGATATAGTTTGTAGCCTTAAAAATGTGTGTTCCATGCATTAGATATTGAAATAGATCAACCATACAAAAGTGAGTAACAACGATTAGTGCCTAAATGTACAAGATTAGCCTTTAGGCAACTTATACAGGAACTTACAACGATACAAAAGCAAGACTTGCAAGTTTTGGAGATAAATAATTGACTCATGTAGAACTTGTATACTTGAGCGTGACAAATTCAAATATTTCGGGTGTTTGAGTTTGCAAATTGATTCAGGCAATGTCTTTAACTGAATACCAGCCAAGTATAATACCCTCACATAAACGTGGTTGAAGATTTGTTTAATGCTACCTTCATTTATATTTCCATACAAGAATATTGACCTTAATGATGTTAACTTTTTAAATCATGAGGCCAAAAGGGAAAACCTGGACATGATAAGGTCAAATGAAGCACCTCATTTGGGATAATAACCTCCTTACCAGACTCTATAACTAAACAATCATCCCCCATAACATGTGTCATGTCATGCATTAGATCATGTATTACGTATAAATCTTCCTTGAACTCGTCTTCCTTAACAATGAGAAGGACCTCCAAACCAAAAAATTAAAAACTTTTTCACCAAGCACATACAAGTTTATTTCTCCTTTGGGTGGAATAAAACCATTTGACACCCACAACCGTATTAGTCAGTCCTTTGTCAGTTTATAGCCTTTGGGAAACATACAACAATAAGCAAAGCATCTCTTTAGACATGGAGGCAAGTTATCATAGCTAAACTTCGAAATAGCAGGCGAAACTTTAGTTTTTTTTTTCGAACTCCCATATGTTGTTGTCTTTCATAAGTTGCCAATCGCTTGCACTTTTTTTTTACCACATTAAGGTACCTAAAGTCTTTACTGCCAAAGACAGTCCTTTACATTTATTTACTATCTCCCTTCCAATAGGCTCCAGCTGACTTATATCATCCCCCATTCTTCCTTGTGCAAATGCAAGCTTCTTGAATAATAACCACGAGTCCCCTCTAATAAACATCCAACTTCATGTTGTAATCTAAGAACCTTAGCCATCATTTGCTCAGTGCCACGCCCGATGATTCCGCCATCGGTTGGGGTGTGACAGATTGGTATCAGAGCCATAACTATAGGGAATTAGGTCGAGTCGTGTAGAATTGACCTAGTCTATAGTCTAAGTACCAACAGACCAGCTTCGTGCGAACCCAGTAGGGGTTTCATACGAACCCACTTTTGATATTCTCATTCGAACTCGCGAAAACTACACCTTCATGCAAGCTCACATACTACAGCTTCGTACGAAGGAGACCTTTCCTAAGGTTGAAAACCATTTTGCCTTTCCTAAGGCTAAGACAATACACACGTTTTCGAAAACACTCGCATGACACAACCGAGTGATTGGGTCGAGATTTGGTGTGAAAACCAAGAACTCTCGATAAGATCACTCACTCTACGCGTATTTTTACCCTCAGCACGAGAATCTTCGTTGAGTTAGGAGTGACATCCATATCTCGACAAAATTCTCCATCTCTACCTTGTGGTTATGCCACACTTTCAGGAACGAAGTTGTTAAGTTAGGGGTGAAACCCGCATCTTAATAATGCGTTCCACTCCCTACTTTGATTTTTACAAACCTCACCAAAGTCTTGACTGTTCCGATGATTCGAGTCACGTAGTAACTGGAAGGATGAGTGTCGCTCGCCGTGTTTCGGTGAGAGCACAGTCTATTAGGCCAAAGCGTGTACTCGAGGTCATTGTGAATAATCGAATCACTTTGGGTAGTCGATGTCTAACACCCAAGGCACTCCATTTTTTTTATTTCTAACCTGCAATCGCCGATTTTACGCATTATCGATTTTATGTGTTTATCTGTTTCGATTTTGGAAATTTTACGCTTTATCGATTTTCGCTTTCCGATGCATTATGAAGCACAGGATCACACCACTCCCGCAATCTAAAACGCTAACTAATTGCGAACAAACTAAGAACTCTCGTACGCTATACTCGCCGCTTACGCTACTCGCTAACTCTCGCAACACTCAAACGCGCTACGCAGCCTTGAAAGATAGGTGAATACGTGCAAAATATGTAGGTGAATACGTGCAAAATATGTGCTTACGTGGATTATGTGCTCATACGTGCTTATGTGCCTACGTGTATACATGCTTATGTAGATTATGTGCCTACGTGACAATGTGCCTATGTGTTTGACGTGTTACTGAGCTTCACCTAATAATTATAATAATAAGTATGTTGGTTAAAGGCTAAACTTTTCAAAACGTAACCCAATATAATTGAATCTCGTCTAACTCATATAACGACGTCTGCTACAGAATCTGCACTAGACAATGTCGTCATTTGGATCCCATACTCAACGTGCTCCCCGCCGAAACCATGCTGACAAGTGTATCGCTTCACTTATGGCCAAGGAAATGGCTAAAGTCATACCTCAGATTGTCAGTGAAATCAACGAGGTCAGCAGCAAATCTTCTGTCGAGTCGAAGAATAACGTACCGCGAACTGCCTTCAGCTTCAAGCAATTCAAGGCCTGCGGTCCTGCAAACTTCACTATGTTCTAGTGGTTTGACTCTATCGAAGTTACCTTCAGGCAAGGCGGATGCCCAGAGAATCTCCACACTGTGAACGCTACTGGATTCTTTCAATCCAAGGGTCTGGATTGGTGGACTGCTGAGCACAACAAGCGCGGTAACGATGCAGCTTATGGCCTCTCGTGGGAGGAACTCAGGGAGCTTATGATGAAGCAGTTCTACCCTCCTCATGAAGTCCAGAAACTGGAGAATGAATTCTGGCACATCAAGCAGGAAGGAGGTGACAACGTTGGTCTCACCGCTCGCTTCAAGCAGCTTAGTATTATCTGTCCTAGTCAGGTGGCCATGCCTGACATGACAATCAAGAAGTACATTCGCGCTCTCCCCGAGTGTGTAGCTGATTTTGTTCAAGCAGCAAAACCTGTTACTATTGAGGAAACCTATCAACTCGCAGCTGAGATCAACGACAAGCGAGTCTTGGCTAGTTATTTCAAAACCTCAACCAAGAGTCTCAATCAAGCAACTGCTACTCCCGCTACCGACAATGCAGCATCTCAAGGTTCAAAATCTTCACGCCAGAGTCGCAAGCGAAAGAACAACAACAACAACAAGAATTATGCTACCACCGCCGCACCACTCAACGCTGTCACCGTACAACCTAACAACCAGAACCGTTTAGCTATTGTTACCAACGCACCAACTGCTAAGCGTGCGTACACTGTTATCCATACTCTGTGCCCCACTTGTACCTATCATCATCCGACAGGGGTCAACCGTCGTTTCTGTGCAAACTGCAACATCTATGGGCATTTTACTGCTCACTGCCGATCAGGCCCCCGTCAGCAAGCTACTCAAACCCTTCCAGCACCACCAGCTCAACCTCTTGCGGTTCAGGGTAACCCAGCAGTTCCAGCACCCGTTGCTAACGCTCGAACCTGCTACTCTTGTGGTGACCCTAATCACTTTGCTAACATTTGTCTGCTCCGCGTTGTGAAACAAGAACCACAGCAACAACCACCGCAGCAGCAACAACAACAACAGCAACAGCAGCCTCAGTAGCAGCCACAACAAGCAGCCTACGGAAGAACTTTCAATATCAATGTCCGCTAGGCTCAGACTGACAACAACGTTGTCAAAGGTACGTTCCTCGTTAACGGTGTTTATGCTTCGTCTTTATTTGATACTAGAGCCGATAACTGTTTTGTGTCGTTTGAAATCGAAAAGCTCCTAAACCGTAAACACGCTAACCTCCCAACGACCTTTGACGTAGAAATTGCCACCGGAAGAAACGTCACCGTTAGTTCCGTTCTCCGTGATTGTACTCTGGAACTCAACAATCACGTCTTCCCGATTGATCTCATTCCTATGCAACCTGGTAGTTTCGATGTCATTGTAGGCATGGATTTTCTTCGTGAAAATCGTGCCGAAGTCGTTTGTTTCGAAAAGATGATTCGTTTCTCTCTCTCAAACGACGATCAACTCTGTGTTTATGGCGAAGTATCCTCGAAAGAACTGAAACTTATGTCGTGTATTCAGACAAGCAAGTATGTCCGCAAGGAATACTTGGCTTTCCTAGCCCATATCGTAGTAGCGAAGGAGGAAAAGAAGACTGTGAAGGACGTTCCCGTTGTTCGTGATTTTCTTAATGTCTTTCCTGATGACTTACCCGGTCTACCCCCTGACGTGATGTCGTGGTACACGCAAATTTAATCCCAATAACAACTATAGATAGTGGTAAAAGGGTATTGAACTCAGGGAGTATGTGGAAAATATGTCGATTATATAGCTTTGCGATTAAACTACAATTAACCTAATTTGCAGAAAATAAAGATCAATGATTTGGATTGTTGTTTTAGAAAACTAAATTAATAACTAATTGCAAATCAAAATTGGTTGTTTAACAGATTAGGAGAACAATGACCATCTTAGGATTCAGTTTCTTTTAACAATTGTGTGAAATTCCAACTAGAAAGAGTTACATAGACATAACTCGTGCATAAATAATTGAAGTGATAAAAGGGAACAAAGTACTCGGATTATATAAACGCGAGGTTGTTTCCCGATGATCAATTAATCAATAACCAATCCTAACCCTTCCCGTGATATCTCGATTGCTAACGACACCAAGAACGTACGATTGAGACTAGAAATTGCACTATCAATTAACAAGCTACAAACAATTATGCATACACCATGATAATCAAGCAAACACAAGTTATCATTCTAGAAATTCAGAAATAAACACACAAAAGTTCAAGAGAAACCTTCACCTAAGATGATCACCGAAAGTTTTAGCCAGACATAGCTTGGTGAATCATCATAACAATAAGTTCAATGTTCATACGAATCAAAATCACAAACCGAATGATAGAAATTGTTTAGAACCAAGCAAGAACAGCCAAATTCGCCCCTAGTGTCTTCCCAAACCGTCCAATGATGAGAATAGTGAAAAGACATCATAAAAACTGAATAAATGAGGGCAGTTACAATTCTGTCGCAGCCTCCACCGTAACTTACGATGCCACCGTAAGTTACGGTGGACCAAGTTTTATTACGGTGACAACTTCCTGATTTACGGTGAGATAAAGGCAACTTTCAGGGCCACCGTAATTTACGGTGGCACCCTGAATTTTGTGCTTTGTTTCCTCTTTCGCTCCACGCACGACCCGTTCATCTCTAATCCTTCCAAAGCTGCGTTTTCTCCTCTTTTAGCTCCCAAAACATACCTGAAACATAAGCAACCGTAGTCATCTAACTCAAGATAATTACGCGATTAAGTGAATGATTAATTCGTCTTTTAACATGATTAAGGGTTGTCCAACGGACCACCCGTCACATCCCCACACTTAACCGTTGCTTGTCCCAAGCAACTCATCAAATCAATTTCAAAACAAGCGATCAATGTAAACTAAGCAGAAACATGTAATCCTTTTACTAACCCCTTTTAACACCCAAAATAACACACCCCTCGCTAAATCTCTCCTCTCGGTAACAAGTAAGCACTAGCAATATAAGCTAGACGCACAAAGGCTAACGGGCGGTTGCACAACTATAGGCTTGTACCTAAATCAATTCTTCTCCTAAAATGTGTCAAACATGAATGCAAATCAAAGGGACTTTCAAGGTTGTAACGTGGCTAGGTGTATAGGTAGGAAATGGAATATATATGAAGTAACGCAAACTTAACCCGGTCTTTTTATTACACAATAAAGTAACTAACAACTACCAACTTAACTAATATATACAAGACAACTAACCATCAATTCTTTTTCATTTTTCATTGCTTTTTCTCCTTTTTTTTAAGCAAACATACGATAAAGCATCAAACATATCTACTTCATACTACTAAAACTACTACTACTACTACCACTATAAGACCGGGTCAAGTTGGGTAACTTTTTAGGTAACTAGCTAGGGGTAACAAACGATAGGCTTTTAGGCACAAAATTGGGCAACTAAATGTCCAAACCCCCACCCCTCTCGCAACCATGCTCATATATATAACTTATGAGGTCCAACCCCCCAAATCCCACACTCGCACACACTAAAGACGAGGCTACCTAGATGCCCTCATCCTTTTCGCATTCATGTCCAACTAAAGATTCAAACCGTATCAAGGCACAAGTTCTAATGCACCCCCACCCGTAGCCACTCTCATCAAAGATAAGTATTATTTATTTACAAGAGTGTGGCTTCAACTCTCACCAAGAATAAAAGGGTATCAAGGGTTGCCGGTGCATCAATTGGGGTTAATCTAGAGTGTTCAAATTCTCACATTGTTTCGCTTGATTTAAAAATTTTTCAAAATCTTCAAAAAATTCCCCCCATCCCCACACTTGGGATACATTGACCCCAATGTATGGTTTTAGGAGGCTTTGATCACTAAACATCTTTCACAACATCCAAACGCTTAATACTCAAACCACAAATTTCTTTTTTGAAATTTTCTTTCATTTTATATTTTTTATGTTTTTTCTTCTTTTTTAAAACATGACACCACCAACTCGCACCAACTCACATAACATCACAAACTAACACCACCCAACCGCCCAACCATAAACAAAACAAGCTAAATAAATATTCACAAAATATACAAGGAAGAACACGACCTGACTAGTAATAGCGGGGTCCCGGAGGTCCAAAAATGGAAGACATCATGTCGTTCCATTCGCCAAATGCAAATGAGCAGCTACTACTTCCACCTTGTTGTTGAGCTCCTTCTTGTTGGCGCGGATCAATCCATTGTGAATGATGGATCGGCGGAGTTGGATACGAAACACTACCATCATACGGTGGTAGAGACGCATAATCCACATGTTGTGGATCCACAACCACCGGCCGCCCGGCATGCCAATCTGCGTGCATTCTCCTTTCTTGATCATCATGGCATCGATTATTCATTTCTACTTCACGGGAATACGCGTGTGTGCGATTCCATGCCTCTTGACGATCAATGTTTTGTTTCAAGGACCGCTCTATACTTGCACTCATCATCGTGTTTTGATCAAATAACGTCCGCTCCGAACCCGACCATGTCTCAAAAATGGGTGCCGAAGGACGTTGATTCTCGATTACTTCTTGCATTGTGCCTTCATAAGCCCAACCCGGCACATAAGACCGCTCCGTATAATCGTAAAACATACCACCATAACCTCTACCATAACCCCCTTGACCTACATTCTCACCACCATGCGGCTCGTCCGCATAATCCTCGTCACCACTTGGAACTGCTTCCTCATCACTTTCCGGCTCATCCGGCTCACTCGGTAAAAGATCTCTTGCACCCACCTTTAGTGCTCTCCATCGCTGCCCCTCCGACTTAAGTTTATGATACCGCTCCGACTGTGTGTATGACCAACCAATCCCCAACTTGTCTAAAGTAAAAGGCTGATGCCTTTTTGTTGCCCCTCTAACTTCAGACGTTATTGCCTTCTGTTATTTCATCAGTCTCGTGATTATTCGGCAATATGGGACGATATCTCTTCCTAACTTATTTCGGCAAATCCATAAGTGGTTCATGATCAGATATCTGATGGGAAAACGCAGAGACCCATGAAGTAGCGAATAGAGGACGGGTACTTCCGGGTACCTCACTTGCTCTTTGTCCCCTCTTCGTGGTATGACATTCAAGAGGCAAATCGCCAACAACAACTTTGCTTCGATTCTCAAATTCTTCCGATACAAGACTCCACTGTATGTACCGGGTAAAAACAGTGTCGCCAACATATCATTCCACCGGGGATGCTTCTCCGGCTTTACCAAAAGGTTATCAAGAGTTGGAATCATGTAGTCACGAGCTGGAAGACTATCATATTTCCCAAGCTTCTTCAACGTGTCAAAAGACATCTCCACCGGAATCCCATGCACTATACCCGTTAGCTTCATTTGTGATGGCTTTTCATACGTGTTGCATTTAAGAGTTGCCATCCATTCTTGTATTTCAGCTATGAACAAGTTGTTTTTATCCTTATCAAAGCAACTCAGCGCCCCCTCCCATCCTAGAGCGCGGAATTTATCAAACACACCAAACGGGCTGAATTGAACCTCATTAACTTCTCTCTCGCAAATGAATGCAGCAGCCTTGGTTGCCACTCCTCTGCTTGGTCATCCAATGGACCCGAGTCCCATTTCGGCTTTTCCGCCAGGTCCAACTCCATTTCCTCATCTTCACTTTCGCTTTCGCTTACTCGACCCATGTATTGTCTCTTTTTCGGTTGTACTTCCGGTTGTTTGCCCTTTCCTTTCGCCGAAGAAGATGAACTAGCCCCGGCTTTTTCTTTCGTTCGAACCATTTTCCTACACACATTAGAACAAGTAACACAACCAAAAACAATAAATTAGACCCTTTTCACCAAAATATCCCCACACTTGCTTGTTACTATGGTTGTAGATGTTAGTGAACCAAGAGTCTATAAATTTTTCAAAAATTTGGGCATGGTGTCTCTACAATGTAGAGATTCCCAAAAGTTCACTACTTTACTATCAATCCTACATCTACAAACCATAACCATGTTCAAGTAACAAGTAACAAGTCAAAACTATGAACAAGCAAGTGGGTATGAACAAATAACACCATTAACCTTCTTTCTCACAATGCATCAACAAAACATAGTAAATAAACTTTCATACCTTGTTTGAAGATGTAATAAACACAAATGAGGCAAGAACTTCAAAAAACCCCAAAATTTTCGAGCTTAGGGTTTGTGATTCAGACCCGAAAACTTTGTTTTCTCGTAAATTTCTTGGCAAAATCAGAAACTACGTGAAAAATTAGTCAAGATAGACTCCGATTTCACTTGATTTGGTAGAGAATTGAAAGAGATAGGAGTGATTGAAGGTTGAAGAAGCTATGGAGTTCTTGTGGATTTTTGTGGGTCTTAGAAAGTGATGGATGAGAATAATGAAGAAAGAATGAGTGGTTGGGGTTAATTTTCGGAATTGATGTGTTTATTTTTTTTTAATGTAACGCAGGAACCAGAGCGACTCATAATCTCACCAGGTCCACCGTAACTTACGGTGTGGACCGTAAATTACGGTGGAACCTGGTAACATGTTCCTACCGTAAAACAGGGGCAAATCACCGTAAAGCCCTAATCATTTTTCTCTCCACCGTAACTTACGGTGCCACCGTAAGTTACGATGGCACCTGGGCCTTCCTGGTTCGCTGCTTTTTGCACTTTTAAGGTATATTTTTTATATTTTTCAAGTTTTTTCAATTTTTTTATGTTTTTAAAATTTTTCAAAAACGTGTAAAAATCACCCTACCCCCTCGAAAGTCCCATGTTGTCCTAAACACAATGTTAGAATAATTCGAGACCCGAATATCCCCACACTTGTTTCAAACACGGATTTCAAGGAAATACGGTAATGGTGCAAACTATACAAAACAAAACAAAATGAAATGCTACTATTTACACTACCAAACCTGGGCCTCTCACGGTTGCTCCTCATCGACCGGGCGTAGAATGTAGCCCACTTTGTCAAGCTCCAAGTGTTTATGTCGTGCCCCTCCAAGTATGGTTTCAACCGGTGACCGTTCACCGTTTGTTGTTTAAGTGTTTGCTCGTCTTGGATGTCTACGTCACCAAACCTTCCAACTCGCCGAACAACATACGGGTCCATCCATTTACTTTTAAGCTTGCCCGCAAACATCTTAAGTCTTGAGTTGTACAGCCAAACTTTTTGACCCACTTCAAATGTTTTCTTTCTCAATTTTGCATCATGTACCTTCTTGAGTTTATCTTTATACGCCGATGCACATTCATACGCCTCGTCTCTAAGCTCTTCAATTTCACACAATTGTAACTTCCTCATCTTTCCCGCTTCATTATAATCCGCATTGACCGTTGTGATTGCCAAATAAGCCCGATGCGCTAACTCCATTGGCAAGTGACAACCCTTTCCATACACCATCCGGTAAGGTGTTGTGCCAATCGGAGTCTTGAAGGCCGTTCGGTATGCCCACAGTGCATCATCCAATTTACTCGACCAATCCTTCCTATCCGTTCTTATCGTCTTCATGAGAATTTCTTTGATTTGATGGTTGGACACTTCGACTTGTCCACTCGTTTGCGGATGGTAGGGTGTGGCAATCCGGTGATTCACACTATACCTCTTCAATAATTTCCCGAAGTTGAAGTTCTTGAAATGCGAACCACCATCACTTATAATAACACGCGGAATACCAAAACGAGAGAAGATGTTGGATTGAACAAATTTACAAACAACCGAATGGTCGTTTGTTCGTGTTGCAATAGCTTCAATCCACTTCGAGACGTAATCCACCGCTACCAAAATGTATAGAAAACCATTCGAATTTGGGAAGGGACCCATAAAATCTATACCCCATACATCAAATATCTCTACAACCAAGATTGGTTGTAGTGGCATCTCATCCCTCTTCGATATACTTCCCATCCTTTGGCAATTTACACAATTTCTAGCAAACTCACATGCATCCTTGAAAATTGTGGGCCAATAAAACCCACATGAGAGAACCCGGTAGCCTGTTTTGTGCCCACTAAAGTGACCTCCACATGCGGATGAATGAGCATGGGTCAGAATTTCCAACACTTCCGTCTCGGGCACACACCTCCGAATAACTTGATCCGGCCTAATCTTGAAAAGATCCGGTTCATCCCAAATGTATTGCTTCACTTGGACCATAAATTGTTGTCTTCGCTTTTTGGTCCAATGACTTGGAATGGCACCCGTGGCTAAGTAATTTACGTAATGGGCATACCACGGTGCAACAAAGGTGGAAACGGCTAAGAGTTGCTCGTCGGGAAACGCTTCATTTATTTCACTATCATCGTCGATCCCTTCCACCGGAATCCGAGACAAGTGATCCGCCACTACGTTTTCACTTCCCTTTTTGTCTCGAATTTCCAAGTCAACTCTTCCAACAATAATACCCACCTAATTAAACGGGGCTTCGCATCCTTCTTCTCCATCAAATATCGGACCGCACTATGATCCGAAAATACCACCACTTTGCTCCCCCAAATATAAGCACGAAACTTATCCAAAGCATACACCAACGCTAATAACTCCTTTTCGGTTGTGGTGTAATTGAGTTGCGCTTCGGATAAAGTCTTGCTTGCATAGTAAATCACCACCGGCTTTCTATCAACCCATTGACCCAAAACTGCACCGATAGTAGTGTCGCTTGCATCACACATTATCTTGAACGGCTTTGACCAATCCGGTGGTTGCAAGATAGGAGCTTTGACCAAGTGTTCCTTCAAAACAGTGAAAGCTTGCATACATTCGTTAGTAAAATCAAATGGGACATCTTTTAATAACAAGTTGCATAAAGGTTTGGTGATAACACTAAAACCTTTTATGAAACGTCTATAGAAACCCGCATGTCCCAAAAATGACCTTACACCCTTAACATTTTTCGGAGGTGGCAAAGATGCTATGTCACACCCCGATTTCCACGTGTCACCGGTGGGCCCGGTGGGGAGTATCGTGACGTCATGGTTGGTAACGTAATAGTCAAACAACACAATATTAATATGCACAGCGGAAGCAATTGAAAATATAATACAACCGAATTTATTATTGTAATATCAAATGTCACAATATTCGGAAGTTTATCCATAGAAGGATCGAACATAAAATGGAGACAATAGTTCAATAGACTTTAGGCATCTTAAGCTTGCGAGACTTCTATTGATGCTAAGGAGAAATCCAAGCCAATTACGTTTAGTACCTGCATTTAATCTTTTTGGGGAAATACGTCAGTTTACACTGGTAAATACACTGACTCGTTTTAAAAATGGTTGAAAATTGGTTTGGATGCACGTGGCATAAACATTTTATAATTTGATTAAAATGCACAGAGGCAAAATTAATCTTTTATAACTTGGGAGAATTATTTAGCTATATAATCTTGTGAACGAATTACATGTTCCTTGTGCGTTCAGTAGCCCGGATCTTGTCCGGGTTAAAGATCAATAGACACACCACAATAATGAGTTATACACTGACAGGTGTAAGCCTACACCCCGTGCTCAGGTCGTGGCCATTACTTCGAATGATGCCATGCATATCCGGGACATGGTCATTAACCCCCCAAAGGCTTTAAGTAAAAAGACTGTTTAAACGAGCCGATCAAATTAGTCAATTACCCACTCAACGGTGGAGGATTTGATGCTCGATCAAGCGGTATGCTATATACCGTAACCCAAGCCCGTATAGGGAAAATAAGTTAAAAGTATTTACCTGAGCAATGAATAAATCACAATAAGCAAATTGCAAGTAGCTTTTACTGGTGCTCCTATTAATAGTCCTATGAACGATTTTTGATCACTTGAGAGTGCTTGGGAGCTCCAGAAATGCTCAGGAAGTGCAAGAGGAGATGTGATCACAATGGTTGCACATGAAGTCTTTATATAGTGATCAAGAACACCATAAATTGTTGACACATAGGTCTATGACTTACCACAACTGATTCACAAGTGTCCCTATATGTTTAGGGGTTGTTTAGGGGTCTCTTGGAAGGGTTTAAGGGCAATACATGTCGTTTAGAAGGCTGAACAGGCGAAAAAAACGAGTTGCTGCATCTGGGGACTGCTTGCGCACCGTAACAACCTCAGTGTTGAGGTGCGCAAGGCTTGGCCAGCAAAAACCATTTTTCAAATGTTGACAGCTTTGACCTCTGCACCTTTAAATGTCATTTCCGACACATCCAAGGCCCGTTAAACCATTTTTAAGGCTCTACAACGATGCCTAAGTATGGGGAACATGAAACATGCTCAAAAATATGTCGGATGTCGATTCGTTTGGTCGTACGGTCACGTTGTTCGGTTAATTACGACGAAACACGGACGGACGCGAAAAACGAACCAATTGACGCGACGAATGGAATTTTATCAAGCCAATCACTAAAATAACATATTTTAGGGTTTACATAAATTTTTGGGTGTCCGGGAATATTCAGAATGTGAGATATGCACGTAAACGCAAACTTGTGCGCTTTTTGACACTTTTAGTCCCTGCATGACTTAAAAGTTTATTTTTGCGCACCAAACACCTCTAAGCCTATATATAAGCTATATAAAGGGTAAATATGGTATGTATAACTCATGGTCATATTCCAGGAGGTCCGATAACATACGGATCTGTATACTTTAGCAGTTTGACGTTTTAGGTCCTTCTAATGCGCAAACTTGCGTAACTTATCACTTAATAGCATTGAAGCCTTATCTAATTCATATTAGGCATTCTTGAAAGTATTATTAAACATAAAAATGCTTCGGGCTCGGTAAAAGGTCATTCAGAGGTATAATTAAACATATTGACACTTTTAGTCCCTAATACTTGCAAAGTTGCGCGTAAATTCTCTTTTAGGCATAAAAGCCTTGGATTGCCAATGATTGGCATTCCCTAGAGTATAATCAAATATCATGAGGCTCTCGGTTTGTTAAGAGGTCACTCAGAGGTAAAAATTTACATGTTGACGCTTTTAACCCTTTTCTGCGCAAACTTTCAATTATTTACATAAAAGGCTACACTTGATTAACAAGTGGCTCATTTGCGAATATAAAACCATAAAAGGTTAATTAGAAACTTATTTTTGGTATGATAATACTTCCAGTTCTTTCATAATCAAGGTTTTTTCGATTTTTTGAAAAAATTAGTCCCTTGAATTCAATGTTTGACTTCATTAGGGTTTATTACACGTGTCAATACTTCATTGGACGTGATTTTACGAGGTGTTACATGCTATTACCCTTATTTTTGCCTTATCCACCTCCATTCCCCTTTCCGAAATCACATGACCCAACACAATACCCTCTTGCACCATGAAATGACTTTTCTCCCAACTAAGCACTAAATTTTTCTCAACACATCTTTTTAAAACTTTTTGTAATTCGTTGAGACAAGATTCGAAACTTGTGCCAAAAATGGAAAAGTCATCCATAAATACTTCAAGCGACTCTCCAACCATGTCCGAGAAAATACTCATCATACATCGTTGGAAAGTTGCCGGTGCATTGCACAAGCCAAATGGAATTCGCCGAAAAGCAAAAGTGCCATATGGACAAGTGAAGGTGGTCTTGTGTTGGTCATCCGGGTGTATTGCTATTTGATTATAACCCGAACACCCGTCCAAAAAGCAGTAATATTTTTGACCCGATAATTTTTCAATAATTTGGTCAATGAAAGGTAGCGGGAAATGGTCCTTAGAAGTGGCGGCATTCCATTTTCGGTAGTCAATACATACACGCCACCCGGTGACCGGTCAGGTGGCAATTTGTTCACCACTTTCATCTTTGACTACTTGAATGCCGGCCTTCTTAGGCACAACTTGGGTGGGACTCACCCAAGCACTATCCGAAATTGGATAGATGATTCCCGCATCCAACCATTTGATTACCTCCTTTTTTACTATCTCCCTTAGGTTCGGATTTAATCGCCTTTGAGCTTCTCGTGTCGGTCGGCATCTTCGGTGGTAATAATCTTGTGCATGACAATTGATGGACTAATTCCTTTGAGATCGGCAATTGTCCATCCAATAGCTCCCTTGTTCTCCTTTAGCACTTCCAATAAAGCTTGCTCTTGTTCCAACTCCAAATTAGAGGCAATAATGACCGGTAGAGTGTCATTATCCCCTAGAAAAGCATACTTCAGGTGGCTCGGCAAGTCTTTAAGTTCCAACTTTGGCGGTTCCTCTAACGATGGTTTAGTACCCGAATCTATTTCCGCCGGTAAGCCTTTGAATTGATGAGTCCATGGCGGTCGACCCTCTTTCAAGGCCATGGCATCTTGTTTTTCCTCTTCAATCCGTAGTGCATAAGCATGTACCTGTTCAGAAAAATCACAAAAACAAATATCCATGCCATCCTCCTCATACTCATGCGGGTTGCATCCATCAACTATATCTGCCATGAAACACTCATCCACACCATTAGTATTAAAATTGTTAGTAAAAACATTCAAACGCATTTTTCGATTCCCAAAAGTTATATCGACTGTACCAAATCTACAATCGATCACGGCATTTGCGGTGCTCAAAAATGGCCGACCCAAAATTACGTTTTGTTGTTGTTTTGGGTCCGCCGACGAGTAGTCCAAGACTAGAAAGTCAACTGGGTAATAAAACTCATCAATTTTAACAATTACATTTTGAACCATACCCCGGGGTAGCTTATGAGACAAATCGGCTAAAACAACCGTTGTCTCCACCCTAGCTAACGGACCAAAATCATATTGGTCATATAAGCCCCCCGGTAAAATGCTAACCCCGGCTCCAAGATCTAGCAACGCCTTAGCCAATTGAAAATTACCAACTTGTATGTTAATCAATGGCGTGCCCGGATCTTGGAGCTTAGGAGGAAGCTCCCCATTTAAAACTGCACTTACTTGCCTGGTTAAGTCTACCCGCTTAGGCATTTTCTTCTTTTGTTGCCTCTTTTTGGTGCATAATTCCTTAAGGAATTTAGCATAAGCGGGTACTTGTTTTATTGCATCAAGAAGTGGAAGGTTAATTTTAACTTGTTTAAACATGTCCCACAACTCTTCTTTTTGGGGACCTCTTGGTGCAATAAATTTTTTTCTACCCGGGTCAAGTAAAGCCGATGGAAACGGGACTTGACTCGGTTCACCCTTAACTTTTTCACTTTTTTCATTTTCACCCAAACCCGGTTTGTTAACATTTGATTCTTTTGGTTTAACCGGTGAAACTTCATCATCACTATCATTACCCGTGATGTCCTCAACTACCCTCTCAACCAATTCGGGTGACAAATTGGCTTTAAATTCTTTTCCACTTCTTAAAACACAAACATGATGAACATTAACATTACCTCTTGACGAACCGTGTGATGGATTTACCTTGGTGTCGCTAGGAAGTTGACCCTTGTTTTTCTTCAACTCTGCCACATCGGTTGCCAATTGACCCATTTGGGTTGTTAGTGATTGGATGCTTTTGTCACGAACCTCATCCTTTTGCATTCGAACTTCATCGAGTTGGTTCTGTTTTTTCATCTCTGCTTGCATGCTTTTAAGCATTTCCATCATCTCATTTCCACCCGAAGACCCCCCTTGTTCTTGACCCGCTTGATATTGCTTTTGATACCCTTGGTTGTTCCCACCTCGATATCCACTTTGATTGTTGTAAGGTTGGCGCGAAACCAAAGTTACCTTGGCTACCTTGAAAGTTCGGGTTAGCTTGATTTGAAGGGTTCCCATACCGAAAATTTGGGTGGTTCCTCAACCCGGGGTGGTAGGTATTAGAATTCATGTTGTTGTAATTTCTACCACCCCCTCCTTGACCTTGAACCGCATGAACTTCTTGATATTGCCCTTCCACCATCCCTTGGCAATTTTCAGACGCATGACCTATTTCATTACACAACGCACAAACATCATAAATTTGGTTAGTAGTTTGAACATTACCATCATCTATTGCGTGCACTTGAGGTCGGGCAATGGACGGTCGCGCTCTCCTCGACGCTTGAGCTTTTCTTTTTGATGTAATTGCCATGTTCTCCAAAAACTCCCAATCATCGTTCTCGTAGTTTGTACCAAAAGTCCCACCGGTAATGGACATTAAATCACGAGCATCTTCGGCACTCAACCCCTCGTGGAAGGCATTCATCAACTCCCAAAGTTCAATCCCATGGTGAGGGCAATTTTTTAATCATCATGTTAAAACGCTCAAATGCCTCATGGAACATTTCACCATGTTGATGTTGAAAATTCCTCAACCCCTTTCTAGCATCATTAGTCTTTTGGGCGGTGTAAAATTCGTCTAGGAAAATTTGTTGCATTTCCGCCCAAGTATAAATAGATGCCGAGGGCAAAGTGTAGAACCACTTCTTTGCCTTGTCCTCTAAAGAAAACTGAAACAAAACTAACTTGACATCGTCGGCCGAAAAACCTTGACTCCCAAGAGTATTGCAAATTGAGTCATAGGCCTCCAAATGGAAATACGGTTCCTCCGTTGCTAACCCTTTGTATTTCGGCAAATTTTGCAAAGAATTTGTTCTAACTTCAAAAGTCCTCCCTTGATCATTGTGAGGAATAACTACCGGTGAGGGATTTTGAGTGATTATCGGCCTAAAATGCGCTTCAATTCCCCTCGCATTTTCTCTAAAATGCCTTCTTGGCACCCCTAACCTAACCCTTGGTCGAACAGGACCCATTGGCCTTGGTATAGGCCCTTGTGGTACATGTGGTTGAAATTGTTGTTGTGGCATCGGTTGGTGTTGAATCGACCTTTGGAATTGTGATTGTACATTTTGTGGGCGAACTTGTTGCAATGGAATAGGGCGTTGCACTTGTAGCCCTTGTGGTCTTGGCTGAATATGTTGTGGTAGGAGTTGTTGTTGTGGCATTCCACCTACACTTGCCATCCCTTGAGATTGGCTTTGCACATAACCGAACTCTCCTTGATCACCATAACCCCCATAAGCATACCCGTCTTCATCGTAGCCCTCAAAATCTTCGTAGCCTTCTTCATATCCATCTCCCCTATACCCGAAGTTTGCCCAAATGGAATGGTCGAGTATTGAAAACCCGACTGGTTTGATGGTCTAAATGTAGAGGTAGTATGGACAACAGTTGAACCTTGTGGTACTGTATAGGTTGAGGATGATTGCCCTGAAACTGGGAAGAAATGAGTGAGTGGTGGAATCGTAGTAGATGGGCTAAAAGTAAGATTGGGTTTGACTTGAGTAGTGTTTGGTAGTGTGGTGTTGGTTGGTGTAGTGTCATGAGGTGGAGTAGGAATTGTAGTGGTATTAGGTATGGTTGTGTTTGGTGATGGGTGTGTGGAAGTAGGTATAAATGATGAGGTCGTTTGACCCGTTGTGGGTGGTAATTGAGATTCTTGCATGATGTTTCGTGGTGTGATGGGTGTTGTAGGTGAACCAACAATTCTGTTTTCTCTTACTAAAACACGATTTTGCCTTAATGTTCTTTCGATCTCCGGATCAAATGACAATGGTGACGCTTTGTGAGAGCCTCTAGTATGCATGCACCTGTAGAACCTGCACACTAAACACACCAGTGTAAACCCGAAAATAACAAAGCAAAACTAACAAACTAACACACGTTGCGCACAACTCCCCGGCAACGGCACCAAAATTTGACGTGATGTCGTGGTACACGCAAATTTAATCCCAATAACAACTATAGATAGTGGTAAAAGGGTATCGAACTCAGGGAGTATGTGGAAAATATGTCGATTATATAGCTTTGCGATTAAACTACAATTAACCTAATTTGCAGAAAATAAAGATCAATGATTTGGATTGTTGTTTTAGAAAACTAAATTAACAACTAATTGCAAATCAAAATTGGTTGTTTAACATATTAGGAGAATAATGACCATCTTAGGATTCAGTTTCTTTTAACAATTGTGTGAAATTCCAACTAGAAAGAGTTACATAGACATAACTCGTGCATAAATAATTGAAGTGATAAACGGGAACAAAGTACTCGGATTATATAAACGCGAGGTTGTTTCCCGATGATCAATTAATCAATAACCAACCCTAACCCTTCCCGTGATATCTCGATTGCCAACGGCACCAAGAATGTACGATTGAAACTATAAATTGCACTATCAATTAACAAGCTACAAACAATTATGCATACACCATGATAATCAAGCAAACACAAGTTATCATTCTAGAAATTCAGAAATAAACACACAAAAGTTCAAGAGAAACCTTCACCTAAGATGATCACCGAAAGTTTTAGCCAGACATAGCTTGGTGAATCATCATAACAATAAGTTCAATGTTCATACGAATCAAAATCACAAACCGAATGTTAGAAATTGTTTAGAACCAAGCAAGAACAGCCAAATTCGCCCATAGTGTCTTCCCAAACCGTCCAGTGATGAGAATAGTGAAAAGACATCATAAAAACTGAATAAATGAGGGTAGTTACGATTCTGTCGCAGCCTCCACCGTAACTTACGGTGCCACCGTAAGTTACGGTGGACCAAGTTTTGTTACGGTGACAACTTCCTGATTTACGGTGAGATAAAGGCAACTTTCAGGGCCACCGTAAATTACGGTGGCCACCGTAATTTACGGTGGCACCCTGAATTTTGTGCTTTGTTTCCTCTTTCGCTCCACGCACGACCCGTTCATCTCTAATCCTTCCAAAGCTACGTATTCTCCTCTTTTAGCTCCCAAAACATACCTGAAACATAAGCAACTGTAGTCATCTAACTCAAGATAATTACGCGATTAAGTGAATGATTAATTCGTCTTTTAACATGATTAAGGGTTGTCCAACGGACCACCCGTCACCCCCTACCGCGATATCAATTTCCGTATTGACCTTATTCCTGGAGCTAACCCTGTTGCTAAAGCCCCTTATCGTCTCACACCCTCCAAAATGCGTGAACTTTCTAGCCAACTCCAGGAGTTACTTGATAAAGGCTTCATACGCCCTAGCACATCGCCATGGGGTGCACATGTCCTTTTCGTGAAAAAGAAGGATGGATCATTCCGAATGTGCATCGATTATAGGTAACTCAATAAGCTTACCATCAAGAATCGCTATCCTCTTTCCCGAATCAAAAATTTATTTGATCAACTACAAGGCACTGCGTGTTTCTATAAGATCGATTTCCGTTCTGGCTATCATCAGTTGCGTATCCAGGAGCAAGACATCCCTAAAACCATTTTTCGTACCCGTTATAGCCATTACGAATTCGTGGTCTTTGATGAACCGTGTGTGTAAACCCTTCCTTGTTCGCTTCGTCATTGTGTTTATCGATTATATTCTTATCTACTCGAAGTCGAGAACCGAACACACGCAGCATCTTCGTTTAGTTCTCGAGCTTCTCCAAGGGAATCGCCTCTACGCCAAGTTCTCCAAGTCTGAATTTTGGCTCAAGAAGGTTTAATTCCTCAGTCAAATCGTTAACAGTCTAGGAATTCACGTCGATCCCGCGAAAATTGAAGCAGTTAAGAGTTGGATTACACCAAAAACCCCGTCCGAAGTATGTTCTTTTCTCGGATTGGCGGGTTATTACCGTCGATTTATCGCAGATTTCTCTAAAATCGTCGTTTCTCTCACTTCCCGATGGAAATGACGATTTGTTGTTTATTGCGATGCCTTTAACCTAGGTCTTGGTTGTGTTCTTATGCAACGAGACAAGGTTATCGCGTACGCGTCTCGCCAACTCAAGGTCCATGAGAAGAACTACACAACCCACGATCTCGAACTCGGTGCAGTTGCTTTTGCGTTAAAGATTTGGCGACACTACCTTTACGGTACTAAGTGTACGGCCTTCACCGACCATAAGAGCGTACAACACATCTTGAACCAGAGAGAATTAAATATGCGCCAACGCAGATGGGTCGAACTTCTCAATGACTACGACTGTGAGATACACTACCACCCAGGCAAAGCAAACGTCGTTGCTGACGCTCTTAGCCGACGAAGCTATTTACATAGCATTCGTAATGTTCAAGCCCAACACGACTTCGAAGCCCTCACTCACGACGCTCAACACGCCTGTTTTCTCGAGAACACTTTGAAGGAAGAAAGAATCTGTGGAACCGAAAACCAATTAGTGAATAAACCGAATGGTATCTTTCACTATCTCGACCGAATTCGGATACCTAGTCGCAATAATCTTCGAGAGATTTTGCTGACTGAAGCTCACAAATCTCGATATTCCATTCACCCCGGTGCCGACAAGATGTACCAGGACCTCCGTGCCAGGTATTGGTGGCCAGGAATGAAGAATGATATCGGTCTCTATGTTTTGAAATGCCTAACTTGCTCGAAAGTTAAGGCCGAACACCAACGACCCTCTGGCTTACTCGAACAACCCGAGAACCCGATGTGGAAATGGGAGAGTATAGCTATGGACTTTATTACGAAACTCCCTTGCACATCATCGGGTCACGATAGCATTTGGGTTATCGTTGATCGTCTTACAAAATCCGCTCACGTTTTACCGATTCGAGAAGACTTCAAGGTAGAACGATTAGCACGAATCTATACCGACGAAGTCATATGTCGACATGGGACACCTCGTGACATCATCTCTGACTGCGATGGTCGATTTACCTCGCGTCTCTGGGAGACTTTTCAGTCCGCTCTCGGTACTACTCATAATCTCAGTACCGCATTCCATCCCCAGGCCGACGGTCAGACTGAGCGCACGATCCGCACCCTTGAAGACGTGCTTCGCTCGTGCGTTATAGATTTTGGTGGTAATTGGGATTCGCATTTACCTTTAGTAGAATTCTCGTACAACAACAGTTATCACGCAAGTATTCAAATGGCACCCTTGGAGGCACTATATGGAAGAAAATGTCGATCGCCTATTGTATGGCACGAGATCGGAGACGCTTAAATCACCAGTTCTGAGTTATTACAAGAAACGACTGACAAGATCCTCCAGATACGAGACAATCTCCTGAAAGCTCGGAGTCGTCAAAAGAGTTACGCCGATAAATGCCGCAAGTTCCTTGAGTTTGAAGTTGGTGATCACGTACTCCTAAAGGTTTCACCTTGGAAAGGGGTGATCCGATTCGGCATGAAAGGAAAGCTAGCGCCACGATACGTGGGTCCCTTTAAGATTCTGAAGAATTGGCAAAGTGGCCTACCGACTAAAATTACCGGAAGAACTCAGCAACGTACACCCGACTTTCCACGTCTCAAACCTCAAAAAGTGCCTAGCTGAAGAAAATCTTCACGTGCCATTTGAAGATTTGCAAGTAAATGAGACTCTGCACTTTGTGGAAAAGCCAGTGGAAATCATGGACCAAGAGACCAAGAAACTTCGACGCTCTCGCATTCCAATAGTGAAGGTTCGTTGGGAAGGCAAACGCGGCGCCGAGTTCACTTGGGAACTCAAAAGTGATATGAAAGCTAAATATCCACAACTCTTTGTTACGCATGCTCCTTAATTTCTGGACGAAATTTCCTAAAGTAGGGAAGGCTGTAACAACCCGACTTTTCGGATCGTTACCTATCGCTGTCTTTCTTTCGTAAACGCTTGTACTCTTGGGAATCGATTTAACGCAAGGGGTTAAAACTATATTTTCGACATATTTTAAACGCATATTACAATGCTTATTCAAAACGCAGTTATCGCATTAAACGCATTTTACATCGCTTGTTTAGACTAAACGCTATCGCAACGCAAACTCAATGCAAACTCAACGCAGACTCGAAATGCAGATTTAATTATGTTATGTGTGTTATTTGTGTGATTACTTGTTTTGTATGTTATGTGGTTATCAACGCAACGCTTATACGCTTATACGCTTAAACGCTCACTCGCAACTCGATTAAACGCAACGCAACTCTTAACAAACGAAACAAAAGTTGGAAAACGAACAAACGCAACTCGTCTGTCTGAATGGACATCCGCCCGGATGACCATCCGACCGGATGGCCATTCGACCCAGTGGAACCATCCGAACACACCGCCTCTCGCCACCGCCTTAAAGCTCGCCCTCTCCCTATAAATACCGTTGTACACCCTCATTCTCTGACTTTGACACTCTCATCCGCTCCCCAAGACTCTTTCTCGATTCAAGGCTATTTTGTAAGCTTTTTCCCTTAAATCTTATCTAATATTCATCTCTAATCACTTCTACATCATTTTCTTCATCAATATCACACATAAATACTAACTTTTTCCTCGAAATCGACTGATTTTGACCTCTTGAAGATGGATTCCACTCGGGTCGCTTAGGAAACTATTGTGGAGCATCATTTGATCAGGATTGGTTCCAGATCTAAAGGATTTCCACACTCTTCAACTTAGTTATGAAAGATTTCAACACTTTTCCATCTGTTTTCGACTTTTCTTCACTTTCTACACAAAATTGATGGAATCTAGACTCAATCAGACTCTCGACTCGCTCCTTAGTCGAGAGCCTGCTTGAAAACGGATTTCCACCGGAGAGATGGACCGATTAATGGGTCAGACATGAACTTTCATCAAGAACAGCGCGTATGTCCGAATGGGCTGAGACCATCCGATCTAATGAACTGGGCTTAGTATGTTTCCGTTGTTCGACACGCCGTCATGTCATCTCCGTTAACTCAAAACATTTTTACTTAAAAAGTTTTACAAAACTTCAACCAAGGACCATCCGTTCGAATGGCCATCCGTCTAGATGATCATCCGTTCGAATGGCCATCCGCCCAAACTCCCGGCTATAAATATGAAAGTAATTCAGGTATGGAATTCAAGTTACACTCACTTCATTAATACTTCTTCTTCATAAAACACATACTTATTCTCACGCCGGAGTCGGGTCGAGGAGAGAACCTCCGTCCTCCCCTTGACGAGACTAACAATGTTTTGTTTTGCAGTGTTCACCGGAGAAGAAGATCTGTCTATTCGAATCGAGCGAGAGAGAACCACCCCTTTATGCAGAACTTAACCCCTTAGATAATCTGATTCCGGTCAATTATCTAGTGTTTCTTCATTGGCGCCCACCGATCTCTCTGTTTTATCCATTTTCTCGCTTTCGATTCACTTTGTTGATTCCATTTGCAAATGGAAGAAACTTCAGCTCATCAGCAGCATGGCCCTCGACCAAATTTTGTTAACAACACCCAGGTTGACGGTCTTGTCGAAGAAGCATCAGACGATAATGAAATACAGTTTGCTGATAATCACCCAAACGAGCCTGTCACCCCAGGGGTACAGCCGGAAATTCCTATGAGCTCAATTCTGCCTCCAGGAGAAACCCCAATCTCCTGGTACGTCAGATCTCAGGGGGCATTAAATGCTGTGTATACACAGCTGTGTGCACAAACTGCCCCCCAAACACAACCACGGAGACCCGTATCCCGTGCCAGGACACCATCGGCAATTCATGTTTCTCAACATGCCGGTCCATCCCAAGTTCAGATCGAAGACACGGAGGTTTACTCTAGATCTCCTTTGAGATACGAGTATACTCAGTCAGAAAATCATCGAAGAGAATGTCGAGACGAGGCACACCCTCACCGAAGAGCATCGGTTCATACCAGGTTGGGTTCTCAACGAAACACCCACACCGGTGAATATGATTCAACTTACCGTATGAGCGAAAATGCCAGCGTGTTTAGTCGACTCCAGCCGAATTACAACAAGTGCAGACCACGTGCGGTATACAATCCGGAGGCTGAGCACAATTATGATCTGATATATCGTCCTGCTGAAGCGGCAGAGAATTCAAAGTTTATAAGTGAAATTGCTTTGGCCCCGCTAGAGAAAGAGAAGCTCTCGTCCACCGTAGGCAGAATGACAGACCCTGACGATCATTTGCGAGTCTTTACAAGTGCAGGGCTGGTAGGAGGCTGGACCCTACCAATGTGGTGCCATCTTTTCGTTCAGACCCTTACTGGTGCTGCAAGAATATGGTTTGACAATTTACCCATTGGAAAAATTACGTCGTGGAAGGACTTGCGTGATAAGTTTCTAGTCCATTTCAGCCAGCAGAGGCGATCAATTCGAGATACTTCAGATGTAATGAACATTCGGCGCCACGATGATGAAAGTCTGGAGGATTTCATCACTCGCTATAATAAGGAGGTACTTGAGATCGGAGATGTGCATGAGCAGCTAATTCGCGCCCAATTCAAGTACGCAGTCATGTGCGATGATATGATCAAGGTCCTATCTGGGACAGAAGGACTCCCGAAGAGTTGGGAAAAGGTGATGGCGGCGGCCAAAGTTTACGCACAAACAAAAAAAATCTCACTACCAATAGGCCTCCACCACCACATAACCGCCCCTCAGATCTGGGCTCGAGTGGGGGAAGGAAGTTTAAGAAAAAATGGCGTGATTCTCGCTCAGGAAACTATTCGTCCGAAGATGCTCGGACCACAATCAACAACTTACCGCGCAAAGAGAAGCCAAACAGGAGAACAGGGAGAGACAGTGTACTCCCTTAACCAAAACCCCTGCGGAAGTCCTGAGCACAGAATATTACCAGTTTAAACCTCCGCCACCCATGAAAAACAAGCGTGGACAAGACCCGAGTCAGTATTGCGAGTACCACAAGGACAACGGGCATACTACAAATAACTGCATCTCTTTGCGCACTGAGATAGAAAAGGCACTTAAGAGTGGTGAGCTCACTCACCTCCTACAAAACGTACGCAAAGAAATTAAGCAAATCACTCGAGGCGAAGAAGGCCCGAGCAAAAAAGCAAAGAACTAAGCAGTAGCTCTATACTTCCCCTGCGGAACAAAGCGGATCCTACAGTTATTAAATTAAAGCATGAGATAGATTGTAAGTTAAGAAACATGTAATTATTTTTGAATAGACTCTGTAACGGCCTCTGCGCCTTATCCCGAAATAAACAACAGTTTCAATTATTCTTGTGTCTTTATTACAAAGTGCATGCAATTTCTTTTGGTAAACGCAAAACAATATGGTAAACATAGCACAAGCATCATGAACGGTCAGTGATTACATCACAAAAGACCGTACGTTCACACATGAGCTTCATACCACCTTCATTCGCCTTACCTAAACAAAGTAATTGTACACATGCAAAATATAGTAAAAACACACAAAAACAAACATGTCAAATTACACGGCAGTGTATCATCGTTACTTGCGCGGCAGCGCATTAACAAAAAAAGGAACACACCCCCTTAAAAAATTACACAAATTGTTCAAATACAATTAATTGCAGAAAGGAAAATCTATGTTGGATCTTCATTCTCATCAGGAAAGATTTCCTTTAGCTGCGCCACATGATCTTCAGACTGCAAGGCGACGTTTATAAGATCCATAACAGGAAGCTGCAAGCTATTGAATTCTGATTTTAAAGCTGCAAGGGCGGCACCAGTATTGGCACCATAAGTGGCGGATTTACTAGTATCCCAGTTAACTTTCAAAGCATTATTTACATGTTGCGAACATTCATCATAACCCTGGGCATACCCATCATTCCGCGCAGCAACTATCAACTGCGCAACACTCTTATCCAGCTCTTCATAATTTAACACCGACTCAGCAACCTACAAGAAAAAAAAAAGGCAAAATAAGGAAAAAGGCACAAAGCATTCTTACAAGGAAAGCAACGAAAAGATAACTTACACAAACAATCCCACACTCCTTCAACCATAACATATCGCTTTTCAAAGGTTCCAGCTCACTCTCTGGTGTGGCCCGCGCCGTTTCAGAATTTTCTAGTTTTTCCTCAGTTTCAGTTAGGCGGCGAGAGGTTGTTAGTGCATGCATCTGTCGACTTCATCTTACATCGAGTCTCGGGTTCGTAGTGGTTTTGTTCAAGCATGATGTCATATTATACAATGATGACATCATCAATATGACATCATCATTGCATCACTTCACAAGAAACAAAATAGTTTAGAAGTTTATGTCTAATTTCGCTCCTAAGTTTAAAGTCTGATCTCGCTCGAATTTAATTGTTTGATTTCGCTCCTACAAGCCATGTGTGTTTTGGAGCGAAATCAGGAGCATTATAAATAGGGTTGTGTTCATGTCATTTGTAACAATTTCCAGATTTGATACCGAGGTGCTGCCGGTTTTCCTTGTGAATGTAAACTTTGTTAAATCAATATACAAAAGGTTTAAAGTGTGAATCAAGCTGTTTTTCACGTCCGTTTCTTTGTTTCCGCCTCTGAAACGGATTTGAGCTCTTCCGAACGACTCATTCAGGTCGCAATTCGATCCTACAAGTGGTATCAGAGCTTAGGACGAGGAGCTCTTGCCAAAACAGCTTCATTTTCTTTATTCTACACCTTCTTTCATTCATTCAGGAAACTTTCACGGTAAAAAACAGTTCAAATCTTCACAGATTGTTTAAAATTGGACATAGACAAACCCTTGAAAGTTTCACAGCTAAAATCGGACTAAAAATGGACAAAATTGGACCCCGAGTTGATTCCGCTCGAACTGAGTTTTTCTGATTATGCCCGAAACAACCTGTTTCCGCTCCAAAATTATTTTCTAATTCCGCCCCAGAGTACCAAATCAGAGATTCCGCTCCAAAATCATCTGATTCCGTGCATCGAGTTGTGTATAATATTTTACGAGGTGTCAGTAATTGGGAAAAGTGATCATGTGAATTAAGTCAGATTGCATGTGTTGGTGCATGTGAATATCTTGGTTGTTGTCTGTTTGAATGTGAAAGAGTCAGTTGGTTTTGTTCAAGAAATGCATGTGATATTATCATTTCATTGTTAAAAGTTTTCAGGTCTCGTAAATTGTAAATCAGTTGCATGTGATCGAGGTAGTCAACAGAATTCATTAAGACCATAGATATTAGTTTGCATGTGATCGACCCACTATACATATACGGTCCAATCGAAGTGAAAGGTTTTAAAAATTGTCGACTTCTTTAGTGCAAACAAGATTAATTGGTCCAATCGACAAACATATTACACGTGAATTGATCTGTGGAATTGTTGGACAATTACATTTGTGGATATCTAGATTGCATGTGCCACTCATTTTATCGGTTTGTGTTTGCATGTGAAGGTTATCAGCCCAATCAGATTTCATGCATATTTGAAAATGTTGGTTTAGTGGATTTGAAGGCCCAATCACTGTTTTTGAGTGTTGTAGATTGTCGGCAAAAATATTTGGATAATACTGAATATTGGAGGTCCAATAGAATTTTTTCAGTAACATCAAGTGTGTCGACATCATTAATCACTATTGTAGCTCGGCTCAATTATATTTCAAAGGCCCAATTGATTACTTAGATCGAGAAGCCCAATTAACAATTGAAATATAAAGTTGTGTCCATTCAAAGTCCATATTACTTAGTTCATCCGATCAAGTTCATTCATTCAGTGAGAATATTGGAACGAGTTCACAAGTCTTCGACAATGAGTCTTAGATTGATTTCATCAATACACACTTTTACGTATTCAGTACGTTTAAACTGATCGTTTATTTGTTTGTTTGCAGGTATTTCCCGAAGTATCACCTGATTATTGAATCATGGCTGAGAAATTCTATAATGCTCATCAGAAAAGAATCCCGATTTTTCCAGATCTTGGAAGCGATGTAGATACCGATGATGAAGAAAAACATCTCAACAGAGCTAGAAAAGGCATTGATCCTGACAGTTTTTATTTCTTTTTTGCAGATAAAGTGGAAATGCTAAATCAGAAGAAGATTGCCAGATTAAGGAAAGAGCTAGAAGCAGCAAGAAGGCTAGCTGATGAAAAGATAAAAACAGAAGCTGGAAAAGCAAATGTTGATCCAGTAACTGAGAAAGTAATAGAGAAAATCGTTGTAGTGGAGAAGATTGTTGAGGTTGAAAAAATAGTCGAAGTTGAAAAACTGGTCGAAGTAGAGAAACTCGTCGAGGTAGAAAAAGTCGTTGAAGTTGAAAAGATTGTTGAAGTTGAAAAGATAGTTGAAAAATTGGTTGAAGTTGAAAAACCATGTATGAAGTGTTCAGAATCTTGCAAAGCTTGTGAGGAGAAAAATATGAAGATTGCTGAGTTAGAGAAGATAAAAGAAGATTTACAGTGTGATGTGAAGTATGTCAAGGAGTCCTATGATGTGCTGAATAGAACAGTT
This sequence comes from Helianthus tuberosus, assembly GCA_030545235.1. Classification (NCBI taxonomy): domain Eukaryota; kingdom Viridiplantae; phylum Streptophyta; class Magnoliopsida; order Asterales; family Asteraceae; genus Helianthus; species Helianthus tuberosus. The sequence continues at coordinate 8,369,334 of CM060352.1, read as the reverse complement.
GATGGTCTGAAAAGGACAAATTCAGAAATTGAAAAAGCAAATGACAAAATGAGTGCAACTTTAGTGACAAAGCAGAGCGTCATCAATGATTAGATTGAAGATTGTGCTAATCTGAAGAAAGAGTTGGAACTTAAGAAGATTGAGAGTGAAAGGATTAAACGATTATTGTTAAGTTACACTACTTATGATTATTTGATTGATCGTGTTTATCCTACTGTTGCAGGTCTTGAGGCTTTCACGAAGAAAAAGACTGAAGATACTGATACTGGTAAGAAACCAAGTGTCAAGTATAACAGATGTCCGCCCCCGATCCATGAAACTTATTCTCCAAGGAATCCTAGCGAGGAGCGTCTAAAAAACGCAATCAACATCAAGTTAAAGTCTGAAATCATTGATGAATTACCAGACAATATTGATGTTACATTCACAGCGTCTGACACTGATCATGAGTCTGAGTTAGTAAAGAAAGTTGTCGATCAGGTGTTAGATACAGATGAAGAGTTAAAGTCGGAGTCTAAATCTGAGAGTTCGAGTTCGTCAGAAAAGAGTCCGAGTTCGTCAGAAAAGAGTCCGAGTTCACCGGTTAACAGGGTTTACAATAAAGAATTTCTGTTATCAAAATCTAATTTGAATGACGGATCAATCAAAGTGGCTTATACTTTGTATGATTCAGACAAATTATATTCTGATGAGGAATTTCCAATAAGAAGTGTAAAAACTGAAATGATCAAACAGGTTTTCAAATTAACAGAAATTAATATTTCTGAAATAAAAGATTTAAATCTTACTGAAAAACCTAAAAAGTACACTTCAAGAGTTCAACAAAGATTGAACAAGAAAAAGGGTTACAGTTCTAGTTTTGGTTATCGAAAGAAACCAAACTACAACGGTAATTTCAAAAAGAAAGGTCTTGGTTTTATTCCTCCAGAAAATTATAAAAATGAGAAAAATTATAAACCAAAAACAAAATTTGTTGCAGGAGGAAGTGCTGAAGATGAGCAGAAGAAACCTTTCTGGAAATAGTCAAACCAGGAGTTTCTTGATGAAGTGAAGAAGAATGTGAGAATGTTTGCTCAAAGAGTTGACAGAAGAACTTGCTTTAAATGCCAAAAGGTTGGACATATTGCTTGGAACTGCCAAGAGTCCACTTATTCAAAACAGGGAGTTTCCTCTAACTCTGAAATGAGAAGAAAAAGTGTTGATAAATCGACTTTGGAAGTTGGTGAAACTTCAAAACAATTTTACAAAAGAAGTGTCGATTTAACAAAACAAAAATGGATTGTAAAATCTGATAGTAGTTCTGACAATAAATCTGATTCCATAAAATCAGAGGAGTCATCTGTTGAGAAAAAGGTTGTTAATTCCGTTCCTTAGGTGAAAGATGAAAATTTTCCCAAGTTGTCGAAGGAAAATTGGAGGTTGAAGGTTGGTAAAACTGAGATATCAGATCAATTCTTTGCTGATAAGAAAGAATTTGATGTTGAAAAAGCTTTTAATGGAAAAGTTAAACATATTTTTGGTAAGATGGTTGACAGGAAAGTGAAGGATGCAAAAGAATTCTACAAGTCAAAGTGTTGGTGGGACAGATGTTTGCCACCAAAATCACCCAAGGCTAGTCAGGCTTGGGTGACAGCATTTTCACCATAAATTTCTGACTTGCCGGAGCTCCCAGGTTATTAAGAGTGGAGCAGGAATCGGCATCTTTCTTAGTATTTGATCCTACAAGTGGTACAGTTGGTAAAGTACAGGTGGTATATTTAAATTGTTATATTTTGATTTACAAGTGATTATAGTTGGTGAGTGAACCTGTAAGTGGTTGAAGAAGGTTTTCATCTTCAAGTGGTTAATCAAGGTCATTAAGTTGAACTTGATTGGATCATACTTACAACTGGTATTTTGGAGAACAATGTGATGAACCCCTAACCTACAATAGTGGAGTAGGAATCGGCATCTTTCTTAGTATTTGATCCTACAAGTGGTACAGTTGGTAAAGTACAGGTGGTATATTTAAATTGTTATATTTTGATTTACAAGTGATTATAGTTGGTGAGTGAACCTGTAAGTGGTTGAAGAAGGTTTTCATCTTCAAGTGGTTAATCAAGGTCATTAAGTTGAACTTGATTGGATCATACTTACAACTGGTATTTTGGAGAACAATGTGATGAACCCCTAACCTACAATTGGTAAAATCAAACTTATTTTCCGAAAAAACCATTTGATTAAACTAAACTTAAGTGTTTTGAAATTACAATGGGAAAATAGTTTGTTGTGAGGGGGAGTTCTGATTGTTTATGCCAAGAGGATGGCGATTTGAAGTGATTTGATATCAGTTGTCACTTTATTGTGTAGTTTGTTTTCAAATTTCCAAAAATGTGTTTGCATTTTAGGGGGAGTAAAAATTTTCAGAAAATCCAAAAACATTTGAAAATTTGAAAAAAGACAAAAACATGATAAAATGAAAAATGAGTTTTGTTGTATAAAAGAGGAAATGATAGTACATCAGTGGACGATCACAACATGCTAAAGAATTGGAAAGTCAAATGTGATAAACGATCTCACTGTGGATGTGTGAGTAGGTTTTTGCACATTTAGTAGATTGTGACGAGATATAAACCTAAATTCAAACTTGCTTATGTCGTGGGTAACATCTCTCGGATATATGGGTAACCCCCGAAATCTCGTTTGAAAGATTCCTTTTTCTGATATACTAGGTCTTTATACTCAGTGATATCTGGGGTATTATTCCTGGACTTCTGCTGAATGGAAGTTCTGACCTAGTCCTCGAATAATACTTTCCGCAATGCTTGAAACATAGCATCACCCTCAGCATATATGATGAGACAATAAAATTGCTTAGCAATGCTGTTGTAAAAAAGATCTTCTAAAGGGGACACCCAAAAGTCGATTCGTGATCTCTCTGCTGAACGGTAGTTCTGACCTGAGCTCTCACGATTTCGATCATAATTTATTTCCCTACAGATATCATTTGTGTCATACTTACCTGTAAGACTGAATATTGGGATTTGGATACGGGAGTATATTCTGAGGTGGGACACGTGATTAAGTTTAAGTCTCTAAAAGATTAATCTCGTATCTCGAATCAGTTGAATTTGGTGTGAGAATTTAAGTGGACCAGTATACTGACAATCTAAGTGAATCGTTTAGAACTTAAAATGTTTAAAGCTTAATGGTGTTGATGATTTGTCTCAAAAACTGATATGATCCTCTTACACAAACTCACAAAAATATTGTATGTAAATATTTCTTTACTGCATTTCATTTCGGTTATACAAAAAGTCCAAAAAGATTTTCGGTGTGTTTTAGCATAAATTTTGAAAATTCAAAAAGATTTTAGACGACTAATGTGGAAAAGCTGATTTTCAAAATTCCGAGTGCTAAACATGACAAACAGGTTTGGGAAAGTTGGTTTGAAGATGTTTGAAATGAAAAATGATATATATTCAATTGGTTCATCAGAAATTGACATGATAAATCATTTTTGTTTGATACTTGAAAATGATGCATTCAGGGTTGTGTCTTCAGGTGATTAGCGAAGTTTCTAAATTTGTTATATCTTATCTTTTATGAAACTTATGTTTTGTGTAGAGAATATGCAGGTGAGTCAGTTTACGATACCTGAACCTGTGAAAACCAGACTACGATCCTAGTACAAGTTGAGGGGGAGTCTGTTAGAGAAAGAGAGTCTAAAGATGCAAGAGCTAGGAGTTTGATTCTGAAAGATTAGTTAAAGAAAGTTAGAGTGAAGGAAGCTCGAAGACTGATAAAGACTGAAGATGAAAAGACTCGACACTTAAGACTCGTCAACATCTGAGGGGGTGTCTGTTAGTGCATGCATCTATCGACTTCGTCTTACATCGAGTCTCGGGTTCGTAGTGGTTTTGTTCAAGCATGATGTCATATTATACAATGATGACATCATCATTGCATCACTTCACAAGAAACAAAATAGTTTAGAAGTTTATGTCTGATTTCGCTCCTAAGTTTAAAGTCTGATTTTGCTCGAATTTAATTGTTTGATTTCGCTCCTACAAGCCATGTGTGGTTTGGAGCAAAATCAGGAGCATTATAAATAGGGTTGTGTTCATGTCATTTGTAACGATTTCCAGATTTGATACCGAGGTGCTGCCGGTTTTCCTTGTGAATGTAAACTTTGTTAAATCAATATACAAAAGGTTTAAAGTGTGAATCAAGCTGTTTTTCACATCCGTTTCTTTGTTTCCGCCTCTGAAACGGATTTGAGCTCTTCCGAACGACTCATTCAGGTCGCAATTCGATCCTACAGAGGTCTCAGTTTTTTCAGAAAGCGCATGCTTCAGGTCTTTCTTGAGTTGTTCCTGGTTAGAAAGCAAAGAAGTAAGTTCTTCTAACTCTTTATCTCTAAGAGCAAGGGTGGCGCAAGCTTTTACCTCTCGTTGTTCACTTCGCTCCCTGTGTAAACGCGCCTCATCAAGCGCTACCTCAGCATCAGCTTTCTCCTTTTTCAACTTTTCAACCTCCACATCCTGTTTTTTCAATTTTTCAATCTCAGCTTTAAGATTATTGATATCATCGCGGAGCTTTGCTTGTTCAGCATTATCTTTTTCACAAATTTTCTTCCAGTTCTTACGCTCCTCGGATAGGAGGGCAGCCTCGGCTTCCGCTTTCCACTTCCAGCCTGCAACGGACCATTCTTCAGTCTTCCGATCAGCCTCAAACTTGGCCTGATCAGCTTCCAGCTTAGCCTTCAACCGGGCGATTCGGTTTTCCTCTTCAGCAACCTTCTTCTGGGATATCTTGAAAGCAGCCCAATCTTTGTGCATACTATGCCACTCTCGCACTATGCGGTGTGTAGTAGACACATGAGAGATAGCTTCCTCAAGATAGGCATGGTAGGTCTGCTCATAAGATCAACTCTCTTGAAACTTAATCTCCCCAGGCGGAAATGTCCCTTGAAACCAATCATGACAAACACGCCAATCAGAGAAAGTGTCACCTTTCTTCAGGTTCCAAGCATGGGCATGAATCTCAGAGGCATCATCCTCTGAATAAGTTCGATAATAGTAATCCCCCAAGGTTTCCTCTGGGCGGATAGGAGAATCCTTACCAGCGCCAGAGAATGAGCTCTGATTCTCAGCAGAAACCTTCTCAATATTTTCGGGTAGGGAACAAGAAACTTTAGAAGGAGACGCTGTAACCGGGATTTCTTCAGCAGTTTTTTCTCTCTCCAACTCATGCGCAGCAAATTCAGAGGCTTGCAGATCAACGTAACCATCCACAACCTCAGGCCCAACAACTTTTTCGGCCTCCACAGCAACGTCAACGGGCCTGTCAGCCTCAACAACTTTCTCCACATCACCCTCAGGAACCTCAGTAGTCTTTAACTGATCAGCAGCAACAACGCGTGGAGGAGAGGGGGGAGTTCTTCGTTAACCACAGGCGGCGGTTCTGTAGGAATAGGAGAAGTTGGGATCTCTGCAAAAAACAAAGACTATAAATACCCAACGCGCATCGGAAAAGGAAAACAAGAATGACACTTACTAGGAGCAGACCCCGGAATAAAGGCATCCAAATTGCCTTTCCTGGTAATCTTCCTCTTCTAAATTTTCTTTGCAGGCTGACCTTCAGCCTCGACACCAGCCTGTTTTCTTTTCCCTGCTTTAGTCCGCACCAGATGCTCAGGGCTTGATTCCAAATCAATGGGATCATCTGGGTTGGACGGAGGGATATCAGCAGTATCTTTCGGTTCTGGCTTCGGCCCCTAACAATAACTGCAGGCGCAAGACCTTTCAACGAGTCAGAAACCACCACATAATCACACCAGGAGTCAGAGGAACGACGCATACCTTTCTTCTCTCCCCCAACATTCTTGGTCTTGGAGGATTGAGCTTTCTCAACATCGCCCTTCTTAAGCGCAGCAGTAGCGGTTGTAGCACGTTTCTTCTTCTCAGGGCCGATGCCCAAGTTCGACAATTCGCCTACTGGCAAAGCGCAGAGTACAATTTAATCAAATGCGCAAAAATAGAGAACAAAAATAAAAAAGATAACAGCTTACCAGCACCAACAGCAGGCTGAAGAGACAGACCCGCATCCCGCGGAAGAACAAAATTATTCACAATCCGATGATACCAAAGCTCTTCATCAGGAAACAACTGCAGAGGAAGAAGAACAGTTTCAAAAAAAAAAAAAAAGGAAGAAGAGGGGACAGAAAAGGGAAAAACCCCCAAATCTTACCTTTGCCATCCTCCGTATACACCGGTTTATCTTCCCGGTCCATCTTCCAATTTAAACTCATACTAGCACCAACAAGGGCCTTCTCCGGCAACGCAATCGACGGAACATCTTTCAGATCTTGATACCAATTTTCATCAACAGGAGTTTGGATGGTTTCAGAAGGAACATCTTCTTTTCCCCTAAAGATCAACCTCATCGGAATAACACCGGCTTTAATAAAGAAAAATTTCTGCTTCTAATCATGGAAGAATTTGGGGGGTTGCAGCAAAATTTTCTTCGCTGACGCTCTCTGAACGAACGAATAAAACCCTTGGGTACAGTGCATTTGGTGAAAAACCCTAAATCGAGGAACCGTCGACTCAATATGCATTGTCTGACACACAAACTCGAAATGTCGAACCCTAACCATGCCAATAAGGTGCAATTGGGAGATGTGAAACTTATAATACCCAAGAATTTCAAGGAAAAATTTTGTTACAGGCAAACGAAAGTTGCTTTCACAAAAGAAATCCCAAAAGAGAGTAATATACCCAGCCGGAGCATTTGCTGCTGTCTGACCCTAGGGCACCCCAGTTCTCCGGAAATTTAAGATTTTGAACCAAGCTATCGAAAGATGCCCTAGGACACTTTAGCGGTGGAAGCTCAGCAGACATCTCTTCAGATAAGTCTCCGTGATGTTCTCCGGTTGACATAAGAAGAAGGAATGGCAAATTCTTTCTTAACGGTTGAAGAAGACAAGAAGGGGAAAAGTTTTCAACAAAGTAATGATTAATATGGGTAAACTCGAACAAGCTTATATACTCACCACCATAAATAGCATTGGTAACTGCCAACACCTTTCTCGGGATATCACAGTTACCCAAGCGGCAGGGGCGAGTGGGAATTAACACAAACACGAGCTCACGCGCGCATATAAGGCACGACCTACTAATGTGCACCTGACAAGCGACAGCCTGTCATTCAGTACTTACTGTACCGTTACCAACCAAAGTCAAAGATTTTCAAAGTCACCATAATGAGCAAAGAAAATCTTCTCACAGAAGATTCTTCATTTTCGCACCTAAAAAACCCTCACAAGCACCTCTCATAGTCCAGTGCTTCACTTATTTGCATAAGAGCAACACTAGACTGGGGGGGACTTGAAGGGGTAAGGTCCCAAAACCTCGTAATAAGTGCTTGGGACCATACCATAATCTTATCCTCTAGCCTCTTTTGACCTTGCGCGGCCGCGCACTGGTCCTACAAAAAAGGCTTAGGAAAAAGATAGCAGGCAACACCAGCGCGCCAAAAGGAAGCTAACAAACCCTTGCGCCTTCCTTCATAACAAACAAAGGATAAGAATCCTAGTTTAAGTACTTCCGCTTAAATAATACCCAGACTTGGATATTATTTAGTCAGCTGATACCACACGATAAAGAGTCACACTGGATTATGGCAACAAATCTTCTAGAAGACTCAATCATGCACCACCAAACGGTTATAACCGTCTGGACACGTGTCATCACCCCAGGCCATCCTAGAATCACGATGATGGCATGAAATTGGAGAGAAACCTCCACTTGCCCACTTCCATGTGGTACTTCCCCAGCCTTTGATTGAGATTGCGATCCGTGTGCTCCCACGATCCGATCAAAAGAGATAACGGAAGAAAAATAATCGCTTACGGGGTTAGCATCTTCCGTTAATATTTCACCAACGAGTTTTCCCGCCCAAACTCCCGGCTATAAATATGAGAGTAATTCAGGTATGAAATTCAAGTTACACTCACTTCATTAATACTTCTTCTTCTTCTTCATAAAACACATACTTATTCTCACGCCGGAGTCGGGTCAAGGAGAGAACCTTCGTCCTCCCCTTGACGAGACTAACAGTGTTTTGTTTTGCAGTGTTCACCGGAGAAGAAGATTTGTCTATTCGAATCGAGCGAGAGAGAACCACCCCTTTATGCAGAACCTAACCCCCTAGATAATCTGATTCCGGTCAATTATCTAGTGTTTCTTCACGTATTATATCTATGCAAACTTGTGTACTCACCTTTACTTTGTGTATTGACTTTTATTTTAACGCATGTGACAAGTTAAGTGGATGTATGCTGAAATAGAGCTAGGAAGTCTAGAAACTCACCGAAATAAATCTGAGTTGTTGGAATAGAACTGCTTTTGAGACTGAATATCTGTAATGACTGTTATGAAATATTTTTTAGTAGTATGGGATATTAACATTAAAAATATTGTTATTTAAGAGTTGTTGTGGATTCTCTTGAACAATCTGTTTCGCTCAGTGCCACGCCCCGGTGATTCCGACATCGGTTGGGGTGTGACATATGTCACTTGAAGGGGTCAACTTCAACTCAAATCTCTTGGATGCAATTGCATCCAGTTTCCTCATCGTTGCTTTAACTTTGTGAGCAATCCTAGCACGGAACACAAATTGATTATGATCGGAGGAAAAGAAGGCTCTTACCCTGTATTAGATGCCTCTTTGTTTCTGTAGACGTTGTAGCAAAGCTTCACTCGAGATCTCGTCCAATACAATTTCGACCTCCAAAGATGCAGATCTGAGGCGCCGAAGCCATAAGCCTCTTCTTTGTTGTGTTTCTCTTCTGCATCTTGAAGAACAACTTGGATCTGGTTGAAATCATCCTTGCGACTTAATGCATCATTCTTAAACTCCCAAAGTAGATCAAACTCTTTGATAAGTTCAGAAGTTAGTCTCCCCAACACGTCCGCCACAAGGGTCGAAATAGCCGCGTCACCCATGGTTACTATTTCAAATTATTAGAATCAAAAGTATTTGTACGCCACTGATCGAATTCAAGAACTGTGTGTTTCAAAAGGGTTTTTTTACAGAAGTAGTGCCAATATGAGAAAATATTTGACAACTAATGCCACTCCTAAAAGTATTTCACAGTTAGTGCCATAGCCATTCAAAATGGCAAATTTACATAATATGTAGGATTGTGGCAGGAATAATCAGAATGTGTAAGACCCCAATCGTTTGTAAAGCTACCATAACCATTTGTAATGGCGATTTTTTTTTAAATCCTGCACAAAAAGCCATTTGTAATGGTGATTCCCAAGACCATTTAACGTTTCATATCAAAAATTCATTTTTTGATTTTTTTTTTTTTTTTCAATTCCACTACTCAAGAAGACAAGAAGACCACATGTGATTATTATTATTTCATTTAAACAAATCTTACCAAAATTTAACAACTTATATACCACAAGGACCAAACTTGTATAAATTTCAAACTGTTAAAAACAAAATCCCCCGCCCCCCATCCCTCTTTCCATTAACAGAAGTAGCCATTAACAGAACTTTTAAAATTTCGCCATTAACAATGACATAAGGTGCAGAAGTCGCCATTCTCAATGGCTTTTGTACCTGGGCCAATGATTTAATCCTTACACATTCCCTGATTTAGACTGACAAGGCAACAACCTACAATAAAATTGCCATTCACAATGGAGTTTGCATTTGAAATATTTTTGAGAGTAACATTAGTTGTAATTAAGTTTCTAAAGATGGCAGCATGTTGGTAAAATACTCGTTTCAAAAGCAAAGCAAGAAAGTGAAGAAAATGAAAAGGCAATTCAACAGTTGTTTATTGTCCAGTTGCTCAGTTGTTTGTTGTAAAAAGGATTAGATATCAACCAAACAACTTTATAAAGGCCAATGAAGCCCAGCTCAGCTGGGTGGAGGTGGGAAGGTTTTCCACACAGACCCGGGTTCGATCCCGGTCTGTGGCGGTTTCCTGCCCGGGCGAGTTAAGGGGGGTTCGAGTACTAACCGGCGTATGTCTGGTGAGGGCTGGACCTTCGGGGGGGCCCGGGGCTCGAACCCGGTCTCGTTAGGGGTGTACCGTAAGCCATTCAAAAAAAAAAAAAAAAAAAAAAAAAAAAAAAACTTTATAAAGGAATTTTTTTTTAGTATTATTTTCCAAATATTTTTTAAAGTTTAGTGACAACAGCTCACAGATTTTGATGGCTCCTTCGAGTTTCAAAAACCTTGTTTTAAAATCTTTTCCTATATAAAATTCTTGTTGTTAATTTATAACAACTAATGGATTCGATATATGCTTTTACATCTGGAGCCTAAATATTTTACGTTATAACAGTATAATCTAGAATTTTGCTGCATTCTTTAGTATTTCTATTTTTTCCCTATTTCTTTATTATATTAGTTGAAGTTATATTTTCTACTTTTTCTTAACAGCCAAACCAATCTTTGCAAAAAACACCACCCCAAACTTTGTTATATTAGTTGAAGTTATATGTAAATAAAAGATATGATCTGAAATACTCTTTCAACTTTTACGATCAAATATCACTTTTTTATACCACCTTTTAGTAGGGATGGGCTCGGTACTAACCGGTACCAGTACCGAAAATTCTAAAAAACGGGTACCAGTACTTAAATTACCCAGTACGGTATGATTCAGTACCGGTATGGATCAGTATTTAATGGTAAAATTCAGTATATACCGATACCATAAACACTAAATCTCCCTCCCAAGAACTCTACTCACCAGTTGCAATAACCCAGCCTTCTTAAACTCCCTCGCTCACACCGTACACATCCGCAGCCAGCGTCCTTAAATCCACCGTCCTTTGAACTGCCACCCCGTAATCCCTCCTAAGGGGCTGTTTGTTTACCTCTTAATGAGTCTCTTAATGGTTCGTACCTCTTACTGGTTCAGCACTTAATGGTTCAGACTGTTTGTTTCGTGAGCAGATGTCTGAATGGTTCAGACATTTGCCTCTGAATGGTTAAGTTTTAAACAGAGTCTGAATGGTTAAGACCTCCAATCTGAATTTGTCAGACATTTGCCTATGAATGGTTAAGCATTATACTGGCTCTTAATGGTTCAGACCTCTTACTGGTTCAGCACTTAACCATTCAGAAGTTGCCAAACGGCCCCTAAGTTTCTCAACATCATTCTTAATCCCGACTCCAAATGTGTAGGAAGGGTTACCGAGGAAGTTTATGAGCGATTCGGGGATTAAAAGGGGCTAAGTTGGAAAATCAGACAGTGGCGTCCCGCACATAGTTGGAGCGTGGCGATGGGGTTTTTGAGGTTTTGGATTTGGTTCGAACGCCACTCGACGTCAAGGCCGTCGATGAGAGGGTTGGTGCGGGTGCAAGTGCGTTCGACTATGGAGATCCATGTGTCAGGGGTGTGTGTGTGGCTAATGTTTCGATAGTGTGTTTGAAGGTATATCAGGCCTAGAAATCGAGAATTATACACAAGAATTGAACAAACTCGGCATTTGACCAAACACCACCTAAAACTGTACATAATATAACAAATAAGAAACCCAATCAGCTCAAATATGAAACTAAGTCAGACTTAATATCGTAACCTTAGATATGACTTCATGAACAAAGCATAATAACTTAGCTTTCTAAGTTCTAACTATTAACTATAACAAGATTAGTCCAACAATTACCATCCTTCACAACAACGCTAGATCACCGTCGTCTTGAATCAAAGTTGCCACGTCTTCCTATTGATCCCACTTTGGACATTCGTTCACAAAATGCTCGAGCTCGCTACACTTGGAATACTTGACATAATTGTGTACTTACTGTTCTCACAAAAAAAAAAATGTGTTCTGTCGAAAACTCTCTCTCTCTCACACACACACACACGGAGCAAAACACCTCTGACCATTTGTCTAAGCATCCAACCTTTTAACCAGTATACATAAAATTGGTTGTCCACAACATACAATCATTCAAAGTATCAAATACATATGATTATGATTATGATACGTAAACTTCAAAACAAACCAACAAATAGAACTACAAACATTGTAAAGCAAAACACATGATCCTAACGCACTTGTACAGAAATCATTATTTCACTTGGCTTATGTAACAAACCCTCAAACCCATAATGATCCCTAGGTAATAGAAAAGCGAAATTTATGACTAAATTAAACAAAGCCAAATCATAAAATCTAGACACCAAGGGTTACCTTGCGTTTAGAGTACCAAATTTAGTGCACGTCACGAAAAAGAGGCCAACCATCATTCATCCATCTCGTTAATCTCATTTTCATCTTCAATCATATCATTTTCTCTGAATAAATAAAAAAAGAATTTAATGATATCTTGTTGCTATATTGACACACCATTAAATTTGGTAGCAAATGATGCAAAATGAAACAAAATAGTGAAGAAGTATGTACACATGTAAGTTGAAAGGTGAATAATATTTTGCATCTACTATATATCGAGTGTTTGTTTATATTCCCTAAATATTATTGTGGTAGAAAAAATCATTGGGCATTTTCTTCCACCATAAAGATATTTAAGAATATTAAAAAACTAAACCAAATAAGGAATGCAGTATAAGCGTGTCCTTTTTATTTTTAACTTAGGCAACATTCATCGAATTTCCAAAAGTTAAACCAAAAACTTTACTCATTCGTTTTCTGAAATAACAGCAACAAAAAAATTAACATAATAGTTGGAAATGTAATTGACCTGATTATATTTTTGTTGATTTTTGAACAAAAAGAGCTAATGATAAAAATTCATTTTTGATGTACTAGAAGTGGTTCGCCGCACTTCGCAGCACGAACACACCGATTTGGAACAAAATTTGACTGGAAATTTAGACAAAACAGTAAAAATAACACTAATAATTAAAAAGACCTAAAACTAAAGTTAAAACTTTAAAGTAAATTACAATACAATGGTGCCCTCCTCAAATCAAATAAAGTTAAATAACCTTGTTGCCCATCTAATATTCATTATATAGTAGTATATATGCCGGTAAAAAAGAAGAAAGAAAGAAAGTGGTAGATGTAGAGGGAGAAATCAAAGTTACCCGTAAACACTGACAATGGGAATGTGAGAAATTTGAGGCCAGCCATCACCCATCTCTTCTTTATACCTTTCACTTAGATGCTTACCTCCACCTATCTCAAGTTCATTCAGATATTTGAAACTTTGAATCGGTAGCAAAACTAATGCATCACACCCATATAATCTTAAAACCTTGAGTTTTCGAAGGCTACTTGGCAAGGAAACCAAACTCGGACATTTGTCAACGTGCAATTTTTCTACACAAAGAAACATATCCGTTTCTCTAAATGTGTTTGTGTCGTCATCATGGAAACGCTTCAAAGAAACCATGTGCAACAAGTAAATGACCTTAAGTTTGGGTAATCTCCCAAGTGGTAGAATCTCCTCACAATTCTTACACCCAGAAAAACGAATTTCAACCAAATTCTCTAGATTGGTCATCCAAGTTGGAGAAATAATCTTTCCCATGTAATTATATATTTCCAATCCGTTGAGACACGAACTTGGTTCTAGTCCCTCTAGAACTTCTTTATCATATTTAAACCTTTCTGGTTTACTTTCTCTTTTAGCAATGTCAGACCAACTTAATTTCAAAACCAACAGTTTTGCTTTGTCTTTGAGATTGGCACTTTTGGCCTCACCTAAACCTCCGACATTCTCCAGTCCTGATATCTCCAACTCTCCTTCAAGAATATTTAAATTCCCTAGTTCTCCTATATTGGCCTCACTTGAACCTCCAACAATCTCTAGTCCTGATGTCTCTGACTCCTCAAGATCATTTACCTCCCCCGATACCCTCATATTGGCCTCACTTTTTCTACCAACAGGAAAGCGTGAAATAATTCGGACTCTAGTTAGTTCTTTGATTCCTGGTGGCAAATGCAGAAGTGAAAAACAACGATTGATATCCAAAGCTTGGAGATTTCTCATGTATCTCATGCCTTTAGGCAACTTGCACAACATCTTACAAGAATACAAAAGTAGCACTTGCAAGTTTTGAAGACAAATAATTGATTCAGGCAAAACTTCTATACTTGAAAATGATAAATTCAAGTATTTTAGATATTTTAGTCTGCAAATCGTTTTAGGTAAAGTCTTTAACCCACTACCAAGCAGATATAATACCCTTAGATACACGAAGTTGAAAACCTGGTTAATACTGCCTTCATTATTATTTTCAAACATGAATACTGACCTTAATGATTTTAACTTTTCTAGCTCCTCGGGTGAAAACTTTTCATCCGGACATGATGAGCTCAAATGAAGCATATCTTCCTGTACAGTAGCCTTCTCAGATGTAGTATCAATAACGTAACAGTCATTTACCATTACATGTTGTGCCAAGTCATGCATCAAATCATGCATTTTAAATCTACTATTTGAGTATTTGTTGGCCTTAACAGACTGGAAGAAGGACCTCCAAACCAAACATTTAAAATATTCTTCCCCAATATCATATAACTTTGTTTTTTCACTTGATGAAATGAAACCGTTAACAACCCACAACTGAATCACCGCATCCTTTTCCATTTCATAACCTTTAGGAAACAAGCAACAATAAGCAAAACATCTTTTTAAATCTAGATGCAAGTTATCATAGCTTAACTTCAAAGCAGGCAAGACATTATTTTCTCGCAACTCCCATATGCTGCTGCCTTTCACACGCTGCCAATCGCTTTTACTACTTTCCGACCACATTAAGCTACCCAAAGTCTTCACAGCCAGAGGCAATCCTTTACATTTCTTAACTAGTTCCCTTCCAATATGCTCTAGCTCACCTATGCCATCCCCCTTTCTTCCTTCTGCAAATGCAAGCTTCGTGAATAATAACCATGAGTCCTTTTCTGATAAACATCCCAGTTCATGTCGTAACTCAGGAACTTTAGTGAACATCTGACTAGTTGACTCATTTCGTGTTGTCACCACAACAAAACTTCCTTCTGCGCCACAGCTTAATGTTGCACTTAACTCGTCCCACATTCCCTTTTCTTTGTCCTCAATCCAAACGTCATCTAGTACGATTAAAAATTTCTTTCCCCTTAACTTGCTTTGAAGGGACTTTTGCAACACAGCTAGACGTTCAAGTTCACACTTACGTTCATCTATGTATTCGATAATTCCTTTTATTATTTCATTAACTTGGAACTTTTTGGAGACATAAACCCAACATGTTAAGTCGAAATGTTTACTCACCCTTTCATGGTTAAAAACTAGTTTAGCTAGAGTAGTCTTTCCCACTCCTCCCATACCCCATATAGCATACACCGGAATTTCACCATTGTCATGTTTTCCTAAATCTTTGTTACATAACTTTTCAGTAACCATCACTGTCTCTTCATCTCTTCCAAAGATAGATAAAGAGTCATGTATAAGCCAACCAGTTTCCCTATCTGGCATCTTAACTTGAACTCCCTGATCTACATCACATGAAGGGCCCGGTTTATTTGATTCATTAGACACTTTCTCTGATGCGTTTTCACCCAATTTTGTTCTTATGGCTTTAACTTTGTGTGTTATGGCTTTAACTTTGTGAGCAATCCTAACGCAAAACATATACTTATTATGATTGGTGGAGAAGAAGGCTCTTACCCTGTATTTCATGCCTCTTTCTTTGTATAGAAGTTGTAGCAGATCTTCAGTTGAGATCTCATCCAACAAATTCTCTACTGTTGATCTGAGTTTCTTAAGCAGCAACTCTTCCGCCTTTTTCTTGCTTTGTATCTCTTCTGCATCTTGAAGATCAGCTTGAATCAGAGTGTAATCATCCTTGAGACTCGAAATATCGTCTTTGAGTCGCTGAAGCAGAGCAACCTCTTGGATAAGGAAAGAAGTAATTCTCCCCACTACCTCCTTCACAACGGCAGAATCTCCCATGATTTCCAAAATAAGTAGAATCAAAGATGGATCGATCGATCGTAACAGACTTGTGTGTTGTGGGTGAAGAAATTGAAAAGGCACGATAACTGGCTCTTTACTAAATTATTGTCCACTTGTGGTCAACATATCTGCCAGTTCATTGCTTACCTCTAAATATTTTACTATCACCGGCCAGCTGGCTATGCTCTACTTAATTAAAGCCTTTGGATCATTCACAATTTGTGTATTTATCACTAGGATAGAATCCGTATATTTCACGGGTTACGTAAATATGATTTTATATAATAAGTATAAAAAAGTTACATTTTTGTCTTTCACAGATTGAATAAACATTTGTATTATACATATTAAATTAAACCATATATAAAGAAGCAACCACTATATGCTTCTATAGGTTGTAACTTGTGCTTAGGGCATTTTTCAAAAAAAAAAAAAACTTGAATTTTTACTTTTAACCCAAAAGGTTTTTACCTTTTCTATTTTAACCCTACATAATTGGTTTTTTTAACTTTAACCCAAAACTTTTAATTATTTGCAATTTAACTTCACAACTTTTGTTACTTATACTTTTCATCTTTCGCAAATTTTCGTTTTGCGTATAGTTCTAATTTTTTCGAGTTAATACGACGCAACGTGCATGTGTGGTTCAACGTTTTTACCTCTATTTTTCATGTTTGACAGGTTCGTCGCAACACGCATATCCTAGGTTGAGTCAGTGTTGGTGGTCGATGATGTTTTTTGACACCGTTTTACGCCCCGCCGCACCGCGGGTTGTGCTTTGGGGGTTTTTCAAAGAAACAATGGTTATGCATATGGTTGTCGTAACGTTGGCTTTGTGGGTTTTCAAAAAAAATTGATTTTTCTTACTTTTTACCCAAAAGTATTTCATAAATTACTTTTAACCCAAAACTATTTGTTTGTTTACTTTTAACTCAAAACTTTTTATCTTTTGCATTCTATCCTCATAACTTTTTTTACATTCAACTTTGGTTCTTTATAGTTTTCATTTTACGCAAATTTTTCGCTTTATGCTTGGTTCTAAATTTTGTGACTTAACACATCGCAACGTGCGTCTTTGGTTTAACGTTTTTGCGTTTCGTTCTAAATTTTGCGTGTTAACATGACGCAACGTGTGTGTGTAGGTGAACGTTTTTACATCGTCTTTTTTCCCCGTTTGACAGGTTTAACATAACGTGCGGGTCGTAGATCGACTTAGTTATAGCTAAAGAATCCCCGCCGCATTGCGGCGGGTCTCATTCCTAGTTGAATGAATATAATGTAATCCAATAAAAGATATGTTTTTCTTAAATCA
The DNA here is from genome assembly GCA_030545235.1 of Helianthus tuberosus. NCBI lineage: Eukaryota > Viridiplantae > Streptophyta > Magnoliopsida > Asterales > Asteraceae > Helianthus > Helianthus tuberosus. The sequence goes on along the minus strand of CM060352.1, from coordinate 8,352,095 downwards.
ACTTTAATATACTATTTATTTATTTTATTTTATTATTCCATATATAAAGAAACAACTTTTTAGTGAATCATAAGTTGTACATTGTGCTTTGGGCATTTTTTTTTTTAAAAAAACCTTGATTTTTTAGTTTTAACCCAAAGGTTTTTACCTTTTGTAATTTTAACCCTACATAATTTGTTTTTTTAACTTTAACAAAAAACTTTTCATTATTTGTAATTTAACTTCACAACTTTTGTCACATATACTTTTCATCTTCCGCAAATTTTCATTTTACGTATAGTTCTAAATTTTTCGAGTTAATACGACGCAATGTGCATGTGTGGTTCAACGTTTTTACCCCTATTTTCCCATGTTTGACAAGTTCGTCGCAACTCGTATACCCTAGGTCGAGTCAGTGTTGGTGGTCGATGATAGTTGTGTGACATTAGTAGTATTTGACACCGTTTTACGCCCCGCCACAACATGGGGTGTGCTTTGGGGGGTTTTCAAATAACAAATGGTTATGCATATGGTTGTTGTAACGTTGGCTTTTGGGGTTTTCCAAAAAAATTGATTTTTTTTACTTTTCACCCAAAAGTATTTCTTAAATTACTTTTAACCAAAAACTATTTGTTTTATTACTTCTAACCCAAAACTTTTTATCTTTTGCAATCTATCCTCGTAACATTTTTTTTACTTTCAACTTTGGTCCTTTATAATTTTTATTTTTCGCAAATTTTTCGCGTTATGCTTGGTTCTAAATTTTGTGACTTAACACATCGCAACGTGTATAACAACCCTCCAAGAACCCTTCACGTGACACTAAACGTCTTAAAATATGCCCCGTATACGAGAATCGGGCCTAGAATACCTTTATATTTATAAAAATCAAAGAAAACAAGTATACAAGGGTCTCGGGCCGCGACCCAGACCCTTATGGCTGTCGCGGGGCGCGACTTGCTTGGTTTGCCGGTCAAGGCATTGCGCCACGTGTCCCATGCGTGTCAAGGCAAGTTTGCTGACTAGTCAAAGCTATAAACGCCACAAGGGCTCTTGCGGGCCGCAAAGGCCGGCCCTGTCTTCCTCGCGGGGCGCGAGCCGCCATCCATCAGCCCTATAAAAGGGGTGGTCGAGCTCATTTGATTCTCGTTCAAAATCTGAATTCTCTCTCAATTCTCTAGGTAATTATAATACTCGGGTATAATACCCTATAAAGCGAAGCTCTGCCTCGTTGTAAGTATTATAACCCTGCTTGTTACCCTACACGATTGATTTAGGGCTCCGTAACGCATGTTAAGGCTCTGCCTGACTCAGTCGTTGGAGTTCTGTCTCGTGTTACACCCGATTGATCTAGGACTCCATAATGTATGTCAAGGCTCTGCCTGACTCAGTCATTGGAGTTCTGTCTCGAGTTGTATGGTTAATGTGATTTGGGTTATTTTACTAACACGTGTGCATTGTTTAATTTGAATAGATAATAACCAGGAGAATCACCAGGAAGCTTTAGTTTTTCCTAAGTAAACAAAGTGACTACATCTTTTTGTCACCTTTTTATCAAAACCTCAAATGTTTTAAATTATACTTAACAGTAATTGAGTATTTGTAGTTCTACCATTACTACCGATATGTTAGGGTTTTGTATACATTACTTGAAACTCGTTACTATTGGAATAGTAGCATGACCACAAGTCAGTATTGACAGTACCAATGGGGTAAATGGATCGATATAAAAAATGTAATTGCGGATGCCCTCAATACTGTAAAGTGATAAAACTGTTTTGATTAAACTGGGATGCACTCGCCAGTATTTCTTGCTGATAAAATCTTTTTAAAACGTGTTTCAGGTAACTCAATGTGAAGCTAATAGAAGCCAGCTGGAGAGCACTGAAGGCTTGGAAAAGTGGATATAAAAGTTACCTAAATAAAAAGGAGTTTTGTTTTTCAATAAACTAGGGTTTATCCCTATAAATGTATTGTAATGAAAACTTGGGTTTTATCCCAATTATTATTATAAAAGTTTGGTGTTTAACTCTGATCAAAATATTTCCTAATTACGGTCCTGATGAATAAATTCTGCTGCCAAATTAATAAACACCGATACCACCCGCTCTGCGTGCCGCGGCGGCCCGCCTCTCCTGGCAGGGGTCGGGGGTTGCGACAGAAGGTGGTATCAGAGCTACATCCACTGGTTTAAGCCAATGAAGTGTTCTGCTGACACTTAAATTATTTGTTTGGAAATAATTTATGTGATTATGTGTAAATAAGTATATTATTGTTTTGTGTTGTTTGACAATTTGTTAGTTTACAGTATGAGTGAGCAAGGTACATCTGACGCTTAACGTCACTTAGCTAGTTCCCCAAAAGATGAAGGAACCTCATCTCAGCCAAATCCCTCAGGATACTCAGCTGATACTGAGGAATGAATATTTATTTTTAAAGCACAGTCTGAGGAACCATTCCCTTCTAAAAAGAGTGGATGGTTTAGTAGAGGAGCGCATGAGAGAAGAAAGAGGATGAACAAATTACAACAACAAAGAGCGATAGTAAAAGCTAATAGGGAAGTGAATGCCCAAACTCAGGAAGCAGTCAATAGGCCACCGTGGGAAGAGGAGCTAGATAGGCAGTTGACAGATTTCCATATGCTAGCCACTACCGCAGTAGACTCTAACCTAAACCAAATAGCTGAACCACAACTGTTACCCTTATTCCCAGACCAACAAATGCTAAAACCCAATCAGGAAAACCAAATCCCATCCCAATGAGTTACCTAGAATCCCAACCCCAATCTCTTCAGAATATGATCCATGGTTAGATGACAATAGATCGTACTCGGCCCTATATACTCCCGAAGAACCAGTGCCAGAACCACCGTTAAACCCACCAATGAGTCGAGAATATGTGCAGGAACTCCGTCAGTATGGTGAAAATTTAGTGAACGAAGGGAATAGAATCCGACAGATATGGGAGAAACTAGTTTGGTAATATGATGAGAATGAAATGCAGTACTGGATGAATGGCACCTAGAATAATACCTACATATATATGTGTAATTTTGTATTTTGATAAAAAAAACTAAAATAGATAGACTGAAATAGATATCGATGCATAACTATTAGTATATTTAATTTTCAGTTGTAGTTTGTAATCGACGCATATATATATATATATATATGAAAAGAGTAAATTCGCAATGTTTGACGTTTTTTATCAATATGTTTGTGTGATTGTTTGTATCAACTTCTTATTCTGTGATAATTAATACCTGGTAAATGTTTACAATTCAGATGGACAACGAAGTAAATCAGGAAAACTAGAATAATGAGAATAACGGAAACCAAATAGATAACAGTGCTATCCAACATATAGTAGCACAAGGAATTATAGATGCTATGCCTTATATTATCAAGACTGTTAAAGAAGCAGAAAATAATAAATCTGCAAATGGAAGTAAACGCCAACACACTGAACCAAGTCACAGTGTGAACGATAATAACGGACCAATAATCTAATCTCCAGTTCCTAAAAGAAGAAGAACAATCTCTTAAGGTTGTTCTTATAAAGAATTCTTGGCCTGCAAACCAATAGAATTCTCAGGCAATGAAGGAGCCATTTCAGCCTTGCGTTGGATAGAAAAGACAGAAGCAGTCATAAAAAACAAGTAAATGTGCAGATGAAGATAAGATTATGTTTGCTTCTAATCTTTTCAAAAATGCAGCCTTAGAATGGTGGAATACTATTCTCCAATCTAGAGGAAGTGACAGAGTTTATAGTATGGAATGGACTAACTTTAAAGAGATAGTCGAAAGAAAATTATGTCCTCCTCATGAAAAGGAACAAATCGCCAATAAGTTCTTAAATCATAAAATGACTGGAATAGACTGCAAAGGTTACACTACCATATTCTTTGAATATGCTAAAATAGTGCCAACCTTAACCTCACATGAGCCAATATTAATCTCCCGTTACGTTTGGGGATTAATTAGTGAGATTAGACACGTAGTCAAGGCAGCTAGGCCGCAAACCATAGAAGAAGCAGTGGAACTAGCCAACACCCTGACTGATGAATTGGTACGCACACAAGAGGAAAACCAGAAAAAGAACCTAGCTCAAAGGCTTACCCAGGAATTCCGTTACGGTAATTCCAACAGTGGGAAAGGAACAGGTTCTTCCTCTACACCTTATTGCAAGACTTGTAAAAAGAAGCATTATGGGAAATTTGCAAGGTATTGTAATTTTTGCAAGAATCCCGGACATAAGGAAGAAGAATGTCGATCGAAACCTAGCAATAGGATATGCTTTAATTGTGGAGAAACTGGGCACATCAAACCAAACTGTCCGAAACTAGCTCTAGCAGCAACCAGCAAAGCTAAGACAGCTGAAGGACCCAAGAAGAATGCCAGAGCATTCGTTCTGACAGTTGAAGAAGCTAAGATGGTTCCAAATGTGATTGCCGATACGTTCTTAGTTAATGATATTTTTGCCAAAGTATTATTTGACTCTGATGCAAACCAAAGTTTTATCAATACTTCTTTCTACAAACTTCTCAATCAACCTTTAACCAAACTTCAACAAAACTGTCTGGTGGAAACAGCAAACGGAGAATCCATTAAGATTAGTGAAATCTTGCAGGGAGCAAGAATAGAAATTTTGAACCATCATTTCTTTGCTAACCTCTACCCAATGAATCTAGCTGGATTCGATGTTGTATTAGGAATGGATTGGTTGGTAGCCAATCGTGCCAATATTTTATGTAATCAAAAGTCAGTACAAGTAAGTATACCAAGTGGTAAAAAGATCACAATCAAAGGAGATAAGCCAACCAGGTCAGCAAAATTCATTTCTGTGATGAAAGCTGCAAGTTATGAAAGGAAAGGCTGAATAGTATATGTGATTTCTGTAATCATTAATACTAAAGAAAAAGAATTAAAAGATATTCATGTAATATCTAAATTCTCAGACGTTTTTTCAGAAGAGTTACCTGGATTACCGCCTGATAGAGAGATTGAATTTAGAATTCACCTGATACCAGGGACGACACCAATTGCCAAAGCACCATATCGACTAGCACTGTTAGGAAACTTTATTTGTAAGTATTGAAGAAAATCCAAATCAGCTTGATCTATGAAGAAGATAAAGTCCTGGAGATCAAACAACAAGAAGAAACCGGATTAGGACAACTGAAATAAACAACATCTACTTCAAAGAACCTGAAGTTGATCAAAGAACTAATGAAGATTATCAGAGAAGGTTATTTTGATGGATCTGATGATGTTTCTAATGAAATATCATCAGTTTCTGGCGAATCTGATCATCAAACTTTCTGATGATTTGTTCACCAGAATTTCTAATGAAGTGGTTATCAGAAATTCTGATGGAACCCCACTTGTCTAAAAATCAGTTCTACCCTGCTACAATAACCGAAGCAACTTGACATTATTGGATATCATGATGACAAAGGCAACTTAATTATTGGATTCAATGAATATGTCAAGAAGCTACTTTTTGCATGACACAAACATGAATATTCATGTATTCAAGCCGTCTATAAATAGAAGGCTCATCAAGCAAAGAACAATGAGTTAAGCTTAGCATTCAATACAAACTACAAACTCCATTGTCCTTTCACCACAGAATTACACAAGTATTCGTTTGTAATAGATAATAATCTCACAATCACCTTGTAAACCATTTTGTTTCAAAGTGATATAAACTTGAAAATTCTGTAGGTCTTGTTTCTTGAAAGTATGATTTCTATTTCCACACACTATTTTCATATTTGTTGAAATCACTTGCCATATTACGTGAAAAGAAGTTTTTAAGTCCAAAACTGGGACCAACAATTGGTATCAGAGCAGATTGAATAAATCATTTTCAAACGATCATTTGCTCATCTTATTTTCTCTAAATATGGCAAACTTTCAAACATGGAATAATGCTTTCAACATTGGTTCAATGTCTAAACCTCCGACCTTGGTCAAAGAGGAATACCCACAATGGAAAATCAGGATGGTCAATTTCCTTAATAGACATGGCCGAGCTTTGTTTCAATCCATTGAAAGGGGTCCACATGTACCAACGACTGAAATACCAGCTATTCCAGCAACTGATCAATCACTATGAATCCCTGCCTCCTTGGCTCCCAAAAGTGAAACTCTTTGGAGCCTAGAAGACAAGGATCTTGTGGCTGTAGATGAAAGGGCCAAATCACTTTTAATTATGGCTCTCCCTAATGATATATTCTCTCAGGTTGATGCATGTGCATCTGCCAAAGAGATATGGGATCAGTTGGAAAATCTTTGTGAAGGAGGAGAAAGGATGAAAAGAAACAAAAGAACAAACAACGTTTCCTCGTATGAGAGATTCAAAAGTTTACCAAATGAAAAACTAAATGAAACATATAACAGATTTGCAAAACTTTTGAATGAGCTAAAGAAATTTTGAATTATAAAATCAAATGATGAAAGGAATATCAAATTTCTGGATGCTTTAACCATGACTTTGTCCTCCACCTTAGAACTAGATAATATGAGTCTTCATGACTTATATAGCATTCTGGTCCCCAGAGAAGAAGAGATATTTGAAGAATCAATTCAAAGAGGGGGATCTTTAACTTTAATCTCTAACTCACAAAGAACACCTACCAATGACCCACAACCTTCAAACAGTCAAAATACTGAAAATTCTGATACATCATCAGATTTTTCAGCTTTTGCTGAAGCAATTGCACTGCTCACCAAAACCTTTGGGCAAAGGTTGAGGGGAGGAGGCCAAAGATACCAGAAAAGTGATAGAGGGAGGATGGAAAGAAGATCTAGGGAAGAAGTTAGATCAAAGGATAAGGGAAATGCTGAAGTTGTGTGTTACAAATGTAAACAAAAGGGTCACTATGCATCAGAATACAAAACCAAGAAACTGAAAGATGTTACATACTATGAGAAAAAGCTGGAAGAAGCAAAGAAGCCACAACAAGTCAGTTTGATTGCAGGGACAGATACATGGCTGTCTGATGAATCTTCTGATGAAGAAGAAGAGATGGCTAATTTCTGCCTCATGGCACTTTCTGATGACCTACCTGAAACATAAAAACATAATCTGATCTTGAACACAAATTGAATAAACTCATGTCAGATTTTCTAAATCTGCAAGATAAACAGAAATCAGATAGTAAAAAATCTGATGAGTTGCAAAGAACCATGAATAAAGTCATACTTGAAAACCAGATACTGATAGAAGAAAGCTTAGATCAAAGAGCAAAAACTGAATTTCATGAAAAGGAAAGAAAAAATCTTTACAAGAAAATTCATGACAAGGAGATTAATGTAAAGGGTTTTCAATAAGCTAAGAAATTCATTAACTTTATTGAATCTACACCAAAGAACAAAGGTGAGGGTTTAGGATATGTAAAAACAAATCAAATTAGACCCACCATCTTTGTGATAGCAAAACATCAGATTTCTGATAAATTTATCAGAATCTAATTCAGAATCATGCAGATCTACAAGTTCTGAGAACTCTTTTGAAATCTCAAAACTCAACTTAAAAGCAAAAATGAGTTAATCCAAACAAAAATCTTTAAATATTCCAGAAGCAGTTCACTCAAAGTTTCAAAATTATCCACTCATTCCATCACAACAAAAGAAATTAGAACCTTAGTGGAATCAGCCAGAACAATGCTTGCTTATGCAAAATTGCCCACTCATTTTTGTGCTGAAGCTATAGCAAATGCCTGTTTTACCCAAACAGATCCATAATCAACAAAAGACATAATAAAACACCTTACAACATTATAAATGGAAGAGTTCCAAGTGTAAAATTTTTGCACACATTTGGTTGTAGATGTTTTATTTTCAATGATTTTGAAAGTCTTGAGAAATTTGACAGAAAAGCAGAGAAGGGTATTTTTCATGGTTATTCAATGTGCTCAAAAGCATATAGAATTTTTATTCTAAACACAAGGACAATCAGAGAAAGTTTATATGTATCTTTTGATGATTCATCAGAAACAGAAGTTTCTGATGAATATATGAAGGAAATAAACTTTTCTGATAAGCAAGAAAAATATGAACATATTTTTGAAACAATAACAGAAGAATTCCTTAGACATGATCATTCTATAACAAACAAATTAATAGATAATTCATGTGCTAACCCTGCAGAACAAATTGAAAATGTATCAGAAATCATGAATCAAAACAATGAAAATACATCTGGTAGTCAAAATTCTGATACATTTCAAACAACTAAGGCAACTGTTCAGAGGGAAACTTCAAATCCATCAGAACCAACAACTTTTCACAATAAGTTGAGATGGATAAAAGGACATGTTCATTCTGACATCATTGGAAATCCAGAGGATGGTGTAAGAATAAGATCTGCAACAGCACATGAATGTTCATTTGGTGGGTTCTTAAGCAAAATAGAACCCAAGACTGTCAAAGAAGCTCTTAATGACTCAGACTGGATTCAAGCTATGCAAGAAGAGCTTCATCAGTTTGAAAAGAGTAAGGTATGGGATCTGGTGCCAAAGCCAAAAGACAAATCTGTCATAGGCTCAAAATGGGTATTTAGAAACAAATCATATGAAAATGGCATAATAACCAGGAATAAGGCAAGGTTAGTGGTCAAAGGTTATTGTCAACAAGAAGGCATTGACTATGATGAAACCTTTGCAGCAATGGCCAGATTAGAAGCAGTAAGAATCTTTCTTGTTGTTACAGCATCCAAAGACTTCAAAGTATATCAAATGGATGTAAAATATGCATTCCTGAATGGTAAGGTTGAGGAAGAAGTTTATGTGCATCAACCTAAAGGCTTTGTTGATCCTAAATTTCAAAATCATGTTTACAAATTAAACAAAGCTTTGTATGGTTTGAAGCAAGCTCCAAGAGCATGGTATGAAACACTTTCAAACTTCTTACTCGATTCTGGCTTCACAAAAGGTACTATTGATACAACACTTTTTCTTAAAACACACAAGGGTCACACTTTGTTAGTCCAAATATATGTTGATGACATTATATTTGGATCAACAAATGAAAAGCTCTGCAAAAAGTTTCAAAAATTGATGACCAGCCACTTTGAAATGATCATGATGGGTGAGTTAACCTTTTTCTTAGGTTTACAAGTCAAACAAAGAATTGATGGAATATTTTTGAGTCAATCTAAGTATGTGAAAACAATTTTTCACAAATACTCACTTGAAAATTACTCAATTTCAAAAACTCCCATGGCAACAGGGAACAAACTTGATTCTGATAAAGAAGGAACATGTGTATATATTAAAACCTATAGAGGGATGATGGGATCATTGTTATACTTAACTGCATGTAGACCAGATATTATGTTTGCATCATGTTTTCTAGCAAGATATCAATGCAATCCTAAAGAATCCCACCTAAAAGCAGTAAAAAGGGGTTTTAAATATCTAAAAGGCACATCAGAACTTGGTCTCCGGTATCCTAAGGATACAAATCTTGAACTAATTGCATACACAGATGCAGATTATGTAGGGTGCAAGATTGACAGAAAAAGCACATCTGGTGCACGTCAAATTTTGGGAGAAAAGTTGGTTTGTTGGGCAAGCAAGAAACAAAACTGTGTTGCCATCAACAGCTGAATCTGAATATGTAGCAGCAGCAAGTTGCTGTTCTCAAGTTCTATGGACGCAAACTCAGCTGAAGGATTATGGAGTAAATCTGACAAAGATACCTATTCTATGTGACTCAAAGAGTGCAATTGCTATTACAGAAAATCCAGTTCATCACTCTAGAACCAAGCACATAAATGTCAGATATCACTTCATAAAGGATCATGTTGAAAAATGTAACATAGAAATGTACTTTGTTCCAACAGAAAACCAAATTGCTGACATATTCACAAAAACTCTTGATGAAAAGAGACACAATTTTTTAATCAGCAAACTTGGCATGGTTAACATAAAAGATGAAGAAGTTTCAGAAAACAAAAGGTCAAAACCTAAAAATCAAACTGATGAAAATCATGGTGGAAATTCTTTTAATGAAAGGATGGAAAAACAAATTTCTGATAAAGAAATCCATCAATCTGATGGAATTTCAGAAAATCTGATGAATCATCAGAAATCCTGATAATACATCATAAATTCTGTTAAATCATCAAAAATCACCACTGTTCATCAGGAAATTTTATAAATTTATCATCTTTATTCATATCTCATATTTGTGCAAACTCATAACTGTTGATAATCTGTTTTTGAATTTTTTTTCTTTCTGTCTTTGTGTAATATTAAAAAAAATCAAAAAGGGGGAAAGTAACTTGCATTAAGATAAATTCAAAGCCACAACAAGCCACAGCAGGGAAAATCAACCGTCATGGGGAAATTTTTTGCAGAAAATTGAATTTTTCTTATATTTCCAATGCATGCAACGTCATACTTCATAAGAGAATAGAGAGACACGGGGGCATAAAAATGATTAGGGTCTATGAAAGTAGCCGCCTAGTTATTGAATGCTACTCACATATGGGGGCTTCAAATTCTGCCATATATCATCTGCACCAGATATCGTCTTAAATGAAGAGAAAGAAATGGAAAAGAAAAACTTTGGTTGTTAACACCATTTATAGCATAACTATCACTTTCATCTAAAAATATTAACAACTCTTGAACATTTTTTTTTGGCATCTCAAACAATCTTCTCTTCAAACCACTCTCTCATAAGTTTTTTTTTAAATGGCACATGCAAAAGAAATGAAGTCTGATCATTTTCTCTCCCTCTTCACAAACATCACAACCTTAGACTTAGGTCTAATCTGGAGGGTCATGCATGGGAAGATTGCAAGTATGTGTACAACTTGATTAAGCAAAGTCCTTTGGGCTATGCTGTATCTACATGCGTCACTATCTACCCAACACTTCTTCAAGAATTCTGGTGGAATGCTGAAACTGTCTTCAGTGGCACCAACATGTGGATAGAAAGCAAGGTAATGGGGTTCAAAATCTTCCTAAAAGAGGGAATTCTCAGGGATGTCCTTCAGCTGGCCGATCATCCTGAAAGCACCTCATTCAGGAAGGAAATTATTGAAGAAACTCTGATGAGCATGGGCTATCGAACACCCAATGTTTCAAGGCAGATCAGTAAGTCTGGTTTCTTTCAACCATTCCAGTACTTGGTTACGCAGCTAAGTGTCTGCTTTTCAAAGAAGATAGGACACTACAACGAGCTGTCCTACAGGATGATGGCGGTGGTTCATGCAGTTGTACAAGAGAAACCGTATAACTTTTCCAAGTTTCTCATGAGAGACTTGGAATCAAACTTGCACACCCATCGACCTTTTCTGATCTACCCTCGCTTTGTGACCAAGGTGATAACAAGTCAGCTGGACTTCGGAGGAATAGGAAGCTGGTACCCAAGGGCCCAGGTGGCTTTACAAGAAAACTTGAATATTCCCTCTCTGGTTCCAACTCCAAATCACAGTGGTCAAAGTACCTTCCTTTGGTTGTATGTTAAGGGGATTTACAATGAATAGTTTTTTTTCCTTGTTTAATTAGTATATATATATATTCTTCTTTCCTTAAAAAAAACCACACATCACAATAGATCTAGGGGGAATTAATATGACATATCTGATCAAAATCAAGAAAAATCTGATGAAATTCAAAGAAATCTGATGTTTCACCAGAAAAGCTGATAAGTTGTCAGAAATTCATCAGAAAAGTTTTAAAATAACCAGAAAAACTGATATATCAAACAGAAAAATGAGAAGAAATATCAGGTTACATTGCTTTTAACCAGATTCAAAGAAAACTTGTGACAACATAGAAAAATATTTAAAAGGGAAGTTTTTGTCAATTTAAAATTTTTCTGGTTAATCTATCTTCAAAAGGACAAATGCAATTATTTTGAGAAAATATTTTTCACAACAATCCTTGTCACACCCCCAAATTACCACATGCGGAAACCCCTGCTAGGTGTGGCGTACCAGGATCTAGCCACCGATCACATTGAACTCATAACAAGATTTCAATAAAACTTTCATTCAATATATCAAAGTATTACAAAACATTAATTATAACTCAACGTATTTAGCGGAAGCATAAATCATTAGTTAAGTAAGTTATGAACCAAGTGTATGAAAACCATTAGTCTCGTCTCGTAATTCCATGTATCTCGACCCATGACCACTTCAGCATCCCAGACAGCAAGTTCCAACGACAAGCATCTATAGACTTGCAAGCATGCAGAAAAGTGTATCAGACAACGCTGGTGAGTTCACAGTTTTGTTTACCGAGAATCGTGTTACATGTTTTGCTGCCAAAAGTTTAGTTCAGTTCAAAAGCATTTTTTCAAAAAACAATGTTGATAATAACTCAATACCGTACAAGATGGCTCCAGATTATTTGCCCGTCCCCAATGCCCCTATCAAAGCATTGGTCATGATTTAAGGTAATTAGTTCATGCCTGTCCTCCCCGGTACGGTGTGAGGGTGCCAAACCTAATAGCACTATCAACTAATAACCCCGTTGCCTCCCCGGCAACCTTTTCGGTAGAAAATGGGAGTTAAGGTGATAGGAGTGAGTGTATTATCCAACATTCCGGTTTAACGTTCCAGTCAAACCCATTACCCAATATTCCTCCCGGAGTATTTACCAGATGTCCCTCCCCGGGACGCATGCTTGAAAAAGAGCAGTGAACTCACCTTAGATTTGCTCGGTATGTTACGTTACATTACCCATTCCAAGTTGGTCAACCAAACCCTACCGTGGTTACCAAAGATGATTAGTTTCGTAAACACATATCTAGATCACGTATTCAACAAGTCACATGTAACAACATTGTCACGTAATACATAGCAAACGTTTAGATTTCATACGCGTTCATAACACAAGTTCTCGTTCCCAACAGTAGTTACCAATAACATCAGTTTCATAATAATTACAACACATATTATCATAGATTGCATTTATCACAAAGATCACCGTACACACGTAGCACATACCCCGTTCTTATACAAGTCCACATCCCATGTGAATGTCACATAACAACCCATAACAGGTGAGTGTTCTACTTACACCAGTCAAATCAGATTCTCATTCTTAATCAGCATGGTTATCAGGCAACATATAGTATTTTATAAACACAAGTATCCATCATCACATACATTAGAAACTGTGACTGTTTACTATTCTGTCCATTTGCAGGGCGAAGAATCCTCACGACGAAGAACTATGCTTCGTCGAGGATGACCATGACGAAGAACCTAAATGGTTCGTCGAGATCGTGCCAACGAAAAATCATTCTTCGTTGTCCAAGGGTTTCACGAAGAATCCTCTGGCGAAGGACTAGCCTTCGTCGAGCCGTGTTCTTCCTCGAAGCGAGTTTCGTCGCTGTTCTCCACAGCCAGTTACAATCTTTCCCTAATCTCAGTCGTAACTGATGTTAACAATTTTGACAATTACCAAATCAAATCAAAGACCCTTCAACACCCTGATTGAACATCCTACTCACGAATAATCATTAACTATCCCAAAGCATATCAGTGATCATCATACAAATCATACTTAAACAATTATTAACTCTAATCATTTAACGATCACACACAAACAGACTATTAGTTTATCATAACATAAATCCATCAAGTAGAACTATCGAACCACAACATGGACGTGAGCGTGTACAAATCATTAAAACCCCTTCATCATGCAAGTTCTAGATTTACGATTCTATTAGTAGAACCCTAATCTCACATAAGATTCATAACAATAGGATTTTAATAACGGACAAGGATTAATACTAACCGTGATACCAAAGCGATTAGCTTAAACGAGATGAAAGGCTTCGAGATCCTAAGATTGTCGTCGCACAGAGAATAGGGAGCCTTAGGGTTTGAGGGATTTGCGGTTACGTGATATGATAAGTTATAAGCATAAAATAACAGTCAGGCCATTCTGGGCCTCGAATAGTCTGGGCCGAAGGCCCCTTTTTTTGGCGAAGGATCTGCTCGACGAAGATCCTTCTTCGTCGAGACTGATGGCGACGAACAATCATTCTTCGTCGAGATTGATTGTGGCGAAGAGTTGTGGCGAAGAACCTTCTTCTTCATCTTAGGTTTCCATTACACATTAAACATTAAACATCACACATTTAACCGCCAAGCATCAGAATACTCTAATTATTTAAATAAACTACACACGACACCACGTAAAACAAATTGTAAAAACAGGATTGTGAAACAAGTGATGCGTATAGTAAAGACCTTGAAATCTCGGGTTGTCACAATCCTCCTTGAAGATCAGAACAAAGATGTGAAGATCAGAAATGCTATGTAAGTAACATCTTCAAAACTTTACTTATTCCCTCTCATCTCAAAAAAAAAAAAAATGGTTCAATTTCTAAACATGAATCAAATGAATTCTGATGTAATATGAAGAAAATCCAACACTCAAAAGTTCTAGTTAAAGATTTTCTGATATACCTCATCAAAAGATCAACTTGGGAACAACATAGGTTCCAAAGGGTTTTCTATTGGACCTTTTTACAATAAAAGGGTCCCACATGAAGAAAAGGTGCAAGTTGGACATTAGTGTTTATCTACAAAATTCTTGGAATCTCTGATTTTCAGTAAAAGATTTATATTAAATTAGAGATAAACCAAGGGATTTTTAAACGGTTGTTTCCTGAACGGATTAAAACATTATTAAAGGTAAACCACCTTAAATACAAACAACCCACGAAAAACACTCAAAGATCTCTGTTTCAAAACACTATAAATACATCCTTTAAAACAGAGACTTCCTTCTTAAACCTTCCTCTTTAAAAGCAAAACCCTAAAAACCCTTTTTCAAAGCAAAACCTCAATTCTCCATGGCTGCTATCAACATCAACATACCACCGGTTGAACACTCTGTTCAACTCATCACTGAAGCTGAATTCCTACCATTAAAGAGCAACAATGAAGCCTTGAACAATAACATAGACGAATATGATACAACATGCCATATTTTGATCGAATTTCTGACCAGATGTCTCATAGCTCAAGCTCTTACGAAGACCAGAGAGGTACCAGAAAAACTTATACAACAAGTTGTAAAGACACTCAATCTCTAAAATCCAAATGAGCTCACAGCACATGCATGGATAGATATCTTCATTACAATCACACCAGAAAAGATAAAGGAATGTTTGGAATTACCCTTAAGTCAAAATTATGAAGAAGCCCTAGAAAAGGAAGATATGTTTGCACAGCTTGATGCTGTAATGGGTTACAAGACAAAAATCTCAAAGATCAGTGAATTCAAGAGAAATCAGCTGCCTGCCTTCTGGCAAGTATTATCATCAAAGATTGGGGGTACAGATCAGATAAATAAAAATGTTCTAACATTCATGTTCAGCCTCATCACTGGGTTAATGATGCGTGTGAAGTGTCGTATATATTAGGTGTGTATTTTAAGCCCTTTTTAACACTTATTTTAGCCAAGTTTTAAATTTATAAAACACGATATTTCACTAACACTAAACACACATATGGGCAAGTGCACCCATCGTTGAGTGTAGTATAGCGTTGGTAAGATACCGAGGTCGTCCAAGGACACAAGAGCTTTTAGTACCGGTTTATCCTCAACGTCTAACCAAAATAAAAGTTTAGAAAAATGTTTTAAACTAAGAAAAATAAAACTAACTAAAATGCTGAAAATAAAAATAAAAGAAAAAACAGATAGACAAGATGAATCACTTGGTTCCGACTCGTATCTAGTATAACCTTTGATTATTTCCGCACTTTTGCACATAATTAAGAGATTATCTTAGTTATTGTAGTAGGCCCCTCTTTTGAAGGCGACGTTACCCTCACCCCAGTAGTTTGAGTCAGCAGGGATACAATCCTAAAAGGGTGGATTATTGGAAGATAATGAATTAAGTTATTAATGCAGTATTGTGGTAGGCCCCGCTTTTGGCGGTGACGTTACCCTCGGCTAAGTAGTCTGAGTCAGCAGGGATACAGTCCTAAATAGCCGGGTTATAGAATTAATAGTAGTTAACTTATGAGGGGATCAAAGAGTTTGGACCCCCGCCATCCAATACCGTGAAGTATTGAAGGAGGTCCTACTAAATTTGACCCAGGTCCATTGCAGGACCTCTAAACGCTGAACAATGGCAAGACCTTTACCAAACCGTTCCCTTAACCCCCTACCAGGTAGCCAACATATCTCCATATAGACCGTGGAGATATGAATGGTGAAAATCCTTTATTTTATATAGACAGTAAAATAATGCCAAGACACCATGGACAAACGATAAGGAAAGATCACCTTCAACATAAGTAACTAGTTATTAAAGTCATTAATACAAAACCAAATAAAAAGTGCAAAAGATTAGAAATAAAAAGTATTATACTAGACACTTTGTCTTCACCAAGTGATGTAAGAGACTTAGGCAAACATGGCCTTGATTGTCAAGAACTCTTACGATCAATCTTGGATCCCGAGACGACTCACACACTCTACGATGGACAATGGATGATGGTGGTGGATGATGGTGTTGTGATGGTGGTGGGTGGTGGATGAGGTGTGAGAGAGGTGGTGTGCCAAAGGATGAGATGAAATGAATCCAAGCACTCCTATTTATAGGCTGAACAGAGAGCTGGACACGGCCCCGTGTCCGCTGGGCACGGCCCCGTGTCCGTCTGACAATCTCTCTCCTCATTAATTGTAATTCGCAATTACAATAAATGCGCCTGCTGTACTTTCGACACGCCCCCATGTCCGCTGAGCACGGCCCCGTGATGGGCAATAGAAGCTTCTATGGATTTGTCTTTTCTGCTGCTTCTTGGGCACGGCCCCGTGCTGGCTGAGCACGGGGCGTGTTCAGCCTTCTGTCTTCTCCTTCTTGCTTTGGAAGGTGCCGTTGAGGGTTCGGGCAGTCCACTAATATTCCTTTTCTTGTATTTATGTTGGATTTAGCTGTCTTTTTGCTTCTTTTTCGTTTTTGAGCTCATTTAATCCTGAAAATACAAAAGGAAGACAAAAACACTCTTTTTCCAATATTAGTACTTAAAAAGGGTTAGTTTTATGCCTTATTTGATGTAATTTATATGTTGCATTTTACACACATCAAATACCCCCACACTTGAACTTTTGCTTGTCCTCAAGCAAAACTCTTTAATATGTGGCTTTCACTCCCAAATGGAATAGGTAGAAGAGAAGGTTTTGGACTTGTCGTAGAGTGCCGGGATCTCCAAGATCTTTTTGGGGTTTTATTTTTATTTATTTACACTCCTATTCGTAATGATTTATTTAGAACTTTTCATAAAAGAAATTACTTATTCGGGCATAACATGCCTTTTTAAAATTCTATTCATATACAAGTTCACATATCTCGCGGGGAAATCACTCACACTCGGCCGAAGGTGTATTTTTAGTGAATCACTCGAGAGCGGCATGGAACTTATTCCTACCATAGGCTTGCCAAGAAATCAATCCTCCTCCTTTTTAACTTTTATACATTTGTAGATATCAAGAGGACTTTGTGGGTTAAGGGTTTGGCTAGGGTTAAAGGTAGGTGGTTGGGTTAGTGGTTAGTAGAAAAAGGGCTAAAAGCGTAACAAGTGTCGGTTTTCGTATTTCTGCAACTTTTTATTTTGATGAAGCTTTTATTCAAACTAAGTTATTTTTTATCAACTTGTTTGTTTATTTTCTTTTTGCTTCATCATTATCACACTTTTTTTTTTTTTTTTTTACGAAGAACCGAACTTGTTACTAAAATAAAGGGTTAAAAGAAAAAGGTTTTGGTGGGTAAAAGGGTTTTTGTTTGGGTGATGAAACGAAAAGGTTTAGGCTCAAAGGGGCTAACTAGAGGGATTTTTTTGGGTAGGTGGTAAAAGAAAAAGAAAAATAATGGTGTAGAAATAAAAAAAAGGGTTAGTCCTAATGCCTCCATCATTTACTTACTCGGGTTTAAGTTGATAAGGACTGGAAATGTATTGTCATGGCAAGTTCTAGAGTCGTAAGAACCAAGCGGCTATTCACACAAGAAACGAAAAGTGAGCATTTAGTCAAATGATATGTAATTGTGTGCTCAATAAAGGCTCAAAACTCACTTTTGTGGGAATGGGTTTTTTATGTGATCAAGTATATATAATCAAATTTTAAATAAGTTTGCTATGCCTTTTCATAATTTTCTTATGTTTGTTCTTTTTATCACTACGCTATCGGTTGTAAATTTGTAAAAATATAACCTTTTTGAGAACTTGAACTTCCCGAGTTAAACCTAGACAAGTAAAAAAAATGAAATTTTTGAAAAAATTTGGGGTGATTAGCGGTTCCAATAGAGTTTTGTGTAAGGCTTGTATTTAGGACTTGCAAAATTCATGGTTTTAGCATCCCCCCCACACTTAAATTACACATTGTCCTCAATGTGTCCCAAAAATAAATTTTTAGGTTGATTAGATGTGTAAAATAGTGTTAAAAAGCAAAAATTTGTGTTACTGGGCACTGAACACGGCCCCGTGTTATCCGGGCACGGCCCCGTGTTCAAGTGTCAGTAACAAAATTAAAATAAGAGAAACAGAAGTCTGGACACGGGGGCGTGTTGGGTGAACACGGCCCGTGTCCAGGTACCTGAACTGGGCGTTTTTTCTGCAGGTGGTTCGGCACGGGGCCGTGTTGGTTGAGCACGGCCCGTGTTGAACTTTCTGAAATAGAGAGAATTGTCGGGTTGCCTTGTTCTTGTGCATGGGATCATTTTTCTCGTTCCCCTTTTCATCCTTTACCACCATGAGTGTGTTTTATTCATTACAAACCATCCAAACCTTAAAACCATCATTTCATTTCATCATAGAGAGGACTTACATAATCCTAAATTAAAATAAAACTAAAACTTATCTAGATAGGTCAACAGGTACACAAGGTTATCATAAGGAGTTCTACTATTTTAAGAAAATTTTGAGAATGGTTTCCCGATATAGTAGGACTTTTAGCCGAACGAATTCTTCCCTAAACGTTGTTTAAAGCCATTCTTCGATCTCCCTAGGAAGGAAGAATGCGGCTTCATTTTCCTCTGCTGCTGGTGGTTGAGGGGGAACATTCACCGGGACTCCTTGCACCACTCTTCGCGGAAGCTCTTGGTGCATGGCGTACCATTCGGCTGGAATGACAACTTCGGGCACCATGTTCCACGCCCTTTGGGTTATTATAGGTACCAAAGGCGGGGAGGCGAGAAGGTTCAACCTCTGGTGCAAGAGGTTTACTTCATGGAGACAGCCCTCCAGCCCTACTGTAAGATGGTTGATACGGTCGACCAATGCTTCTTCCACTCCCGTCATTTCATCAATAGCCTCCCTTAGAGCGTAAACATAGTTTACAAGAGAGTCTTCTATTGTTGAAGATCTCCTCCCTTGTCAGTTATTTCTTGAAGATGATCCGCTTGTTCTGCTTGCCATTTTCTGCGAAGGAAACCGAAGAAAGCTAAATTTTTACAAAACAGAGCCCCTGGACACGGCCCCGTGCTCGTTCAGCACGGCCCCGTGTCCATACGTCTGCAGGATTTTTGGCTAAAGAATCTTGGAGTTTTAAATTATTTTTATGATTTCTATCTGGGTTTTAAGCTCAGATAATTTAAAACAAAGTTATACAACTAACTTTAAGCAAGAATCTTTAGCAAATAATCTTACAAACTTCACATAGAGGGTTGGAATCAAGGGATTTCCAAGCTTCCATGGAGGAAATTTTGAAAAAAATTTGAAAGAGGAGGAAATGAATAAAAGTGGAAGGGACAAGAGGGTCCCTTGGAACCTTCTTTTAACACTTACCTAGGATGGTATGAGTGAAAATCCCAGGGATCTCTGTCAATTGAGGTGGTTAAAATGAGCAGGAATCAGGCTGCATTTAAAGAAAACGACAGCGTACTGGGCACGGCCCCGTGTTGACTGAACACGGCCCCGTGTTCAGAGGAAATCCTGACACATTTTGTCTGTATTCTGACCAAATCAACAGAGAATCTTTTTTAGTGAGCACGGGGGCGTGTTGACCTGGACACGGCCCCGTGTCTGGAGGCTGCTTTATGGAGTTTTGCTACTTCAAGGATCTCATCGATATCGGGTGGTTCCTTACTGGTTGGAACAACCCCAAAGTGCCTAATATACCTTAATTGTCCTAGACTAAGGCGAGAACGCAAGAGGTTGTCGGTGAGGGTAATTCCTATTTTCATTCTAGGTGGACAAGTCCAACCCTTTCCCGGGCTCTTGTTAAAGAAGGTGTATGCCGAATCGCTCAGGTCTATGTATGCACCGAACGAAGTCGATGGAGAGTCCTTCACGGCACAATCGACACAGGGACGACTATCGTCCAAGTCTTTGCTAGGTACGAAGGTATTTTCGGGAGCAACGAGGTTGTCGGAATGCGGTTCCAACATTTCTTCATGGGTATCGTCTCGGGGTGGATTAATAAAATCCTTCCCAAGCTCTTCTAACCATTTCAGAATTAGATCTTCTAGTTGAAATAACTCGCCAAGGAGCATTTCCCCTAGAATATCTGGCTGGGCGCATTCGAGGGAGAAATAGTGCTTATTTTTACTTTCGCCCCTCTTAAGGTTGTGAGAAGTTGGTGGGTCCATGTAGTGGGGCCTATAATTTAGGAAGTAGCATTTTACTTCTTCATGTTCGCCACCACATAATTGACACCACGTACCATAAGAGTGCCGAAAGTAAAAATAATTACTATCACTCATGTTTATGTCAGAAATTACCAACCGCCGGGATCTAACGGTTCTGTTTTCAGTAACTGAAACTTGGGCACGAGGGCGTGTTGAGTGGGCACGGCCCCGTGTTCAGCTTACTGTCTGATGTAAAACAGGATTGCCAGTTCCAATGATTGAGCACGGGGGCGTGTTCAGCGGGCACGGCCCGTGCTGAGCTCTGCAGAAGCTGAAAAACTAAGAAAAATCCTAAAAAAATAAAAAGAAAAATAAAAGATGATTAGGCCGTTGATTCCTAACTTTCTTAAAATCCTTGTGTCCCCGGCAGCGGCGCCAAAAACTTGATGCGTGTGAAGTGTCGTATATATTAGGTGTGTATTTTAAGCCCTTTTTAACACTTATTTTAGCCAAGTTTTAAATTTATAAAACACGATATTTCACTAACACTAAACACACATATGGGCAAGTGCACCCATCGTTGAGTGTAGTATAGCGTTGGTAAGACACCGAGGTCGTCCAAGGACACAAGAGCTTTTAGTACCGGTTTATCCTCAACGTCTAACCAAAATAAAAGTTTAGAAAAATGTTTTAAACTAAGAAAAATAAAACTAACTAAAATGCTGAAAATAAAAATAAAAGAAAAAACAGATAGACAAGATGAATCACTTGGTTCCGACTCGTATCTAGTATAACCTTTGATTATTTCCGCACTTTTGCACATAATTAAGAGATTATCTTAGTTATTGTAGTAGGCCCCTCTTTTGAAGGCGACGTTACCCTCACCCCAGTAGTTTGAGTCAGCAGGGATACAATCCTAAAAGGGTGGATTATTGGAAGATAATGAATTAAGTTATTAATGCAGTATTGTGGTAGGCCCCGCTTTTGGCGGTGACGTTACCCTCGGCTAAGTAGTCTGAGTCAGCAGGGATACAGTCCTAAATAGCCGGGTTATAGTATTAATAGTAGTTAACTTATGAGGGGATCAAAGAGTTTGGACCCCCGCCATCCAATACCGTGAAGTATTGAAGGAGGTCCTACTAAATTTGACCCAGGTCCATTGCAGGACCTCTAAACGCTGAACAATGGCAAGACCTTTACCAAACCGTTCCCTTAACCCCCTACCAGGTAGCCAACATATCTCCATATAGACCGTGGAGATATGAATGGTGAAAATCCTTTATTTTATATAGACAGTAAAATAATGTCAAGACACCACGGACAAACGATAAGGAAAGATCACCTTCAACATAAGTAACTAGTTATTAAAGTCATTAATACAAAACCAAATAAAAAGTGCAAAAGATTAGAAATAAAAAGTATTATACTAGACACTTTGTCTTCACCAAGTGATGTAAGAGACTTAGGCAAACATGGCCTTGATTGTCAAGAACTCTTACGATCAATCTTGGATCCCGAGACGACTCACACACTCTACGATGGACAATGGATGATGGTGGTGGATGATGGTGTTGTGATGGTGATGGGTGGTGGATGAGGTGTGAGAGAGGTGGTGTGCCAAGGGATGAGATGAAATGAATCCAAGCACTCCTATTTATAGGCTGAACAGAGAGCTGGACACGGCCCCGTGTCCGCTGGGCACGGCCCCGTGTCCGTCTGACAATCTCTCTCCTCATTAATTGTAATTCGCAATTACAATAAATGCGCCTGCTGTACTTTCGACACGCCCCCGTGTCCGCTGAGCACGGCCCCGTGATGGGCAATAGAAGCTTCTATGGATTTGTCTTTTCTGCTGCTTCTTGGGCACGGCCCCGTGCTGGCTGAGCACGGGGCGTGTTCAGCCTTCTGTCTTCTCCTTCTTGCTTTGGAAGGTGCCGTTGAGGGTTCGGGCAGTCCACTAATATTCCTTTTCTTGTATTTATGTTGGATTTAGCTGTCTTTTTGCTTCTTTTTCGTTTTTGAGCTCATTTAATCCTGAAAATACAAAAGGAAGACAAAAACACTCTTTTTCCAATATTAGTACTTAAAAAGGGTTAGTTTTATGCCTTATTTGATGTAATTTATATGTTGCATTTTACACACATCAGTTAAATATTGATTTTGGAACAGAGATATTTAATCTGATCAGAAGATCAATTCTGACCAACACTGGAAGGAAAGATTCACATCTACCTTTTCCCAGATTTCTGTCAGTCATAATTTCTGATGCATTTGTTGAAAGGAATATGGAAATTCCTGCATCAGAAAATATGTGGAGTACAAAAGTGATGAAACCATGGTTTGCTTTGGGGTCTTGGAAGTCAGATTATGATGTACCTGTTCTGTCAGAAAGTGTGATGAATCTAATACCAGAGGATTCACCTTACAGAGCAGAGTATCTAAAGATGTTAAGCAAAAAGCCAGATAATAAAGAAGTTTTTGATAGTGTGTCCCCTATGGAGCATGATGCACAAGAATCAAGTGCACCAAGAATAGAGCAGCAGGGTGAATCAGAACCTCATCAAGCTGATGAAGATGTGTACATGAGTCCTGTGGCAGAAGAACATCATGCAGAAATCTCACATATGGGAGAAACATGTGCACAACACTCTAAACTTAATATTGTCCATGATTCTGAAAGTGATTCTGATGAATCAATTCATGGAAATTATGAGATTTCACATAGAGGTACTATTTCTGAAAAACAAGATGTGAGTAAATCCAAAGGCCCATTCTCTGAATCAGATTCTGAGGAGGAGAATGTGGTGGCAACAGGTGTAGATCAGTCTACTGATCAAGGAAACCTGGATGAGGAAAATAAGAGTTTCTCAACAACTCATGGAGAATCTGAAAAGGTTCAAGGATATGAGGAAAACCAGAATTTGAATGAGTTTCAATTTTCTGGTAAGGGTATAGAGAATTTGGAATATTTCAATCCTCTTAACCTTAGAACGGTAGTAAGTGTGTTTTCTGCTGGTGTTAGAGGTGGAACATCTGTTTTTCCTTCTGTCACCCAACAACATCAAACTATGTCAACTGAACAACTACAGAAGGAGCTTGATGACATAACAGTTGTTTGTACTGGCAAAACAGCAACAGAAGAAAAACTTGATCTGATACTGGAAGAGATCAGAAATCAAAAGTCTGACATTAAAGCCTTATCAGAAACTGTCAAAGCTGTACAGAAACAAACAAAAAATAACACTACAGTCCTCAACAAAATACAAAAGTCATCAGAAAACAGAGAGAAGTCATCAGAATTTCCAAAAGCTCTCAAAGAACCACAAGAAATCAAGACAAAGATGGCAGAGGTTGCAAGTGTAAGAGAAAGCTCAAATTCTGGAAGAATCCTTGAAGAAATTCAGTTTCTTAGAGCCAACAGTAGCAGCATGGCTGATGCTCTTGAAAAACTGATGATGGAACAGTCTACACAAAAGAATCAAGACAAACTGGAGTCTCAGAAAATGAAGAAACAAGAAGAAACAAATGCTGAAACTCTTGCTAATGTTCAATTGTTAGTAATGAGGTTGCAGTACAATGTTGCCAGACTGGCAAATGTTGATTTACATGAACTGAAAGCTCCAATCCCACAAGGTGAACCAGTAGGAGAGTCAGAAACTCCTCAACAACAATTCAAACAACCAAAAGTCACTCAACAAGATCCAACCAGACAATCAGAAGCTTCAGCAACACAAAAATAGAAGCAACTCATGGGTCCTCCTCCTAGTAGGCCAAAATTACTCATGGGTCCTCCAATAAAAATACCAAAGCCAGATACATCAAAGGTACCAACACATGAAGCTGTTCCAGTTAAATCATCTTCCATGGCTCTCACAGGTGAAACAGAATTCAGCAAACAACTTAATGTAAAAGAAAAGAGAAGAATGGAAGATGAAGTAACATCCTCAAAAAGACCTAGAACAGTGATTGGAGAAGATCCAGAAGGAAAACTCAAAGAATTCACAATGCTGAAAGGTGATTTACATACAATTATGTACCCTAAAGAACACTTGAAGCATTACCACTGGAACAAACAAGAAGATAAACTAGAAAGGCCACTCTCTCCATTAAGCAAGAATATTGTTGAACTCAGAAATGAAGGAAACTTGGAAATGTTGCACAAACCAGTTATAAATCCAATAGTTTCCAGTGAAAGAATTATCACTATTGATACTCAAGGAGGTGTCTTAGGTACTTATGGACAGAACAAATACACCTTGATCAGAGAAGATAGAAGTGAAACAAATGTTACTGATGGAGACTTGGCTGATGATATTCACCCAATGAGCTTAGTAAAGTTGAAGCAACTCATTGATAAAAGACAAAAGCACCTCAGCTGTGATCAGAAGAGCTCTTGACAGCATCAAGAAAGCAGGAGAAAAGTTATATCAAAGGGCTGCACTGACAGACTTTGACTTGTGTATAAACTTTGAGTATAGCAAAAAGGTACTAACACTTCCTCCTAACAACACCTTTCCAGCTGAGATTCCTCCCAACAAAGTAAGAACTGGAGCTATCTTTGACAAACCAGAGATGTGTGTGGTTTTCAAAGATGCTTATGATGAGAAAGCTCTGTTCAGAGTCAGTGAAATAAACAGATATTCAAATCAAACTCTGAAATATATAAAGAATTGTATGAATGAGAAACAAGAGCAGCTCAAGAAGAAGGGGAAGAACAATGAACAGCTGAGGAAGGCAATTGAAGATATCATTGAAAAATGGATGGAAGCTAGAGGTTGGTACAAAGAACTTTACAAAACAACTCAAAGGGCAATTGAATACAAGAAAAGGTTGAAACCAGAAGACAAGTTCAGAGGTAGGGTGAAGATCAATTAATGAATTCATGAGTTTAAAATTTCTGTTTTTGAGAAACAATATTTTATTTTTCTGTCTGTTTTAAACACTGGTTGATTTGATTCTGTTTCATGTTTCTGAATTTAGTTGTTTGAACTTTCTTTTTAAGGATTAGTTGAAGTTTGTTTACGTTTGATATAGATAGTTGTTTTCTTACAATAGTTAGGGGGAAACTGTTAGGAAACTTTATTTGTAAGTATTGAAGAAAATCCAAATCAGCTTGATCTATGAAGAAGATAAAGTCCTGAAGATCAAACAACAAGAAGAAACCGGATTAGGACAACTGAAATAAACAACATCTACTTCAAAGAATCAGAAGTTGATCAAAGAACTAATGAAGATTATCAAAGAAGGTCATTCTGATGGATCTGATGATATTTCTGATGAAATATCATCAGTTTCTGGCGAATCTGATCATCAGACTTTCTGCTGATTTGTTCACCAGAATTTCTGATGAAGTGGTTATCATAAATTCTGATGGAACCCCACTTGTCTAAAAATCAGTTCTACCCTGCTACAATAACCGAAGCAACTTGACATTATTGGATATCATGATGACAAAGGCAACTTGATTATTGGATTCAATGAATATGTCAAGAAGCTACTTTTTGCAGGACACAAACATGAATAAACAAATGTTTATTCATGTATTCAAGTCGTCTATAAATAGAAGGCTCATCAAGCAAAGAACAATGAGTTAAGCTTAGCATTCAATACATACTACTAACTCCATTGTCCTTTCACCACAGAATTACACAAGTATTCATTTGTAATAGATAATAATCTCACAATCACCTTGTAAACCATTTTGTTTTAAAGTGACACAAACTTGAAAATTCTGTAGGTCTTGTTTCTTGAAAGCCTGATTTCTATTTCCGCACACTATTTTCATATTGGTTGAAATCACTTGCCATATTACGTGAAAAGAAGTTTTTAAGTCCAAAACTGGGACCAACAAGCACCAACGGAGATGTAAGAACTGAAGAAACATTGGATGAACTTCTTGAAAAATGTTTTATACAACCAAGTTCATCGCCATGGGGAGCACTGGTTTTGTTTGTTAAGAAGAAAGATGGATCAATGCGTATGTGCATTGATTTGCGAGAATTGAACAAGGTTACGATTAAGAATCGGTACCCACTACCGAGAATCGATGATCTGTTCGACCAACTTCAAGGAGCTCGATTCTTTTCTAAGATCGACTTACGCTTAGGATATCATCAATTGAAAGTACAAGAAGAGGACATTCCTAAAACTGCTTTCAGAACAAGGTACGATCATTATGAATCTACCGTCATGCCATTTGGTTTAACCAATGACCCAGCCGCATTTATGGACATGATGAACAAGATATGTAAACGATACCTGGATAAATTCATAATTGTCTTTATAGATGATATTCTAATTTACTCTAAGAGTAAAGAGGAACATGCAGCGCATCTGCATACACTTCTGACATTATTGAGAAAAGAGAATCTTTATGCTAAATTCTCAAAATGTGAATTCTTGTTACAAGAAGTGCAATTCCTTGGACATTTGGTTAATCATGAAGGAATTCATGTGGATCCCACAAAGATCGAGGCGATTACCAAATTGAAAGTCCCTGAATCGCCAACAGAAGTAAGAAGTTTTCTTGGATTGGCAGGATATTATAGACGATTTATCCAAGATTTTTTTAGAATAGCCATTCCATTAACCAAACTGACTTGCAAATCAGTTAAGTTTGAAATTTGAATGGGGACCAAAAGAGGAAGAAGACTTTAAGATTCTTAAACAAAAGTAACCAACGCACCTATACTCGCATTACCAGAAGGAACTGCAGACTTTATAGTCTATTGTGATGCGTCTAAGTTAGGATATGGATGTGTGTTGATGCAATGTCAAAAGGTTATAGCTTATATTTCTAGACAACTTAAGAAACATGAAGAGAATTACACAACCCATGACCTAGAGTTAGGAGCCACAGTTTTTACCCTTAAGATTTGGAGACACTATTTATACGTAAGTAAATTTGTTGTCTTCAGAGATCATAAGAGTTTAAGGTATATTTTTTGGCAAAAGGAATTAAATATGAGACAGAGACGCTGGATGGAAATTCTTAGTGATTATGATTGTGATATCCAGTATCATGTTGGGAAAGCTAATGTAGTAGCTGATGCTTTAAGTCGAAAGTATCATGAAAAGCCGAAACGAGTACGCTCTCTTAAATTAAATCTGCAGATATATTTAAATGAGCAAATTAGAGAGGTACAGGAAACAACATTCAAGGACAATGCTGAAGGTTTAAAGGAATGAGTAAGGAATTGGAACAAGGATCAGATGGAATTTGAAAGTTCCATAAGAAAAGGATGTGGATAACTAAACCTAGAAACCTACCCCACAGAATTCAAGAAGAAACCCATAAGTCTAAATATACGATACATCCGAAAGTGATAAGATGTATCAAGATTTAAGAAAGAATTTCTGGTGGATAGGAATGAAAAATGATATAGCAAACTATGTTGCTAAATGTCTGACATGTTCACAGGTTAAAGCTGAACATCAGAAACCCTCAGGATTATTGCAACAATTAGAAATGCTAATATGGAAATGGGAATTGATAACAATGGACTTTGTTACCAAATTACCCAAGTCAAGAAAAGTAAATGATACAATCTAGGTGATTGAAGATAGATTGACTAAATCTGCTCATTTCTTACCAATGAAGGAAAGTTTCAGTATGGAACAGTCAACAGTTAGCCAAGTTATATGTAAATGAAATAGTTTCATTACATGGAATTCCTCTATCTATTATATCTGATAGAGACAGCCGTTTTACTTCTCATTTGTGGAAAAGTTTCCAAAAAGTAATGGGAACCAGGTTAAATCTAAGCACATCTTATCATCCACAAACGGACGGACAAAACGAAAGGACAATTCAGACAATGGAAGATATGCTTAGAGCCTGGGTAATTGATTTTGGTGGAAATTGGGATGACCATTTACCATTAATAGAATTTTCCTACAATAGCAGCTATCATACTAGCATTAATGCTGCACCTTTTGAAGCACTTTATGGACGAAAGTGCCGAACTCCAGTCTGTTGGGTAGAAATTGGAGAAAAGCAACTATCTGGACCTAAGATAGTGCAAGAAACAAAAAATAAGATAATTCAAGTCAAGGAAAGACTAAAAGCAGCACGAGATCGTCAAAGATAACATATGAAAACCCTTGGAATTCCAAGTAGGAGATAAGGTATTATTAAAAGTTTCTCCATGGAAAGGAGTAGTTAAATTCGTTAAAAGAGGAAAGCTAAGCCCCATGTATGTTGGACCTTTTAAGATTATTAGAAAGATAGGACCCGTAGCTTATCAGCTACAACTTCCAGAGGAAATGGCAGGATAAATGATATGTTTTATGTATGTAATCTCAAGAAATGCTTAGCAGACAAATCATTAGTGATACCTCTTAAGGACATAGAGGTAAATGAGAAACTTAAGTTTGTAGAGAAACCCATTCAGATCAAAGATAGAAAGATCAAAAATCTCAAACACAAGAGACTAGTTCTGGTCAAAGTGAAATGGGATTCCAAGAGAGGACCAGAAGATACTTGGGAGCTCGAGTCAGAAATGCAGAAGAAATACCCACACCTGTTCCAGTAGACCACGAGGACGAGATCTAAAACAAGGTGGGGAGGATATAACAGCCCTCCTAGAACCCTTAGTGTGACCCTAAACGTCTTAAAATATACCCCGTATATGAGAATCAGGCCTAGAATACCTTTATATTTTTAAAAATCAAAGAAAACAAGTATACAAGGGTCTCACGGGCCGCGACCCAGACCCTTGTAGCTGTCGCGGGGCGCGACTGGCTTGGTTTGCTAGTCAAGGCATTGCGCCACGTGTCCCATGCGTGTCAAGGCTAGTCTGCTAACTAGTCAAAGCTATAAACGCCACGAGGGCTCTTGCGGCCCGCGAAGGTCGGCCCTGTCTTCTCGTGGGGCGCGAGCCGCCATCCGTCAGCCCAATAAAAAGGGTGGTCGAGCTCATTTGATTCTCGTTCAAAATCTGAATTCTCTCTCAATTCTCTAGGAAATTATGATACTCGGGTATAATACCCTATAAAGCGAAGCTCTGCCTCGTTGTAAGTATTATAACCCTGCTTGTTACCCTACACGATTGATTTAGGGCTCCGTAACGCATGTTAAGGCTCTGCCTGACTCAGTCGTTGGAGTTCTGTCTCGTGTTACACCCGACTGATCTAGGACTCCGTAATGCATGTCAAGGCTCTGCCTGACTCAGTCATTGGAGTTCTGCCTCGAGTTGTACGGTTAATGTAATTTGGGTTATTTTACTAACACGTGTGCATTGTTTAATTTTAATAGATAATAACAAGGAGAATCACCAGGAAGCTTTAGTTTTACTTAAGTAAACAAAGTTACTACATCTTCTTTTTGTCACTTTTTTACCAAAACCTCAAAAGTTTTAAATTACACTTAACAGTAATAGAGTATTTGTAATTCAACCATTACTGCCGGTATATTGGGGTTTTGTATACATTACTTGAAACTCGTTACTATTGGAATAGTAGCATGACCACAAGTCAGGATTAATAGTACCAATAGGGTAATTGGATAGATATAAACAAATGTAATTGCGGATGCCCTCAGTACTGTAAAGTGATAAAACTGTTTTGATTAAACTGGGATGCACTCGCCAGTATTTCTTGCTGATAAAATCTTTTTAAAACGTGTTTCAGGTAACTTAATGTGAAGCTAATAGAAGCCAGCTGGAGAGCACTGAAGGCTTGGAAAAGTGGCTATAAAAGTTACCTAAATAAAAAGGAGTTTTGTTTTCAATAAACTAGGGTTTATCCCTATAAATGTATTGTAATAAAAACTTGGGTTTTATCCCAATTATTATTATAAAAGTTTGGTGTTTAACTCTGATCAAAATATTTGCTAACTACGGTCCTGATGAATAAATTCTGTTGCCAAATTAATAAACACCGATACCACCCGCTCTGCGTGCCGCGGCCGCTCGCCTCCCGTGGCAAGGGTCGGGGGTTGCGACAACGTGCGTCTTTGGTTTAACGTTTTTACGTTTTGTTCTAAATTTTGCGAGTTAACACGACGCAACATGCGTGTGTGGGTAAACTTTTTTACATCGTCTATTTTTCCCCCGTTTGACAGGTTTAACATAACGTGCAGGTCCTAGATCGACTTAATTATAACTAAAGAATCCCCGCCGCATTGCGGCGGGTCGCAATCCTAGTTACTATAAATAAGCAACAAAAATATGCGATACTATTTGTACCTTGTGCTTTGGGACTTTTTCAAAAAAAATTGATTTTCTACTTTTAATCCAAAGGTTTTTACCTTTTGCAATTTTAACCTTACATAATTTGTTTTTTTTTTTTACTTTAACCCAAAACTTTACTTGATTTTTACTTTTAATCCAAAGGTTTTTATCTTTTGCAATTTTAACCCTACATAATTTGTTTTTTTAACTTTAACCCAAAACTTTTTATTATTTGCAATTTAACTTCACAACTTTTGTCACTTATATTTTTCATCTTTAACTTTTGTCACTTATACTTTTCATCTTTCGCAAATTTTCGTTTTACGTATAGTTCTAAATTTTTTCGAGTTAATACGACGCAACGTACGACTGTGGTTCAACTTTTTTATGTTTTGTTTCAAATTTTGCAAGTTAACACGGCGCAACGTGCATATGTGGGTCAACGTTTTTACCTCTATTTTTCATGTTTGACAGGTTGGTCGCAACACGCAGAACCTAGGCCGACTCAGTGTTGGTGGTCGATGACGGTTGTGTGGCATTAGTACTATTTGAAACCGTTTTACGCCCCGCCGCAACGCGGGGTGTGCTTTGGGGGGTTTTCAAAGAAAAAATGGTTATACATATGGTTGTTGTAACCTTGGCTTTGGACCCAAAAGTATTTCATAAATTACTTTTAACCCAAAACTATTTGTTCTTTTTACTTTTACTCCAAAACTTTTTATCTTTTGCAATCTATCCTAACAACTTTTTTTACTTTCAACTTTGGTCATTTATAGTTTTCATTTTCCGTAAATTTTTCGCTTTATGCTTGGTTCTAAATTTTGTGACTTAACACATCGCAACGTGCGTCTTTGTTTTACGTTTTTACGTTTCGTTCTAAATTTTGCGAGTTAACACGACGCAACGTGCGTGTGTGGGTGAACGTTTTTACTTCATCTATTTTTTCCCGTTTGACAGGTTTAACATAACGTGCGGGTCGTAGATCGACTTAGCTATAACTACAGAATCCCCGCCGCATTGCGGCAGGTCGCAATCCTAGTTATAACAAATTATTATGTTTATTTATTTATTATTATGTTAGAAACTTGTTTATTAGACGAGTTATAACATTTCCTTTGTCTTTTTGTTTATTATTAGGTTAGAAACTTGTGTATTGCTCCACATGTGGCAGTTGTGGGCTCCACCAGTCCACACCCAAAAATTGGGGTGTGGAAGGGGCGTGGCTAGGAGGCGTTGGGATGCCATGTGACACCAAATTTTCTTTATTTTTAAATAGCCGTTGGCCAACGACTATGGCAAACGGCTAGCCCAACGCCCCTATCTCACCAGCCAATTCATCTAACCCCTCGCCCCACGCCAGGCTTCAAACCCATGTCAACGGGGCAACGCCGTGGCCAACGTTGGCCCGGTGTGATTTAGCCAGCGTTGCTTGGCATCCCCCACCCCACACCCCGTGGTCTTATGTGTGCAAGTTTGACCATACCATTTGTTTAACAAATGATTTTAATATTCACACACCCCTCTCTTTTATCTATCTCTGTCTATATACACAGATTTTTGTAGAAAAATAGAGTGAATACGAAAATTAAAGCGTTGTATCATTATTTTATTTTATTTTTCTTTTCATTACAACGTTTACATAATATAAAATTACACCAAACAAATCATAATATACTCTTTGTTTGAGATTGAACCAAATGCCTCCTAATAAGACCATCACCAATGCAAGGTGCTAAATGCACCTACAAATGCATCCAATCAGCTGTCATATCAGATTTTCATAAGTGCATAAAAATACTCATTTCCTCTCCAACTCTACAAATATTCTTATGAATAATTACATTTCCATGTCATCTACTTTTTACATTTTGTATTGTATTATTAAATTAAAAAAATAAACAAATTATTCAAATATAGTAAACAATTAAAATAGTTAATTCGTTTTGTATTATTGATTTTCATTCGTGTAGTTTGAAATTGAATATTTTTTCACTTACCATTAAGAAAGAAAAAAAAAACGTTTTTAGGAAAAAAGTTAACATGATGAAGAAATCATTTTTTTTATATGATATCATGTTTGCCGTTTTAGGATATATAAAAATTGTCTTATAATCCATGTGAAGTTTGAGAATAAGTGTTTGAAATAACACTATTTTAAGAGTTAATTGCACGGATAGTCCCTGTCGTTTCCCATTTTTTCACATTTAGAACCCAACTTTTTAAAATCACATGTATGCTCCCTGTGGTTTAATCGTTGGTTACTCAGATAGTCCCCTAAATGGATGATTGTTAAGTTTTTCAGTTAAGTATGTGTAAATTAACATAAGTATCCTTTCCACTAAAAACAATAATTTATAAACATTAAAAGAAACATAATTGGAGTTTAATAATTTAAGTGGGCCCCACTACAAAACCCCACCAATCATAAGACCATGTGTAGTGGTAATGTGTTATAATGCCCCCACCATGGGGCATTATCCGACACGTGGCGTCCTAGTCAGCGATGGGGCATTATAGCAAAAGTGGCGTAGTGGGGCATTACGCCAATAACCCCCATATTATTTTTAATGAAAAAAAAACATGTGGGTGTGTCAGAGCATGGGTAATTTGATTGGTGGGTCTTAGTGGTCCAAGCTACCAACATCACATGTGTCAGAAACAATTTTTGCAATTCGGCGTTTTAAACATAACGCCAAAAACAATTTTTTCCAAAAGTAACGCCCCAAAACGCCTAGTGTAGTGGGGGAGGGGGCGTTTTGGGGCGTTTTTTTTTCAATTTTTTTTTAAAATAACGCCCCACTACGGGTGGTCTAACCACCACCTACTTCTTATGGCCATCTCCGACCACTCTACCTCCCCCAACCTTCAACCTCCTGCATCCACAGGGTAAAGTAATTTTTACTGGTGGTCGCAATTTTAAAACGTAGGCAAATCCCGTCGCACATTCTCTCTTTCTACGATGCACATACAACAACAAACAACAAGAACAACAAATCACCTACGAAAAAACATTATAGCAGCCTGCTTTCTTTCTCCCTCTACTACACTTTATTTTCTTTTTGGTGGAAGGTGATTGTTTGAGTGAGTGTTACGAGGGTGTTGGAAGGTGATTTGCAGGTGGATGGTGATGAGCAAGATGGAGTAAATCACACGGATGCCGGAGGAGATGGTTAACAGTTGTCGGGGAAGGGTTTTATGGTGGTGTTAGGGTGGTTTCAAGGCGACGTTGTGTGATAGTGATGTGAGGCGGTGGCTGAGTGGTGTGGTTGTAGTTGATTGGAGGCTGAAGGTGATTGTAGACGGTGTGGTGGTGATGTTTCAGGTGTATATGTGGTTGATAAATGTTGCAGCGAAGGTTGGCTGGTGGAGACGAGGTGGTTGAAGATGATGGATGCTAGTTGAAATGGAGATGGGGAGTGAAGGTGTAGCGGGTGGTGAATGATTACGAAATGCAGATGGGTCTGGTTTTGCCGGTGAATAACGGGTGGGTTTGTGGTGAAGTTTTTGGCCGGTCGCCGGAGTTTTTACCGGAAAATCGAACCCCGGAGAGGAAGTTACAGGTGTGTGTGGTAAAGAGATTGGTCGCCGGTCATCTGTCGGAGAAGAAGGGGGAAGACGGGGAAGGGGTTGGGGTTGGGTTAATAAGAAATTTAATTAAATTGTTTCTATAATATAGGTGGGCCTACACTTCAATTAATAATTCTTTTGTTTTAATTTTTATTTATAATAGTAAGGGTGCTTTTGTCATTTTACACATACTTAACTAAAAAACTTAACAGCCATCCAGCGTAGGGACTACCCGAGTAACAACTAAGCAAACCACAGGGAGCATACATGTAATTTTAAAAAGTTGGGGACTAAAGGTGAAAAAATGGCAAACCACAGGGACCATCCAAGCAATTAACTCCTATTTTAATAAATGAAAAAAGTATTGTTTCATTTGTAATAGAACTAAAAAGAAAATAATATTAAGAGTAAACTTCTGTTTTGTTTCCTGTGATTTGGTCGTTTTAACTATTTTACCTCAATCCTTTAAAAATAGTCTTTTTAATCCATCATACATGAATCTTATCTCTATTTCACTCCCTGCCCCTAATGCCATCTAGGGCTGTCCAAACTCCTCGACGATCGCTCGAAAAATTCCTGAAAAAATGCTCGCTCGATTCCCGCTCAGTTTGTAAATGAGCCGCTCGACTCGGTTCGATTTGAAAACAAGCCAAGCATGAGCAAAGGTCCGCTCTGTCATACCCCCAAAATACCACATGCGGAATCCCCCGTGAGGCGTGTGACGTACCAGGATCTAGCCACTAATCACATTGAACTCATAACAAGATTTCAAATAATAGCTTTCATTCATTAATATAAAGTGTTACAAAACATAATTTATAACTCGATGTGTTCAGCGGAAGCATAATATAAAGTTTAACCAAAATCCAAATGTATGAAATCAACTAGTCTCGTTTCAAGTTTCTATGTATCTCGACCCATGACCACTCCAGCGTCCCAGACAACAAGTTCCAACTCCAAGACATCTAACGACTTGCGAGCATGCACACACGTGTATCAGACAACGCTGGCGAGATCATAGTTTTACAAAAACGTTAGTTACCAAGTGTTTAATTTCGTTCATTGATTACAATGTTGATAATACCTCGAATACAAGACGGCTCCAGATTTATTTTACCCTTCCCCAATACTCCTATCAAAGCATTGGGCATGACTGAGTCATTAGTTCACACCCGTCCTCTCAGGTACGGGGTGAGGGTGCCAAACCTATATAGCACTACCAACTAATACTCCGTTACCTCTCAGGTAACAAACAACAAGGAGGGACTTTAATGGTGATAGGATGAGTGTATTATCCAACATTCCCGATTTTACCCAAGACGTATTCCTCTCAGGAATACCCAATTGATTTACCCAAAACCTATCCCTCTCAGGGATACCCAATGACTGTCCCAACCACCGAGACGCATGCTCAAGAGGAATGAACTCACCTTTGGTTTGCTCGGCAAGATTAGTTACTCACTAACAGTTGATCACACTCGTCCTATCATGGTTACCAGTAGGAATCAGTTTTATGTGCAAATGAACCATATAACTCATTTACAATTTGTTCACATACTCCTTGTTCACGTATCACACAATTACCGTGCATATAGCATGTAGTTCAGGTCAAACAATCAATCTAGCATCACAAGAATACAAATATTAATCAAGTTAATAGTTCACTTATGTTTTGTACAATCCACGGCCACTCATCTGTCCATAATCCATTTACAACCCATTGTTAGTACTAACTTAGGTCTTCTTGTTGTAACAGCCTACTAAGGCTTCGGCCCACACCGCAACACTCATATTCATATATAAATTATGCACACCTATCCTATGTTTATTTAGAACGAGTTAAGTTATAAACATTACAACTTTTAAGTGTGGAAATATTAATTCCCTAACCCTGAACCCTGTTTTAATCTCTCCCCAATCGGACCCACTTTACCAGTCCAAACGCAGCCATCATGTGCTTACAAATCCCAAACATGTAATCGGGCCAGTCGTGGTTTTCTCTCAGTTAAAGCCCAGCAATGGGGTATGCGGCCCAGTGACTACGCAAGGCCCGTCACGTGTGCTACGTGATCCAGTGGGGTACTGGCCCGGAGTCACTCTTTGAAGCCCAACCCGCATAGTGTGCAGCTGTCCCAAAACATCTCGCAGCCCAATACCGATAACCCATTACCGATCCAATCAAACAGATTAATTAGCCGATTAGTGTCATTACCTCACATGACCCTAATTTTCGTCTAATTATTACGATAATTAACACGTAATCATCATCTCAATGAATCAAACAGTATGATCATCACAACATAAATTTATTATATAATCATCAACCGGAGTCGGCATTCCTAAACCTAATATCCAGTTGAATCGAGTAGCACCACATGAATAAACTATGCAGCCTAGTTCACTAAATCAAAATTTGCGGCCCACTAGGCAATGTATAACAGAACTTTACCATTTGATCTAAAAAGAGATACATGCATGTTATCATGTGCAGACCATTAACATCACAACCATTTAAATGCATGTGCGGCCCACTTCACTCAAACTTTGAGGATTGAAATCATCAAATTTGGACTGTTGTGATTTATTTATGTTCGGATACATGTTTAGCATACATATTAGGTTATATTTCAAAGACATGCGCTGACATATGATGACACCTTATGTGCTGACAGTATGTATGTGATAACTGTGTTATGTAATCGAAGTACAATGTAAAACAATGTTAATTATCAATAAAACAATGTGCTTTGGTGTTATGATATGTTTTTTGGTGTTATTATGTGTGTATTTGTGTTTAATGATTTGACGATTTGATTCGAGTTCGATTTCAAGCTTTGAATCGCTTTCTGGAAGGTTATACGCAAACTGGTGCGTAAACGCAGTCAGTTTAACGCGACAAACACTCCGGAATAGTGACATAGGCTTAACATACCTTAAATAAGCTTCACATAACTTAGAAATAAGTTTTGGATGGTTTGGTGTGTTGAGAAAACAAGTTTGTTCGATCGCAGGGACTATTTGTGTCAAACTGTGAAACTATACCGATTTGTATAGTAATGAACATTCCGGAACTTGATTATAAGTTAAACATACCCTAAATATCCTTTACATAGCTTAGAAATAGGCTTTGAGGGGTTTAGTATACTAAAATAAACTTTATTGATCAATAGGGACTAAAAGCGTCAAAAAGTGCATAAGTTTGCATTTTCGCGCATATCTTACGTTCTGAATATATCCGGACACCCAAAAATTTATGTAATCATTAAAATATTTTATTTTAGTGATTGGCATGAAAAAATTCCATTCCACGCTTAATTTGGATCGTTTTTGCGTTCGTTACGACTTTCGTCGTAATTAACCGAATAACGCAACCGTACGACCAAACGAACCGACATCTGAGATATTTTTGAGCATATTTTAAGTTCCTTATACTTTAACATCATTTTAGAACCTTGAAATAAGGTTAACGGGGCTTAAACGTGTCAAAAATGCATCAAAATGCAAGTTTCTAAAGTGCAGGGACCAAAATGCAATTCTGCCAAAGTGGCCTAGGCGGGCCGCGTAAGATGAGAAGCAATCTTATGCGGGGTGCGACAGCCTGCCAGACTGAAACAATGAATCTGGTCCAATTTTGAAGTTTTGATGGGTTTTAATGGCTGATTTTGGATGCTATGGGCCGTATTTGATGGTTTTTAACATTCCAATGGTTTTGAAAACCATGTGCCCAAGTGGAGGGCCAAGATCAAAGCACGAAATGCGAGGAACGATCCTAACGGTTTACCGAAATCTATATAAGCCCAACACTTTCATTCACTTCAGCTCACACTTGATTCATTTTGCTCTAAGTTGAGGTTTAAACACTTCATACCTGAGCAAACTTGGATCAAACTTCCTAGCGTGGACCCTTTGTAAGTATTCTTTCGTTCTTTTATGCGTTTTAAGCACGAAACTCAAACAGTGTTTGACTTTCTGCTTTAATCAAGTTATGGTCAACACGAAGTTCGTTGAACTTCGCAACGTGAGCGTAATCATGATGGTTATAGTCCCGTATGACTATACCTACTGATTACCACGTTAACTAGGCGTAGTGACGAGTCGTAGTTTCAGTCAAAATGCGTATTTATGCGTATTTTGTAACCAAACTACTCTTGGGTATCAAAACCCTTTGTTTTGATATAAAAACCTGTTTTCTAACTTAACTAAACATGTTCTAACATGTTTAGCTCGTCACTTTTAGTCTTGTGCTTGTTTAGAGTCGTAAGTCTAGCGGTCTAAACAACCGCTTAGACTTTCGAACTCGACCCGTTTGGTCGATCATTAGGATCCGACCAAGCATGTTTAGTGACCATAGTTGTATAGGGAATAACCTTCCGAGGTTATACCTTATGGTCACTTAGTTTTAGTAGTTGTATGATAGGTAGTTTATATGCCTTAGGTAAATGACCAAAATGCCCTTTTCATGCATAATTAAATTTTAAGCATATGTAACATAAACTTTTGTCACTTAATTGATTATGCAACATGTTTAGGCATATAATACTTGTCATAGGACTAGTTAGACGTTTCGAACGCGCGTTTGCACGAATGACACGTTAAAGTAGCGTAAGCTACCTTAATGGGTCGTAACAGGTCGAAAGCACTTAGGATAGGTTCCGATTTAGAATGTAGGCTTTGTTAAACCATATCACATGAGTTTTAACACTCATTTGGTTTACAAGACCTCATTCTATCCGATCTTCCGATTTAGGTGTCGAGTTATTTGACTAGTGATTCGATTACTAGGTGCTGCTTGATTTATCTGGTTTACTAGAGTTTGTTGAAGTTATTTTGATTGAGGATACTTTGCACTTCACGTGAGTACATAGATCCTCTCTTTTTACATGTTTTGTGGTAACTATGTGAGTACATAGTTCCCCTATTTTACTGTTTTCAATTGTTTTGGGGTGATTCATATGTGTTAAATGATTTCGAGGTTTAAACGAAGGTTTCAAAAGCGATTAAAATGGTTTATATTAAATTAATAACAATTTCAATAATGTGAACGAACTTGTTGGTTGTAATTACATAACGAATGACATTCATTAGCATTGATCAAGCCGACCAGTATTAGGTTATGGTACCATAGGATCTGACAAATCCCGTTATCAGACTGCACCCATGGTTATGTGTGGGGGTTGTGGGTAACGACTGAATTTGTGATTGTTAACTTACCCTTTGGTGGTTTGTTAATTCGAGTTGAACGAGGGACGAGTTGCGAAGGTTTGAATGTTATTAGCGAGACGACCAAAAGTAGTTTTCACAGTTAAAACGAGAACAATTTTGGGACGAGTTAAACGATTTGAAACGATTTAAACGAGATAAACAATTTGAAATGATTTTAATGAGTTAAATGAATTGGATAAACGATTGGTTTTTGGGTAGTGACTATTTAATGGGACGGGTGTAATATGATGGAAGCATGGTAGATACACCGCTGGTACTTCTTATATATAAGTGCTTTTATCATATTATATTCCGTGTCATTATTTAGTTCACTTGGGCAAACGATTTCGAAACGATGTCACATAATGCTGTTTTCTAAATGATATAAACCATACGAGTTTTATTAACGAGTTATTACGAGATGTTTTGCAATTTGGTTTACTAAAACAAATGTTTTTGGGTTAAGAATCATGGCTACGAGGTTTTATAAATTATAACCCGCTTGATTTGAGTTGGTTAAGTATGTTGCAATATTATACATTTTTCAAAACAAGGTTTTAAATAAGGTATTGCAACATGTAAACGAGCCATGAATCCGATACTCTCATAAAACCTATATGCTCGCCAGCATTTCTTTGCTGACTTTGGTTTTACATATGTTTCAGGTGTTGTTGCCTTATGTTGATTGCTAGGACGCATGTTTCACATAGGATCTAGACGAGGCCTTAGTGACATAATAACAATGATAGTCGATGTGTAACATGTTTGTTTTGTTTTAAGACAATGTAAATTACGTAATGATTCAATAAAATGAAACTTTTTGTATCCATGGTTATGAAACAATAATTCTGTTACAACACTCCCCGACGTTTCCGCCACGATTTGTTGTTTTACGTGGTCGGGGTGTGACAGAAGAGTTGGTATTTGAGCCAATGGTTATAGGGAATTAGGTTACTAGTAATGCTTTGCCTAGACTATAACTTTCTAAGACCCCAACGCAAGTTTTCTTGCGTTTAGATTTTAAAACAAAACCGTCACCTATCCTTAGGTGATAACCACAATGAGAACACAAATTCCGAATCCGCTTTGAAAACTAATCATTTCTTCGTAAATGATTTGTTATAAGGTTTTGAACCCTTTAAGTTTTCAAAATCTCGTCAGAGTTTGGGTCTAAGTAGTGTGAACACGTGCAAACTGGAAGGGTGAATGCCTGTACCCTGAGTTTTTTGTCTAAGGCTAGAGTGTTCATACAAATCCACATAATAGGACCAGTCACTCTTAACTGGGAACTCTTAGGGTGAGTGTTCACTTATAGGCGAGCATGTCTTCGCGATACATTATTTTGACCCATTTACTTTGATTAGTCACTGCGTGTCGTTTGTTTGTTCGAGGTAACGAACAAATGATCGCCTCCCTTGTGTTTTGTCGATATTTTCAGTACCTCTTTTGTTTTTCCAATTGTCAATCTCACTTGTTTCTCATGTTTCCTTGTTCTTTTAGACAATGCCTCCTCGACGTGATGCACAACCTGTAACTAATGAGGTAGTCGCAGCCCTTGTCGCTCAGCAAATGGCTGTAGTGCTTCTGGGCGTAGTAACCTAGATCCATCAGTTATACAACAACAATAATAACAATAATGCACAGTGTAGTTTCAAGAATTTCAATTCGGCTAAACCGTTGAAGTTTTCTGGGTCTCAAGGAGCAACCGCGCTCCTGCAATGGTTCAAAAGTTTGGAAAGCACGTTCAGACATGTGCAATGTCCGAATGAGCGTAAGGTTGAATTTGCATCCAGTGTGTTCGAGAAGCGTGCTCTTACATGGTGGAATGGTGTTATGCGTGATAGGGGTGCCGATGTGGCTATGGCACAAACGTGGGAAGAGCTTTGAGCTCTTATGATGAGAGAGTTCTGTCCCCATCACGAGATTCAAGCTTTGGAGTGAGAATTTGATGATCTGAAACAAGATGGGGGGGGAACACCGTGCATATACGGATCGTTATGAGGAGCTCAGTTTGTTGTGTCCTACTATTGTTACCCCGTTGGAAAAGGCGATAGAGAGGTATATCGATGGTTTGCCCGATTCTGTGCAAGACATTGTGACTGGCAGTAATCCTACTTCTGTTCATCAAGCAATCGAGTT
This sequence comes from Helianthus tuberosus, assembly GCA_030545235.1. Lineage (NCBI taxonomy): Eukaryota > Viridiplantae > Streptophyta > Magnoliopsida > Asterales > Asteraceae > Helianthus > Helianthus tuberosus. The sequence goes on along the minus strand of CM060352.1, from coordinate 8,310,475 downwards.
GTCTGCTACTATGACCGAGTCTCAGGTCAGAAAAGGTAAATTGACCCGCAAGGGTGACAAGAAGAAGTCAGCTGACGCCACAAAAGACAAGGAAAAGGGTAAGGGTAAGAATAAGGGAGAATCTTCTAAGAAGTCGAGGAAGCGCAAGGCTTCCCAGAATTTTGTTATTACTGCTCAGAACCCACCGACTCAACCTCCTACGAAGAAACAGTATGCTGGTACCGCACCTCACTGCACTCGGTGCAATGGTCATCATGCTACCCAACAGGCGTGTAAGCAGTGTACTACATGTGGTAAACTTAGGCATCTGGCCAACATCTGTCGTTTGGTTCAGAATCAAGCTGCTCAGCTTCAAGCTCCAGTTCAGGGGAATTGCCACACCCCGACCACGTAAAACAACAAAACGTGGCGGAAACGTCGGGGAGTTTTGTAACAGAATCATTGTTTCACAACCATGGATTAAACAATTTTGTTTTATTAAATTAAATGTATTACATTACATTGGAATTAGAAACAAAACATGAACAAATAGACTTCCATTGTTATTAAGTCACTAAGGCCTCGTCCATTCCTATGTGAGCGTACACAAATATCATCATCAAACATCATCAACTATGGTACCTGAAACACATGTGAAAATACGTCAGCATAAAAATGTCGGCGAGTACATAGGTTTTATGTGAGTGTCTGATTCATGGCTCATTTTACATGTTGCAATACTTATTTAAAAACCTTATTTTGAAAAGTATAGTAATGCGACATAATTAACCAACTCAAATCAAGTTGGATATGATTTATAAAATCTCGTAGCCATGATTCTTAACTCCAAAACATTTGTTTTATGAGATCAAATTGTAAAACATGTCGTAGAAACTTGTTAACAAAACTCGTATGGTTTATATTATTCAGAAAACATCATTGTGTGACATCGTTTCAAAATCGTTTACCCAAGTGATCTAGATAACGCAACGATATATAATATGTTAAAAACACTTATATATAGGAAGTACCAGCGGCGTATCCACCATGCTTTTAACACATTACACCTGCCCTGTTACCTAATCACTTCCCTAACCCAACGGTTCAAACAGTTACAAACGGTTCCCATATAACGGATGGTTACAAATGGGTCACATATATCAAATGGTTACAAATGGTTCACATACATCAAATGGTTACAAATGGTTCGCATATATCAAATGGTTACAAATAGTTCACATATATCAAATGGTTACAAACGGTTCGAAAAGTTCAAAATGTAAAACAATGGGCTAGCATGTTAAGTGAACATACATAGCAAAACATAATGAAATCATGTACTAATAGTGTACTAATGAACATAGCATGTATATGATATGAAAACATGGAAAGCATGAAAGTAACAAGTAGGCACATGTGTTTCACCCCAAAACGTTTGAAAAACAGTAAAAGAGGGGTCTATGTACTCACTTGAGATGCTTAGAAGTCTTGACTAACCACCAAGCAAAGCTAGAGGGATCACGGAAATCAAACGGCACCTAATATAGGTAACTATGTAAATAACCGTGCCTAGATCGGGAGATCAGATAGAATGAGGGTTCGTAAACCAAATGAGTATAGAAACTCATGTAATATGGTTTAACAAAGCCTACATTCTAAAATGAAACCTAACCTAGGTGCTTACGACCCATTATGACCCGTTTAGGTTGCTTACGCCACTTTAACGCGTCGTTCGCGTAAAACGCGTTCGGACCGCCTAACTAGTCTTATGAAAAGTATTATATGCCTTAACATGTATAATAATGTTTCCTAATCCGTTTAGATGTCAAAATTTAGGATACATATGCTTAAAATGAATTTATGCATAAAAAGGGCATTTTGGTAATTTTCCTAAGGCATATAAACTACCTATCATACAACTAGCTAAACGTAGTGAGCATAAGTATAACCTCGGAAGGTTATTCCCTATACAACTATGGTCACCTAATGTGCTTGGTCGGATCCTAATGATCGACCAAACGGGTCGGGTTCGAAAGTATAAGCGATTGTTTAAATCGCTTACCTTACGACCCTACATAAGCACTAAACCTAAAGTGACGAGCTAAACATGCTAAAACATGTTTAACAAAGTTAGAAAACAGGTTTGGTATCAAAACAAATGGTTTTGATACCTAAAAGTAGTTTGGTTACAAAATACGCAAGAATACGTATTTTGGCCGAAACTACGGCTCGCCACTATGCCTAGATAACGTGGTAATCAGTAGGTATAGTCATAAGAGACTAAAACCATCGTGATTATGCTCATGTTATGAAGTTCATAAACTGGTCAATGCAGAAAGTCAAACAAAATTTGACTTTCATGCTAAAAACGCGTAAAAGAACGAAAGAGGACTTACAACGGGTCCAAGAATGGAAATCTAGATCCAACTTGCTCAGGTATGAGGTGCTAAGCCCCAACTTAGAGCAAATAGATCCGATTTGTGTGTTGCAACAATGAAAAGGCATGGGTATATATCGGATTTCTAGGACCGTTAGGATCGTTCCTCGATTCCCGAGCTTAAATCTGGACCGTACACATGCACCCATTGTTTTCTAAAACCATGGGAGCCCCTAATATGAGTCCATGGTATTATAAAAACCATTAAACATCAGCCCATAGTTTGCAAAACCATGGGCTAAACCCATCAAAACTTCAAAATTGGACTAGGTTCATTGAATCTGGTCAGAAATTTTAAAAATGGTCCCTGCACTTGTAAAACTTGATTTTTGGCACTTTTAAGCCCCGTTAACCCTGATTAAAGGCTCTAAAATAAAGTTCAAGTATAGGGAACTTAAAATATGCTCAAAAACATCTCGGATGTCGGTTCGTTTGGTCGTACGATTGCGTTGTTCGGTTAATTACGACGGAAATCGTAATGAACGCAAAAACGATCCAAATTACGCGACGAATAGAATTTATCATGCCAATCACTAAAATAAAATATTTTAATGATTACATAAATTTTTTGGATGTCCGGATTGTCACACCCCGACCGCGTAAAACAACAAATCGCGGCGGAAACATCGGGGCGTGTTGCGACAGAATTAATTGTTTCATAACCATGGCAAACCAAGTTGTATTTTATTTATTTAACAAGGGTGTTACATTGTTTCAAACAGGAAATTAACGAGTTCAGAACATAATTAAACATAGTCTATCTTCTTTTAAAGTCTCTAAGGCACAGGTCCGCCCTAGTATCGTGATCAACATCCTATGGAAAAGCACCTGAAAACACATGTGAAAATAGGTACGTCAGCATAAAAATGCCTGTGAGATACATAGGTTTTGTGAAAATAAGATTCATGACATATGTTTGAGAAAATGTTTAGTCATGAACCTTGTTATTTGCTTTGTCTTGTAAATCATTTGAAAACAATAAGATCAGATGATATGTATAAGTAAATGTCAGGTTAAATAAATAACCATGAAAAAAATGTGTTTGTATAAGATAAGTTGTTTGTAAATCAATGTCTTGTGAAAAGCATGTTATTTGTATAAAATGTTCTATGTCTCAAACTGAAATGATTCAAGTAACGTTACGCCATGTAATACCATACAAACACTTATATATAGGAAGTACCAGCGGCGTATCCACCATGCTTGTATCATATTACACACGCATCGCTAACTTAATCACTTAATCAAACCAAACCAACCAATGTAAGAAGTCTATGTTTAACCCAATTGTCAAATGTATTGAATAATATGTCAAATGTCTATGTCAAATATCCATGTCAAATGTCTATGTCAAATATCCATGTCAAATGTCTATGTCAAATATCCATGTCAAATGTCTATGTCAATATGTCATGTATGGCAAGTGAAATGTCTCAACTAAACCATATGCACAAAAACAAAGTATTGAAGTAAAACTTGGTTTAAATCAAAATTATGTTTTGTGTAAATGCATGCAACTATTTAATATGAACATTTATGCGGTATTGTGAAAATGCATACATCCAAGCCTGGCGACTGTGGTGATAAACCCTTTAAACAAATTAAAGGTCTATCTGTCTTATGTCAACGAATTCGGTCATTCCTTTCTGTCCCCTTACCCTGGGATGTCCGGAACGGGAGTTGTCAATTCCTATGGTACCACTACCTACTAACGAACGGCGTAGTTAATGTTAATGAATGTATTGTCCCATGTAAACAAACCAAATGTCATACCAAAATGTAAACATGTGAAAATAATGCACTAAGTATGTAATCAAATGAACATACATAGCGTGAAATGTCATGTAAAACAATGTACTAAGTAATGCACACAATGGGCACACCTAGCAGGAAATGTCATGTAAAACAATGTACTAAGTAATGCACACAATGGGCACACCTAGCAGGAAATGTAATGAAATCATGTACTATAATGTACTAACGAACATAGCATGTATATGATGTGAAAACAGGAAAGCATGAAGGTAACAAGTAGGCACATGTGTTTCACCCCAAAACAGTTTGGAAAACAGTAAAAGAGGGGTCTATGTACTCACTTGAGATTGCTCAGTTGTATTAAGATAACCACCAAGCAGTGTTAGAGATCTCGGAATCAAACGGCACCTAATATAGGTAACTATGTTAATAACCGGACCTATATCGGAAGACTGGGTAGCATTAGGGTTTGTAAACCAAATGAGTGTAGGAACTCACGTGATATGGTTTAACAAGGCCTACATGCTAAATGAAACTTAACCTAAGTCTTATCGACCCATTAAGATCCGTTTAGGTAGCTTATGCTACTTTAACGCATCGTGCGCGTGAAACGCGTTCGGACCGTCTAACTAGCTCTATGACAAGTGTTATATGCCTAAACATGTTAAATAATCAGTTATGTGACAAAGGTTTAGGTTACGTATGCTTAATTACCAATTATGTATGAAAAGGGTATTCTGGTAATTTACCTAAGGCATATAAACTACCTATCATACAACTACTTAAACGTAGCGACCATAAGGTATAACCTCGGAAGGTTATTCCCTATATACTATGGTCCTAAGGTATTTGGTCGGATCCTAATGATCGACCAAACTGGGTCGGGTTCGAAGGTATAAGCGATTTATTAGATCGCTTACCCTACGACCCTAGACAACGTGGTAATCAGTAGGCATAGTCCCAAGGGACTATAACCAACGTGATTACACTCACGTTGCGAAGTTCAAACGAACTTCGCATTGACCATAACTGGTCAATGTAGAAAGTCAAACAAAGTTTGACTTTCAGACTTTCAGACTCGAAAAGCAATAAAAGAACGAAAGAATACTTACGAAGGGTCCCCGAATGCTAAACTCGATTCGAAAATCTCAGGTATGAAACGAATGTTTCAACTTAGAGTTTCTCAATTCAAGTTTCTAGTGATTATGAACAATGGGGGGTGGGGTATTTATAGGAAATGGTCCACCGTTAGGATCGTTTGTTGGAAAACGTGCCATGATCCAACCCGTACACTTGTCGGAAACTCATGGTGGGTTAATTGGACACTCACCATAAGAGATCAACATGTGGCAAAGTGATTAGAAGTGGGTAACAGCTGTTAATCAGCTGGATTAGAAGTTTCTGATGTGCAGACATAAGCTTACGGACCGTAACACTGATAGTGTTGAGGTCCGTAAGGCAACAAGTTTGGCAGAATTACAGTTTTGGTCCCTGCAGCCCCTAAACTTGGTTTTCAATGCATTTTTGACGCGTTTAAGGCCCGTTAACCCCATTTCAAAGCTCTAAAATGAAGTTAAAGTATAGGGAACTTAAAATGTGCTCAAAAATATCTCGGATGTCGGTTCGTTTGGCCGTACGAACGCGATGTTCGCTTAATTACGACGGAATGCGCATAAGCGCGAAAAACGATCCAAATGACGAAACGAATGGATTTTTCTTAAGGCGATCACTAAAATAAAATATAGTCATGCTTACATAAATTTTTGGATGTCCAGAGGTATCCAGAACGTAAGATATGCGCGAAAGTGCAAACTTGTGCACTTTTTGACACTTTTAGTCCCTGAATGTTCCAAAAGTTTATTTTAGCACACCGAACCCCTCAAAGCCTATTTCTAAGCTATGTTAAGGATATTTAAGGTGTGTTTAACTTATGGTCATGTTCTGGAATGTTCGTTACAGTTCAAATTGACATACTTTCGCAGTTTGTCATATTTAGTCCCTGTAAGCGAATTAACTTGTTTTTGCCATACCAAAGCCTTTAAAACTTATTTCTAAGTTGTGTAAAGGTTATTCAAGGTATGTTGAGTATATGTTGATGTTCCGGAGTATTTCTCGCATTAAACTGAGTACGTTTACGCACTAGTTTGCGTATAACTCTCCAGAAAGCGATGTAGAGTTTGAAATTACATAAAAGTCAAAACATGAAAAATGTAAAACATAACAAAACGAACATTGGGATCAAATAACATTGTTTTATTGATAATAGAACTGTTCATAGTGATTACAAGCACAGTTGTTACACGGATATATTCAGGACGTAAGATATGCGTGAAAATGCAAATTTATGCACTTTTGACGCTTTTAGTCTCTATTGATCAAATAAGTTTATTTTAGCATACCGAACCCCTCAAAGCCTATTTATAAGCTATGTAAAGGATATTTAGGGTATGTTTAACTTATGATCAAATTCCGGAATATTCTTTACAGTACTAATCGGCATACTTTCGCAGTTTGTCAAAATTAGTCCCTGTAAGCGAATAAACTTGATTTCGACACACCAAACCATCCAAAACTTATTTCTAAGTTCTGTAAAGGTTTTTTAAGGTATGTTAAGCCTATGTCACTGTTCCGGAGTGTTTGTTGCATTAAACTGATTATATTTACGCATCAGATCGCGTATAATCTTCCAAAAAGCGATTTAGAGCCCGAAATCGAACAAGAATTGATATGTGCAAACGATACACATATTTATACAAATCCCAAGTATGAAATACAATATTTCATTAATTTAGTATTTTTTTGATGGACGCAGAGGCACATGTGTCACAGGAATGCTGCTAGATTCCCACCTGGTTCATGTTTCAATTGTGGAGAGTTTGGTCATTTCCGCAACAATTGTCCGAGGCTGGTGAATGTGAATCCCGCTTGTGGACGAGCGTACAATCTAAATGCTAACGAGGCTTGAGCTGACAACGAGGTTATCAATGGTACGTTCCTTGTTAACAATCGACTTGCATCTGTTCTTTTTTATTCTGGTGCCGATAGAAGTTTTGTTTCGTTATCTTTTGAGCCTTTGCTTGCGATACCTAGAACTAAACTAAGGAAACCCTTATCTGTTGAAGTTACTACTGTTAAACCTCTCGTACTCGATTCTGTTATTCGTGATTGTCAGTTAAACCTTGATAACCATGTTTTTCCTATTGACCTCACACCGATGCAACTTGGGAGTTTTGATATTATCATGGGGATGGATTGGTTAACCAAAAATCATGCTAAGGTGGTTTGTTTCGTCAAGATTGTTCGTATTCCTCTTTCGTATGGCGATGTTCTGGAAGTTCGTGGCGAGAAACCTTCTGGTGGTTTGAAACTCATGTCGTGTACGAAGGCCCAACGTTATTTACGAAAAGGATATGTTGCTTTTCTGGCACATGTCACCGAGGAGAAAGGCAAGAGCAAGAGTATTCAGGATATTCCAATTGTTCGGGATTATCCAGAGGTGTTTCCTGATGAACTGTCTGGTTTGCCTCTAGTTCGTCAAGTCGAGTTTCATATTGATCTTGTACCCAATGCCAACCCGATTGCGAAAGCACCTTATCGTCTTGCACCGTCAGAGATGCAAGAGTTATCAAAACAGCTTCAAGAGTTATCTGATAAAGGATTCATCTGTCCAAGCTTTTTGCCCTGGGGTGCTCCTGTCCTCTTTGTGAAGAAGAAAGATTGATCTTTTCGAATGTGTATCGATTATCGTGAGCTTAACAAGCTTACCATCAAGAATCGATATCCCCTACCTCGAATTGATGATCTCTTCAACCACCTGCAAGGTGCTACCTGCTTTTCCATGATCGATCTGCGTTCTGGGTATCATCAGCTTCGTGTTCTCGAAGAAGATATTCCCAAAACTGCCTTCCGTACGAGATATGGTCACTACGAGTTCACTGTCATGCCTTTTGGTTTGACAAATGCTCCAACCATTTTCATGGATTTAATGAATAGGGTCTGTAAACCTTATTTAGACAAATTCATCATTGTGTTCATCGACGATATTCTCATCTATTCGAAGTCTCGAGCCGATCACGAGCAACACCTTCGTTTGACACTGGAACTCCTGAAGAAGGAACAACTTTTTGCTAAATTCTCCAAGTGTGAATTTTGGCTTAAAGAAGTTCAATTTTTGGGTCATATAGTCAACGAGCAGGGTATTCATGTGGATCCATCCAAAATTGCAGCAATTAAGGATTGGAACACACCGACGACACCCACAGAGATTCGATCTTTTCTTGGTCTTGCTGGATATTATCGACGATTTATTTCGAACTTCTCAAAGATCGCGGTTCCACTTTGTCACACCCCGGATTTCCACGTGTCACCGGTGGGCCCGGTGGGGGAGTATCGTGACGTGGTTGGCAACATAATAGTCAAACAACACAATATTTAAATGCACAGCGGAAGCAATATATAGATTTAATTCAACCAAACGATATTGTAATATTAAGTATCACAAATAGTCGAATATAATCCACAGGTATATCAAATAAAATAAAAAGGAAACAAATGTTCAACAGATATGACATCCAAGCTGGCGAGACTTAATGTGGATGCTAGGAGACAAGCCAGCCTATTTCGCGTAGTACCTGCACTTAACCTTTTTAAGAAAATACGTCAGTTTACACTGGTAAATACAATCAACCGACTCATTTTGAAAAGAGTTTAGAAAAAGGCATTTAAGGCACAAGGCGCAAATAATATTTTATAACTTGGGATAATTATGTAAATATATAAACTTGTAAACGAATTATATGTTTCTTATGCGTTCAGTAGCCCGATCCGTAGACCGGGTTAAAGATCAATGGACACACCACTTTATATAATGAGACACTGACAGGTGTACGCCTACACCTGAGTGCTAAGGTCGTGGCCATCTCGTAAAATGATGCCAGGGATATCCGGGACATGGTCATTAACCCCCCAAAGGCTTTAAGCAACAAAACATTTCAAAACGGAGCATATCAATGATTTAACCTCTATTCGATTAAAGATTCAATGCTGGACCAAGCGGTATTTTATATACCGTACCCCAAGCCCGTATAGGGAAATAAGTTAAAAGTATTTACCTGAGCAAGTATAGTTCAAAATCAGCGAGTGCGGGTATCTTTTACTGGTTCTCCTAATCTGGAACGAAGGTTTATAATAACCTATTAGAATCCTAACGGGTCTTTAGTTAAGCTTACGCTTAGACCGGTTAGTTTTAAAGATACGGTTCGTACGCACGATTAAGCGAAGACCGGATAGAATGTGATTTAGACCCGACAAGTTTGAAGACTTGTTTAATATGGGTATATGATACACATTCTAGATTTTGAGGTAAAACCGATAAGGTTTGACCCGTTTCGGCTAATTTATGTAAACTAGTTACATAAACCGAACCGAACGCGCGAGAGGCGCAACGGGTATCCGTAAGAGTCCTAAACAGGTTCCCTAAGTTAATACACCTTAATTAAGTTGTGATATCAGTAGGATATCACCCATGATGCCCAAAACGAATTTGATCTCTTAATAAGCCCCGTAGGGGTATTTTGGTCATTTTAAAGATTATAAAAGGGTTAAATTAGGTTTCTATGAACCGGGTCTGATTACATCAGTAAAATAGCTTATATTAACAGGTTATAACATTTGGTTATAAGTCTTATATGTTAAAATAGTTTTAAACCCAAACTATGCGTATAATACGCGTATAAAGCCGTTTTAAGCGACGTACGGTTTAAAATACGATTCTGAGTTTCCTGATCAGTTAAACAGGTTCAAAACACTCTAATTAATATTTAAAATCAGTAGCAATTGGATTGGCATTAAAAGGATTTGTAAAACTCATTTTATGGCCGAAAAGGGTATATTCGGTATTAACCGAATTAAGGCGCTAATCCAAGCTTACGATCAGTTTAAAAATAATTAAAAATCTTCAAAAATCCCAAAATATTATATTACATCAGTTGGTAAAAGGTTTGGTGTCAAAAATTGGGTTTAGATAGGCTTTACGCTAATGACGTCATTTATGTATTAAGAATCGCCATAATTACGTCATTAAGCATAAGTCCTAATCTAGACCTCCGATTAACGTGAAATTTTCGGGACATGCCTAATAATCAGTAACTAAGATTATGGCATTTCCACTTTTCCCTAAATCTCGTTTTATGGTCATAAGGGCATTACGGTCACTATTTAGGCGATTAACGGAAACATCGGACGATTAGGGATTCGAGGGGTATAAACGCAGAGGCTTATACACACATGTATCTAGGTCCTAAAGGAACCTTATGGCATGTCTAAACCTATAAGAATCGGGTCAGAACTGAGGTCAACGCAAAAGTCAAACTTTTGCGTCTTTCGGCTCCGAATCGGTTCTAAATAGAAAGTTGTCGAATCAAACAAGCGTAGACAAGTTTTTATACTTATTTTCAGTTTATATGAGTGTTAAAACAGATTACACGCCCTCCGAATCATTAAATATGCGATTATCATTTCTGTTGACTTTTCGGTTAACCTTTGACTCGACAAACGACAAGGTTAGGATTAAAATCAGTGAGAGCCTTTTTAGGGTTTTAATACTCATATAATTACCAACTCGTAACAACTTTCGTTTCGACAAATCTCTGGATCGTTTGTGTTTTATCGCCAAGTCAAACCGTAGTTACGACGGTTTGATTTCTAGGCTAAAAATGAATCAAAACTGAATCGAGAAGGATCTAAGGCACTTACACGTGATTAATGGATGTTGTGGAATGCTTGTATCAGCTTGGAATGCTCAGAAAATGATCAGGAGTGCAATATGCAAGTATGTTGCAACTTTGACATTATGTAGGAACTTTGATCAATTATCTTGATGCCAACAAGGTCTAGGGGTGTTATAGGATGCTTGCATGTGTCCCCTACAAGCTACAAACCAGTATAGCAAGCCCATAGTATTGAAAAACTGAGTTTTAAGTCGGTTAAGGGCTGAAACAGACACCTGCCAGTGGCTGTGCATGTTTTCTGCATCTGCAGACCGCACGCGGCCCGCTTTGAGTTTGGCCGATCCTGATGCGGGCCGCTTGGGACCCCGGATCAGGTAAACATGTTTTTCTTATTTGCACTTTGGTCCCTAGTCCCCCGAAAGGTCGTTTTCAAGTCCAATCTTTCACAAGAAGCTTTGATATTTAATATTTGGGGCTTTAAGACTTATACCCACTTTGTTAAGTCCTCGGGTAACTTTGTGATCACCCGAAAAGCCCTAAATTTCCACGTTGACGAATCTAACCTTTGCACACGAATTTTTATCACAACTTGCTCATACGATAACGAAACTTGGTGAAATTTTTATGGTAGATTCTAGTGAGCATAATTAATCGTTACAAAGCTTCGGGTTTGTTAAAAGGTCACTCAGAGGTATAATTTAAACATGTTGGCACATTTAACCCCTGTAGTTTGTAATCTCTCACCTTCTTTCACAATTCGCCTCGTATGATCCATGATCTATTCGTTTAAGGTTATAAACATCATGTAGGGTTATTGCAAAGTGTAATTATTCATTGTTGACACTTTGAACCCTTCTATTTACACAGTTTCACTGTTTGTCAACTTTGGTCCTCCAAGAGCAATCTTTCACACGTTCAAACATTATGACACGTGTCAAGACCTTATAGGACGTAAATTTTCGAGGTGTTACATCCTCACCCCCTTAAAATAAATCTCGACCCGAGATTTACTGAAACAAGTAAGGGTACTTTTCTTTCATCGTGGATTCAACTTCCCACGTGAATTCGGGACCTCTTCGGGCATCCCATTTAACCTTTACAAAAGGTATATGCTTCCTTCGAAGCTTTCTTACCTGTCGATCTTCAATCGACATAGGTTTTTCAACAAATTTCAAGCTCTCGTCGATATGCACATCTGTATAGGGTATAATCACTGATTCGTCAGCGGAGTCAGCGAAACACTTTTTCAGATTGCAGATGTGGAACACATTGTGTATACTACTGAGCTCTTCAGGTAAGTTTAACTTGTAGGCAACTGACCCGACACGTTCGATAACCTCGAAGGGTCCTATGTATCTCGGGCTTAGCTTACCCTTCTTACCAAATCGCATCACTCCTTTCCAGGGTGACACTTTAAGTAGGACTTTGTCACCTACTTCGAAGTGAAAATCCTTACGATTTGGATCAGCGTAAATCTTCTGCCTATTCCGAGCAGCTTGGAGATTGTTACGAATCTGGACAATCTTGTCCGTCGTTTCAAACACGATCTCTGGTCCTGATAACTGGACTTCTCTAACTTCCGCCCAACAAACAGGCGATCTACACTTTCTACCGTATAATGCCTCAAAAGGCGCAGCCTTTATGCTGGTATGGTAGCTATTGTTGTAGGAGAATTCGATCAATGGCAGGTTCTTATCCCAGCTACCTCCCAAGTCGATTGCACATGCACGTAGCATGTCTTCTAACGTTTGAATAGTACGCTCACTCTGACCGTCTGTCTGTGGATGGTAAGCCGTACTAAAGTTCAAACGTGTGCCCAAAGATTGTTGGAAGCTTTTCCAAAAATGCGACGTGTACCTAGTATCTCGGTCAGAGATAATAGCTACAGGTATGCCATGTAAGGCTACAATCTTATCAACGTACAGTTGGGCTAGCATATCGGAGCTGTAGGTCTCCTTAATGGGTAGGAAATGTGCTGACTTAGTCAGTCGGTCGACTATCACCCAGATGGTGTCATTTCCTTTCCTTGTCTTGGGTAACTTGGTGATAAAATCCATAGTCACCATTTCCCACTTCCATGTAGGAAGTTCGGGCTGTTGTAGCAAACCTGACGGTTTTTGATGTTCTGCCTTGACTTGCGCACACGTCAAGCATTTAGCTACATAGGTAGCTACAGACTTCTTCAAGCCTATCCACCAATAGTTTGCCCTTAGATCCTGATACATTTTATCAGCTCCAGGATGAACGGAGTATTTAGAGTTGTGGGCTTCCTGGAGGATAACATCACGGAGTCCTCCATAAATCGGAACCCAAATCCGTCCATTCAATCTAAGAATTCCATCCTTGCTGAGGGATAACTGCTCCTCAGTCACTCCTAGCTTTTCATTGGGATAGTTAGCTTCTAACACAGCTTCCTTCTGAGCAGCTAACAATCTTTCTATCAAATTGTTCTTTATTTCCATGCTCTTGGCATTGATTCGGATGGGTTTCACTCTTTCTTTCCGACTCAAGGCATCGGCGACTACATTCGCCTTGCCGGGATGGTATCTTATTTCACAATCGTAATCATTAAGAGTTTCCATCCAACGGCGTTGCCTCATGTTCAAGTCCTTTTGGTTGAACAGATGTTGAAGGCTTTTGTGATCAGAATAGATCACACATTTTATTCCATATAAGTAGTGCCTCCACAGTTTTAGTGCGAATACAACGGCACCCAACTCTAGGTCGTGGGTGGTGTAATTCTTTTCGTGCACCTTTAACTGGCGTGAAGCATAGGCAATGACTTTGCCTTTTTGCATAAGCACACATCCCATCCCTGTGTGTGATGCATCACAATAAACTACAAACTCCTCTAATCCCTCAGGCAATGTCAGTACTGGAGCATTGCTCAGCTTCTGTTTCAGAATATCGAAGGATTCCTGCTGCTTAGGACCCCAGTCAAACTTAATCTTCTTACGTGTCAGCGAAGTCAGGGGTGCAGCAATCCTTGAGAAGTTTTCTATGAATCGCCTATAGTATCCTGCCAAACCTAGGAAGCTACGAATTTCTGTAGGCGTCTTTGGCTCATGCCAATTCATGACAGCTTCAACTTTAGCGGGATCTACTTGAATGCCCTGCTCACTAACGACATGTCCAAGAAATTGGACTGCTCGAAGCCAGAATTCACATTTCGAGAACTTGGCGTAGAGCTTTTCTTTATGAAGTAGTTCCAAAATACAGTGAAGATGCTTCTCGTGGTCAGCTTGGTTCTTTGAGTAGATGAGGATATCATCGATGAAAACGATGACAAATTTATCCATGTAAGGCTTACAGACGCGATTCATGAGATCCATGAATGCGGCTGGTGCATTTGTGAGCCCAAAAGGCATCACTAGGAACTCGTAATGACCATAACGAGTCCTAAATGCAGTCTTGTGCACATCTTCATCTCTAACCTTCAATTGATGGTAGCCTGACCTCAAGTCAATCTTTGAGAAGAAACTTGCCCCTTGAAGTTGATCGAACAGATCGTCGATTCTGGGCAAAGGATACCTATTCTTGATAGTAACCTTATTAAGCTCGCGGTAGTCGATGCACAGACGCATCGATCCATCCTTCTTCTTGACGAATAAAACTGGTGCTCCCCAAGGAGACGAACTAGGTTTGATGAAACCTTTGGCTAGAAGATCATCTAGCTGCGTCCTCAGTTCCTTCATCTCCGTTGGTGCCAACCTATAAGGCGCCCTTGCAACTGGTGCTGATCCAGGAATAATGTCAATCCTGAATTCCACTTGCCTATCTGGTGGCAAACCAGGTAGTTCTTCAGGAAATACTTCGGGGTATTCAGAAATGACTGGGATATCTCCAATCTTGGGTTTCGGTTCATCAATAATCACCTGTGCCATGTAGATGACACATCCCTTCTTCAAACACTTTGAGTCTTTGAGTATAGACATTTTCTCGGGTAGCCCATACTGGGTATCTCCCTGGATAGTAAGTGATTCACCAGACGAAGTCTTGATCATCACTTGCTTCTTATTGCAAATAATTTGGGCCTGGTTATGTGATAACCAGTCCATACCCAAAACTATGTCGAAACCGGCTAGTTTTAAAGGAAGTAGGGATAAAGGAAAAGAGTGATTCCTAATGGATATGAAACATCCATCTAATAAGGTTGAAGCGGTTTCTATTGTGCCATCGGCTAGTTCCACCTCATACTTCACACTTAAAGTTCTAACAGGTAGTTTTAACAATTCACAAAACTTATTATCTACAAACGACTTATCAGCGCCTGAATCAAATAACACTCTCGCATAAACATCATTTACGAGAAAGGTACCTGTTATCACGTTGTCGTCCTTGACGGCTTCCTTTGCATCCATTCTGAAGACCCTCGCATTGGTCTTCTTCCCCTCTTCATTCTTCCTTGTAAATTTTGGGCAGTTGGATTTGATATGCCCCTTTTCATTGCAACTATAACACGTTGCATCCTTTATTTTCTTGCACTCTAAGGTCTTATGTTCCGTAGACTTGCAAATCCCACAAGGCCTTGGCTGGTTTTGGGATTTTGAGTCAAGTCTGCACCTTCCAAAATGGTGCTTACTGCAAATTTTACATCTGGGTTTTTCACCCGACTGATGACCATCTTTCTTGAATCCCGACCCCTTCTTAGAGTCATTGTTTCCCTTCTGCTTCTTATCTGAACGTCGTGAGTTGTCGTCCTCACGCTTCCTCTTTTCGGTGTCACTTTTCCTCTGTGACCTTTGCCTAACAGCATCCAAGGTAAGGGACAATGAAATGTCCGTTACTGACCGAAAAGTAGTTGGTCTAGAGGCCTTCACATTCGCCTTGATCTCTGGTTCCAAACCCCCAATGAAGCGAGCTATACGTTTAGGCTCCGGAGTCACCAAATAAGGAACCAACCTTGACAAGGTGTTGAAACTGGTTAGGTAGGCCTGACAGTCAAGGTTCTTCATGACCAGCGCCAGGAAGTCAGATTCAATTCTCTCAACCTCATGTTGAGGGCAGAAATTTTCTTTGATTTGTGCCATGAACTGCTCCCAGGTCATGTTGTATAATGGAACCTTTCCTGTAGCCTGGATCAATGATCTCCACCAGGCTAGGGCTTCTCCTTTGAACGACTATGAGACAAACTTCACAATATCCCTTTCATGGCAACCACTAATATCCACCACAGTATCCATTTCATCCATCCACGTCATGCAATCAACAGCTCCTTTTTCCCCATTGAAGTCTCTGGGTTTGCACGACACAAAGTATTTATAGGTGCACCCTCTATTACGGGGTTCTTGATCCTGAATGACCCTCTGGGATGGAACACTCCTTCGGTTTGACGAGTGGTGAGAATTACTGTTGTGGGCAGTGTGGGTCCTGGAAGGTGTTCTAGTGTGTGATGCAGAATGGGTCCTCGTATGGGTACCACTTGATCCATGGTTTTGTCTATCCATAGCTCTATTAACCGCATTGTCTATCATAGCTTGCAATTCTGCACCTGCTACGTTCACATGGGCATTATCAGGCACTATTCCTGGGTGACTGTTGACCTCGTTTGAGTCTGCCATGTATTTTGAACTGTAACATATTGACAATAATTTATTGGTGAGTTTATTATAGAATTGTCTTTTATGGCAATTTTTATTAACCGCGGTAAACATAGACCATATATGGTTAATTTATTCCTCACATTTATTTAGGATTTCTAAAATAATTTATCCTAATTATAAAACAATAACAGTTTTATTAGCACATAAGGCCTAGTCACAGGGACAATTTAACTTATAAGCTATGAATTCAAAGAATCAAGGCTTTTTAAGGTTTGAACCTAGTTCATTACCTTTATCAGACAGGGTCACAGACTAATACTGTCTTTTGTCTCATATGAAAATGAGAAGGGCCCGTAGGCATTATAATACCACGTATGGTTAAAATATGATCATCTTAATTGATGATGTAAACCTAGGATTCAGAGATCATTAAACTAGGTTAGGAATCCTTTAAAGAATTCCTTTATAATATGACGTATGTGATTTTAACGAATCACTTCTGCCAGGAGAGTTAACATGTTTTAAGATGTTAACTGGGAATTGAATCTTTTAAACAGGTCTTACCATTTTGGCCCGGTCTTATATTTGACACGAGGCTAGGGTTCACACTTTTAAGATCCTTAATTAATTAATTTCATAGGCAGATTAATTTAAAAGGAATGATTTTAATTTATTTCATTTATACACTATATATGCGCATATGGCAATTATGAAATTTATAAAACAAATATTCCATTAATCTATTATACTATTACACACAGCCCTAAACGGGTCTTTTACTAATAACAAACTTACCCACGCAGGGGTTTAAACCAGTACATGCCCACGCAGGGGTCTTACAGAAAGATGTGCCCACGCAGGGGCTAAAATAGAAACAAGTCCTCGTGTGGGACTAAGTACAAAAGGTAGATGTCCACGCAGGGACTACATACTCATACAAATAATAAATGTCCACGTAGGGACTTGATTTAAATAAGGAAGTACAATAATACATGTATGGGGATTTAACGATCCCGTTTCTTCTTCTTCCCCTTAAGCAAGTTTGCCAACCCACTCATAAATCCCTCATTCTTCTTACGTTCCTTCTGGAAGTCTTGCTCCACTTTGGCCAGTCTTCGGCGGAGTTCCTCCTGCTCATGGGGAGGAGCCCCTGGTGGCTGGTATTGTGGTGGTGGCTGTACAGGTGCATGATACCCCTGAGCTGGGTATCCCATTCCCCAAGGGGGTCCGTATGGTCCCTCGGGATTAATATGGGCATGGTAGCCTGATGCCACGTTGTAGGGATCATCCGCATAGTTATAGCCATGGTATGCTGGTGGTCCATATGGGTTGTAAGTTGGCGGAGCAGTATACGCAGGGATTGGGTGGCCAAAACCCGGTGGTGACGGTACTATAGGTGCTGAATTCACCTCCGAAACTGGGACAGAAGATCCACCCATCTGTGGGCCTTCATGAGTAAGCGGGTAATGGCTACCGCTAGAGTGTTGAGGGGTGTTGATATGAACTCCCACTGGTCGTACTGACATCCGCGGGCCAGTCCTCCTACGTCTTAGAGGTGCTGGAGGCTCTAAATGAACTGGTGGCGGTGGAGGCGGTGGCGTGACTGCCACAAACCCGTGTTCCCCAGAGGAATCTTGATGAGGCTGCTGTTGCTGATGAGATGCTGAATGAGACGGGGTATGGTGAGACGGTGTATGGTAAGACGGTGTATGGTGAGATGGTGTATGGTACCACTCACACCGTTCAAACTGTGCCATGTGACTATCCGGACCCTGGTATGGTGTCCCGTGATATGACGATCCGTCAGAGATCACGAAAGGATGGTTCATGGATCCGGTTGAAGCCTCGACGGGATCTGTGTCCTCGTCCATATCCTGATCACCAGAAAAGTGATCTCCCGGTCCAAGTGGGTTAAAGCCCACTTGCTCTGGCAGATACTCTGCCGGGTTAAACTGACCCTGAAAAACAGGAGTAGGGTCGCCAAAGAAACGTTGCGGGTTGTGGGGCTCGTTCTCCGACTGAGGCCCATAAGAGTCCTGACATGGAGGTGTTGAGGAGTGCGAAAAAGATCGCCTTGCATCATCTTCATAGGTCCTCCATAGTTCCCTCGTTTCGTCATTCCTTGTAGAGGAAGTTCGTCGAAATGAAGGCCCTGCCTCATGGTCGTTAGGGGCACTAGCTGGCTCCTTTCCTCGACCACCTCGTCTAAATCTTGGCGGCATTATTGTACCTGTTAAAACACACAAGGTAATAACAAGGAAAAATAGAAGACAAAATTTAAATAAATAAAATTTGAACAATTTGGATTATTCCTAAGTTCTTTGTCTAGACTCGAAGATTTAGGAATGTGCAATTGTGTAACTGAGATTAAACACAAAAGGTTAGTGTTTAATTCACTCAGAGTTGGGCTCTGATACCAACCTGTCACACCCCGGATTTCCACGTGTCACCGGTGGGCCCGGTGGGGGAGTATCGTGACGTGGTTGGCAACATAATAGTCAAACAACACAATATTTAAATGCACAGCGGAAGCAATATATAGATTTAATTCAACCAAACGATATTGTAATATTAAGTATCACAAATAGTCGAATATAATCCACAGGTAGATCAAATAAAATAAAAAGGAAACAAATGTTCAACAGATATGACATCCAAGCTGGCGAGACTTAATGTGGATGCTAGGAGACAAGCCAGCCTATTTCGCGTAGTACCTGCACTTAACCTTTTTAAGAAAATACGTCAGTTTACACTGGTAAATACAATCAACCGACTCATTTTGAAAAGAGTTTAGAAAAAGGCATTTAAGGCACAAGGCGCAAATAATATTTTATAACTTGGGATAATTATGTAAATATATAAACTTGTAAACGAATTATATGTTTCTTATGCGTTCAGTAGCCCGATCCGTAGACCGGGTTAAAGATCAATGGACACACCACTTTATATAATGAGACACTGACAGGTGTACGCCTACACCTGAGTGCTAAGGTCGTGGCCATCTCGTAAAATGATGCCAGGGATATCCGGGACATGGTCATTAACCCCCCAAAGGCTTTAAGCAACAAAACATTTCAAAACGGAGCATATCAATGATTTAACCTCTATTCGATTAAAGATTCAATGCTGGACCAAGCGGTATTTTATATACCGTACCCCAAGCCCGTATAGGGAAATAAGTTAAAAGTATTTACCTGAGCAAGTATAGTTCAAAATCAGCGAGTGCGGGTATCTTTTACTGGTTCTCCTAATCTGGAACGAAGGTTTATAATAACCTATTAGAATCCTAACGGGTCTTTAGTTAAGCTTACGCTTAGACCGGTTAGTTTTAAAGATACGGTTCGTACGCACGATTAAGCGAAGACCGGATAGAATGTGATTTAGACCCGACAAGTTTGAAGACTTGTTTAATATGGGTATATGATACACATTCTGGATTTTGAGGTAAAACCGATAAGGTTTGACCCGTTTCGGCTAATTTATGTAAACTAGTTACATAAACCGAACCGAACGCGCGAGAGGCGCAACGGGTATCCGTAAGAGTCCTAAACAGGTTCCCTAAGTTAATACACCTTAATTAAGTTGTGATATCAGTAGGATATCACCCATGATGCCCAAAACGAATTTGATCTCTTAATAAGCCCCGTAGGGGTATTTTGGTCATTTTAAAGATTATAAAAGGGTTAAATTAGGTTTCTATGAACCGGGTCTGATTACATCAGTAAAATAGCTTATATTAACAGGTTATAACATTTGGTTATAAGTCTTATATGTTAAAATAGTTTTAAACCCAAACTATGCGTATAATACGCGTATAAAGCCGTTTTAAGCGACGTACGGTTTAAAATACGATTCTGAGTTTCCTGATCAGTTAAACAGGTTCAAAACACTCTAATTAATATTTAAAATCAGTAGCAATTGGATTGGCATTAAAAGGATTTGTAAAACTCATTTTATGGCCGAAAAGGGTATATTCGGTATTAACCGAATTAAGGCGCTAATCCAAGCTTACGATCAGTTTAAAAATAATTAAAAATCTTCAAAAATCCCAAAATATTATATTACATCAGTTGGTAAAAGGTTTGGTGTCAAAAATTGGGTTTAGATAGGCTTTACGCTAATGACGTCATTTATGTATTAAGAATCGCCATAATTACGTCATTAAGCATAAGTCCTAATCTAGACCTCCGATTAACGTGAAATTTTCGGGACATGCCTAATAATCAGTAACTAAGATTATGGCATTTCCACTTTTCCCAAAATCTCGTTTTATGGTCATAAGGGCATTACGGTCACTATTTAGGCGATTAACGGAAACATCGGACGATTAGGGATTCGAGGGGTATAAACGCAGAGGCTTATACACACATGTATCTAGGTCCTAAAGGAACCTTATGGCATGTCTAAACCTATAAGAATCGGGTCAGAACTGAGGTCAACGCAAAAGTCAAACTTTTGCGTCTTTCGGCTCCGAATCGGTTCTAAATAGAAAGTTGTCGAATCAAACAAGCGTAGACAAGTTTTTATACTTATTTTCAGTTTATATGAGTGTTAAAACAGATTACACGCCCTCCGAATCATTAAATATGCGATTATCATTTCTGTTGACTTTTCGGTTAACCTTTGACTCGACAAACGACAAGGTTAGGATTAAAATCAGTGAGAGCCTTTTTAGGGTTTTAATACTCATATAATTACCAACTCGTAACAACTTTCGTTTCGACAAATCTCTGGATCGTTTGTGTTTTATCGCCAAGTCAAACCGTAGTTACGACGGTTTGATTTCTAGGCTAAAAATGAATCAAAACTGAATCGAGAAGGATCTAAGGCACTTACACGTGATTAATGGATGTTGTGGAATGCTTGTATCAGCTTGGAATGCTCAGAAAATGATCAGGAGTGCAATATGCAAGTATGTTGCAACTTTGACATTATGTAGGAACTTTGATCAATTATCTTGATGCCAACAAGGTCTAGGGGTGTTATAGGATGCTTGCATGTGTCCCCTACAAGCTACAAACCAGTATAGCAAGCCCATAGTATTGAAAAACTGAGTTTTAAGTCGGTTAAGGGCTGAAACAGACACCTGCCAGTGGCTGTGCATGTTTTCTGCATCTGCAGACCGCACGCGGCCCGCTTTGAGTTTGGCCGATCCTGATGCGGGCCGCTTGGGACCCCGGATCAGGTAAACATGTTTTTCTTATTTGCACTTTGGTCCCTAGTCCCCCGAAAGGTCGTTTTCAAGTCCAATCTTTCACAAGAAGCTTTGATATTTAATATTTGGGGCTTTAAGACTTATACCCACTTTGTTAAGTCCTCGGGTAACTTTGTGATCACCCGAAAAGCCCTAAATTTCCACGTTGACGAATCTAACCTTTGCACACGAATTTTTATCACAACTTGCTCATACGATAACGAAACTTGGTGAAATTTTTATGGTAGATTCTAGTGAGCATAATTAATCGTTACAAAGCTTCGGGTTTGTTAAAAGGTCACTCAGAGGTATAATTTAAACATGTTGGCACATTTAACCCCTGTAGTTTGTAATCTCTCACCTTCTTTCACAATTCGCCTCGTATGATCCATGATCTATTCGTTTAAGGTTATAAACATCATTTAGGGTTATTGCAAAGTGTAATTATTCATTGTTGACACTTTGAACCCTTCTATTTACACAGTTTCACTGTTTGTCAACTTTGGTCCTCCAAGAGCAATCTTTCACACGTTCAAACATTATGACACGTGTCAAGACCTTATAGGACGTAAATTTTCGAGGTGTTACACACTTACTGCTTTGACTCAGAAGAATAAGCCTTTTGAGTGGGGACCCAAACAAGAAGAAGCGTTCCAAACGCTGAAACAGAAGCTATGTGATGCTCCTGTTCTATCTTTGCCTGAGGGAAACGATGATTTCGTTGTCTATTGTGATGCGTCCAACTTAGGCCTTGGTTGTGTTCTTATGCAATGAGTTAAAGTCATATCTTATGCGTCAAGACAACTGAAAGTTCACGAGAAGAACTACACGACTCATGATCTTGAGTTGGGAGCTGTGGTTTTTGCACTCAATATCTGGAGACACTATCTTTATGGCACGAAGTGTGTGGTTTTCACAGACCACAAAAGTCTCCAGCATATTCTCAATCAGAAGGAGCTGAACATGACACAACGACGTTGGGTTGAGCTCTTAAACGACTACGATTGCGAGATTCGCTACCATTCTGGTAAGGCGAATGCCGTAGCTGATGCGCTTAGTCGAAAGGAGCGAGTCAAGCTTCATTCTGTTCGCACTTTATCTAATCTTCAAACTCGTGTCCTTCAAGCTCAGCAATTTTGTGTTTCACAAAATTTGATAGGTAAGGAATTACCACGTCAACTTGAGCTTAAGCTCGAAGCAAAGGATGATGGTTTACTCTATTTCAAGGATCGTTTGTGGATTCCGAAACAAGACGATCTTTGGACCTTGGTAATGGACGAATCTCATAAGTCTCGATATTCTATCCATCCTGGTGCTGATAAAATGTACAAGGATCTTCGTACTCAGTATTGGTGTCCTGGTATGAAGAAGGATATTTCCTTGTATGTATCAAAATGCCTAACTTGTCTCAAAGTCAAGGCTGAACATCAACGACCATCTGGTTTGCTTGTACAACCAGAGATACCGGTTTGGAAGTGGGAGAACATTGCGATGGATCTCATCATTAAATTACCGCGTACATCTAAAGGTCACAATGCGATTTGGGTTGTTATCGATCGTTTAACGAAGTAAGCTCATTTTATTCCGATTCGCGAGGATCTATCTGCTGATAAACTTGCAAAGATTTATGTTGATGAGAAAGTATCTCGACATGCTGTTCCTTTGGATATCATTTCTGATCGTGATGCCCGATTTTCATCTCATTTTTGGAAGACCATGCAATCTGGTATGGGAACCCAACTAAATCTAAGCACTGCTTATCATCCCTAAACAGATGGACAATCTGAGAGGACGATTCAAAATTTGGAGGATATGCTTAGAGCATGCGTGATAGACTTTGGTGGTAATTGGGATTCTCATCTTCCATTGATCGAGTTCTCTTACAACAATAGTTATCATGCTAGTATCAATATGGCACCATTCGAAGCTCTCTACGTTCGAAAATGTTGTTCACCTGTCTGTTGGAATGAGATCGGTGAAGCTCAGCTTACTGGACCTGAGCTCATTCTGGAAACAACAGACAAAATCAAGAAAATTAACGATAATCTTGTGACAGCTAGTAGCCGCCAAAAGAGTTATGCGGATATGCGACGCAAGCCCTTAGAATTTCAAGTCGGAGACCGTGTCCTACTCAAGGTGTCACCTTGGAAGGGAGTGGTGAGATTTGGAAAGAAAGGAAAAATTGCACCTCGATATGTTGGACCATTTAAGATTGTTGAAAGAATTGGAAAGGTTGCCTATCGACTAGAGCTACCTCCAGAGCTTGGAAATATTCATCTGACTTTTCACGTGTCCAACTTGCGAAAGTGTTTAGCTGATGCTGATCTTCATATTCCTCTCGGCAAGATTCAAGTTGACGAAACGTTGCACTTTGTCGAGAAACCTGTGGAGATAATGGACCGTGCAGTCAAACAGTTGAAAAACAAACAGATTCGATTGGTCAAAGTTCGCTGGGAGTCCAAACATGGCCCAGAGTTTACTTGGGAACGTGAGGACCAAATGAAGGTGAAATATCCGCATTTGTTTTCACAAGCTTCCTCTAGTTAAAATTTCGGGACGAAATTTCCTAAAGTAGGGGAGACTGTGACTACTGTGTTCTGTAATCGATGTACAATATAAAACAATGTTAATTATCAATAAAACAATGTGATTTGGTGTTATTATATGTGTTTTGGTGTTATTATGTGTGTATTTTTGTTTAATGATTTTACGATTTGATTCGAGTTCGATTTCAAGCTTTGAATCGCTTTCTGGAATGTTATACGCAAACTGGTGCGTAAATACAGTCAGTTTAACGCGACAAACACTCCGTAATAGTGACATAGGCTTAACATACCTTAAATAACCTTCACATAACTTAGAAATAAGTTTTGCATGGTTTGGTGTGTTGAAAACAAGTTTGTTCGATCGAAGGGACTATTTGTGTCAAACTGTGAAACTATACCGATTTGTATAGTAAGGAACATTCCAAAACTTGATCATAAGTTAAACATACCCTAAATATCCTTTACATACCTTAGAAATAGGCTTTGAGGGGTTCGGTATGCTAAAATAAACTTTATTGATCAATAGGGACTAAAAGCGTCAAAAAGTGCATAAGTTTGCATTTTCACGCATATCTTATGTTCTGAATATATCCGGACACCCAAAAATTTATGTAACCGTTAAAATATTTTATTTTAGTGATTGGCATGATAAAATTCCATTCGTCGCTTAATTTGGATCGTTTTTGCGTTCGTTACGACTTCCGTCGTAATTAACCGAATAACACAACCGTACGACCAAACGAACCGACATCCGAGATATGTTTGAGCATATTTTAAGTTCCCTATACTTTAACATCATTTTAGAACCTTGAAATGAGGTTAACGGGGGCTTAAACGAGTCAAAAATGCATCAAAATGCAAGTTTCTCATGTGCAGGGACCAAAATGCAATTCTGCCAAAGTGGCCTAGGCGGGCCGCGTAAGATGAGAAGCAATCTTA
This sequence comes from Helianthus tuberosus, assembly GCA_030545235.1. Classification (NCBI taxonomy): domain Eukaryota; kingdom Viridiplantae; phylum Streptophyta; class Magnoliopsida; order Asterales; family Asteraceae; genus Helianthus; species Helianthus tuberosus. Next base: position 8,285,354 of record CM060352.1, on the reverse strand, counting down.
CATGGGGCGCGACAGCCTGCCAGACAGAAACAATGAATCTGGTCCAATTTTGAAGTTTTGATGGGTTTTAATGGCTGATTTTGGATGCTATAGGCTGTTATTTGATGGTTTTTAACATTCACATGGTTTTGAAAACCATGTGTCCAAGTGGAGGGCCAAGATCAAAACACGAAATGCGAGGAACGATCCTAATGGTTTACCGAAATCTACATAAACCCAACACTTTCATTCACTTCAGCTCACACTTGATTCATTTACTCTAAGTTGAGGTTTAAACACTTCATACCTAAGCAAACTTGGATCAAACTTCCTAGCTTGGACCCTTTGTAAGTATTCTTTCGTGCTTTTATGCATTTTAAGCACGAAAGTCAAACAATGTTTGACTTTCTGCTTTGACCAGGTTATGGTCAACACAAAGTTCGTTGAACTTCGCAACGTGAGCGTAATCACGATGGTGATAGTCCTGTATGACTATACCTACTGATTACCACGTTAACTAGGCGTAGTGACGAGTCGTAGTTTCGGTCAAAATACGTATTTATGCGTATTTTGTAACCAAACTATTCTTGGGTATCACAACCCTTTGTTTTGATATCAAAACCTGTTTTCTAACTTAACTAAACATGTTCTAACATGTTTAGCTCGTCACTTTTACTCTTGTGCTTGTTTAGAATCGTAAGTCAAGCGGTCAAAACAACCGCTTAGACTTTCGAACTCGACCCGTTTGGTCGATCATTAGGATCCGACCAAGCATGTTTAGTGACCATAGTTGTATAGGGAATAACCTTCCGAGCTTATACCTTATGGTCACTTAGTTTAAGTAGTTGTCTATAGGTAGTTTATATGCCTTAGGTAAATGAACAAAATGCCCTTTTCTTGCATAATTAAATTTTAAGCATATGTAACATAAACTTTTGTCACTTAATTGATTATCGAACATGTTTAGGCATATAATACTTGTCATAGGACTAGTTAGACGTCTCGAACGCGCGTTTGCGCGAACGACGCGTTAAAGTAGCGTAAGCTACCTTAATGGGTCGTAACGGGTCGAAAACACTTAGGATAGGTTCCGATTTAGAATGTAGGCTTTGTTAAACCATATCCCATGAGTTCTAACACTCATTTGGTTTACAAGACCTCATTCTATCCAATCTTCCGATTTACGTGTCGAGTTATTTGACTAGTGATTCGATTACTAGGTGCTGCTTGATTTCTCTGGTTTACTAGAGTTTGTTGAAGTTCTTTTGATTGAGGATACTTTGCACTTCATGTGAGTACATAGATCCCCTCTTTTTACATGTTTTGTGGTAACTATGTGAGTACATAGTTCCCCTATTTTACTGTTTTCAATTGTTTTGGGGTGATTCATATGTGTTAAATGATTTCGAGGTTTAAACGATGGTTTCAAAAGTGATTAAAATGGTTTATATTAAATTAATAACGATTTCGATAATGCGAACGAACTTGTTGGTTGTAATTACATAACGAATGACATTCATTAGCATTGATCAAGCCGACCAGTATTAGGTTATGGTACCATAGGATTTGACAAATCCCGTTATCAGACTGCACCCATGGTTATGTGTGGGGGTTGTGGGTAACTACTGAATCTGTGATTGTTAACTTATCCTTTGGTGGTTTGTTAATTCGAGTTGAACGAGGGACGAGTTGCGAAGGTTTGAATGTTATTAGCGAGACGACCAAAAGTAGTTTTCACAATTAAAACGAGAACGATTTTGGGACGAGTTAAACGATTTGAAATGATTTAAACGAGATAAACAATTTGAAACGATTTTAACGAGTTAAACGAATTGGATAAACGATTGGTTTTTGGGTAGTGATTAGGTAATGGGACGGGTGTAATATGATGGAAGCATGGTAGATACGCCGTTGGTACTTCTTATATATAAGTGCTTTTATCATATTATATTTTGTGTCATTATTTAGTTCACTTGGGCAAATGATTTCGAAACGATGTCAAATAACGATGTTTTCTAAATGATATAAATCATACAAGTTTTATTAACGAGTTATTACGAGATGTTTTGCAATTTGGTTTACTAAAACAAATGTTTTTAGATTAAGAATCATGGCTACAAGGTTTTATAAATTATAACCTGCTTGATTTGAGTTGGTTAAGTATGTTGCAATATTATACACTTTTCAAAACAAGGTTTTAAATAAGGTATTGCAACATGTAAACGAGCCATGAATCTGATACTCTCATAAAACCTATGTGCTCGCCAGCATTTATTTGCTGACTTTGTTTTTACATATGTTTCAGGTGTTGTTGCTTGATGTTGATTGCTAGGACGCATGTTTCACATAGGATCTGGACGAGGGCTTAGTGACATAATAACAATGATAGTCGATGTGTAACATGTTTGTTTTGTTTTAAGACAATGTAAATTACGTAATGAATCAATCAAACGAAACTTTTTGTATCCATGGTTGTGAAACAATAATTCTGTTACAACACTCCCCGACGTTTCCGCCATGATTTGTTGTTTTACGTGGTCGGGGTGTGACAATGTATGCGGCCCTAGTTTATCAATCATCACATGTTAATATCATGATCTATTAAATCATCTTTCATCGTATAATCAGTAATTCCCTTATTCTCAAGTCAAGAAACACCACTAAACAATCATACACATAGTCACACATAACGAATAACTTGACCCGGGCATTCATTACATACCGAAGATAGAAGGGATACGGATAAACGAAGGAAGCCCTGATGAGACCCGCTGCCGCCAGTCACACACCCGAGGAGAAAGAGTTGGGTAATTAGGGTTAGTTTATGTGAGAATTGTGTGATATTTGATGGCCATGCACTCCTCTTAATCGCATAAATACACCATTAATACTATCGGCCTGATCTTGGGCTTTTAAGGGAAACTGGGCCAGACTTTTGGGCTTTAAGGAAAAGTACGAACGGGTTAAGTGTGGGGGTTCTATTCCGGCCCAAGTGTGTAACTAGACGAAGTTCACAACATTTATTTACTCTATTACATACATACGAATACGCCATTACGACATAAGTAATCAAGCACATATAACACGTTTAACGGATTCATGTTTAGTTAACATGCACACATAAATATTTAGTGATGTACGAGTATAACCCACTAAGTCTCGTATGATCGCAATATACAAGCAATTGAACGTAAAGACACACGCCAAAGATTGTTGAGTTTAAGTAGTGCTAACCTTAAGTATTCGGGTTGTCACATCATCCCTAACTTGAAAGAAATTTCGTCCCTAAATTTGATAAGCGGTCAAAAGGGAAAAATGAAGTGATGAGTAAATCAGGATAGCTGTGGATTTTCCCCGGGTACCACATCATCCACAACTTGAAAGGGAATTTCGTCCCGAAATTCGTCAATGACATCTGAAGTTAAATCAACCGTTTGAACAATCGAGGATAATAAAGCTTCATCTGATCTATGCGTTCTCACGTGAACTCCGGTCCACGTCTTGAGTTCCAACGAACACTCACGATTGGAATTCGACTATGTTAACGAACCTTAACGTCCTGGTCCATGATTCCAGTAGATTCCTCAACAACTGCAACTTGTCATTTACCTCAGACTCTAATAAGGGTATCACAAGCGTTTCGTCGGTCAAACATTGCCTTAGATTCAAAACATAAATGGCATTGTGTACGTTACCCAATTCGTTGGGTAACTCGAGTTTGTAGGCCACGTGACCGATTCTTTCCAGAAATCTGAATGACCCAACGTAACATAAATTAAGCTTGCCACGCTTCCCAGCGTACCACACCCTCCCAGGGTGAGACTTTCAATATGATACGATCGCCTACAGCGAACTCCCAGTGTTTCCTAAGTTTATCAACTTTCTGACGGTCACGCGTTGCCGCCAACGATTTCCGATCCAAGCAATCTTCCCTAGAGTTTCGAGTACAAGTCCTGGATATGTGATTAGGTTGTCACCCACCTTAATCCAACAAGGAGATTAGTGTTGTTGTCCATGCAATGCCTCATACAGACTAAGTCCATCACCCACATGCTCGCAGCATGTCTTTGAGCATCAGGGCGGTTCATTTACTCTGACCGTTTGTCCTACGGTGATATGTAATGCTCGTGTCTAGACGTGGGCCAAGGGTGTTGTGTAATGCCTGTCATAAATCAGGTATAGATTAAAAATCAGAGATAACAGGAGTTGGCACCTCGTGCCTAGAAAGCCGCCTCTCTCAGAGGAATATCCACAAGCTTGTGAAGACTCGTCAGTTTCCTTGACTGTAAGAGAGTGAACTGGTTACATGAGACAATCGACGATCACCCAGATGATATTGTTTCCGTTCTGAGTTTTAGGTAGACCAGTGACAAAACCCGTGGCAGTCTATTCTCATTTCCAAGTGGGTGTTTCTGGTTGCTGACACAAACCAAAAGGTTACTGATATTCCACTTTGACTTTCGCACAAGTCAAACAGCGTTCACATACTCCGCTATATTGACCTTCATGCCCGGTTGCCAGTACCAGATTTATAGATCTTAACACCTCCTATCAGAATCCAGACGACTAGAATAACGAGGCTGGTGTGCTTTGCTCAGTATAAGTTCCGTACGGTTGCCGTATAGTGGCATCCACATTCGTTCCATGAAGTAGCGAATATCGTCCGCCTTGCCAAAAGTTGCTCCTCCATGCCCTGCATAAACCCAACTTGGGAATTCTCTTCCTTCAGTGCTTCGATTTGAACAGGGCAAATCTGATCGTGTAGCCTAGAGTCGATGGTGAGTTGCAAGCTCATACGTGTTTAGGTTCCATAGTCGTATTCGCTCGGGAGTTTCATCCAGCGATGCCATCACATAATTAGCTCTCTCAAAACAAAGGTACACGGGAGGCCCTTGTGATCGGTCTAAATGGTGCAATTGGTACCGTCCAAGTAATGCCTCCATCTCAATTCCAAGGACCATGGCTCCCACCGCAGGTTATGACTTCGTGCAATTCTTCCTGTAAATCCACTACGTAAACCATCGCTTTCTCGTGTTGCATCGGTGTGTAACTGGAACTCTGATTCGAACCATCATGGTACACCACTAGGTTACCCGTACCCTTGGGTAAAAACGATGCTCGGCGCATTGTAGAGTTTGGATTTAAAAAGGCTGAAATAGACGTCCTCCGGTTTTGTCTCCCACGAATGCACCGCACCCTGCCGTGCTAAAGAGATTAAAGCTGCGAAATCCTCGAAAATTCCTTGACGAATCTTCGATAGTATCTAGCGTGACTAAGAATTTACTGTATCCCCGAAGAACTCTCTGGTGCCGATCAAGTTCTAATAAAATGGACCTTAGTGAAATCTGCCTGTATTCCCAATTCGTTGACTACGTGACCAACAAGGTGTACCTCCCACATCCTGAAGTCACACTTAGGTAGACTTCTCATGGAGTTGCTCCTCCCCTAGGAGCTCTAGGACGGAATACAAGTGTCGTTCATGGTGTTCCTTTCTCCTGGTAGTGATTCTAAACATCACAGATAAATGCGGCCGACGAATCTGGCGAAACGAGGTTGACACATACTACTCATGTGATCCCTGAGGCTGCTGGTGTGTTGGATATCTTAAATAACTTAAACAAAAAATCGTAGTGACCATACTGGATCTGTAACGCCGTGTTAGGAATCATCCTCCCCATGGTCTTCCATCAAATGACAGTCCGGTCGTAAGTCAGTTTCCGGATAGAATCTTGATTATTGCAATGGGTCAAGCAGGTCGTCGATGCGAGACAGGGGATGACGGTCTATGATAGCCACCTTGTGGTAGTCTGTACATGTACGAAAGGACTCGTCCTTCATCTCCGCAACAGAGCGCGTTTCCCCAAAATAAGGAACTAGATCTATAAAACTCCCATCCTGTAGTTTCCTGAAGGAGATTGGACAGTTCTTGCAGCTTTCCAGGCGTCAGATGATAAGGAGTACGAGTAATCAGGGCTGCCCCTGGCGCGAGATCAAACTGATATTCTTCCTTATAATAGTGTAAGTAAACCTGAGAGTTCCTCGGGTAGCACACCGAGAGGAATCACGAACCATTGGCGGACCCTCGATCCTCTTTTCCTTAGCCTTAACATTAGTAACGGTTGCCAACATAGCGGAGTAATCCCTCCGTAGACACTTCTGAGCTTTCATTGCTGAAATGATGCTAACCTTTACGCCACTCTAATGCTTTAGAACAGATAACGACTCTCCACTAAGGAGAGGGATCCGCAAAATCTTCTCCTCACAAGGCATATATGCGCTACATCTGGATAATCAATCCATACTACTATTACATCGAAACTATCAAGGATAGAAGAAGGAAGGTCGAGGTCGAACACTTGTCCAACAAGGTCGAGTTTGCATCCCAACGAACCTATGAGGCTTCAATTGACTTGCCATGAGCTGATTACACAACAAGTTCGGTTTCAAGGAGTATCAGGGTTGAATAGAACGGAGACGAAGCGATTTGTTACCAAGAACGCGCAGGCCACCATGTTACTATATTCCTGGCGTCGTCCACGCCGATCCTAATTGCTCTTCCACGGGTATCATTCCAATTACTGTCATTGTTCCCTTGGTTGTTGACATTTTGACTTAACAACGGTCAATCCTTGTCAGAGTCACCTTCATTTTCCTACTGTAGACTACGATTACGAGCGTCTCGATGTCGCCGTGACTGTTGCCCCTAATGTCGCTGCTTGTAACGGGATCCTGTGACCTTTCACCAACAGGGTACATCCTTCACATTCCGTGTCACGTACTAAGGCACTACTCACTGTGCGGAAAGTTACACATTCCACTCTATAGTCAATTGTCATCTCTCATGTCCCGATGGATTCGTAAGAGTTGACCCCCATCAGTTGCTAACTAGGGTTAAGGATTCGATTGAAGTCAATTTGCTGGTGTTCGTTGCCGAGAACCAGGGCCGTTCTAATACTGAGGTCGGTGAGATACTACGCTCATCCTCTTGCCCCTCGTTCTTGCAAGTTGATCGAGTAATACATAGTATGTTGCTAGGGTGTTGCAGAAGTGATCGTACTTATGGAATCTAAGGCGTCAATACACTGAGTTCCAACCAATGAAGGGGAGTGAGAAGATCACGTTCAAGTAGGAGGCAATCATTGCTAGGACTCCTATAGATTTGTTACGTTTCTCACTGATTAATTAACAGAACAGAACCCCTTTTTCACTTGTTAGGCCTCCCTGGGACTCACATGCACCCCATATTATTATTATGTGTGCACCCACAATAATATTGTGATTTGCATGCTCATCTCAGTTCCTCCTAACTCGTGTCTAATGGTTCTTCAAACCCAGATATCAACGGAGGTTGTCAAAGTAATAAGATCACAAAAATCCAAGGACTATGGCATACTATCAACGCATCATAAAGTAAACAAGCATTCCATGCCGTCATGCTATGACGAGTGTGTGTTTGTATGTTACGTCATAAACAAATGTGTACTAGTCATGTAATATATGCAACAAGTGAGAAAGACGAACCTTGCAATCTGGAGCTGAGTGTCATGGTCGTATTCACGTATTCAGAATTGTTCGGTTATAGTCTGGTTTTACAAAAACGTTTTAAAACCAAGTTCATTATAACCAGTGGCTCTGATACCAAACTGTCACACCCCCAAAATACCACATGCGGAATCCCCAGCGAGGCGTGTGACGTACCAGGATCTAGCCACTAATCACATTGAACTCATAACAAGATTTCAAATAATAGCTTTCATTCATTAATATAAAGTGTTACAAAACATAATTTATAACTCGATGTGTTCAGCGGAAGCATAATATAAAGTTTAACCAAAATCCAAATGTATGAAATCAACTAGTCTCGTTTCAAGGTTCCATGTATCTCGACCCATGACCACTCCAGCATCCCAGACAGCAAGTTCCAAATCCAAGACATCTAACGACCTGCGAGCATGCACACACGTGTATCAGACAACGCTGGTGAGTTCATAGTTTTACGAAAACATTAGTTACCAAGGGTTTAGTTCCGTTCATTGATTACAATGTTGATAATACCTCGAATACAAGACAGCTCTAGATTTATTTTGCCCTTTCCCCAATGCTCCTATCAAAGAATTGGGCATGACTGAGTCATTAGTTCACACCCGTCCTCTCAGGTACGGGGTGAGGGTGCCAAACCTAGATAGCGCTACCAACTAATACTCTGTTACCTCTCAGGTAACAAACAACAAGGAGGGACTTTAATGGTGATAGGATGAGTGTATTATCCAACATTCCCGATTTTACCCAAGACGTATTCCTCTCAAGAATACCCAATTGATTTACCCAAAACCTATCCCTCTCAGGGATACCCAATGACCGTCCCAACCACCTGGACGCATGCTCAAGAGGAATGAACTCACCTTTGGTTTGCTCGGCAAGATTAGTTACTCACTAACAGTTGATCACACTCGTCCTATTATGGTTACCAGTAGGAATCAGTTTTATGTGCAAATGAACCATATAACTCATTTACAAGTTGTTCACATACTCCTTGTTCACGTATCACACAATTACCGTACATATAGCATGTAGTTCAGGTCATACAATCAATCTAGCATCACAAGAATACAAATATTAATCAAGTTAATAGTTCACTTATGTTTTGTACAATCCACGGCCACTCATCAGTCCATAATCCATTTACAACCCATTGTTACTTGTTAGTACTAACTTAGGTCTTCATGTTGTAACAGCCTACTAAGGCTTCGGCCCACACTAGCAACACTCATATTCACATATAAATTATGCACACCTATCCTATGTTTATCTAGAACGAGTTAAGTTATAAACATTACAACTTTTAAGTGTGGAAATATTAATTCCCTAACCCCGAACCCTGTTTTAATCTCTCCCCAATCGGACCCATTTTACCAGTCCAAACGCAGCCATCATGTGCTTACAAAGCCCAAACATGTAATCGGGCCAGTTGTGGTTTTCTCTCAGTTAAAGCCCAGCAATGGGGTGTGCGGCCCAGTGACTACGCAAGGCCCGTCACGTGTGCTACGTGATCCAGTGGGGTACCGGCCCGGAGTCACTCTTTGAATCCCAGCCCGCATAGTGTGCAGCTGTCCCAAAACATCTTGCAGCCCAATACCGATAACCCATTACCGATCCAATCAAACAGATTAATTAGCCGATTAGTGTCATTACCTCACATGACCCTAATTGTCGTCTAATTATTATGATAATTAACACGTAATCATCATCTCAATGAATCAAACAGTATGATTATCACAGCATAAATTTATTATATGATCATCAACTGGAGTCGGCATTCCTAAACCTAATATCCAGTTGAATCGAGTAGCACCACATGAATAAACTATGCAGCCTAGTTCACTAAATCAAAAATTGCGGCCCACTAGGCAATGTATAACAGAACTTTTCCATTTGATCTAAAAAGAGATACATGCATGTTATCATGTGCACACCATTAACATCACAACCATTTAAATGCATGTGCGGCCCACTTAACTCAAACTTTGAGGATTGAAATGATCAAATTTGGACTGTTGTGATTTATTTATGTTCGGGTACATGTTTAGCATACATATTGGGTTATCTTTCAAAGACATGTGCTGACATATGATGACAACTTATGTGCGGACAGTATGTATGCGGTCCTAGTTTATCAATCATCACATGTTAATATCATGAACTATTAAATCATCTTTCATCGTATAATCAGTAATTCTCTTATTCTCATGTTAAGAAACACCACTAAACAATCATACACATAGTCACACATAACGAATAACTTGACTCGGGCATTGATTACATACCGAAGACAGAAGGGATACGGATAAACGAAGGAAGCCCTGATGAGACCCGCTGCCGCCAGTCACACACCCGAAGAGAGTTGGGTAATTAGGGTTAGTTTATGTGAGAATTGTGTGATATTTGATGGCCATGCACTCCTCTTAATCGCATAAATACACCCCTAATACTACCGGCCTGATCTTGGGCTTTTAAGGGAAACTGGGCCAGACTTTTGGGCTTTAAGGAAAAGTACGAACGGGTTAAGTGTGGGGGTTCTATTCCGGCCCAAGTGTGTAACTAGACGAAGTTCACAACATTTATTTACTCTATTACATATGTACGAATACGCCATTGCGACATAAGTAATCAAGCACATATAACACGTTTAACGGTTTCATGTTTAGTTAACATGCACACATAAATATTTAGTGATGTACGAGTATAACCCACTAAGTCTCGTATGATCGCAATATACAAACAATTGAACGTAAAGACACACGCCAAAGATTGTGGAGTTTAAGTAGTGCTAACCTTAAGTATTCGGGTTGTCACACGCTCGCTCGTCGATTGCTCGGTTTCGCTCGAATTATTTTTATTAAATAATATATATATATATATATATATATATACACTAGATTAGGGACCTGTTAATACTCTAACAATCTGTACTATGTAAACTTTTATATATATATATATATATGGTTGAGTTCATTTCAGAACTCTAAATAACTACAGAACTTTCAGAACTCCTAAAAAACAGTCATTTTACATATAAGTTTTTGTATTTATGATCTTTTTATCATCTATTATATGTATTTCTTTGATTACATACATGTTAAAAGTAGTTTACATATGTTTAATTGCCAAAATTATATATATGTGTCATAACTAATTACATATATGTAAAAAAACTAGTTTACATATGTGTAATTATAAAATTACATATAAAAAATGATAAAATTACTCTTAACTTGTATGTAATCGTAAAAATACACATAATAAATGATAAAATTATCCTAAACATAAAAATATATAAATAAAAAGATTTTTTATTAGGAGTTCTGCGAGTTCTGTAAATATTTATGGTTCTGAAATGATCCTGGCCCTATATATATATATATATATATGGTTGGGCTCTATAAGAAACCCCATCTTTTTTAAAAAACTTTGGAAACTCTATGTGGTCCATTGATCTTGTTTCATCTTAATAGATTAAGGGTCATGATTTGTTTAGACAACTTTTAGCATTTAAAACATTAAAATACTCCATGCTGGTACAATTATAAGGGCATTTTGGGTAGTGAAGAATCACCTTTTGAATTGGAAAGTACTATCAGTGCAATCAAATCACCATAACACTCCTCATCTTTCTCTTACCTCTTTCTCTTTCTCATTTCCTCTCCCCCAATCTTGAAGACAAACAAACATGAGAAACAACCACCACCAGCAACCACCTTCTCCAGGAGAAACAAACAACCAGCACCAGCAACCACCTCCTCCGGCGAAACTCACCGGACTTCTTCTCCGGCCCTCTCTCTCCTCAATAAACAACCACCACCAGCAACCACCTTCTCCAGCGAAACTCACCGGACTTCTTCTCCGGTCCTCTCTCTCCTCTCGGTCTAATTCCTCTTGGTAATTTACTATTTTCCAATTTGGTTCAATATGCTTTCAGTTATATTCATTTTCAATAGAAAACTTGGACCAAGATACTGTCGAAGAATAGAAGAATCAAGATCCTGTCAATAATAAGTTGGTTTTGATTTTTAATTGTCATTTACTTTGATTTTCGTTCTTCACAATTGGTTTTATTTTTTCCAGAATTAAGAATGTTGCCAAAAGATTAATTATTTTTCAATATCATTGATTATTGTTTCAAAAAAAAAAAGAATGACGTTTATAGGTAATAAATTTCAATACTATTGATTTTAGTTTGGTTTTCATTCTTCTGGTGTTTATAAATTTTGATTTTGATTCATGGGTTACTTGTTTTGGTTTCAAACTCGTTTGATTTTGATCCATGGATTAGTTATTTTTTGTGTTAAAAAAATTTGTTTGGTGGTTTGGGGATTTTGATCTGAACAGTAACTGTTTTTTTGTTGGTTTGGTTGCCTTGTTTGGTGCTTTTTGATCTGAATAGTAACTGTTTTTTGTTGGTTAGGTTGCTTTGTTTTGGGCTTTTGATCTGAATAGTAACTGTTTTTGTGCGTTATAGTACAGAAACAAACCCATAACATGTGTTAATCCCCTCTTAGAATGATATATAACGTGTGTTGATTTACAGAAACAGACCAATAAAGATATTCAATCGACAAGCTGGATGGATGTAGGCGACGTTAATGCGGGGATATGTGTTAAAAAAAGATATTCAATAGGTCACATTTTTTTGGGAAGGAACTCTTCGTTCATTTATAACATGTGTTAGTGGTTCATGCTGTAACAGAACACCATGATGTAACCTGACATCTGTTCATGTATAACTTGTGTTAAGCCACTGTTAGAATGATATATAACGTGTGTTAACCTTGGTTACTAGTAATATGTAATGTGAGACTCTTATTATTTTATCTAGGACGTGTTGTTAAAAATGTTCTGGCCTCCCGAACTTCTGCCTTGAAGTCGACCTCAGCATAGTTGGGTTGCTTTTGGGCTCAATGCATCCATTTTGTGTGTAACTTGCTTGTAGGCATTGTAGCTTTTTACAAGTTTACCAGTACATTAATCTCTAACACATGTTATGTGTAAAAGAAACTTTTTTCTTTCGGCATACATGCATCCATTCTATGAGTATTGGTGTTAATAGGGATTCAACAACACGTACCAGTAACACATGAACCACCTAAGATTTTATACACACGTACCAGTAACACATGAACCACCAAATATCCCCTGGAAGTCATTGTCCATCGAAGGAAAAATTACAGCGTTTCATTTTATTTATTCCCAAGTTACCTATACATGTGTTACCATACATGGTCCGCTATTCATATTTCACGTTACCTGCCATCCTCCTGCTGTCTGTACATGTTAACACACGTTATACACATAAACCACTAACACAAGAGTCACCAACTATCCCCTGGTACTACTGGGGAAAGTCATTTTTCCATTGAAGGAATAAATACGGCGTTTCATTTTATTTATTCCCAAGCTACCTATAAATGTGTTACAATACGTGATCCGCTAATCATATTGCACATTTACATGCCATCCTCCTGTTGGCTGCACATGTTAACACACGTTATATTTCGTGTATATCGGGAACTTAACACATGTTAATGAAAACACGTATGTTACACACGTTATATTTTTGTTTGTGTGTACCATGTGCCATTCTCAAATGTTGCTGCTTTTGCACTCGTACTCAATCATCCCCTATGTAATTTCGTCATTGTTGTACACTCAGCAAAATAAAAAACAAATGCAGGAATCTCTGTTTGGAAAACTACAAACAAAAGTTTTGTGTGTTTGTACCATGTTGGCGCCATGGTTCAGGATGTTTGCTTTTGAACTACTGGTTTATTTAAATGTTATAAATATACCAATTAATGGTTGATGTTTGGCTTCATAGAATTTCACAATGATTTCGAATGTCAATCTAGTCAAATGAAATAAAATACATGGTCTACATTTATCCACATGGTCAAAGAAGTAATCATGTTCTTTTTGTCCTTTGTACATACTTTTTAAATTAACAAAGGTTAACACACGTTATATATCATTCTATCAGGGGCTTAACACATGTTATACATGAACACATGTCAGGTTACATCATGGAGTTCTGTTACAGCATGAACCACTAACACATGTTATAAATGAACGAAGAGTTCCTTCCCAAAAAATGTGACCTATTGAATATCTTTTTTTTAACACATGTCCCCGCATTAGCGTCGCCTGCATCCATCCAGCTTGTCGATTGAATATCTTTATTGGTCTGTTTCTGTAAATCAACACACGTTATATATCATTCTAACAGGGGATTAACACATGTTATGGGTCTGTTTCTGTACTATAACGCACAAAAACAGTTACTATTCAGATCAAAAGCCCAAAACAAAGCAACCTAACCAACAAAAAACAGTTACTATTTAGATCAAAAAGCACCAAACAAGGCAACCAAACCAACAAAAAAACAGTTACTGTTCAGATCAAAATCCCCAAACCAACAAACACATTTTTTTAACACAAAAATAACTAATCCATGGATCAAAATCAAACGAGTTTGAAACCAAAACAAGTAATCCATGAATCAAAATCAAAATTTATAAACACCAGAAGAATGAAAACCAAACTAAAATCAATAGTATTGAAATTTATTACCTATAAACGTCATTCTTTTTTTTGAAACAATAATCAATGGTATTGAAAAATAATTAATCTTTTGGCAACATTCTTAATTCTGGAAAAAATAAAACCAATTGTGAAGAACGAAAATCAAAGTAAATGACAATTAAAAATCAAAACCAACTTATTATTGACAGGATCTTGATTATTCGATTCTTCGACAGTATCTTGGTTCTTCGATTTCTTTTAAGAAATTAACATGTAAAGTTGAATTAGGGGTGTAAAAAAGAAAAAAAAACTCGAACCCATCAAAAAAAAGGATGAAAAACCTTGATAATTCTTGTCCTCGTCAGTAGGGAACTCGTTGTGAATGACGTTCCCGTCAGTGGGGATCTTGAAATGGAGGTCTTGAAATGGTGGATCTTGAAACCGAAATGAAGTTCATGGAAATGGATTTTGGGTAGAACTTGAAACAGATATGAAGTTAATGGAAAATGGAGGTTTTGAAAGGGTGGATCTTGAAACACAGAGATGAAGTTAATGAAAAAATGGAGGTTTTAAATGGTGGATCTTGGGTTTTGAAAGTAGATTTGGATGTGATGGGTATTAATTATTGTCAAATCAAATAGGGGAAGATATCTAAAATAGAGGTGAAAATACCATAATGCCCTCAAGGACAAAAAGAATATGATATTTACTATGGACACGTGGCAAAATCTAGACCATGCATTGGGTTTGCAAAGTTTTCTAAAATTCAAGGGTTTTTTATAGAGCATTACCATATATATATATATACACACACACTAGATTAAGAATTCTGGAAGTTTTACAATCATTTAAAGTTCCGAAATGAACTCAACTTTTTATTAAAGTTATGAAATGAACTCAACCCTTTATTATAAAAGATTACATATTACAGATTGTTAGAGTATTAACATAAACTATTTTGTTATAGGTTATTATTTTTGTATTTTATTACATTAAAAGTTTAAAATGTTAGTAGAAGCCTGGAATTATTTTTGCTTAATTTATTATAATTTAATTTTAGTAATCCCTTTTATAAAGCAAAAACATGATAAATATATAATTGAAAAACAAAATGCTAAAAGATAAAATTAATGGATTAATATAATATATTTTTAAGATAAAATTAATGGATTAAAATAATATATTTTTTATTTGAATCTTATTAATTGACAAATATTATCTTTATCTATTTATTTAAGGTAAAGGATAAGAAGATAAAATTCAAGGATTAAATTTTTTTTTGAATCTTATTAACAAATATTATCTATATCTATTTTATTTAGGCGGAAAAATATAAATAAGATCACTCCATAGAGCGTCATGTGTCCCATATATGATTTACTTTATTATACGTATAGATATTATAGATTTTAAAGATATATATATATATATATATATATATATATATATATATATATAGTTAGAAACGAGATCAGGAGAAAACAGCAAAAAGTGTGAGAACGGTGAGAACGCATCCTGGCCGAACACGTGGCGTGGGGCATGATCAGGGTCCGAGGGTTTTTTGTCTTTTTAGTATTCTTCTCCTTTCACGATTTTCGCGTTTGACATGCTTCTTTATTTTTTGCGTGTAAGATAAATTTGGCGTTATGTAGATTTATTAATTATTTGGCGTTTTATTGTTTTTTCTCAGATTTCTTCTCGTTGAATTAATTCTTTTTGTGTCACATATTTAATCTTTTGGCGTTATGGCTTTTTCCATGTCATTTTTGTCGTTTTGTATCTTTTTGTTAATAATTCATTACCATAGATTACTATTTTATAAAACTACAATAACACGAAAATCAAAATAAACTAATAGTATTTCGTAGGTGGGATTACATCAGAGATGTACTTATCGCGTATAACGCCATTAGCTCGTCTCTTCTTTGCTGCAGCCTATTCTTGAATATCACTACATCCTTGGATTTTGGATCGTTTGAAGGTGTTAAATCACAGAGTTGTTCAATGATAGATAACAACGCTGTCTTCAACATTTCTTCCACTAGTCTTGAATATTGCACCCCGTTTTTATAAGTCACTTCAAGTGTTCCTTCTTCCTCATGCAATACCCAACTGCTAAGTTTTGGTATATGAGTATCTTCAATATCATCATCATCTTCATCATCTTCTGCTGGAAACTTTCTCTCCATTCTTTTTATTACAATTCTTGTTCTTTCACAATGGTTGTCTCTTGGAACCCCAAGGGCCAGGATATCCTTCTGAACATTTTCATTCATTCCCATCATGGCTTTTATTGTTCTTACCTTTACCCTTCTCCTATCAGAGAACTTTATGATGAATCGTTTTTCTTTCCTTTCAAACCTCCATGCAATAACCTTAGGCATTTTTTAAATTTTTTGGCGTTTTGGAGAATATGTGGCGTTTTAGTCTTTTTGGCGTGTTTGAGCTTGGGTTCTGATGGTCTTCTTTTATATTGACTTTTTTTTCTCACGTATGTTAGGTAATTATGGCGTTTTGAAAAAGATAAATAAATTTAATATAATAAATGTTAGTAATTATGTTTTTCGTCGTATCATTTTACTGTTTTTTGCAGTTTACCGTGTTTTGTTTTCAGACTCAACTGTTTTAATGGTGTAACACGTCAAATCTTTTGATGGCTGTAATTATGGCGTTTTGTTTTTCAATGGCGGTTATATAACTATTGGACTTCTTTTGTTTTATATTCTTTGCATATTGTTTCATGTTTTTTTTATAATATTAGTTGTTCAAATTAATTTTATTATAGTTTGGTAGTTTTTTGGGGGCTTTTTTATGGCATTATGGCGTTTTACACGTATTTGCTAATTTTGGCGTTTTATTATATTTTTCATTATAGCATTAATATTGTTTTGTTGTTTATTAACTGACATTACAAAAAAAACAATAGATAAAGAAAATAAAAAAAAAACAAAGTAGAAGCAATTTATGATTTTAAATCTTTAGTGTCATCAGTCTCTTTTTTCTTACAAGAAATGTGACAAATAACTGGCGTTTTGGATTTGGCGTTGATTATTTTCTTTGTTCATCTGTTGAAGTGTCTTTATGGATGTTGGAGACATAGAGCGACCCCCTGTGGGTGGATGCTATCTGCCTGTGGTCTTCATTATATTCATTGAGGCCAAAGTAGCATTTACACTGGTATAGGTCTCTTCTTATCATCCAAACCTTCTTCAGGAACAAAGATGACAGTATGACATATGGGTGTCATCAGTCCCTCTTTTTTCAATTTTGTCCATCTCATGCAGGAAAATCTTTCTACACTCACGTAACAAATCATTAAATGAAGCTTCATGTAGAACATTACTGAGGATCAAAGAAAAGATGTTTGTTGTCGTTGTATTTTTTGGCGTTTTACATTGAGTTGTAAATTTTTTTAGCAACCACAGTGTGTTTTCTTGTGTTTTTTTTTGTGTGATAAACGGAAGGTGGTGAGGCGTTTCTATTTATAGAATTTTTTTGGCGCATAGTTTAGGCGGGATGTTATTTTTATAACAAAAAATGTAATTAACATTTATCCGGATGTAAACTTTGGCGTTATATGTAATGGCGTTTTTATAGCCAGAGAGCTTAAATAAAAACACAGAAAAAAGTACGCAGTGATAAAATTGACGTTTTGAATTTATTTGGCGTTTTATTTTTCACCGGCGTTTTATGTGAGGAATGGTTTTTTAGTTTTTTACCCTTAATGACGCGCGTCCACGTAATAAAATTGGTGTTATTTACTAAAATGCCACCGCGCCAATCTAGTCCATAGATTGTTTTGAACGGACGATCAATAAGCGTTCTCATACTTTCTACCGTTTTCTCTAAATCCTGACCCTATATAGTTATATAGATAAGTAGCCCAAAAAATTAAAAGCTCAAGAAACATACTAACCCAACTCAATACTAAAACCTAACACTAATTCCTAAAACAATCACATAATCTCGCTGCCGCAATCACATATTCACATACCTAGGCACATCGCTGCTGCTCAACTGAAAAATGGAGTCTCGCTGCTGTAATTGAAGAATCGGGTTCATTATAGATCTGAGCTACTCATGTTATGCCTAAATTGTTTAAGCTGAGTATAATACATTATGGATCTAAGCTGAGTATAATACATCAAACATTTTTAGAATCATGATTTTAGATACGTATTGCTCTTGTTAGTAAAGTGTTGGACATGTTTTAATTAAGTTAGGATTTGTTTTTGTTGAATGCATCGTTGTAATATTCTTGATTTTAGTTTTTTTTTTTTTTTTACTACACATGTTTTAATTTCGGTGTTGAGAAAAACTGAGCGAAGACGATCCGCTCGATTCAAATTTAATCCGAGTACGAGCATCACTTTTGTGCTCGGTTTTGTAAATTCGATCCGATCGGATCGGTTGTAATTCAATCCGAGCACGAGCAGACCCTCGATCGGATTGGACCGGCTTATGAACACCCCTAACGCCATCTAATTCAACTGTTAAATCCTAGTCACATGCCCCTCACATGAGGGGCATTTTAGTCTTTTCCTACACCAGATTTTTTTAACTTCCTTTTTTTATTGACCAGCTATTATCGAGTTCCATGGATCCTCTTTCTGGCGATATACACCATTGTGCATTCAAAAGTGGAGAAAGGCCCGCCCCAAACAGCAAAACTGTCGCCAACACGTGGAGCATTCATGTGCATCGCTTACCCCTAAATATTTTATTATCACTTTCTACCACTTTCTACTAAATTATTATCCACTTGTAGTCAACATACCTGCCTGTTCATTATTTTTTTTTTTAACGGCAACAACTCTCTATATATATATAAATATATAGGGCTAGCAAGAAACTAGAGAAAATACAAACAAAGCGAAAGAAAAACCGAAAAAAGCGAAAAGAAAACGAAACCAAAGGACTTATAGAATGTCCATTACATCGAAGTTAATCCATTTCTCCCATAATGGCTCTTATTTTTAGCTCTATTACTAACCCATAAGAAAGCATCTTCCTTCACAAGATCGACCGTCTTTCGAACCGGAAAGAAGGTGTCTTTGAAAGCTTTCAAATTACGGTCGTGCCATAACCTCCAAATTGTTGTTGTTGCTACGGTGTTGCCCGTTCATTGCTTACCTCTAAATATTTTATTATCACTGGCCAGCTGGCTATGCTCTACTTCATTTTATTTTTATTTTTTTAACAGCTATGCTCTACTTAATTAAAGCGTTGATCATTCACAATTTATGTTGGTATCATTATTCACACACCCTTATTATCTTATTTTTTCACATCCTTAAATGTATACGGACCGTATAACCTTATACAGCCCGTATAGAATACCGTTGCACAAAAACAAATGTAGTGAAATGTTTTTTTATATGTATACGGGTCGTATAACATTATACGATTTGTATACAATTATATACGAGCAATATAATGTTATGCGACCGAATGTGTTTATTTTGGTTTATACGACCCGTATATAAGTTTTTTTTTGTGTAAAACCGAACAACCGTTTAATAAGTTTTAGAAATTCTATAGATAGCGTTTTCAGTATCCGGAGTTTGTTGGGTGGCGACGATGGTGAGTTGTTTTGTTGGGTTTTTGCAGCTAAGGTTCAGAATGCTTGAAGTTTTATTATAAACTTTTTGATGAAAGTTATCATCATTTGGGTCAAGTGAAGCAATGAATGGAGGAATATATTTTACTTATTTTATGTTTAATATATAAAACATATTATATAAGTTTTTAGATGGTGTTTGTAAGGTTTAATTAATTAAAATTGAAAGTGCAGTGTCCGGACCGCATCAACTAATTACGCATCAAAAGTTCCCTCTTTTTGATGATGCGGTGCACAATCAGCATCATTTAATAATGTGACCGCACCTGAATTTAGATCTCATATGCAACAAGGATTAGACACGTGGCCACTACAACTTTCAACAAACATTAGCTTTTTTTTTTCAAATATATATATTTCTAAATTCTGTAAAATTTCAGAAAAAAAAAATCCATTAAATTTCCCAATTAATAACTTCAATACACAAATAATGTCTTAAAATAAAAATAACAAACAAAAAAATTATAACTAATATTTTACAAGATTCCTCAAAGTACATGTTTTTCGAAAATGAACCGAACCGACCTCTTCAAACCTTGCAACCCTATCCGACCTCTTCAAGCCTTGCAACCCAAACCGACCTCTTCAAGCCTTGCAACCTGATCCGTAGAAAACCGCCTAACAAAACATAACGTGATATTACCAAAATGAAGCTTTAAAAACATAAAACCAATAGTGCTAATACACTTTGGGATAATATCTACACGGTTTCAGCTAGCTGCATAAATTATCAAACTCGAGAGCAACCCCTTTCGGGTCATCCTGCAAAACAAAAAGAATATTTAAGGAGACCAAAACAACTATTTGTAAATTAAAACGGAAGTAAATAATGATACCTGAAACAAAATGCTACAACATCAACGTCAATCTTTTAGCTATTAAGATGAAGTAAAGAACAAAGAAGCATACTGAGATGAAAAAAAAAACAAACAGCCAGTTAATGTAACTGAACCTCTCAAACTAGATAAACTTTAAATAAACAGTCAACGTAATTGAATTAAACATTTTTTATTCAAGTGTATGGCTTTAGGCATAAAAGATTAAACAAAAGATAAACAAGTATTAATACTAAATAATTCACAGATTCACTGTTTTTCATATGCCAACCATTCTTGAGAAGCTTGTGTCACCGCACCACCGCCTCGCCTGCTCGCTTGTCGTCTGATTAAACCGAGCAAAGAAGAGAAGAGGTTTGGATTGGTATTCCTGCAAATCTGAAGTTCCCGATAGTTAGAAGTCTATGCCAGCCACCCTCATCGTTTGAGTTTAAAAGTGTGTTGAAGTGTTTATAGCCTGCTCTGTTTAAACTTTTTCTATTTTAAATAAACAACTGTGTTGAAGTGTTTCTTGAGTTCAATGTCAAATTAAGCTACATACAAAAATCTTTAAAAGTGAAAACCTAGGTTAATTGCAGCCTTGCAGGTTTATCTACATACGAAATTCTTCAAGTAATATAACAACAATAATAATGGTACGGAATTATATATATATATTAAACCCATAAAGTCTAACTACCTTTCAAATGAATCTCTACCATTGGATCTTGCTGAAATCAAATCTGACCATTTAAACTCACATTTTTAACTGCTATTGTGGCAGTTCTATGCAGTTTTACGGTTCCTCCACCTCTTCCCCACGTCCCTGATAACTTCCCCTTGATTCTAGGGTTTCGTCAGTTTCTTTTCACCCATATAACTCACCCTGTCTTCCAAATTTAGTTACTGACTTTCCTCTCTCTCGCTCATGCTTTGCTGCTGTTGTTCAAAGGACCTCTATTCAATCGACAATTGGCCTCAACTCATTCGGCGGTATGCTCGATGCTCTCTCCATCGCTGGCGATCTTGGGTTTTCGGTTGCTCATCCTCCCTCTCAGGTTAATTTTTATATTTTTCATTGTATACTAATGTGTTGTGATTATTGTTCAGTTTGAGGATTTTAGGGTTTAGGAATTTGCAAGACAGGCGCCTGATCTACAACAGTCTTACCGGATCGGTTCCTGAATACATATATCACTTTTCTCATCGTCAATCTTCCACAATTACATAAAGATTTGTAAGGTTTGTTTGAACTTTGAACTTTTATATCATACAATGATACAATTTTCTTTCTTATGCAGGCACGTATCATACAATAATCTCAGTGGTCCTATGCCAAAACTATCGGCCAGAACGTTTAGGTGAGTTCTTCATCTCGAGTGGTGTTTAAATTTGTGTTTTGAAATTAGAATTAATTGATTATTGCAATTTGAAGGTGCAACAATCAAGTTTTAATATTTGGATAAAAAGATTGTTAATTTTTATCTAATGTTAATGTTGTTTCGGTTTCAGAATCATTGGCAACCCTTTACTTTGCGAGCAGAATTCTGTGAATAATTGTTCAAATATTTATCCTGAACCTCTCTCTTTTCCACTAGATGATTTTACAGGTGATACTATGTTCGTCTTTTTCAGTTCATGCTACTATTATTGCATGTAAGGATTATTAGTTATAAACTAACAATTTATTTATTAGACCAATCCTCATCAAATGGAAAAAGACATCATTTGACTGTTTCTCTCGGTTCAAGCTTCAGTGCTTTGTTCCTAATAATCATAGTCATCATATGGTGGCGGTATAGGAAAAACCAACAAATATTCTTTGATGTTAAAGGTTAGTCATTAGTGTGTTATATGCATTTTAGTAATGTTTTATTGTTATTATTAAATAAGTGTTAAATGTATTATATATGCAGAGCAATATGATCCGGAGGAATGTTTGGGCCACTTGAAGAGGTATACTTTCAAGGAACTTCGGGCTGCAACCGACCATTTTAATGCAAAAAATATTCTCGGGAAGGGTGGATATGGAATTGTTTACAAAGGGACGTTGAATGACGGCACGACGGTAGCTGTAAAAAGATTAAAAGACAGTAACAATTTCGGGGGTGAAATCCAATTTCAAACAGAAGTTGAAACCATTAGTTTGGTTGTTCATCGTAACCTTTTACGCCTTTGGGGATTCTGCTCTACTGAAAATGAGCGGCTTCTTGTCTATCCGTTTATGCCAAATGGCAGTGTGGCATCAAGATTGAAAGGTTTGACTTTGACTTTTCATGTCAAATGGACTATTATCTAATTTAAAAAAAAAAGAACTTAGATTCACATATTTGGATATCTTTTTAGCAGATACTATCCAGGGAAAGCCCGTTTTGGACTGGTCGAGGAGAAAAAACACAACTTTAGGGACAGCAAGGGGTTTACTATATCTACACGAACAATGTGACCCCAAAATAATTCATCGTGATGTTAAAGCGGCTAATATTCTTTTGGATGAAGATTTCGAGGCTGTTGTTGGTGATTTCGGGCTGGCAAAATTATTAGACCACCGTGATTCTCATCTCACCACCGCTGTTCGTGGGACCGTGGGCCACATTGCCCTGGAGTATATGCTAATTAAGTACTTATCCCGCTTTTCCAAAGTTTTCGTCATACCTATTTAGTTTTATCTATGTTGTTGTTTGTGATTTTATTATATACATATAGGCAAGAGACATGAATTATGTTCATCATTACAATCCGCCCCTTTTCAACCAATAACGTTTGTATAGGATTGAATGGTATTCCATTATATGATAGGAAAGCAAATTAATGTCTAACGACAAATCTAATACAAACCTTTGTTGTTATATTTGCAGGATGTGGTATCAAATATTGTAGAGAACACCAACAATTAGAGTCACTTTCATGGGTTTTGATATTACTACTGTATTGTGCTCATTATAAAAATGCCCAAAACACTTATGAGGTTAGTTACAACCACCATGAACATGTTTTAATCACATACATTTTATAAAATTTAAAGGATGTTTTTACTGGCAAAACAGGCATGGTTTAGAGAACTTCCTACACTGTTCTTGACTCTTTGACCTCATAGAAAGTCATGAATTGCTATACATAAGATAAGTGTACTGAGCTTGCTAAATCCCTACCTCCAACTAAAGCTGCACTTCTAGATTGGGCCATAAATTATATGGCGGGTGTTGTTAATTATGATCAAATAAACAAGATGAATGCCTAGAATATTGTTATGGTGTTTCCTCCCAATATGACCAGGTCTGCTATATTCATTTCCTTTCTGCTTTCACAATTTGACATTCAAAGAACTAAATTTCCAATTTAAGGTTATTTATATTTTTGTTGGTTGTGTGGTGCAGATGGCTGATCCTTTGACTGCACTGATTCGCGCAGTTCAAATCATGAACTTTCTGAATACACTCGTAATAAAAATTCTCCATGAAAGATAAGAATGATCTCTCTGTTTTAAGCCAATAATTTCATGTGAAGATTACT
The DNA here is from genome assembly GCA_030545235.1 of Helianthus tuberosus. Taxonomy (NCBI): domain Eukaryota; kingdom Viridiplantae; phylum Streptophyta; class Magnoliopsida; order Asterales; family Asteraceae; genus Helianthus; species Helianthus tuberosus. Next base: position 8,261,354 of record CM060352.1, on the reverse strand, counting down.
CTTCCCCCAACAAGAAACTCGGGCATCGTAGTCCTTTAGGGAGCGCGACTTTGAAAAATCTAGGAAGCGTAAGGAGGAATGATTCTGGTTTTTTCGAGAAAGAGCAGGTTTGTAGTGGAATATGAGTACATGTCGAGCAACTCATCTATCTCAAGTAGAAATGAATTATTAGAGAGCGTTTGTCGGTCAAAACAAGAAAAGCACGAGCAGCATTAAGAGTTAGTAAATATAGATGATGTTCACCCTGCTCACTACTCCATAAACCATTTCATTTTTTTTTAAGTTTTGGTTTGCCTGAAGGAAGCTCTGTTACTGCTAAAGAAATGTGGGGTAAAATGGCACAGGTAACTTTTTCATGTTAAAAAAGTTTAACACTCAATTTTGTTCGACTTTTGGCGTGAAGATGCATAATTGAGGTCAACGGTGCACCCGAGACTTTGTATGCTAATGGAACCTTCCAGCTGCAAGTTGATTTTCCTGAGCATCACCCTATGGAAGCCCCACAGGTACCAATCATGGTCATTTGACACACTATCCACACACCAGTGACATATTACACGACCTGTATAACAACATAATAACATTTCATATGAGTCGTTTTACAAGTTTTTTAAGTCTTTGAGGTAGGCTGCAACAGTTATGCATCCTGTATAACCTTATGCAACCCATATATGTTTAAAAAAAGAATGAATGTTTCAGCTATTAACTTTGGAATTAATATTTTCATTGGTTTCGTACATGGTTTAAAAAGGTTTTCCGAGGCCCGCCTCGGCTGAGGCTATGAAAAAACGCCTCAAAGGCTTAGCCTCATAGGGTTCAACTGAAACCTAAGCCTCAGTCATCCGAGGCTTTTCGAGGCGCGAGGCGGTGAGGTTTAAGCCTCACTAGACCTTGTGAAAACTGAAAAAATTTAGGTTTTGTAGACTTTATGTTAGACCCATTTAGTGTTTATTGGGCTTAATTGGTGGGCCAACCTAATAGTTCACTTAAAAACATCTTTTAGGTTAAAAAACCTAATCGGATGATGAGTGGATAGCCAACCCGAGTGAGGATGAAGATGGCATTGGTGGAGTTGGCGGGTCAAATGAGGAAGAAGGTGAGAGTTCATCATCTAGGAGGAAAAGGAAAAGAGTTATTAATTTGGTTGATGAAGATGACGATCCAAATACGCCAGATGAAAACTTTGAGGATGATGATGCGAAGGAAAACGAGTTTTGCGATATTTAGATGTCATAACATTACTAATTTAAGTTGTTCGAACTATTTTATACTATTTTATGATGTTTGTTTTATGTTAAACCATGTTTGTTGAACTATTTTCTATTTATGATGTTTGTTTTGAGTTACTTTGTGATTTTTATTATATATATATTAATATTTTTAATAATGTTTCGAGGCTTACGCCTCAACTTGCCTCAAGGCTTACGCCTCGTGAGGCTAACGGAAAACGCCTCGATACCCATTTCCGCCTTTTTAAACCTTGGTTTCGTATAAAGGATTTAAATACTTAAAACATAACTTTTTCAAGCTGTACGAAGGAGGATACTTAATGAAGGATTCAACATTGATGGAAGGCGTCATGATGAGGTCATGCCTTTGTATTGTGAAGCTGGTAATTTGCCTGGAATCCATGGATCGGCTCTCTTTTCACATGGAGATACTCAGGTTATTTTTATACAACAAATAACATATTATGATCCTTGTATATTGTATAGTTTATGATTTTATTAAGGTTTTATCTATTGTTACTCTTGGGGCATCGGGAAATGCTCAGCGCTTGGTTTCTATTGTGGGTTGTACAACCAAACGATTTAGGCTTCATTATAGTTTTCCACCTTACTGTATTACTGAAGTTGGGAAACAAACAATTATAAAAATTCAAAGAAATATAATGTATATATTTTTTATATGGTGGTGCAAGTAATGGTGACTTTTAGTTTATGGACTTGGAGATGGTATCTTAATAGAAGCACCAGATCAAGATTTTAGATTCTGCTACGACACTCTTTGTGTGTAGTGAAGATTACTATCCTCTTTGGTGTTCTCCCTTTTGATGTCATAACATGTGATGTATCTTGAATGCAGAATTATGTGTTTCTGTATGCACAAATGCAATACAATGAACCATGTACAGTTTACTATAAGTACATATCAACTTTGGATGCTTAAATTTTCCCTTATGTATATTTTAACAATCTTATTCAGTTTCTTTGGGTGGTTCGTTTTCCTTCTATAAATTAAAGAATAGTGCTTTTGTTTGTAATGTTGTTTATATTTGTGTCCACTTAATATATGTTATCTTTGTGTTCATAGGTTTATTCATGTTGTTACGAGAGAGAGAGAGAGGGGGGGGAGGGTGGGAGGGAGGGAGAGAGAGAGAGAGAGAGAGAGAGAGACCCTTGCCGATGCCACACCCCACAACCTAATACATCAACGTAACCCATCCAACGGACGGGTATTAAACTAGTTGTAATAGAACCTAATCAATATAGCTGCCATAAAACCTATATATAACTATTCTTTAGTTGTAACAAAGCAAAAAAAACTCATAAAACACCAAAAACAATCAACAATAACAAATTTAAAGATCAAATAGAACCATATCTTACAAGATTCGCCATCTCTTCAAGCACAGAAGTAACTTGTTCACCACCAATATCATTTTGACTGGTAAGGTCGGCTGCGTTCGCGTAAAATCTGAAGCGCATTCAATGTTGATTAGTTATGAATGAAACATACAATTTAAAAATGTGAAATTATTCAGTTCCAGTTCAACCAAAATACAAAAAGGTAAATATAGTCGATGAAAACCAAATCCCACTATTTGAATTAGAAATTTCAACATCAGTAAATGTAATCATACTTCAATACTAAACTAATTAAATAACTAAACATAAATTATGCACATACAGGTAGGTTAAGCTTTCAATCTTAATTGCAATGCTTTTTCATCCTAACCAACTACTGTGTAAACGAATAAAAAATGATGTACAAGTGCAATTCAACTATAAAAGCACAATCCAACATATACAGGACTACTTGCAAATATAATATCCAATATGCACACCAAATAGCTTCTCATAAACATATAAATAAATGAACTTTAAACAAACTAAAGGTAGAACAACTGCAAAACATCACCTATTTATGTCTCGGTTCAAGCTCAAGTGAAAAGGTAGAACAACAAGCTCCTCCTATTACACTCCGATTAGGGTTTGTAGCCGCAGGTTAGGTGATTGGGGTTTTCACCGGTCAGGTAATTAGGGTTTTCGTAGGTGAGGAAATGGTTGCCGCCGGTTAGTAATTAGGGTTTTCGTGTAGGGTAGAGGTTGCCGCCGGTTGGTTAGGGTTCCAGTGGAGAGGAGAAATAGGTGTGTATTGAGTGATGAAGAACAGAGTAAAAGTGGCGGTGAGGAAGAGATCGATTTGTTTGGGCTGAAGATTTTTGGTGGGAAGAAGGCTCATCTTTGAGGGAAGAAGCTCAATTTTGGGGGAGAGATCGAAATGCATTTTATTGTGTGAAATATATCATATTATTATATTGTTAAATAAAATCTAAAGGTGCGATTACATATTAAATGGTGCTGGTTCTTTTTCCATTTGGTGGTGATTTGTGAATGAGGATATGATGATGCGGTGGTATCCTTGAGCCGCACCATCAAAAAATATCCAACGCACCAACAATTGACTTGTGTACTAGTCATTGCCTTGTGTAACTTTGATTGACATCTATCATTAACATCTATCATTACCTTTTCACCCAGGCGGCACCATCAGTAGTCTACTAGTCACCTTAACTCAATCATTGACATCTATCATTACCTTTTCATCATCCCTTCCTCGCCATTATCTTAAAAAAAACACTAATGGAGGATCTCCGTCGTTCCATAGCCACCATTTCCATAGCACAAACATTAAAACCTGGAAATTTACTAACCTCCCTACATAACTATATACCAATAGCCATTTCCTGAATTCGAGTTCATTAAGAAGTAATGACTGCTGACTAATTGTGTGACACTTGTGCTCTGTAAACACCGTACGATGTAGAACAATATTATTTATCAAAGAAACTATGTGTTTTGGTCTCAATATTTGTTTATTTGTTTTTGACGATTTTACGTTTTGATTCTAGTTCGATTTCAAGCTTTAAATCGCTTTCTGGAAAGTTATACGCAAACTAATGCGTAAGCGTGATCATTTTAATGCGAAAAACACTCCGAAACAGTGACATAGGCTCAACATACCTTAAATAACCTTTACATAACTTAGAAATAAGTTTTGGAGGGTTTGGTGTGTCGAAAACAAGTTTATTCGATCGCAGGGACTAATTGCGACAAACTGCGAAAGTATGCTAATTCGTATGGCAACGAACATTCCGGAACATGATCATAAGCTAAACATACTTTAAATATCCTTTACATAGCTTAGAAATAGGCTTTGAGGGGTTCGGTATGCGAAAATATGCTTATTTGATTAATAGGGACTAAAAGCGTCAAAAAGTGCATAAGTTTGCATTTACGCGCATATCTTACGTTCTGAACATATCCGGACATCCAAAATTTTTGTAATCATTAAAATATTTTATTTTAGTGATTGGGATGCAAAAATACTATTCGTCGCGTAATTTGGATCGTTTTCGCCTCCGTTCGAGTTTTCGTCGTAATTTACCGAATAACGTGACCGTACGACCAAACGAACCGACATCCGTGATGTTTTCAAGCATATTTTAAGTTCCCTATACTTTAACTTCATTGTAGAGCCTTGAAATTGGGTTAACGGGTGTTAAAAACGTCAAAAATCATCATAATCATGTGCAGGGACCTGTTCTGCCATTTTTGAAACTTCAGAAGGGGGGCTTGGTGTATGGCGATGCCCTGGGTGAATACCCGTAGCGTAGCGTGATGCACCTATCTGGACAGAAACATTGAATCTGGTTTAGCAGCTGATTTCAATGATTTTTACCATGGTTTTAGCATACCATTGGCTTGTTTTTGTGCTCCCCTTGTATTAGAAACTATGGGCCACATGTGTATGGCCAAGATCATGCTTTGATCCTTGCAAAAACACATGTAATGATCCTAGAGATTCAAGAATTCCTATAAATAGCTTGGGTTTTTCTTATTGTTCCTTGCTCAAATTGATCAAATCAGCTCTAAGTTGAAGCTCTCACATTGTTGAAGGCTTCATACCTGAGTTTTTAGTTCAATTCTTCCTAGCTTGGATCTTTTGTAAGCTTCTTTCATGCTTGTTTATGCTTTTCAAGCATGAAAGTCAAACAGTGTTTGACTTTCTGCTTTGACCATGAATTGGTCAACACAAAGTTCATTTGAACTTTGCAACGTGAGTGTAATCACGATGGTTATAGTCCCTTGTGACTATACCTACTGATTACCATGTTGATTAGGCGTAGTGACGAGTCAAAGTTTCGGTCAAAATACGTATTTATACGTATTTTGCAACGAAACTATTTTCGGGTATCAAAACACTTTGTTTTGATATCAAACTTGTTTTCTAACTTAGTTAAACATGTTTTAACATGTTTAACTCGTCACTTTTAGTCTAATGCTTGTTTAGGGTCGTAAGTCAAGCGGTCTTGACAACCGCTTAGACTTTCGAACCCGACCCGTTTGGTCGATCGTTAGGATCCGACCAAACATATTTTGTGACCAAAGTTGTATAGGGAATAACCTTCCGAGGTTATACCTTATGGTCACTTCGTTTAGTTAGTTATATGATAGGTAGTTTATATGCCTTAGGAAAATGACCAAAATGCCCTTTTGCGCATAATTTCATTTTAAGCATATGTAACACATGTTTTGACATCTAAACTGATTATGCAACATATTTAAATATGTTATGGGATATAATACTTGTCATAGGACTAGTTAGGCGCCTCAAACGCGCTTTCGCGCGAACGACGCGTTAAAGTAGCGTAGACTACCTTAACGGGTCGTAACGGGTCGTAAGCACTTAGGATAGGTTTCAATTTAGAATGTAGGATTTGTTAAACCATATCACATGAGTTTCAATACTCATTTGGTTTACGAGACCTCATTCAACCCGATCTCCCGATTTAGGTGTCGATTGATTAACTTAGTGATCCGATTACTAGGTGCCACTTGATTTCCTTGGTTTGCCCGAGCTTTGTTAGTTCACTATTAATCAAGGATACTTCACAATCCCAAGTGAGTACATAGTCCCCTCTTTTACCGTTTTCAAATGTTTTGAGGTGATTCATATGTGTAACCGATTTATTTTCCAAATATATGGCATATATGTGTTTACTAAGTGCTTTTATGTGTATTATTCCGATTATGCAAATACGATGTTTATCCAAATCCTTAAAAGATCTATCTATCTTTATAGTTAGATTCTTATAGGATATTTGAAGTATAGTCTTAGATCTTCCTATCTTCATAGTGAGATTTTTAAGAAGTACTTTACGAAACGACGATTATGGTTTATGTGTAGATTGTTGGTAATTTAGATAACGAAACTAGATAATACAATAAGCACATGGTGGATACGCCGCTGGTACTTCCTATATATAAGTGTGCTTATTGTATTACCCTTCGTGGCGTTATCCCGAATCACCATTAGGATTTAGAATGTTGTGATATAATGATACAATGTGATCGAGACCGAATCCTTTTAGCATCAATTTCTTATAGATTGATACTTGTAGGATGTTTAAAGTGCTAATATTGGAGTCCTTGTTTGGATTCATTGTGTACTTTAATGCGTGTTTACAAGTTGTTGACAAGTTGACGACTTTGTGTTTATGTGGTAGTTGTGATTTAGATAACGAAACGGGTGTAATAAAATAAGAACATTGTGGATACGCCGCTGGTACTTCTTATATATAAGAGTTCTTATTTTATTACTCATGTAGCGTTATCCAAATCACTTTAGGATTTTGTGTACGATTGTTTCAATGTTCGATTATCCAAATCCTCGTAGAATCTCCAATATCTTTATATGTTAGATTCTTAGAAGGATATCTAAAGTATTATCATGAATCATTGATTTGATTTATATAATACTCACACAAGTTTTGATTTATTTCAAACAGTTATTATTAATCCTTGATTGAATTTCTAATAACACAATAACGAGTTTTACGATGATCTTAACGAGGTTACAATATACGATTTCAATTGGCATAAAAATGACTTAGTAATAATCATATTGCCATATACAAAACTATTTGCCACGAATTTTCACAATCAAGATTATGTATTGCAAATGCTAAACTTTCACCATTCTTTGGCTTCAAGATTTATTTTTCAATTGACAGCTCTCGTAGCTGTTAAAGTATTGCAATACCAAACTTTTTGCCATTTATTTGGCTAAACAAAACTTATGTACTCGCCGGCATTTTTATGCTGACTATTTTTCACATATGTTTCAGGTTTGCAATTATTCGAGTATGCAACGCATAGGACTGCATCCGGCCTTAGACTTCTTAAATCAAAAGACAATTACTTGTATTCTTTGTTTGTAAAACGATGTTAACATTAATGAAACAATTTTAGTACCAGTAGTTGTGAGCAATTTGTAACGTGACTCCCCGATATTTCCGCCGCGTGTTGTTGTATAACGCGATTGAGGTGTTACAGATTGGTATCAGAGCACTAGTTATAGGGAATTAGGTTATTAGCATGCCTTAAACCTAGTTTATAACCTTCCTAGGACCCAAACATGAGTAAACTTAGGAACTCCTTCCTAAATCCTATAATCAAATCAATTTAGTGTTCAAATGGTAAAGCGCGCGCCGAATATTGTAGACGTCCCGAGTTCGAGTCTTGTAAGGCGTGGTTTTTTCATTTTTAACTTCCAATTTATTGATTTAAGATTCAATATGTTCATTGATGTCAATATCAGTGAAAATACCGAAGGGGTGTGGAACTGTGGACTGCACTTGAGACAATAATATCAGTTCATAATTTGTTTGTTTTCTGTTTTTATTTATTTTTTGTTTTTTGTTTTTATTTATTGAGCCTGTATCAATTAATTTGGCTAAAATGATTTTTCTCGTCGATCCTTTGCTTGACCTTACAATTATTTTATTTTGATTACATTATTTCACCTTTTAATTTCTTGGGATGCATTTTAGGTTCCGTGAGGTTGATCCAAGTAGTTAATAACACACGCCTATCTATTAATCTATTAATAACAAATATATAAGAATGTGAAAACTAACTAAATGTGTGATGAAGGATGTGATACTTGAAGTATTTATAAGTAGCCTTGTGTTTTGAGAACTATGATTAGGGCTGTTCAAATCGCTCGACGCTCATTCGGAAATTGCTCGGAAAATGCTCGTTCGATTTGACGCTCGGTTGTAAACGAGCCGCTCTGCTTGTTCGGTTTGTAAAAGAGCCAAGCATGAGCAAAGGTCCGCTCGGCTCGGTTCGGCTCGAATTATTATTTTTAATTAGTATATATATACATATACATATATATACACACACATTACGCAGACATATATACTTGAATATAAACTAAATTTATAGTTTTATATATACCACTCTATTAGATTTTGGTCCGCTATATACAAATTTACAACTGTATCTATATGTACTAACCCAACCACGCCAATAAAAAAAATAATATCAAATCTAAAAGTTAAACCCTAAACCGATAAACGACAGGCTGCTCATCACCTTAGTGTTTCATGTCGTTACCCTAAGTTGAACGTCTCCTGCTCTTAACGTAATTGTTCGTGCAATACGATCATCGCCTCGTCAGCCACAACATTGTAATTCATAAGAAAAATATTATGCCATGAAATGTGTATTTTTTAAGGATATAAAAGCTTGAGACCAAACATTGTCACTATCTCTCTCAGCAAATTTAAATCGGGTGACACGGTTGTTCAAATCGCTCGAACTTCGCTCGACGCTCGCTCGGAAAATTTACTGCTCGAAAAATGCTCGCTTGATTTGAGGCTCGGTTTTAAATGAGGCGCTCCGCTCGGTTCGGTTTGTAAACGAGCCAAGCAAGAGCAAAGGTCCGCTCGGTTCGGATCGGCTCGTGAACAGCCCTAACTATGATGGGGCTTTCTGTAGAATCCTTTTAGATATACGAAAAAAAGACATTCTTTTTATATGTTTGTTCATTTGTAAAGACCATTCTATTTATATGATGTGTTTTTTTAATTTATCATTAAAATGTTTTTTTTCATTATTGTATCATATTTTTATTATGTGATAAACCTTACACGACCCGAATTGTCGAACCGACCCGTATTTATATTGGGACATTTGAAAAGGTGAACCCCTTGAAAAAAATTCTTGGATCCGTCACTGTTTAGCACTAACCTAGTTAAAACTTTCAGTTAAGTTTGTCATGTGCCTTACACATGAGAGTATTATTGTCCTTTTCCATTCTAATACAATAAAACAAAAATAGATTAATTTTTTTATTTATAAAATCTATTAATTCAACATCATCCATTATCATTGACAAAAAAAAGCTACTGTACACACAAGACAAAAAGGGGATACATGATTAGCATGGACAATTCTTCCACCATTGCTATCTTCTTCAAACCCCTCTGTTTCTCTCATCATAATTCAAACAAAACCTTAAACACCAAATCATGTAACCATAAACCCAGTTGCAAGAAACACCCAAAATTTCACACCAAGAAAGCTGATGGGGCTGGAACCGTAGATTGTGATGGTTCGTCCTCCAGTGAAGGCGATTTGGAAATCGCTTCAGATGACAAGAAGCGTTGTGGTCCCGTGAAGAGGCTTGAGGTCGTTGTTTTTTTGCGTTGTGGTCCCTTTTAATTCTTTCATTCTTTTCATTTGGATCGTTATTCATTAGTGGAAATTGAGAAGATGGTTGGATAGATATAAATCTATATAGAGTAATGAATCGTGATTCACTGGCACACACAGAAACCGAACCCAACACCGCCTAATTTCTTTAACACCGCCTAATTTCTTTGAGAAATGATGTATGCACTGTTTATTGTGATTTTGTTCAGGTTTCTGGGTAAGAAAAGTGAAGAAGAACGAAACATGCCCAAATCAGGAAAAAACAAACCCTATTTATTTATTTATTTTTCTAAATAAATAGGTAAAATGACTAAAGTGCCCTCATGTGTAAGGCACATGACAAACTTAACTGAAAGTTTTAACCAGGTTAGTGTTAAAGGACGTAGAGTTTAATGAGTTTTACAAATAAAGGACTGTGACTGTAATTATTTAAGTTAAAGGGCACCCATTGCAATCCAGTACAAACATAAAGGACGAAAAATGTAATTTACCCTAATGAAAATCATGACTATGGGCCTTTGAAACCTTATTTAGATAATGTTCGGTTCATAACATTAACCTAATACTCCTAATATACATACATATATATTCGAAAGAAGGAGTCGCATGGAGGAGAAGCATTGATTCAAGAACGAAGTTGGGTTCGAAGGGTTAAAGATTTGATACATCGTTAGTCTTTACTTTTCGATTCTTTTTCGTTTATTCTTGTTTCATTCATGATAGTTGTTACTAAATATTATTGTTTTGATTATTCAAACATGTTTCTTGACGAGTTTTATCGTTCCACCTAGGTTGAGATGAACTTAGAACCTTTGTTTTGATTTTTATATTTGACGTTTTCGACTATGACGCGTTTTGATTTAAAATAACTTTGATTTGTTGCTGGATATGATTATGTGTGCTTGTTCTTGGCTGTGATTATTGTTTGGTTATTGATTTTGATGTGTTTAGAAAGAAGAAATTCACCCAGACATATTTTGGTCACTTATAGGTCGTTTATTCCGGGTTATCGATTTAGAGTTTGGTTTTAGAAATAATCCAAGGTGACCAAGTTAATGAGATCAGCTAGGTTATGGTGTGCATCCAATCTTGATGATTAGAAATATGATTTGGGATTGCTAGGTCTGTTCTAGGCGTTTTTTGATAGTTTGAACACTCGATAGCTCGGGGTTCTTCTATTTATTCGCGTTTAGTTGTTCCTAGATACTCGGTGTATCAAATTGAGGTTAGCTTCACATCTAAAAGATTATTAGGGGGGTTCTCTTCTAATTCTAGTAGTTGTGGGGTTCGGTGTCGATAGGTCGAGTCGGTCCATCTTAGCACTTCATTACGTGTTCTAATTGTTCTTCATAGTCGGTTTCTAGGAACCGGAGAGTGGGGGTCCCGCTCTGAGCTGACTAGTTACTATAGGGCTTAGTTATCCTTAGCCGGAGGTTGGTCGGATTAGATATCAGATCTTTAGTCGATTGTCAAAGTCATAAGTCATTACATGTTCTAAGAGATTCATTGCCTAGGTGGTTTCTCCTTCTGATTGATTTCAAACTCGTGTTCCCCGTCGTTCGATTATCTTAGTTCGTCTTAGTTAGTTAATTTAGGTTATTAGTTTATTTAATTATAAAGCTCAAAATCCAAATAAACCAGTTAAGTAATTAGTTGAGTCAGAGTCTAGTTAGCGTCGCTAGTGTCTCATGGGTTCGATACTCGGACTTCATTAGGCTTTACTGCGTACGAGAGGTACACTTGTCTGTCAGTGGTCTAGCATTTAGAGAGACTTAGTTTATAAATTTAAAACTAGGGTGTCTAGATTAGGTTAGTTTTTATAGACCGCATTAAGCACATCAGCAGGCAGGAGGTCATAGGACCACCCAGGTATTTGGGGTAGGATCTTCAGATCCGCATTACATGGTGAGTGGGACATCATCATCTTCTAGTGGGTGTGCGCCATCATCTGTTGAGTACCAACGATCCATAGAAGAGGTATCATGTTCATAATCAAGATATTTGTTATGTTGATCTAATTGCTCCAGTGACATATATAGGTTTAGCTTGAAATTGATGAAGCCATAATGAAGTTAGGAATTTAAAATGTATAATGGGACCTGGTGTTCAGTTTGAACTTCCATAGGTTGGTATGGTTACGGTCTGGTTGAGTGGCTTAGGGTTAGGATATGGTTTGTCTGGTTGGGCTTTGTTTGGTTGGATTTGGGACCAGGTTTAGATGGTGACTATTTGGGTTGGTTAGCAGGTTTAGATTTTTGTTATTTATCTCTTATATCGAAAATTATGCTAAAGTAGCATGGTTTTAGTAATTAACTGAAAGTAAATTCAAAGTACAATAGATACCGAAGTTTACTGATATTAGTATGCTTACTAAACTTGTGAAACGGGTCAGATATTGGGTCATTGATGTATTGTTTATTTCATAATACCTTTTAACAAATTTTTAGGCTCAAGCAATGCGAACACAACTGGCAAAGCTTGAAGTTCGCCTCGAAACTGAGACGAAGGAGAGGGAGGATCTTAGAGTTTATCTTGAAAGTGAGAGAAAAGCGAGAGAAGACCTCCAACAACACATAAATGAAACCGTGAAAGAGAATTATAAGACTTTATGAAGAATTGGCGTCCTACTCGTAATTAGTTAGCATTTGCTTATCTTTTTAGACATATACGCACGTTAAACGTTTGTTAGTTTTGTGGTTTAGAAATACTAGAAATGGCGTAATGTACTATTTTCAAGTACGGTGATTTTAAACATGTTTATTAATATTTTATGTGTATTTTTTTGCTGATTTTTGTTGGGTGTCGAATCCAACAAATAAAATAATAAGAAAACTACTAGTATGAGTGGAAGTAGAGTTCGTGTCCACAGGGATATAGGTTAACTAATTATGCCAAAACGATTTTATTCAGATACGGTTGTTTTTTTTAAATGGGGGGGTTTTGATTTAGACTTAAAATTAATGAGAACGAAAATTTTATAAAAATGCTAATTAAAGTGGTTGGAAAATTCAGATGTTAAAAACTAATTTCAACACCAGGGCAATTTCTTGATTCGGTTCGACTTACAATCATTAACGGTCACGGTGTAATGATCCTTTTTAAATAATAGTTTGTATCAATACTAGACGTCACGCAGTTCGGACATCCACTCTATCTAATGTCTAACCAAGCGCAGTTCGTTGATTAGAGCCAACCCGCTACTCTAAACTCACGCCGTTCGGATTTTAGTGTGCGGGTTGCGTGATAGAAGTATCGATTATAATCAAACACACACGCCGTTCGCAATGTTTAACTAGATTGTATGCTTCTATAACGAAACCGAGTTCATAGACAAACACAACCCGTTATTTGTTCCTTTTATCAAAAATCAAAACTGGTTAAGGTTTTAAAACTTGATGAACTTTATTAGAATAATTAACAAAGTGGCCAGTTTCATTAACAAACTAATATATATCCGGTAAAAATATCCGGATTTAAGATCAAGAAACACACAAACAAACTACTAAAATAATTGAATCTAACATAACCGTTTCACATAAGGTTGTGAACCAAATGAAAGAAAATAAACCCTAATGTTGAAACTAAACGGTTCTAGCCAGACATGATGGCTAGAATAATCAAGTTAAATAAGAAACTAATAATCACAAAATTAAAGCTTACGAAAAAATTAAATCAAAGCAAGTTTTTGTAGTTTTTCTAGAAAATCACCAACAAGAATGTGCTTCTTGACTTTTTTCGATTCTTTTCCACTTGCAGCCGTTCACCTAAGATGTGTTCCTCCTTTTTTTCAAAGTTGTTGGTGATGATTGTTGCTATCCTTCTTTTTTTTTTTTCATGAAACTTACGGCCCATCATTTTAATTTTGGGCTGCCCCTTTATTGTATGTTCATTAAATAATTATAGCCCAACTCAATCTTGTATTGCTCTTTAAATGCTTGCCAGCTCCAATTATTTCATTCGATAAACAAATAAATCTCTTTTTATTCTTGCAGTGATCAGGCCCTTGTAAATCATCCAGCTAAAAATCCATGCTATCCACTTTTACTTGAACCCGTACTTTATTTATTTCTCGAGTCTTTACGAGCCTTTTCACTATCTCTTGTCATTCCTTACAACCGCTCCATGCCTACAAAATCAACCAAAGTAGATTCCATTCCACAAAAACAAGCGTTTCGCAAAATAACGAGGTATGACTACGAAATATACATGATATGTGGTGAATTTTTAATATTAATATGCTATAAAACGTGCCTAAAAATGCAACTAACAAATCTCCCCAAGCTTAAACCTTTCCTTGTCCTCAATGAAGTCAAGAATAAGAATAAACCGAGGAATAAACCGAAAAATAAACACGAAAAATAAAACACATATGCATGCTCACTATTTTTTTCTAACCCGCTTCTTTTATTCCGGAAAATAAACTTGTAATGAGATCATATCTAACAATATCAACTCCTATTACATTCATTCGAACCCGGGAAATACTTACACGTGTAACCGCGATTGTTGATATTTTGTGTCCCTTTAAACTCAAACCCGCTTAATCACAACCAAATGCTTTCTGCTTAATAATATACAAAATTACCAACATGGTTCAATCGTCCCCACGCCCAACACCTATGGCAACATCTACCCAACCTCACGACTTTTTGAAGATATCCAAAACCACACTTGATGCGACCATGCCGACCATGCACCCAAATCATGACACGATAGTTATTATTTTTTTTTCCGTTTTTCAAGGGGTCGGGACTTTTCTCCCTAATTTGCTCAAATATTTTTTTTTATTTCGATTTCGATTTTTTTTTTTCAAATTTTTGGCATACATTGTGCTCTTTTACCCCTTCCTTTTTCTCTTTTTTTTTTTTAACTATAATAACCTATGAGGTCAATTTTTCACCTCTTTGTTTTTTTCAATGAAATTACGGAGGTGTCATGATATGGGGAACATGGCGTGTGATAGAGGATATGCAACTCAACCGATTTTTGGTCGGGATCAATCTTTGACCACAAGCATCAAGATGGGAAACTAAACACATATATTCAATTAAGGTTATTGCATACAACATTGGCGTTTCTAAGTTAGGGCCGAGCCTATCAACATATCCCGAATTATCTATGTTTTCTTCCCCAAAGTTACTATTTCACGCATAAGCTTCGACATGCCAGAAATCATATCATATCTCATTTTTCACAAATCATTTTCAGCGGAACAGAAACGGTTTTTTTTTTTTTTTTTACATGTATATACACCCTAAATGCAATGAACATGAAAAATGCAACTATATGCAACTATTTACAAACTAGATAATGCATGCTAAGATGAAAACATAAAAATTACCTCTAATCTCCCCAAGCTTAAGATGTAACATCGTCCTCGAGGCTCGGAGAAATATATGTAATGAATCTACTAAGGCGGCGGAGGTGGCGGAGATCCAAGTCGCTCTATGTGGTCACGGAGAGAGACGATGGTGCGGCCCATCTCGCGCTGATGAGCATACATGAGACGAAGCATCGCTCGCTGATCAGTAAGGTCACCACGAAGGTGAACCACTTCAGCCCGTAAGCTGGTGAGCTCCGTATCGACAGTGTTGAAGCGAGCCATATACTCATTTTGGTCTTGAACATCATCCCCAGTATCAGCATCCTCAGAATCGACATCTGCTTCAGAATCAATATCTTCAAAATCAAGTGTCCAATTTGTTTCTTCAACTGGGCTTTCTAAGGATAAAATTTCCTGATTTGATTCGGTGATATAGACGGTTCTCCTCGTAAAACCAACGAATACCGGGGCCCCTTTCCGATAGCTCGAATAGCTTCATTTTAGCTAACTGAACCATGTCTAGGTACTGATAACCTTTTAACTCGCCCAAGTTTTGCGGAAACCGAAGATTTAAGGATTTATGGCGGCCCAAAATGGTGATCACAGACCCGCAACAGATTTTTCCTTTTGTTGCATTAGAAACTTGCAACAACTTGTGGCACAAATACTTCCCAAAATTGGGTCGTGAAGACTGCGGATGGATCATGCACCACAACAAATACAACTCCTGTAGGGTGACATTTCCAGTGTCATGACGACTGTCGATGATGTTGGATAACAGTCTGTGTGTCACCCGTAACACTGGATGAATGATGTGCGTGGCCTTTAGTTTACCGGCGTCATACTTTTCCTCTTTGGTGATAGATCTCCAAAATGCCTTAGCCAGATAGTCAACATGAGTTGGATCATTAGGCCCGAGGGTTCCCGCGGTGGGGGCATCTATCATCCGGCAAATAGTATTCATTGAAAGGGTGCAAGCCTTTTTAAACAAATTAAAATGTAGTTCCTCCTCTTCGAGACGAACAGAACTCAGAAATTCAATGGTTGTGGGTGCGTAGCCAACATCAAACCATTCCAGTAACTTTACCCAACCGATGTTGTCAAACAATGTCTTCACACCTTCTAGTACACCAAGATCTTTCAGTGATTCTTCATGTGCGAATTTGGTGTTACATAAATCCCGCTCCTTAAGCATCGCCAGCTTCTCTTTTTCTTTAAGGGTTTGTGACTTTTCCTTCTCATTTTTACCGCTAGGAGACGAGGCGTGACTTGAAGACTTTTTGTTTGCACGCTTTGCGGGTGGCAATGGCGAAGCGGTTTCGCCATGTCGTTTCTTTGTCCGCATATCAACAACCTGAAATCAAGACAATAAACCATCGATGAGATTGGGAACGGATAAGGTCATGATGATGGTTTATAATCATTGTGGATCACCAATAAAATTATATATTCGCTTTTTCTTTTGAATGACTAAAACCATTAAGCACCATGATTCAATCCACAATAGGCTTACACAGTGACGTACCTTATTTTATTTAAGATAAGAGTACATACCTTAACCGAGTCATGATATGCAAGCCATAATTCACTAAACTCGAAATATATGCCATCAATTAGAACAAAAAACAGTTTATGACCACATCAGATGCTATTTTAACTCGTTCCAATTAATGCAAATTGTATGTTCACTGATATCAAACCAATTTCAACTCCATGATGAAATTATAATTTATTGAAGACTAATGATAACAAAAGTTATGAAATTATAATTATTCAAGATCAATTTCAATTCAGTGGAACTGTTTGGGTTCGGTAACAGTGGTCCGACTTAAATCGGTGTCTTGGTTAGCCGGTTAGCTGAAGATGTGGGTTGGTTCGGGTGTGTTGTCACCTGAGGGTCGATTGGTGTTTCGAAGTAACACGAGACACTACAGAAAACAAGAGAGAAAGAACATACCTGATGCTGTTCGTGATCGGAGCCGGAGTTTAAGACGACCGCCGGTGGTGGTAACCGGCGATTGATGACGATGGTCGGATGAGGAGCGGTGTCGAGTGGGTTGCCGGTTCGACGGTGAGCAGCGGCTGATGTTAGGGTTCCGGCGGTTGAGGATCTGAACCGGCGACGGGCGGCGGTTGAATGGGGGTCGTCGGAGTAGGTGATGGCCGGCGGTTGACGACGATTTGAATCGGCGACGTGGTGGGTCCGGCGGTGATGTGTAGAAGAAGGAGATGGAGGTTGGAGATGAAGACCGTGGTGGTCGTCGACGCTTGAAGAAGACGGCTGAGGACCGGCGACGGAGATGGCGGAGAAAGTGGTTCAGGGCGGTGGTTGTTCGGAGTGGTGAAGAGGGTGTGGGTGATCGAGATGATGGGTTAGGGTGAGCTGGGCGTTCTCGGTGACCCCATGCGGGGACCTCCTCCACCGAAGAGGGAGGTGCTGCCATTCAATCGGGGACCAACATCGGGGACCAAAATCGGTGGGAAATCACCGAAGAGAGGGAGGAGTGGACCAATGAAAAATTTTCTTTTAATAAAAAACCAAGTCATCTAAGAGGGGAGTTAGGGGAGTTGACGTGGCACACGAGGATTGGTTATGCGTAAGAGAGGGGACTCCCCTCTTAGGGGAGTGCCCCCCTCACCCTTAAAGGGGAAGGTCTGATACGATGTTTGGAGTAGGGGAATTTTGGAGATGAGTCTGGTATTTGGTCGAGAGAAAAGAGGAGGTGACGAAGGAATTAGTTTTGTTTTATCTGTTGGTTTTTTTTTTTATTATTATTATAGCAGATAACCACTTCAATTCTCCCTATTCACAGAAGGCTCACCCGGCCGGGTGAGATTTTGACACGCCCGTGTCAAGGTTCTGAATAAATTTGATAAATTTTAACACGGCCGGGTCGCTTTTTATAGAATTTTTGACACGGCCGGGTTAACATTCTGAAATAAAAACTAACTTTCACATGACCGGGCCATTTTTCATAAGGAAATTCGACACGGCCGGGTTAAACTTCAAGCTAAATATATATATATATATAGGGAGAAGATCATGCGAGAACCACCTCTTATTGTGAGAACCGCGAGAACCAATGTGAACACAACAAAAAATGCCTAAAAATAGCTAAAAATCAGAAAAAAAATTTTTTTTGATTTTTTTAATATTTTTTAGATTAAAATCACTACTTTTCGAAGCCAAAAAAAAAAAATTTTTTTAATTTTTTTTTTAATTTTTTTTTTGGCTTCGAAAAGTAGCGATTTTAACCTAAAAAATATTTAAAAAAATAAAAAAAAAAAATTTAGATTTTTTTTTTATTTTTTTAGGTTTTTTGGGGGTTTAGTTTTTAGCATTTTAGCTTAGGGGGGGGGGCCTTAGGTTTTTGGGGGGTGGGGGAGGGGGGTTTAGGTTTTTTTTTTTTTTTTGGGGGGGGGGGGGGGGGTTAGGTTTTTTTTTTTGGGAGGGGGGGGGGGGTGGGGGGGTTTAGGTTTTTGGGGGGTGGGGGTTAGGTTTTTTTAGCTATTTTAGGTTGTGTTCACATTGGTTTTCAAGGTTCTCACAATAAGGGTGGTTCTCGCATGAGCCCCTCCCTATATATATATATATATATATATATATATATATATATATATATATATATATATTCTTTTTGTTTTTTATTTTTATTTTTTTATATATAAAAAAAATGCAAAATGATACAAAACCACGGGTTGCCTCCCGCGAAGCGCCTTTCTTTCTCGTCTTTGGCTAGACATAGAACGTGTTTAATCTTTGTAATCCACGCATTCCAACTCCACCGTGGAATCATGTTCGTGTTGGAATGCCTCGTAAAACACTTTCAGGCGATGTCCATTCACCTTGAATGTTTTTCCTGTTTTTTCACTTGTAATCTCTACTGCGCCATGAGGAAAAACATTAGTAACCACAAACGGCCCGACCCAACGGGACCGTAGTTTACTAGGAAACAGTTTGAGTTTAGAAGAGAATAGCAATCTTTTTGACCCACAATAAAAGTTTTTCGTGTATTTACCTTGTCATGGAAAGCTTTTGTCTTTTCTTTGTAAATCCGGGAATTCTCGTAAGCCTCATTACGAATTTCTTCTAACTCTTGAATTTGTAGCTTACGATGAACACCAGCTTCGTCAATCTTCAAGTTGAATTGCTTAATGGCCCAAAAAGCCTTATGCTCTAATTCAACAGGAAGATGACAAGCTTTCCCAAATACGAGACGAAAAGGTGACATACCTATCGGTGTTTTGTAGGCAGTGCGATACGCCCACAATGCATCATCCAATCGTAAACTCCAATCCTTCCGGTTTGGGTTAACTGTCTTTTCAAGGATTGACTTTATTTCCCGGTTGGAAATCTCAGCTTGTCCATTCGTTTGTGGGTGGTATGCCGTCGATACGCGATGTGCAACCCCATATTTCTTGAAAAGTGCTTCGATCGTTCTATTGCAGAAATGCGACCCTCTGTCGCTTATGAATGCCTTTGGTGTTCCAAATCTGCTAAAGATATTAGCCTTTATAAACCCTGACACAACTTTAGAATCATTAGTCCTTGTGGCTTTCGCCTCCACCCATTTGGAGACATAGTCCACTGCCAAGAGAATATAAACATTACCAAAAGACGATGGGAATGGACCCATAAAATCGATGCCCCATACATCAAAAATCTCACACACCAAGATGGGTGTGAGGGGCATCTGTTCTCTAGAACTCAAATTACCGGTTTTCTGGCATCGTTCACAAGATTTGCAAAACATGTATGAATCAAGAAATATAGTTGGCCAAAAGAAACCGGATTCAAGTACCTTATGCGCTGTACGTTTAGGACCCAAGTGCCCTCCACAAGCTTGTGAGTGGCAAAAATCTAAAATAGAAGGTACCTCACTTTTATCAACGCATCTTCTGATGACTTGGTCGGCACAATATTTCCACAAGTATGGCTCGTCCCAAACATATCGTCTTGCTTCCTTCTTTATCTTGTCCTTTTGAGCACGAGAGAGTTCGAGAGGAAAAGTGTTTGTTACCAAGTAATTGACGATATCCGCATACCAAGGAGTTGTTACTTCAGCAGCAAACAAATGCTCTGAAATGAGTCATTCAAAGGCATTGGCTCTTCGTTGTTGATGATTCTACTCAGGTGATCTGCCACAAGATTTTGCTTTCCACTTTTGTCTCTAATCTCCAAATCGAACTCTTGGAGTAAAAGCACCCACCGAATGAGTCTCGGTTTTGCGTCCTTCTTTGTCATAAGATATCTCAAAGCTGCATGATTAGAATAAACAATTACTTTAGTACCCAATAAATATTGTCTAAATTTTTCTAAAGCAAAAACAATGGCTAAGAGCTCTTTTTCTGTTGTCGAGTAGTTGCTTTGAGCATGATCCAAGGTCTTCGAAGCATAGTAGATCACATGTGGGACTCGATCCTTCCTTTGGCCCAACACCGCTCCTACTGCATGATTGCTTGCGTCACACATGATTTCGAATGGTAGACTCCAATCCGGTGGTTGGATTATAGGTGCGGTGACTAACAGATTCTTCAAAGTGTCAAAGGCTTGCTTGCATGCTTCGGAGAAGAAAAATTCAACATCTTTTTGTAAGAGCTCGCACATTGGTCGAGTTATCTTGGAAAAGTCCTTGATAAATCTTCGGTAGAATCCTGCATGACCAAGAAAAGAACGTACCTCGCGGACATTATTAGGATAAGGTAGAGATTTAATTATGTCAATTTTCGCTTTATCTACCTCAAGCCCTTTTGAAGAGACAACATGACCTAAAATGATGCCTTGATCAACCATAAAATGACATTTTTCATAATTCAAATCAAGGTTGGTTTCAATACATCTTTCCAAAATTTTAGTCAAATTTCTCAAACATTCATCAAAAGAATTTCCGTAAACCGTGAAATCATCCATAAACACTTCAATTATTTCCTCGACATAATCTGAAAAAATGCTTACCATACACCTTTGAAAGGTGGCGGGAGCATTGCAAAGTCCAAAAGGCATACGCCGGTATGCAAACGTGCCAAAGGGGCACGTAAATGTAGTTTTCTCTTGGTCTTCCGGCGCGACGGGTATTTGATGAAAACCGGAATACCTGTCCAAACAACAATAATGAGTCTTTCCCGCCAACCTTTCTAACATTTGGTCAATAAAGGGAAGCGGGAAATGGTCCTTGCGGGTCGAGGCATTAAGTTTTCTATAGTCGATGCACACTCTCCACCCGTTTTGTACACGGGTGGGGACCAATTCACCTTGTTCATTTTCAGTCATGGTGATACCTGTTTTCTTTAGCACAACTTGTATCGGGCTTACCCATTTGCTATCAGAAATTGGATAGATCATACCTGCATTCAACAACTTCAATATCTCCTTCTTCACTACCTCCATCATGGGAGGATTCAACCTTCTTTGTGCTTCCCGTGTTGGCTTGTAATCTTCCTCCATGAGGATTTTATGCATACAAAGTGATGGGCTCAAACCTTTTATGTCAGCAATAGTCCACCCAATTGCTTCCTTGTAGCGTTTGAGTGTGTTGACTAACTCATTTTCTTGCATGCTCGTCAATTTGTTGGATATGATTACCGGTAATGTATCCTTCTCCCCAAGATACACATATTTAAGGTGATCGGGGAGGGTCTTCAACTCTAACTCCGGTGCCTGCACAATAGATGGAAGAAGCTTTTGGTTAGCAATTGGTAATTGTGTTTTTGGTGCTTCATACCTGGTTTTCTTTTGTGCATCCATAAATGTCATTACTTCCATCAAATCCTCCCCAAGCTTGAACTTTTCAGTAAGTTCTTTTGCTGCAGCTTCATCAATGCTTCTATTTAACACTAACGCTAGAACATCATGGTTAGATAACTCAAAACAATCATCAGATAAGGGTTCAATAACATCTAACCAATTCAAAGATGAAACATCACTTGGGTAACGCATAGCATCATATATATTAAAATTGATAACTTCCCCGTCAAATTCCATTGATAGGGTGCCACTATAGACATCGATTTTCGTTTTTGCAGTTTTCAAAAATGGCCTCCCTAACAAAATGGAACTTGAGTGTGGAGAATCATCATCCTCCATATCCAACACATAAAAATCAGCCGGGAATACCAATTCATTCACTTGGACCAAAACATCCTCTAATACACCTTTTGGGTATACTAAGGATCGATCGGCCAATTGAATGACCACCCCGGTCCTTTTTAACGGTCCTACATTAAGTGTTTTGAAAATAGAATTTGGTAGGACGTTAATAGAGGCTCCAAGGTCGAGCATGGCTCGTGGTATGTTAAGATTTCCCAACTTACAAGGAACCGTGAAAACACCCGGATCCTTGCACTTTTGTGGTAGTCTTTTTTGTAAAACGACCGATATGTTTTCACCTACCTTGACAATTTCATTACCTTTTAGCTTTTTCTTTGATGTACAAAGTTCCTTTAAGAATTTTGCATATCGTGGAACCTGTTTAATAGCATCAAGAAGGGGAATGTTTACCTCTACCTTTCGAAAGGTCTCCATGATCTCTTGTTCCTCTCTTTTCTTTTGTGTGCTTCTTAGTCTTGAGGGAAATGGAGGAGGAGTGGTGAACTTTGCCTTGACTTCATCTGATTTTGGAGCCTCGGGTTTCTCCGTATCTTTCTTCTCAACAACGACCTCTTCTTCCTCTTCTTGCATTGTCGGACCATCATAACTCTTCCCGCTTCTCAAGGTAACAGCACAAGCACCGTGCTTAGGATTTGTCTCGGTCTGTGGAGGCAGTTTACCTTGAGACTCTATCTTACTCACCGAGGTGGCGAGTTGAGCCATTTGTTGTTCCAGATTCTTTATGCTAGCTTTAGTCTCCTGTTGGAACGTATGTGTGCTGGTTGCCAAACTTTTCACAATATCTTCCAAAGACATTCCCGAGCTACCAGTTTGTTGTTGGGCGGGTTGCTGTTGTCGAGGCTGAAAGTTTTGCGGTTGTGGATTACCTTGGAAGGTTGGGCGTTGTTGATATTGTTGAGGCCTTTGTTGATAACTCATGTTAGGTGGTCCCCAATTCTGATTGCCCCGGGGTTGTTCATATTGTCTTGAGTTTTGTCCCGGGTAACCTCCAAGTGCTTGTGCTTGTTTAACATCATCTTGCAGTGTGGGACACATATCAGTGGGGTGTCCAAATTGTAGACAAATTCCACAAGCTCGGGCTTGTGGCTCAGCACTCATGTCCTTAGTAAGTTGCATGACTGCTTTGGTTAA
Source organism: Helianthus tuberosus (assembly GCA_030545235.1). Classification (NCBI taxonomy): domain Eukaryota; kingdom Viridiplantae; phylum Streptophyta; class Magnoliopsida; order Asterales; family Asteraceae; genus Helianthus; species Helianthus tuberosus. The sequence continues at coordinate 8,238,001 of CM060352.1, read as the reverse complement.
CTCAGCTAGCTGAGTTTCAATGTGAGGAGTACTCACTTCCTTGACTGCTCGTGGAACATCCGTGTACCACTCATCTTCTTGTGCGGAGTGCTTGGTGTCTTCAGCTATGGAGGTAATCAAAGCTCTAATTTGGGTGGGTGTTTTATCGAGTAGAGCTCCTCCACTAGACGCGTTAATCAAACGTCTCTCCATTGGTGCCAATCCTTCACAAAAGTATTGAAGGAGTTGGTGATCAGTTATGCCATGTTGTGGGCAACGAGCACACAACTTTTTAAACCTGTCCCAATAAGTGTGCAAGGCTTCTCTTTTTTTGTTGCTTAATTCCGATGATCGCCTTGCGTAGGATCGAAGCTTTGACTTCTGGGAAGTATTTATCAAGAAACAGCTTTGCAAGTGCATTCCAAGTAGTTACCGACCCTGGTGGTAGGTAATATAACCATTCTTTTGCTGAGTCTTGAAGAGCAAAGGGGAATGCCCTTAGCTTGAAGAGCATGGTTTTAGTAATTAACTGAAAGTAAATTCAAAGTACAATAGATACCGAAGTTTACTGATATTAGTATGCTTACTAAACTTGTGAAACGGGTCAGATATTGGGTCATTGATGTATTGTTTATTTCATAATACCTTTTAACAAATTTTTAGGCTCAAGCAATGCGAACACAACTGGCAAAGCTTGAAGTTCGCCTCGAAACTGAGACGAAGGAGAGGGGGGATCTTAGAGTTTATCGGAGGATCTTAGAGTTTATCTTGAAAGTAAGAGAAAAGCGAGAGAAGACCTCCAACAACACATAAATGAAACCGTGAAAGAGAATTATAAGACTTTATGAAGAATTGGCGTCCTACTCGTAATTAGTTAGCATTTGCTTATCTTTTTAGACATATACGCACGTTAAACGTTTGTTAGTTTTGTGGTTTAGAAATACTAGAAATGCCGTAATGTACTATTTTCAAGTACGGTGATTTTAAACATGTTTATTAATATTTTATGTGTATTGTTTTGCTGATTTTTGTTGGGTGTCGAATCCAGCAAATAAAATAATAAGAAAACTACTAGTATGAGTGGAAGTAGAGTTCGTGTCCACAGGGATACAGGTTAACTAATTATGCCAAAACGATTTTATTCAGATACGGTTGTTTTTTTTAAATGGGGGGGTTTTGATTTAGACTTAAAATTAATGAGAACGAAAATTTTATAAAAATGCTAATTAAAGTGGTTGGAAAATTCAGATGTTAAAAACTAATTTCAACACCAGGGCAATTTCTTGATTCGGTTCGACTTACAATCATTAACGGTCACGGTGCAATGATCCTTTTTAAATAATAGTTTGTATCAATACTAGACGTCACGCAGTTCGGACATCCACTCTATCTAATGTCTAACCAAGCGCAGTTCGTTGATTAGAGCCAACCCGCTACTCTAAACTCACGCCGTTCAGATTTTAGTGTGCGGGTTGCGTGATAGAAGTATCGATTATAATCAAACACACACGCCGTTCGCAATGTTTAACTAGATTGTATGCTTCTATAACGAAACCGAGTTCATAGACAAACACAGCCCGTTATTTGTTTCTTTTATCAAAAATCAAAACTGGTTAAGGTTTTAAAACTTGATGAACTTTATTAGAATAATTAACAAAGTGGCCAGTTTCATTAACAAACTAATATATATCCGGTAAAAATATCCAGATTTAAGATCAAGAAACACACAAACAAACTACTAAAATAATTGAATCTAACATAACCGTTTCACATAAGGTTGTGAACCAAATCAAAGAAAATAAACCCTAATGTTGAAACTAAACGGTTCTAGCCAGACATGATGGCTAGAATAATCAAGTTAAATAAGAAACTAATAATCACAAAATTAAAGCTTACGAAAAAATTAAATCAAAGCAAGTTTTTGTAGTTTTTCTAGAAAATCACCAACAAGAATGTGCTTCTTGACTTTTTTCGATTCTTTTCCACTTGCAGCCGTTCACCTAAGATGTGTTCCTCCTTTTTTTCAAAGTTGTTGGTGATGATTGTTGCTATCCTTCTTTTTTTTTTTTTCATGAAACTTACGGCCCATCATTTTAATTTTGGGCTGCCCCTTTATTGTATGTTCATTAAATAATTATAGCCCAACTCAATCTTGTATTGCTCTTTAAATGCTTGCCAGCTCCAATTATTTCATTCGATGAACAAATAAATCTCTTTTTATTCTTGCAGTGATCAGGCACTTGTAAATCATCCAGCTAAAAATCCATGCTATCCACTTTTACTTGAACCCGTACTTTATTTATTTCTCGAGTCTTTACGAGCCTTTTCACTATCTCTTGTCATTCCTTACAACCGCTCCATGCCTACAAAATCAACCAAAGTAGATTCCATTCCACAAAAACAAGCGTTTAGCAAAATAACGAGGTATGACTACGAAATATACATGATATGTGGTGAATTTTTAATATTAATATGCTATAAAACGTGCCTAAAAATGCAACTAACAATTTTTATGCAATTTTCAAAAGAGAAAAACAAGTTTTTTCAAGAAAAAAAAAATTCCAGTTTTTTTTTAAACTAGGGTTAAGACCCACCCGCGTTGCGGCACGGGTACATCGTAAACATTGAATGGATTAGTCCAAACGTTATATGATGCATTAACCATATGAAAAAACACACATTTCGACGTATCCAGTTGAACTCAATGTAACCTGTATAAGCATTGTGATTGGATCAAACGTAAAGTAAATGAAATTCATATCGAACAATCATAACGTATTATATGTGACCCAACTCATATATAGAAAACGTAACGGGTATGAAGGAAAATATGCACATGTAATCGAAAGGGATTAATTAGAGCTTTCGAAAAAAGGGAGAAAAAGAAACCATAATTTGACTCCACTCGGTTCGAAACAAACTTTACGAAACATACATAAAATAATCACGAAAACATATTATATTTGACCCGAATCATTTCCCGAAAAAGTTTACGTCGAAACGTAGAACAACTTGAATTTATACCAAAACGTACATATAAATATGCACGTAAAAATGGTTTCTTTAAACGAAAACATATTATATTTGACCTGACTCGTCTATAAAAAAAAGTTTACGTCGGAATGTAGAACAAACTATATTTATACATACCCGTACATAAAATATGCACGTAAAATAGTTTTTAAGTAAAGGAAGTATAGGGGTAAACCGAAACAAAATATTAGTAAAAAAATTAATAGGTTAAAAACGTTCGTAAAACCGTGCCAAGTAGCACCAATGCCACAACGACATCGACTCTCAACATCGTAAAAATAAAAGAGATAAAATGGTAAAAATTACATTTAACGAAAAGCAGACTAAAATCGTTGAACCACATACACCCGTTACAGTGTGTTAATGCGAAGAAATTAACCAGAAACGTAAAACGTAGAAAATAATAACCTATGTAGCACGGGGACACCATTTATGTGGCCGTACCCGTCTCGGGTACTTGTCGGGGACAGAAACACCATGGGTACTCGTCGGGGACGTTTCCTAAACGTTTCCAATGTCGGGGACGTATCTGGTAGAAGTATCCAACCCGTTTCCATTTATTTTTAGGGTTTTTACCCTTTCAAATTCAACAACCGGCCACTAAATAAATAGACCTATCATGTTCGGCTTCTCTAATCTCTAAACTCTCAAGTCTCATCATCTCTAATTCTCTATCGATTGCCGATCTTTCACTAGATGAACCGGAATTTGAAAATGATTTGATTATTGATAATTAATTACCTTTGGAAGATGTAGTATTTTTGGAATTTGTTTAATGTATTTTTATTTTTTTATATTTTTTATTGCCGTACCCGTATCTTGGAATTTTGAATTTTGCCGTTCCTCGTTCCCGTATCGTCCCCGTACTCCGATCCCGTACCCGTTCCAGTGCTACTTAGATAATAACTTAGTCGATCTAGGACTCCCCCGTTGCGACGAACTTTTCAAAAGAGAAAAAATGGACGTGTTGCGACGAGTCTGTCAAATATGAAAAAATAGAGAAAAAAACGTTGAACCTCACATGCACGCTACGACATGTTAACTCGCAAAATTTAGAACGAAACGTAAAACGAAAAACTTGCGCAAGATAAAAAGTATGGGGGACCAAAGTTGTAAATAATAAAGTGTTGTGTTAAATTATAAAAGACCAAAAACTTTGGGTTAAAAGTAAAAAAAATTAAAAGGTAAAATACAAAATATGAGACGTTTGGGTTAAAAGTGAAAAATCAAGTTTTTTTTTTTGAAAAACTCCTAAAGCTTGAGGTACAACTCCTAATAAAAAAAACTTGCTAATTTATATATGGAATAATTTGAGTTATACTCAAATGGTCCTCATTGTAAACATATTTACGCCTTTTTATCTTCAATTATGAGACATTTCATTTTTGGTTTTTACTATTCACTCAGAACTAACACGAATAGCCCTTGTAGTGTACTAGGTGATGCCTTGCCCGCGTTGTGGGGCGATGGCCGAATAATTCTCAACCAATTAAAAAATAGTACTATAGTTTTGATAGAAAGAAAAAGTAAAAAGAGTGTTAGCCAGCTCTTTGACACGATTTTTAGCTGAGGGCAAAGTCATATTTTTATTTTTACCCGGGGGAAAAACAAATTTTTATTTTGAACTGAGGCGAAAACGTAATTTTGGCTGAGGGTAAAAGCGTATCTTTTTTACCGATGGCGAAATCGTATTTTCTAGCTCGGGGCAAAAGGGTAAATGTGTTTTGAAGTTGAGGCAAAATCGTATTTTTTAACTGGGGGTAAAAAAGTAATTTTAAAGTGAATATAAATAATAAACTGGTTGGTCCAATAGGTATTTCTCGCCGACCATTTGAACCAATGGTAGAGAAATACTATTCCACGGCAAAAACGTAATTTTAAAGTGTGAATAAAATAATAAATTGGTTGGTCCAATAGGGGAGGGGCGGCCGCCCATTTGAACCAATGGCAGGGTGATATTATTCCCTGCCATGTGGTTTATATACGTTGGAAATAGGATAAGGCTATTTTTTTTCTTTATTAGTGTTCAAAACGGTGGAGAATTAATATATAGGCAAAAGGGTAAATTTATTTTGAAGTTGAGGCAAAACCGTATTTTTTAACTGGGGTAAAAAAGTATTTTTAAAGTGGATATAAAATAATAAACTGGTTGGTCCAATAGGTATTGCTCGCCTCCCATTTGAACCAATGGTAGAGAAACACTATTCCAAGGCAAAAACGCAATTTTAAAGTGTGAATAAAATAATAAACTGGTTGGTCTAATAGGGGAGGAGCGGCCGTCCATTTAAACCAATGACAGGGTGATACTATTCCCTGTCATGTGGTTTACATATGGATAATAATAATAATAATAATTGTTATTATTATTTATAAATATTTTGTTACAAACGCATTGCAACTTCTCCGGGGATACACAGGAAATGTGTTGCAAATAATTTTTTTTTTTGCTGAGTACACCCCTGCCACCACCCTAACAAGTCAGTTCCTCTACCCGTTGTTTTAAACCAGCCTTTTCTATTACGTTTCTTAATTTTAAGTGGTGGGATCACTAACAATTTGGTATGATGCGTAATCACCCAACTTTATTATTACTATTTTTTTAACGACCAACCAAAACTTTATTGAAAACAAACCAAACCTGCTAGACAGTGACTAGCACAGGTTCACCAACATACAGACAATTCCAAATACAAATCAATCACAAGCCACATATCACAAGCCACATCTCAGTTCATACAATCACCCAACTTGATGAATGATATATTTTTCATCGAAAACATACACATTAAAAAAACATACATGATCCTTACTCATTTATTTTCACAAAAAAAAAAAAAAAAATCATGATTTCACTTTGGCTTATGCAACAAGCCGTTGAAGTGAAACCTAATAAACAAGTTTGTCTCGTATACATGAACATACCACAAATCCATTTAACTAAAACAAAAGTAACAATAAAACCGAAACATAAAATCTACACACCATGAGCAAGACGCAAATCCCTTCAACCTCACCAACTACTTTCATCTTCGTCTTCATCTTGCTTGTACCTAAATGAAAAAAGAATTTCATGAACTTTTGTTAGCTATAATCAAACATCATTAATTTTGTCAGCAATGACGTATAATGAAACAGATATTGAAGAAGTCATGTGTGGATGTCATTTGAAAAGGTGAATAATATTTTATAATTACTATATTGTACATGAAGTTAATTATCTTACTAAAATGTTATTATGGTATGAATTTTGAGTATTTTTTCCCACTCAACGACTATAATGATATATAACGAAAAAAGAACACCAAGACCATATAACAACTTAAACATCTTACGGAAATTAATTGCAATGCAATAAAAAAAGAGGAATAAAGAAACAAATAACGTTACCTTGGGGATCTTGTTCTGATATTGGGAATGTGGGAAATTTTGGCCCGATCTTCACAATTCTTTTCTTCAAACCTTTTATTTAAAAGCTTGCAGCCGAGTATCACGAGTTTATTCATATTCTTGAAACTTTGAATCTTATCTGGTAGAGAAGGTAATTTATCGCACTTTACTAATCTTAACACCTCAAGATTTGGAAGGTTACTTGGCAAGGAAACCAAATTCGGACACAAGTAAATGCGTAATTCTCGTAAACAAGGAAACATAATGGTGTCTTCTAACATGTTTTCGTCATCACCATGGAAATCCTTTAAAGAATCCATGCTCCACAACCTAATGACCCTAAGTTTGGGTAATCTCCCAAGATGTGGAATATGATCACATCTCCTACAGCTATAAAATCGGATTTCAACCAAGTTATGTAATTTGGCCATCCAGCTTGGAGAAATTTTCTTTCCCATGTAACAAAACACTTTCAGTTCCTCCAGACACGAATTTGGTTCTAGTCCCTCAAGAACCTGTTCATCATTTGCAAGCATTTCTGGTTTACTTTCTCTTTTATAAATGTCCGACCACCTTAATCCCAAAACCGACAGGTTTTCTTTGCATTCGAGTTTGGCATTCCTGGCCTCACTTAAACCTCCAACATTCTCAAGTCCTGAAATCTTCAACTTCCCCTCAAGAAGATTTAGATCCCCCAATTCTTCTATTTTGGCCCCACCCTCATTACCAACAGGAAACTTTGAAATTATTCGAAGACGGCTTAGCTGTTTGATTCCAGATGGCAAATGTGGGAGTGAATGACAATAACTGATGTCTAAACATTCAAGACTACCCATGTATCTCAGATCATTTGGCAACTTATGCAGTTCCCGACAAGAATACAAAAGCAACACTTGCAAGTTTTGGAGATAAACAATTGACTCAGGCAAAACTTCTATCTTTGATTCTGATAAATTCAAGTATTTCAGATGTTTGAGATTGCGAATTGATTCGGGCAATGTCTTTGACAGAATACCACACAAGTATAATACCCTCACATACGTGTGGTTGAAAATTTGGCTAATGCTACCTTCATTCATCTTTCCAAACATGAATATTGACCTTAATGATTTTAACATTGCTAACTCCTGAGGTGAAAAGAGAAAACCTGGACTTGATGAGCTCAAATGAAACACCTCATTTGAGATTATAACCTCCTTGCTTACAGGTTCTATAACTAAATAATCACCCCTAAATACATGCCGTACCATGTCATGCATCCAATCATTCATTTTATATCTGTCATCAGAGTACTTGTTTTCCTTAACAACCTCAAAGAACGACTTCCAAACCAACTCATTAAAAATTCTCTCCCCAAGCACATACACACTTATATCCTCTATGGGTGGAATGAAATGGTTTGACGCCCATAACTGAATCAACACATCCTTTTGCATCGCATAGCCTTTAGGAAACAAACAACAATAGGCAAAACATCTTTTTATATGTGGAAGCAGTTTATCATAGCTTAATTTCAAAATAGCAAGCAAGTGTTTAACTTTATCCAAATCCCATATGTTGCTGCCTTTCACACGTTGCCAATCGCTTGTACTACTTATCGACCACATTAACCTACCCAAAGTCTTCACTGCTAAAGGCAGACCATTACATTTCTCAACTATTTCCCTTCCAATAGGCTCTAGCTCACTTATGTCATCCCCCTCTCTTCCAGGTGCAAATGCAAGCTTCTTGAATAATAACCATGAGTCCTCCTCAGATAAACATCCCAGTTTATGTTGTAACTCGGGAACCTTAGCCATCATTTCACTAGTTGCACGAGATCGTGTTGTCATCATAACAATGCTTCCTTCTGCCCCGGAACTTAATGTTTTACTTAACTCATCCCACTTGGCTTTTTTATCGTCTTCAATCCAAACGCCATCTAGTACAATTAAAAATTTTCTTCCTCTTAACTTGCTTTGAAGGGACTCTTGCAAGTAATCAAGTTGTATATGTGAACACCCATCATGATCTCGGAACTCGATGATTTTTTTTATTATTGCCTTAACTTGGAAATTTTGAGAGACATAGATCCAACATTTAAAGTCAAAATATTGATTCACCCTTTCATGACTATAGACTAATTGAGCTAGAGTAGTCTTTCCTACACCTCCCATACCCCATATACCATACACCCGAATCTCACCATTTTCATGTTTTCCTATATCTTTGTTACATATCGTTTCTGTTACCAACTCTATGTCTTCATCTCTTCCAAAAATAATGGAAGAATCATGTATAAGCCAGCCGGTTTCCCAATCTAGCATCTCACCTTCAACTCCCACATTTACAGGACTTAAGGTACCCGTGGCTAAACGTAACTTAGATCTCTCGACTAAAACATTATGCAGTTTTCTTCTTATCGCTCTAACTTTGTGAGCAATCCTAACACGGATCGCATATTGATTATAATTGGTGGAAAAGAAGTGTCTTACCCTGTATTTGATGCCTCTCTGTTTGTGTAGACGTTGTAGCAAAGCTTCTGTGGAGATCTCGTCCAGCAAATTTTCAACCTTCATAGAGACAGATCTTAGACGCTTAATCCAATACTCTTCCGCTTCATTCATGATTTGTTTCTCTTCTGCATCTTGAAGAACAGCTTGGATCTGCTCGAAATCACCCTTGAGACTCGAAATATCGCTTTGGAGTCCCTTAAGCGGAGCAATCCCTTGGATAGCTACAGAAGTAAGCCTCCCCGTTATCTCCTTCACAAGGGCGGAAACAGCAGCATCTCCCATGATTTGAATGCTATCTCGATATAATTAGTATCAAAGATAGATCGATCGTAATAGAACAAAGCGAGAGGGTGAAGAAATTGAAAAGGCACAATAACTTGCTCTTTACCAAATCAATGTGAAAGCTTATCCAGTTGCGGTCAACATATCTGCCCCCAGTTCATTGCTTACCTAATTTATTTATTTTGTTATTTTTTTATTTTATTATTATTATTATTATTTTATATCTCTGTCTTATAAAATTGATAGCATTTGTTAAAATATGGTCATAACATTCATCCCAAAGACTTGGGTCTATTTGGTATGTGGTAATAAAATAGATGGGGGAATGGAATGGACTAGATAATTAAATGGATGAGGTAATGGAATAGATCATTATCATTCCATGTTTTGTTTGGTTGCCATGTGATAATGGAATGAAGCATTACTTTTTTTGTTTGGTATACAAGAAAAGACGAAGGAGTAAAATCAGATGGCGGTGGTCAACGATGGACGGTGATGGTGGGTGGTGATAGGTGGCAGTTGTAGCGGCGGCGGCGGTGTTGGGTGGAGACGGCGGCAGGTGGTGACAGCGGTGGTGGTGGTGGGTGACCGCGGTGGTGGGTGGCAGCGGTGGTCGGAGGCGGTAGCGGCGGTGGCGGTGGGTAGTAGCGGTTGATAGCGGTGGTGGAGGTTGGTGGCGACGACGGCGGTGGTCGAAGGTGGTAGCGGTGATTATCAAAGGTGGGTGGTGGCAGTGATCGGAGGTGGCAGCGTCGACGGTGGGTGGCGGCGATGGCGGTGGTAGGGACGAAGGTGGGTGGCGGTGGCGGTGGGTGGCGGCGGAAGTGGGTGACGGCGGCGGATGACGGTGGTGGTGGTGGTGGGTGGTGGTAATGGTGGTGGGTTGTGGTGTTGCTAATGAAGGATGAAGAGGGAGTAGAATGGAAAAAAACAGGGGGGATGGATGGAATAATTTTGAGGGAATGGAATGCACTTTGGAATGGACGATTCCATTCCATTGACCAACCAAACACTCTTTTCTTCATTCCTTCACAATGGTACATTCCATTCCACCTCTCATTCCTGGATATCAAACGCTACCTTGGTGTTATATTTTTTTGGAAAAGTGTAAAATACATTATGGCTTAACATACATCACGTACGACAACGTGCGTGATTAAGTGTATAACGTGCGTGATTAATGTTTTCATCATGCGTGATTAATGTTTTCCAACGTGCGTGATTTGGGTTTTTTAATTTATAATGTGCGTGATTTTCAAATTAACGTGCGTAATTATCTGTCGTACGTGATGTACGTTAAGCCATATTGTACGTTAACTGGCCTCATATTTTTTTATTGTTAAATGTTTTTAGATTTTTAACTTTTTAAATATCACTTACTCCCCCTGAATACACACACTAAGGGGCTGTTTGTTTACCTCTTAACGAGACTCTTAATGGTACAGACCTTTTACTGGTTCAACACTTAATGGTTCAGACTGTTTGTTTCGTGAGCAGATGTCTTAATAGTTCAGACATTTACGTCTGAATGGTTAAGTATTATACAGAGTTTGAATGGTTAAGACCTCTAATCTGAATTGATCAGACATTTGACTCTGAAGGGTTAAGCATTATACTGGCTCTTAATGGTTTAGACTTTTTACTGGTTTAGCACTTAATGGTTCAGACCTCTTACTGGTTCAGCACTTAACCATTCAGAAGTTGACAAACAGCCCCTAACTAAACTCTTTCCGATTCCTAATGGAATATTTAAATTCCAAATTCAATTTTTTCAAATTCAAATTGTTATACAAATTCCAATTACAAAATATTCCGCGAACGAAACGCACCCTAAGGGTGGTATAGAATCTCTATTGGGATGATTGGAGGAGATTAATTTTGATAAGAATTAGTTTTGATTATTTCAATCAAATTTGTTATTCGAATTAGTGTAGGATTAGTGCTTTGGTATTCAAGTAATTAGTTATACATAGTAGTCTAGTTTATTTGTTTTTATACATTGTAATTTCTTGTAACTATTAATCAAAGAGTCGACCGGTTTGAGCATGTTTGTCTTAGTGAATTGATACCCAGTTTAACATTGCCGGCCACGCTTTTATAAAAAAAAATTAAAAGTACAGAACATATTTTTCAACTTGTATCTCGTGACTGGATGTGTTTTATAATTAACAAGGGCCGAAATAGCCGTAACATTTGTCGCTGCTATTGCCCCGTTTTCTTGTAGTGCGAGCATACGTACCAGAAGAATTAGAACTATACGTCTTAGAACCAGGGGAGGCTTAGTTGGTGTGCGGGGAGGACTTCCGCACAGGGCCCGTGATTTCGCAGGGCATATGGTTTAAAAAAAATCCGATATATATATATATAGGGGAAGGTTCAATGGAAACCACTAGTTATTGTGAAAACTCGAAAACAAATTAAAAAAAAGCCAAAAAAACATACAATTTTTTTTTTTTATTTTTCATACCAATTTTCGCCATTTTTTATATATATAAAAAAAATTAATTTTTTTTTTGTAGTGCACATGTGTAATACTACTACATATGTGTATGTGTACTACACATGTGTATTATTACATATGTGTACTACAAAATTTTTTTTTTTTTTGAAAAAAAAATTTTTTTATATAAAAAAACCTGCGATTTTTATAAAAAAATTGAAAAAAAAAATCTTCTTTGGTGTGTTTTTTAGGCTTTTTTTAGTTAGTTTTCAAGTTTTCACAATAAAAGTGGTTTTTATTTAAACCATCCCATATACTGTTATAACGTAAAATATTTAGGCTCCAGATGTAAAAGCATATATCGAATCCATTAGTTGTTATAAATTAACTAGAACAAGAATTTTATATAGGAAAAGGTTTTAAAACAAGGTTTTTGAAACTCGAAGGAGCCATCAAAATCTGTGAGCTGTTGTCACTAAACTTTAAAAAATATTTGGAAAAATAATACTATAAAAAATTCCTTTAGAAAGTTGTTTGGTATTTATAACAAACAACTGAGCATCTGGACAATAAACAACTGTTGAATTGCCTTTTCATTTTCTTCACTTTCTTGCTTTGCTTTTGAAACGAGTATTTTACCAACATGCTGCCATCTTTAGAAACTTAATTTCAACTAATGTTACTCTAAAAAATATTTCACGAATAATGCAAACTCCATTGTGAATGGCAATTTTGTTGTAGGTTGTAGCCTTGTCAGTCTGGGAATGTGTAAGGATTAAATCATTGGCCCAGGTACAAAAGCCATTGAGAATGGCACGACTTCTGCACCTTATGCCATTGTTAATGGCGAAATTTTAAAAGTTCTTACAACATGTTCTGTTAAAGCTGAAGGGAAAGCAGCTCGCTTATACATGATTCTTCGACCATCTTCGGAAGAGATAAAGAGATCGAAAAGGTAATTGAAACGATATGAGACAAAGATATAGGGAAACCTGAAATTGGTGAGATTCGGGTGTATGGTATATGGGGTATGGGAGGTGTGGGAAAGACTACTCTAGCACAATTAGTCTATAACCATAGAAGGGTGATTCGGTATTTTGACTTAAAATGTTGGGTGTATGTCTCTGAAAAGTTTCAAGTTCAAGAGATAATAAAAGGAATAATGGAATCCATAAATGAATATGAGTGTAAACTTACACGTCTAGATGTGTTGCAAAAGTCCCTCCAAAACAAGTTAAGGAGAAAGAATTTTTTAGTTGTACTAGATGATGTTTGAATTGAAGACGATGAAAAGGCAAAGTGGGATGAGTTAAGTAAGACATTAAGTTGTGGGGCAAAAGAAAGCATTGTTGTGATGACAACACGGTCCCACACAACTAGCCGAATGATGGCTAAGGTTCTTAGATTACAACATGAAGTTGGATGTTTATCAGAGGGGACTCGTGGTTATTATTCAAGAAGCTTGCATTTGCACAAGGAAGAATGGGGGATGATATAAGTCAGCTAGAGCCTATTGGAAGGGAGATAAAAAATAAATGTAAAGGACTGCCTTTGGGAGTAAAGACATTAGGTACCTTAATGTGGTAAAAAAAAGTGCAAGCGATTGGCAACTTATGAAAGACAACAACATATGGGAGTTGGAAAAAAACTAAAGCTTTGCCTGCTATTTTGAAGTTTAGCTATGATAATTTGCCTCCACATCTAAAGAGATGCTTTGCTTATTGTTGTATGTTTCCCAAAGGCTATAAACTGACAAAGGACAGACTGATACGGTTGTGGGTGTCAAATGGTTTTATTCCACCCAAAGGAGAAATAAACTTGTATGTGCTTGGAGAAGAAGTTTTTAATTGTTTGGTTTGGAGGTCCTTTTTCAATGTTAAGGAAGACGAGTTCCAGGAAGATTTATACCTAATGCATGATCTAATGCATGACATGGCACAACATGTGATGGGGGATGACTGTTTAGCTATAGAGTCTGGTAAGGAGGTTATCATCCCAAATGAGGTGCTTCATTTGACCTCATCATGTCCAGGTTTTCTCTTTTGTCCTCGTGATTTAAAAAAGTTAACATCATTAAGGTCAATATTCTTGTATGGAAAGATAAATGAAGGTAGCATTAAACAAATCTTCAACCACGTTTATGTGAGGGTATTATACTTGGCTGGTATTCAGTTAAAGACATTGCCCGAATCAATTTGCAAACTCAAACACCTGAAATATTTGAATTTGTCACGCTCAAGTATACAAGTTCTACATGAGTCGATTATTTATCTCCAAAACTTGCAAGTCTTGCTTTTGTATCGTTGTAAGTTCCTGCTTAAGTTGCCTAAAGGCTTAAGATACATGAGAAATCTTGAACATTTAGGCACCAATCGTTGTTACTCACTTTTGCATATGCCATTAGGAATCAAAGAACTAACCAACCTCCAAATACTTCCATATTTTCCTGTTTGTAACAAGAGTGGGGCTAACATAGGCGAATTGGGGAATCTAAATCTTCTTAAGGGGGAGTTAAAGATATCACAAATTGAGAACGTTGGAGGTTTAAGTGAGGTCAAGAATGCAAATCTCAAATGCAAAAAAGATTTGTCGGTTTTAGAGTTATGTTGGTCGATACTTTCTAAAAGAGAAAGTAAACAGGAAATGTGCGCATACGATGAAAAGGTTCTCGAGGGACTAGAACCAAATCCGGGTCTCAAGGAATTGAAAATATTTAACTACATGGGAAGGGCTATTTCTCCAAGTTGGATCGTCAATTTAAGGAATGTTGTAGAAATTGTATTTTGTGGGTGTAAGAATTGTGAGCATATTCAACTACTTGGAAGACTACCCAATCTTAGGGTCATTAAGTTGGAGTACATGGCTTCTTTGAAATGTTTCCATGATGACGACAAAAACATGATAGGAGACACCAATATGTTTCTTAGTTTGCAAGAATTGCACATTTCCAAGTGTCCGAATTTGGTCTCCTTGCCAAGTAACCTTCAAAAACTCAAGATTTTAACATTACGTAATTGCAATGGGTTAGCTTCTCTACCAGGTGAGATTCAAAGTTTCAAGGATCTGAAGGAACTTGTGATAGAAAGATGTAAACATCTCTGTATAGGATGTGAAAAAGATATCGGTGTAGAATGGCCTAAAATTTCTCACATTCCCAATATCAGTATTAATCCATCAAGGTGACATTTTTCTTCAAAAGAGTACAATAATTTTCTTAATTCAGAAAACAATGACTAAAGTATTAGAGCATCCACAATAATACATTTTTGGGTGTTGTTTTTACTCATTTTTCCACATCATCCATTTTTTCTTATTGTGGACCTTGTTTCTGTACCTCATTTTTTAGATATGTTTGTCTGCAAAAACGACTAAAAACAACAAAATGGTGGGACCCATGTACTTTTAATATATAGAGAGAGAGAATAAGTGGTGTAAATGTGTGGTTAAAAATTAAAAAGGTGGTGATGATGTGGTTAGTTTTTAAGTGTTTTTTTGTTTTCTTATTGGGTGGGTTTTTGATATTTTTGAAGGGTGAGTGTTTTTCTGATGTGTCAGCTGACTGGATATGTTTTTAGATGTTTTTAATGGGCCTTGTTCTGGATGCTCTTAGGCTTTTCCTTTTGGAAGCATATGTTCCTAAATCAGATACATTGAGCTTGCTGCCATAATTAAAAATATATAAATTCATCTGTTTTTTGGAAGCATATACCTTTTCAAATGACATATGTACAAAACTTCTTTACTATCTGTTTCTTTTTGCATTAGTTGCTAACTAAACAATTCGTGTTTTAATTTATTTACTAAATCCTCCTTTTTGTTTATTTAGGCCCATTGAGGATGGAGATGGGGATGATGATGGCGAAGACATAGACTTAGATGAAGACGAAGACGAAGACGAAGACATAGACTTAGACGAAGATGAAGACGAGGATGATGAGATTTGTAGAATGTATGCTTTGTAAATTTTGATAGATCTTAATTGTGTAAAAAGTTCCAAACTGAAGTATTTTGATGGGTCCATCAAATCAAATTCTCAACCGGATAAATCAGGAATGAGTACGTATGTTTCGTGATGTACTTAATGAAATAGATTGTCAATTTGGCGGTCAAAATAGTTTTTTTTTTTTTTTTATATCGGCAAACAATACTTTTATTCCAACAACACCAAATTACAAGGCAAAGGAAGCAAGCAAGATGCTAAAGGTCAATACCGGCGACACTTTCTACCAATACCGGCGACAGTTGTCGCCGCTAAAGGTGGTCCATTCTTGTAGTGGTTACACCCATAACAGAAACAAAGAAAGCATACAAATTAATAAAAAAAAAAATTCGCCCATTTCTCCCAATCTATGTTCCTGGATGGATTCGAGTTGGTCGGCTTTTGTCGGTACCCGGCTATTATCCTACGATGGATTCGAGTTGGTCGGCATTTCTCGGGTTTCCAACAAATCCCCAACGCTTTCTCTCAAATGAGCCAAATGCAATCCATGCAACAAATGCAATCCTTGTAACAAATGCTGATGCGAAACCCGTTCAACTCACAATTTCAATCGCAACCACAACCTTTTCCGCCACCGGTAGTATCGTCTCAACCCGTAGAAGATGAAGTTGAAGAATGTGTTCCGGAGACGCAAGCCCAAACCTCGAAACGGAAAAAAGGGAAGCAAGTGGCACGTTTAACCGGTAATCAACCTTCGAGAGCCAAGTCACAACCTTGGTCAAAAATCAAGGAGGAGGCGTTAGCTAAGACATGGATTAGCAAGTCACAATGCCCAATTGTTGGTATATAAAAATATATAAATTTTATACTAAAAATATATAAAATTTTCATGTTTTATTATATAGCTTTTGTTACATTCTAAAAATATAGGTAACAACCAAACCGACGATGGTTTTTGGAAAGAAATATAATCGAAGTTCCTCGCGATTATGGAACAAGGTCCGTATCGCGATCTCGATTCCGTCGCTTCGAAGTGGCGAAGGATGCATCCGGTCGTCAACCGATTTGCCGGGATATACAATAATTTATATGTTATCGTCGTAGTGGGCAGAGTGACGAAAATGTTTGTAAAGAGGCGATGCGTAGATACGAAGATGAGCATCGGGTCGTTTTCCGACACGTTCGGGCATGGGAGGTTATGCGAACCAATAAGAAGTGGGCGTCGGTTCCAAACGAGGTTGCAAGCGCTAAACGAACAAAAACCTCGGAGACCGGAAGTTATAGTGCAAGGGGCTCGGACGCACGATGCCAAATAAATATAAACGACGAGCCAGAATTTGACGAAGAAGAGCACGTAGTTCGAGAGGAGGCACGTCCCCTGGGCAGTGACAAAGCCAAAAAGGCAACGGCTGCAAAAATCACAAGCCGCAACGGGGGGCGGTTCGAAAATGGACGACTTGATGGCCCAGTTCAAAGCATACACCGGGGTCACAGCCCAAAGGTACAAGCGAAGCAACTTGAAGTGGACAACGGGTTCGGTTAAAGGAAGAGGTGGTAGAACTAAAAGAATGGGAAATAATGACAACCGATATCAACTTATATCCTTATATCCTGAAGAAGACCGTCCAGTTTTGCGTAAAATGAAACATGTATGTTTTAATGGACCACATCGGGGTTCATTAAGTTGTAATGGCTCTTAATAGTTAGATTGGGTTGTAGCGAGCCATATTAGATTACGTTGGCAGTAATAAATCATATATATCTTAATAGACATATTAGGCTTTATTAGGTCGCGTGAACCGGAAGCTTCTATGGGGTCAGGTGGGATTCCGCCATCGCAACAGGCCGCCACCACCGCAGGTTCACAGTGAAACTCCGGTGACGGAGGGCCACCGCCACGGCCATCTCGCTGGCTCTGGATATCTCCCTCTCTCTCTTCCGGATCTTTCTTTCAATCTTACCGTTTTCCCATCACGTTTAAGGTTTCTCTTTCTCTTGTACGTGGAAGATGAAAAGCAGGATGTGTCACACGTGGAAGTCTGAATGTACCTAAAATACTATTCACAAGGTCGTATTTTTAATAATAGATTAATTTTGTACAACCATGACATTTTTTTCTTAACACGCATTTAAATGCCATAAAATAAGCGTGTGTCATTATTCGCGTGTCAAGATGGATCTTGTTTTTTTATGACGCTAAAAGGATGACATACAAAAAGTGTGTCATAAATATATTGAATTTTGTAAAACCATGACATTTTGTTTTCTTGACAGGCACTTTCAAATGTCATAAGATAAGCGTGTGACATTTTTTGCATGTCAAGATAAATCTTATTTTTTTATGACGCTAAAAACATGACACACAAAAAAGAATGTCATAGATTTATTAAATTTTGTAAACCAAGACATTTTTTTCTTGACATACGCTTTTGAATGTCATAAAATATGAGCGTGTCATCGTTCGTGTGTCAAGAGGGGTGTATTTTCTAGTAGTGCTTTCTCGGGTTTCCAACAAATCCCCAACGCTTTCTCTCAAATGAGCCAAATGCAATCCATGCAACAAATGCAATCCTTGTAACAAATGCTAATGCGAAACCCGTTCAACTCACAATTTCAATCGCAACCACAACCTTTTCCGCCACCGGTAGAATCGTCTCAACCCGTAGAAGATGAAGTTGAAGAATGTGTTCCGGAGACGCAAGCCCAAACCTCGAAACGGAATAAAGGGAAGCAAGTGGCGCGTCTAACCGGTGATCAACCTTCGAGAGCCAAGTCACAACCTTGGTCAAAAATCAAGGAGGAGGCGTTAGCTAAGACGTGGATTAGCAAGTCACAATGCCCCATTGTTGGTATATAAAAATATATAAATTTTATACTAAAAATATATAAATTTTTCATATTTTATTATATAGCTTTTGTTACATTCTAAAAATATAGGTAACAACCAAACCGACGATGGTTTTTGGAAAGAAATATAATCAAAGTTCCTCGCGATTATGGAACAAGGTCCGTATCGCGATCTCGATTCCGGGGCTTCGAACTGGCAAAAGATATATCCGGTCGTGAACCGATTTGCCGGGATATACAATAATCTATATATATGGTATCGTCGTAGTGGGCAGAGTGACGAAAATGTTTTTAAAGAGGCGATGCGTAGATATGAAGATGAGCATCTGGTCGTTTTCCGACACGTTCAGGCAAGGGAGGTTATGCGAACCAATAAGAAGTGGGCGCCGGTTCCAAACGAGGTTGTAAGCGCTAAACGAACAAAACCTCGGAGACCGGAAGTTATAGTGCAAGGGGCTCTGACGCACGATGCCAAATAAATATAAACGACGAGCCAGAATTTGACGAAGAAGAGCACGTAATTCGAGAGGAGGCATGTCCCCTGGGCAGCGACAAAGCCAAAAAGGTAACGGCTGCAAAAATAACAAGCCGCAACAGGGGGCGGTTCGAAAATGGACGACTTGATTGCCCAGTTCAAAGCATACACCGAGGTCACAGCCCAAAAGGTACAAGCGAAGCAACTTGAAGTGGACAAACGGGTTCGGTTGAAGTAAGAGGTGGTAGAACTAAAAGAATGGGAGATAATGACAACCGATATCAACTGATATCCTGAAGAAGACTGTCCAGTTTTGCGTAAAATGAAACATGTATGTTTTAATGGACCACATCGGGGTTCATTAGGTTGTAATGGCTCTTAATAGTTAGATTGGGTTGTAGCGAGCCATATTAGATTACGTTGGCAGTAATAAATCATATATATCTTAACAGACATATTAGGCTTTATTAGGTCACGTGAACCGGAAGCTTCTATGGGGTCAGGTGGGATTCCACCATCGCAACAGGCCGCCACCACCGTAGGTTCACAGTGAAACTCCGGTGACGCAGGGCCACCGCCACGACCATCTTGCTGGCTCTGGATATCTCCCTCTCTCTCTTCCGGATCTTTCTTTCACTCTTACCGTTCTCTCATCACGTTTACAGTTTCTCTTTCTCTTGCACGTGGAAGATGAAAAGCAGGATGTGTCTGTCACACCCCTATTTTCCACGTGTCACCGGTGGGCCCGGTGGGGAGTATCGTGACGTAGTTGATATCATCATAAGTCAAACAACACAATATATAAATGCACAGCGGAAGCAAAGATAGATTCATTTCAACTTTAATAAAATGTAATATTAAATATCACGAATAGTTGAAACGGATCCACAGGCGGATCAAAATAAAAGAAGATATTGTTCAACAGTTTTATTGACATCCAAGCTTGCGAGACTTATTGAGGATGCTAGAAGACAGCCAGCCTAGTACGAGTAGTACCTGCACTTAACGTTTTGGAAAATATGTCAGTTTACACTGGTAAATACAATTTAACTGACTCATTTTGAAAAGGTTTGAAAATTGATTTGAATGCACGTGGCACAAAAATATTTTATAACTTGGGATAATTACGTGAATATAATCTTGTAAGGGAATTACATGTTACTTATGTGTTCAGTAGCCCGATCCGTAGACCGGGTTAAAGATTAATAGACACACCACATTATTTGGTTCGGCACTGACAGGTGTACGCCTACACCCCGTGCTTAGGTCGTGGCCATCTCGTAAGATGATGCCAAGGATATCCGGGACATGGTCATTAACCCCCCAAAGGCTTTAAGCAAACAAAACACATTCAAAACGTAGCATATCAAGGATTTAACCACTATTCGATTAAAGATTCAATGCCGGACCAAGCGGTATTTTATATACCGTACCCCAAGCCCGTATAGGGAAAATAAGTTAAAAGTATTTACCTTGGTAAGTATAAATCACAATTAGCGAGTGAAGGTAGCTTTTACTGGTTCTTCTATTCTGGAACAAAGGTTTATAATAACCTATTAGATTTCTAACGGGTCTTTATTTAAGCCTAAGCTTAGACCAGTTAGCTTTCAAGGACGATACGGTTCAAACGCACGATTAAGCGAAGACCGGATAGAATGTGATTTAGACCCGACAAGTTTGAATACCATTGGAGAGCCTCAGGTATTAGATAACAGCTGTAATCAATCGAAACAGACCTGAAAAACTGACATCTGCGCATTTTTGTTCGCTGGCGGGATGTACGCGGGGCGCGAGACCCCTTACGCGGGGCGCGTACAAGTTGGCAACCAGCCAAACAAGTTTCCAAGATTTACAATTCAGTCCTTGGTCTTTTGTTACGTGGTTTTGCTTATTTTTCTTGCTCATTAGACCCTCAAACCTGATTTTTAAGGGCCTTAGGACATCTACAAACTTGGTTAGGTCCTTGGTTAACTTTGTGCTTAACCGAAAAGTCACGAAATTCAACGTTGACACATTTAACCCTTCGTGCACAGTTTTGATCATAACTTTCTCATACGATAACGAAACCTTATGAATTTTTTATCACATATTCTAGTGAGTATATTTTATCATTACAAAGCTTCGGGTTTGCCAAAAGGTCACCCAGAGGTATACTTTCAACATGTTGACACATTTAGCCCCTGTAGTTTGTAATTCCTCACTTTCTTTCATTTTCTTCTTCGTATGATCCATGATTTATTCGTTTAAGATTATAAACACCATGTAGGGTTATTGTAGAGCCTATTTATCCATCGTTGACACTTTGGACCCTTATATTCACATAGTTTCACTGTTTGTCAACTTTAGTCCCTCTAAAGTACTTTTTCACATATTCAAAGCCTATGACACGTGTCAGTACATTATTGGACGTAAATTTTCGAGGTGTTACATCCTCACCCCCTTAAAAGAAATATCGACCTCGAGATTTACTGAAACAATTAAGGGTATTTTTCTTTCATCGTGGATTCTACCTCCCATGTGTATTCGGGACCTCTACGGGCATCCCATTTGACCTTTACAATAGGCACATGCTTCCTTCGAAGCTTCTTCACCTGTCGATCCTCAATCGACAATGGTTTTTCCACAAATTTCAAGCTCTCATCTATATGTACATCCGTATGTGGCATGACCAGTGATTCATCAGCGAAACACTTCTTCAAATTACAGATGTGGAACACATTATGTATACTACTGAGCTCTTCAGGTAAGTTTAACTTATAGGCAACTGACCCGACGCGTTCGATAACCTCAAAAGGTCCTATGTATCTCGGGCTTAGCTTACCTTTCTTACCAAATCGCATCACCCCCTTCCAGGGTGATACTTTAAGCAATACTTTGTCACCTACTTCGAAGTGAAAAGATTTACGCTTTGGATCAACGTAGCTTTTCTGCCTATCTTGGGCAGCTTTCAAGTGATCGCGAATCTGGACAATCTTGTCCGTCGTTTCAAAGACAAAATCAGGTCCTGATAATTGCACTTCTCCTACTTCTGCCCAACAGATGGGTGTTCTGCATTTTCTACCATATAATGCCTCAAAAGGCGCAACCTTAATACTAGTATGGTAGCTATTATTATAGGAGAACTCGATCAATGGTAGGTGGTTATCCCAATTGCCACCTAAATCAATCACACATGCTCGAAGCATGTCTTCCAGCGTTTGGATGGTACGCTCACTCTGTCCGTCCGTCTGTGGATGGTAAGCCATACTAAAGTTTAAGCTCGTGCCCAAAGACTGTTGGAAACTCTTCCAAAAATGAGAGGTGTATCTCGTATCTCGGTCGGAGATAATCGACATTGGTACACCATGCAGAGCTACAATCTTATCTACATATAATTGAGCTAACATGTCGGAGCTGTAAGTTTCCTTAATGGGTAGGAAATGTGCTGACTTGGTCAGCCTATCTACTATGACCCATATAGTATCGTTTCCCTTTCTCGTCTTTGGCAATTTGGTGATGAAATCCATTGTCACCATCTCCCACTTCCACGTGGGAATTTCAGGCTGTTGTAACAAACCTGACGGCTTCTGGTGCTCCGCTTTGACTTGCGCACAAGTCAAACATTTAGCTACATAAGCAGCTACAGACTTTTTCAAACCAATCCACCAGTAGTTTGCCTTTAGATCCTGGTACATCTTATCAGCTCCAGGATGAACGGAATATTTGGAACTGTGGGCTTCCTGGAGGATAACATCCCGAAGCCCTCCATAAACTGGAACCCATATTCGTCCATTCAATCTTAGCATTCCGTCCTTGTCATAGGATAACTGATCCTCAGTTACTCCTAGCTTTTCTTCAGGATAGTTAGCTTCCAACACAGCTTCCTTCTGTGCAGCTAACACCCTTTCGTTCAAACTATTCCTTATTTCAATGTGCTTGGCATTGAATCTTATCGGCTTCACTCTTTCTTTTCTGCTTAAGGCGTCAGCAACTACATTTGCCTTGCCTGGATGGTATCTTATCTCACAGTCGTAATCATTTAAAGTTTCCATCCACCGTCTTTGTCGCATGTTCAAGTCCTTCTGATTGAACAAATGTTGAAGGCTCTTGTGATCTGAATAGATCAAACACTAAGTTCCATACAAGTAATGTCTCCAAAGTTTTAATGCAAATACAACGGCACCCAGCTCCAAGTCGTGGGTGGTGTAGTTCTTCTCGTGCACCTTTAGCTGTCGTGAAGCGTAGGCAATAACCTTGCCTTTCTGCATGAGTACACAGCCCATACCAGTGTGTGATGCATCACAATATACTATGAATTCTTCTATACCATCGGGCAATGTTAACACTGGTGCATTGCTCAACTTTTTCTTAAGAACGTCAAAGGATTCCTGCTGCTTAGGGCCCCAATCAAACTTAACCTTCTTACGTGTCAACGAAGTTAGGGGCGCAGCAATCCTTGAGAAGTTTTCGATAAAACACCTATAATATCCTGCTAAACCCAGAAAACTACGAATCTCAGTAGGCGTCTTTGGCTCTTGCCAATTCATAACTGCTTCTACTTTAGCGGGATCCACTTGGATACCACGCTCACTTACCACATGTCCAAGGAATTGGACTTCTCGAAGCCAAAATTCGCACTTCAAAAATTTGGCGTAGAGTTTCTCATGATGTAGAAGTTTAAGAATACAACGAAGGTGTTACTCGTGGTCAGCTTGGCTCTTCGAATAGATGAGAATGTCGTCAATGAAGACGATGATAAATTTATCTAAGTAAGGCTTGCAGACGCGATTCATGAGATCCATGAATGCGGCTGGTGCATTAGTGAGCCCAAAAGGCATCACTAGGAACTCGTAATGACCATAACGATTCCTAAATGCAGTCTTGTGCACATCTTCATCCTTGACCTTCAACTGATGATAGCATGACCTCAAGTCGATCTTGGAGAAGTAGCTTGCCCCTTGCAATTGATCGAACAGATCGTCGATCCTGGGCAAAGGATACCTATTCTTGATAGTGACTTTATTAAGCTCACGGTAATCGATGCACAGACGCATCGATCCATCCTTCTTCTTGACAAACAAGATCGGCGCTCCCCAAGGAGACGAACTAGGTCTAATAAAACCTTTGGCTAGCAGATCATCTAATTGCGTCCTTAACTCCTTCATCTCCGTTGGTGCTAACCTATAAGGCGCTCTCGCTACTGGTGCTGCACTCGGGAAAATGTCAATTCGGAATTCCACTTGCCTATCTGGTGGTAAACCAGGTAGTTCTTTGGGAAAAACTTCAGGATATTCTGAAATGACAGGGATGTCTTCAATCTTGGGCTTTGGCTCATCAATAGTAACTTGTGCCATATAAATGACACAACCCTTCTTCAAGCATCTAGATGCCTTGAGCATGGACACTTGCTCAGGCAATCCATGCTGGGTATCCCCTTGGATGGTGAGTGACTCACCAGACGGAGTTTTGACTATCACTTGCTTTCTGTTGCACACAATCTGGGCTTGGTTATGCGATAACCAATCCATACCTATAACTATATCAAAGCCGGCTAGCTTAAAGGGAAGTAAGGACAAAGGAAAAGAGTGATTCCTAATGGATATAACACATCCATCTAACACAGTTGAGGCGGTTTCTATGGTTCCATCAGCTAATTCCACCTCATATTTCACACTTAAGGGTTTTACAGGCAATTTCAACAACTCACAAAACTTATTATCCACAAAAGACTTATCTACTCCAGAATCAAACAATACTCTAGCATAAACATCATTTATTAGAAAAGTACCTGTGATCACGTTGTCATCCTGAACAGCTTCCTTAGCGTCCATCTTGAAGACCCTCGCGTTGGTCTTTTTCCCCTCCTCGGTTTTCTTGGTGTTCTTTAGGCAATTAGACTTAATGTGCCCTTTTCATTGCAACCGTAGCAGGTTGCGTCCTTTAGCTTCTTGCACTCCAGAGTCTTATGTTCTGAAGATTTGCAAATCCCACAGGGCCTCGGCTGAGGCTGGGATTTCGACTCAAGTCGACACCTCCTAAAATGGTTCTTCTTGCAAACCTTACATTTGGGCTTATCCCCAGATTGTTGCCCGTCCTTTCTAGACCCCGACCCTTTCTTGTGGTCGTTACTTCCTCGGTGCTTCTTGTCAGGTCTTCGTGAGGTATCATCCTCACGCTTTCTCTTACTCTCTTCTGAATTCCTGAGTGATCTCAACCTGACTACGTCCAAGGTAAGAGATAGATATAGATCAGTTGCTGATCTGAAGGTAGCAGGCCTCGATGCCTTAACACTAGCTTTAATTTCTGGGGCTAAACCCCCGATGAAGCGAGCAATCCTTTTAGGTTCCGGGGTGACCAAATATGGAACCAACCGAGATAGAGTATTAAAACTGGTGAGGTAAGCCTGACAGTCTAAATTCTTCGTCACCAATGATAAGAAATCTGACTCGATTCTCTCAACTTCGTGCTGCGGGCAATAATTATCCTTAATGAGAGCAACGAACTGATCCCATGATAAGTTGTAGAGCGGGATCTTTCCGGCAGCTTGAATGAGAGACTTCCACCATGCCAGTGCTTCTCCCTTAAACGATTGGGATACGTATTTTACTACGTCCCTTTCAGCACAACCGCTGATGTCTACAACCGTGTCCATTTCGTCCAACCAAGTCATACAATCTATTGCTCCTTTCTCCCCGGTGAAGTCCCAGGGTTTGCAAGAAACAAAGTACTTGTAAGTACAGGACTTGGTATGTGGTTTGGCATCATACACCATCCTTTTTGAGGGAACACTGTCGTGATTAGATGAATGTCGATCATCATCCTTCTTGAGCTCATCTTTCTTAGGTTCATCCTTTTTAGAGGGCAGTTTGCTATGAGCCTCCGAGTGAACTTTTGGCTTGGAATGTGGTGCGGATCGGGTCCTACTTCGAGTCCCGCTTGATTCACTATATTGCCTTTCAATGGCTTTGGTAACAGCATTTTCTACTAATGCTTGAAGCTCCGCACCAGTTACAAGTATTTTAGTGTTATCAGGGTTTTCCACTGGATGACTGTTTATTTCTTCTGACTTGGCCATGTAGTTTTAATTTCTACATAAAGAAATAAGGACAAGGTCTATTTAGAAGCCTAAACAGTATTATCGTTCTTGACGATTTATTAACCATGGTTTTAATAGCCATTTTAGTTAATTTATTAAATATATATGCTTATTCAGGATCTTTATCATAATCCAAAACCATAAATTAATAATAGCATATAGGCCTAGTCACGTAGACAACTTTCTAAATTATAAATTTAGATCTTATAGGATTAAAGTTTGAATAAAATAACAATCAATCCCTTTATTGGCAGGGAGTCTATAAACTACGGCTGCCTTTCATTTTATATGACATTAGTTATAGCCCGTAGGCATTATGTCACAATCAGATATATAAAAAATATAAATTTGGATAATTTATAAAAAGGGTGACATGTGTGATTTTGCGGATCACACTAGCCAAGAATGTTAACATGTTTGCAGATGTTAACAGAGATTTGAATCTTTTTAAACTGGTTTTACCATATTGGCCAGGTCTTTAATATGACATACAAGCTAGGTTTTACCTTTTAAGATTCTTATTATTTTATTTTATTAAAATGGCAAGTTAAAATAATAAATGTTATTTTTCATTTATTCATATATTATATTCATGCATATAATTTAAAAATGAAAAACTTAAATTAACCATTCCAATTAAAATTAAACTAGTACGAGTTTGCCCTAAACGAGACTTTTACATAAATAACATGCCCACGCAGGGGCCAAATTAACAAACAAACGCACGCAGGGGTCAAAAAGAAAAACATGCCCACGCAGGGGCAGAACAGAAAGGAAATATGCCCACGCAGGGGCAGAGTACAGAAATAAATGTCCTCGCAGGGACATGATTACAACACTAAAACAAACAAACAAAGGATTCAGTGATCCTTCTTGCTTTTTCCCTTGATCAAATCCACCATTTTCTTGAACATCCCACGGTTATGCCTACGTTCTTCCCGCAATTCATGTCGCACCTCTTGTCGCACCTCATTTATCCCTTGAAGGATTTCTTGAAATTGTGGCGGTGACATCACCGGTGTCTGTGGTGGTTGCTGATAATGCGGAGGTTGAGGAGGCTGTGGTTGCTGATAATGCGGAGGTTGAGGAGGCTGTGGTTGCTGATACCCATATGATGGGTATCCATAGGTCGAGTGTCCCGTAGTCCAGGGACCTCCATAGGGACCTCCCGGCTGGAGAGAGTTCGCAGCTACCCAGTAGGGATCTTCTGTAAAATTGTAATTGGTGTGGATCGGCTGCTCGAAGGGATTGTACGCCGCCGCACCAGTGTAAGTAGGAATTGGGTCTCCAAAACCCAGTGGTGGTTGTGGCGCGACTGGCGCAGAGACCACTTCTGAGACGGGGTGTGAAGATTCTCCCATCTCTGGTTCTTCGTGGACTGGCGAGTATCGGCTGCCACTTGAAAGTGGAGGGGTGCTGATGCGAACTCCCCCTCGTGCGGATATTCGCACGGCCGTTCTCTTTCGCCTCGGGGGCGAGGGAGGCTGAAGCTGAGGTGGTGGTGGCGGCGGAGTGACCGCGACAAGTCGGGAATCCTCAGAAGGATTCTGCTGTTGCTGAAGCTGCTGCGGCTGGTGTAGGGGAGAGTTGTGATGCGGCTTGTGCAGGGGAGAGTTGTGGTAACTGGGGGTAAACGCCCAGTCACACAGCCGGAATCTCTCCTCGTAGCTGTCGGGACCATTATACGGTGATCCCACAAAAGGTGACCCATCCTATATTTCGATGGGGTGATTCGGAGTTCCTGATGGTGGAGGTACAGGATCGGTATCTTCATCTATGTCCATCGCGTTGCCACCGGAAAAGTGGTCTTCGGGTCCAAGTGGGTTAAAACCCACTGGCACTCCCAGGTAGTCAGCAGGGTTGAACTGGCCCTGGAAAACAGTTGATAGGTGGTCAAAGGGTGAATTGTGTCCTTGAAGGGGAATGTAGGACTGGTGGGAGTTGTGGGGCTCATTTTCAGAATGAGGCCCGAAAGAGTGTGGGATAGATGGGGAGGTACTCAGTGAAACTGAGCGCCTAGCAGGCTCAATGTAGGTCCTCCATGGCTCCTGAGGACCCGGGTTGTTGGGATCGGATGGTGTTCGCCGGTGTGACGGTCCGGCCTCGTAGTCGTTTGGGGCGACAAGTGGCCCTCTTCCTCTGCCTCTTCCCCTTACCCTTGGCGGCATTTTGTCAACCTGTCAAAAACAAACAAGTGATACAACAAGACAAATATATAAGACAAAGTTAGAAATTAAGACAAAAATTTGGATAATTCCTAAGTTCTTTGTCTAGACTCGAGAATCGAGGAATGTGCAATTGTGTAACTGAGATTAAGCACAAAAGGCTAGTGTTTAATTCACTCAACCTGGCTCTGATACCAACCTGTCACACCCCTATTTTCCACCTGTCACCGGTGGGCCCGGTGGGGAGTATCGTGACGTAGTTGATATCATCATAAGTCAAACAACACAATATATAAATGCACAACGGAAGCAAAGATAGATTCATTTCAACTTTAATAAAATGTAATATTAAATATCACGAATAGTTGAAACGGATCCACAGGCGGATCAAAATAAAAGAAGATATTGTTCAACAGTTTTATTGACATCCAAGCTTGCGAGACTTATTGAGGACGCTAGAAGACAGCCAGCCTAGTACGAGTAGTACCTGCACTTAACCTTTTGGAAAATACGTCAGTTTACACTGTTAAATACAATTTAACTGACTCATTTTGAAAAGGTTTGAAAATTGATTTGAATGCACGTGGCACAAAAATATTTTATAACTTGGGATAATTATGTGAATATAATCTTGTAAGGGAATTACATGTTACTTATGCGTTCAGTAGCCCGATCCATAGACCGGGTTAAAGATTAATAGACACACCACATTATTTGGTTCGGCACTGACGGGTGTACGCCTACACCCCGTGCTTAGGTCGTGGCCATCTCGTAAGATGATGCCAAGGATATCCGGGACATGGTCATTAACTGTAACACCCTTAAATTTTTACTAGAATTAATCACTAATTTTATACCAAAAGATATTAAATTAACATAAGTTTCATAAGTGGCATAAACCTTAGTCAACTAATGACTAAGTTGGAACATTCAAAATTTGTTTAAGAAATTGTTTACAACCCATGAACAAAATCTAAGTATGATTAAAACATTGCGGAAGCTTCAAAAATCGTGTTCGGTTCTTCATCATTCGCTTGACCGCCATCCGTAAGATCCACCTTGTTACCTAAGGTCAAAACCATTAAAACTTTAGTTTTGATAATTGTTATAAATATATAAACATGAGATTCAATGTAAATTTTAAATCATAAAATTTAAGTTTTATTTCTGATTCCACCGTAACTTACGGTGTCACCGTAAGTTACGGTGAGTCCTGGAGAATTGTAGGTCCACCGTAAAACAGGGGTGTTCCACCGTAACTTCTTGACCTGTACCGTAAGTTACGGTAGTTGCTGGAAATTTATGTTTTGTTTTGTTTGTTCATTACACTAAAACCCCGACTTACGGATTTCAGTTTTCTAGGATACCAATACATTAAAACCTCATATTTCTACTATGTTTTACATTATCCATATCAAAGATCAATCCAACATAATCCGAAGCATCGACCATGCCTTACTTGATTATTCGACCCGTTTGGCTCGTCTAAGGAATCCTCCCATATGACGACTACCAACGAGTTCCAACCAAATTTGATCAATCACTCAATATAGCGACTTCACCGCTTAATTCAAAACAACTCTTATTCAAAAATTTCAATTACGCATTATATAACCATCAAAATCTACTCAATGTAACGGGTCAAGTTACATACCTTCAAAGCGACCCCTTCAAACGTGCGTCCACATCGGTTTTGCCCGCTAGATGCCCCGGCCTCCTTTCCTATAGAGTTCAATCACTTTATGTTTAGAACTCTTGGTTTCACATACATAACGCATATTTTGTCATACATCATAATTATGCGTTTTTAACTTAACAATTCAGTTTCAAGCCTTCTTTGAGGCATTTCAACAAACACTATAAAGGCATAATTTTTATATCTTTTGCATTCAAGTTCATAGTTTGCTAATTAGCTAACTTAACATCAATCAAGCCCTCATGTTGCATTTAATCATCATACTTTTCTGAAATTACCTTCTAAGATTGAATTACACTAGAATAATCATTCTAAATCCTAGTGTTCATCATCATCATGTAAAACCCACAACCCACCTTCAAGGTGTTCATGGAACTTCCTGAATTTGGTCATGATTTCACATGTAGTTGGCTAGGTATCACTTCTAAACACCATATCAACTCTAATCTAACCGAATAACACACATGCAACATCAAATTTCAGATTTTCCAAAATCATGAGAATTTCAAGTTGAGAGTTTTCATCAGATTTTACATACCTTACAATCCTCTTGTGATGAGGATCATGATTCTAAGCTCAATTTTCGATTTTGACTTGGATTAACCCTTCAATTTGCAAGATTAATACAGTTTTAGGGTTTTGGAAAATCTCCTGGTCGCTCTCTCTCTCTCTCTGTTCGATCGATGCCCACCCACAATGGGTGGACTTTGTGTTTTGTTTATTAACTTAGTACTAAACTTTCAGATTTTGACTAGTTTAGTCCCTCCACTTATCATTTAGCTTTAAGTTTAAGTGTTTTAACTTTAGAGTAAGTTATTTCAAGACTATCAACTAACTGGGTTATAGTTTCCTAGTTAGTTAATTCTTGTCAAATTAACATTACATATTAAACGCAAAGTTTTATATTTTCGGGGTGTTACAAGTCCACCCCCCTTAAATAGGGTTTCGTCCCCGAAACCGTAGTACGTACCAAATAACGTAGGGTGGAGACGTCGCATTTCCTCTTCGGATTCCCACGTAGTGTCCGAACCTTTCCTATGCTCCCATTTGACTTTGACTTGGTCAATTTGTTTATTTCGTAAAAGTTTGACCTTCCGGTCTAAAATCTCCACCGGTCTTACCGCATAATTCAAACTTTTATCCAATTCGATGTCATCGTAATGGATATAGGTCGTTTCGTCTGCTAGGCACTTTCTTAATTGTGACACGTGGAACGTACCATGGATCCCACTTAGTTCCTCCGGTAGCTCAAGGCGGTAAGCTACCTTGCCAACTCTTCCGATAATTTTAAATGGCCCAATAAACCTCGGGCTTAGCCTCCCCCTTTTTCTGAATCTAATAACGCCCTTCCATGGGGAAACTTTTAGCATGACCATGTCACCAACCTGAAATTCGATTGGCCTATTTCTTTTATCAGCATACGCCTTTTGCCTGTCTTGAGCTGCTTTCAAGTGTGCCCGAACTATATCGATCTTTTCATTCGTGGCTCGTACTATATCTTGATGAGCGAGTTCACGTGGACCCACTTCACCCCAACATACCGGGGTTCGACACTTCCTACCATAAAGCATTTCGTACGGTGCCATCTTAATACTAGATTGGTAGCTGTTATTATATGAAAACTCGACCAACGGTAGGTGAACATCCCAACTTCCTCCAAAGTCAATTATACATGCCCGTAGCATATCCCCCAATGTTTGTATCGTTCTTTCACTCTGTACATCCGTTTGAGGATGGTACGCAGTGCTAATGAACAATTTGGTTCCCATTTGCTCTTGGAAATATCGCCAGAAATTTGAAGTAAACCGGGTATCCCTATCAGACACGATGGATACCGGGACCTTATGACGTGCTATTATTTCATTAGTGTAAACTTCTGACATCTTTTCTGACGTATAAGTCTCACGAATCGGAATGAAGTGAGCACTTTTCGTCAATCTATCCACCACTACCCAAATGGCATCGAAACCACGATTCATCTTAGGCAACTTGGTTAATAGGTCCATTGTAATATGTTCCCATTTCCAAACCGGAATTTCTAACGGTTGGAGTTTGCCATATGGTTTCTGGTGCTCCGCCTTAACTTGTAAACATGTCAAGCATTTTTCCACATACTTCGCCACATCCCTCTTCATTCCGGGCCACCAATAATTTTGTTTCAAATCATTGTACATCTTGGTCGCACCCGGATGAATTGAATAACGGAATTTAGGAGCTTCATTAAGTAGAAGCGCCTTCACTCCACAAGTATGTGGGACCCATATCCTTCCGGATCGAGTCTTCAACCCGTGATTCCCATCCGACAAATCTTTCAATTGACCGATTATTCTTTGTTTCTTCCAATTCTCTTCTTTTACTGCTTCGAACTGCGCCTCTCGAATACGTTCAAGTATACCCGAGGTCACCACGAGTTGCATCGACCTCACTCGTATTGGGACGTAGTCCACTTTTCTGCTCAGAGCGTCCGCTACCACGTTTGCCTTTCCGGGGTGATAATGTATCTCACAATCGTAGTCTTTCACCGTTTCCAGCCATCGCCTTTGTCGCATATTTAACTCCTTCTGATCAAAGAAGTATTTCAAGCTCTTGTGGTCGGTGAATATGGTGCACTTTACCCCATACAAGTAATGCCTCCATATTTTTAATGCAAATACCACCGCTGCCAACTCGAGATCGTGCGTGGGATATTTTTTCTCGTGTATCTTCAATTGTCTCGAGGCATAAGCTATTACCTTGCCCCGTTGCATCAACACGCAACCGAGCCCCGATAATGAAGCATCCGAATAAACCACCATGTCTTCGACTCCGTCCGGCAATGTCAATACCGGAGCTTGAGTTAACTTTTCTTTTAGCGTTTGAAACGCTTTCTCTTGATCAGCTCCCCAAATGAACTTTTCTTTCTTCCGTGTTAGCTTTGTTAGCGGTGACGCAATCTTGGAGAAATCTTGAATGAATCTCCTATAATATCCCGCAAGCCCCAAAAAGCTTCTAATTTCTGAAGGGTTCTTCGGGGAATTCCATTTTGACACAGCCTCTATCTTTGACGGATCCACCAAAACTCCGTCGGCACTTATGACATGGCCAAGAAATTGTACCTCTCGTAACCAAAAGGCACATTTAGAGAATTTTGCATACAACTTCTCTCGTCTAAGTGTCTCTAACACTTCTTGTAAGTGGTGTGCGTGTTCAGCTTCACTTTTCGAATACACCAAGATATCATCGATAAACACGATGACCGACCTGTCCAACATTGGCTTGCAAACCCGGTTAATGAGGTCCATGAAAGCCGCGGGTGCGTTTGTTAGTCCAAATGACATCACGAGGAATTCGTAATGTCCGTATCTCGTGCGAAAAGCTGTCTTCGGCACATCTTCTTCTTTGACCTTTAGTTGGTGATACCCCGATCTAAGGTCAATTTTTGAAAACCAGTTCGCACCTTGTAGTTGGTCGAATAAATCATCTATCCTCGGGAGCAGGTATCGGTTCTTTACCGTGAGTTTATTTAACTCCCGGTAATCGATACACATGCGCATGCTCCCGTCCTTCTTTCTCACGAACAACACCGGTGCGCCCCAAGGAGACACACTCGGCCTTATGAATCCCTTGTCAAGCAGGTCTTGGATTTGAGACATCAATTCTTGTAATTCCGACGGTGCTAGTCGGTACGGGGCTTTTGCTACATGTTTCGCGCCCGGAATCAAGTCGATCCCGAACTTTATTTCCCGTTCAGGCGGTATCCCCGGTAAATCCTCCGGAAACACATCTTCATAATCTCGTACTACCGGTACACCTCCGATCTTTCGTGATTCTTTTTCGGGCTCATTAGCGTATATCATGAATGCCTTGCATCCTCGCTTCATAAGCTTGTTAGCTTTCAACATTGAGCATACTATAGGGTTGCCACCTTTTTCGCCATAAATGGTGACGTGTTTTCCGCTCGGAGATGTTAGTTTTATCTCTTTACGAAAACACACGACCTTTGCATGATGTTGAGATAGCCAATCCATCCCAACGACTACTTGAAATTCTCCCATTGACATCGGGATTAGGTTTATTAAATATTCTTCGTCATCAATGCTCAGTATGCAATTTTCACATACATCACAAACAATAAAGCTCTTGTTATTACCTATCTCTACTTCTAAGGGCACAGGTAATTTTGTTAGAACAAATGAAGGATGTCGAATAAATCCGTATGAAACAAAGGATTTATTCGCACCCGTATCAAATAACACGCGTGCAGGAATCGAATTTACAGCAAATATACCTGAGACCACGTTAGGTTCAACCTTTGCTTCTGCGGCAGTCAGTTGAAAAGATCTTGCCTTTGCTTTTGGGGCTTCACCTTTCGGGTCCTGCCCATCTTTCTTTCCAACAAGTTCCGGGCATTCCGATTTCTTGTGGCCCGTCCGATAACAATTGTAACAAACCGTCACCTTCTCCGGGCACGATATAGCCATATGTCCCGTTTTTTTGCATATGGGACAAGGCTTACCCTTGTAACGACATTCACCTTTATGACCCTTTCCGCATATCCTGCAACTTGGCGACCCTCCTTTCGTATCAAATTTCTTTGCGGTTTCGTTTGTTCGTGCCTTCTTAGCAGGGCTTGGGTTTACATCTTGTGCTTTCCGTTCACCCCGTTCAATGCTCTTTTTCAGTTCGATCTCCCTTTCCCGAGCAGCATTTATGATCTCGGTTAGGGTCTCGTATTTTGAAGGGGTGATAAATTCCCTATACTCAGCACTCAACATGTTATGGTAGTAGTATATCTTTTGTTCTTCATTTGTCACTAGATCATCACAAAATTTCATCTTATCCATAAACGTTGCCGTAATCTTGTCTATGGTCTCATTCTTGTGCCTAAGTTGCATGAACTCCTCCTTGATTTTATTCATAACCGCCTTGGGGCTATGATGCTTAAGAAATGGCGTCTTGAATTCTTCCCAAGTCATGACCTTAGCAGCTTCAATACCGATCTCTCTCTTTTTGTTATCCCACCAATCTTTCGCTTGACTCCTTAGTTGACCCGTACCATAGGCTACGTAGTCATCTTCGTCACAATGGGTTCTCTCGAATACCCCTTCGATATCACTTAGCCATCGCTGGCACACTATTGGGTCAACCTCCCCATTATATATTGGTGGTTTACAGGCCATGAATTCCTTGTATGAACAAGGCTTTCGTCCTCCATGCTTTTCCTTTGCTGAATTTGAATCATCTTCCAATTTCTTGATTCTCTCTTCTACTATTGATAAAACTGTGTTTTGAATTTTATCAATAAAGCCCGACAAACTGTTTTCGATCGCCTTTCCAACCTCTTCGGCAATCACTTTCCTCATTTGTTCGGTGACTCTTGGCACCGCATTATCATTACCTCCATCAGCCATCTCTATTTCTGAAATGTTTACATAGGTTGTTAAACATTCCATTTATAACACATGCTTTACTTGTTTTGATTCAATCAAGTTCATAACTTGATTTAATCATTCTTGTTTCAATTCAATCAAGTTCATAACTTGATTTAATCATTCTTGTTTCAATTCAATCAAGTTCATAACTTTATTTAATCATTCTTGTTTCATGCATTTCTTGTTTTTGAGTGAGCTTACACACTCTTTTCATGCATATTTGTTCATTTCTCATTCTTTACGTAATACATAATTTATTAACAAAATAAGTTAGTTCTTACTGGACGATCGATCAAGCTTGAACCGAACACTTTGTTAACAACCTTAGGCTCTGATTACCAACTTGTAACACCCTTAAATTTTTACTAGAATTAATCACTAATTTTATACCAAAAGATATTAAATTAACATAAGTTTCATAAGTGGCATAAACCTTAGTCAACTAATGACTAAGTTGGAACATTCAAAATTTGTTTAAGAAATTGTTTACAACCCATGAACAAAATCTAAGTATGATTAAAACATTGCGGAAGCTTCAAAAATCGTGTTCGGTTCTTCATCATTCGCTTGACCGCCATCCGTAAGATCCACCTTGTTACCTAAGGTCAAAACCATTAAAACTTTAGTTTTGACAATTGTTATAAATATATAAACATGAGATTCAATGTAAATTTTAAATCATAAAATTTAAGTTTTATTTCTGATTCCACCGTAACTTACGGTGTCACCGCAAGTTACGGTGAGTCCTGGAGAATTGTAGGTCCACCGTAAAACAGGGGTGTTCCACGGTAACTTCTTGACCTGTACCGTAAGTTACGGTACTACCGTAACTTACGGTAGTTGCTGGAAATTTATGTTTTGTTTTGTTTGTTCATTACACTAAAACCCCGACTTACGGATTTCAGTTTTCTAGGATACCAATACATTAAAACCTCATATTTCTACTATGTTTTACATTATCCATATCAAAGATCAATCCAACATAATCCGAAGCATCGACCATGCCTTACTTGATTATTCGACCCGTTTGGCTCGTCTAAGGAATCCTCCCATATGACGACTACCAACGAGTTCCAACCAAATTTGATCAATCACTCAATATAGCGACTTCACCGCTTAATTCAAAACAACTCTTATTCAAAAATTTCAACTACGCATTATATAACCATCAAAATCTACTCAATGTAACGGGTCAAGTTACATACCTTCAAAGCGACCCCTTCAAACGTGCGTCCACGCCGGTTTGCCCGCTAGATGCCCCGGCCTCCTTTCCTATAGAGTTCAATCACTTTATGTTTAGAACTCTTGGTTTCACATACATAACGCATATTTTGTCATACATCATAATTATGCGTTTTTAACTTAACAATTCAGTTTCAAGCCTTCTTTGAGGCATTTCAACAAACACTATAAAGGCATAATTTTTATATCTTTTGCATTCAAGTTCATAGTTTGCTAATTAGCTAACTTAACATCAATCAAGCCCTCATGTTGCATTTAATCATCATACTTTTCTGAAATTACCTTCTAAGATTGAATTACACTAGAATAATCATTCTAAATCCTAGTGTTCATCATCATCATGTAAAACCCACAACCCACCCTGGACGGAATCGGGTGCCGTGAACAGTCCAGCGGTACCGGTGATTATTTTGAAAACGTTGCAGCGGAAATTTCATCAGGACCGTGAGTTAGGAAAAATATCAGAGTTTAAAAACACCGGATTTTATTTATTAAATAGTTGGGATAAACCCATGTTTTACAATGGTAGCTTTAATAAAGATATATTTTATTACATAAAACAATATTTCTTAATTTGATTTAATTAATAAATAAGCCACTTCTTGATGCCTTTCAGTGCCGTATCCATCTCTCAATCCAATCTACTGTAATTACCTGAAACGTGTTTTAAAAAGGTTTTGTCAGCGGGAAATACTGAGTGAGTTCATTCATTTTACTAAAACGACACATTTGTTATAATTTACAGTATTAAGAGCGATTACAATGTTTCTAATATCAACCAACTACCCACAGTATTTGTCACTCGAATCTTTACGGTGACTGTGGTCATATCACCATTGGCTGCCCCAATGAATGACGAATATCACTAAATTTAGGTTCGCCCACCTAAAGTGATAAAACTGTAATACTGTGCACAATACCCCACATACCGGCTGTAATTTGGTGATTACATAAACTTAATCACTGTAATTATAACTTTGAAAATAAACATGATTTGGAAAGTAATTTGATAAAAGAGAATGACTCACAGATAATCATGCAGATTCATACGGACAGAATTTAGTCTACAGATAAGCCTTGATATATTGCAGATTTATACAGGCAGGGCTTAGCCTATTGATTTTGCCTTGTAACCTAGTGCATACGAACTAGGTAGGTAACTTAATACAATAATTACGATAACTCACGAGATCAAATTCTCACAATAAACGACAAAGTGCAATACTTCATCCATCGAATTAACGATGATCCGTCAAATTAATGACGAACGACAAAGTATAATACTTCATCCATCGAATTAACGATGATCCGTCAAATTAATGACGAACGATAAAGTATAACCCTAGTGTGGGCGGCACTTAAACATCCATTGGATATATTGATCGGTCGGAAAATGAATCTTAATAGCGATTAAGTTAATACCCTGTATCGTAGCAGAATTAGAGCTAGTGTGTGTTTGGTAGAAATAAAAATATATATTTGTAATTTAAGTATAGTACCCCTAATTCAACCTTATCCCGATGTCCCGAGACAGAACCCCAACGAACTTAGTCGGGCAGGGCCCTGACATGCGTTATGGGCTCAGATCAATCGGAAAGGGTAGCGGTGATCGGGAGTTAAAACACTTAAAACGAGATAGGGCTTTGTGGGATTTAGGGGTGAATACTAAAGAAAATAAGGGTATTCAGAGAAGCTGAAAAGATGGCGAAAAAGGAAGAAACAGGAGTGAGCATCTTGAACCTCACAACTGCCTTTTATTTATACTCAATTGATGGCTTGCTCCTTACGCTCAGCCGTACACACATACCATTATTATATAGATGTAGATAAGCCACCAAAATTATATTTAATATTTATTATTTCTTTTCTTGAAAAGCTAATTACACAGCACACACGTGCTTACTTCTAAATGTTTTGAAATTTTATTTTATATAATAATTATACACGTATACTAGAGAAAATATGTAAGCTAATTTTTTATTAT
This sequence comes from Helianthus tuberosus, assembly GCA_030545235.1. Lineage (NCBI taxonomy): Eukaryota > Viridiplantae > Streptophyta > Magnoliopsida > Asterales > Asteraceae > Helianthus > Helianthus tuberosus. Next base: position 8,199,550 of record CM060352.1, on the reverse strand, counting down.
TATAATTAATTTAACTGCTTCAGTTATTTGGCGTGTATAACTTATAAAATATAACGTTTTATAAAATAATAAATATGTCATTGGAATCAGAATATTTTTGTCTACATTTGGGTCTAAGTTTTATGAAAAATAGAGTAGGTTCAAAATACAATGTATTTTATAATTTAATTAGTAAATGGTTCCTGGGCCCGTTTAGGTACTTCATATTTTTAACAATCGACTTACCCGTAATATACCTGTCTAATAATATAAGTTTTTATAGACTTTTATTTTATTAGAAAGGTCACTCATATACAGGCCAATAATATTTCAACCAACTATATATAAAATAGTATTTAAAACTATTTGGGTTGAATATTTATATTAAAAGTAAACTAGTTACTTATTTACTAGTGGTTAATAAATTTAACCAAACCTATGGTAAAAATAGGGATGTTACATTCTCCCCACCTTGTTTTAAATCTCGTCCTCGAGATTTGGGTTATGATATTTCTTTAAGACGTATGTCACATTTTAGTCAATAAAACAATATTTAAGGTAGTTAATACAGGATTAAAATATCAAATTTTGTGAATACGAGTTGTACCATAAGTATGATTCAATGGTTCAACTGAATTAGTTTCAGAAATTGATGACAAATGAATGAGATGAAATGATACAATTTTCAAAGTGACTAGGTTCAAGCCAAAAGATATATGATCAATAGATATTTTTAAAATGAATGTAAAGGATTTTTTAGAATCAATAAAAATTCTTTGTTAAAAGAAAGCTTACTTTGATTGGCAAGTGATGAAGACTTAGAATTAACAGGTTCAAAAAGCATGAAAATGATTTGTTAAATATTAAATTATGATATGAAGAAATCAAAGTATTTGAGATGAGTGAATTGCAAAGATACACTAAGAGACAATAAAGTTAGTGTATCATTATTTTAGAGTTCGTATCTTAAGTGATGATCGTGAGATAATAGATTACGTCTAGATGATCGCGAAATCCTATAATATTGTTATAACTATATTTAGATATGTTAAATTCTTATTTAGTATTTTAAATTTTCCGGTCACCTTTATGTATAAATTTTGATATGATATACATATACATGATTTATACTGTATATTCACATATATTATACTGTATATTCGATTTTTCTTATATATATATAGTTATCACAGTATAATTTAGCAGTTATAAATAATCTTTCTTATATATAAAAATATATATATATATATATATATATTTATATATAGAGAAAAATTTACTTTATATCAAATATTTTTATAAAGAAAATTTATATAGGATTATATATATATATCGATTTTTATGAATATATGAAGATATATTTATGTGATAAAATTCCATATAGATATGGAGTCTACGTTCCATAAGAAAATTCAAATTTAAAATCATTTTCATTTTTTTTTTAACTAAAATTTGTTAAATAAGTATGATGACTTAACTAGTCATTATCATGGTCAGATATTGGTTAGTGCTGCCTTGTTTAAGCATAGGTGGCCAGTCCATGCCCAATTAAGGCTAGGTTACCCGATATCTGCCCTTGACAATGACCCTAGTATTAAAATAATACTAATACTATTACTATTAATATTTTTCTTACTAATATTGAAACTTAATATTAGTAATAAATAACTAAACATACATTTAAATTGAAAAATTTCTAATAAAAATGGTGAAACCGGCCGTCCCCAGGATCGAACCCGGGTCTAGGCCACACCCTTTCGCGCGTCTAGCCAACCGAGCTAGGTGCCTAGTTTGTGAAATTTCCATTTTTGTTAAATATAAGCACATGTACAATAAATTCTGTACTTCTTATTATAAGTCACCTACTTATCCTTCTTATGTTGACTAATAATAATATAGTAATATTTTTGTAAATTAGGTAATCACTTATGTAAGTTTCCATATATAAAATAAATTCTATATAATGTTTTTCGATTTGAAGATGTTAAAATAATAATTTATCACGAAAGGCTAGATTGATGTTGTAAAAATCATTTAAGAGATATATTAAAATATGACAAGAATTTGTGTATCATTATCTTAATACATGATTTGTGTTAAGATAACTTTTATAAATATCCGTATATGATATATATATAAATGAGATTAGTGCAAGTTTTAAATTTTATGAAAACGTTAGTACAAGGTGACCGTGATCAAAGAAATGATTTAGTGAAGTCGAAGACCAAATAAGCATTTTATAGTTCTAGAGAATTGAAGTGTTTGTTGGGATTTATGTTGAATATGATAGCTTTAATCCATCATATGGGAATTTGAAATGAATATGTAATGCGAACAAGTTCAAGCAATTGAACTTGGTTTAATCACAACGAGTTCATGTAATAAAAAAATTCGGACATGGTTACAACAAAATCATGTATGCCAAAGAAAATTGAATTTCTCAAAAAAATTTATTGACTCGATATCAAAGGGTCATCGTTTTGCATTACTGAGGTATATAGTGAGTATAGCGAAATGATATTTGAGTTTGGATAAACAACAAATTGGAATGAAGTCTTCCAGTAGGTTTCATAAGTTAATCGAACCATATGCGCAACCAACAATGCATGTGTAATGTGTGGATTTATTAAGAAATGAAATAGATCAATATTCGTTACTATGAAAAATTCTCATGGTATGATGGCCATTAAGGGGAGTAGCAATGCAAAAGTCTATTCACCGAGGTCAGAATTTTACAAAAGAATTTAAGAATTTTATTTGGATTTTCGTGTTATAACCGTTGCTAAATGACATTACTAGGGAATGTCGAATAAATAAAATAGGGAAATTATAAAGTATGTGACTTCTTTTGTAGTGCTAATAATTATGACTCTGATTGGACTGTGCACCAATTGTTGTGAAATTTTGTTTCAAAGTACCTCAGCGAGATTCATGTTATTTGTAGGATCACGTGGCCCAGTGCTATTAGTTCTTCTACTGACGGGATCCACATATTATTATACCTAATTATATTTTTCAAAGGTCTTGCCTTGGAAATTGTGTGGAATATACTTCATCTTCTGTGGACCTATAATTAATTTTTTCATGTGTTTTCTTGTATATTATCACAACTTTACATGCTTCTTACTTGCGTTAATAGTTTAAGGTAACGCGTTAGAAATTCTTTTGATGGCGTTTTATCTTAAAGGGTTTCCATTGTTTATTTTATCACACGAGCTACGAGACAGATGATTAAACGAAATAATGTTTTGGTATCGGAAAAGAAATTCCTGATAAAGAAATCTAGACACAGATACTTGTGCTTTATTCCTATTTGACTTTTGGAATTCTTTATAGATATAACTATCTATATAATCATCTATTTCACATACCCTTCATAAAGTCAATGCATTTAACAGATTCATATTTTCAAAAACCAGTCAAATATCTGGTCAAGATACTATTTAGGGAAATTTTGTCATTTGTTTGACATATTATATACCCCGTCTTATCCGATTCGCGCCGGAGCGGTAATCTCATTATATCCGGACAAACTGGAGAGTCTGCTACACCATACCCAGTCTTGCCGGAGAAAATTTTCTATTTCCCATAAATAGTATATTTTCAAAAGTGACTCTTTTATTAGGGCTTTTATCCAGAACCAAAGAAAATTGTATTTCCCGTAACATATCTTATTCTAGCCCAAGTAATATCAATAAGCAATAATTACTATTAATTCTTTCTTATTTATCATATCTTGCAATATTCTAATTACCATTCTTATGGTATATCAAAATCCATCATACTTTATTTACACCAGTACTTAGCTTATCTCGAAGCTTATACTAAGGCATCTTTTCTTAAGTTCAAGTCTAAATGCTATCATGTGTGCTACCAGTTAACAGCAATCTCCTAACTCTTTTATATAAACTTAGGTTTTATTATTACAACACTTATTGGCTTCAAGCAGTGGCTCTGATACCACCTTCTGTCACGACCCCCGACCCACCCTGGACGGAATCGGGTGCCGTGAACAGTCCAGCGGTACCGGTGATTATTTTGAAAACGTTGCAGCGGAAATTTCATCAGGACCGTGAGTTAGGAAAAATATCAGAGTTTAAAAACACCGGATTTTATTTATTAAATAGTTGGGATAAACCCATGTTTTACAATGGTAGCTTTAATAAAGATATATTTTATTACATAAAACAATATTTCTTAATTTGATTTAATTAATAAATAAGCCACTTCTTGATGCCTTTCAGTGCCGTATCCATCTCTCAATCCAATCTACTGTAATTACCTGAAACGTGTTTTAAAAAGGTTTTGTCAGCGGGAAATACTGAGTGAGTTCATTCATTTTACTAAAACGACACATTTGTTATAATTTACAGTATTAAGAGCGATTACAATGTTTCTAATATCAACCAACTACCCACAGTATTTGTCACTCGAATCTTTACGGTGACTGTGGTCATATCACCATTGGCTGCCCCAATGAATGACGAATATCACTAAATTTAGGTTCGCCCACCTAAAGTGATAAAACTGTAATACTGTGCACAATACCCCACATACCGGCTGTAATTTGGTGATTACATAAACTTAATCACTGTAATTATAACTTTGAAAATAAACATGATTTGGAAAGTAATTTGATAAAAGAGAATGACTCACAGATAATCATGCAGATTCATACGGACAGAATTTAGTCTACAGATAAGCCTTGATATATTGCAGATTTATACAGGCAGGGCTTAGCCTATTGATTTTGCCTTGTAACCTAGTGCATACGAACTAGGTAGGTAACTTAATACAATAATTACGATAACTCACGAGATCAAATTCTCACAATAAACGACAAAGTGCAATACTTCATCCATCGAATTAACGATGATCCGTCAAATTAATGACGAACGACAAAGTATAATACTTCATCCATCGAATTAACGATGATCCGTCAAATTAATGACGAACGATAAAGTATAACCCTAGTGTGGGCGGCACTTAAACATCCATTGGATATATTGATCGGTCGGAAAATGAATCTTAATAGCGATTAAGTTAATACCCTGTATCGTAGCAGAATTAGAGCTAGTGTGTGTTTGGTAGAAATAAAAATATATATTTGTAATTTAAGTATAGTACCCCTAATTCAACCTTATCCCGATGTCCCGAGACAGAACCCCAACGAACTTAGTCGGGCAGGGCCCTGACATGCGTTATGGGCTCAGATCAATCGGAAAGGGTAGCGGTGATCGGGAGTTAAAACACTTAAAACGAGATAGGGCTTTGTGGGATTTAGGGGTGAATACTAAAGAAAATAAGGGTATTCAGAGAAGCTGAAAAGATGGCGAAAAAGGAAGAAACAGGAGTGAGCATCTTGAACCTCACAACTGCCTTTTATTTATACTCAATTGATGGCTTGCTCCTTACGCTCAGCCGTACACACATACCATTATTATATAGATGTAGATAAGCCACCAAAATTATATTTAATATTTATTATTTCTTTTCTTGAAAAGCTAATTACACAGCACACACGTGCTTACTTCTAAATGTTTTGAAATTTTATTTTATATAATAATTATACACGTATACTAGAGAAAATATGTAAGCTAATTTTTTATTATTATAATTAATTTAACTGCTTCAGTTATTTGGCGTGTATAACTTATAAAATATAACGTTTTATAAAATAATAAATATGTCATTGGAATCAGAATATTTTTGTCTACATTTGGGTCTAAGTTTTATGAAAAATAGAGTAGGTTCAAAATACAATGTATTTTATAATTTAATTAGTAAATGGTTCCTGGGCCCGTTTAGGTACTTCATATTTTTAACAATCGACTTACCCGTAATATACCTGTCTAATAATATAAGTTTTTATAGACTTTTATTTTATTAGAAAGGTCACTCATATACAGGCCAATAATATTTCAACCAACTATATATAAAATAGTATTTAAAACTATTTGGGTTGAAAATTTATATTAAAAGTAAACTAGTTACTTATTTACTAGTGGTTAATAAATTTAACCAAACCTATGGTAAAAATAGGGATGTTACAATACTAAATACATTCTGGATTTTGAGAGAAAGATGATAAGGTTTGACCCGTTTCGGTCAATTTATGCAAACTAGTTACATAAACCGAACCGAGCGCGAAAAGGGCGTCACGGGTAACCATAAGAGTCATATGCAAGTTCCCTGAGTTAATATGCCTTAAACATGTTGTGATATCAGTAAGGTATCTTCTATTATGCCCAAAACGGATTTAAACACAAATTATGCCTCATAAGGGCATTTTGGTCATTTAAAAGATTATAAAAGAGTTTAATTAGTAATCTGAGTTACAGGTCTGATTTATACAGTAAATACACTTAATTTAATAAGTTATAACAGTAGGGTATGACCTATATGTGAAATTTATCATTTAAAACCAAACTATGCACCTTAGGGGTATTTTGGTAATTTCACAAGGGCTAAAAAGGTCAAAACTGGAAATCTGAGTTCAAAAACTTTTACTTACTGTTATTATATAAAAATACACTAAAAATATCAGTAGGTATCAACCTTATATGTTTAATATAGTGTTAGTACATACTATGCGTTAAAAACGCTTAAAAAAGGCGATTTGGAGCCATTCCCGGGTTTTTAAAGGAAAGCTGATATTTTATAATTTCAGAAGGCTCAAAATATTTTATTTAACAAATAAAATCAGTGGAAAAAGGTTTGGGGTCAAAAGGATTTGTAAAACTCATTTTATGGCTTAAAAGGGCAAAATCGGTATTAACCGAATTAAACTTAGAGACCTATGTTATGCTCAGCCAAAAATTAAATAAAAATCTTCAAAAATCCCAAAATATTATATTACATCGGTGGGTAAAAAGTTTGATATCAAAAAGTGGGTTTAAATAGGTTATACGCTAATTACGCCGTTTAAGTAACATAAAGCTTTCAAATTACGCTAATGAGCATAACTTCTAATCTAAACCTCAAACTGATGTCAAATTTTAGGTGCAAGTTTATAAATTAGTAACTAAGGTTTCTACTCTTTTACTTTTTCAAAAATCAAGTTTTATAGTCAAAAGGGTATAATAGTCAACATTTAAGCAGTAATCGGAAACATGCATATGAATCGGATAAGTATTGAACCAAGTTGTATAATCTCAGAGAGTTATACTTATATGAAACCTGGTCCAAAATAAGCTCTAAGGCAGATCTTACACATGCATAAACGGATCAGAACTGATAGTCAAAGCAAAAGTCAAATTATGCGACTTTCGGTTCCGATCCGGGTTTAAACTGAAAATTGTCGAGTTGATCATGTTGGAACATGTTCTTACATTAGTTACCAAGTTATTTTAATGATCAAACAGGTTGCATGTATCGTAATTGCTAATTATTCATAAATTTGAAAATACACATTCTGTTGACTTTTTAAAGTAAGCTTTGACTCGACAATTTACATAGTTAGAGTGGGAATCTGAAAGTACCCTTTTAAGGGTTTGTTACCCACATAAATACCTACTTATAAGTACTTTCAATTCGAGAAATGACTGAGCGGATTTTATTTAATCGCGAAGTCAAACTTAAATTACGATGGTTTGACTGTAAGCTAATTAACTAAGCTAAAACGAATTAGAAAGGGTTATGAACACTTACAAGAGTCCTAATTACGATTAGAGATCACTAGAAAGCCTGAGGTTGATCAGAGGAGCTCCAGAAGTGGACTTGTGAATGTTTGTAAGTGAATGAACAATGTTGCTACACTTCAAGTCCCTTTTATATCAACTTTGATCTTTTAGGATGATGCCACAAGAGTCTACAGATGTTATAAGATCTGTCCAGGTGCCCCTCTATGCATGTAAAACCATTGGAGAGCCTCAGGTATCAGATAACAGTTGTAATCAATCGAAACAGACCTGAAAAACTGACATCTGCGCATTTTTGTTCGCTGGAGGGTTGTACGCGGGGCGCGAGACCCCTTACGCGGGGCGCGTACAAGTTGGCAACCAGCCAAACAAGTTTCCAAGATTTACAATTCAGTCCTTGGTCCTTTGTTACGTGGTTTTGCTTATTTTTCTTGCTCATTAGACCCTCAAACCTGATTTTTAAGGGCCTTAGGACATCTACAAACTTGGTTAGGTCCTTGGTTAACTTTGTTCTTACCCGAAAAGTCACGAAATTCAACGTTGACGCATTTAACCCTTCGTGCACGGTTTTGATCATAACTTTCTCATACGATAACGAAACCTTATGAAATTTTTATCACATATTCTAGTGAGTATATTTTATCATTACAAAGCTTCGGGTTTGCCAAAAGGTCACTCAGAGGTATACTTTCAACATGTTGACACATTTAGCCCCTGTAGTTTGTAATTCCTCACTTTCTTTCATTTTCTTCTTCGTATGATCCATGATTTATTCGTTTAAGATTATAAACACCATGTAGGGTTATTGTAGAGCCTATTTATCCATTGTTGACACTTTGGACCCTTATATTCACATAGTTTCACTGTTTGTCAACTTTAGTCCCTCTAAAGTACTTTTTCACATATTCAAAGCCTATGACACGTGTCTGTACATTATTGGACGTAAATTTTCGAGGTGTTACAGTGTCACATGTGGAAGTCTGAATGTACCTAAAATACTATTCAAAAGGTTGTATTTTTAATAATAGATTAACCTAAAATACTATTCACAACATTGTATTTTTAATAATAGTTTAATTTTGTACAACCATGACATTTTTTTCTTGACACACATTTAAATGCCATAAAATAAGCGTGTGTCATTATTCGCGTGTCAAGATGGATCTTGATTTTTTATGACGCTAAAAGGATGGCATACAAAAAAGTGTGTCATAAATATATTAAATTTTGTAAAACCATGACATTTTTTTTCTTGACAGGCACTTTCAAATGTCATAAGATGAGCGTGTGTCATTTTTTGCATGTCAAGATAAATCTTATTTTTTTTATGACGCTAAAAACATGACACACAAAAAAGAATGTCATAGATTTATTTAATTTTGTAAACCATGACATTTTTTTCTTGACATACGCTTTTAAATGTCATAAAATATGAGCGTGTCATTGTTCGCATGTCAAGAGGAGTGTATTTTCTAGTAGTGCTTTCTCGGGTTTCCAACAAATCCCCAACACTTTCTCTCAAATGAGCCAAATGCAATCCATGCAACAAATGCAATCCTTGTAACAAATGCTAATGCGAAACCCGTTCAACTCACAATTTCAATCGCAACCACAACCTTTTCCGCCACCGGTAGAATCGTCTCAACCCGTAGAAGATGAAGTTGAAGAATGTGTTCCGGATACACAAGGCAAAACCTCGAAACGGAAAAAAGGGAAGCAAGTGGCCCGTCTAACCGGTGATCAACCTACAAGAGCCAAGTCACAACCTTGGTCAAAAATCAAGGAGGAGGCGTTAGCTAAGACGTGGATTAGCAAGTCACAATGCCCCATTGTTGGTATATAAAAATATATAAATTTTATACTAAAAATATATAAATTTTTAATATTTTATTATATAGCTTTTGTTACATTCTAAAAATATAGGTAACAGATCCTCGCGATTATGGAACAAGTTTCGTATCGCGATCTCGATTCTGTCGCTTCGAAGTGGCGAAAGGTGCATCCGGTCGTGAACCGATTTGCCGGGATATACTGTCACACCCCCAAAATCCACACGCGGAGTATCACCGCTTGGAGGCGTGACTGACCATGATCAAACCACCAATCATATTGAACAAGCAAGTAATTAATTGTAAAAGTCCAACCAACACAATTGGTGTCCAAAACAAACATAGTTTAAGTTGTAAGCGGAAGCATAATGTTTAAAATCAAAACATAAGTTTAAATATCCCAAGGTTTAACATGGCACACAGCTGTCCATGTCCCACAACGACTCTCCCCCATGCAAGCTCCAGCTAAGTACCTATTGACCTGCAAAGCATGTAGTAACGAGTCAACAATAATGTTGAGCGAGTTCACAGTTGGGTGTTCGTTTTAAGTTGTTCCAAAAACAGTTCCTTTAACTGGCATCCCTGCCGTGGGGGTTACCCCATAGTTGAAAACGTGATTTGTTTAACCCATTAACTCTGGCAATCCAGCCGTGGGGGCTACCCCATGTTTAGTTATCTGGCTTTTCGGCCGTGGGGGCTACCCCATGTTTAGTTATCTGGCTTTTCGGCCGTGGGGGCTACCCCATGCATACACTAGACTCGTTACCATATCGACTGCTGACTGTAGTCATGTTTATGTTCCCTGAACTGTCAATGTCTATCAGCATTGACGTGCCCAGATCCATTAGTTCACGCCTGTCCTCTGCGGCACGGTGTGAGGCTTGTCAGACCTAAATAGCGCTATCTAACTAATGACCCGCTCGCCATTGGCCCGGCGATTAAGTCGATATAAAAAGGAGGGACTTCGTGATAGAGTTTTGGTCTAGTAAAAGTTAACTGTCCATGAGGACGAGGAATTACATTCCTGAACCAGTACTGTCCTACCCAAGAAAGGACGAGGAATCCATATTCCTTAACCCCATTCCCAACCCCTGGGAATCCCATGCTTTGTAGAGTGTGAACTCACCTTAGGTTAGCTCGGCAGATAAACGAAAGGTCAATCGAGCTGCTAGAGGTCAACCACGTCCTAGCATGGTTACCATTCAAGTCAGGTCTATGTTCAAATAGTGCACATATGTTCACACAAGTTAACAGGTTACTAACACGTATTGATCATGGAAAACACGTATAACACATTAGTAGTCAATTACATAACATCTGATCCTTGTACGATCCCGAAGGTAAAGCCCCATAACAGGCGGCCCAACCCCTTGTGCGATCAGCATAACTTGTGCGATCCACAGTGGGTTGTGCGATTGGAAACCAACCCGGCCCAATAATAAATCCCAACATGTACACGGCCCAACAAACAATCATGTGTCTTGTGCAATCCGGATAGACTTGTGCGACTGAATTCTCTTTGTGCGACCAAGACTGACTTGTGCGATCAGTTTCGTTACCCAGCCCAACAGTCTACAGCCCAACAGATTAACCCAATGTTATGTTGTGCGATTTATTACCCTTGTGCGGTTGCAACCATATTGTGGGATCGCACAAGTGTGTGTGTGGTGCCAATTAATGCCGTGAATTATTGGCAATCTGTTACGAGTTTCCATTATTCAGTTACAAGTTTCTATCATTACTTCCTTAATTCTCGCAAACATTACTCATTAACAGCTTCTCTTTTCATGAAGATCAACATAATTATCTCTTAATTACCAATCATACCAATCAAGTAAATAACACAATTGCATCAATATAATCTGCCAACTCATCGGATTAATTCATCAGTCTATTTTCTTAATATATTAATATTATACAACCTAATTCACGATACATCAACCATAATCCACAACTAAATTTTTGTGCAAGAGTTTAGATTTATTTATAATCAAGATTAACAAACATATGATACCCCACATCAGGTCATAATGCAGCCGATTACAAACAACATATTCAAATCTATTCATCATCACATAAGACTTTTTATCACCTAAATCACAAACTCAACTCATGCCACACAACTGTCACCATCGCACATGCAGCCCAACACCTTCTCAATTATGAATAACAAATAATTATTAATAACTTGGTGAAACCCTAATGATTCTAACCAATCGGCTTACACCTACATGCACCCCACATTCGTTAAGCATCCATTTATCATACAAAAGCTATCAAGGCATGGCATACATGAATCCCAAGTCAAACATATAATAACCAATCATCAAAAAGGACCCTTCGATCAATATCACTAACCCATCCATCACGCATTCGGTCATAGTCCAACGTATATCATCTTAAAGTTCATAAATAATTCGGTTCCTCACATATACACATAAATCAAATACATATTTAATTTCATGATCATAGATTTTAGCAACATGTCCACTAACAGGAAACCCTAATCGGTCACACCACAAAACTATCACAAAGAATATAACAATCAGTAAATGATGAACACTAACCAGGAAATCGAATAACTAACTCGCACGAGGTTGGAAGGCTTCGAGTATGAGCCTGCTGTCGAACAAAGAGGGAAGGAGAGAGAGAGAGAGCTAGGGTTTGTGCATTTTCTTGTGTTAAAAGGATAATGAGGGTTATACACCAACCCCTTAAGTGTTAAGCGAAAATTATAAGGATCGGGCTCAGCTTGGGCTCCGGTTGTGTTGGATTTGGGCCAAGCACCATCATGTGCTATCGGTTAGGTCTCGTGCGACTAGGTTGATGTTGTGCGACCACGGTTAAGTATATATACATACATTCACATCACTTATATAACACATAGCATGATAAACGTAACATTCTGTTGATACCAAGTATATTAACTAGTCACGTATGTTCAAATAAGTTACATCAAAGCATAGCAAGGAGGTTCTAAAATGCGAGTTGTCACATTATCCCCAAGTTGAAAGAAATTTCGTCCCGAAATTTGGTACGTACTCACTGAGGAGGCTAGTTAAGTTGTATGGTTTTCCGGGTTTTCCTGGGGTGTCACATCCTTCCCCCGTTGATCTGGAATTTCGTCCCGAAATTCCGTAGCTTCACCCCTAGTAGTGGTTATACTGTTTGCAAACAGTTGGGGATACTTTTGTTTCATTTGCTCTTCGCGTTCCCAGGTGAACTCTGGGCCACGACGGGAGTTCCAACGAACTCGAACGAGAGGTATTCTAGTGCGCTTGAGGACCTTAACATCCCGGTCCATGATTTCGACTGGTTCCTCGACGAATCGTAACTGCTCGTCGATAGTGAGCTCCTTCAAAGGAACTATGAGGGTCTCATCTGACAGACACTTCTTCAGATTCGACACGTGGAAAACGTTGTGAACTCCACTGAGTTCTGCTGGTAGGTTTAGTTTGTAGGCCACCTTGCCTATTTTCTCGATGACTTCGAACGGTCCAACGTATCGTCGGTTAAGTTTGCCTCGTTTACCAAAACGAACCACACCCTTCCAGGGTGAAACTTTTAGTAGCACTCACTCCGCAACCTGGAGCTCAAGTGGTTTTTTGCCCTTATCGACGTAGCTTTTCTGACGGTCATGAGCTGCCGCCATTCGTTGTCGTATCTGAGCAATTCGTTCTGTTGTGTCTACCACAAGTTTTGGACCAGTAATGTGACTATCCCCCACCTCTACCCAACAAAGAGGTGACCTGCATTTACGCTCGTACAATGCCTCAAACGGGGCAGCTTTAATGCTGGTGTGGTAGCTGTTATTGTACGAAAATTCCACAAGTGGCAGATGCTTTTCCCAGCCGTTGCCAAAGTCAATTACACATGCCCTAAGCATGTCTTCGAGGGTCTGGATGGTGCGTTCAGACTGCCCATCCGTTTGCGGGTGATAAGCTGTGCTCATATCTAAACGTGAGCCAAAAGACTTGTGCATTGCTTGCCACAGTTCTGAAGTAAAACGTGCATCTCGATCCGAGATAATAGAGGTGGGCACCCCGTGCCTCGAGACAACTTCCTTAAGGTATACGTCTGCTAAAGTGGAGAACTTATCCATTTCCTTGAGAGCCAAGAAGTGAGCAGACTTTGTGAGTCGATTCACGATCACCCAAATAGTATCGTTACCACGTTGAGATCTAGGCAGGCCAGTAACAAAATCCATGGAAATTTGCTCCCATTTCCATTGCGGTATCTCTGGTTGTTGGAGTAGGCCTGATGGTTTCTGATATTTCGTCTTGACTCTCGCACAAGTCAAGCACTTGCTAACGTAAGTTGCTATGTGAGCTTTCATGCTAGGCCACCAATATGTGGCTCTGAGGTCGTGGTACATCTTATCCGAACCAGGATGTACTGAGTAGCGAGACTTGTGTGCCTCATCTATCACAAGCTCTCGCAGGTTGCCAAAGAGTGGGACCCAGATGCGTCCTGTTACATAGTAGGCGCCGTCTCCCTTTTGTTCCAACTGTTGCTTTGAGCCACGTAGGGCTTCAGCCCTGACGTTTTCGGGTTTCAATGCTTCTACCTGAGCATCTCGTATCTGTGCAGGAAGACTAGATTGAATGGTGGGTTGTGAGGCTCGCACACGCCTAGGTGTGGTATCTTTTCGACTGAGGGCGTTAGCCACCACATTGGCTTTGCCAGGATGGTACTTGATTGCGCATTCGAAATCGTTCAGTAACTCGACCCATCGTCGTTGTCGCATATTCAGTTCCTTCTGTTTGAAGGTATGCTCGAGACTCTTGTGATCGGTGTAGATGGCGCACTTGGTACCGTACAGGTAATGTCTCCATATCTTAAGCGCAAAGACTACGGCTCCCAGCTCTAAATCGTGCGTAGTGTAGTTCCTTTCATGAACTTTGAGTTGGCATGAGGCGTACGCAATAACTTTATCCCGTTGCATCAATACACAACCAAGACCCTGAATTGATGCGTCGCAGTAAACCACAATGTCGTCGGTGCCTTCAGGCAATGAGAGGATAGGTGCGCTACAAAGTTTATCCTTTAAGTGCTGAAACGTCGTTTCCTGTGCATCACCTCAATGATAAGTGACGCCCTTCTAAGTTAGCGAAGTGAGAGGTTGTGCCATCTTGGAGAAGTCCTTGACGAACCTTCTATCGTAGCCCGCTAAACCCAAGAATTGGAGGATTTCTGTTGGTGTACGGGGTGCAATTCAGTTCTTAATCGACTCGACCTTGGTTGGATCAACGTGAATCCCATACTTATTTACCACATGGCCTAGGAAATGGACTTCACGAAGCCAGAAGTCGCATTTCGAGGACTTTGCATACAGTTGCTCTGTTCGAAGGAGTTCCAAAATAAGTCGTATATGCTGCTCGTGTTCCTCCTGACTCTTGGAGTAGATCAGAATGTCGTCGATGCGAGAAAGTGACACATTCATTTGGTTAGACTAGGTTCGAACGTCGAGCCCGAGAATCCATATAGGTCATATCAAGCTCAAAGATCAGTACTTGTGGTATCATCACATGTATAGCCCAATGCTAATCGAGTAATATTCGTAGAGTGTAACTTGTTCAAGCAAGCGTCTGCGGGGATTGTTGTTAGGATCACTGAATCCCGAAGGTATATCATGCATTGGTGTGGCAACATAAGAAAGAGTAGTCTCATTCGGTGGGTAAGCGTTTAAGAATCCACAGCAAGGGTTTACTCGTTATTGAACGTACGGCTGGCTGCACGCCAGTTGGGTATAGTTAAGATAAAGTATGTCGTTGACTACATATTGTTGTCACGGGTTAAATCAATCAGAACAAGAACTTAAGATAGCGGCATGGTTATCGTACAATTGTGTAGCGTTAAGTTTCACTGTGACTCCCACTAGGAGCCGTTGGATTCGCCCCCATGCGAAGGAGGGACAATTTACCTAGATCCATGAACTTAGGTGTGTGCGCTTCATCAAGTAAGTAACCAAGTCCAGGGGTTTCCTTACGTCATGCAATTAAGTCCAAAGTACGTCTGCGTATTCATGAGGTTCCAAGGAAAGACGTGTGAACGCATTCAAGAAAAGTATAATCGTATCAACATTACACCACTATTCTCAAGGTTTCGTGGGGTGATCATCAGTGATCAGGAGTCTAGCCTTCTAGATCCTCTAAGCTAGAGAGTGGTTCGTTTCAGTGGCATACTAGCCATCAATAATCATGAGTCGGTACAAGAGTTAGTGCAGAGATTTTGTATATTCAAGAAAACTATTATAAAATAAGGTACGTCTCCTGCAGTGTAAGGTGGGTCATGCAAACGTATAATTTATCGGGCTTGCTGGTAGGTTGACTGATCCATAACTCTGTCCCTAAATATCTTGAAGACTGTTTCACCAATAATGGCATCCATTCACTAAGTTAGGTACACAATAGAGTTGGTCAAATAGAATAAAAACGAATCATCCAACAGGGTAGTAAGATAGTCTCGCGTTTGGGAAAAGTCGTGATATGGTTGTTGGCGTTTCATTAAATTGGTTGCCATCCAAAATAACAGGGAGTTACTGAGGTTCATACGAAGGATCGAGTGTAAACAGGGTCCATCGAAAATCGAAAGTTTCAACCAGTTAACCTGCTGTCTAGAAGCAATTTCTAGTAGTGGTACATGGCGGCATGGCACAAAAAGGGAAGTTCGTTGCATCACGGTCACAAGGGTATATCACTTGTCCAAAGCAGAATTTGGTTGGTAGGGTTGCTAGTTTGCAAAACGACGTACGAGTGCAATTGTGGCTGCTTCGTTTCTGGTATAGACGACCAGTGGAGATGATAAGGTTCGTCAACAGAATGCGTGGGCGTAGTTCTCCTACCCAAGTTCATTTGAGCCGGTTCTGGTCTATGTGGTTGTTGGCGTACAAGCCGGATGTACGGAGGGTCAAGTGGTGACATCATGTCGAGATAAGCGTACAAATAGACAGAATGCATAAACAGTCGTTGCTGGGTGACGAGCAGTTAGAAAGGGGTTTGACCACCTCTTGTCGAATAGTTAAGCGTTTGGGTGCCACATGGGGCGCAGTAGGAATAACAGGTAACCTGCTACTGTTCTAATAATTATACCACAGACAACACATCATGCAAAAGTTCCCTAGCAGGTAGGCAATATCAACTTAAATCACATTACCTAAAGTATTGAGTCTTGCACGTGGAGCGAAGCGTCGTTGTGGATCGTTGAGCACTGTTCATGTTATAGTCTGGTTTTAACAAAAACTTTTTCCCTTATTAAAACCAAGTTCACTATAACCAATGGCTCTGATACCAATCTGTCACACCCCCAAAATCCACACGCGGAGTATCACCGCTTGGAGGCGTGACTGACCAGGATCAAACCACCAATCATATTGAACAAGCAAGTAATTAATTGTAAAAGTCCAACCAACACAATTGGTGTCCAAAACAAACATAGTTTAAGTTGTAAGCGGAAGCATAATGTTTAAAATCAAAACATAAGTTTAAATATCCCAAGGTTTAACATGGCACACCGCTGTCCATGTCCCACAACGACTCTCCCCCATGCAAGCTCCAGCTAAGTACCTATTGACCTGCAAAGCATGTAGTAACGAGTCAACAATAATGTTGAACGAGTTCACAGTTGGGTGTTCGTTTTAAGTTGTTCCAAAAACAGTTCCTTTAACTGGCATCCCTGCCGTGGGGGTTACCCCATAGTTGAAAACGTGATTTGTTTAACCCATTAACTCTGGCAATCCAGCCGTGGGGGCTACCCCATGTTTAGTTATCTGGCTTTTCGGCCGTGGGGGCTACCCCATGCATACACTAGACTCGTTACCATATCGACTGCTGACTGTAGTCATGTTTATGTGCCCTGAACTGTCAATGTCTATCAGCATTGACGTGCCCAGATCCATTAGTTCACGCCCGTCCTCTGCGGCACGGTGTGAGGCTTGTCAGACCTAAATAGCGCTATCTAACTAATGACCCGCTCGCCATTGGCCCGGCGATTAAGTCGATATAAAAAGGAGGGACTTCGTGATAGAGTTTTGGTCTAGTAAAAGTTAACTGTCCATGAGGACGAGGAATTACATTCCTGAACCAGTACTGTCCTACCCAAGAAAGGACGAGGAATCCATATTCCTTAACCCCATTCCCAACCCCTGGGAATCCCATGCTTTGTAGAGTGTGAACTCACCTTAGGTTAGCTCGGCAGATAAACGAAAGGTCAATCGAGCTGCTAGAGGTCAACCACGTCCTAGCATGGTTACCATTCAAGTCAGGTCTATGTTCAAATAGTGCACATATGTTCACACAAGTTAACAGGTTACTAACACGTATTGATCATGGAAAACACGTATAACACATTAGTAGTCAATTACATAACATCTGATCCTTGTAAGATCCCAAAGGTAAAGCCCCATAACAGGCGGCCCAACCCCTTGTGCGATCAGCATAACTTGTGCGATCCACAGTGGGTTGTGCGATTGGCCCAACAGATTAACCCAATGTTATGTTGTGCGATTTATTACCCTTGTGCGGTTGCAACCATATTGTGTGATCGCACAAGTGTGTGTGTGGTGCCAATTAATGCCGTGAATTATTGGCAATCTGTTACGAGTTTCCATTATTCAGTTACAAGTTTCTATCATTACTTCCCTAATTCTCGCAAACATTACTCATTAACAGCTTCTCTTTTCATGAAGATCAACATAATTATCTCTTAATTACCAATCATACCAATCAAGTAAATAACACAATTGCATCAATATAATCTGCCAACTCATCGGATTAATTCATCAGTCTATTTTCTTAATAGATTAATATTATACAACCTAATTCACGATACATCAACCATAATCCACAACTAAATTTTTGTGCAAGAGTTTAGATTTATTTATAATCAAGATTAACAAACATATGATACCCCGCATCAGGTCATAATGCAGCCGATTAAAACAGCATATTCAAATCTATTCATCATCACATAAGACTTTTTATCACCTAAATCGAGCAAACTCAACTCATGCCACACAACTGTCACCATCGCACATGCAGCCCAACACCTTCTCAATTATGAATAACAAATAATTATTAATAACTTGGTGAAACCCTAATGATTCTAACCAATCGGCTTACACCTACATGCACCCCACATTCGTTAAGCATCCATTTATCATACAAAATCTATCAAGGCATGGCATACATGAATCCCTAGTCAAACATATAATAACCAATCATCAAAAAGGACCCTTCGATCAATATCACTAACCCATCCATCACGCATTCGGTCATAGTCCAACGTATATCATCTTAAAGTTCATAAATAATTCGGTTCCTCACATACACACAGAAATCAAATACATATTTAATTTCATGATCATAGATTTTAGCAACATGTCCACTAACAGGAAACCCAATCGGTCACACCACAAAACTATCACAAACAATATAACAATCAGTAAATGATGAACACTAACCAGGAAATCGGATAACTAACTCGCACGAGGTTGGAAGGCTTCGAGTATGAGCCTGCTGTCGAACAAAGAGGGAAGGAGAGAGAGAGAGAGCTAGGGTTTGTGTATTTTCTTGTGTTAAAAGGATAATGAGGGTTATACACCAACCCCTTAAGTGTTAAGCGAAAATTATAAGGATCGGGCTCAGCTTGGGCTCCGGTTGTGTTGGATTTGGGCCGAGCACCATCATGTGCTATCGGTTAGGTCTCGTGCGACTAGGTTGATGTTGTGCGACAACGGTTAAGTATATATACATACATTCACATCACTTATATAACACATAGCATGATAAACGTAACATTCTGTTGATACCAAGTATATTAACTAGTCACGTATGTTCAAATAAGTTACATCAAAGCATAGCAAGGAGGTTCTAAAATGCGAGTTGTCACATTATCCCCAAGTTGAAAGAAATTTCGTCCCGAAATTTGGTACGTACTCACTGAGGAGGCTAGTTAAGTTGTATGGTTTTCCTGGGGTGTCACATATACAATAATTTATATGTTATCGTCGTAATGGGCAGAGTGACGAAAATGTTTTTAAAGAGGCGATGCGTAGATACGAAGATGAGCATCGGGTTGTTTTCTGACAGGTTCGGGCATGGGAGGTTATTCGAACCAATAAGAAGTGGGCGCCGGTTCCAAATGAGGTTGCAAGCGCTAAACGAACAAAAACCTCGGAGACCGGAAGTTATAATGCAAGGGGCTCGGACGCACGGTGCTAAATAAATATAAACGACGAACCAGAATTTGACGAAGAAGAGCACGTAGTTCGAGAGGAGGCACGTCCCCTGGGCAGTGACAAAGCCAAAAAGGCAACGGCTGCAAAAATAACAAGCCGCAACGGGGGCGGTTCGAAAATGGACGACTTGATGGCCCAGTTCAAAGCATACACCGGGGTCATAGCACAAAAGGTACAAGCGAAGCAACTCATACCAACTCATATCCTGAAGATGACTATCTAGTTTTGAGTAAAATGAAACAAAAGATAGCTAAAAAATAGAATTCTTAGGATTTTTAATTTTTGGGTTATTGGATTTTATCACTACCGACTGTTGGGTATTGGCCGCTTTCACTATCAACTATCACTTTGACTCCCAGCACTCCCAACTTAACACTTTGTGTGTTGTGTCACTCCGGTTGAGTGGGTTTTGGCTCCCATTTTGTCTTTTAGGAGCTGATTCACCTGCAATCATTAGAAATTCACAAAGTGTTAGCCTAATATCACCAATAACACAAGTTAAACACTTAGAAATGTGCATCTGCAGAGTGACACAATACACAAAGTGTCAAGTTGGGAGTGGTGGGAGTCAAAGTGATAGTTGGGAGCAGTGGCGGACCCAGGAATTTTTTCATGGGGGTGCGGAATTTTTTTAAAAATTTTAGCCGTCTAGATATATACATAAAAAAACCGGTTCGGGTCGGGTCCTATTAGTACATTTTAGCCGTTGATGTTGGATATTTAATACCCATTGATTGACATGGTCCTCTTAGTAGGTATGCCCTTCTAACATCATCTCGTTGATTCACGTTGTATGATGCTATCGCCTTGCGATCATGAGGATCCGAGGGAAGATCATTCACATCAACAAAATCGGAAGATGATTCAATTTCATCTGCTTTCCTCTTGTTGAGAAATCGCGCCATAACATCTTTACTCATTGTGCCTATTAATCACATACAAAATAAACAATTTAATATTTAATCAACAATCGGAAGATGATCCAAATTCCAATATAAACATTTTATTATTAAATATTAAATTTAACATTTAATAATGAAATCAATTAATCAAGTTGAACCTATGGCTATAAATCAACAGCAAGTCAGCAACCTTTTTTTAATAAACCATTTGCCGACTGCCGTAAGTCCGTAACTTTACAATAGCAACTTTATCAAATTGATAACAACCCTATCAACATTCAACAAGACAACAACCCTATCAAAATTCAAAAACCTTATCAAAACTCTTGAAGAATAAAATCAAGGAGTGGTCCGTACCTGGTCGATCGAAGCCTGTCTGCAGGTTGATCCTTCTTCTTTCTTGGTCGCTGCAGCAGAGAGGGGAGGGCGGGAGAGATGAAAGGTTGATTGGCCGATTGGGTTTATTTGGGTAATTGGGTTATGTTTTGTTAATTGATTTTGTTATTTGGGTTGGGTTTTACCATAAACTAATTCAATTGGGCTTGATGTTGGGTTATAGCCTTATAGGAATACAAATTTTATTTAAAAAGATTTGTTTACATAATTGGGTCGGGTTTAAATCCGTGTTCACAAATTTTTTTTATATAAATTTCTAACATTTTTTTTCTAAGGGGTGCGGTCAGATTTTTTCAAGGGGTGCGGTCGAAATTTTTCAAGGGGTGCGGTCGGGATTTTTCGCGAAAAATAACACTAAATTTTTTTTTTCAAGGGGTGCGGCCGCCCACCCACGGACATATGTAGGTCCGCCCCTGGTTGGGAGTAACAACGGCTAATACCCAATAGTTGAGAGTGATAAGATCCAATAACCTACATAATATTGTATATTACAAGGGGTTTGAAAATACAATTGAGCACCAAATCAAGAGTCTGAAATAGTTGGGAAAACAACGATGAAGCCACAAATTGGAAACACTTGCTGATTTTTTTTTTCAATTTCGGCCTACACCCTCTAAGGTAATTCATATTCAAGTCGCTCTAATAAAGATCAGTTTAGTTCAAGAATTCGATAAAAGAGTAAATTAAGCGGATGGTCCATATGGTTTTGCTCGAATTATGATTTTTTTTACTAGTGGTTAAAATTTAAGGATATAATCGCCAACCACTTAGCTTGCTTTCAAAAACAGTCCTTAGCTAGGTCAGCTAAGATTACTATTTTGTCTTTTATAAAAGATACAATTTTAACTCACTTACTAGTTACTCTTTTAAAAAACTGTTAGTGTTGTTATTGTTAGGCTTTAACTATGTGCACACCTTGGTAGGCTATGTACACACTTAGGATTTACATACGCTGCGTATAGACCTCTACGCAGCGTATAGGGTTACCTCTATACGCTGCGTATAGGTCTCTACAACCACCTCAACACTTACCAACCGCACCCTCTACATCTACCCAAACCATCAACTCCCATCCCATGATCACTTGTGCAAAGGATGGGATTTTCAAAGCAAAACATTTTCCACACCTTGCTCAACTCACCACTCATCCTCTACATACTCTCTATTTTCTTCTCATATTCCAAAAGGCATCAAAACCGCTCTCAAAAATCCCATATGGATTCAAGCAATGCATGAAGAACTCAAAGCCCTTCATGCTAATCAAACTTGGACTATTGTTCCTCGCCCCACTAGCACCAAAATCATTGGCTCCAAATGGATTTATAGAATCAAATACAAATCCAACGGATCTATTGATCGCTACAAAGCACGACTTGTAGCTCAAGGGTTCACACAAATACCGGGGCTCGATTTCTCTCACACCTTTAGTCCGGTTGTCAAATCTTCCACCATCCGGGTGGTTCTTAGTCTCGCCACCATCAACAATTGGACTCTTCGTCAATTAGACGTCAATAATGCATTCCTAAATGGTCACCTCACCGAAACCATTTTCATGGAACGACCTCCGGGTTTTGAAGACTCTAATTGACCCAACCATGTGTGTAAACTAAACAGTGCTCTATATGGTTTAAAACAAGCACCTCGTGCTTGGTTCCAACGATTAAGCTCTTTCCTTCTTAATCGTGGTTTTCAAAACAGTCGAGCCGACACATCTTTGTTCATTTACAATCACCAAGGTATCTTAATTTATCTTCTTGTTTATGTTGACGACATCCTTCTCACCGGGAACAATGAAAAGTTCATCCACAACTTCACATCTTGCCTAAACAAGGAATTCAAAATAAAGGACCTTGGCTCACTAAATTTTTTTCTTGGTCTCGAAGTTCATCACACAAAATCGGGTCTTTTTCTAAATCAATCCAAATATGTTCATGACATACTCACCCGAGCCGGTTTACTTGATTCCAAACCCGTTTCCACTCCTTTAACATCCAAAGACATTTTCACCTCCGAAGGCCAACCGTTTCATGACCCCACTCTTTACCGCTCCCTTGTAGGTGCTCTTCAATATCTCACCATCACTCGTCCTGATCTCTCTTATGCCGTAAATCAAGCTAGCCAATTCCTTCAAACTCCCACAACCACTCACTTCCAGCTAGTTAAAAGGATTCTTCGTTATGTTAAGGGCACTTTAGCACATGGTTTAACATTTGATCGTCCACCTAACACTACTTTATTAGGTTTTTCAGATGCAGATTGGGCTCGATGTATCGACACAAGAAGATCCACTTACAGCTATCGCATCTACTTAGGAGGAAACTTGGTCTCTTGGAGCGCCAAAAAGCAACCAACAGTGTCAAGATCCAGCTGTGAGTCTGAATATAGAGCAATGGCAAATACGGCAGCATAAATTATTTGGTTAACCAATCTTCTTCGGGAACTTCATGCTCTTCCACCCAGTCACCCGACACTCTTATGTGACAACAAAAGTGCTTTGTTCTTAAGTCAAAATCCAATTGCTCACAAACGAGCAAAGCACATTGACATCGACTATCATTTTGTCCGTGAATTGGTAACCGCGGGAAAGCTTCACACTAAATTCATCTCGACAGACAAACAAGTCACCGATATATTCACCAAGAGTTTACCAAAACCGTCATTTGAAAGATTTCGCACAATGCTTCGTCTTGGACCTCCACCAACTTGCATTGACGGGGGGGTATAAGAAAACAACATAATTCTTGGAGCAATATCCTCTTCTCCATCAAGTCTTTTATGTACAGTTATTTAGTCAATAGTAGCCATGTTTAGAGGAGCAACTATCTCCTTAGTTGTTTTCATTGTTTTGTATATAAAGAGGTTGTACAAGAATGTAAAAATTAAGTTGAACCATTGCAATCTAATACCGGGCTTGAAGGTTGGCCCGCCGATTTGGATGGCCGGATCCTCCCCTAATCTCTAATCTCACTCTCTCTCCCATTGTGTGAAATGAAAGTAAACCGGTTGTGGTTTTCATTTGATGGTTTTCAATAAAACTACTTAATGGTTTAATAAAAAATAAATTTTTAAATATAATTATTAGTTGTTATTTTTCGGTGTTGGTGGCTTGGTGGCTCAGGTATACATCCAACTGTGACCGTTTATGGAGGGGGGATGCATTTGCTCGATTGAGTGCATCCCAGGATGCTTATCCGGTGATTTAGTTGGTCGTTCAAAAAAAAGTTGTTATTTTACCAATGGAATAAATTATTAGTTTATTTATTGTAAATCTTATATCTATAATATATTAAAAAGGAAAAGTGATGTACACAATTGTAATTTTACCATAAGTATAAATTTTAAAGCATGATGTACAATAATATACAAGCCATTTTAGATGGGGTTTCATCAAAATTTTAAGACGCTGGTGGGGCAAATTAGGGTTTTCACCCATTGAGTGAATGCGTTCGTCTCTTCACCTTCATCACCCTTGCCCGAACTTTGATATTCCAGCCAATTTTCAGATCTCATGAATTTCCACAGCTTACCAGAAGAGAGCTTCAATATCTCTGGAAACTGAACATGATCCCTGCTAATATCACCAATGTCGCCATGGCCGATGCCCTCCAATCTCTTCATACCGTAAGCTGTTATGTTTTTGTTTTCATTTGATTTGTTGATTTGTATTCTTCATCGCAGCTGATTCGTAATTGATTGGTTGATTTTTTTATTGTAACTGGTTGGCATTCTCTTCGATCAACAAACCCCAAATCTTCATTCATTATTCATCGTTCTGCAAATCAAACATGGATTTCATGAAGGTGATCGATCAGACCGTGCTTGAAATGTAAGCTCTATTTCCATTTTCCATCGAATTAGATGTAATTTTTCTTCAATTTCTAACAAACTTTCGTTTGATTCTTCTCAATTTCAGAAAGAGAGCGGTGAATTTGAAAGTATTGAAGGTTCCTGAGATCGAACAGAAGGTAATAATGTTAAGAATATGTGGTTTTAGGTTTATAGAAATGAATGTGTACGTGTGTTGTATGAGCAATTGGGAGATTTAGGGTTTGTATTGATGATTGATCCACTGGTGTGCTGGCAATTGTAAATTGGTTAATTAGGTTAAGAAGTCATCATTGAAATCCGGCACAAATCATTGATTCAAACCATGCCCGCAGATCGGAAAATCAAGCCAAGACGGAATCAAAGGCAACATCCAGGTATGGTTAAATAGATTAATTTAACTTTAAAAGCTACTTTTTGCTAAATTTCAAGAAATAGAGGATACGAGTTTGCTTTCAGTATTAGATCAATTAAACTTATATGTTGATATTAGAAATCTTCATATAATCTTATGCAGGTGCGTTATAAAGCGCATAAACCAGAGGAGTGTTTATGCAGTTATCTGCTATGCTGGCAGCGTGGACCGGGCAATGGAAATGTAACAAAGTCAACTATCGAGGACATTTGTCTTATTACTGATGGTGCTATTCATCCCAAACTTATTGAGTTCGCAAACCTTATGAAACAACTTAAAGGGGCTTCTGTTCAGTCTCAGGTAAGGTTTTCAGTTAATGTCATCGTGTTGTGATTTCTGGTGTTTATATGTAACTGGTTGTGGATTTGTAGGTGTTTGGCAGTGTGGGGCATAGTTCTCATGTCGGATCCTCTGCAGGTGTCGTAATTTAATAAAAACTGTTTTCTATAATAGCGATTTCAGAACTTGTTTTTAATTTGTGTTTTATTGACAGAGTTGAGTGATCATGATATCGATATGAGAGGTGTGAAAACAACTGATCGTCATCATTATATTATGTTGGAAAATCTCGAGAAAGATCTGTGTCTATTGTTAATGATGGATTTTATACATGAACATACATCAATCACAATGTATTGTATGGTCTTACAGGTGTCCCCTTGAAGAAATATTGAAGCTGTTACCGGGCCCAAGGCTCACCCTTTGCGCGACGTCGGTGATGGCGCCGGCGAGCAGCCCATCGCATCCGTACGGTTACGGTTACAGTCTCCCGCCGTGTAATCCGTGCCCTCACGGTTGCCATGCGGCTCCGCCGGAGGTTCGTGGTGGGCCGGTGGCTGTGCCGCCGATGGTTGGTAAGGCAATGGCGGCTACGCCAATGGCGAAAGAGGAACTGTGGTGTGTGGCGAAGCCGAGTGTGTGCCGTCGGAGAAGTTGCAGGTTGCGTTGGATTACGCGTGTGGGGGGTGGCGCGGATTGTGGCCCGATCAAGCCGAACGGGAGCTGTTACTCGCCCGACTCGGTTGTGGCTCATGCATTTTATGCTTTCAATAGTTACTGGCAGAAGAACAAGAAGAATGGTGGAGTTTGTGGGTTTGAAGGGACCGCAATGCTTATTAGTTCCGACCCAAGTAAGATTACTGTTACTATTATTGTTACCGTTACTGTGACTGTCACTGTTACTGCTATGCTTATTAGTTTCGATCCAAGTAAGATTATTTTTAGGTCTTACTTAGCAAGAAAGGCTTTGTTTGGTTTGAAAGGACTTGTGAAGTTACAAGCGTTGGTGATGGGTCAATTGGTGCGCAAACGAGCCACTGCGACGCTGCGGTGTATGCAGGCGTTAGTCTCGGTTCAGGCCCGAGCTTGCGCTCGTAGAAGGCGCAGTAATGATGAAATCGGTTCTTTTTATGGCTGGCCAGAGTCTGAATTCTATCATGGTATTAGAGATCAGGACGTGTCAGAAGAACATATCAAGATTGTTGAAATGGACACTAGAAGTACGAGAAAAAGCCATTCTAGAGAACGAGCGTCGATACCCGTCTCGCCAGCACCATTGGAACCAAGCCCGAGGGGTTACGGTCGTCATTATGACGACTTTTCGTTCGTAACCGCCCAAAGTAGCCCGGCCTCGAAGCCAAAATATGCTGAGTCAGTCTATGGGTTCCCAAGTTATATGGCGAACACGCAATCATCAAGGGCAAAAGTACTGGTGGATGGTCGAATGATAAAAGTTGCATTTGAGATCAATTATCAGCTTTTACTGGTGGATGGCGAGATCTGGGCATGCTGGATGTCATGCTGGTGCCGTTAATGTTCACACTGATCTATTATCAGCTTTTACTGTTTTTTGAGTTCTAATGTTGTTTTCTCCTGTCTATTATGTTGTGCTATAGATTTTTGGACGTGCTGGTAGACCTCAGTTTGATAAAAGTGGCGAAGGCATTATAATTACATCTCATGATAAGTTAGCTTACTATCTGCGACTGTTGACAACTCAACTTCCCATAGAAAGTCAGGTAACTGCTTGTTCACTCAGAAATTTATCTCAAATCGAATGTGGAAGCTCAAGTTTTTCTACAATTAGATTTCACACTGGAGCATTAAAATAATTTGACGTATAACTTATATTGGTGTTGTTGGCAGTTCATTAGCTCCTTGAAAGATAACCTAACTGCTGAGGTAACACTGGGAACTGTGACGAATGTGAAAGAAGCTTGTGCATGGCTCGGATACACGTATCTTTTCATAAGGATGAAAATGAATCCTTTGGCATATGGTATTGGATGGGATGAGGTATATTCATCTTAATGGCACCTACATATTGTTGTTTGATCTGCATTATCTGTATTGTTGTATTGCTTACCAAACATTATTCTTTTGACTTCTATTTCCTTGTGTGCTGATATCTTTAATAATCTTTTTTATGACTATATCTGTTAGAATTTAGAAGGTATGCATGGTAACTGTTTTCAATTTGATAGGTTATCGCAGATCCTTCATTTCTCATTCCTCAATCCATTTACATTTTACTTTTTCTTTTTCCCCATGATAAACGGGTCATAAACGGGTTATACCTGGTTGGTGTGATTTTTTTTTGATTATTTTTTTGATTATTTTTATAGTTTTTATATTTTTATATTTTTTATATTTTTTTATTTTTTAAATTTTTTTGATTTTTTTTTTAATTTTTAAACTTTTTTGATTTTTTGATCTTTTTTAATTTTTTTGAACTAATTTGATTTTTTAAATTTTTATTTATTTAAATTTTTAGCCTATCATGCCCAAATTAATCTTGACAAAAACCTATCTTGACCTAAACCCATTCTAACTCATTTCTTAATAAACTCATCCTAACCCAAATCCATCCTAACCCATACCCATCCTAACCCACTATCCAAACCTGTCCAACCCACCCATTTTGCCACCCCTAAATATATGTATCTTTCTTGTGTCTATATGTTTGTTTACCAACCAGATGTATAAGAATGGCTGAAAACCACCATAATGTTCGTCTTGAATCCCGATTTTGGATTATAAAATGATAACTATATAAATCGAATCCGTACATCGGTTTTGACAATTTGTTGATTGAATTCCTCTACAATATTTTTAGATATACTACAATATGAAAGCAAGATGAAAATTGTTACAAACTTGTAGGTACTAGGTAGCTGGCTGGCTAGACATGCTGCTTTTGAAGAAGATAAGCTTAAAGCTTTCTTCAGGTAGATCACCAATGCAATAAAAAACATTTGTATTCTCAAAGTCTTCATCCGAATTGTACTCCCAATTAAAGAGTTACTTGTAAACATTTGTAAAGTGAACTCATTCATACCCAAAATAGCGATATTTACATGTGTTAAAAGGATTGTTAATTCAAGCTCATACGAAAAAGATGTTTTTGAGTCGCAAGCAGCTTGATGTGAGTGCATGTGAAAAGTTGTCCTAAGAAGCTGGCTCGATCTTGAAACGGCTTAAGGTGGTTGGAACGTATGTCGAAAACAAGAAGTGAGTTTTAGTGATGCTATAATTTTCTGTGATATTAGTCGGGATACCCGCCGAAACGCGGGGGCATTCCAACTATTATATATACACACACATATATATGATTTTTTAGCGTTTTAGGTTTAAATTATGTTCTCGGCCCATATTGTCGACTCCGCTGCAACGCGCGGGTTTCCCACTAGTACTTTATAAAAGCTCTACTCGGATATGTTAGATTGGTAAACTTTATATTCGATACTCTCACCATTTTATTTGCCAATATGAATACCTTATGTTAAGAAATAATATTTCTTTAGTTTTTTTCTTGACAACAATTCATAAGGTGTGTTTTGATTCTTAAACCAAACCGGAATAGAAACTCAAAAAAGTGAAACAAAGCACCAGTTGGGTTATAATTGTTTGCGGGAATGTATATTGCTTTGTAAAAGCATATCACTTTTATAGCAATGTTTAATATATTTGTTTTTATTGATGTATGTACATATGGGAAAATTTATAAAGCATGTTTGTAATTGTATTTGGTCTTAATAAGAATAACAAATAAGTTAGTAAAAACTTAGACCATCCATAGTGGAGTTTTTTTGACGTTTTTCCCTAAAAAAAAGCTCAGCAAACGCCCCCATAGGTGTTTTTTTTCAAAAATAATGGGTTTTGAGTTATTTTTTTCAAAAAAAAATGGGGTTTTTTTCGGGTTTTTCCCAAAAAAAACGCCTAATAGCATTTTTTATTTTTTATTTTTATTTAATTCTATTAGAATATAATGCCCCACAAGATTTCAAGCCCCACTACACCACTTTTAACATAATACCCAATAAAGCTCCTTTGCTGACTGGACTACCACATGATGCAGAACGCTCAAATGTGGGGGTTTTGTATTACCCTCCCACTACACACATGGTCTTAATAGCTAAATTATACAGTTTACAAAAATTCTGGTATTGCTTTTTGTTGTTGTATATACGATATACAAAAATTAAATGGTTTGGTTTTTCATCCTATCAAACCTTACCCCGTGTAACATGTTTATCTATTCAACTTACATATCGTAATAGTTTGGCGTGGGTCAAAAAAATGCCCGGTTCAAATTTATGCCTGCAAAGTTAGGCCATTCTTCAAAACGGTTTTTTTTGTTCTTTGAATGTAAAATGCTTTTGTGTGGTATTGGAGACCGAGGATAAATCAAATGAAAATTATGTTTTGTATAAGAGTTAATTACATAGTTAGTCCCTGTGGTTTGTATAAAATAACATACTTAGGTACTAACAGTTTAAAATCACCTTCTAGGGTATTAACTTTTCATCTTGTAACGTTTGGAGGTATTAACTTCTAGAGTATTAACATAGTTAGTCCCTGCGGTTTGCACAAAATAACATACGTAGGTACTAATAGAATGTGATTTTAAACCTACAAATAACGTTAATACCTCCAAAAGTTAGAAAATGAAAAGTTAATACCTTAGAATGTGATTTTAAACTATTAGTAACTAAGTATGTTACTTTGTGGAAACCACAAGGACTAACTATGTAATTAACATTCAGAATTTCCATATCGCATAAAATGATACTATATATATTCATACTCAGCATCCCGCTGCAACGCGCGGGTTAGCGTCTGCTCGTTAATAACAAATAAAGTGTACCTAAAATGAACCGATCATTCATCCACCAACCTAATCCACCACACTATATGGTATGGATCATGGCCCCCACTATCGTCCTCCCGGCCACCAATCAAGATTGCCTAATTAATTAAAAGAGTGTCATGGTTGTCATGGATTAAACCATGCGTACCGCCATGGTTTGGGAAGGAGGTAGTATACTACGAAAACCATGTCCGGCGCGACAATTCATGATTTTTACCACTTTACACTTTTGATTGCATCTTGGCTTTAAAAAGCATACCTAAGAACTAACTTTTAACTCAACTTGTTTTTCACATTCGATCAAAATCGACCTGAATTTGTTCGAACTACACTCAAAACCACACTGGAGACTGGAACACAAATTACATATTTGTTTTATGCCATGTACCGTTTCGGGCTTTTTTCTTTAGAAACCAGTTTCGTTTCTAAACGCAACCGTCTTGGGCTGATCAGTAGGCCTGGCAATAAAAACCCATTCGGGTATTTTGGGTTATTTTGAATCATTTTAAAAATGGGGATGGGTCAGGATGGGTTAATAAATAATTAAATACGGGTTAGGATGGGTTGTATGATATCTATTTAAAATAATTCGTAGGTCAGAATGGGTATTACGTTGGTTAAATGAGTAACTTTAAAAAGAAAAATCAAAAAAATTCTAAAAAAATAATAAAAAATACAAAAGTTCTAAAAACTAAAAAAAAAACCCTAAAAAATCCAAAAAAAAATTTTAAAAATAAAAAAAAATTCTAAAACATAAAAAAAACCAAAAAAATAAAAAAATAATACAAAATCAAATAAATTCTAAAAAATAAAAAAGAAAATCCAAAAATTTTAACAATAAAAAATATAAAAAATCAAAAAAAAATCTAAAAAAGACAAAAATATTTAAAAAATAAAAAAAAATCTAATCAAGCAAAAAAATAATAAAAGATCCAAAAATTCTAAAAAATAAAAAAATCAGAAAAATAAAAAAATAATAAAAATCCAAAAAATTCAAAAAAAATCCAATAAATTCTAAAAAATAAAAAAATATTATAAAAATAAAAAAATATTATAAAAATTCCAAAAATTCTAAAAAATTAAAAAATAATAAAAAATGCAAAAAAAAAAATTCTAAAAAATCAACAAATTAAAAAAATTAAAAAATTCGAAAAAATGAAAAAATTCTACAAAACACAAAAAAATTCTAAAAAACAAAAAAACTCATAAAAATTCAAAAAAATTCAAAAAATTCTGAAAAATAAAAATCTCTAAAAAATAAAAAAATCTAAGAACTAAAAAATAATGAAAAACCCAAAAAAAAATATAAAAATCTTTTAAAGATTTTTTTAGAATTTTTCTTATTTTTAGAGTTTTTTTTATTTTTCAGAATTGTTTTGGATTTTTTTATGATTCTTTTTGTTTTTTATAATTATTTGGATTTTTAGAGTTTTTTTTATTTTTAATTTTTTTTTGGATTTTTTTAGAATTTTCATGATTTTTTTAATTTCTTAGATTTTATTTATTTTTAATATTTTTTTGGATTTTTTAGGGTTTCTTTTTATTTTTTGAATTTATTGATTTGTTAGAATTTTTTGGATTTTTTATTTTTTTTTTATTTTTTTACGATTTTTTTAGAATTTTTTGATTTTTTCGAATTCATTAGATTTTTTGTATTTTTTGTTTTTTTTTTATTTTTTACAATTTTTTTGATTTTTAGAATTTTTATTATTTCTTTGCTTTTTTAGATTTTTTTGAATTTTTTGGATTTTTTAGAATTCTTTGGATTTTTATTATTTGTTGGATTTTTTATAATTTTTTGGTTTTTTATTTATTTTTATTTTTTTAGAAATTTTTTATTATTTTTTTGATTTATTAGATTTTTTATGTTTTATATTTTTTATAATTTTTTGGACTTTTTTGATTTTTTTGATTTTTTAGAATTTTTTTAATTTTTTTGATTTTATTAGCAGTTTTATATTTTCTATTAATTTTTTTGATTTTTTAATTTTGTATTTATTTTAATTTTTTTGCTTTTATAAATTTTTTTGATTTATTTATAGTTTTAGTCTTTCATGCCCAAAGCCATCTTGACAAAAACAAATATTGACCTAAACCCATTCTAACACATTTCTAAATAAACCCATCCTAACTCAAACCTATTATAATTTATACCCATCCTAACCGATTACCCAAACCTGCCCAACCTACCCATTTTGCCACCCCTACTACAAACTATATCATTGGATTGACTCACAACATAGTCTAAGGTCTCCATCATGAGTTGTACTTTGATCTTAAACAGCTATTATTTTCGTTTGTGAAGCACAGAAAGATTGTATGACATTATGACATAAAATAACAGTCCAATAAAACTACTGATAAGAGTATAGAACTAGTTATATATGATATGACAAAGTCCTATATATTTTAAGCAAAGTTTTATAAAAGTAATTTTGATTATAAAAAAATATTTAAATGTGTAGAACCAAAAAGTTTACAAGCTATACCTAAAACCTTAGTGTTTTTATAAAACCAAAATACATACAAAAAACTTATGAATTTGAATATTTTTATTAAACAAATAATGAAGTTTAAGTTTTACAGACTAGGGATGTTAGTGAACACTACAAGAAAGGAAGACCTTTAGCGGCGACAGGCCAAATGTCGCCGCTATTGGTCGATCCGCGTCCCACCACCTAACATCAATCCCACCAAAAATATCGGCGACAGTGACCTTTAGCGGTGACAACAGGCCAATAGCGACCTATCAATACCGGCGACAACTGTACGCCGCTAAAGGTGTTCCATTCTTGTAGTGGAACCATAGGAAGATGTTTACGTATGGTTGTGATATACAATAGGAATGTATATTAGTATAAACCGTTAAAAAATGTTCGAACCATTTAATTAAACAGAAGCACACATGGATTTGTTCAGATTAATTGTTTGATTGTTTAACGGTGATTTCACACTCAAAACAGGTCGTGTAACCTATTTTTTTTTCATCTAGAATACGCATGTTTCTAGATGGGATCTAAGCCATATATGGTTGTATAGCATTGCTACAAGTCATACATGTCCTAATAGACTAGCCTCGATATATCTTAATGGATCGTTCAGGCCTTTGTTATGAAACATTCGATGTTGAAGGGTTACAACACGTTGTATTGAGTGCTATTATATCCTAACGAAGATTTACAAGTCATACATGCCCTAATAGACCGTGTTGGACCTTAATATATCTTAAAGGTCCGCTAAGACCTTTATTATGTAACATTCGATATTGAAGGGTTACATCACGTTGTAATGAGTGCTATTATATGGTTGCCAGGAATACGAGTCATACATGCTCTAATAGACCGTATTAATGCCTGTATGGATTCCTACGATTTTTCTACGGAACTATTACATTCATTATTTTCCCACGGATTTATGATGAATTTTTAGAAGGAAACGTATTTCGTAGGAATTGCGTCAGTATTTTCCTACACATTTCCTACAGATATATCTAAATTTGTTTTAAAAATAACATCTATGTGTATTACAAAAAAAAATAAAAAAAATTCTCCATTCTGAGTAATCTGTCGGAATTCCCCACACACTTCCTACAGAATTAATTTAGAAATAACATATATTTTTATTAAATAATAAAACTTTATATTTTAATATCTTTAATTTTATTTTTATAAATATTTTTATGATAAATTGGATTCCTACGCATTTCCTACTAATTATTAAAATGAAAACGAATTTCGTAGGAATTGCGTTAGTATTTTCCTACACATTTCCTACGGATATATATAAATGTGTTTTAAAAATAACATATATGTGTATTACAAAAAAAATTATCCCTTCCGTGAGTAATCTGTCGGAATTTCCAACACACATCCTACGGAATCAATTTAGAAATAACATATATTTTTATTAAATAATAAAATTTATATTTTAATATCATTAATTTTGTTTATTATGAATATTTTTTTACGATAAATTGGATTCCTATGAATTTCCGACTAATAGTTAAAATGAAAACGAACTTCGTCGGAAATGCGTGGGAATTTCTGACACTTTTCCTACGCATAACAATTTGTGGCTTTTTGTCGTTTTTTTTGTCACAAAACTAAGACCTTTTCTTGTTCGTCAGAATTTCGTAGAAAAAGGGTCTGTATTTTTGTTCGTAAGAAATGCATAGGAAATTTTGGTAGCAATAGTATCAGTTTTAGTTTTCTAGTAGTGTTAGATGGCATGTGAATCATCATGCATGCATCTTTGCAACCACTGCCGTTGTCATCTTTCATCAACTCTTAAGAATTTTGTAGTTTGACACCTGTAATCCTCTCGTTACACCAGCCGACACCTGTACTGTAAAAATTAAATCGGCCCAAGAAAGGTACATATTACCAAGAATAAGAAAAAAACAAAACAAATAAGAAAACAAACAAGCACGCAGAAGCTATAGCAATGGCGATATCGATCAGCCAGTTCATTCATGAAAACCCCAACAACACCCACAACACCTACCGCCTCATATTCTTCGAACACACTATCGAAACCCTGGTCACACACAAACCGGCCTTCGTTGACACATGGATCTCCATAGTCGAACGCATCCGAACCCACACCCGCCCTCTCATCATCGGCCTGGACGTCGAGTGGCGTCCGAACCAAACCCGAAACCTCGAAAATCCCATCGCCACGTTCCAACTATGCGCAGGACGCCACTGCCTGATTTTCCAAATCCTCCTTGCCACTTTAATCCCTGAATCGCTCGTAAACTTCCTCGGTAACCCTTCTTACATATTTGTTGGAGTCGGGATTGAGAATGATGTCGAGAAACTTAGGAAGGATTATGGCGTGGCGGTTGCGACGACGGTGGATTTAAGGACGCTGGCTGCGGATGTGTACGGTGTGAGGGAGTTTAAGAAGGCTGGGGTGTTGCAACTGGCAAGTAGAGTTCTTGGGAAGGAGATAAACAAGCCGAAGAGTGTTACGATGAGTAGATGGGATGATCAGTGTCTCACTTTGTTGCAGGTACAGTATGCCTCTGTTGATGCGTTCTTGAGTTTTCAGATAGGGATGATCTTGATTAAGGGGAATCATAACTGAGTGAAGGTTGCAATCTATGATCACAAAATTCGGGTAGTTAATATCAAGTATTTGATGCGACTGTTTAATATGTTATAATTCTGTTTGTAACGTTTATGTAAGAAAAATATGGTTGTTAGTATATAGTTTTTTATGTGACTGGTTAAAATGTCAAAAATTCTGTTTGTAAACTTTTATATATGTACAAAGTTCCACTTTACTAAATACTGGAAGGTGGTATAAAAAAGTGATATTTGATCGTAAAAGTTGAAAGAGTATTTCAGATCATATCGTTTATTTACATATAACTTCAACTAATATAACAAAGTTTGGGGTGGTGTTTTTTGCAAAGATGGGTTTGGCTGTTAAAAAAAGTAGAAAATATTACTTCAACTAATATAATAAAGAAATAGGGAAAAAATAGAAATAATAAAGAATGCAGCAAAATTCTGGATTGCACTGTAAGGGGAAGGGTGGTGATCACTCATCACTCACAATATCCAATCAAATTCTGCCATGTCATCAACTATTATTTCATCACTTCAATTTTTTTAGTGGAAATGGTCATCACTCACAATACCCAACAATAAACCTTCACACCCCCTTCACATCCAATTATCACGGAATGGCTATCACGCGTGAATTTTATCACGTGAAATTGTTCATCACGCGTTAAAGTTGTAGGCGGCGGTGGTTTATAGCATTATTCCACGCATTGAAATTGTTCATCACGGAGAAGGGCACCGGCCCCCTGCCCTTGTAACCTAAAATATTTAGGTCTCTTATTTCATTTTGTTGCAGCTAATTATACTATCAGGCCCAGATGTAAAATCATATATCGAATCCATTAGTTGTTATAAATTACGTAAAACAAGAATTTTATATAGGAAAAGATTTTCAAATAAGGGTTTTGAAACTCGAAGAGCCACTTGAAAGACCGAGCCATCAAATTAAACTTTAAAAAAATTTTTGGAAAAATAATACTATAAAGATTCCTTTATAAAGTTGTTTGGTTGATATCCAATCCTTTTAATAATATAGATCACACGTGAACGTTGAATTGCCTTTTCATTTTCTTCACTTTCTTGCTTTGCTTTTGAAACACACAGTTCTTGAATTCGATCAGTGGCATACAAATACTTTTGATTCTAATAATTTGAAATAGTAGCCATGGGTGACGCGGCTATTTCGACTCTTGTGGCGGATGTCTTGGGGAAACTAACTTCTGAACTTATCAAAGATGTTGATCTGCTTTGGGGGTTTAAGAATGATGCATTGAGTCTCAAGGAAGATTTCGACCAGATCCAAGCTATTCTTCAAGATGCAGAAGAGAAACACAGCAAAGAAGAGGCTGTAAAGTTATGGCTTCAGCGCCTCAGATCTGCATCTTTGAGGGTAGAAAATGTGTTGGACGAGATCTCGACTCAAGCTTTGCTACAACGTCTACACAAACAAAGAGGCATCAAATACAGGGTAAGAGCCTTCTTTTCCTCCGATCTTAATCAATTTGTGTTTCGTGCTAGGATTGCTCACAAAGTTAAAGCAATGAGAAGAAAACTGGATGCAATTGCGTCCAAGAGATTTGAGTTGAAGTTGACCCCTTCAAGTGACATAAATCATGTCGATGCCGACGTTGTAGGTGAGATTCCAAGTAGGGAAACCAGCTCGCTTATACATGATTCTTCGACCATCTTCGGAAGAGATAAAGAGATCGAAAAGGTAATTGAAACGATATGTGACAAAGATACAGGAAAACATGAAAATGGTGAGATTCAGATGTATGGTATATGGGCTATGGGAGGTGTGGGAAAGACTACTCTAGCTCAATTAGTCTATAACTAGAAAAGGGTGATTCAATATTTTGACTTAAAATGTTAGGTATATGTCTCTGAAATGTTTCAAGTTCAAAAGATAATAAAAGGAATAATTGAATCCATAAATGAATGTGAGTGTAAACTTACACGTCTAGATGTGTTGCAAAAGTCCCTTCAAAACAAGTTAAGGGGAAAGAAATTTTTAGTTGTCCTAGATGATGTGTGTGTATATGTAATTGTATACGTGTGTGTATGTTTATGTGTGTAGTGTGCACGTATACGTGTGTGTATGTATGTATGTGTATGTATTTATGTGTACATACGTGTGTTAGTATAGGCATGTGTATGTGTCACACCCCAACCGATGGCGGAATCATCGGGATGTGGCATGATCCCAAATATGTTTTAACAGGTTCAAATGTGAAGGGTAAGGTTATCTTTTATGTAGTAATGTGAAACATGTTTTAGCAGGTTTCAGTTTGTTGGATTATTGGGGATTTTTGGGTTT
Organism: Helianthus tuberosus; assembly: GCA_030545235.1. Classification (NCBI taxonomy): domain Eukaryota; kingdom Viridiplantae; phylum Streptophyta; class Magnoliopsida; order Asterales; family Asteraceae; genus Helianthus; species Helianthus tuberosus. The sequence continues at coordinate 8,161,789 of CM060352.1, read as the reverse complement.
AAAAACCTGGACCAATAATTTTTTTTTTATTTTTTAGGACCTATAGAGGCTACATGTTGTCTCTATTGGTGAATATATCTTTTCTAGAAAATTAAAAGAAAAATCTATAGGGACGACCTCTATAGGAGAAAATGGCATTTTTTTATTTATATGAGAAAAACTTATAGAGACGACATGTTGTTTCTATAGAGCTTAAATATTTTTTTATTATTTTTTTAAACAAAACCTATAGAGACGAAATGTTGTCTCTATTGGTGAAAATATATATTTATATTTTTTTAAATTAAAAACTATAGAGACGGCATGTTGTTTCTATAGAGCTTAAATATTTTATATTATTTTTTTAAACAAAACCTATAGAGACGACCTGTTGTCTCTATAGGTGAAAATATATATTTTTATTTTTTTAAATTAAAAATTACAGAGATGACATGTTGTTTCTATAGAGCTTAAATATTTTTTATTATTTTTTTTAAACAAAACCTATAGAGACGACCTGTTGTCTCTATAGGTGAAAATATATATTTTTATTTTTTTAAATTAAAAACTATAGAGACCACATGTAAAATAACCACTTTTTTAGTAGTGAAAATAGTAACATCAAATTGTATATCTCGTTTTTGCCTAGGTGGTCCTTTTACATAATATTGTATATTACAAGGTGTTTGAAAATACAATTGAGCACCAAATTAAGAGTCAGAAATAGTCGGGAAAACAACGATAAAGCCACAAATTGGAAACAATAGGGAGTACAGTACAAGGCGACTGATTCTATTGGCAAACCGCATGCTGATTTTTTTCAATTTCGACCTACACCCTCTTAAGGTAATTCATATTCAAGTCGCTCTAAGACCCCCCGTAGTGGGGCGTTTTTTTTAAAAAAAATTGAAAAAAAACGCCCCACTACACCCGGCGTTTTGGGGCGTTATTTTGGAGAAAAAAAAAATCGAATTCGCGTTTTAATTAAAACGCCTTGCCACATTTGAAGTGACCAATGAGAGTGGAGGAGGCTTTGACTTTATCCAAATGGTTCTGACAATGCCCCACTACTTTACAGAAATATCCACAGGACCCCTCACACATGCACATGACCATTTATTTAAAACTTTTTTTTTTCCATTAAAAATAATATGGGCGTTATTGGAATAATGCCCCACTACACCACTTTATGCTATAATGCCCCATGCTGACTAGGACGCCACGTGTCGGATAATGCCCTATGGTGGGGGCATTATAAGTTGTTACCACTACGGGTGGTCTAATAAAGATCAGTTTAGTTCAAGAATTCGATAAAAGAGTAAATTAAGCGGATGGTCCATATGGTTTTGCTCGAATTGTTATTTTTTTACTAGTGGTTAAAATTTAAGGATATAATCGCCAACCACTGAGTTTGCTTTGTCAAGATAAAATTTTAACTCCCTTGCCTCTTTTAAAAACTATTATTTTTATTAAAGAAAAATGCCCGGATAGCCCCTGTGGTTTGCCATTTTTTAATCTTTAGTCCCTAACTTTCTAAAATTACAGCTATAGTCCCCAACTTTTCAATTATCGTTCCCTGTCCCTGTGCCTAACATCAGTTAGTTTTCACAGTTGAGAGGGTGTTAAATGACAAAAATACCTTTTTTTTTAAAAGGCCAAACCACAGGTACTATCCGGGTATTTAAAAAATAAAAAAATAAATTTAATTAATAAAGTGGGCCCCACAACCTACCCCACCCTCACCCTACCCCCTATCATTTTCTTCTCCTTCTTCACATCATCATCCACCTGCAAATCATTTAGTGCCTCAGATAACATTTCCGGATCCGAACAGCTCATCTCTTCTTCGATTTACAGATCTGAAAATCTCAAATCAAGATCTGAAACGTGATGCATATGTATGACAAACGATGATGTAATACGCTGAGTGAGAACAACTCAGATCTAGCTTTATATAACTTGTAACAACTCAACACCTGCGTATGACTGATGCGCTAATATGGAGACGAGATGCGTTGAATTCAAAATTCACGAAAGCTGTTGTTGATTTATTTTGTTTTCTGATTTTTATTCATTATGATGTTTTTTTTTTTAAATAGTAATCATGATATTTAGATATAGGGTAAAGTTCTTGTACAAATAATCTTAACATACTAAACATACAAATTGAAGGAAAACTCAAAAAGACAAGGTGGCATTTTTGTAATTATCAATAACTATCAAAGTTACTCTACAAATATACCTAAAAAAACCTAACCACTCCCCCCACCCCCCAAAAACCTAAAAAAACCTAACCCCCCCCCACCCCCCACCCCCCAAAAACCTAAAAAAACCTAACCCCCCCCCACCCCCCCACCCCCCAAAAACCTAAAAAAACCTAACCCCCCCCCCCCCCCACCCCCCAAAAACCTAAAAAAAACCTAACCCCCCCCCCCCCCCCACCCAAGCTAAAATGCTAAAAACTAAACCCCCAAAAAACCTAAAAAAATCTAAAAAAATAAAAAAAAACACACAAATTATTTTATTTTATTTTTTTAACATTTTTTATTAAAAAATCGCTACTTTTAGTAGCAAAAAAAAAAAAAAAAAAAAAAAATTTTTTTTTTTTTTTTTTTTTTTGCTAACGAAATGTAGCGATTTTTTGATAAAAAATGTTAAAAAAAAAAAATTTGTGTTTTTTTAGGTATTTTTGGTTGTAACTTTGATAGTTGGTGGTAATTACAAAAATGACACCTTGTCTTTTTGGGTTTTCCTTCAATGTGTATGTTTAGTATGTTAAGATTATTTGTATTTGATCTTTTGCCTTTAGATATATAAAATAATGGCCGAGTTACATCAATATCGCAGGTAAGCGAGCAACAAGCTGCGCTTCTACCCCTTTCTGAATAGCAAACCCTAGCCTATTAAAGACAAACTCCTGCCCCCTGTTGATGAGCAACTGCTGTGGATAACCTTTTGGACATTTGTTTCTTCGTCCAATTGAAACAAACGTTTGAAACTTGAATATTATACAATTCAATTTCACATCATAATTGAATTCAGATATTAGTGGTACAATTTGAACAATATAGTCAGTTCTCGTCCGATTTTATCCGTGAAATCCGTTCGAAATCAATCGAAATTCAATTCGATTTCACCGAAATGAACCGAAAATCATCAAGTTCACCTAGTTTCAATCTTATAACAAGAATATCAATCAATCCTCCTTTCTTCGATGAACAATATCAATCAAACACCAGCTTCTTATCTTCTTCGATGATTAATAGAAACAATCAGAAACAACTCAGCTCAGATTTCAACCAATCGTTAACAGTGAAATCGTTCGAATCTGAGTATAATATGCCGAGTTTCGGATCCAATTCAGATCCAGATTCAACAAAGATTTCAACTTTCACCAAGTTTTAACCTTTAAAAATAAACCGTAATTGCTTCCAATTTGTTTCAGTTCCGTAATAATCAGTTTTGCAATGACCAGATTTGAAATATATTCAACTGTGTACAGTTTTGCAGGTGGGTGATGATGTGGAGAAAGAGAAGAAGATGATAGGGGGTAGGGTGAGGGTGGGGTAGGTTGTGGGGCCCACTTGAAATTTGATTTATTAATTAGACTTTTATTTTTTTTTATTTATTAAATGTCCGGATAGTCTCCGTGGTTTGCCATTTTTAAGAAAAGGGTATTTTTGTCATTTCACACCCTCTTAACTTAACTGAGAAAACTAATTGATGTTAGGCACAGGGACTATCCGGGAACAAAAATTGAAAAGTTGAGGACTATAGGTGTAATTTTAGAAAGTTAGGGACTAAAGATGAAAAACAACCAAACCACAAGGACTATCCGAGCATTTAACTCTTATTATTATTTACAATGTTTCACTCATTTTTTTAAAAAGACGAATTTTTTATAATAATCTCGTCTGTAGTATTTGAACCCCAAGACCTCCAAACCTAGGTGTTCCTTTGTCTTTGCCAACTGTTTCACTCATTTAGAAGAATATAATAACTGATAAAAAGGTAATGGTTTCTTCGATTTTATAAAAAAAGTATAAATTTATTTCAGTTTTTTAAACTATTACACACTAGTGAAAGACATTGGATTTATTTATTTGTTTCTTGTGTCATCAATTTGGAGAAATGGAAAATTAATATTGGTATTTATTTGTTCTTTTGTCATCTATGAAACATTTTTACTAACGAACAGTGACATTGTTGACTTAGGGTATCCGGGGCACCCATCGGGGACCCCTTCGGTGACCCCATTCACCTAAGGGGAACACCGCCGCCATCACTTAGGTGAGTGGTTTAGGGGAGTGAAATGGGTGGGGATGCACCGAAGAGAGGGGGAGGAGAGAGGATGAGTGGACCAATGAGAAGTTTTTTTTTTTTTTTTTTTTTTTAATAAAAAACCAAGACACCTAAGAGGGGAGTGCCGCCATCAATTTAGGGTGTTAGGGGAGTTTAAGAGGGGAGTTGACGTGGCACACGAGGATTGGTTTGGCGTAAGAGAGGGGACTCCCCTCTTAGGGGAGTGCCCCGAGTACCCTTATAACAAGTCGAAGAAAGATGGTCTTCCTGGGAATTAATGCTAAACTTACACAATATTAGACCGTTATATAAAGAATTTTGATGATGGCCTCTTGATCTGGGATCCGGTGTTATCTCATTAAACGGTGTTTAAGTAGGCGTTAGGGGGTATTTAGGAGTAGAATAAGGGGTGTGTTCGACATTAAAAAAAAAGGTTGTTTTTGAATATATATAAAAATATTAGAAATTATAGATGAATAATTTTTCATAGTTTTATTCTATTTTTTCTAATAAAATTATCTAAAATATATATACATACATATTAACAATATGTTGTGGGGTGCTTATATGGATGATGAAATAGCAGCAAAGATGAAAAAGATGATTGGTTGGGGACCAGCAGCTTGCATTTCCTTTATTTTAGTAAATTACATTTAAAAACTAAGTTAAAGCTTCGTTTAATAGTTTAGAGGTTGCTTATTACTGATGACTTGGCATAAATTCTTTGTGTGTATATTGGTTTAGATATGTCATTTGCAGTATTACTAATGTTATCTGAATGAGTCATTTGTTGATTATGTACTCAGGATCTTTGTTATAGGTTATATTGAATCTCTGATCAGTTGTTAATCTTCTGGGTTAGAAATCACACATATACGCTTTTGTTTCTATTAATTTTGAAATATAAATAATGGGAGACGTGGCTATTTCGGCCCTTGTGAGCGAGGTGGTGGGGAGGCTGACTTCTAAAGTTATCAAAGAGTTAGCTCTACTTTGGGGACTCGAGGACGATATTTTGACTCTCCAAGAAGATTTCACCAGCATCCAAGCTGTTCTTGAAGATGCAGAAGAGAAACACATCAAGGAAAAGGCTGTAAAGTTATGGCTTAAGAGTCTCAGATCAGCGTCCTTGGAGGTAGAAAATGTGCTGGATGAGATTTCAACTGAAGCTTTGCTACAACGTCTACACAAACAAAGAGGCGCCGCATGGAGGGTAAGAGCCTTCTTCTCCTCAGATCATAATAAACTTTTGTTTCGTATTAGAATTGCTCACAAAGTTAAATCCATAAGAAGAAAACTCGATGCCATTGCATCCAAGAGATTTGAGTTGAAATTGACCCCATCAAGTGACATAAGACATTTAGATGTGGGGTTTAAAGGTGTGATACCGCATAGGGAAACCAGCTCGCTTATACATTCTTCACTTGTCTTCGGAAGAAATGACGAGATGGAGTTAGCAATTGAAAAGATATGTAACAAAGATATAGGAAAATACGACAACAGTGAGATTCGAGTGTATGGTATATGGGGTATGGGAGGCGTGGGAAAAACTACTCTAGCTCAACTAATCTATAACCATGAAAGGGTGAAGCAATATTTCGAATTAAAATGTTGGGTTTACGTTTCCGAGAACTTTCAAGTTAAAGAGATAATAAAAGGAATCATTGCATCCATAGATAAATGTGAGTGCACACTCACACATCTGGATGTGTTGCAAGAGTCACTTCAAAACAAGTTAAGAGGAAAGAAATTTTTAATTGTACTAGATGATGTTTGGATTGAAGAGGATGAAAAGGCCAAGTGGGACGAGGTAAGCAAAACATTAAGTTGCGGAGCTGAAGAGAGTATTGTTGTGATGACAACACGATACGATACAACTAGTCGAATGACAGCTAAAGTTCGCGAGTTACAACATGAACTTGGATGTTTATCAGAAGAGCACTCATGGTTATTATTCAAGAAGTTTGCATTTGCAGAAGGAAGAGAGGGGGACGACATAAGTAAGCTAGAGCCTATCGGAAAGGAGATGGTTGAGAAATGTAAAGGATTGCCTTTAGCAGTGAAGACCTTGGGCAGCTTAATGTGGTCGAAAAGAAGTATAAGTGATTGGCAACGTGTGAAATGCAATATTATATGGGAGTTGCAAGAAAGTAAGGTCTTGCCTGCTTTGAAGTTAAGTTATGACAACTTGCTTCCACATTTAAAGAGATGTTTTGCTTATTGTTGCATGTTTCCTAAAGGCTATTATATGGAAAAGGATGTAGTGATTCAATCGTGGGTTGCTAACGATTTCATTCCACCTAGAGGAGACATAGATCTGTATGTGCTTGGAGAAGAAGTTTTTAATTTTTTGGTTTGGAGGTCCTTCTTCCAGGTAGATAAGAACTACAACAAAAATTTTAAAATGCATGATCTGATGCATGACATGGCACAACATGTAATGGGAGATGATTTTCTAGTTATAGAGTCCGGTAAGGAGATTATAATCCCAAATGAGGCCCTTCATTTGAGCTCATCATGTCCATATTATCGCTTTTCGCCCCAGGATTTAGAAAAGTTAAGATCATTAAGGTCAATATTTATGTTCGGAGATAAGTATGAACCTAGTGCTACATTTATGCCAATATCCATTTTTGGAGATAAGTATGAATGTAGCAATACCCAACTTTTCAACCACATGTATATGAGGGTATTATACTTGTCTGGTATTAAGTTAATTACACTACCTGAATCAATTTGCAAACTGAAACACCTAAAATACTTGAACTTATCATACTCAAGTATAGCATATTTACCTGAGTCCATTGTTTATCTCCAAAATTTGCAAGTGTTGATATTGCGATCTTGTAGGAAACTGTATTGCTTGCCTAAAGGCTTGAGATACATGACTAATTTGGAACGTTTGGACATCGCTTATTGTGATTTACTCACGCGTTTGCCAATTGGAATCAAAGAATTGACTAGTCTCCGAATACTTCCACGGTTTCCTGTTGGTTACAAGTGTGGGGCCAAACTAGGAGAGTTAGGGGATCTAAATCTTCTTGAAGGGGAGTTAGAGATATCACAACTCGTGAATGTTGGAGCTTCTAGTGAGGCAAAGAATGCCAACCTCAAATGCAAAAGAAATTTGTTGGTTTTAAAGTTAAATTGGTTTGACCCTTTTAGGAAAGAAAGTAGACAAGAAATGTTTGCATATGAAGAGGTTCTCGAGGGACTAGAACCAAACCAAAGTCTCAAAAAAATGATAATAAGTAAATACATGGGAAATAATATATCTCCAAAATGGATGGTCAATTTAAGGAATTTGGTTGAAATTCAATTTTTTTGGTGCATGAATTGTGAGCATATTCCATCACTTGGGATATTACCCAATCTCAGGGTCATTAAGTTGAGCTTCATGCATTCTTTGAAGTGTTTCCACGATGATGAAATAAACATGTTTACCTGTTTACGGGAACTAGACATTGGTTGCTGTCCGAATTTGGTTTCCTTACCATGTAACCTTCCAAGACTCGAGGTTTTAAAACTAGAACGATGTGGGGGATTAATTTCTTTACCGGGTTACCTTCCAAATATCACAAAGTTGAAATTGTCATATTGTGATGGATTAGTTTCTCTACCGGACGAGATTAAAAGTTTCAAGTATCTTAATGAACTTGAGATAAATAGATGTAAACATCTAAGTAAAAGGTGTGAAAAGGAGAATGGTGTAGACTGGCATAAAATTTCTCACATACCTAAATTTAAAACTTATTCTTCAGGTAACATTGGTTTTTTTGTCCTTCTTTCTTCTATTTAATTTCTTATTGCAATATACTCACGTTCTTCATCAAAACAGTATTGGAATTTTCTTAATTCGGATAACGAAAGATTAAAGGATGATTGCTAGAAGACTTAATGTTGTTTGAATATAGCTAACAGAAGTTCATCAAGCCGTTTATTTTATTTGGGTGCATATGAACATTGATGAATGATTGTTGGTGACATAGATTGCACTCTAAACACAAGGTAATCCTTGATTCGTCTATTTTTCCAAACTATACAAAAAGAATGATGTAGGTGTTGAGATGTTGGGGTATGTACTAAAACTGAAATTGTGATGTTTTGGATTTGAGGTTAGTATTTAAATATCAAAGTGTGGTTCCAGATTTTAACAGAAGGAGATTTGTGATGTTCATTTTTGCCTTTCTACATTGTTGCATTTGGGCCTATGGCATTCAAGGAAGCGTTCATGAATTGTTTGATAGGAAATTTGTATATGGTCGTTAATTTTATTAACGACCAAACGTGAAAACATTTACTATTTTGTGTTTATTCAATTACGTTCATAGTTTATGTTCGTTCATTTACATTTGTTCATTTGTGTACTTTTTCATATTTATGTAAATGTTGATCATAGAGTGATCATAGATTGAATATGGTGATTTGAATATGGGATTTTTTTTTTACCACAATCCAATTTGCCTTCATATGTCTTGGGATACCTCATAGATAGAGCCTAGAGAGAAGACATCTTATCACCATATCATGTCTCATGAGAACCTATATCATTACGACATCGCATACTTAGAACGTAATCTATATAATATTGTTAAAATATATGTTTCAATTTTGTAATCTTTTTTAATGTATTTGCTTTATATTCTACTTTTGTTCTTGTAGATGGGCTTTAAGTATTCTTGCAGAATGATGGGTTTGTGTTGCTGGGCTCCTTGGGCTTGTCTTAACATGCTTGTGTAATCGGGTTCTTTAATCCGAATCTGTTCTTTTTTTTTTTCTGAGATTTAAACTTGTAATTTGGTTTTCTTTGCAATAGCGATCGTACCATTCAAATTCTTTTCAAATATATACAGTTGATTTTTGTTATTTATTTTAAACTTTCAATTTTATAAAGTTGTCTTATTTATAAAACTGGGGAAGGTTCAAATGAAAACCATTAGTTATTGTAAAAACTCAAAAACTAATTAAAAAAGCCAAAAAAAATACCAAAAAATTTTTTTTTTTTTGCATGCCAATTTTCGCCAATTTATATATATATAAAAAAAAATTGTAGTGCACATGTGTGTGTACTACACATGTGTATTATTACACATGTGTACTACAAAAGAAAATTTTTTTTTTGGAAAAAAAATTTATATAAAAAAACCTGTGACTTTTATAAAAAAATTGAAAAAAAAAATTTGTTTGTTTTTAGGCTTTTTTTAGTTAGTTTTCGACTTTTCACAATAAAAGTGGTTTTCATTTCAATCACCCCTTTATAAAACATATTGCAAGTACAATGGATATGCGTCTATTTCCATACAAATTTTATCACAAACTAAGCTGCTTATTCGTGATAAAATTATATTTGGTATGCCTCAGTTTGAAATATAATATAACTTTACACGGGTTGGATAAATGAATTTTATATACCAAATAATAAAACATTATCTTTTTAAAAGCCTCCTTTATTGCACGAGTTGAAGAAATGTAATTTTATATATTAAATAATAAAATAAGTTATATCTATAATAACCATATGTATTGTACGGGTTGAATAAATGTAATATTATATACCAAATAATAAAAAAATATATCTTTAAAACCATTGTATTACACGGGTTGAATAAATGCAATATTGTTTACCAAATAATAAAAAAAATATTTTTAAAAACCCCCCGTGTCACATGGACCATTTTCATTAATTAAAAGTTAAAACGGTGGATTAGGCTTCGGAAGAAAAATAACACATTTTAAAAAGCTTGTAATAATAAGAATTTGAATAAATTTAGATTAATTATTATTATTATTATTATTATTATTAATTTTAATCAATTAAATGAGAGAATGACAAGTGTCCCGAAACAGATTTCTTTTATTATATAGTATAAAAATAAAAATTTGTATTAGATTAGATTTTAGATTTGATTAAATATTATTAATAATAAGAATTTGTATTAATTTAGATTAAATATTAGTATTATTAATAATTTTAATCAATTAAATGAGAGAATGACAAGTGTCACAAAACAGGTTTCTTTTATTATATAGTACTAGCGGTAAGACCAGTGTGCAAACACGGGTCGTTTCTTAGAAAACTATGCATAGCCCATATTGACAGAGAGTAAAAAAATAATTAGTGCATACTTATAAAATAGACTATTAAAAACTTCAGTTGCTTTCCAACAGAATTTCCTAAAAAATGTTATCCATTATCTCCAACAGAGCTTACCAGATGGATAGCTTAAAGTGAAACCACTGTTTTCAAAACCATCTGAGATACTATATTTTATTAACTTTAGATCGAAGACAATTCTTGCAATAAGAATGAGAAATATACGGTACTTGTAATTTAAATTCAAATAAAGTTAAAACGAATTTTTGCAAATAAAGTTGACCAATTCCATTGATGATTGCTTAAAGTGAAACCAATGTTTACTATGATTCTTAGTGGTTCAAAATCTGTTTGACTTTTGGTCAATATCTGTTTATCTGTTGGTCAACATCTGTTTGATTTTTGGTCAACAACTGTTTGACTTTTGGTAAACATCTGTTAGACTTTTGGTCAACATCCATTTAGAATTCAACAGAGAGTAAAAAATAATTAGTGCAGACTTATAAAATTGATATGCACTAATGGTCAATAGGTTTATTCAACATCAATTCCATTATCTTGATAGCAAATTACTGTTGTCTATTAACTGTTAAAAACTTCTGTTGTTTTCCAACAGACTTTCCTAAAAAATGTTATCCATTATTTCCAACAGAGCTTGCCAGATGGATAGATAGTAAACAGATATGCATGTTAGTCAACCTATGTTAAAAAAGCCAGTCAACAGAAATTACAAAGGTTAGTAAACAGATGTTAAGAGAATAATGTTATTAACAAAGAATTTAGTACTCTCATTAAAAATGAGAACTGCAAACACGAGTCGTTTCTTAGACAAACATGCATAACACATATTAATAGAACATATAGATACGTGCATAGATATTGTACCAAAACGTTTTATCTATTATAGCTAAAAGATAACTATAAACATAGAATATCGGTTAATATATCAATTACATACAATTTAACTGTTTACCCAAAAAGACAATACAAACTGTTTATAGACATACGTACTTCATAGAATTTGAATACTACTTAAAGTTCAACAAACGTTAACTACAAAAACACAATCACCTGCCTCAAGGAAAACTAAATCAAGGAATCAACAGATTTTAGAAATCAGCAAATCTTTATTCTCGCGTCAACATTTCCCGGATTTGCCCTTTGAATTAGAGCTCAAAATCCAAGGAATCAGTATCATCTTCATCCCTATCAAGCTGAAGGTTAAAAAGATCTTGGAGGTCAACTGGATTCAGACCAAGTGCATTCTCCCTTGATATCTTTTCAACACTACCATCAGACTTGATCAAAGTCAATTCATAGGTCTGTTTGTCAGACTTCCACTTTAGTATTTTTGGATCTGATGGGTTTCTTGGGAGAAGTTTTATTTGAGAGGAGTTTGGCGATTGAGGCCTGCTTGCCAACTTCTGAAGTGTTTGAGCAACTTGAGCTTATAATTGCAACGAAGCATCATCCAATCCATATCGTAACTGATTTCTGATAGACTCTTTTCTGTGCTCAGCATACCTATTTTCATCTTCCTTATCCATCAGTTGTTGTCTTTTTCTTTGGTTCAAGGCAGCAATGGATATATCTGCTGATAAGAACAGCTTTTTAGATGTAACGGTCTGCCGACGTATAACAGTCGTTTCATCTTTGTATACTGGCTTTTTAGGAAGGGATGAATCTGTCTTTCTTCTCTCTTTTAACCTACTGTAAGCTAGATCAATAGACTGCTTAGTCCATTTTCCAATTTTTCTAGCAGTCCCAACCTTAGCTGCTACAAGTTTTGCCTTCATTCTCTTATACATCAACACTTCATCCACTTCAACCTTTTTGTATTGTTTCCAGTTGGGAGCAGATTTTGGCATTTGAGGATCTTTATTCATCTTTTCAATTCTATTAACTTCCTCATTAAGAGCCTCAAGGGGCCAGTCTTTGAAATCAGATCAGTAGGCTTCGTAGGGCTTGGTTTCCATGATAGTGTTCAAGAAATCATTTCTTAATGTCTTTTCTAGCTCAGCATTTGGTGACAGATTTGACATATTCTTACTCAGGTCTCTAGCAAAATCTTTCAACTTCTTGACTTCACCAAGCCAATATTGCATGCGAGCTGGTAAATTAATGTCTCCTAGCCCTTTACACTCTTCATTTGCCTTATCTTCTGCTTGCTTGCCCTTTAGCTTCAGATATTCATAAATATTCTTTGGAGTTTCAAATCCCTGAAGAGATGGGAAGGTTCTTTTCAATGGATCATCCTCTGTGTAAAATTGAGTCATTTCATCTTGAACTGCAAGCAGTTCCAGAGGGAAAGTTACTCCCAATGATTTGATCTTTGTTGATGGAGGTAGGACGAATGGTTTAGGTGAAGTTTGAATGAACGGAGTAGCTGATAACGGAATTGGTGCGGGTATATCTTTTTCTTTCTTCTCTTCTTCATGCACCATGAATTTTCTCTTTCTTGTATAAACAGATTTTGGAGAAGGAGGAGTTAGGGAAGAAAAAGGTGCCATGACTGTAAGGGTTGATTGTGATGGAAATTGAAATTGGGTAGAATCAGTGGATTGACTAACAATTGTTGAAACAACTGGTGTCTCAACCGCTGTTGTATATGCTGAAACATTTGTTGCATCAACAATTGTTTCAGTCGAGGTTGGCAGTGGTGATGAGGATTTTGTATTCTGCTTTTTGACAGGCGGTTTTTCTGGTGAGAGTTTTGTTTTAGGTGTATCAGAATCTGACTTCTTAGGCTCAGCAGTGGTTTTGAGTTTCGCAGCAGTGGTTGGTTTTTCTGGTGGTGATTCGTTATCTTTATGTGATTTTCTACTATTTGAACTTCCAATGTTAAGCACTTCATCTTCCTCTTTTGTATGCTTCCTCTTCTGTTTTCGTTCAATCTCCTTATCTGTCTGTTTATTAACGGAATCATCAATTCCCTTTTTCTTACCAATATCAGATTTTCCAGGAGATTTTCCAGAAGTTTGCTTGGCAGGCTTTGGATTTTGTTTTGGCTGATTCCTTGGTGTTGGTTTGCCAAAGTTTTTCATGGAATCATTTTCCCTCTTTTCAGCATCATCTTCATCGTCTTTTTCAAACACAGGTCTAGGGGTAGTACCAGTTAACTTTGCAATGCATTCTTTTATGCCCTTGATGTCAGCCTGTGTGTCTTTGTATCTTGCTTCAACCATAACTCTAATTAGCTTCATGTGTGAATTAAGTTGAATCTCAGCCAGTTCCCTTTGAGCTGTAAGAATGGGTTGTACCGAATTCCAAAGCTCTTGGCATAACTGCTGATGAGAAGGTCGACTTTTGAAAGCATCCACCAACTGCTTCAATTGATCTTTCATATCAGCAAGAGTTGTTTCCAAGTTAGATATCGTGTCCGTCAAATCCTGGTATTTTAATCCATCACCTAACTTAATAGGATCATCTGAATTCCCACCAGAGGTGGTTGTATCTGCTTTTGAAAGAGGAGGTATCTCCAAATTTTCATTAGCAGATGCCCCTTGTTCTTGGTTCTGGGGACTTCCCTCTGCATCAGTGGTTCTGTCAATAGTGATCTCACCCGTGGTTAACTTGAACTCACCAGTGGATACCTTGATAGACACAGCAGTGGTTGCCTTCAAGTGAGTCTGACTGATGAAACTACTGTCCAAATGTAAATCAGTGGATTTGACATTTGTAGTAGCTGCTCCACTTGAAAAACCATCAAGAATTTGCTGAAATTCAAGAGGTGTGGCCTCCTCAACTATTTCTGGGTTAGGTAATTGAAAAGGTTCAGACATAGCTATTGTTGAAGTTAAACTCTTAGTAAAGTGTTCGTGAGAGGGATTCTTATCACTCTGAATGTCAATAGCTTGAAGCAGTGTTACAAACTTTGGTGGAATGGAAGATGAAGGGATTGCTGTCGAAAGAGACATTGCTGCGGGAGAAGGGCTTTTAAGTATACTCTCATATGAGGGTATGACATCATATTGTGGTGTCCCTGTGAATACAACATGTTCCTTTTGTGAGGAATCATGAGGAGTTTGGTTTATGGATTGAGATCTTTCCACATGTTGTGAGGAAGTAGCAACAGTGGTTTGTAGTGACATCTGTGTTGTCACGGGGTTAACCTCTGGGATCTCATCTTCCAGAGGACCCGTTTTGATGGTTTCGGTGGGCTTTTTGGATTTTATTTTGGTCTTTTTAAGTTTTGTTGGTGGGGGTTTCACAGCAATGGTTGTAGTGCTGTGATCACCAAGAGCAGTGGGCTCAGCAACAGACGTTTGAGGAGCAGTTGTAGACTCATCTAAAATTTCCTCATTCCCCTTTGCTTCAGTTTTGAAAACATCTGACTCTTGAGCCATAAGGCGAGCAAAAGTTAGACTATTCATTTTAAAACCTTCACCTTTTTCAAAAGCTTTTTGAGAAACATGTTTTTGTAGGTAGTAGCTTCATAGTCTAGGAAACAAAAGAAAACCAGCAGGTTTCCCCTTTTTAATAGCAGCAACTTTCCCCTTTTTAATAGCAGCAGTTTTGCCCTTTTTAATGTTATTTAAATTTGCAACCAAATCAGCAAACAGTGCTTGGGAGTAGTTAAAATCAGTATTTGTCAAAATTGCATACCCTAATGGCTGAATTTTCAAAGGTATTTCATTAAAAGAAGTAGTTTTATTTGAGAGACAGATTAAGAGAGTATGGAACAGGAATTTCATCGGCGGTGGAAAATTACCTTTAAACATAGTGGCCTTATTCAACTCTCCATCATATCCCCTCCCCTTCAAGTATGTTTGAATCTCATTTTTCGGCAAAGAGGTCTTACCTGCCAAGTCGTCAACCTCAAATGTTTTTGATATGGTACTGGGGGTAATAGCAACCGATTCACCTCCGACTTTTGAAGTTATACTTACGGCCACATTGTTTTGTTCTTCAATACTCGCATTAACCCAAAAATCGCGAAGCGTCTCTTGGAAAATGGGTACGTCGGCGGTAAGAATGACCTTATATTTTGATGATGTAAGAACATTAATCATCGAATGATAGAGAGTATTGTTCTCGGTTTTCTCAAAAATAGCAACGTAGTTATGCGATTTTTCATCACCAAAGTCATGATCAGAATTGAAAGTTGCGAGAGGTTGACGAAGAAGTGTTGAAGAAGAAGGTGGAAACCGGTCTGCTGAATTTTAAACTCCAGAAGAAAGTAAAACCTCTGTTTGGGGATGAAACAACGGTTTATAAAGTGAAAAGGGGAATGCTGACGTGTCAGAAGTTAGAAAGATCTGATGGCTAACATTTGTCCACGTCACAACCTCTGCTCTGTTAATGGATGACAGTTGTTGCGAAAACCACTGTTGGCCAACAACAAATGTTAGACAACATTAGTAACTCAGCAGTCCTCAGATTAAACAGAACCTATGAGAACAGACAATACCCTTCAGCAAAATTTGGAAACCACTGTTGGGCAACAACAGATCTTATACAACAATAGTAAGTTAGCAGTCCTTTCAACAGACTTTTAATATAAATGAATAAATTGATATTAAATATCAGCAGCCATTTAATGCAAAACATTTAAAAAATAAATTTTCAATAGTAAATATCAAGAAACTGAAAGGACAAATTTTAAACCTCTGCCAAAAAAATATAAAAAAAACCCTCTTCATTTAAAGACCAACAATAATCTACATGGCAAACAAAAGAGACTACCACTTCATCAGACACAAATGTTGTAAACAGTGGTAAATCAACAGTTGAGCAATAACAGATGTTCAGAACTGTTGAGCAGTGGTAAATCAAACCTCTGCCAAAAAAAAAAATAAAAAAAAAACCCTCTTCATTTAAAGACCAACAATAATCTACATGGCAAACAAAAGCGACTACCACTTCATCAGACACAAATGTTGTAAACAATGGTAGATCAACAGTTGAACAATAACAAATGTTCAGAACTGTTGAGCAGTGGTAAATCAACAGCAGTAAAAAACATCTTCATTTAAAGATGTTTAGCAATAACAGATGTTCAGAACTTCTATTGTGTTAATCATTGACAATTCTTTTGAAACTGCTGTTGGGAATAACAGATGTTCGCATCAGTAGCAACTCAACAGTCGTTACACAAAAACAGGAATTGTTGAGCAATAACAGTTGAGCAATAACAGATGTTCAGAACTGTTGATTTTCAATAGTAAATATCAAGAAACTGAAAGGACAAATTTTAAACCTCTGCCAAAAAATATAAAAAAAAAAACCCTCTTCATTTAAAGACCAACAATAATTTACATGGCAAACAAAAGCGACTATCAGACACAAATGTTGTAAACAGTGTTAAATCAACAGTTGAGCAATAACAGATGTTCAGAACTGTTGAGCAGTGGTAAATCAACCGCAGTAAAAAACCTCTTCATTTAAAGATGTTGAGCAATAACAGATGTTCAGAACTTCTATTGTGTTAATCATTGACAATTCTTTGGAAACTGCTGTTGAGAATAACAGATGTTCGCACCAGTAGCAACTCAACAGTCGTTACAAAAAAAACAGGAATTAAGAGAAGAGACAATACCTTTAAACAGTGGATGAATCTTTCGCCAAACAGATGTTTTAAAAACAGCTGTTTTCAACAGACTTTTAAAGATATTTTGTCATTTTTTTTTCAAAATAGCTATTTTTTAAGAATGTTTAGAACTTCTATTGGATTCATGGTTGACAATCCTTTTCCTTTTTTTTCCTTTTCCTTTTTATATTCATTGAGTTTATTTTACAATATTTTTTTTCCTTTAGAAACCGCTGTTGGGAATAACAGATGTTATCAACAGTAGCATCTCAACAGTCCTTACAAAAAACAGAAATTATGAGAAGAGACAATACCTTTAAACAGTGGATGAATCTTTTGCCAAACAGATGTTTTAAAAACAGCTGTTTTCAACAGACTTTTAAAGATTTTTTGTCAACTTTTTTTCAAAATAGCTATTTTTTAAGAATGTTTAGAACTTCTATTGGGTTCATGGTTGACAATCCTTTTCCTTTTTTTCCTTTTCCTTTTTATATTCATTGAGTTTATTTTACAATATGTTTTTTCTTTAGAAGCCGCTGTTGGGAATAACAGATGTTGGCAACAGTAGCAACTCAACAGTCCTTACAAAAAACAGAAATTATGAGAACAGACAATACCTTTAAACAGTGGATGCATCTTTTGCTAAACAGATGCTGGCAACAATAGCAACTCAACATTTACAATAGCAGATATCGACACTAACAACTATTGATGCTCAAATCAGTAAAAATAAAATTTACAAATTACATATGACGATAGATCAACAATTACATTAAGAACTGAACAACGAAATTTATTAATCTTCTGCACTTCGGAACAGTAGCCCTATCCTCATACACTTGATCCTCAACTTCATTGATAAAGCGATACTTTAAATCATAAGAACCTGCAGAAGGATATGATTACATTTTTAACTTGTATATTTCTTCAACTCTGATGTAAAAGAAGGATATAATGGTAGTAAAACGTATTGAAAAAGCTTCTGCACTGTTTTTGAATTCCGAAGTGCAGAAAGACATCACCAAAACACTTCTTCAGCTCTTCAGCTCTTGAACAGTAGCCCTATCCTCCCTCATATACTTGATCCTCAACTTGCTTGATAAACCGATACTTTAAATCATAAGAACCTACAGAAGGGTAGTAAAAAGTTAAATATCAATAAACCGAAAGAACAAAAATAAAATTACAAAAAAACAGATTCTCATAATTACCATTAACTTCTTCATTTATCATAAAGAAGTACTCCACTTTCTGCACTTCAGACTTCAAAAACAGTGCAGAAGAACTCCCCACTGCTCGCTCAGTAAAAAAAAAGCTGAAATATATCAACACCTTAAAATAAATATTATCAACATATATCAACAGTTTAAAAGAATCCACAAACCTAAAATAACCCGCAAAGCCAAGGTCAAAGGTGAGTGTGTGAAATAGAGCTTCCATGAAACAACGATGTTGGAACAATGATATTGGAAGAAAGAACTGTATATGAAAATTAACTGGTTCAATCATGAGAGATATGCTCGCAAATATAAAGGAGAGAGATAAATTGAAACTTAAATGTGGAGCCAGATAATTATATCTTATTTATAGAATTAGAATTAAAATTAGAATATATATGGTTTGAATTTTGAAATTTGAATGTGGAGCCAGAATTTTGAATTTTGATTAGAATACATAGGATTATAATATATATCTGGAGCCATAATTTTGAATTTTGAATCTGGAGCCATAATTTTGAATCATCAGTGGTAATTTTGAATCATCAGAGGTTTGAAAAGGTTTGGAGATGGGCAGTGGTTTGATGGGCAGACCTTTGAAAAGGCTGATGTGGGCCAACTTTGAATTTTAAAGTCTTTATATATTACCCTTTATGATGTAATAATGAGATGAGAAAATCCTTGTTGGACATGCTCTCACGCTGACACATCAGCTTTTCTTATGTCACTTGGATTTATCCTTTTATAGAAAGTATAGATAGATTACACGGGTTGAATAAATGCAATATTGTTTACCAAATAATAAAAAAAGTTATATTTTTAAAAACCCCCCGTGTCACATGGACCATTTTCATTAATTAAAAGTTAAAACGGTGGATTAGGCTTCGGAAGAAAAATAACACATTTTAAAAAGCTTGTAATAATAAGAATTTGTATTAATTTAGATTAAATATTATTATTATTATTATTATTATTATTATTATTATTATTATTATTATTATTATTAGTATTAGTATTAATAATTTTAATCAATTAAATGAGAGAATGACAAGTGTCCCAAAACAGATTTCTTTTATTATATAGTATAAAAATAAAATGGTATTAGATTAGATTTTAGATTTGATTAAATATTATTAATAATAAGAATTTGTATTAATTTAGATTAAATATTAGGCCAATTGGATTTTATCACCTTTAACTTTGAAGAATTGGCCGATAACACCCGCAACTAACACTTTGATCTGTGACACCCAAAACTTTTACTTTCGTTTGTCATTTCACCACTCAGTTAAAAACTCAGTAACTGAGTTAGTGTTCAATCCTAGGTGGCATCCTACATGGCTTCATTAATCCTACATGGTGACCTACGTGGCTAACACATGTTATAAGAAGCAAAACACTGAACTTCATTGCATTGTTCTGTTCGTTTTGGAGGGAAAGATCAAGGGCGACTACAGACGTGACCTAGCTTCTCAATCTATCAAGTTTAAACTCCGATCAAGGTACGATTTCACATGATTATGCAATGGTTGAAACGATTGATGTCATGCTTTGGTATGGTGGTTACATTGAGTTAGGTTTTGGTCTTCCACAGTATGTTGGGGGTGCACATAGGTTAATTAAAGTTGATATAGATCACATTTCATACTTTGAGCTAGCAGATTATGCACTGGAAACGAAATGCTATAAATCAAGGAACTTTCATATGTATGGGTTAGATGCGGATGATGGTCAAATTAGGCATTTTCGTGATGATAGAGATGTGTTGGAGTTGGTTAGGAAGGTTTTTAGTTGGAGTGAAACATTTATGGAAGTATTTGTTCAAGATCGTCAATTGGGTGCCAATGAAGCCCACTCCAGTTCTAGGCCAAGTAAACCTGTTACCCAGCCCAGTAACCCTGTTACCCAGCCCAGTAAACCTGAAGCCCAATCCAGTAAACTAAAAGCCCAATCTTGTAGGGTTTCCCCTGGATGCAGCTCTAACTCAATAGCTAAGCAAGCAGACGAGGACAGTGAAGATAGTGAGTTCAGTGTGGAAGATGAAGAGTCAAATTCTGATGATGAAGATTATGATGAACTAGTTGAGGAAGCTGCGGATGATGTACTAGGATTAGAGTCAGACAGAGAGGATGTTGAGTGGATACAGTCACAACATGCAGTTAGAGAGGCAACCAAGATAGATTTGGAAGCCAAAAAAAAAGTGCTTGATGAGGTAGTACATGAAAGACAAACAGAGGGTAATTTGCATGAAACAGAGGGTGATTTGCATGAAACTGAAGATCAAAGGGTAGATGGAAACAGTAGTTATGAGGAATCTGACGGGGACATTTTAACACCTGGTGATAGTGAGGATGATGATATCAGGGGCAAGAAGTACAAGGAAGCAGCCCCATCTGTAGGTGAACATACAAATTGGAAGAAATTTAGTTGGAAGGTGGGAATAAGGTTTGCATCAAGGGAGGCCTTTAAAGAGGCAGTGAGGCAGTACTCAGTAGCTAATGGTAGGAACTTGTACCTTGCAAAGAGTGAAAAGACAGCTAACTGTGGCCGTATTGTTGTCAATTGTGTTAAAGGTTGTTCATTCTTTATACATTGTTCACTTCATAAAGGGAAAGAGTGTTACTTGGTAAAAAGAGTGAAGAATATACATACCTGCCAAAGAAACATGGTAAAGAATAGACAGCTAACTGCAATGTTCATAGCTAATGAGTTCCTGCAAGTGTTTAAATCCAAGCCCAACTGGTCGGCTAAGGAAATCATATTGGCTGTGAAACAAAAGTATAAACTCATAATCACCAAGTGGCTGGCCTACAAGGCTAAATCATGTGCCCATAAGAAACTTCATGGATCAATGAGGGATCATTATAGCAAAATTGGTGCATACATGGATATCTTGCAAAAAGTAAACCCAACATCAACTTTTGTGCTTGTTACTGCACCACCAGGTTTCATTAACTTAGATCCCACAGCCACATGTGAAACTTTTTTCAGACTCTTTGTGTGTTTTGATGGTGTGAAAAGAGGATTTCTAGCTGGATGTAGGAAGGTCTTGTGTCTAGATGGTTGTTTTCTAAAGACCTTCCTAGGAGGGATGTTGTTAACTGCAGTTGGCAGAGATGTTAATGATCAGATGTATCCATTGGCATGGGCAGTTGTAGATGGTGAAAATAACGATAGCTGGGAATGGTTTATGGAAGAGCTCAGGAAGTGTTTGGGTGTAAGTGATGGTGGTGAGGCATGGACATTCATCTCAGATCAACAAAAGGTAGTAGCCATTGTCAAATTTTACAATTATCTTGTGCTATAATATCTAAGGTTAATAATCATTTATCTGCAGGGTCTGTTAAATGTTGTGGCACTTATTTGGCCAAGAGCAGAGCATAGAAACTGTGCAAGGCACATCTATGCGAATTGGCACAAGAATTTTAAGGATGAGGAGCTCAAGGAGTTGTATTGGAAAGCTGCAAGAGCATACTGTGAACCTGATTACCTCCAAGCCATTGATGAAATGAGGGCCATAAACCCTGATGCAGTAGAGGCAATCTTAAAGCAAGATCCCAAGAGTTTTAACAGGTGCTACTTGAAAACTCACACTAAATGTGATGTCATAGTAAACAATATGGCAGAAACATTTAATGGTTATATCATAACTGCAAGGTCAAAGCATATTATATACATGCTAGAGGACATTAGGGTTCAAATCATGAGTAGGTTAGTCATCAAAAGAACTGAAATGGAAGCCAAAGATGTGCTCATTTGCCCCAATATCCAGGCGAAACTTGATTTCTCAAAAGATGCAGCCTTTAGGTGTGAGGTATACCCCTCATCTTATCAGGTTTTTCAAGTTAGAGATGTTGATGATGTTACAGTTGACTTGGTAAATAAGACCTGCACATGTAGAAAGTGGCAATTAAGGGGGTATCCTTGTAAGCATGTGTGTGCTGTGGCTGGATTTTTGCATAAGAATGCTGAGGATTATGTTGACCCATGTTACCACAAAGAAACATACATGAGAACTTATGAAAACTCAATCCCACCATTGCCTAGTGAAAAGTTTTGGCCCAAGGTTGATTATCCATTGGATCCACCTCCAATCAAAAAGGCACCTGGTAGGCCTAAGAAAAACAGAAAGAGGGACCCTCATGAGGATCCCAAGAAACCAAGCAAACTTACTAAGCATGGGGTGGTAATGACATGTGGGATTTGTGGAGAAAGGGGTCACAACAAGAGAAAATGCACAGTTAAAGGTGAACTCAATAGATTCAGTTGGTTTATTGATTACAGGCCTTGATTATATTATTGTTTCCTAAATTTGTTTACTGTTAACAGATTCTCAAAATGCAGCACAAATTGGAAGGAAAAGGGGAAGGCCAACTAAAAGGGGAAGGCCAACTAAGAGGGGAAGGCCAACAGAGAAGGCTGCAGTTAGTTAGTCTGTTATGAATGGTTAATCTTTTGTTGGTTGTGTAATGACTGTGTAAACTTAAGACTATGTAAACTTATGACTGTTGTGCTGAATCTTTTGAATGGTTGTGTAATGACTATGTAAACTTATGACTGTTGTGCTGAATCTCTTGAATGGTTGTGTAATTACTATGTAAACTTATGACTATATATGGTGACAGGGGTAGAATGGTCATTCTGCATATCTATGTTAAACAGGTCTGCACATGTATGGTGACAGGGGTAGAATGGTCATTCTGCATATCTATGTTAAACAGGTCTGCACATGTATGGTGACAGGGGTAGAATGATCATTCTGCACACTTGTTTTGGTCTCCATATATGGTAGTTGTTTGTAAGGGCAGTTTCAAATGGTCTGCACACTTGTTGGTCTGCATATATGGTCATTCTGCACATGTGGTTTCAATGGTCTGCACAATGGTAGTTATTTACTTGTTTTCAAAGTCTGCAAATGGTCTGCACATATGGTACTCAATCCATTCATGGTCTGCATATGTGGTTTCAAATGGTCTGCACACTTGGTTTCAAATGGTCTGCACACTTGTTGGTCTGCATATATGGTCATTCTGCACACTTGTTCTGGTCACATGGGTTTTGGTCTGCAAATGGTCTGCACATATGGTACTCAATCCATTCATGGTTTGAAATAAAGACTACATTCATTCATTCATGTGTTCAAAGAACGTACAATCAAAAACAAGTTATATTCGATACACTACGTAAAACAACATGCCAATGATTACAAACAAACTAAAGACAAACTGCTGCTTCAACATGAATTCTTTCGCACAAATTTGTTGTTTCAACATATTGTTCTCTTGAGATAGCAAGTTGTTCCGCAATTGCAAATTATATTCATTGCCGGTCATAGCATCACTTCTTGTAACTGCACTTGAGCTGCAAGTTGAATGAACTTCGAATAATTTGTCGAAATCTTTTTTCCACATAAAGAACTTGCAGTCGTCTCGCTACAAACCAACATCATGTCGTCAGTTCAAAAACATGTTAAATTCAATACACAGGACTTACCGGCCATTGTGAGCAACCGTAAAATTCAGCACCACATCGAACACTTCTCCTTCCCGCTACGCGAATAACAGCTCTGATTTCGTGATGACAATACAACTTCCCATCCATGTCCACCTTCAATATTTTAGGGATTCGGTTCGTATTACATGAAGAGTTGGAAGAAGTAGACATGTCGATCAGCCAATAAGTTGAAGAACAGCTCTGAACTCGTGATGAGCAAATTAGGGTTTGAATTTGGGTCGATTGAAGAACATCTCTGCTAATTAGGGTTTCCCAATTCTTTGTGCAGGGGGTATCGAAGAAGAAGAACTTTTATAACCATGGTAATGACATGTAGGATTAATGAAGCCATGTAGGATGCCACCTAGGATTGAACACTAACTCAGTTACTGAGTTTTTAACTGAGTGGTGAAATGACAAACGAAAGTAAAAGTTTTGGGTGTCACAGATCAAAGTGTTAGTTGCGGGTGTTATCGGCCAATTCTTCAAAGTTAAAGGTGATAAAATCCAATTGGCCTAAATATTATTATTATTATTATTATTATTATTAGTATTATTAATAATTTTAATCAATTAAATGAGAGAATAACAAGTGTCCCAAAACATGTTTCTTTTATTATATAGTACTAGCGGTAAGACCCGTGTGCAAACACGGGTCGTTTCTTAGAAAACCATGCATATCCCATATTGATAGAGAGTAAAAAAATAATTAGTGCAGACTTATAAAATAGATATACACTAATGGTCAATAGGTTTATTCAACAGTAATTCCATTATGTTGATAGCAAACTACTGTTGTCTATTAACTGTTAAAAACTTCAGTTGCTTTCCAACAGACTTTCCTAAAAAATGTTATCCATTATCTCCAACAGAGCTTACCAGATGGATAGCTTAAAGTGAAACCACTGTTTTCAAAACCATCTGAGATACTATATTTTATTAACTTTAGATCGAAGACAATTCTTGCAATAAGAATGAGAAATATACTGTACTTGTAATTTAAATTCAAATAAAGTTAAAACGAATTTTTGCAAATAAAGTTGACCAATTCCATTGATGATTGCTTAAAGTGAAACCACTGTTTTCAAAAACTCTGTTTGACCAAAGTCAAACCACTGTTGGCAAAACTATGATTCTTAGTGGTTCAAAATCTGTTTCACTTTTGGTCAACATCTGTTTATCTGTTGATCAACATCTGTTTATCTGTTGATCAACATCTGTTTGATTTTTGGTCAACAACTATTTGACTTTTGGTAAACATATGTTAGACTTTTGGTCAACATCTCATTTAGAATTCAACAGAGAGTAAAAAAATAATTAGTGCAGACTTATAAAATCGATATACACTAATGGTCAATAGATTTATTCAACAGCAATTCCATTATGTTGATAGCAAACTACTGTTAATCTGTTATCTACTAACTTTTAAAAACTTCTGTTGCTTTCCAACAGACTTTAATAAGAACTGTCATCCATTATCTCCAGCAGAGCTTGCCAAATGGATAGATAGTAACTATCAGATGTTAGTCAAGCCATGTTAAAAAGGTCAGTCAACAGAACCTACAAAAGTTAGTAAACAGATATTTATAGAACATATACATATGTGTAGATATTGTACCAAAATGTGTTATCTATTATAGCTAAAAGACATCTATTATAGGTAAAAGACAACTATAGACATGCATCATCAGTTAATATATAACATACATATGAGTATTTCCATTGTACTATCCACAAAAAAAAGTAGTGCCCACCGATTGAAAATGAAACTTGTTTATAGACATAACTACATATAGAACATGTCTAAGAAGTAAAATTATTACCAGCAACGAACCAAATGTACAACCACAAACAATCATGACATGAAACTAAGAGGACTTTATCTTTGTCACGATATGCACAACTTTTTTTAACTTCAGCAATTGAGTAGACTTGTGAAACTCTAACGAAAGTTCATCACCAAAAGCAATATTGCAAGATCTCAGATAAGAAGACCATCCAACAACAACATAGTTGAATCCAATATTGGTTTTTTGAGATGTTGTAAACAGTTCCCGGACTTCACATTTAAGATTCTGGATCTTGATAGGCTTAGGATTATCAGTATGCAGATCCAACGCAGAAGATACATCTGATGGCAGTTGCTAAAAAAACAGAAAATTGAACCGTGAATTTTATAAATATTTATATATAACTGAAGTTATTGAAATAACGAAACAAAGCAATGACTGCAAAAGCTTACAAGTCTGTCTTCAGCATGTGTGGTGAAGTGTAAGACTGATTCTGAAGTGGATGATACTAAACGAACCTTTCGAACTTTACATGGTCTATCAACAGCTTTATTATCCTATACAATTGTCTTGCCACGAAGTTTGCGCATCTTTTCCACCTAAGTAAATTAATTTAAAATATAACAATTCTAAATTCTTGAAATTTTATAACTTTCTTTATCAACACAAACTATCTTCTCAACTCAGCTTTGAAGTTTAAGACTCAATCATACAGAAGAATATCAATATATTGAGACAATATTAAAATAGACAGTATAAAACTAATAAACACTTACATTAGATATAACACTTGAAGAAGCAGAAATGTCACGAACAGGAAAATCTTTAGACTGTAGTTGACGATCGTTAACATCATCAGCTATTTTTATAGAATGATCTTCATGCTACAACAAAATTTAAAAAAAAACCTTCTTATACTTATAATACAATAAAATATATGCGTAGAAAATTATAAATTTACAGCATTTTTAACATCTGACTCATCAACCAGACACTCAATCTTTGAATCAAATAGCCCATCATCAGCAAACTATATTTATAAGAAGAATCATATATAAGAAACCATATTTTAAATCATAATAATATAAGAATATTACATGTGTATATATACATTAAAAATATCCTCAAAACTCGTAAGCTGCTTAGGATTACCAACCGAAGCTCCAACATTCTCATCATCCAAAGCAATTTCCCCGGAATCCAGAAGCTGTTTGTGTTTAGCCTACAAAATGAGATTTCAAAAGTTATTAGCATAATATAATAAAACTCACTTATCACCGTCATGTTATCAAACAATGTATTATATCATCAAAATTTTATACCGCAGCCAATAAATCAAATCCATCATCTCCATAAACTGAATCATCCAAAACAACTACATCAGCCTTCTTGAAAGAAACCTCAGTTCCAGTCTCGGAATGAAAAACGGAAAGCTCAAATGTTTTAGATGCAATTATGGTGAAAACCAACCAAGATTCAACTGGTATGGGAACTTCTTCAATCAACTTTGACCATCCATCAGTAAATCCGCATCCATCAGTCCATCCTTTCATCATCACATTCCAAAACCTTTCTCCAACATAGAAAGTTGCCATTCCATACTCGTAATTTTTACCATAGAATTGTTTCCAAAATTTGTCAGCAATTAGCTATAGAATAAGCAAAGGAATATTTAGCGCAGACTTGCAAATTTGATATGAACTAATGAGCAACACAAGTTACAACGGATTAGTCAACAAAAGTTAAAATGAGAATTACTCAACAGGGTTAGTCAACAGTAGTTACAGTATTTACACACAACTTAACCACTGTTTGGCTATCAACTATTACATACCTCTGTTGCTATCCAACAGAGGTTTCGTAACAACTGTCATCCATTATGTCCAGCAGATGTTGCAACGTGGACAGATCTTAAATATCAGATGTTAGTCAACCGAGGTTAAAAGACTTAGTCAATAGAAGTTAAAAAGGTTAGTCAATAGATGTTAAGATTATAAGGAAACAGACGTTAAAAGGGCAAATAGATGTTAGCAAGCTGTTGAGATAGCATAAAATATTTAGAATAAGTAACGAAATAATATATCGTTACTTACAGTCATGCCAACTTCAGGGCTAATATTTGCTGAAATGTAAGAGTTCTCGTACACTTTTTCTTTAAAACATGAGACAACGAACGACAAACGTCCAATAGCTTTCACCAATACAGCATCTTTCGTTTTCAAACAACAATCTCTAACAAACTTTGTCCATCCATCTGTAAATATACAATGATCATCTCTCTTCTTTACTCGTACTAACCATGATTTGTCACCATCAAGTAACTCTACGAGTCGCCTATACGGGACCTCCTTGCCCCACAACAGAGTCTGAAAATCAAGTGGTATATTCTGCAACAGTATTTAACAAACATCTTACATCAAAAATTAACCTAGATTCCTAATAGTAGCAAGAAGTTAAAAAACATACCAAAAATAAAATATCATCTTCATTAAGGAATTGTAAAAAGGATGGTGTTTGATTGGATAGATTCATATATGCAAATAAACAATTTAAACTTATAAGTTATTATAAAAATCAAGTGGTATATTCACACACTTAAGATATTATAAAAACAAAGCACAAAACGAAAATCATCATCTCTCACAACAATTAAGCAAATGAGCATTAACCAAAAATTATATAGTTGATTTATCAATCGTAATGTAGAAGACAACATCACGAAGATGCATGCACAAATTGTGACAGAGAATGCTATCAGTAACTTCATTTAAGTTAATGCAGTACTTAATCAATAAAAATACACCTGATTACAGCAACTATTATTTGCTTCAAGAGAGAATATGAAACGCCGTCAGTGACAAGCACATACTCATAACATCAAATAATGATTAATCTAACATATATAATACAAACAATAAATTCAAAAAAAAAAAACAATACTTGATTTTATAGCGTGTAATCTATAATATGGAATAGAACCTTACCGATTTTGATAAGAAAGTTATTTGAGAAAACTTCCGAATATCTTTTCTGGATTTTATATTCAATAATGGAGTTGAAAAGTATATTAAATGGAGTTAATACAGATGTTACATTTACACTGATTGGTTGAAATTAAATTTTGTAAAATTTATACTTTACCCCCTTTTACATTAAAACATCGCAATTTTTAGACAACAATAACCACTGTTTGAATATAAATTTAAACCCCCTTTTACATTAAAACATCACAATTTTTAGACAGCAATAACCACTGTTTGAATATAAATTTAAATTGGTAAATACGAAAAACTTATCTATTAATTTAATATATTTATATTTATATAATTAAAAATAGTTTTTAAATCCCGATATTAAAGATTATTATAAGTTAAATAAATAAACAATTACAAGTTAATAGATAAATATCTTATTTTCAACAATCCCAATACAATCCCACCTCTTCTTCTCCGGCGAAAAAACTCTACAGTTTCTTCTTCCTCAGACTTGACGATCAGAAGTTTGAAGTTTTAGATCAGGTATTTTTTTTGTTCTCTTGTGTATTTTATAGGTATGCTTTAACATGTTCCTTTCAGTTTCCTCATTTCAAATTATATAAACATCAAAATCATAATCTACTGATGTTAAAATAGATAAACTTATATGAACTTATTTTCTTTATTTTATAATAAGATTTATATCAACCTATTTAGTTACATTTTGATTCATTCCATTTAAGTACACAGTGTTAGATTCATATTGTTGGTTGTAGGGACCATATTGAAATACACAACATATAAGTTTGGTCCTACAGAGTGTTGGATATTTTTTTTATACCTTAAATAGAATGCTTTTCAGATACAATTGATTTTATATTATAGTATTTAACTGTTATTGTATTTTTTTTACTTTCAGATGGAGTTTGTGATAATTATCAACGCCTCTCAATTGGAAGACCTAAATGAGGGATTGGTAAGCTATATTCTTAGGACAAATTAGCTCAAATCACAATTGTATGCTAAAAACTGTATTTATATAATTAAAGATATATTAAATATTGTGTATTTTATATACATAGATACTTCTAAAGATAATGGCTAACCAATTACCAAGAAAGTGTGAAGTGATAAAGTTGGTTGATTATACGGGTTTTAAGTATAAGATTGCAGTACAGAGCATCGGTCATAAAAGTAAGAGGATAAATGGGCCAGAATAGACTCGGTTCGTTGAAACTTATAGAAATAACAACATAGACAAGTTGTGTTTAAAAAAATTGAAGCAAGCAAAATTTGAGATAAATGTTTTGGACAATGAGGGATTGGAGATTAGAAAAGATGGATCGAACAGAGATTATGTTCATGGATGCTTGATACAGGCTGAAGAAGAAACATACTGCAAGCAGGTTAAAAATTCCAACTTATTTTTATATATTGCCAGCGTATCTTTTGGACTGTTACCAAAACTTCTAATTTATATTTTGTATCCTATATAAAATCTAATATGACATTTCTAAAATTTATGAAAATTATAGCATTTACCACACAATTTGCTGAAGCTGTTGTCGCAAAGGAGATTAAAAATTGATAACTTGGTTGCCAAAGTACATGGACCAAAGCAGAGTAGTAAAGTTGACGTCCATTATGTTTTCTCTCCTGAAAACAAAAAGGGATTAGCTACTGGTTTTATGGGACCAGGATGGACAACTTTTTGCTTCGAAAATGATATTGAGGAAAGCTGCCAACTGCTGTTTCAATGGATGGGAAGTACTCCTGAAGACGACTTTAACTTTACTGTGAAGGTTTTTAACAAAGACGGGATTGCACTTCATGGAGAGACAAAACATCACTGCAGCCGTACCAATCACCAACACCGCAAAAGGCGTCCACATTATAAAAAACAGTTTGAATACCATGTTTTACAGACACACAGTTGGTATTTACATATCCACTTTTAATATAGTTGATTTTACTTATAATCTTGGATCTATCTGTTATTACTTAAAGTATATGCTATTTTGAATGAATAACTAAAGAAAAAATTTTCCTTTACAGGCAATACCGAGGAACTTTGTTCGAGAACACCAGCTAAATGATTACCGTGGAGCTGTGCTGTCATTTGGTCATGTGAAGTTTTTGGTACAGCTGGTTGTTAGGAGAGATCATAGAACACCTGACGACAACAACCATCTAGTGATGCATACAGACTGGCAGCGTATCATGGATGAAACGGGAATATCTGTGGGGAAAAAGCTGAGGTTTGAGATAGTCGAAGAAAAAAGTGTAAGAGGAGATAAAATACACTTTGAAGTTTGTTGATATGATCTTTGAACACCTTTTCAGCCTTGTATAATTTTTGTTTTAGTTGACATGTTTGATGGACAAATTTCTTGTTTGGAAACTAACTTAGAAATGAAGTTATGTAGTCTTAGTATATACTTTCAAAACTGTGGTTTTACCTTTTTATATTTTTCAAGTAAAAATTACTATATTTTGCATCTAAACATTACTATTTTCCATTACATTTCCTGGTCACTCAACAAAAAGAAATATAACACTCAAAATTAATAAAATAGTATACAAATTGGAATAACAAATAACAGTGTTTTAAAAACTACTCCTACCAAAGGGACAAACTCAACATCTGTTTCGCTATACTTTGCAAACCAAAACATCTGTTGAAGACAACCACTGTTAAAAGAAAAGTCTGTTACTTAAACGAAACAACCTCAGCACATGAGGCAAACAAACTCTTCTGATGAACCGAAAGGTCTGTTAACACAAAGACTGCTGAAGCAAAGGTCTGCTAAAGAGAAGCTCTGCTGATGAAGCAAAATGTATAATGAACCTATGTTCTGTTGTGCACCAACAGATATTAGACAATTCAACAAAAGATCTATAATATAAGATCTTTAACAGATGATGATCAACAGCTCATAAGGTCTGTTGAAGCACGCTATAACAGTGCTTAGCCTTTAACAGATCTTTAACAGTGCTTAAGGGTTAACAGATGTTAGCACGTTATAGCACGCTATAACCTCTGCTGATGAAGCAAAATGTATGATGAACCTAAGTTCTGCTATACACCAACAGAAATTACACAATTGAACAAAAGATCTATAATATAAGATGTTTAACGGATGATGATCAACAACTCATATAGTCTGTTGAAGCACGTTAAACTTTGCAAACCAAAACATCTGTTGAAGACAACCACTGTTAAAAGAAAAGTATGTTACTTAAACGAAACAACCTCAGCACATGAGGCAAACAAACTCTGCTGATGAACCGAAAGGTCTGTTAACACAAAGACTGCTGAAGCAAAGGTCTGCTAAAGAGAAACTCTGCTGATGAAGCAAAATGTATAATGAACCTAAGTTCTGTTGTGCACCAACAGATATTAGACAATTCAACAAAAGATCTATAATATAAGATCTTTAACAGATGATGATCAACAGCTCATAAGGTCTGTTGAAGCACGCTATAACAGTGCTTAGACTTTAACAGATCTTTAACAGTGCTTATGTGACAACTGTGTTCTGTAATCATCGCATACTGTAAAACAATGTCAGTTATCAATAAAACAATATGCTTTGGTGTTATTATATGTGTAATTGTGTTTATTAATTTTTGCAATTTGATTCGATTCCGATTTCAAGCTTTAAATCACTTTCTGGAGGGTTATACGCAAACTGGTGCGTAAACGCAATCAGTTTAACGCGACATACACTCCGAAACTGTGATATAAACTTAACATACCTTAAAAATCCTTTACATAACTTTAGAAATAATTTTCGAAGGATTCGGTATGGCAAAAACATGTTTATTTGAACTAAAGAGCTATTTACGACAAAACTGCGCCACTAGGTGATAGTTACAGTGCCGAGAAGTGCCTAAAACAAACTATAAATGCAGAATTCTGCATTTATTATTAAAATTCAGCATTGTATTATGCTAGCAAAGTGCAAAAACATGGCAGAATGGTCCTGTATGCTTCCCTAAGTGCCGGGAATAATTTGTGTTGCAAAAATATACATAAAAGACCTTTTTCGGACTAATTAAACACTTTAACGGAACGGTGTTTAACCAGACAACCGGACATTACCCGGGACCCTAAATTTTTATCAGACACTTTGTTTTATTATTTTTGGCTAGTCGTGATCCCCGTTGGCCATAACACCCGCCAAAAACCCAATAACTAGCATACACCATCACTTTACTTGCAATCAAATTACCATTTACAATTTAGTTACAAATTTTGCAAATAAGTCCCCCCCCCCAACCGATTTTAGTCCCTCATGGACCCACCATATCAACATCACCATACTTCATATATTTTGAGTAGATTATATCACCTTTGTTTATTTGATCTTTGCTTGTGGAAGTAACTAAAACATATGCACAAGTCTTATAAGTATAGGACCAAAGATCACAACCATCATTCTCTAGATTACACCCTCATCTTCACTCACTCTCTCTCTCATTTCGGTCCACCCCAAACCGCCACCATCACCACCCTAAACAACCA
The DNA here is from genome assembly GCA_030545235.1 of Helianthus tuberosus. Taxonomy (NCBI): domain Eukaryota; kingdom Viridiplantae; phylum Streptophyta; class Magnoliopsida; order Asterales; family Asteraceae; genus Helianthus; species Helianthus tuberosus. Next base: position 8,128,882 of record CM060352.1, on the reverse strand, counting down.
CCATCTTCCATTTTTACAAGTCCATTCAAGCTTTGAAGGTGATCCATGGAGGTTGCAAGTTGAAGGGCTTTCAAAGAAGCTTTATTCTAGTCTTCTTCATCATCTTTTCTTCATCTTTGCACTAGAGAATCATCCCTAGCTATAAGCTAGTAGTAAGTCCTTGTTACACTTTTGTACATCTTACTTTTTATGGCTAATATTTGTAGAATGATGTTTATTTCATAAGAACACTAAAAGTTGTTAAACAAAGATCATGAACATAAAAGTTACATAATGTTTACATAAGAATGAGACTTGAAGCGGAAATGTTGTTGGTTTAGGGATGGTTAAAATCATGCTTGATATTTGATCGTTGTTTTCTTGATAAATCCGTTGTTCGGACATGGGTGGATACGATTTAGTAACATTTAAGTTATAAAAGATCATGTTGAGTTACTTTTTCAGCCGACTTCATAGGGCTGTAAACAGACCATAACAGATCGAAAAACTGATTTTCTGAAGCCTAAATTGTGTATTTTCGAAAAACTGATGAAATGGCACTGGAATCGTAATTTTTCGAGGTCGTTTGCTATTTTTAAAGACCCATTTTATAACAGCAGCTAAAGCTGAATTTTCACTGCAGTAAATGGGTGATATGTTTTAGTTATAACTTGAAATCTATGTTAAACCAGCTAATAAAATTTATACTACGATAAATTTTAGATGAATTATTTCATAGACTGCAATCAGAAAGTAACAAAAGTGATTGCAGTCCGGCAAACGATTTTTTTATAAAATACTGATAATGAATTGGACCCCGATATTTTTACACAATAATATTTGGTTCGTCTGAGACGTTCTGTAAAAATTTGGGAATTTTTGGAATAAGTTAACCATTTTATTTAAATGTCCAAAAATAGTCCAGTTTCATATATATTAACACAGAAATGACATAAGTAGTATTTTGCATGTCAAAGTGTGGGTTTTTGATTATTAAAATCATTCTTATTTAATTTAGGGCGGATAAACAATTTGAGGGATTGTGTTAACATTTAAAAACGCACCCGAAGGTGAGTACATAGATCCCCTCTTTTACTATTTTCGATTGTTTTGGGGTGATTCATATGTATCAAACGATTTCAATATTCTAACAATGGTTTCAAAACGATTGAGATGGTTTATACAAAACTAATAACGATTTCGATAATGTGAACGAACTTGTTGGTGGTAGTTACATAACGAATGACATTCATTAGCATTGATCAAGCCGACCAGTATTAGGTTATGGTACCATAGGATCTGAAAAATCCCGTTATCAGACCGGACCCATGGTTATGTGTGGGTTAGGTGGGTAACGACTGAATCTGATGATTGTTAACTTACCCTTTGGAGGTTTGTTAATGCAAGAACGAGTTGAACGATGAACGAGTCACAAAGGTTTGAATGTTATTAGCGAGACGACCAAAAGTAGTTTTCATAATTAAAACAAGAACGATTTGTACAAGAACGATTTTGAACGATTTAAACAAGTGAACGATGATCTATAACGAGAACGAGTTAAACGATGTTACACAACGAGGTTTACTAAACGATATAAACCATACGAGTTTTATTACGAGGAGGATTTACGATTTGGTTTACGAAAACAAATGTTTTGGGTTAAGATTCATGGCATCAAGGTTTATAAATTATAACCAATCTATTTTGACTTGGTTATTCATTTTACAATACAAACATTTTACAAAACAAGGTTTCAAATATCAAATAACAAAGTTGTACGAAATATTTCAACGAGCCATGAATCTGATACTCACACAAAAACTATGTACTCGCCAGCATTTCTTTCCTGACTTTGTTTTTACATATGTTTTAGGTGAAGTTGCTTAGTGTTGATTGCGAGTAGGACGCATGCTCACTTAGGACTGGACGAGGCCATAGTGATTTAATAACGATGATAAACTATGTTTGACTTGCTTGTTTAACTTTAAGACAATGTTTAATATTCAATAAAACGAAACTCTTTGTATCCATGGTTTGAAACAATAATTCTGTTACAACACTCCCCGACGTTTCCGCCACGGTTTGTTGTTTTACGTGGTCGGGGTGTGACAGCTTAAGGGTTAACAGATGTTAGCACGTTATAGCACGCTATAACCTCTGCTGATGAAGCAAAATGTATGATGAACCTAAGTTCTGCTATGCACCAACAGATATTACACAATTGAACAAAAGATCTATAATATAAGATGTTTAACGGATGATGATCAACAGCTCATATAGTCTGTTGAAGCACGCTAAAATTTGCAAACCAAAACATCTGTTGAAGACAACCACTATTAAAAGAAAAGTCCGTTACTTAAACGAAACAACCTCAGCACATGAGCCAAACAAACTCTGCTGATGAACCGAAAGGTCTGTTAACACAAAGACTGCTGAAGCAAAGGTCTGCTAAAGAGAACCTCTGCTGATGAAGCAAAATGTATGACGAACCTAAGTTCTGTTATGCACCAACAGATATTAGACAATTCAACAAAAGATCTATAATATAAGATCTTTAACAGATGATGATCAACAGCTCATAAGGTCTGTTGAAGCACGCTATAACAGTGCTTAGCCTTTACCAGATCTTTAACAGTGCTTAAGAGTTAACAGTGCTTAAGGGTTAACAGATGTTAGCATGTTATAGCACGCTATAACCTCTGCTGATGAAACAAAATGTATGATGAACCTAAGTTCTGTTGTGCACCAACAGATATTACAAAATTGAACAAAAGATCTATAATATAAGATGTTTAATGGATGATGATCAACAGCTCATATAGTCTGTTGAAGCACCCTATAACAGTGCTTAACCTTTAACAGATCTTTAACACTGCTTAGGGGTTAACAGATGTTAGCACACTATAACAGCGCTTAGCCTATAACAGATGTTAATGTATCTCAGACCCCAACAGTTTTCTGACTAACCAATTGATTAAATTTTCATTCATCAATCTAACAATAATATACAACCCTACTACTTATCCAGTCCATCAATATCACCAAACATGTATAATAAAGGTTAACCTTACTTGATATTCAACCAATAGACATTACATAACATATTCATCATCGTAGCCATTCCAAACAAAACTTTTAACCACAGTTTGTTAAAACAACAGTTAACAGACATAAATAAAAACCACAAGGATTCTTCAAAAATAAGTGGTTTCTACTTATCTCTCATAACAATTGTTTTTTCATAAGAATCTAATTGTTAACCTTAGTCAGCTTCTTCCGGGTTCTTCTCACATTAGTGGATAGCTCACCAACGTTGGCAACACCAGCATCTTGAGCCATCCGCTTTCCATTGGGACTTGATCCAAAATCCGTTTCAACTTCAACGATTGAAGAGTCGGCCGTAACAGAGACAGCATCCTTCCAACAGATCACAAAACAACTATTGATCTCATTTAATAAAATAATGAACTCTTTTTAAACGTATTAAACATACTTTAAAAATAAATACTCACCCTTGAAGTTCGTTCAGCAGACACCTGAGAAGAGTCTGAAAGGTTAACGTCTTTAACGTCAACTACCTCTTGAGTAACCTAAAGGATCATAATATATGATATCATATAAAAAGTACACAATCCAGTGTTTAAAACTCAAAAGAAAAATAAATAGATTGAAAGATTAATTTTATATGCTACCTCATCAGTATTTTCATCACCATTACCATCTCCACCAACCAACTCAGCAATTATTACTGGATCCTCAGTTGTTTTTTGCACAGTATAAACATGATAGTCATTTTTAAGATTAAACTCTGAAACATCAATCTTAAAAGCAGCCTTTTTATCAACCAATCGAAATATCTCATGAGGGAATCCAGTATCATTGGCCTTAACCTGCCTCTCTCTTATGTCACTCGCCGCTAATCCAAGAAGCTTCTGAACATCTCTATCAAACATAACAAAAGAAACACTACCACTCTCATCCTGCACCCGCACTTACACCTTGAACCTGAAATATACACAACTAACTAAGTAAACTGCAAAATTATATTCAAATATGAGTCTTAGAATGTTACTTATATAAATATAACTCTAAATAATCATCATTGCTTACTTTGTGGTGATCGATGTACATTCAGTATGACATCTGATACAAACCAAAGAAGTCGCAGGCAATCGAAGAATATCATCTAAAACATTCTCAACATTCTGCAAGTATTCACTTTTACCCATCACCTCTTGAAACACTTACGACAGGCAGCATAAAACCAACCATACTCTTCTTGCACAATCTTAATTGTCGTAACCACAACACAAGACATTTCCTGTAAAAACACAACACACTTCCTATAAAAACACGCAGGTGACAAACCAAACAAATAACCAAACTATATACAAAGAAGTGAAACCTCTTCTATCTCGCTAATCTCATCAACATGTTTCTTCACACCTTCAGTTACAAATTCTTTATGTAATGGAAAAATACTCTGAGACGATAGTATCGTCTGAGAAGTAGAACTAATCCCTTGTCCAAACTTCAATATATGCCTTTTGAATACCACAAATGATTAGAATTAGTATATAAATGACATGAAACCAAGTATTTTACTTTTCCATCTATATATAATAGAAATTATATTAAGAATTACCTCCTCGTTAGCTCATCAACTTCATCAATTTCTTGATTCATAAAAATTCGTGTTGCAAACTTGTCACTTTGAACAGTATATTCACCTACACGGAAAAGTATATAGATATTTAATGTATACCTATCTTTATATTGGCAGAAATAAACAGTATAGTTATGATTTGCAGAAAGTAACAAAAATACATTTCCATTCCTTACACTTTCCATACTGTATAACAGCCATCACATGCTCATGAGGTGGGACTTTAGAAATGAAGTCCTTAATCTGCAGAGCATAATCATCCCACACAGTACACCGCAAAACCTTACCACTACATGAAAAGAATATTCATATCAAACCAATATTGAATGAATAAAAACAGAAAATAAATCAGGAAAACTATAAAATTTATTAAAGTAGCAAATGGTTTCAATTTCAGTACTATATTCACTAAGAATAAACTGTAGACCTCGTTTATTACCATGATTCAGCATTACATACAAACAATATAAACCTCATTTATTACCATTACATGATCCCACATTAAATACAAACATTCTTCATCTTATTTATTAACATCATTAAATACATTTTATGATCACTACATGACTGAACATATAAACAACAACTTACTCCAAATCTTCAATATCAAAATTCATCTTCTTAGTCTCCTTTGGAGGTCGATCAAAGATTTCAAGATCTCCACAAGAAATCACAGATCTAGCAACATCTACATGATCACATTATACAAGAATATAAGTAAAACTCTCTAATATTATACAAGCAAGACATGATTACAAAAATATACATTACCAACACTCAAAGCGTTTAACGCCTCTCCTTGAAGAATATCTTCATAAGCTCTGAAATTGAAACCATACTCAACACCTTGCCAATCTCTCACACGAGTAACAGTTGTGCATCTATAAAAGTTGATTTTATAAGGCTGCACTACTACTTTATATAAATCTTTATTCTCACCAACACCAAACTTCGAAAGAATCACAACAGCATCTTCTTGAAGTTGTCCATCAAAAACAGGTATCAGATGACTCTTAATACCTCCTTGAATCTTAGCACCCTAAAGAACATTTAAAGAAATTATGTTTTTAGCATATAACACTACAATTTCTAAAATAAAACGGAAAAGCAGAGATATAAATTACCTTCTCATCAATGAAGATGATCTCCATTTTGTAACCCTGATTCCATTTTCGTATAATTCTCGCCTTCATGTTCCACATATCCTTAGCAGGATTCAAATTGTTAACAAAACTAAGATTATTACTGTCAACTGATATTGACATGCTTCTAATTCGGAATTCGGGTTTTGATTAAATTTCAAATTTCAAAATCAGAGAAGATGAAAGTGTGATGAAATATGAAGAGGGAAATGAGAAGAAAAGCCTTATATAAGAATGATGATTGACAGGAGTTTGAATCAGAGTGACATGAATTAATTGCTAATTACTTATTCCCATGCATATTTAAATTTGAATTTCCCGGTAATTAACGTTAAACATCTGCTGATCTAAAAGTATTACGGAAGATAACAACATCTGCTGCTGCTAAGTATACATTTGCCAAACGAACCAGCTGCTACTTTATCGTAGATGGGCAGTGGTTTGCCCTTTAGAATGTGGGCCAGACCTTTAAAATTTGAAAATACATAAGGCAGTGGTTTGATGTGGACCAACTTTGAATTTTAAACTCTTTTAATATTAGGCTTTATGATGTAATAATGAGATAAGAAAAGCCTTGTTGGACATGCTCTCTGGCTGACACCTCAGCTTTTCTTATGTCACTTGTATTTCTCCTTTTATAGAAAGTATAGATAGATAATTTTTTTATTCATATTTTAATATAAATATAGATTAATCTTAAATAATTTGTTTGTGATAAGAATATGACTAAATTACATAAATTGTCCTTTTCTTTGTCATTTGTCTTTAAAAAGCACGCAAAATATCCTTTAATTTCTAAGTTTTGCACGTTCTTTATTATTAAGCTAACTGATGTTAACTTTTTAGTTAACTTTTGAGTAAATTACACAAACTATCCTTTATTTATATACATACTAAATTGCACTCATTGTCCCTTTTCTTTAAAAAACACGCAAATTGTCCTTTAATTTCAAAGTTTTGCACGTAGTTTGTCCTTTAAGCTAACTAATGTTAATTTTTTAGTTATCTTAAAGGTAAAATTACCATGTTGCCCAAATGACATAATTTGAAGTTTATTTATAAAGAAAATAACGTGTAATTTATTTAAGTTCTTTTCTTTTTTTTTTTCATTTCTTTAATTTCTTTTTATTTTTTCAAATATATCACTACTGTTTTATTGATTACATTAAAATTTTCTTAATTCATTATTTTACAATCAATTAATAATAATAATAATAATAATAATAATAATAATAATCTGTGTTTTATAATTTATTTTGTTTTTTTTATTAAATTATTTGATCTTTTTAATTTACAAACACTGTAATTTTTTATACTATGTTTTTTCATAAGACGTTGGTATGATCGGGTTAATTTTTATCACTTTTACAATTATTATATGTTATTGGAACGAAATTTAAACCAAAATATGGGGAAACAAGCATGGCGGTAGCGCGTTACGACGATCGAGTTAGACATAGATAAAAAACATGCTGCAATGTTGTATTTTGAGAAGAGTGTATGTCGAACATTATGTAACACGTCTAAAACAACTAGTTGTTTTAAAAATGACGCTACAAAATTCCAAAATTTATAGAACATCATAGTTTAAACCGACCTTTCGTAATGCGCAACCAACGTGCTTATTTTTCAATATTTTGATGTAAATTTCATTCTAATAAATAATTGTAAAAGTGATAAAAAATAACCCGATCACACTATTAATTTATGTAAAAACATAGTATAAAAGTTACATTATTTATAGAATAAAAAGTGAATAATTTAATCAAACAAACAAAAATAAATAAGTTACCAAAACACATATTTTTATAAAAAAATTGTTAGTTTACTGAATTAAGAAAATTTTAAAGTAATCGATAAAATAATAGTGATAAATTAAATTAAATAAAAAGAAAGAAAATAAAAGAAAAGAAAAAATTTAAGTAAATTACAGGTTATTTCCTTTATAAATAAACCTCAAATTACGTCGTTTGGGTAAATTGTATTTTACCTAAAAGTTAACATCAGTTAGCATTTCCCATTTCCATGGTTATTTTACCTAAAACAAAAATTACGTCCTTGGTAATCAAGTCCATGGTTACCATTTTCCATTTTCATGTGGGAATTTCAAGTTGTTGTAGCAACCTAACAGTTTCTGATGTTCAGCTTTTACTTGCGAACATGTCAGACATTTAGTTACATAGGTGGCTATGGACTTCTTCATGCCCATCGACCAATAATTTCTATTCCAATCCTCGTATATTTTATCTCTTCCAGGATGTACTACTGAATATTTGGAATTTATGTGATTCCTGGAGAATCAAATTTCTGAGTCCTTTCAAAGATGGGAACCCAGATTCTATCATTTAATTTCTGAATCCCATCATTTTTAGGTCATGTTAATTGATCAATAGTTCCACCTAATCCTTCATTTGAAGCATTTGATTATAGTAAGGCTCAGTTTTGTGACACCTACGTCACTGGGACCATCAAACAAATACCAAACCAATAAAATATTGTATTTCATACTTAGGATTTGTAAAAATATGTGTATCATTTGCACATATCAATTTTTGTTCAATTTCAAACTCTAAATCGCTTTCTGGAAGGTTAAACGCGCACCAATGCGTAAATATAACCAGTTTAATGCAACAAACACTCCAGAATAGTGACATTGGCTTAACATACCTTAAATAACCCTTACATAACTTAGACATAAGTTTTGAAGGCTTTGGTATGGCAAAAACAAGTTAATTCGTCTACAGGGACTAAATTTGACAAACTGCGAAAGTATGCCAATCTGAACTGTAACAGACATTCCGGAACATGACCATAAGTTAAACACACCTTAAATATCCTTTACCTAGCTTAGAAATAAGCTTTGAGGGGTTCGGTGTGCTAAAATAAACTTTTGGGTCATTCAGGGACTAAAAGTGTCAAAAAGTGCGCAAGTTTGCACTTTCGCGCATATCTTACGTTCTGAATACATCCGGACATCCAAAAATTTATGTAAGCACTAAAATATTTTGTTTTAGTGTTTGGCATAAGAAAAATCTATTCGTCGCGTCATTTGGATCGTTTTTCGCGCTTGTGCGCATTCCGACGTAATTAAGCGAACATCGCGTTCGTACGACCAAACGAACCAACATCCGACATATTTTTGAGCATGTTTCATGTCCACAATGTTTAGGCATCATTTTAGGGCCTTAAAGTTGGCTTAACGGGCCTTAAACATGCCGAGAATGGCTTAAACACACAACAGGGACCAAAACTGTCATTTCTGAAGGATGTTTGCTGATACATCGAATCTGGTCCATTCCACTTCTTGCAAATGGTTTTGGGGAATCTATGGGCTGGTTTTGATGTGCACATGGTTTTGGGCAATACCATGGGCTCACATGGTTTTGTAAAACCATTATCTTGAGGTGTATGGCCAAGATCAAAGCACGGTTTCCAAGAAACGATCTTAACGGTTCGGGAAATCCTATAAATACCCCACCCCCATTTGCTTCTAAACTCACTAGAATCTGATTTGAGAAGCTCTAAGTTGAAACCATTGTTTCATACCTGAGCTACTTGAATCACGATTAGCATTCGGGGACCCTTCGTAAGTATTCTTTCGTTCTTTTATTGCTTTTCGAGTCTTTTAGAGTCTGAAAGTCAAACTTTGTTTGACTTTCTGCGTTGACCAGTTTATGGTCAATGCGAAGTTCGTTTGAACTTCGCAACGTGAGTGTAATCACGTTGGTTATAGTCCCTTGGGACTATGCCTACTGATTACCACGTTGTCTAGGGTCGTAGGGTAAGCGATCTAATAAATCGCTTATACCTTCGAACCCGACCCTTTTGGTCGATCATTAGGATCCGACCAAACACATTAGGTGACCATAGTATATAGGGAATAACCTTCCGAGGTTATACCTTATGGTCGCTTCGTTTGAATAGTTGTATGATAGGTAGTTTATATGCCTTAGGTAAATTACCAGAATACCCTTTTCATGTATAATTGGTAATTTAGCTTATGTAACCTAAACTTTTATACATAACTGATTATACAACATGATAAAACATGTATAGGCATATAATACTTGTCATAGGACTAGTTAGACGTCTCGAACGCGCTTTGCGCGCACGACGCGTTAAAGTAGCATAAGCTACCTTAATGGGTCGCGATGGGTCGAAAGCACTTAGGTTTGGTTTCATAGTAGTATGTAGGCTTTGTTAAACCATATTACATGAGTTCCCATACACATTTGGTCTACAAGCCCTCATTCTATCCGATCTTCCGACTCAGGCCCGGTTTATTTATATGGTTTTAGACTGCCGATTGATTTCGTGCTCCCTCTAGCTTTGCTTGGTTGTTGTTCAAGACCTCTAAGCATTCTCAGGCGAGTACATTATTCCCCTATTTTACTGCTTTCAATTGTTTTGGGGTGACTCATATGTGCTAAATGTTTTCAAGGTTTTAACGATGGTATCAAAACGATTTTCGATGTTATAACGATGGTTTCAAAAACGATTAAGACGATTTATACAAAACTAATAACGATTTCGATAATGTGAACGAACTTGTTGGTTGGGTTACATAACAAATGACATTCATTAGCAATGATCAAGCCGACCAGTATTAGGTTATGGTACCATAGGATCTGACAAATCCCGTTATCTTACTGCACCCGTGGTTATGTGTGGGGGTGGTGGGTAGCGACTGAATCTGTAATTATTAATTTATCCTTTGGTAAGGGTTTGTTAATGCGAAAATGAGAAGCGACGAGGGACGAGTCACGAAGGTTTGAATGTTATTAGCGAGACGACCATATAAGTAGTTTCACGACCTAAAACGAATTTTACGATTTGGGTAAACGATTGGTTTTCACGCGATGTATTAACGAGTTAAACGATTTGGACGATGTAAACGATTTGTAAACGATTTGGACGATGTAAACGATTTGTAAACGATTTGGACGATGTAAACGATTTGGACAATACGATGTTAAACGATTTGGGTAAACGAATTGATTTTTAGTTAGTGTTTAGATAACGAGACGGATGTAATGTGATGAAAGCAGGGTGGATACGCCGCTGGTACTTCCTATACATAAGTGGTTTCATCATATTACATACCGTGGCGTTAGTTAGTTCACTTGGGTAAACGATTTTTAAACGATGTCACACAAACGAGGTTTTCGATATGATATAAACTATACGAGTTTTTAACGAGATTTATTAATGAGTTTTATTAACGATTTATTTCGAGATGTTTCACAATTTGCTTTACTAAAACAAATGTTTTTGGGTTAAGAGTCATGGCTACGAGGTTTTACAAACTATAACCCGCTTGATTTGAGTTGGTTAATTAAGTTGCAATATTATACTCTTTTCAAAACAAGGTTTTTAATAAAGTATTGCAACATCTAAACTAGCCATGATTTCGACACTCCTACAAAACCAATGTATTCGCCAGCATTTCTTTGCTGGCCTCGTTTTCACATATGTTTCAGGTATTGTTGAATGATATCGATTGATAGGATGCATGCTCACATAGGACTGGATGAGGCTTTAGTGACTCAATAACAATGATAGACTATGTTTAAATTGTGTATTTAGATTTCCAGACGATGTAATTATTCAATGTTTAAAAAAACGAAACACTTTTTGTATCCATGGTTATGAAACAATGATTCTGTTGCAACACACCCCGATGTTTCCGCCGTGTTTTGTTGTTTTACGCGGTCGGGGTGTGACAGAAAAGTTGGTATCAGAGCCAATGGTTATAGGGAATTAGGTTATTAGTAATGCTTTGACCTAGTCTATAACCTTCTTAGGACCCTAACGCGAAGAAATTTGCGTTTAGATTTCTAAAACAAAACTGTCACCTATCCTTAGGTGATAACCACAAAAGAACACAATTTTCGAATCTGCTTTGAAAACTAATCATCTGTTCTAGGATGATTGATTACTAGGTTTTGAACCCTCTATTATATGGTTTTGAACCCCTTTGAGTTTTCAAAAATCTCGTCAAGGTTTTGGGTTTTAAATAATGTGAACACGTGCAAACTGGAAGGGTGAATGCCTGTATTCTGGGTTTTCTGTCTAGGCAAGCACTTCGTATATATCTCATCAGACGCGAGACCAGTTGTGCTTACCTGGGAATTCTTGGGATGAGTGTTCACTTATAGGCGAGCATGTCTTCGCTATACATTATTTTAACCTATTTACTTTGATTAGTCACTGCGTGTCGTTTGTTTGTTCGAGGTAACAAACAAATGATCGCCTTCCTTGTGTTTTGTCAACACCTCTTTTGTTTTTCCTAAATTTCAACCTCACTCGACTCCCTTGTTTCCTTGTTAGACAATGCCTCCTCGACGCGATCCTCGAACTTTTACTATTGAAGAAATCGCAGCCCTGGTTTCTCAGCAAGTGGCTGCTGTACTTCTCGGTGTTGTAACCCAAGTCCACGAGATATTTAACAACAACAACAACAACAATAATAACAACAACAATAACGCACAATGTAATTTCAAGAACTTCAATTCTGCGAAGCCGCAAAAGTTTTATGGGTCACAAGGAGCAACTGTGCTCTTACAGTGGTTTGAGAGCATCGAGAACACATTCAGACATGTGCAGTGTCCGAATGCCCGGAAGGTTGAATTTGCTTCGAGTGTGTTTGAAAAGCGAGCGCTTACTTGGTGGAATGGTGTTATGCGCGATAGGGGTGCCGAAGTGGCTTTGGCACAAACATGGGCGGAGCTTCGGGCTCTCATGATGAAGGAGTTTTGTCCCCGTCACGAGATTCGAGTTTTGGAACGAGAGTTTGACGACTTAAAACAAGATGGGGCTGAACACCGTGCGTACACGGATCGTTTTGAAGAACTCAGCCTATTGTGTCCCACCATGGTTACCCCTCTGGAGAAAGCGATCGAGAGATACATCGATGGTTTACCCGATTCCATTCTAGAGATTTTGATCGGTGTTAATCCTCCTACCCTTCGCCAAGCAATAGAGTTGTCTGCTACCCTGACTGAGACCCAAGTCAGGAAGGGTAAACTCACCCGCAAGGGTGATAAAAAGAAGGCGACTGATTCTGGAAAGGACAAGAAAAAGGGTGAAGAAGGTGAGTCATCGAAGAAATCAAGAAAGCGAAAAGGTGCCCAAAACTTTGCTGTTACAGCAAAGACTGCTCAGAACCTGCAGAACCCACCGGCTCAGCCACCTGCAAAGAAGGCATACGCTGGTACCGCACCTCACTGTGCTCGTTGCAACGGTCATCACGTTGCACAACAAGCTTGCAGGCAATGGACGACGTGTGGTAGACTTGGGCATATGGCCAATGTTTGTCGTTTTGGACAAAATCAGGCTGCTCAGGTTCAAGCTCCGGTTCAAGGGAATGCTGTGAGATTCCCACTAGGTTCATGTTTCAACTGCGGAGAGATTGGTCACTTCCGCCACAACTGTCCGAGACTGGTGAATGCAATTGCTAACGCAAACCCAAATGCGAACGACAACATCAATGTGAATCCAGCACGTGGACGAGTGTATAACATCAATGAGGCAATCAACGATGCAGCGATAAACGATTAGTATTTTGTATTTCCTCTGGTTGTTATCTTAAAACATTTAAAGACAATGCGGTTGTTATATAAATAAAAATTTGTGGTTTTTATTTTCTTTAACTAATGCAATTGTATGAATGTTTGATCCAACCTTATGATGTCAACACAAAGACAAACTACTCGTGTGGTTCTGTCATTTTTATGATCACTTGTGACCTCCCCAAGAACCTTAAACGCTTGTTTCTTTTAAATCAAAATCCCAAAGTTATTTACGAAAAGGATATGTTGCTTTTCTAGCACATGTCACCGAGGAGAAAGGCAAGAGCAAGAGTATTCAGGATATTCCGATTGTTCGGGATTATCCAGAGGTGTTTCCTGATGAACTGCCTGGTTTGCCTCCAGTTCGTCAAGTCGAGTTTCATTTTTGACCTTGTACCCAATGCCAACCCAATTGCGAAAGCACCTTATCGTCTTGCACCATCTGAGATGCAAGAATTATCGAAACAGCTTCAAGAGTTGTATGATAAAGGATTCATCCGTCCAAACTTTTCACCTTGGGGAAAACTCTTGCCCTCTTTGTGAAAAAGAAAGATGGATCTTTTCAAATTAGTATCGATTATCGTAAGCTTGATAAGCTTACCATCAAGAATCGATATCCCCTACCTTAAATCAATGATCTCTCCGATCATCTGCAGGGTACTTCATGCTTTTCCAAGATCGATTTGCGTTCTGGGTATCATCAACTTCGTATTCTCGAAGAAGATATTCCCAAAACGGCTTTCTGCACGAAGTATGGCCATTACGAGTTTACAGTCATGCCTTTTGGATTGACAAATGCTCCAGCCATCTACATGGACTTAATAAATAGAGTCTGCAAGTCTTATTTGGATCAGTTCGTCATTGTTGTTATTGATGACATCTTGATCTATTCATGTCCTGAGTCGATCACGATCAACACATTCGTTGACATTGGAACCCCTAAAGAAGGAACAAACTTTTCGCTAAATCCTCCAAGAGGAAATTTTGGCTTAAAGAAGTTCAGTTTTTGGGTCATGTAGTCAACAAGCAGGGTATTCATGTGGATCCATCCAAATTGCTGCAATTAAGGATTTGATTCCTTGTATGCTTTAAATACCCGTGTCCAAAGATAACAAATTTAAAGGCCAAATTAAACAATTATGCGAGTATGCGATTATGCGATTATGTGATATGTGTTTATGTGTTCTCCTCTATGTTTTTGTGTGATCCGATTTTTCAAATCCTCATAGAATCTTTCATATCTTCATATGAGGGATTCATAGTAGGATATTCAAAAGGTACTACCTTAAATCCTTAATGGGCTTCTACGTGGTAGTTAAGACCCTTAGGTTATATAGTACCATTCCATGATTCGATGAGAGACCCTTGAGTGGTCTAGTTAAAGATTGATTCAAGACCTGGTTAAGAATGGCATGTGATGATACAGCTGAAAGGACTCTATGGTGGTCCAATCACACTCATCACAGGTTTGTTCATTTGGTTTTACCCTACACATTATAAAATAGACTGTGTGAACTGTGCAAGGAATTGTCTAATTATGGACGCGTACATAATTATGAAATTTAGTGCACAGAAAGCCAGTAGGATTTATTATGTGTAAGAACCGATAGTGATAACAATAACAAAATGAGAACGATGTAATGGAGGTACGGTGGACGCACCAATGACGCTTCATATACTTGTATATAAGTGTCCCTCTTGCATTGAAAGCATAATGTTATTTAAAGTTACTAGAAGTTCAGAACCCTAACCAGTGTTGTTTTGTCTTTTCAACTTCATGTTTTCAAGCTCTCACAAGTTTCCTCTGATTAAATTTCGGGACGAAATTTCCTAAAGTAGGGGAGACTGTGACACCTACGTCACTGAGACCATCAAACAAATACCAAACTAATGAAATATTGTATTTCATACTTGGGATTTGTAAAAATATGTGTATCATTTGCACATATCAATTTTTGTTCAATTTCAAACTCTAAATCGCTTTCTGGAAGGTTATACGCGCACCAATGCGTAAATATAACCAGTTTAATGCAACAAACACTACGGAATAGTGACATTGGCTTAACATACCTTAAATAACCCTTACATAACTTAGAAATAAGTTTTGAAGGCTTTGGTATGGCAAAAACAAGTTAATTCGTCTACAGGGACTAAATTTGACAAACTGCGAAAGTATGCCAATCTGAACTGTAACAGACATTCCGGAACATGACCATAAGTTAAACACACCTTAAATATCCTTTACCTAGCTTAGAAATAAGCTTTGAGGGGTTCGGTGTGCTAAAATAAACTTTTGGGTCATTCAGGGACTAAAAGTGTAAAAAGTGCACAAGTTTGCACTTTCGCGCATATCTTACGTTCTGAATACATCCGGACATCCAAAAATTTATGTAAGCACTAAAATATTTTGTTTTAGTTTTTGGCATAAGAAAAATCTATTCGTCGCGTCATTTGGATCGTTTTTCGCGCTTGTGCGCATTCCGTCGTAATTAAGCGAACATCGCGTTCGTACGACCAAACGAACCAACATCCGACATATTTTTGAGCATGTTTCATGTCCACAATGTTTAGGCATCATTTTAGGGCCTTAAAGTTGGCTTAACGGGCCTTAAACATGCCGGGAATGGCTTAAACACACAACAGGGACCAAAACTGTCATTTCTGAAGGATGTTTGCTGATACATCGAATCTGGTCCATTCCACTTGTTGCAAATGGTTTTGGGGAATCTATGGGATGGTTTTGATGTGCACATGGTTTTGGGCAATACCATGGGCTCACATGGTTTTGTAAAACCATTATCTTGAGGTGTATGGCCAAGATCAAAGCACGGTTTCCAAGAAACGATCTTAACGGTTCGGGAAATCCTATAAATACCCCACCCCCATTTGCTTCTAAACTCACTAGAATCTGATTTGAGAAGATCTAAGTTGAAACCATTGTTTCATACCTGAGCTACTTGAATCACGATTAGCATTCGGGGACCCTTCGTAAGTATTCTTTCGTTCTTTTATTGCTTTTCGAGTCTTTTAGAGTCTGAAAGTCAAACTTTGTTTGACTTTCTGCGTTGACCAGTTTATGTTCAATGCGAAGTTCGTTTGAACTTCGCAACGTGAGTGTAATCACGTTGGTTATAGTCCCTTGGGACTATGCCTACTGATTACCACGTTGTCTAGGGTCGTAGGGTAAGCGATCTAATAAATCGCTTATACCTTCGAACCCGACCCTTTTGGTCGATCATTAGGATCCGACCAAACACATTAGGTGACCATAGTATATAGGGAATAACCTTCCGAGGTTATACCTTATGGTCGCTTCGTTTGAATAGTTGTATGATAGGTAGTTTATATGCCTTAGGTAAATTACCAGAATACCCTTTTCATGTATAATTGGTAATTTAGCTTATGTAACCTAAACTTTTATACATAACTGATTATACAACATGATAAAACATGTATAGGCATATAATACTTGTCATAGTACTAGTTAGACGTCTCGAACGCGTTTTGCGCGCACGACGCGTTAAAGTAGCATAAGCTACCTTAATGGGTCGCGATGGGTCGAAAGCACTTAGGTTTGGTTTCATAGTAGTATGTAGGCTTTGTTAAACCATATTACATGAGTTCCCATACTCATTTGGTCTACAAGCCCTCATTCTATCCGATCTTCCGACTCAGGCCCGGTTTATTTATATGGTTTTAGACTGCCGATTGATTCCGTGCTCCCTCTAGCTTTGCTTGGTTGTTGTTCAAGACCTCTAAGCATTGATTCCGATTGAATCTGTAATTATTAATTTACCCTTTGGTAAGGGTTTGTTAATGCGAAAACGAGAAGCGACGAGGGACGAGTCACGAAGGTTTGAATGTTATTAGCGAGACGACCATATAAGTAGTTTCACGACCTAAAACGAATTTTACGATTTGGGTAAACGATTGGTTTTCACGCGATGTATTAACGAGTTAAAAGATTTAGACGATGTAAACGATTTGTAAACGATTTGGACGATGTAAACGATTTGTAAACGATTTGGACAATACGATGTTAAACGATTTGGGTAAACGAATTGATTTTTAGTTAGTGTTTAGATAACGAGACGGGTGTAATGTGATGAAAGCAGGGTGGATACGCCGCTGGTACTTCCTATATATAAGTGGTTTCATCATATTACATACCGTGGCGTTAGTTAGTTCACTTGGGTAAATGATTTTTAAACGATGTCACACAAACGAGGTTTTCGATATGATATAAACTATACGAGTTTTTAACGAGATTTATTAACGAGTTTTATTAACGATTTATTTCGAGATGTTTCACAATTTGCTTTACTAAAACAAATGTTTTTGGGTTTAGAGTCATGGCTACGAGGTTTTACAAACTATAACCCGCTTGATTTGAGTTGGTTAATTAAGTTGCAATATTATACTCTTTTCAAAACAAGGTTTTTAATAAAGTATTGCAACATCTAAACTAGCCATGATTTCGACACTCCTACAAAACCAATGTATTCGCCAGCATTTCTTTGCTGACCTCGTTTTCACATATGTTTCAGGTATTGTTAAATGATATCGATTGATAGGATGCATGCTCACATAGGACTGGACGAGGCTTTAGTGACTCAATAACAATGATAGACTATGTTTAAATTGTGTATTTAGATTTCCAGACGATGTAATTATTCAATGTTTAATAAAACGAAACACTTTTTGTATCCATGGTTATGAAACAATGATTCTGTTGCAACACGCCCCGATGTTTCCGTCGCGTTTTGTTGTTTTACGCGGTCGGGGTGTGACAAGTTTCTCATTTGCAATGGTTGGAAGTTCAATCTTTTTAGCGTGAACCCTCAATGGTTTGATTCTTTCTTTACGGCTCAAGGTGTCGGAAACAACATTAACCTTCGCGGATGATAACGAATGTCGCATTCATAATCATTTAATGTCTCCATCTAAAGGTGTTGTCGTATATTTAAATCTTTCTGATTAAATATAAGCTGGAGGCTTTTATGATCTGTGTATATAATACAGCTTGTACCATATAGGTAGTACCTCTACAACTTTAGTGCGAATACTACAACACCTAGTTCCAAATCATGGGTGGTACAATTCTTTTTATGCACTTTAAGTTGTTGTGACGCATAGGCAATCACTTTCCCTCTTTGCATCAATACACATCCTAATCCTGTGTTCGAAGCATCACAGTAACCATGAAGTCTTCTATTCCTTTGGTAATGATAATATTGGGCATTACTTAGCTTTTGTTTAAGAATCTCTAAAGGATTCTTACTTGCTTTGGCCTTGAGTCAAATTTAGCATTCTTGTGAGTCAACACAGTTAGGGGAGTAGCTGTTCTCGAGGAGTTCTAAATGAACCTTCTATAATAACCAGCTAACCCTAGAAAACTGCGGATTTTAGAAGGAGTATTGGGTGCTTCCCAACTCATGATTGCTTCAATATTTGTTGTATACATTTGGATTTCGCATTTACTAATCATATGTTTTAAGAGTTGGACTTCTCTAATCCAAAAATTGCACTTAGGGAATTTTGCATAAAGCTTCTCTTGCTTTAGCAACTCAAGAATACACCTAAGATGTTTCTAGTGATCATCTTTATTGCGAGAGTAAATAAGTATGTCGTCTATGAAGACAATGACAAACTTATTCAGATAAGGTTTGCAAACTCTGTTCATAAGATCCATGAAAGCTGCTGGAGCATTAGTGAGCCCAAACGGCATAACCAGGAGCTCATAATGTCCATATCTTATTCTGAAGGAAATCTTTGGAACATCTTCATTCCTAACTTTCAGTTGATGATAACCAGATCGAAGATGAATCTTGGAAAATAAACTTGCTCCTTGCAATTGGTCGAACAAGTCGTCAATTCTGGGCAAGGGATAACGAATTCTCAATCATTATCTTGTTCAACTCATGGTAAAATCAATGTATATTCGTATTGAACCATCCTTCATCTCGACAATAAGCTGATAGAAGCTTCTCAATGGAAAGAACTAGGTTATATGAAACCTTTCTCTAGTAGTTCTTCAAGTTATGCGTTTAATTCTTTCATCTCGGTTGGTGATCGATGTCGTAAGGTCGGTCAAAAATAAAGTAAAGTGTCCTATTCACCTTTTACTAGTAAAGGGCAAGTAGGGTGTCGAATCCACGGGGAATTAGTGGAAAGTGTAAAAGTTCGCTGCTTTAATTATCATCTATTTCTAAACTAATTGCTTTTTACAGTCGTGAGAATGATTGTGAAAACAAATGTAAATTAGAGTTGTAAACAATGATGAGAGAAATGACCAATCTCCGGGTTTTCAGCTTATGCAGAAAATCAGGTTACTCAGTTACGCCCAATTGGAAATCACATAGACATGATTTGAAAACTTGTTTTGATAAATAATTAACGAATAATGTTTCAATCTATGGCCCCCACACCGCATGGTCTCATGGTGTGGTCATGACCCAAACCACTACCCCCTATATTTTTTTTTAAATTTATTTTTGTCTTAAAATTATCAAATGGGAGGGTCGTGATAATCGTGGTTTAATCCATGGAAACCACCATCAATCAAAGAAGTGGGTGGTGTACCATATAATTAATGGTACTATGTGGAAATAATGTTTCAATCTATGGCCCCCACACCCCACAACTTTAGTAAATAAGTCAAAAATATCATTTTTAGTGAACCAGAACAAATTTATATTTTTAGTAAACGGTCAAAGTTATAATTACAGTGAACATTTTGGTTAAGTTTTAAGTGCATTATTTTATGAAACTCGGACTAAAACGGGCATAAAACTAGCTTATGTTGGTTGATCAAAGAGCATACGTAACTCTGTCCATACTTTTCCATAAATAAAATATATAATAAACTTTTCCATCTATATCAAAACATACTTTTCTCTAAATTTTGTTATTTTTTTAAATATCTCACATCTGATTTGATATCTTTATCTATTTCTTACTCACAAATAAGGTCTTTGGGTATACTTTAACCTAACTTAACTCTACCTAAGTGACACATCAACTTTTTTTTTTCTCATTTCAATTTGTCTCACTCTAAGGAAATGGTATAACATGTTAACACATAACTTATTTAATGCACTTTAACATTGAGTTTTGTCTAAAAATGAAAATAATAATTAATTTAATCTCTTAACATTGGGTTAACATGTTAACACATAACTCATTTAATGCACTTTAACACAAGGAGAGAGTGGTTTGCAATGTTAGTTAACATGGCATGTCATTGTTAACACTCTAAATGTTAGAGTACACCCTATGGCCTAAGTAATTTATTATTTTTTCTCTTTTCTACACACTCACAATAAAAATATAAATGATTGAATGTAAATCTCTTAGACCACATTAAGGCCGTTCAAATCGCTCGCCGCTCGTTCGGAAATTGCTTGGAAAATGCTCGTTTGATTTGACGCTCGTTTGTAAACGAGCCGCTCTGGTCGGTTCGGTTTGGAAACGAGCCAAGCATGAGCAAAGGTCCGCTCGACTCGGTTCGGCTCGAATTATTATTTTAATTAGTATATATATATATATACATATACACATACATCTATAAACATGTATATACACAAATATAAATTATACATATATATACATACATACACCTATATATATACACACACTTACACATACATATATACTTAAATATAAATTAAATTTATAGTTTTATATGTACCAATCTATTAGATTTTGGTCAACTATATACAAATTTAGAAGTATATCTATACGTACTAGCCCAATCATGCCAATAAAAATTTAAAATCAAAACTAAAAGTTAAACCCTAAACCTAAACGACAGTCTGTTTATCGGCTCAATGTTTCATGTTGTTACCCTAAGTCGATTGTCTCCTGCTCTCAACGTAATTGTTCGTGCAATATGATCATCACCGCGTCAGCCACAACATTGTTATTTATAAGAAAAATATTATGCCATGAAATGTGCATGTTTTTAAAGACATAAAAACTTGAGACCCAACATTGTCACTATCTTTCTCAGCAAATTTAAATTGGGCGACACGGTTGTCCAAATCGCTCGAACTTCGCTCGACGCTCGCTCGGAATTTTTACTACTCGAAAAATGCTCGCTTGATTTGATGCTCGGTTTTAAATGAGCCGCTCCGCTTGGTTCGATTTGAAAACGAGCCAAGCACGAGCAAAGGTTCGCTCGGTTCGGTTCGGTTCGGCTCAGCTCGTGAACAGCCACATAGAGTGGGCGTGGAAAAATGGCGTGGTGGCTCATCCACGCCGGGAACACCGCCCAATGGGTGGCGTGGTGGCAATGGCATTTGGTTATTCACCGGCGTGGGGGGCAATTGAGTTAGCGATGTGACGCGAATTAATTGGTGGTTTGCGTTAGAAGGTATGTGATTGATGAGGGTTTTTTTTATTGTTTTTTGCTTTTTAAACTTTAACAAGAAAAGGTGGGATTCTTTCCACGCTACTTTCTATTAGGCCTGGCAAAAGTAACCCGTTAAGCTGAGTTTGGCCATTTGGGTCATAATAATAAATTTTTGGGTTGTTTTGGGTTTAGTAATATTTTTGATGGGTCAAAATGGGTCAAATGAGTAAAATGAATAATCTGGAACGGGTCAGTACGGGTCAAATGAAAAATTAGAGCGGGTGAAACAGGGTTGAACAACAGATTAAGCGGGTCTTTGAATTCGCCTCTGAAGGATCAAGGAATGAAGGATGATGCCTGAAAGTCTAAAATCGTCTCTTCTCCATCTAGATTCTAGCATCTGAAATCGTCCATTCATCTCAGAAATCATCTCACCCATAGTCAATTAATCATCTTCTACAATCTACATCATGTCTAACCCTAGAGGTAAACATCGTATGTTGCATTATGTGTGTCGATTGTTGTAAATTCTGTGTGAATATGTGTTGATTTCTCTGAATTTGTGGAGAAATTAGACCTAATTTGTTTGTTTAGTGGTTAACTTTTCAGTTTTGAGTTGTTTATATTGATGAGTTGCTTGTAGTTAGGGTTTGATGATTAAATTTCTGCAATTGTAGCGTCAATTGTTGTAAATTTTGTGTGAATACGATGTTATTTCTGTTGATTTCGGTTAATTTGTGAAGAAATTTGACCTAATTAGTTTGTTTAGTGGTTGATTTTTCAGTTTGATTTGTTTGTACAGATAAGCTTCTTGTAGCTAGGTTTTGATGATTGAAAATCTGCTGTTGTAGCGTCGATTGATGTAAATTCTGTGTGAATTTGATGTTCTTTGTGTTGATTTAAAAATTAAAATACACTTTTAGCGAGTTTCAACCCATTTCTTTTTCAGTTATTTTTTTGAATTTTGATTATTCTTGTTTGACCCATGAAACAGTTTTGTCTGATTTAACAAACAAGTACGGGTGTGGCGTCTTTAACGCTGTTTTTGGTCAATGGTCAAGACGATCAGCGTCCACAGGTTCGCTACCTGTGGACATTGATGTGGCCGACTTCGTTAAAACTACAAGCAGCCAGAAGTCTGATTTAACAAAAGTTTTATCTATTATTTATCTGACCCATTTGAGCTTTCTCTTTTAGCTACTTTTATTACTTGACCCGTTTGAGCTTTCTCTTTTAGCTACTTCTATTACTTGACCCGTTTGAGCGTTCTCTTTTAGCTACTTTTTTATTTGACGCATTTGACCAGTTTGAGGTAAAGCCAACCCAAATCGACTAATTCATAAGCTAATGGGTCAAAATATTACCTCTACATACCATGATCACCTAAATTCCTTATATCTTTACAATAGATCACACTTTGTCCAGCATACTGTGTATATTACAATTTCCTCGACTTCAAAGAAGTTTACAAAAACTAATATTTTTCTTATTATATTAGAGAAGAGTATGTGCGGCTAAAAGAACTATGCACATGTATGTTCCCTCTTGTTGGAAGTTGCATACTTATGCAGTTGGTTCAGGTTCAGCAAAGTCTTGTCCTATCATCCTATGGAGGAAGACAAGAAGATAATTCAATGGGAAATTACGGAATAGAATTCATAAATTTTGGATGAAAGCTAAATGTTGATGTTTGAATATTGGTTGGATTGAGGAGTGGGTGACGGGAAACATGAAGATAAAAACAGCTCATGCACTTTTTTGACCCGAACCCGTCCCGACCCGAACCCATTCTCAACCCGAACCAACCCGGACCCGTTTTAACCCGACAAAATTGCCCCTTGATGTACAATCTCTTTAAAAAAACATTTTTTTTAACTAGACCCCCCTATCCTGCTCAGCACCTTGTGATCTTGACCCGACCCGAAACCTGTTCTGACCCGAACCCGTTTCGACCCGAACCCGTTTTGACCCGAACCAAAACAACCCTGTTTTTAATTGACCCGTTTTGACCCGAACCCATTTTGACCCGAACCCGTTTTGACCCATGACCCGACCCAACCCGACCCGTTTGCCAGGTCTACTTTCTATATATTTTTTTTTCTGTTATTAAGATTTTACTGTAACAGTGATTTTGTTGTTTCCACCATTATTTTCTCTATATTAGATAGTATAAAGGCTTTACATTTCAATGTAAATAAATGCTATTAGAAGACTTCATTTGTAACCTTAACCAAGAAGAAAGGCAAAAAGTCATACCTATTGAAAAGTCATACCTGCCGACTACCATAGCCATTGAAAAATATCCTCTTTTTTATTTTTTAATGTGGCGCAGGAAAAAAAAAAAAAGAAAAAAAAGAAAGTCATATATCGCTTATTAATTTGTTTTTCTTTTAATTTAACGATCTGTGGGAGCAATTACAGAGTACTGCTCTAAGTAGTTATAAATTGGACGACTGTTTGTAAGACCGTGGGGTATGGTGGGGCTTGGGTTGGGCATTGGTTGACACGTGGAATGGGAAAAAAACCCACGCCCATGGGGTATGGTGGGGCTTGGGTTGGGGGCGTGGGTTGGGGGCATGAGTTGATACATGGCCATTGAGAGCCCGCCATGTCACCTTGCTAGCCCGCCCCACGCCCGGCTTCAAACCCACGCCAAAGGGGCCACGCCCAAACCCAAGCCCCAACCCAAGCCCCCGGGGTGGTGTCTTGGGCGTTTTCCCCCAACCCACGCCCCAACCCAAGCCCCATACCCCATGGCCTAATATATTATTATTGTTCAGTCATTAAATTATCTAACTAATCGTCATTAAGCATATCAAATCTCCTCTACTCTAGAGTTGGTTTAAATTTAAAACTCAAATAAAACTAAAAGAGGTGATGTAAACTTTAACCAAAGAGCAAGGGCCAAAAGTGAAAAATCATACCCCGACCATCACTATCAAATTTGAATAATTCAACGATCAATATTGGTTTCTTGGCAATAATATATCGGATTTTCTATTGGCACACTCTCCTGTCTATCTACACACTTTTTCAATTCAATACGCATTGTATAGGCCTATACGATGCGTATTGAATTAAAGTAAAAAACATGGCAGACTGACATGTGCAGGTTATGTCTGGCGGCGGGTCTGATACGCATCGTATAGGCCTATACGATGCGTATCAGACCCCTGTTTTTTTGAATTTATTTTTTGTTGTATTGTGTCGAATGCGAACCCGAGAAACGAAAGGGATTTCGAGCAGTTGGTCGATGATATGATTGATAAAGATCTTGACACGATTATTTCCATTTTCAAGTATTATTAAAACCATTCAAGCCAACCAGTCTACAATGTGGTTTCCAATTTGCGGAACGTAATCCCAGATTGTCTAAAGAAACGCTTTTATCATGTGTCATGTGGTAAACAAATACCAAGGGTGTATACAGATCTCTATTCGGTCATCTTTCCAAGCTTTTACACACGAATATGTGGTTCCCAATTTGCGGAACATAATCCCAGACTGTCTAAAGAAGCGCTTTTATCATGTGTCATATTAGATGTGTTATGGTGAGATTTTTCAAGTTTGCACAGTGGGAGAAAAGACCAGCACCTCTGTCAGTATTGTCCTTTAAATTCGCATAAACATATATCAACCACAACTCACCCGATACGTCTTCCCTGGACCACACATGATAAAAGCGCTTCTTTAGACAATCTGGGATTATGTTCCGTTTCTTCAATATTTACGTCTGATGTCCAAGTTTGATCACATTTGACTTCATCTGCGGCAGTTCAATGACTTTCTTGAGTCACATATCCGACAATAGGGCCCACGGATCTTATGCCCACCCGAGACCGACCTCTGGATCACACATGATAAAAGCGCTTCTTTAGACAATCTGGGATTATGTTCCGTTTCTTCAAGATTTACGTCTGATGTCCAAGTTTGATCACATTTGACTTCATCAGCGGTAGTCCAATGACTTTCTTGAGTCACATATCCGACAATAGGGCCCACGGATCTTATGCCCACCCGAGACCGACCTCTGGATCACACATGATAAAAGCGCTTCTTTAGACAATCTAGATGTTACGTGTAACTTCATCAAACCAAGAACAAAGCCTATTTTCAAAACACATGTGTTCGTATCAGCGTTGTTTATCACCCTGTGTGAGCATTGGAAACCCGACAAACAGTCTTGACAACTGTGACAGCTTATCTATCTGTGTGTGTCACATCCATCCTGTTATAGCAATCGATATCATTAACTACCAAAAGAATGCATACACAAATAAGGCATGCATTGTTTAAATCTGAATCAGTTGTTAGGGTTTCGTTTCTTCATGCTCCAACTAAACCCTTGAATCCCAATGCTTCTCTAAAAATATTCATTGCACATTCAATATTCATTGCCCACTAGAACTATTTGTGTATGCATTCTGTTGCACATTCAATATTCATTGTCCAAAAAATTGTGTCTGTCTGAACCAACCGAAATCCACAAATTCCAACAGTTTCTCCGTCGCTAATTTCTCCACTCACCGTGAAATCGAACAGTTTCTTCGTAGATTCCGTCCGGTTTCAAAGCCGGTTGAGGATTACGAGTGTTCTAGACTCGTTCAAACTATGTGACATGTGTCTATTACAGTGGTCCCCGTACTATTTGTGTATGCATTCTTTTGGAGAACTTATCGTGTGTTGCAGTTTGGAAAGATGACCGAATAGAGATTTGAATAACAAACTGTGGAGAACTTGTTTGCTTTATCCATCAACATTAGCCCAAAGAAACCAAATTCGCAACAATGAGTCTGAGTCCATTGTTGTTCGTGAATGTTTCAAATCATCATAGAAGACGTGTCGGGTTCTTCTGCTAGTGGTCGGGCTTCCAATGCTCACACAGGGTGATAAACAACGCTGATATCATCATAGAAGCGTTGGGATTCAAGGGTTTATTAGTCAAAGTTAACATTCAGATTCAGATTCAGAAAGCAGATGATTTTGTACTTGGTTTATTCTCTTTAATATATTAGAACGATCCTTGTTTTGTCATGTACATGCGTTTAATTCCCAACATCCTTATAGTGTTTAGAATGTTTGAAGGAAAAATGCTGGTTCAATACCACCGGTTTCTAACTTTATGCTTGCATCCACCACAGTGAATATTAACGTTGTTGGAATCTATGAAGAAACTGTTCGATTTCACGGTGAGTGGAGAAATTAGCGACGGAGAAACTGTTTGTATTTATGGATTTCGGTTGGTTCAGAAACTTAACAAGAGAGGCAACTAAAAAAGCGGTGAACGGTATTTAACGTACACACCGCATTCGAAGATCCTTGCATTAGACACAATTTTTTGTAATTTAACGATTCAAGTTATTTGAGTTATTTCTGTTGATTCAGTACTTCAACGTATTTTAGTTGGTTTCGAATATACCCAAAGAGTTCTGAACCAACCGAAATCCACTTCCGAGACGATTCAAGTGAGTCCTATGAAGCAAGTGTCGGTCTATTCAATTGAGAGGAATCATTGCATTACATCTCCGTTGAAAACAAGTGGTTATAATGATGAAACCCTTGATTTGAAAAAAACATTTTTGAGAAATTTATATTTCAATACGCATCGTATAGGCCTATACGATGCGTATTAATCAATGATTTTACTGAAATACCCCTGGTTTTCTGATAAATTCAGGGGTATTTTTGAGAAAATTCAAAGTTTTATACGCATCGTATAGGCCTATACGATTCGTATTAAGCTGATATACGATACAACATAGGCCTATACGATCGTA
This sequence comes from Helianthus tuberosus, assembly GCA_030545235.1. Taxonomy (NCBI): domain Eukaryota; kingdom Viridiplantae; phylum Streptophyta; class Magnoliopsida; order Asterales; family Asteraceae; genus Helianthus; species Helianthus tuberosus. The sequence goes on along the minus strand of CM060352.1, from coordinate 8,101,394 downwards.
TATGGCATTATTTCAAATTTAGTGTTATCGTGTTTCCCTCGGTTCGACGCGTATACGTGTAACACCCTTTTTATGATAATAAGATTTACTAATAATTTACACGGTTTTATACTACATATCTGAATTTACAAAGATTTTCAAGTTTAGATACCAAACATAATCATGTTAAGTACAAAAACAAAGTTTATAGTAACTTCTACTAGTCAACTACCGACTAGTTTAAAACTTCGGACATGATTAACAATTCATTTACATCAAAATCATTGTCTAAACAAAGTAAAGTTAACGCGGAAGCTTCAAAATGCGTGTTCGGTTCTTGATGACATACTTGATCACTATCCGGAAAGTTCCCAACCATACCTACGGTCAAAACCACTTTAAAAGTTAGTATTGACATAATTATAATGCATATAAACGAGTTCTAGTGTCAAAACATCGAAATAAAAATAAAATTCCAAATCTGAACCTGTCGTGTGTCGCGCCAGGAACAACTCAACTTATCGCGTGGCGCGGGAGGCCCCGCGTGTCGCGCCAGGTTTATTGGTTTCCCCCGCGTGGCGCGGGGGAGTGCATTTTCCAGCAGGTCCAGTTTCCGGACCTGCATTTTACCCAGCTCCGAAAATTATCAAAATTCTAACTTTAAAAGGTCATAACTTTTCACTCGCTAGTCCGTTTTAGCCGATTCTTTTTCCTATGAGTCCGTAATAAAATTACGGATCCAACTATGTAAATTTCACATTGCGGAAACCGAGATACCGACATTTGGTTCACAATTTCCTTATTTCAATTATCCAACCCATTAGTGTAAGTGCATAGCACCACTTTTCAACTCTTAAGACTTTTCAGACGTAATTACCCAATTTCCCGGGCTCATAAATTTTGCACATTCGCACCATTCTATGGTTTCGCGTTCCCTTAGAACTAATTACTTGTTTCTTCGGAATTCAAGCATTCCGTTTCAAGCGATCCCTTTTATTTAACTTCTATTATTTGACCCAAATTCCCGGGTTCTTAGACTTAGATTTATACAACCAAATCATTTGTGTGGTACAATCCACCATTTAACGAAGTATGAGACTTTCAAGTCTCTACTCTCGTGATTCTTTTAAAAGCATCATTTTGACCCGTTTGGCTATTTGGTGAAAACCATCACTTTATTGACAAGCCAAACTCAATTCCAAGTCTTTATTTTGACCCGTTTGATGGTCGAGTGTACTTCGCCACTTTAACGACGCATCAAACGCATTTATTACACTACAACATCATTTACACACCAAACTCCAATATTTACGCATAATTCAACGGGACTAAAGCCACGTACTTGCATAACTAAACAACATTGTCAACCAACAATTCTAATTAACTATTTAGACCCATTTGTTTGTCGAGTGAACTACGTCACTTCTATGACATACCAACTCGCAATTGACACTACATTCTCATTAACTTTTCTAAGACTATTATTTATGCACAATGTAACGAAACCGAAGTTACGTACCTTTAAAGCACACCTTTCAAGCGTGTATCACCTCCGGCTTGTCCGCTTGACGTTCCGGATCCTTTGCCTAAAGAGTTCAATTCACAATAAGTTTAGAACTCTTTCACAAGCTTTAACGCATAATTCTCTACAATGATCAAATCTGCGTTTTTACTGAACTTTTAACACTTTAACCCTCACTTAGGCGTTCCGTCGAACACCTAGCGGGTCAGATTTTTATATAAACAAAACCAAGTTCATGACTTGTAATTATCATCTAAACTAACTTTAATTAGTCAATTCTACATATATCTTAACATCAATATTTCTGAAATTTATTCTAAATTTCAGATTTATGTTAGAACAAGATCAAAATTCTAAGGCTCATCAAGTTTTCTTCAAGTTTATTAATCACCTACAATGGTGGTTATAAACTCTATAATTATCATGAAATCTTTTAACAAGATTTCACCTAGGGTTCATCCCTAGACACTATATTTCTTATAATTACATTCATGCATGACACAATCAAGCTAAATTTTGATCTTTCATAATTAACCTAGAACTTGAGATGAATCAAAATACTAGAACTTTGCATACCTTGTGATCCCTTCAGTGAGGTGATCACTAATTCGTGTTTAGAACTTGATTTGGGACTGAATTGAACCTCCAATTGATCAATTTTTAGTGAAACTAGGGTTTGAAGGGGAGCTCTTGGTCGCCCCCTGCTTCTCAATCGACCAGACACCCTTTTGGGTGTGTTTAGTTTGTTTTTAATTTTGTTTATGAAATCAAGTTTCAATTTTGACAACATAGGCCCCTCTGCTTTTATTTAGCTTAAATCTTTGGAAATTTAACTTCATTCATGCTTTAAAACAAGACAACCAACTAACTAAGTTACTTATTTCCTAGTTAGTTTATTCTCGTTTATTTCATACTTTATAATTCTAATATAAAGTTTTAAAATTTCGGGATGTTACAAGTCCACCCCCCTTAAAAAGGGTTTCGTCCCCGAAACCTTCTTTAAGTAGGCCTTTGGTTTGAACCTAACCGTCTTAGTTTCGTTTTTCAAGGCATTCCTTCTTGTCCGGCATAAGGTTTTTATTCGTATTTACATGTTCGTCTTTTAGGCATATGTCCTACTGGACCGTAACCCTTTTTCATCTATTTCCTATCTTTGTCGCCTATTTGACCGGGTTGTCTCTTGACCATCCAGTCACTGAGTCCGTCAGCATACTTACTTCACGCTAATCTTACATTGACATGTGCTCTACATAGGTCACAGCATTATTTTAACTATAACTTGTTTTATCGCCTTGACCAATTGGTCACCATTTTACCCCATACCTCATTATTTGGGTATACTATAATGCCGTCATCGGCATTTTGCGTGTTTATAATTTCACATCCAATAACTCGTATTATAACGTGGCTGTATTTCGTATCCCTTTTGTGTCCGTGATCACATCACGTCATGTTTAGGTTTATGTCAGCTTTTCATTATTATGAATCTTCCTTTGAATGCATCATCTTACACCTATCGGCGTTAGACCTATATTCTTTAGTACTAACCCCTTTTTTTTCTAATCTCTCTTTCGGTATTCTTAGGTGTTAGAACATCGTTTCTTTACTAAAATTGAATTTTAGTTTAATGTTTTTCTCTTTAACCATGTCGATTAATCATATCAAGGAATTGACGACAAGGATTATTCTTCGGGATTATCATTTTACGCGAGAGATCATAATTGGTTCTCCACGCTTTATATTATCGACCCGTAGGTTCCTTTACTTAGCCTTGTAGACTATTCTATTAGGTCTTCACCTTTTTAGGGTGAGACCCCCCCCCCTAGTATGTTCCATTTGTATTTGCGACCCAATGGTCATTTTGTTCCCGTGGGTCTTTACATCGTTTATAATTTGGAGGTTATGGTGATCCCATGGATCATCTTCTATTCGTTTGAACTTGACCGTAGTCTAAGGCTACACTCATTTTCTTTTGGATTATCTTTCCGACTCTATGACTTCTTATGTATCCTTCGCGTCGGTTTATTTTACTCATACCGTTATTTGGTTTATGCCTCTATTTCCTTTCAACCCGTTACCTGGGTTCTTTATCTTAATGGTTTTAACACTCCGGTTTTATTAGTTTGCGTTTTCCTTTCCATATTCTTTTGCGACCTATCACATAGGTTCAGTAATATTTCATATTTCCATTATTCGTTTCGCGCTTACTCGGAATATCGGGTATTATACTTTATTCAGTCCATCCAGCATTGCAATAGTCGAACATAACTATCGAAATTTCTGTTTTGCGAAATTCCATCGTCTCTTAATCCGAGTCTTTTGACTTTTAATCTGGGTCACCGTCTCTTGGTTTACGCATATATTCATATTCCTGCCCATCTATCGGGTATTTTCCCGAAGTCACTATCAAAGCAGCCATTCCGGCATGTATTAAGACTTCGTTTTGATTTATTCAGTAATGTTAGCGTATCTCGTTTACTTTTATTATTAAGCATTTTGCTTATTTGATCGTAACACCACCTTTCTGTTGTTAGCGAACCTTAGGTCTGTTTCTTTTACTAATATTTCGAAAGCCCATTTCTTGAGTTTTATTTGGTAAAACCACTGTTATGGTTATACGGCTTTTGGGGTTTACTCGTTCTTATTCTAACACTTTCATAATGTTTGTCTTACTAATTCTGTTACATATTCACCCTCATCAAGGTGATTATCGTTCTTCCTCAGGAGGAATTTATTAATAACATGTTACTTGGGTATCTACCCATACCCGAGCTTTTAAATCCAAATTTATTGGTATATCATTATTTATAGCAACAAATAATACATATTGTCCATTTAGTTTCTTTTTCGAGGATATTCCTATCCAAATCTTAATCTCTTGATTTCCGACTTTAACCCATTGTTACAATAACCAAATCAATTCGTTTCATGTTATTGTTTCATATCGTTGTATGGAATTTATCCACATCGTTTGTTGACATAAACGATGTTTCTATCTGTTTCATTTAGTTTGGCTTAGTCTATAACCATGTCCTTGTCATCTACTACTATTGTAAACTCCCAGGGTTCGGGTGTTATTACACTCCTCCCTATTATGACGCTTATCTTTCATTACGTTCTCGGGTTCGAGTGTGTGCGCACCCCTTCCCAAAGCAATATTTATCATGATTATTTTTACCTCGATGCTCAACGTACAGTTTCAGCATCTCTTATAAACAATAGAACTTTTATTATTACCTCTTTCTATTTTTCAAAGCCTTGGTAATTTCGTTAACACTAATATAGAATGTTAAATAAATCGATATAAAACAAACGATTTATTTGAACTCGTAATAATTAAAAATTCATGCTGAAATTTAATTTACAAGAGTATACCTGAAACGTCATCAGGTTCAGCTTTAGCCTCCGTGGTTGTTATATAAAACAACTTTGTCCTTGATTTCTGGGCATCAGACTCTGTGTCGGTTGTGTCCTTGGTTCCAAGCCTCTCTGGACATTTTGACTTTTTATGTCTTGGCTTACCACATGTGCCCTTGTGAATTTTTCCACAAAATCTACACTGATATAACACACTTTTTGTAACTCTCTTCTTGGGAGCTTTATTAAACTTGGACTTCTTTACGGATCTTGGATTCATATCCAACACCCTCTTTTCTTCTATTTCTTGTAGTATGCTATCTTTCAATTCAGCCATCATATCGTTCACCACCGGCACGATTGTGGTTTGTAATCTATCAATATACTGTGATAGACTATTTTCTAGAGCTTTTCCGACTTCCTCGGAAATCTTAGCTTTCATTTGTTCAGTCAATTGAGATGTCGAATCATCTTCGGTTACTCCATACATTTCTTTAACTGAAATATCCATCACGATTTATCAATGATTATTTAATTCATTTCCATCTTATTATACGGAAATTTATATCACTCTCACTCAGTCATAAATAATGTGTTATTCTTTTTCGGTTTGGTCAAGTATATATCTTGCCTTACCTTTCTTACTTAGTGTATTTTCCCGGGTTCGAGCGTATTCATACACTCCTCCCATCTCTCCGTCATCTTGAAATTGAAATGTTTACACTAATTGTTAAACATTTCATTTATGACATATGTGTCATTCATTTTGATCTAGCCAAGTTCACCACTTGCTTAAACCATTTATGCTTAGTGCACTTTTCTGGATTTCAGTGTGTAAACACGCACTTCCCGTGCATATCAATTCAAATTTCCTTTTTCAAGTATTCTAGTAAGTCTACTAAAGCAATTAATTCTTACTGGACGATCGATCAAGCTTGAACCGAACACTTTGTTGACAACCTTAAGCTCTGATTACCAACTTGTAACACCCTTTTTATGATAATAAGATTTACTAATAATTTACACGGTTTTATACTACATATCTGAATTTACAAAGATTTTCAAGTTTAGATACCAAACATAATCATGTTAAGTACAAAAAAAAAGTTTATAGTAACTTCTACTAGTCAACTACCGACTAGTTTAAAACTTCGGACATGATTAACAATTCATTTACATCAAAATCATTGTCTAAACAAAGTTAAGTTAACGCGGAAGCTTCAAAATGCGTGTTCGGTTCTTGATGACATACTTGATCACTATCCAGAAAGTTCCCAACCATACCTACGGTCAAAACCACTTTAAAAGTTAGTATTGACATAATTATAATGCATATAAACGAGTTCTAGTGTCAAAACATCGAAATAAAAATAAAATTCCAAATCTGAACCTGTCGTGTGTCGCGCCAGGAACAACTCAACTTATCGCGTGGCGCGGGAGGCCCCGCGTGTCGCGCCAGGTTTATTGGTTTTCCCCGCGTGGCGCGGGGGAGTGCATTTTCCAGCAGGTCCAGTTTCCGGACCTGCATTTTACCCAGCTCTGAAAATTATCAAAATTCTAACTTTAAAAGGTCATAACTTTTCACTCGCTAGTCCGTTTTAGCCGATTCTTTTTCCTATGAGTCCGTAATAAAATTACGGATCCAACTATGTAAATTTCACATCGCGGAAACCGAGATACCGACATTTGGTTCACAATTTCCTTATTTCAATTATCCAACCCATTAGTGTAAGTGCATAGCACCACTTTTCAGCTCTTAAGACTTTTCAGACGTAATTACCCAATTTCCCGGGCTCATAAATTTTGCACATTCGCACCATTCTATGGCTTCACGTTCCCTTAGAACTAATTACTTGTTTCTTCGGAATTCAAGCATTCCGTTTCAAGCGATCCCTTTTATTTAACTTCTATTATTTGACCCAAATTCCCGGGTTCTTAGACTTAGATTTATACAACCAAATCATTTGTGTGGTACAATCCACCATTTAACGAAGTATGAGACTTTCAAGTCTCTACTCTCGTGATTCTTTTAAAAGCATCATTTTGACCCGTTTGGCTATTTGGTGAAAACCATCACTTTATTGACAAGCCAAACTCAATTCCAAGTCTTTATTTTGACCCGTTTGATGGTCGAGTGTACTTCGCCACTTTAACGACGCATCAAACGCATTTATTACACTACAACATCATTTACACACCAAACTCCAATATTTACGCATAATTCAACGGGACTAAAGCCACGTACTTGCATAACTAAACAACATTGTCAACCAACAATTCTAATTAACTATTTAGAACCATTTGTTTGTCGAGTGAACTACGTCACTTCTATGACATACCAACTCGCAATTGACACTTCATTCTCATTAACTTTTCTAAGACTATTATTTATGCACAATGTAACGAAACCAAAGTTACGTACCTTTAAAGCACACTTTTCAAGCGTGTATCACCCCCGGCTTGTCCGCTTGACGTTCTGGATCCTTTGCCTAAAGAGTTCAATTCACAATAAGTTTAGAACTCTTTCACAAGCTTTAACGCATAATTCTCTACAATGATCAAATCTGCGTTTTTACTGAACTTTTAACACTTTAACCCTCACTTAGGCGTTCCGTCGAACACCTAGCGGGTCAGATTTTTATATAAACAAAACCAAGTTCATGACTTGTAATTATCATCTAAACTAAATTTAATTAGTCAATTCTACATATATCTTAACATCAATATTTCTGAAATTTATTCTAAATTTCAGATTTATGTTAGAACAAGATCAAAATTCTAAGGCTCATCAAGTTTTCTTCAAGTTTATTAATCACCTACAATGGTGGTTATAAACTCTATAATTATCATGAAATCTTTTAACAAGATTTCACCTAGGGTTCATCCCTAGACACTATATTTCTTATAATTACATTCATGCATGACACAATCAAGCTAAATTTTGATCTTTCATAATTAACCTAGAACTTGAGATGAATCAAAATACTAGAACTTTGCATACCTTGTGATCCCTTCAGTGAGGTGATCACTAATTCGTGTTTAGAACTTGATTTGGGACTGAATTGAACCTCCAATTGATCAATTTTTAGTGAAACTAGGGTTTGATGGGGAGCTCTTGGTCGCCCCCTGCTTCTCAATCGACCAGACACCCTTTTGGGTGTGTTTGGTTTGTTTTTAATTTTGTTTATGAAATCAAGTTTCAATTTTGACAACATAGGCCCCTCCACTTTTATTTAGCTTAAATCTTTGGCAATTTAACTTCATTCATGCTTTAAAACAAGACAACCAACTAACTAAGTTACTTATTTCCTAGTTAGTTTATTCTCGTTTATTTCACACTTTATAATTCTAATATAAAGTTTTAAAATTTCGGGATGTTACAATACGTCTCGTTTTTTGCCGAACTTTCGCATATTTTGTCGTTTTATTACGTATACCTTCAACATAAGTCGTTTCGTTGCCGTTCGGTTGCGTGCGAATATCTTATTCTATGATTACGTACAGTTTTATTTGAAATCCACTTGAACTCCATAGTGTGGTATTATATGTATACGTGTGTGGAAATATCGTTAGTCGCGTACTTTGACGTATTTTTGCGTATTTTGACGTATTCTAACATATTCTTGCGTATTTAATAGTATTTTTGACGTATTTTAGCGTATTTTAACGTATTTTAGGGTATTTTTACGTATTTTAGCGTATTTTAACGTATTTTCTCCTTTTCTAATTCTCGAAGAATCTCGTAACGTATGACACATGATAAAAGGGGAAATCTAATGGAACACCTGATTGAGAGAAACTTCTTCGAGCTAACCGCCGATATCTCATCCTTCTGCTGTTCATTACTTCCAAGACGATTCAAGTTATTTCAGTTATTTCTGTTGATTCAGTACTTCAACGTATTTTAGTTGGTTTGGAATATACCCAAAGAGTTCTGACCCAACCGAAATCCACTTCCGAGATGATTCAAGTGAGTCCTATGAAGCAAGTGTCGGTCTATTCAATTGAGAGGAAACATTGCATGCCTTGAACGAGTCAAAGTTAACATTCAGATTCAGATTCTGTTCTGTTTCTTCAAGATTTACGTCTGATGTACAAGTTTGATCACATTTGACTTCATCGGCGACAGTCTAATGACTTTCTTGAGTCACATATCCGAAAATAGGGCCCACGGATCTTATGCCCACCCGAGACCGACCTCTGAATCATCATAGCAGACGTGTCGGGTTCTTCTGCTAGTGGTCGGGGCTTCCAATGCTCACACAGGGTGATAAACAACGCTGATATCATCATAGAAGCGTTGGGATTCAAGGGTTTATGAGTCAATGTTAACATTCAGATTTAGAAAACAGATGATTTTGTACTTGGTTTGTTCTCTTTAATCTATTAGAACGATCCTTGTTTTGTCACGTACATGCGTTTAATTCTCAACAAACGATAACTTTATAACTTTATAGTGTGTGATTTGACCAGGAAATGATTGGAGGTGATTGCTACTTTTAATAAGATGTCATAGTTGTCAAATTCGATTTCAACAAATCTTTTCCTTTTCCTTCAATTTCTAGAACATTCTCCGTAACATGAAGACGTGTCGGGTTCTTCTACGGAAACGGTGGCTATGCGAAATACAAATCGCAACCGCAACCGGTTTCTAACTTTATGCTTGCATCCACCACAGTGAATCTTATCTATCTATGTGTGTCACATCCATCCTGTTATAGCAATCGATATGATTAATTTTGGGGAAATCTATTTCGACACCCCATTTGTCTATCTACACACCTTGCATATTTTTTCCTAATTAGCGTTGTTAACTACCAAAAGAATGCATACATAAATAGTTCTAGTGGACGAAGCAAAGAGAACCTGATTCTGTTGTTCAGTACTTTCTTGTGCTAAATACAAAGCCGATTTCAACTTCCATTGATCAAATAATAAAAACCCTAAGAATGAATACACAAATAGTTCTAGTGGACGAAGCAAAGAGACCGTCTTCTTAACAAAAGTATGTTGTTCCAAGATCAATTCCAAGATATCAGCGTTCTTTAATCTATTAGAACGATCCTTGTTTTGAGAACCTGATACTGTTATTACAGCCGAGACGATTCAAGTGAGTCCTATGAAGCAAGTGTCGGTCTATTCAATTGAGAGGAATCATTGCATTACATCTCTGTTGAAAACAAGTGGTTGTAATGATGGAATCCTTGATTTCAACTAATCTTTCAAGGTCTTAAGTGATGGATAATTGGTTAAAAGATGTAGAAGAGTTTGTGTAGAGATATTTACAGTATGGTTTCTTGACAAATGAAGTATTAAAAGATGTTAGTTTCTTGACAGTATAGTATTATCTGACAAAACTCAAAACAATTGTACTTGCTACGTCAGATGTTAGCTCGGAAGTTCTATAACACAAAGTAAACCGACCTCTGGATCACATATGATAAAAGCGCTTCTTTAGACAATCTGGGATTATGTTATGTTTCTTCAAGCAACTAAACAAGCGGTGAACGGTATTTAACGTACACACCGCGTTCGAAGATCCTTGCATTAGACACAATTTGTTGTAATTTGTGGATCAACAGAAATAACTGAAACAAGCAGGCATTGATTTTGCCAAGATTGAAGGAAAGAATCTGGCCATAAGCATTGTGGATTCTCAGCGTTATTCGAATGTAAGTGGATCGAGGGATACGCTTATTTATACTGGTCAAGGTGGGCATGGTTTGTTCGGGAGTAAATCACCACCCAAAGATCAACAACTTGTGATTGTCGGGTACTGCTAGTTATTCGGAATGTTTCGAATCATCACAGAAGACGTGTCGGGTCCTGCTAGTTATTCGGAATGTTTCGAATCATCACAGAAGAAGTGACGGGTTCTGCTAGTTATTCGGTTTGGAAAGTGGACGAAGCAAAGAGAAACTGATTCTGTTGTTCAGTACTTTCGTGTGCTAAATACAAAGCCGATTTCAACTTCCATTGATCAAATAATAAAAACCCTAAGAATGCATACACAAATAGTTCTAGTGGACGAAGCAAAGAGACCGCCTTCAAATAATGTTTCCTAGATGTTTGAAGACCAACAAATGTCCAAAGTGCTGCTTCTTCGTTCGCATGACGGAAAGCTGCTACCGCGTGACAAGAAGCTACCTTGCAAAAATTAAAAAATTAAATCGACATCCTCAATACGCATCGTATAGGCCTATACGATGCGTATTACTTTTTGGCGGGGGACAATGGCAGCCTTTGGCAGGCATAGAAGTTTGAACCCACCTCAATACGCATCGTATAGGCCTATACGATGCGTATTGAGGGTGTCGATTTAAGCCCCAAGGTGTGCCAATAATACGACCCTAATATATACCACATTTAACAACAAGTAGATTGGAAACTAACGCCTTTTCAAAATCTCCACTTTCTTGCTTTGGTTTTGATCAAAGAGCATACGTAACTCTATCCATACTTTTCCATAAATAAAATATATAATAAACTTTTCCATCTATATCAAAACATACTTTTCTCTAAATTTTGTTATTTTTTTAAATATCTCACATGTGATTTGATATCTTTATCTATTTCTTACTCACAAACAAGTATTTTATTATTTTTTTTCTCTTTCCTACACACTCACAATAAAAATATAAAGGATTGAATGTAAACCTCTTAGCCCACATGGAGTGGGCGTGGAAAAATGGCGTGGTGGCTCCTCCACGCCGGGAACACCGCCCCATGGGTGGCGTGGAGGTGGCATGGTGGCAATGGCATTTGGTTATTCACCGGCGTGGGGCCAATTGAGTTAGCGATGTGACGCGAGTTGATTGGTGGTTTGCGTTAGAAGGTTTGTGATTGGTGAGGGTTTTTTTTATTGTTTTTTGCTTTTTAAACTTTAACAAGAAAAGGTGGGGTTCTTTCCACGCTACTTTCTATATATTTTTTTTTCTGTTATTAAGATTTTACTGTAACAGTGATTTTGTTGTTTCCACCATTATTTTCTCTATATTAGATAGTATAAAGGCTTTACATTTCAATGTAAATAAATGCTATTAGAAGACTTCATTTGTAACCTTAACCAAGAAGAAAGGCAAAAAGTCATACCTATTGAAAAGTCATACCTGCCGACTACCTAGCCATTGAAAAATATCCTCTTTTTTTATTTTTTAATGTGGCGCAGGAAAAAAATTAAAAAAAAAAGAAAGTCATATATCGCTTACTTAATTTTTTTTCTTTTAATTTAATGATCTGTGGGAGCAATTACAGAGTACTGCTATATTATTATTGATCAGTCATTAAATTATCTAACTAATCATCATTAAGCATATTAAATATCTCCTCTACTCTAGAGTTAGTTTAAATTTTAAACTCAAATAAAACTTAAAGTGGTGATGTAAACTTTAACCAAAGAGCAAGGGCCAAAAGTGAAAAATCATACCCCGACCATCACTATCAAATTTGAATAATTCAACGATCAATATTGGTTTCTTGGCAATAATATATACCACATTTAACAAGAAGTAGATTGGAAACTAACGCCTTTTCAAAATCTCCACTTTCTTGCTTTGGTTTTGAAACATACTGTTCTTGATTTCCATTAATAATTTTTATTCTAAATTTCTAATCATGGGAGATGGAGCAGTTTCGGCCCTTGTGAAGGATGTGTTGGGGAGACTGAATTCTGTTGATATCCAAGAGTTCGGTCTACTTTGGGGGTTCAAGAAGGATGTTTTGGCTCTCAAGGATGATTTCGATCGAATCGAAGTTGTTCTTCAAGACGCAGAAGAGAAACACAGCAAAGAGAAGGGTGTAGGGTTATGGCTCAAGAGTCTCAGATCAGCATCCTTGGAGGTAGAAAATGTGTTGGACGAGATCTCGACTGAAGCTTTGCTACAACGTCTACACAAAGAAAGAGGCATCATATATAGTGTAAGCGCCTTCTTCTCCTTTGATCATAATCCACTTATGTTCCAAGTTAGGATTGCTCACAAAGTTCAAGCCATAAGAATAAAATTGGATGCCATTGCATCCAAGATATTTGAGTTAAAGTTGACCCCTTTAGGTGCCATAAGTTATGTAGATGTGGGAGTTGAAGGTCAGATGCCAGATAGGGAAACCAGCTCGCTTATACATTCTTCAATTATCGTTGGAAGAACTGATGATACGAATATGGTAATTGACAAGATATGTAACAAAGATATAGGAAAACGTAATAATGATGAGATTCGGGTGTATTGTATATGGGGTATGGGAGGTGTTGGAAAGACGACTCTAGCTCAGCTAGTTTATAACCATGAAAGTGTGAATCAATATTTCAAGTCAAAATTTTGGATATCTGTCTCAAAAAAGTTCCATGTTAAAGAGATAATAAAAGGAATAATTGAATCCATAAATAAACATAAGTGTGGACTTCAACAACTAGATATGTTGCAAGAGTCCCTTCAGAGCAAGTTAAGGGGAAAGAAATGTTTAATTGTACTAGATGGTGTTTGGATAGAAGACGGTGAAAAGACCCAGTGGGACCAATTAAGTGAAACATTAAGTTGTGGGGCAGAAGGGAGCATTGTTGTGATCACAACACAATCCCAGACAACTTGTCAAATGATAACTAAGGTCCCCGAGTTAGAACATGAATTGGGATGTTTATCGGAGGAGGACTCGTGGTTATTGTTCAAAAAGCTTGCATTTGCAGAAGGAAGAAAGGGGGATGACATAAGCGAGCTAGAGCCTATTGGAAGGGAAATAGTTGAGAAATGTGAAGGACTGCCTTTGGCGGTGAAGACTTTGGGTGGCTTAATGTGGTCGAAAAGTAGTACAAGCGATTGGCAACGTGTGAAAGACAATAGCATATGGGGGTTGCAAGAAAATAACAACTTCCCTGCTTTGAAGTTATGCTATGATAACTTGCTCCCACATGTAAAGAGATGCTTTGTTTATTGTTGTTTGTTTCCTAAAGGCTACAATATGGAAAAGGAGGTATTGATTCCATTGTGGATGTCAAATGGTCTTATTCCACCTAGAGGAGAAATAGACTTATATGTGCTTGGGGAAGAAGTTCTTAATTGTTTGGTTTGGAAGTCCTTCATTTTTAAGACCAAGGAATTATCGGGTGCTAGATATATAATTCATGATCTTATGCATGACATGGCAAGACATGTGATGGGAGATGATTGTTTAGTTATAGAGCCAGACAGGGAGGTTGTAATCCCAAATGAGGCCCTTCATTTGAGTTTCTCAAGTCCAGATTTTCAGTTTTCACTCGAAGATATAGACAAGTTAACATCATTAAGGTCCGTATTCATGTACGGGAAGATGAATGAAGATAACCTTAGCCAAATTTTCAACCACGTCTATCTGAGGGTATTACACTTGTCTGGTATTTGGTTAAAGACATTGCCTGAATCAATTTGCAAACTCAAACATCTGAAATACTTGAATTTATCACATTCAAGTATAGAAGATTTACCTGACTCAATTATTTATCTCCAAAACTTGCAAGTGTTGCTTTTGTATTCTTGTCAGAAACTGCGTGAATTGCCTGAATCAATTTGTGAACTCAAAAATTTGAAATACTTGAATTTATCACACTCAAGTATAAAGGTATTACCCGAATCGATTATTTATCTACAAAACTTGCAAGTGTTGCTTTTGGATTCTTCTCATTTGGGTAAGTTGCCTGAAGGCCTAAGACACATGAAGAATCTTAAATGCCTGGACATTAATCATTGTTATTCACTATTGCAATTACCAATAGGAATCAAAGAACTCGCTAGTCTTCGAATACTTTCGATGTTTCCTGTTGATAACAAAGGTGGGGCCAAAATAGGGGAATTGGGGAATTTAAATCTTCTTGAGGGAGAATTGGAGATACTATTACTTGAGAATGTTGGAGGTTTAAGTGAGGCCAAGAGTGCCAATCTCAAATCCAAAAGAAACATGCAAGTTTTGATGTTACGTTGGTCGGGTATTCGTCACTGGGATACTAGAGGAAATATGAGAATTGCACATGATGAAGAGGTTCTCGAGGGATTAGAGCCAAATATGAGTCTCAAGGAATTGAAAATACATTTTTACATGGGAAAAACTATTTGCCCAAGTTGGATGGAAGGTTTAAGAAATTTGGTTGAAATTAGTTTTTATTATTGTAAGAACTGTGAGCATATTCCATCAATAGGGAGATTACCCAATCTTAGGGTAATTCACTTGTCGATAATGGATTCTCTAAAGTGCTTCTATGATAATGAGGAAAACATGTTAGCAGACACCAGCAATATGTTTCAGTGTTTACAAAAACTAGACATTTACAACTGCCCCAATTTGGTTTCCTTGCCAAGTAACCTTCCAAAACTCGAGGCGTTAAGATTAGTTGAGTGTGACAAATTACTTTCTCTGCCGGAGGAGATTCAAAGTTTTAAGGATCTGAATAAACTTGTGATAATCAGTTGTAAACATCTAAGTAAAAGGTGTGAAAAGGAGATCGGTGTAGATTGGCCTAAAATTTCTCACATTCCGTATATCATAACTGACTCTCCAAGGTAACCTTAATTTTCTCTTACTTTCTTTATTGCAACTACATAACTTTGTTGCATTATGCATGATTTGCTACCAAAATGGTGTTTGAATATAGCTAACAAAAGTTCTTTAAATCTGTCTCTTATTTAGTTACATTTGAAGCTGGAGACAAGATTGGCGAATTATGGGTTCAACAGCAAGCTAAATGAAATCATGGTTTCTATCAATTTTTTTCGTTTACTTTGTTTGTTTATATAAAATATTATAATTTTGTTTTGAAGCTTCCCTATTAAAAACATGTCATATTCTCTTTAGTTTCAAATTATGCAATATATGTATTGGATTGTATAGCACTCTCATTCACCTAATAAACATATTTCTTGCTAGTTGTTTGATGAGATCATATAAAAACAAAGTTTCAGGGAATTAATAAATTGATGACAAAACTATAGTTTATCATCATACCTCTATTTGATGAAATTAACACATCTGATTTGGTATAAAACTATAGAAACTACAGGAATTTCAACAGGGTTAAAGCCCTTTAAATTGAATCCTGAAACAGTATAAGATTTATGTATCAATTAATTGGTGGAGTTCTTGGTATTAAGTTTTTATATCGAGCCAGGTCAATGAAACTTTTTTCTACGGGTCACAATTATATATTCACTATTAAAAGAGATTTTATATCGAGCCAGGTCAATGAGCCCAAAACTTATATTGAAATATCCAAATGAACCCAAACTTAAAGGTTCAAATCAGCCCAGACTGTTTATATTTAGAGAGTAGGCTACAAAAATAAGAATTGGACTTGTTCATATTCGTTTTTGTAATTTTAACAAAACAAATGAACTAACAATAAGGTAAACACACGAAAGTTTGTGTCCGTGTTCATTGTTGAAGATTCACCTTGCCCGACGTGTTCGTCTATGTTCGTTCATTAACATCCTAAACACACATAAATGAACGAACATAAACAAGCATCAATAAGAAAAAAGTAGAGAGTAATACTCACTTAAATGTTTAAATATCATCATCATGGATGATTATGGACTGCTAAATCTTAAAGTTCAATCAATTGTTTTTAAAATTCGGCTTAGACTAGTGGGTATGGAGAGCCTCATCCCCAAGGGGATGGGCCGCCACGTCAGCGTCACGTAGGCTCGGCTTGGAGAGGATGGACCTAGGGGGTGGGGGATGAACCCCTTTATATATATATGTATGTACTAGTCATTTACCCGCGCGATGCGGCGGGAAACATATCATTTAGGTTGGTGCGTTTAGGGCTATGTACGGGGCGGTTCTCGTTTTCCAGTTAATTTATCAGTCGTCTCGTGATATATTGTATAGTACTTAAGTTAGTTTTCTTAACCGCCATGGCCTTCACCTCTTCTTTGGGGCTCTTTTGATGAACCATCACACAAGGCGTTTTGGTTTACGCCTTAGCTCGCCTCACGCCTAGGCGCACGTGGTTTATGCCTGTAGCTAAACTGGTGCTCCGTATGTATTTTTTTTGTTAGATTTGATTTCGAATCACCGGAGTTCCATAACGACAAGCAAGCCTCAAACTTCATAATATGACAGCTATGGATTTACTCGAGTAAGAACCTTAACTGCCGCTATTCATCACTGTTGTTGAAATCTCGAACCACCGTCGCCGCCGGCTTGTGTGGCGGAACCCTAAAACGCCAGGTCGGTTGACAGGTCATTTACAAGTTTGAGATGAAATGTGTTTAAAGTGACCTGTTTGATAGGTGTAACATCATCGTCATTATTAAATCCCACCAATAGCCAAGTTAAGGTAGGGTCTGAGGAGGGTAAGATGTTGACAACCTTACCTCTACCCCGTAGGAATAGAGAAGCCGCTTTCGGTGAGACCCCCGACTTGATAAGTAGTTTTGCCTCAAGTCTTGGACATAAGGCACATAACACTCAGCAATTGGGACAAAAGTTGATTAGTGCATGTGCCCCCTTGTCTTTCGGCTATCAACGCCACCACATGATGCATGATTAGCCTTACCTCGCTTTTTAACGTTATTTTCACAAAATTAGTAAAATAAAGTTAATATTAATGCACTTTCACTTTTGCCCCCGAGACCTATTAATTCATTTTGATAGGTGTAACATGTACCTGTTAATTCATTTTGCTACAAGGGGCTATTCTTTAGTGATGACAACACCATAGCTATTTCACATTTGTTGATGCGTATATAAGTTTTCTTTTTTTACCAGCCAAAACAAACTTCCATTAAACATATAACAATTACAAGAGCCAACCCCGCAAGATGTTGAGCACAAACAGAAAAAAAAACTGTTTTCGGACATAACACCAGCATATTTCACTCAAATATTGCCCCCAAGACTATTCAGCAAGTATATGAAGCCAAAGAGCCGCTCCATATACAGACATTTAGGAAACCAAATCTATAAAACAACAAAGAGAACTCGGCTAATAAAGCAAAAGAGAAGCGCCAATTGTTGGCGAAATAGAATTAGGAGCGCCAGCCTTCCCAAAGCTACCAACTAATGCATCTTGGGAGAGCTGCTGCAAACCACCATCAGAAGCCAAGATGTAGTTCCTGCAAACCACCATCAGAAGCCAAGATGTTGTTCCTGCAAACCACCATCAGAAGCCAGGAGAATTCGGTCCGTTAAGCTTGCTATGTCCGACACATATCAAAGATCTGTCAAAAACCTGCAAGTAGTGGAACAACTACTTAGACCCATTTGACCACTTTTGTTTTTAGTAAAGTTTTTAAAGTTTACACATTTGACCCAACAAAGATAAAAATATAAACCAAAATCAACCCTTACTAATGAGTCCAACCTGGATTCTAATAAACTGACACAAAATTCTATGACTTTGTCATCTACTACCTTTTTAGGCACTTTTTTTATTCTCTATGGACCCGATGAGCCATAGGGGTGACAATTTTGCATTATTAGCTAAGAATGCGGTGATTCAAATGTTTTGGGCCTTAAGAGCCATAAGAGTAAAGTAAAGAACGATCATCTAAAAAACAACTCGAGCGGGTCAAAAAATGTCCAATGTGCATTTTCAATCTCCTAAAATAATTGAACTTTTAGAAGCATGTCCAATGTTGACTCATAAGTCTGTCCCTTAACAAACTGAATTAAAAAAATCATAAGGTCTCCCCACAGATTGAACATACCAAATCCAAAAAAAAAACTTATAGAACCAACGATCAATAAAAAATGTATCAAAATGAATATTGACAGCAATTACCTTTGCTGGCCTCAGCTGTGCATTCCCTGGTTGGCCAGTGCTAGTACCTTGGATAATCCTGGACTTCATATTTTTCATTTTAGAACTTAAATAAAGTCCCAAGGCTTGATTTTGAACCAAAAATATCTGTTTTGGATACTTGAATCTTTTAACTTTTAAAAGGCTATGCAAAAAGGTCCTTATTTTTTCTATCCAGTTATTATTGTAGGCTCCACTCCTAATGTAGAATTCACACCTTCAAGAAAGAAACAGCCCATTAACATATATTAGTGACATGTAGCTTCATAATAGTCAATGAAGCACAAGGAAAGTCAAAGTTAACTAAAGTTACGTAAATCTCAAGCTCGTCCCCAAGATGTTATTAGATATTCTCCATACTAACCTATTAAAACTTAAATCCCTGTCATATACCCACAGGAAATAATGTCACTAAACGTATAAATCAGGAAGGATTAGTGTCACGGTTCGTTTTGAGCATACTTACAACAATTCATGGTCTCTCACTTGCCAGATATATTCTGGTATTTCTCCAGATATGTTGCAATTTCTGAAGACACTATTTATGAACGAAATATCAGAGCTCAAGCGAGTCAACACAAAAACCAATGCTAGAAATATCTACATACAATCTTATTAATCCCTTGGTATTGTTGAGCTGAGGAAAAGGTTGAGCGGGTCCGGTTATTTCACTAATTCTCCTGCAAAACATGTGCCATCATAAGCTTGCTATATATATAATTAATCACTTCCTTGACACAAAAGAACAATTTCATCATCAAGAAAAGATTCGTAACTTACAGATCACTTAAATTCATGAAGGGTATCCCTTAAGATAACCAGATGCATCAAGTCAAAAATACAGAAAAAAAAAATAAAACATTATCTTCCAAATTCTGTTACATGGGATGGTTCCCATCTTATCTTTCACAGATTATATTTTCTTTATACCAGGAACTATATGTATCTCAGATGTTAAAATAAAGAGTAAAATGGCATTTTTGTCCTTGAGGTTTTACCAGTTTTGCGACTTTCGTTCAAAGGTTTGTTTTTCCGCATTTGGATCCAAAAGGTTTACATCTTATCATTTCCATCTGGCTCGTTAACTCCATCCAATTTTCTCTGTTAAGTCAGGGGTATTTCTGTCTTTTTTTGTTAACTTAAAGGCAATTTAGTCTTTTTCCATGGGTATTCGGTCTTTTTACATATAGTGAAAAAGACCGAATTGCCCTTTAAGTTAACTAAAAAAGATGGAAATACAGACTTAACGGAGAAAAATGGATGGAGTTAACCAGCCGGATGAAAATGGCAAGATTTCAAACCTTTTGGACCCAGATGCGGAAAAGCAAACCTTTGGATGAAAGTCGCAAAACTGGTCAAACCTCACGGACGAAAATGACAATTTACTCTAAATTAAAAAAAAATTTTGAACTTGAACAAATAGTAAGTAATTAACTACCTTGGAAAAGGATCACCACGAAGAAGATGATGGTAAAAAACATGGCAAAAAGACTTTCATGTGACGACGATGACGAAGATGATGAATTCTTTGAATTTTTCTTCACATTACTCTCTAATGAACCCTCGTTGACATTTACATTATCTGATTTAACTAAAAAATCATCGTCTACACTCATTAATCCGTCGCATAACCTTAAAAAGGCCGTTTTTGCAAGTTTTTTTTTTTATCAAAATCAGGATCCGGACTTCTCTCTGCATTGCTATGAATTATAGCGATACCAGTACCTACTTTTGGGGATTTTCGGTACCAGTACTTTCGGTTCCGGTACCGGTCGGTACCGAGCTCATCCCAAGTTGAAATGCAGAGACCAATATGCAACCTTGGTAAAAACAAATAGAAACATAACCTGTATGAACATAGTTTCTGAAGACAACAAACATGTCATTATGCATCAATCCCTCAGATTTATGCCTGGTGCTCAATATATGAACCAGAAAGTCCAGATGTTCCAAGAACAATCACCTGCAATTAGTAAACAAAATAGTGTGTAACAAAATCATTACCAAGATTAGCCAAAATATGCATAAACAAACATTCACTACATAACAAGAGAAAGAACAATTTGTGGTTTCAAATAGAGTTGGCAAAATGGGAGGGTCAAGATAGATTATGTAACGGGTCAAAACAGGTTTAAAAGAATGAGTTGTTTTTGTATGGGTTGAAACAGGTCAGTGTGGGTTGTGTTTACTCACAAGACACTTATGTTTTTTTATGTCTTCCATATGAAACTGCTGTATTAATTAATTACATTTACAGTAACTATATTATTACAACGACTATATTATGACATTTTTTAAATAACGATTTAGGAGGTTGTACACATAAACTATACACTTTAGGTGATTTTCACCTTATTTGACACGTTTCTCTTTTAGCGAATTTGTTTTATCTGACTCGTATGACTCACTAAAGATGAATCAAAACCAAAAAACCCAAATTGACCAGTTTATAAGTACATAAATTAATATTGCCACATCTAATTTCAATTATGCAAATGCAGCTACCTCAATATCTCCAAAAAGAGAAATAAAATACATTAAAAAAATACCACTACTACATGTCCATAGATTCTGGGTCGTCTGCTAGACATAATGTCTTAAGCTAACAAAAGAAGGTCCATCATATATTAGGTACAAAACAACATTACCTTCCACCATCAAGGGAGTGTGTGTGTGTGTGTGTATGTATGTGTGTGTGTGAGAGAGAGAGAGAGAGAGAGACTATGCCTTTCCCCAATCGCCACCTAGACCACTGCATCTCATTATCAGATGTATCATTTTCATTCCCAGCTCATTCTCAACCTTTTTCCTCAAATACCCTTCATCTGGTCCAAAAGAGTCCAAATGTGCATAGTAGCGTCCAAACGCTACACTTAACGCATTAGCAACTTCATCAGATAACGGATGAACATTCTGCAAAATACTTTAACAATTTAGACAATAAAAATGCAAAAAAAATAAATAAAAAATTTTAATAGCCATAAGCTCCTTAAAAGCAAGTTTAATAGCACCGTCTTCTTTTATGTCTGGTAAGTGTGTCAAGCCATCACCGAAACAACGCGTGCTTCCAATTCCCATTGCAAAAGGCAAAAGACTTAAAGGCAAGAGGATTCTCACTTTGTGCCATGGCTGAGCCTTGGTATGTGGGAGGTGCTCAAAGCCTTGGAAGTCTGGGTTCATGCCTATAACTTCTTCATCAGTTGGACTGCCAAGGACCTAATCAAAGAAGAAGAAAAAAAATAAAAATAAAGATTAAAAAGCAGAATTGATATGTAAAATATAAAATAAAATCTTGACATAGAACCTACATTCATAATCTCTAGAAGATGTAGCACTGAACTTCAAAAATCGTAATAAATTATGGCTTAATGTATAGAGTTTGTACAAAGAACCTGTTCACGATATAGCTCTGCAAGAACACAACCTACAGACCAAATATCAATTGCAGTTGTGTACTCGGTTGCACCAAATAGGAGTTCGGGTGCACGGTAGTTCCGAGTACCTATGTAGGTTGTACTTGGCTCCCCTTTGACCTGTTAAACATAACAGACTACATATGTAATGGTTGGATTTTCGGCACAGTAAGGGTTGAATTTTCAGCAATTGTTGGGTCGGTAGTGTCATCATCTGGAATGATCAAGTTGACTGGCACCTGTCGGTTGCAGATCACCAACGGTGCCAGCTGGTGTCCCCTTCTCATCAGTATTTTAAAATACTTTTAGTATTTTAAAAGTGAGATTCACATGACTTCTCAGCCAATCCATTTAGGCATGTATGGCTTGTTTAGAGTAATTTTTCACAGCAAGTCCATTGCAACCTTTATAATGATAAGACATAATGATAAAACCTTTACAATGAGACAGAGAACCTATTTAACGATTCTAAATCTTACTATCATATTACTCTACAAGGTCTGAAATCAATAGTGGCTAGATCGAGATCTGGTAAAACAAATTTAAATAGTATTATACAGATTAATGAATAGAAATTAAACCTATCCTTTTAATACAAAATAATGTACAGAAAGCATACCAGCAAATCACTATAGTCAAATACGTTAATGTACAGAAATTAAACCTAACCTCTATGGAAGATGCACACCTTCATACTACTAAACAATAGCTCGATCTTGAACTCTTCTCAAACCGTTACCTGTTCTTTAAACCATGACCTACAAAAAAAAAACAAAGATCCATCTTAAAAACACAAACGAATGTAAATGAAATCCAGTGATTCAAAATCGTGTTCAGAATCAAAAGAACGGTGTCACTTTGGAACCAGAGAAGGGAAGAACCGGAACCCTAACCGCCGCCGTCATCGTCGATCTTCAAAGGTTCCAGCACATCTGTTCCGTTGCAAACCTCTTCCGTGACACCACCATAGTCATCTCTGGAAGCAGAGAAGGGAAGAACCTAGAGTGTCATCAGTGACGGCTGAAACCATGGAGTAGAGGGGATTTTGTTCACCGTTGCAAACCTTTTCATGGGTGATTTTGTTTAGATCTGAAGGTGGTTTTGTTCGGATCGTGGCTTAATATTTTGGAATCTAGGGATTTTGCAAGAATAGCCATGGAGAAATTGGGTGCTTTTTGTTCATGTTTACAGAAAAATGAGAATTGGGATGGTTTTGAGAGGGGGAGAGAACGGAAGGAAGAGACTGATTGAAAGGAAAAGATTGGATGTATGGGGAAGAGTGGATGAGCGGGGATTCAAATTTTGAACAAAAAAGTGGCCGCCCAAAATTCCATGACATGTGTTGAAAAGGAGTTTTCAACATTTTGTGTTTAAATGCTTGTACAATGGGCTTCAAATGGTTGTACAATGGTAAATGACCATTCTTGCCCTTCCTATATGCTTATTAAAGTAGTATAGATGTATGTATGTATGTATGTATGTATGTATGTATGTATGTATGTATGTATGTATGTATGTATAGATGTGTGTGTGTTAGGAGAGAGGAGAGAGGGGCGTCGAGATCGGCTGGTGGGAGCCGAAGTTCACGGGCTTGGGGCGGCGACGGGCATGGGGGGTGGAGAGTTTGGGGCGGCGGCGGGAGGACGAGCCCCATACCCACTAGTCTTATCGATATACATATGAAAACGGATTTTAGATTAATATTAGTCATAAATGAACTTGAATGAATATTTAATAAACAAAAATGAACAAATATAAATGACTATACGAAGGAGCATAAACAAACGATCACGAATGTAAATGATTTGGAATACATGCCTATAAGGGAATTTCGAGCCAGGGAAAATGGTTTGGAATACTTTTGACACTTATATCATTGCTTGATATCCTTTAGTTTACTATTCTATAATGAATATTTTGTTTATTTTGGTATATCCACAAGAAGATAGTCTATGATCAATAAGACACACATTTTGAGTTTACTGATGAGAAATTGGTCTATGTGATTCAGAAAATTGTTCGTATTGATAAATAGTACAAATGTTGTTTTGTTAATTCATACCGTGTGTCTTTGCTTTCTATCATTCATGGATTTTACTTTTATTTCTTGGCATATACTGAATTTGTTTTTTTTCCAATTATGTTATAATAGAATATTTCTAGTTGGAACAAATAAACATTTTTTGGGCTTATTGAAGTATGTTATAATAGAATATTTCTAGTTAGCACCTTATAACTTTGCAACTTTTTTGTGCATCATCAGTAGTACTCTGTGCTTTGGGAGTGTTTCAAAAAAAAAAGTTGATGTTGTACATTTAGGTTTTCTTATAACCCCGGTTCATCTTCTCTCTATACACACACCTCCTTCCCCCAAATCCACCAAACGCCAGTCCCCATCTGGACTTCGATACCCTTCCTCTCATTCATAAACCCAAGGTTAATACGTCTTCATCCAGCTCGAATCGTTCAGAATCGTTACTATCTTTGACGCGTCTCCGATTCTTCATCCAGCTCGAATTATTACACTAAATTAAGGTACGTTAATACGATCTATCATCACCCTGTATCTAATTCTTTATTATTTTGCTTCTGTGTCCGTTTATATCATTCCAATTTGCAGAATATTTGGTTTATAAAACGTGTTTTGGAGTTATTGTGATTAGTAGTTACGATTTAGGGTTTAATATAGTAGCTGGGAGATGATTAGGGGTCCGTTGTGTTGGATTTGGTGAGTTTTATGTTAGAAATGATGCAAATGTTGATTGGCTATAGTTTTTAGCAGTTTAGTTGCAACAGAAGGGGAATAGTTTCATTTATTATGTCAAATGGTGTTTTGGACTTTATAAGGAGAATGCAGTTAGGCGTTTATCTTTGTTATATTGACCCGTTTGACACCTGGGTGTATGGATGCATATGGACATGTAGATAAACGTATGTATATATGTGTCTGTATATGTAATGTTCTGTTTAGAAATTTGAAATTGAACAAGCTAGGATTGTAGCTTAATGTTATATATTTTTACATCGACTTTGTTTTGAACACACACTTGACACTGATGAAGTTTTTGTCGAGCTTGTATAATAACAAAACATGAAAGCTCTTAGCAACAGTTCAGGTTTCCAAGTCTTTATATAACTGACAATTGCCGGTCATGCCCACCTCTGAAAACACACATCTCCAAAGTCAACCAAATTCGCGGAGTCGAACTTTCAGGCTGGTGTTGATGTTATTTTTTGCGGTGTGACTGTGTGCGATATCGATGGTCAGACAGCGTATTCTGGCGGGTGTTACATCTAGTTGGAACAAATAAATAAACATTTTTTGGGCTTATTGAAGTATGTTATAATAGAATATTTCTAGTTGGAACAAATAAACATTTTTTGGGCTTATTGAAGTATGTTATAATAGAATATTTCTAGTTGGAACAAATAAACATTTTTTGGGCTTATTGAAGCGAAACCGGCCCATGTTTGTAACTGAGATGATATGTATTAATTACTAATGCTACAAATAATTAACACATTTTATTAATTAGACCATGGTTAATACCTCTAGATGGTATTTTCCACCACATCAAAATCATAATGCCCCTTTAAAAATATTTAATGGTTAACGCTCCTTAATATCTTTTTAAATCATTGTTTTCCATTTTGTTTTCTCTTCATTTGACGTTATCCTATAAATGTGCCTCCTTCTTCATGCCTCTATGATGCCCGGTGATGTTAGGGGCGTAATCAAGCCTCTTCACACCTATACAATAATACCCCACTACACATGGATTTAGTGGGTGTTTGGGTTAGCTTATTTTGGAGCAACTTATAACTTATTGACTTATAAAAGTTAATAAGTTATTTTTATAGTAAAACTTATTTAAGTTGTTTTTTGTGTGTGAAAAAAAGTTGTTTTTGAGAAGTTAGAAATTCTAACTTATAACTTATGACTTATATAAGTTAATAAGTTGTTTTTGATAAGGAATCCCAAGCACCCCCTTAAGGAGAGTCAAATGTCAACGACAAATAATGTTGAAATTCTAAAAAACAATCATAATCATTTAGTTATTATTTAAAATTGAATGAAAATGCGTAATTATAAAAGGTTAAATGATTTATCTCTTTAGTTAATTGTTTTTTCTACTTTCTTTTCGTAACGTATATAATCTATATAAAATCATTTGATTTACATTATCATGATTTATCTTAACAGTCAAGAATCTTAGAGGAATACACAAATAAACGAATATTTCATATTTGTTCTTTCAGTCAGGGTCGACCCTAAGAATTCGTGTGCCCTATTCAATCTCGAAAAAATGTGTCCTTCGGCTTTAACGAGATATATAAATGTAAACTAGTTTTTTATATAACTGTTCACGAAATCATAGTATTATCTCAGACCAAATAGAGATACTACGGCCATGTGTTTCGGGTTTCGGGTTGGTTCAACGATTCGGGCCAAATAAGGTTTATCACATAATAAAAAACACGATACAATAAGAATAAATGAAAGTAGCAAACACATTTCCAATTTCCCTGAATGTGGATTACTTTTGTCAGCACAATCCACACCAAAATCAATTCACATATCAAAACTAATATCATCTATTTTAGATTAAAAAAAAAAAAAACCCTTCAAAAAATGTAACAGCAAGCATGACTCAAACCCGGGCTTTCAAGTTTGGAAGCGGGAAACTTAACCACTAAGCCCTTCATCTAATTATATTGGTATACTCTTAAAAAAGAATTATAACATATATAAGATTTTTTTTTAAAACGTGTCATTCGGAATCTCGGGCCCTGGCCGGTGGTCCTCCCCGCCCACCTCCAGAGCCGCCCCTGCTTTCAGTTCACATTATTTTTGGTATTGTGTTGAGACTTTCTTAGAATCATACCCAAAATTCTATAATACATTACAAAACGACGATCTAGTAGTAATTTTTGTGAAATTACTTCTTCGTATAAAACTAAACTCATCATATAAACAATTATTGATAAGAGTAATAAACGTTAAAATATGAAACTTGAGTTTATACAATTTGTTGCCTGTAGCGTGGGCCTTGTTTCTTACTAGAATAAAATCAGCATCATCCTCAAGGACAAGGACCCTACCATGCATACATGGCGTAGCTTTCAAGGGGCCGGGAGGGGCGCCCGAACCCTCGAACTTTTCGCCAGTAGTGTTATGTATGTACGTTTCGTATAGAAATTTTTAGGTATATACATTTTCGACCCCCCAGTTTTATAATAAATTTTTTTTTACTTATATAGAATTTTTAGGTTCGGTGACTTCCGACCCTCCGGTGGAAATTTTCAAGCTTCGCCACTGCATACATATAATGCAACACAAGAACCTCCAAAAAGTTAACATTCTTCATGTATTCTACATGACTTCACTCGTACCAGTGGCGGATCTAAGAGGTATTTGGGGGTTCTAAGGAACCCCCTTGATTTTGAAAAAAAATGGTGGAAACCCTTGTATGATCCCAAAAAAAAAAATAGTAAGAACGAGTGAGAATCTAACAAAAGGAACCCCTTGATATAAATTCATGAATACTCATACCCTATAAGCAACTTAAACGTTTGATAATTGCTTATAGGGTTCTCACTTGTACCCTATAAGCAACTCACTCGTACCCTATAAGCAACCCCTGGAAAAAAATTCATGGACCCTACATGAATATATATAATGCAACACACGAACCTCCAAAAAGTTAACATTCTTCATGCATTCTTCACGACTTCACTCGTACCAAGGGCAGATCTAGGGGTATTTGGGGGTTCTCAAGAACCCCCTCGATTCTGAAAAAAAAAAATAGTAGAAACCCTTGTATGATCCGAAAAAAAATAGTTAGAATTAGTGAGAATCTAACAAAAGGAACCCCTAGAAAAAATTCATGAATCCGCCACTCACTCATACCCTAAAAGCAACTTAAACGTTTGATAGTAAGCCTTAAAGGCCTCATCCCTACATCATATAAAACAGATTAAGCCAACGCATGGTTGATAATCAAGAAACAGGTCACTAGAATTTGTCTGATATTTTCTACGAAAAACGAAGTTTTTTTTTAAGAAAAACATGAGTTGCACCCAGTAGTTGTAGTTGCTACTTGCTAGTACCAATAAGTTATGATTCAGCCAATACCAATACGAATACGAAACCTCAATGGGCTGATCATTTGTATCCCTAGAAGGTAATTTTGTAATAATATAACTTAACGTGTGTTTCATTTGGTCATGTATATTATATGTACACATATATTGCAAGCATATAAATACATGTGAGTACGTTATCTTTATTTGGATTTGGAATCATCGGAAGCAAATTGTCTCAGACAATACGAATTTTCAGAAGTCCAAGAATGAAAGTGATATATTGTTTTGTCTATCTATGAAATAAGATATGCATGGATGGGAATGGAAGAAAGACAGGTTTTTGTGTAGTGTGTGGACCTTTTCATTCAAATCTCTAAAGACAAACACTCTGCTAGGTTCCTTCAATTTCACAACCAAATTTGGGAATCCAAATGTTTAACGAATTCGTTACTGTGGAACTGTTTCCGTTCAATAACGATTCTGTTTTTTTACATTGTTTGATCTAGTTCAAAACATGAACATACTAGGGTTCATCGCTTGTAAGCATTACCATGTTATTTTCTGCTCTTTAAAAAGATACAATGAAAGTATTTGACGAGTCCTAAAAATATTACTTGAGATGATGAAGATATAGTTTAAAATATTACTTAACTAACTATTAATTAATCTTCAATACAACTTTGAACATAACAAAAGGATAAACCATATATATGTTATTAACAATTCCAAACACCACATATATAGGAATGGGATTTTTTTTTTTTTTTTTTTCAAAATAAGAAGTACAATCTTTTATAAGAATGTTATTTTCATACTCCTTAAATAATGTGTGTTGATTACTCCATTCAAGGTATATGTAAGTTAATTCTACTGCTATGCAGATGGCATTAAAATAAGTGTATGGCAAAATATATTCATGATTTACAAAAATAATTTGCACACTCTCATGCCAATTTGCACACCGAACTATACACATCATATAAGCCTATACAATGCATATAGGGTTTTTGTTGATTCCAACGCCAAAACCTTTGATCAAACCTAGGACAGCATCAAATCAGTCACATATACGATGCGTATAAAGCATGTACGAGTGGCCTATACGAGGCTTATATACGCCGCTTATAGGCCCTGTGTATGGATAGTTTTAACCTTAACTATTTTTTCCATGGATGTATATTGTTTTTTTAATAGATCAAGGTGATGTGTAATTGTGTATAGAACAAAACTAGCTTGTATGCAACTTGTAATTGATAAAACGGTAAATAATAAGTTATATAAGTCTAAAATATATTAATTTTATTCAAAACAAGTCAAATTATAATCTGTAATCGGTGGCGAGAAGCGAAAACAAGTAGCATATTGTACTGAAACAAATTAAGGGGTGCAGTAAATACATCTAAATTGCATGGAAAAATGTCATGCATGGCATTCCACTGATTACTACAACTGCATGCCATGTCACATGTACATACCATCTCCATCAGGCCCATCACTCACTCCTGCTCTTTTCACTCTCTTCCCCACTCTCACCTTCTGTATACTGTAACATTAACCAGGAAAATAAATGCTATTTTAATATTTTAAAGATGTAAAAGAATAAAGTTTTCTTTTGGAAAGATTTACTTTTTAGTTTTAAGCTCATGTGTGCTTAATATTTTAAAGTTGTAAAAGAATAAAGTTTTCTTTTGGAAATATTTACTTTTTAGTTTTAAGCTCATGTGTTCTTAATGGATATGGGTAATATTATGTTTTTTTTTCATATTCGTATGTAAAATAAGAAATTTCGTATGCACTTGATATTAGTATTATAAACATAATTTATATTATTATATGTATTAAACTTATACTTACTAGATATGTGTGTGTAAATGAACGGATATATTCGAACTGGTATGTTGGTTGGGTGACACCGTTTTAAATGACGGTTACTCCCGCCAAACATAACCACCCTCCTAACCGTTCTTGTGTGGATGTATATATAGGTTTTACCGGCAAACATTACCGGTTACCAAGACAATTTCTTTACATAAAATTGTCCATCGTTTGTTCTTACACTTTCGTGTTAATATTGATCAAATGTATTCGTATAATTCCGCTGCAAACATTTCTGATATGCAAGAAAGTGGTATCAGAGCCAGTTATTCAATCAGTGACGATCTCAGGCCAACCTCTTCAATGATGCCATGTGCACACTGTTCAGAAGAAAGACGAGAGCGAAGAAGAATGGAACGTCGCTGTTACTACTGCAGTATGCCTGGTCATCAAATCTCTTCATGCCAAGAGAAAGAAAAGGATGAAGAGAATCAATTACTGCGACAAGCGGTTGATGCAGGAACTCAGAAAAATGCTGGGGAAGAGAACAATCATCAGATTGAAGGCCGACTGGAATTTATTGTGGAAGGAACCGATGGAGGATATTGGTCCGATATATGGTATGTCAGTAAAACTCTCAAACGCCATTTCTCTAGTAACATAGACATGTTTAAACGCATTAAAAATATGTCTCATGTCGAAACTATGACCGGAGAAAACCATTTTTTCTTCATTAGAGGCGTTGGTGTGGTAGATGTTGTGTCCGGATCTGAAAAGATACGTATTCAAAGTGTATTATACACTACGGACATAGACAGAAATGTATTAAGTTATGATCAATTAATAACTCAGGGTTATACGGTAAGATTCATGGGAGATAAATGCAAATTATATCCAACTTTTAGCGTCCCCATAAACAATAAAAGGAATAGTCATTCAGGGATGACAAGGGAAGAAGAAATCGGTGAATTAGAAAAACAGAGTGTGATAGAAAATGGGCATGAACATGAGAAGTATAAAACAGACTTCTTAAATGATTATTTTGAGAAACTGAACATATCTGCAAATGAACCGGATTGGAATATTCTAATCTTACAAGCAATGAAGTTCAATGATTTTAGAGATTGCAAAGCCCTGTTAGATATGCTTGATGATGTTGATTACTTTCTTAAGTACAAACATTATCTCGAAATCACGTTTGAGAAGATGATAGAATGGTTTCTTAAAGTCAAATTAGAAATACATTCAAGGCCGCTGCCTGCTTTTGCTTCAAACAATCGGAAAGTAGGATTGTTGGACCTGTATATGGCAGTAAAGAGAGAAGGTGGTCACCGGCAAGTTACTAAAAATGGAATGTGGGCAATGATAGCAAAGGATACGGGTTTCGAATATGAAGATGGTGAATACATGCGTCTGATTTATGCAATGTATCTGGATGTACTTGTGTACTACTACAAGTTCAAGATAACACAGGAAAGGGCAATCGGGAAGGAGGATGAGAAAACAGTAGATCCCAGACAAAGCAAAAGTGATGGAGATAAAGAAGTAATAACAAATGAAGTTCAAACGGAGACAGTCGAATGTTCATCTAGTACCGGTGCAGTAGAGAAGGAAGTCAGTCATTATGCATTATTTACAAACCAAACAGGTAGAGTCGGCGGGTTACAAGGGCATTCTAAAGCAATTCAGGATAAAGCTGAAGATCACTATGTGTTCTATGGAGGTAGTGATTGGCATGGTCTCAAGAAACTTCAAAAGAAGAAATTCGATTTCTCAAGGGCAAAGAAAGCTGTAAACGAAGCAAATAATAGCGTACTCAAGAACTCTCTTAAACCAAATTATGTTTAGGGGAGAGTATTAGTATTATAAACATAATTTATATTATTATATGTATTAAACTTATACTTATTAGATATGTGTGTGTAAATGAACGGATATATTCGAACTGGTATGTTGGTTGGGTGACACCGTTTTAAATGACGGTTACTCCCGCCAAACATAACCACCCTCCTAACCGTTCTTGTGTGGATGTATATATAGGTTTTACCGGCAAACATTACCGGTTACCAAGACAATTTCTTTACATAAAATTGTCCATCGTTTGTTCTTACACTTTCGTGTTAATATTGATCAAATGTATTCGTATAATTCCGCTGCAAACATTTCTGATATGCAAGACTTGATTATAAAAGAATAACGTTTTTTTGGAAAGATTTACTTTTTAGTTTTAAGCTCATGTGTGCTTAATGGATATGGGTAATATTTATATGTATAAAAAGATATTTTATATAAGAGGGTTAATGGATTTAAACACCCCCAACTATGGCCATTTGGCCGATGGCACTCTCAATTTTCACTTTGGCTCAGACCACTCCCAACTTAACACATCGATTGTCATGGCACCCCTTCGTTAAATATTCACTAACTGGGTTACTAAAATTAGCCTATGTGGCAATTTAATCTGATGTGGCATTCACACGTGTCATACATTAGCTGACGTATAATGCAAACCTGTAACATCATCTTTAAAACACCTAATACCCCCAAACAAAAAACCATATGAACCCCTAGATGATTTAAGCAAAGAGAGACAATCGATGATTTAAGCAAAGAGGAGGTGGCTCAGATCTGTAACATGAAGATCAGACAAGAGGGACGATCACCGCCATGGCTGCAACAACGGTTGCACCGTAAGAGCAAACGAAAAACCCTTGTTTTTGCTCTCACATACCATCCGAGTTGCCCCGCCAAGATACGGGTCGATGTTGACCCCATGACTGATTACGATGCTCGGATATGAATCCGTACACAAATCATTATCATCATCGCCTTCTCATTTTCATCTTTCACCATCAAAATAGCTGTATACACACATATATGATATATCTATACTATATTGTATATCGAACGCTCTACAAACTTTGCTACACACCTTTATGGTTTGGATCCTGATTGAATCAACAACGATTTTACACTGCAAGTGGGGGATTGATTGAATCATGGGCTCAACATCATCAGATCAGCACATAACAACACGTCATCTTCATCAGCGATTTCACACTGCAAGTGCTCTGTTTCCTAACCGCAACCGATCGAGTGAGAAAACCTAAATCAATCCCCAAATCATTAAATTGAACCCCAAATCAGGAAAAACACTCAAAACAAGCTCCACCTTCACCACCATACCCACCCACCTTCACCATCAGCCCTAACCCCACTATTTCCTTCAACTGCGGTAAAAACCACCACCGTCACCTCCATTCCACAGCCGCCATCATCACCCCACCACCGCCGCCGCCACCATCAACCAACCCTCCCTAAATCAACAACCACCATCATCCTCCGGACCAAAAAAACCACCACCACCGTCACCTCTACTCTACCGCCGCCACCCAACAACCAAATCAACGGCAATGAAGGGGCAGGGCAGAGGCGTGTGTTCACCGGAGAGAGGGGGCAGGGCAGAGGCGTGTGTTCGTCGGAGATCGGAAAAACGGCTCAATCTCATGTTACTAGCGGCCGCGTCCATCGGAGATCGGAAAAACGGCGAGCGGTGGTTCCGATTAGGTGGCGGATGAGATGAGATGGAGTGGGGATGATGAAACCCTAATGGTGAGATGAGATGGAGCGGTCAAAGTGGTGGTGTTAAGTGAATATAAACTGATTTATATATATATAATATAGGGAAAATTACAAGTTTTGTCCTTTATCTTTAGGGTACTTTACAGGCGGTGTCCTTTTTTTCAAAAGTTGACAGGCGGTGTCCTTTAGTACGTATTTTGTTACAAGTTTTGTCCTTTTCACCCAACCTGGTTAAAAAACTCAGTTAACTTATGGCACATGATATGCACATGAGGGTAATTATGTCTTTTCCAGCCCACCACTTCATTTCCCCCTTTTATAAACCAACACAAACCCTAATTTCCAATGTGCAGTAGAAAGACTTCAACTTTTAGGGATTTCTCAATGTGATATTGGCGATTAAGCATGGTTATCTGCCAATGTGGGAAAGAGGCTGTGATCGTAACATCATGGACTAGCAAGAACCCTGGTCGTCGATTTTATGCATGCCCTGAACCGGTAAGCACTCTGGATTTGAATTGATTGTGATGTAGATCGTTAATACATGTTATGATGTGTAATATAGGGGAGAAATTGTCGATTTATTGGCTGGTACGATCAGGAACGGTGTCAAAGATGCATTGATATCATACCTGGTTTGCTAAGGAGGAAGAACGCATTGGAAGAATCTAACAAGTTGCTTAATCAGGCCAACATAGTTGTTGAAGGCAAACTTAAAGAAAGTGAAGCAAAAGCTATAAAATTGAAGAAGATTTTGGTTCTAAGTTGGGTCTTGTTCATAGTTTATGTGTTGTTTGTTTAAGTGCAGTAGTTTTTAATCCAGATGTAAGCACATTATGTAATGTTTGTTGTTTTTTTGTGTTAATGAAATACAAATGTATTATGTACTGATGTAAGGGCATGATGAATGTCGAAAACATTACGACCATGTCGAAAACATTACGACGAATGTCGAAAACATTACGACGAATGTCGAAAACATTACGACCAACTTCATTACCAAAGTGCAATGCCCAAAAGTAAACGACCAATTACCAAAACATAACGACCACATGAAAATACCATAAACCACATCAGTAAGCATTACAATTATAGTTAAAAGGAGTTATAATCCTAAACATAATGCTGCATCAGTTTGCATACATAACCATACCACCAAAACATAACGACCACTACATGTTCAAAATACATTAACTGTAACCTTGCAAACATGTTCAAAAACACCCAAAACCTGTAACCTTGCAAACATAAAGCCTAGTCTATCAAGCCTTTCCCCTTGCCAGCCTTCACACCCTTGGCAGCCTTCACACCCTTGCCAGCCTTCGAACTTATTCCAGCCGTCGTACTTTTCCCCTTGCAGGTCCTGGAGTTGTGGCCTATCTGCTTACACTTGCTACATGCTCCTTGAGTGTGCTTTTTTGTCAAACTTCCGGACTGTGTCATGTCTTCAATTTCAGCCGCAGACCTCTTCCTTAACTTCTTTGGTCTTCCCACCTGATTATGATGCTTAGGTGGTGTGATAATTGTCGGAAGTTCAATTTTTGTCCACAAAGCCCTGCCATTCAATGGGTTTATCTTGTGAGAATACACCAGCCTCCATCTTTCCATTGTGTGCACCGGATGAGCCCAACTTTCTATAGCCCCAACCCTTCCTCCATTTGCAGCCATACACCAAAGTGCAGCCACAGCATGTCTGCAAGGTAACCCTGTGAAAAAGGCATATACATTATACATTATACTATACACCATACAGTTTGACCCATGAAACTATAGCAAACAGTTTATTACCTGTTATTTCCCAACCCCTGCAACTACATGTTCTTGCATCCAAATTCACCACACGAGCATGATTGGGTTTCCCACTAACCTCATAGTACTCCCCTCCGTTCCACTGAACATGATAGTGACTTGCATCTTTCTTGATCTCCTCTAACATTTCTGTGGCTCTTGGTGTTAGCAATCCATCACACTTTTCTATTACTTTCAAAACCGTCACAATCCTTCTCATAAGATATTCCCTGATGTACTCAAGTGCAGATATTATGGGCTTATCCCTGCCTTCAATCACCTTGGCATTATAACACTGACACATATTGTTTAAAGGCCTTCAACTCATCCATGGCCGTTTGAAATTCAGGAATAGTAGTAGCAGTAGCACACTTCCAGAGCATGTTTTTGTATAGATCTCCTTTAAAGGTTCCCCTCATATTCTCATAGATGTGTCTAAGGCAATATCTGTGCTCAGCACAGGGAAACAACCTTGTCACTGCTTGCAGTATTCCCTGTTTCATAACATATAACCAACATAATCAATAAACTTGCAAGTAATATGAACAGTTATAACTATAATAGTTGAAAGTAATAAAGGGCATACCTTTTGTCTATCACTTATGAATGTGAAGTTTGAGTTAATTCCCAAATCAAGATCACTTGCCAAGAGCTCCAAAAACCATGTCCATGTGCTGAGATTTTCAGATTCGACTATTGCATAAGCAACTGGGTATATTCCATTGTTGCTGTCCACACCGACTGCAGTTAGCATCTGGCCTGGGAATGGCCCTTTCATAAAAGCCCCATCCAGCCCCAATAAATCCCTGCCAAGTGCCTTAAAACCCTCTTTTAAAGCTGCCAAACATATATAGATTCTTCTAAACTGTCTTTCTTGGTCCTCAGGATTTTTACCCAACTCAAGCTCCATCTTCACAGTGGTACCTGGGTTTTTGCTTATTAATTCATTGGCATAGTCCCTCAGTAAAGAATATTGACTTGCATGATCTCCTTCCACATTTTTCTTAGCTATTACCTTAGCTCTATAAGCTTTCATCCTAGAAATCCCCACTGAATACTTTCTTTGAAACTGTTCTTGAACTGCCCTCACAGGAATGTCTGGGTTTTCTTCAAGCTGATCTAACATTTCTTGTGATAGAAACTTTGAGGTACAAGCATAATGTTTTCTGGTTGGTACACAAGTGTGGTTGGCATTAAGTGTTTTCACCAACCAAGTCTCAGATTCTTTTTCCTTTGAAATAAAAATGACAAAAGGGCATTGATATTGATGTGGGTTTGTCTTTTTCCCTCTACCACCCACATTGACAGATTCTTTTTCTTGGGCCCCGGATTCTTTTGATTTTTCCAAAACAACACCTTTAACTTTTTTTTTCTTTGATTTTGCCCTTGTTTCTCTACTTGTTCCTAAATCAACCTCTTTTCCTTTAGTTTTGCATGCAGATGTCTGTGCTTGGCTGGAAACATGCACACCACTATCATCAACCTCAAAGTCTGGCTTTGAACCATGACAATAAGCCCTTACCCTCTTGTTATCATCCTTGGTTATTCTAATCACTCTTCTGGTATCTACAGCAAGTTTTTTTTATCATTTTCTTTGCTTCTTGTTTGGTTCCAAATGCTTGTCCAATATAGAAGTTTGGAAAGTTTTCATTTGATCTCCTAAGTTGGTGCAAAATGTGTTTCCTTTTGGCAGCCTTATCACCTTCAGAATCAGACCCACTGTCAAACCTATCATTATCTAGCACATCCCCATCTTCAGCTGGTTGGTGTGGCTCATCTAAAACATCCTCTACTTCATTGTCAATATGCATCCTATAATCACTCATGTCTACTTCATGATCAGACATGGTATTATCCTTATCTACAATATAATCACTGTCACTATCATCAGTTGCATCCTCTCTTTCACCCTGATCTAAATCATCAACCTCTGTTTCATCTAAACCTACAGCCTCTGTTTCCTCTAAACCTACACCCTCTGTTTCATCTAAATCATCACCCCCACCATCTACTTGTGTCTCAACCCACTTTGCATTTTCTACAACACCACTAGAAGACCCAACACCACTAGATGACCCAACATCTATATTCTGATTAACTTGAATACTTATGCTCTGCCCAACATCAAAATTCAGTTTACCAGGGACAATAGCATATGGCCCAGGTTCATCTATTTCTTCAATAGTAATAGAAGGTTTAGGTTTACTTGGTGATGAAAACAATTCTTTCATATTTTTTAAACCATGTGTAGTATAAACATCGATGATCTTATGTTTTCCCACATATTTAGCCAAGTTAAGACAATCCTGATCACTGCTAAGGTGTTCAAGACCATTGTCTAAGTCTTTTTCAGGGTTTAAAAACATATAATACATGGGATTAATGCTGTTATATCCTAACTGGTCCAACATAAGATCAAGCTCAATAACAGAAAACTTATCAATGTCGATCAAGTCCACAAAATCTACCTTGCCTCCTACATACTCACGTCCTGGAGGTACAGTCAGCCTACCACCATGATGAATCCGAAAACTGAAGATATGGGGAAAACCATCTGCAAATAATCAAACATTCACAGAATTTATCAACTAATACACTACTTCATTGAAAAATGGACAATTTTTAGCTCAAAAAATTGAAGTAGGGTTTCAAATCTAAGTTGAAGAACTCACCATATAGATCAACAACCTGTTCGTTGTCAAGATGGTCTCGAATGTACCATCCTTGATCGTCCTGCGACATATTGTTCTTTGATCAGCGATTTTGTGTGGTAGAAACCCTAAATGTGAAACCTGAGGGACGAATTGGGGGTGAATGATGTTATCAAGAGGGTTTATCAGGGACAATAAATGGGGTAGGTGTAAAGAGATAAGGAAAAGACATAATTACCCTCATGTGCATATCATGTGCCATAAGTTAACTGAGTTTTTTAACCAGGTTGGGTGAAAAGGACAAAACTTGTAACAAAATACGTACTAAAGGACACCGCCTGTCAACTTTTGAAAAAAAGGACACCGCCTGTAAAGTACCCTAAAGATAAAGGACAAAACTTGTAATTTTCCCTATAATATATAAGTGTTTATTTTAGTGCATAAAAAAAGGCCACGTCAGCTAATGTATGACACGTATGAATGCCACATCAGATTAAATTGCCACATAGGCTAATTTTAGTAACCCAGTTAGTGAATATTTAACGAAGGGGTGCCATGACAATCGATGTGTTAAGTTGGGAGTGGTCTGAGCCAAAGTGAAAGTTGAGAGTGCCATCGGCCAAATGGCCATAGTTGGGGGTGTTTAAATCCATTAACCCTATATAAGAAATTTCGTATACACTTGATTTTAGATTTAAAACAATATATATTATAATGACATGTGTTTATGTGATTTATAATAATATGTTTTTATAATAACATGTGTTTTATGTGATTTATAATAATATATTTTTATAACAATATATGTTTAAGTAAAACAAAGTTTTTCTTATACCACATAAGATATGATATACCTAAAGCATGTTCTTGCTAAATACGATATTAAGTAGGTTATATAAGATTCCCGTGGGAATGAAGATGTGATTTGTATTTAGAAAAAAAAATTTAACTTCATGCACATATAATATAACACCTAAACACTTAATACTATTCATTTGTATACATATATCGTAATATTTTCATATGTACACCTAATAAAAAGTTGATTTAAGAGTTGTCAGATTGTTACTTGGATAAAGAGAAACACAACGGTGAGGGGGCTGCATGTCTAACCTCTTTAGGCAAAGTTTTCTCTCACCTAATTGAATTGTGTCCTATAATTTACCTAAAGTTTCTTATTACCCAAAAATCAGAAGGAGTGCATGCCTAAATAAAGATAAGGCAAACCATTGAAAAAAACAAAACAAAAAAGACGAGATTGGTATGGGCCCCACCTTCTCTTTCTCTCCTTCTCTTTCCCGCAGCGGCATACACCTGCCGATTACTTCCCATCTCTCTTCTTGCCGATCCTCACCTTCTTCTTGGCGGTGGACTACCGAATCGGCAAGAGGTTTGTCGTTCACCTTTGTCGCGACCACCCCGGTGGCCCTAACATGTAGCTCCCGAATATCAAAATGACATAACACGAGCTATAAATCGAGTATAGAGTCCATGCTAGCGGAGGAGGACTGCACGAGCTAATCATTTGACAAATGATCATAGGTGGTATGGCTAGTGGCGGACTCAAGAATTTTTTCATGTGAGTGCGGAAAAAATTTAAAGATTTTAGGTCCTAGCTATATAAAAAAATTCGGTTCATAGCGGCTCAGATCGGGCCGGGTCATGAAAAACCGGTAAACATAAACAAACAAATTTTTGCGGGCCGGATCAGATCGGGTCGGGTTGGGCCAATTTAAATTTTCAAACAATCAAACCATATTTTCTAACTTCCTATCACATTTACAAACAAAGTTTCAAGTTAAACAGTAAACAATATAAAAAACCTTTATAAGTAAGTAAATTAACAGCAAAAAACAATCAAAGTTTAAATGCTACCTACTTCTATTTCTCCTAAACATTAAATAAAACAACAAAAAAACTTATCTAAGACATAACTTGGTCTTTAACTAAAAGAACCGACAAAAAAAGTGGTCCAACCCTTATCCTCTTGAGAAATCATGCCATAACTTCTCTACGCATGGTTCTTGTCACATATAAATTTGCTCCGTATAACACTTAAATAAAATAAACAATCATGTTTAACCTATACCATAGTCTATATTTTCAATTTTAATTTTCAAACATTCAAGCCCTAGTTTTAAATGTTGATTAGTAATCATTTAAACAAACAAAGCTTAAAATATAACAATAAAATCATAAAATACAAGTCTAGAACAACTAAAAAACATCAAAAGACATAAAAATATCAAACGCTTATACATCTATATTTTCTTCTAATCACCACATAAAACAACAAAAAACAATCAATAAAAAAAGGATAAATCTTAGGGTTAGGTTGGGTTTGAGCTTGGGTAGTTCGGTTAATAAAATTATATTGTAGATTGGGTAAGTAAAGTGAATAAGTGGTTAAAAATAATTAGACAAATTGTGTTATATACTTATATATTCATAATAATCAGTGTTTAGTTTTTTTTATAAATTCATAATAATTTTTTTCTAAGGGGGGCGGTTGAAAATTTTCAAGGAGTGTGATTGAAAAAATCCAAGGGGTGCGGTGATACGTGGTTGAAAACTGGTGCTTTATTATATTTAAGTTTATGTTTTTACATAACTTTTAGTTTCGAATGGCCTACTTTTGATTAGAATTGTATCTTGCAGGTCTAACGGAGTTTAAGGAGCTATACGGAGCATCGAGAGCGAACGGGATCAACCGGGAAAGCGAGATAAGCAAAACATGAAAACGCACCCAACAAGGGGCGTCACCAATGCCACCCGGGCCGTCGGCAACGCACCCGCGTCGATGGAAATCGCATAGGTAGCAGATTAGCACGTCAGCATAAAATTGGCAATTCTGGGGGGAGTCGGCGACGCCACCTCCTGCTAGCCGACAGAAAATATCTTGTGTTCTGCGTGTTTGAACGAGTTAAAATTGGATTTTTGAGTCTTTTGAAGAGAGTTATGCAATTTTGAACCTCTAGCACTATATTGGAGCAAAGAAACACCACCAACCTCATTCCTAAACCATCTGATCGATCACAATCATCTGAATTCATCATCCATCTTCACCCTCCTAACCCTAATCACCATCATTCCGATTATCCCATCAATCCATTCTCCATAACCATCCACCACAACCCTAACCTTCATCATACTCATCCTCAAGGCTTCAAGATGTTCGTGTTTGTGCGTCAATCATCTGGTAATCAATTTCCGTCGACCATGAGCGTCTAACCTTTGCGGGTTTCACCGTGGTGTAGGTTTTTCTAAGAGTTTAGGGTTTGAACATTGTTTTGATATTTGATTAGCGACAAATTGTGTTTTGATTTTGAAGCTTTTGATAATTGTCGTGTATTTGAATTGAATTTGTGAATTGTCGAATGAGTTATGAAATTTAACTTTGCGAAATGAATTTGTGCACTTATGCCTTGTCAATTGGTAGGATTTACATGTTCTTGGTAAGGAAGTGTATTGCGGTCCGTCGTCTACGACATTGATAGCTCTTGGCACCTACGCCACGCGATACTAAATTCGTTAATCATATACGCAATTGAGTTAAATCTAAAACATGTAGAAACCCTAGGTCTTCAATTACCGAACCGGTTGTTTTCCAATCTTTGTTTAAATCAATCAATCAAGTTTTTGCATAATCACGAGTAATCTAGTTTTTGCAGTTAATCAGTTTAATAATAAAATGTCGGTTCAATCCGACACTCTTTTCAATCAAACAAGCAAATTAACCAAATTGCAAGCTTCATAATAGTGACAAACCAATATAATCAATCTTGTCGGTACACAACAAACTCTTCGTGGATCGACCCCGTAACACCACTAACTCATAGTTATGGGTAACTCGGGCTTATAAATATTATCTTTGACCGGAGCGCAACACTCTGATCATGCGGACGCCCACCCATCTTGGGTAAGTCTGCCCCAATGTATGGCCCAATTGTCAGACCAAATTCCATCGATTAATGGTCCAATTTCATCACCGAAGACCTTCCCTAATAAATAGCTAATTTTAGTTCTTTCCTTTTTAGTCTAACAATGAGTAAATTCCCGATTGTCTTAATGTCATGGGGTTTACTCTAACATTTGAGGTATTATGCATGACATGGCTTATTAACGATTATTGCACACCACTCCATCCTTGTGTTAAGGGGCGTTAAAGAGGTTATATTTTAACATGCTAACCGGATGTTAAGAGATTGAATTAATTATTTTTTTTTAACCAGAAAACCACTAAAAATAGGGTCAAATGAAATTAACGGGATTAAACCATTTCCTTGGAGTGAGCTAGAGTGAAACGGGGAAAAATGCTTAATGTGGCACTTATATGGAGTTAAGAAAGGATGTGGCCTAGTGGTCAAGGGGGAGGTGGGAAGCTTTGCTTCTCTTGGAGGTCCTGGGTTCAAATCCAGACAAGGGGGAATTTTAATACTAACTTGGTGATACTAACATACTAATTACTAACCCGGTTAGCGACATCCTAACCATACGCCCTTCAAAAAAAGGGATGTGGCACTTACCTGAAGTTTAGAAAGGTTAAAGTAAACCTCAGGGCCTGATTTACGCATTTATTTATTATCTTGATTTCATTAATTACTAAACACTTTGTACTTTTGAAAATTTAGTAAACTTAGGCTAACGGGTGTGGTTCCCTTTTCCCCTACTCCCTCATCTTCCATCTCAACGCCACGTTACTCTGATACTCTCCCCTTCCATCTCATCACCATTCCCCCAACCAAGGGTGTGGTTCCCCTTCATCCCCCTTCCCCCTTTCATATTTTTTACATTTTTTAATCTATTCTATTTTATAAAAAAACATTTTTTATTTATTTAATTTCTTAAAATAAAAATAAATAAGAAAATTTGTTAAGAAAATTAAACATTTCATAAAATTTAAGAAACTTACAAATTAAAAAAAAAACACAAATTTTAATCTAAAAATACATGATAAAAGCATAAAATAAATTTTACCTAAACCAACGAACACCACTGCTCGTCATAAATTCCCAAATATGGTCAATTACGTCCGCACAAAGGTTCCCATGCACATATTCGTTGCGTAACGCCCGCGTATTTGGTTCTTGTTGCCCATCGTTAACCGGCTCAACATTGTCATTCAGATCATATTCACATATCGCCCGACCTTTGTCTTCGATAATCATGTTATGTAATATTTTACAAGCATACAAAGCGTAACTCAATTTTTTTGGTGTCCATGCACGTGCCGGATTTTGTATTATATATCACCGTGACTTTAACACACCAAACAATCGTTCAACATCTTTTCTTGCCACTTCTTAGCACTTCACGAATTTTTTTCTTTTTTCATCAGGGGGGTATCTGGTTAGTTTTAACAATAGTCGCATAGCTTGGGTATATACCGTCAGCTAGATAATACTCATGCTTGTATGGCACCCCATTTAGCATTAACGAAGAATCAGGGTTGGTACCTCTGATGATGTTGTCAAAAATTTCAGATCTTGCTAGAACGTTTAAATCATTGTTTGAACCTGCATCTCCATAAAAAGGCATGCCAAATCGGTAAATATTGTGA
The DNA here is from genome assembly GCA_030545235.1 of Helianthus tuberosus. Classification (NCBI taxonomy): domain Eukaryota; kingdom Viridiplantae; phylum Streptophyta; class Magnoliopsida; order Asterales; family Asteraceae; genus Helianthus; species Helianthus tuberosus. Next base: position 8,057,875 of record CM060352.1, on the reverse strand, counting down.
GCAAACGACTTCTAGCATTATTGAAGGGTAGCCTTGATCACCACACATACATTGACCTCAACATGCATTAGGGTAATTACGCCATGGCCGATGCATACAGTTGATACTTCCTAGCATGCCAAGAAATCCATGTCTTTCTTCATGGAATGAATAAAGCTTTTCAGTGTCCTTCTTTGCTATATAGCTTCACGATACCTTTGAAAATCCGTACAAACACTGTCGGCCCATTTAGCTGTCGTCGTTAAATATTCATCACATGAATCACTATAAGTGTTGTATGCCATTTGACGAAGTGTAGAAGTGGCATTTTCAAAGCATAATAAAACCCCTTCTCCCTCTAGCATCGTATCGTAATGTGAAAAACTCATCATAATTAGCCAAATCATTGGCAATACGTAGGAACAATCGATGACTCATTCAAAACCAACGCCTAAATTGTTCGTCAGTATACACACATTTTTCATCAAAATAGTCAGCCACCAAACGATCATGTGCACCTTTAGTAAAGTTCGAAAAATAAATTTTATAAATATTAGTAAACAATCTAAAAAATAACTAACAAAATTAATACCACCAAAGTTCGAAAAATAAATTTTATAAATATTAGTAAACAATCTAAAAAATAACTAACAAAATTAATAACACCATTTATTTTATAAAAATAGAATACAAAGAAATAATATACCTTAGCGGTCTCTACTTAGAGCAACGCTCCTTGTTCTTGGTTCTGAAGTTCCTTCGTCTTCCTCAATCTCCAAAATAATTTTCATCGTATCCATCATTGCGTTTACGTAAAAGTTTACAATGTTTTCCTCAAATGATGAACTCATGACTACTAAGAAAATTTTAACAAGATTATATAAAAAATTTGAAGGAGAGGATTAATGTTTGTAGAGTGGAAGGTTCTTCTATTGATCACGTTCATTTTCATCATATGCTCATACTAGCAAGCATGCATGTCCACTTGTCATATCAAAGTGTTGTTGAGAAATGGTAGAACATGCGATCCCAATCAAAAAAATGTGTCACTTAACAAACCAACCCAATATGTCATCATCCTCATAAGTATCCATTGCCTTTGTAGCAGAAGTACGAGTTTGTTAGGTTATAAGATCGATCTTTATATGTTATGTAACAAGAACTATATTATATTATAGTCATTGAATTGTAAGTTATCAAAGACCTTTCTTCTGTTGGCTTAGGCCTTTGGATATTAACACTAAACACACGAATTAAAAACAACATTGTCCTAACACTTTCAAAACGCAAGCAACGGCTTAAAATGGATGTCGCATGGGGCCTTGTCAATACACATCCGTGAAGCTCAGTATTCGTCAGCTAATGAAGGTAGTCTATTTGTTGAAATACGAGGTGCTACTGTTGATTAACTCGAAACTAAGTCTGATGGACTTCAATACTATCTCAATCGCATCTGGGTTCCAGATCGCAACAATCTTCTTGACCTCCTTATGAATGAGGCTCACAAATCCCGATATTCTATTCATCCAGGCACTGATAAGATGTACCATGACTTGCGTATGACTTATTGGTGGCCTGGTATGAAGAAGGACATTGCTACTTACATCTCTAAGTGCCTTACTTGCACGAAGGTGAAGGCTAAACATCAACGTCCTTCGGGTCTTTTAGAACAACCCAAAATCCCTGTTTGGAAATGGTATAGCATCACTATGGACTTTATAACTAAACTACCCCGTACACCCGCTGGTCATGATAGTATTTGGGTAATCATTGACCGTTTAACTAAATCTGCCCACTTTCTTCCTATTCGCGAAGATTATAAAGTGGAGAAGCTTGCTCGAATCTACACCGATGAGATTATATGCCGCCATGGCATACCTCTCGACATAATCTCTAACCGTGATGGTCGTTTTACTTCACGTCTTTGGCAAACATTTCAATCTGCTATGGGTTCTCATTTGAATCTTAGTACGGCTTTTCATCCTCAAACGGATGGACAGACTGAACGCACTATTCAAACCCTAGAGGATATGCTCCGTTCTTGTGTTATTGACTTTGGTGGTAACTGGGATGTACATTTACCATTGATTGAGTTCTCGTACAACAACAGCTATCATTCCAGTATCCAGATGGCTCCTTTCGAAGCTTTATATGGTCGCAAGTGCCGATCTCCTCTCAGCTGGCATGAGGTCCGTGATAAGCAACTTCCTGGCCCTAAAATCATTCAAGAGACAATGGATAAGATTCTTCAGATCCGTGATAACTTGATCAAGGCTAGGAGTAGGCAAAAGAGCTATGCTGATAAAAGGAAGCCCTTGGAATTTGGTGTTGGAGATTGGGTTCTTCTCAAGGTATCTCCCTAGAAGGGAGTAGTTCTTTTTGGTAAAAAGTGAAAGCTCGCTCCTCGCTATGTGGGTCCTTACACGATACTTGAAAGGATTGGCAAGGTGGCGTACCGACTCGACCTGCCACCGGAACTTAACAATGTGCATCCGGTATTCCACATATCTAATCTTCGTAAATACCTAGCCAACGAGGAACTGCGGGTTCCCCTCGAAGACTTGCAAATAAATGAAGCTTTACACTTTGTTGAGAAACCGGTCAAAATCATGGATCGAGGTGTCAAGCGACTGAGGCGCATCAAAATTTCCATAGTCAAGGTTCGATGGGAAGGAAAACGTGGTGCTGAATTCACTTGGGAACTCGAGAGTGAGATGAAGACCAAGTATCCACAGCTCTTCTAGCAGTCTTCCTCTTAGATTTCGGGGACGAAATCTCCTAAAGGAGGGGAGACTGTAACGCCTTCGTCCTGAACTTTTTCCTTTTGACAATTTTAGTCCCTATACTATGTGAGACTTAACTCTTTGATACTTGAATCCTGAAGCTTTGAATCTTGACACTTATGATACCTTGTGAATCTTAATGCTATGAAACTTGAATCTTGGTGATACTTGATACTTAATTCTAGACAATTGATTCTTGATACTTAATACTAGATACTTGATTCTTGAAACTAGAGACTTGATGCTTGACTCCTGATACATGACTCTTAACTCCTGAGACTCGTGAAACTTAAGACTTGGTTAAACGAGAAATTAGAGGCTTGACACTTATGTAAACTTGGAAACTTGGAAACTTTTGTGTTAATTAAGTAATCTTGCTATGTAATGATACTACTCAATAATACGCAACGCAACGCTTAATCTAGCTCGTAAATCGAATCAAAGTCGGAAAATTTCAAAATGGTGACAACTGATCTGATGGCCATCCGACTGGATGATCCATCCGATCCGGATAGCCCTCCAATCGAAGGGGTCCTCCGACCGGAGATCGGATCACCTTGCACCGCCTTGTTCCTTCTGACACCTATAAATAGCCCGTCACATCACTTGATGTGACACGCTCCTCCGACCTAGACACTCTCCTTCGCTTCCTGTCACTTTTCTTTAATTCTAGGCCGATTCTTGTAAGTTTTCCACCTAATTCTTGTACAACTTCAATCTATACACTTTTCTTCACATGATTCTTCATCAAAATCACACTTTTCACCACGAAATCACTAAGATCCGAGCTCTTGAGGATGATGTCATCATGGCGGTTGTACAATCAGCTGTGTGATGTCATTATTCAACTCAGATCTAAGAGATTTCTATGTGTTTTACCATAAATCTTTACTAAATCTAAGCTTTTCAGTTGATTACATGTTTATTCTTCAAAACTTTCTCAAACTTTTACGTGAATCGGTGAAATCCGGACCCAAACGGACTGTAGACTCGTTACTTAGTCTGGAGTCGGCTTGGAAATGGATCATCTCCGGATAAGATGGCCGGATTACGGATTCAGACATGAGCACCGTCAAGAACAACCGTCCGATCGAACGGGGAGATTCCCACCCGATCAGACGAGCTGAACCTTAGTGGGTTTCTGTTGTTTCGATACGTTACCATGTCGTCTTCGTTAAACTCAAACTCGTTAATTTTGCAAACGTTTCAAAGAAACAAGAACACCAAGGACAAACGACCATCCGATTGGACGGCCGTTCGATCGAATGACCGTCCGACCTGGTGGGTTATTTCAGTAAATTTCAACACTTAAATTGTTTTAATCAGAACTTTGAACTTTGAACTCACACTCAAACAGTCATTCGACCGAACGGTCATCCGATTGGATGACCATCCGATCGAACAACTTGGACTTATACTACAATGAAACTTCAAAAGTTGAACTTTTGGAAACACACCTTTTGGATCGAAAGACCATTCGATCGAATGGCCATCCGTCCGGATGACCATCCGATCAGATGGTGATCCGTCTAATCTACATGTCATCCGACCGGATAAACATCCGTCCGGATGGCCATCCGATCAGGAGGCTGGTTCGACACTTTGCACAACTCGTTATTCTTTCAGACACTTATCTATTAAACTATAATCAGGCTAATCTCAGAGCTCCCTTTGATCCAATCAGTAGGCGTCAATACTTAGCACCCACTGTGAGTATACTCGATCCCTTTTCGTTTTGAACTTTTGGGATGCAACATGTATTCTATAAACTCCATTCTTGAAACTTGTTTGGGAACAAACTCTATCCTGTATAAATGTGAAACCTGAAACTTTTGGATTCTTGATTCTTTATGCTATGTGAACGTTAAATCCTTGTGTGTAGTTACGCCTTAACAATAGTAACGCTATAGGAGTAATGCACCTCCCCATTATTCTTGGGGGTATTGTTAGGAGGATTCTATTTTGCTTTCCTCGAGACTTGGGAAGGTGGTAAACGCATTGAGATACTTGGGCTATCACTTGGACTGCGTAAACTAGCATGGCTGAAACTATTTTATATGTTTACATGGCGGATATGAGTCTTTTTAAACTATTATTCTATATACTCAAACTTGTATACTCGCCAATACATTATTATATTGGCATTATTTTAATACATGTTGCAGGCTAATAGGATGCTGAATCAAGGAATTTGCTAGGATGCTGCTTAGAAATACATCTAGTAAAATTAGAAACTTTTGAACCATGATGGTTGAATTATATTTTGACACTATGTGTTGTGGTTGGTGTTTGATTTTAGACAATGTTCGCAACTTGATTAATCTATATTGAAATCTTTAGTGTTATGGAAACTTTTGAGCAATCTGGACGCTTAGTGCCGCACCCCGATGTTTCCGCCATCGATTGGGGTGTGACATTTTGAAAAGAGTTATGCAATTATGGATGACTATTTAAAAATGTCTGCACGTGTAGCTAGAGAAAGTCTTCACAACTTTTGTTCTTGTATTCTAGAACTTTATAGGAAAAGATATTTGAGAAAGCCCTCGTTTAGTGACATGCAACAAATATTGGAACATCACGCAGATTATCATGTGCTACCCGGGATGCTAGGTAGTTTAGATTGTATGAAATGGCCTTGGGAACTTTGTCCTACCGCATGGCAAGGCGCTCACACGAGTGGATTTCACGGGATGCCAGCCATCATGCTTGAAGCGGTTGCGTCCCAAGATCTTTGGATATGGCATGCGTTCTTCGGTATGCCAGGTTCACATAATGATATTACCATCATAAACCACTCGCCCCTTTTCAATGATCGGGTAAATGGTATAGGACCCAAAGGAACTTTCTTTGTAAACGGGGTTGAGTACGTGTATGGGTACTACCTAGTTGATGGGATTTACCCAGAGTGGGGGGTTTTCGTAAAATCGTTCACAAAACACGGTACCATAGATCCAAAGAGATTAAAATTTAACAGGGTTCAAATGGCTGCACGTAAAGACGTCGAGCGAGCATTAGGTGTTTTGAAGAAAAGGTGGCGAATATTGGCAATGCCTTGTCGACTATGGGACAAGGATCAGATTGGAAACGTGATGTATGCATGTATCATTCTTCACAACATGATTTTGGAGGATGAAGGTAGAGCGGTCGTTACCTACTATGATGACGATGACCCCCACCCAGGTAACGTAACAGACGAAGATAAAGCGGCAAATGAATTTTTGATCAAGTCAAGGGATATACGTCACAACCTTCGATCTGATTTGATGGATCATGTTTCAACGATTCCTGGGTTCGAAACCGACGAAGACGACGAAGAATGACAGTTTTTGTTTTGATAATTATTTTGTATGTTTATGTAGTTTTTAATGGTTATAAATATATATATATATATATATATATATATATATATATATATATATATATATATTAAAAAAAACCTGATGTGGCTTGGCCACGCCAGCTAAGCCACGCCCACCATACCCCATACAAAATGGGTTTGTGAATTGAGTTTTCAAAGTTCCACGTATCAACCCATGCCCCAAACCCCCGCCTCACCATACCCCCCGGTCTATATATATACATATATATATAACATGTACGTTGTGTTCCTGAGTTTCATTTAACAAAGGAAAACAAAGGATTTGGAGGGATGTCAAGAAAAACTTGTGTTCCAGAAGTTTTTTTAAGGAAAAAAAATAAAGAGAAATGGAAAGAAAACTTGTGTTTATTTCTTTCATTTTAAATCCTTCCAATTCGGAGAGAATTGGAAGGAAGAGTTTTTAACATATTAAATCTTTATTTTTCTTTTCATTTCCGTCAAACTCGGGAACACGGTAGTTAGTTAAATCTTTTCTTTCTACTCCCTTTCTTTTCTCTCCTTAATTCATTTTATCTTTTTTCCTTTCGTTTATTAAACTTCGGAACACAGTGTTTTTCTGCATCATTGTTTTTCAATCAATTTTTTTACAAAAAACCCTAATTTACCTAACATTTCTCTAATGTTACACATATCTATGTCGTTGCACAACTCCATTGCTTCCGTCAATGATGCCAGACCCAAAACCCGTACCGTCACTAGAAACCGTAACGTCTCAAGGGATCTAAAGGTCTTGATGTTGTGTATGCGGGTTAGGGTTCAGTTCAGTTGGGGTTCCAGTCATGGTATACTATGTTGTTGCGTAGATATGAGAACACACAGATTAATACCGATGGTTTGGTAAACTGTGACCCTATTGTTTCATCTTTCCGGCGATCGAAAAAGTTTCCGGTTGTTAGTAATATTGAGCATGATGTCGACCAGATGAATCAGTGAAGGTAGGTTATATGTATGAATTTTATTGTGTAGAAGTTGAAAGTGAAATTAGGGTGCGACGGTGATGATTGTTGGAATTGATTAAGGATTGGAGGTGATGACGAAAGTGGCCAGATAAATGGTTGGTGGTGACGATGGGTTTCTATGGCGAAGGTGTTGTAGGGTAAGTGGCGGTGGTGGTGGTTTGTTTTAAGTATTGAGTTTTCTAATTAAACAATGAAAAATTAAAGAATTATGCAAAGTGATCAAAATTCCCCGACGTTAATTGAGTTTTCTGGATGAACTTAGTTGGTTGAATGAAAATGACAAAAAGAAATGGAAATTTGAAGACACGGAAAGAAAAAAATTATTTTGACTAAAGTAGTATTTCGAGTTAAAACTCATAGACTAAAATAGCAATTTAAGAACAAGTCCCACCTGTATTTTTTTATACAAATTCATAGTTGCAATATATTTTGCTTCTTAGCCAACCAAGACAATATTCGTAATACCATACGATAATCATGAACTCGAAATACGACACGAATAAGTCTAACTTTCCTTTTAGTGTTGTTTATACTTTTTCTATATTAATTCATATGACTACTATCTTTCTATTGAATAAACATACAGTCTTTGGTGATTCTTCGATTGTTATTAGAGCATTCACATTGAAATGTCTAACCCTATCTGTATAATTTAATTAAAAAAACATATTTTTTCTCTAACTTATATTTATTTTTTAAAAACCTTCCACATCCAACTCTATCTAAATCTCTACCTTACTTAAAAACACTTATTTTATTATTTCTTTCTCTTACCTACACACTCACAATAAAAATATAAAGACTTTCGTATGAGCCTCTAAATATAGAGACGTATTTTAGTTTCTATATAATTTTCTCTACTATAGAGATTCCATTGTAGTGAGGTTTTTGTTTTTCCTCTATCTTCCTCTATATTATATAGAAGGAATAATGGATTTTAATAATCCCAACTATTGTCCGTTGGTCGGCAACGGTCCCAACTTTAAAAATTCTTATTGGCGGTCCCATTTTTTCACATATTAGCCTTCAATGGACCCTAGGGGCGGACCTAGCATAGAACAAGGGGCAACCCCCGTTGCCCCTTGACGCTCCGGCGGTAGTGTAAAATTAGTGTAAATTTTGGAAAAATTTTACGTTTTTTCGATTTCGTTACCCCTTTTTATAGAAACGTTACGCCTTTAGGTTTTTTCTAGATCCGCCACTGAATTGGACCCTGACTAACAGAACCCTAACGCCGTTAATCTCTGATCGCCGAAATAATGTTTTTGTCTGGAAAACTTGTTTTTGCCCGGAAAACTCAACATTTTTGTCTCAAACCTTTTTGAAACCATATTATGCACCATTAGGAACATTTTCTAGTAAAAAGCCTCAATTATTAAGGTCGTCGGAAAAGTTCATTTTCACCGGAAACTTCTTTTTGGCCGGAATACTCAACTTTTTAGCCGAAAAACTCAAAGTTTTTAATCTCAAACCTTTTTGTAACCATAGATCGGGCCTTTCGGAACATTTTTCCGACCAAAAACGTTTTTACGGCGAACGGAGACTAACGATGTTAGGGTTCTGTTAGTCAGGGTCCAAAGGCCAATATGTAAAAAGATGAGACCGCTAGTGAGAGGTTATAAAGTTGTAATTATTGAAATCCATTATTCCTATATAGAAAGTGTTATTAATATAGACTTCAATGTGAATGCTCTATAAACCGAAATTTTCCAAAAAGAACTATGTAAACATGACAGTTTGTTTCTGAACTACTATGCATGCGTTTATACATAAACAAAAAAAAAAGTGACGTTCTAATATATTGCAAGAACTTTAAAACGTCAAAAGCGTGTATAATCCATTTTAAAATCAGCTTTATAATATATTATTTAATTTACCAATCTAATACTTATATAAGAAAATAAAAAAGATGTTTTTTATAAGAGGAATTTACGAAAAATGGCCAAGAATAAGTTTGACTTGTTAAAATGGTCATCTCATGTGTCGGTGGAGCAGGGTATCACTGATTACGAGACATCTTTTGCGTCCTTAAATATAGAAGTGACACGTGTCCGTGACTCATCCCATGCGTCCGCGATTCATCCCATCATCCCATGCGTCCATGACACATCTCATGCGTTGCCGACTCATCCCATGCGTCCTTAAATATAGAAGTGACATGTGTCTCAATGGGATGCATGGGATGAGTCACGGACGCATAGGATGATGGGATGAGTCATGGACACATGTGATGCCTCAAATCTCGCAAAAAGTAAATTTTATGAGTCACGGACGCATGGGATGAGACACAGACGCATGGGATGAGTCACGGACGCTTGGGACGCATGAATGTCATTGAGACACATGTCACTTCTACATTGGCGGACTCATGAATGATCCATGCAGACGCATAAGGTGTCTCGTAATTGGTGATGCCTTGCTCTACAGATGCATAAAGTGGCCATTTTGATAAGTCAAACTTATTCTTGGCTATTTTTATAAATTACTCTTTTTATAATTCCAATATTGTTAGAAATTTTCAACGTTAGGGGTAGAGTGAATTAATGGGTCGCCACATGTGTTACATGCATGCGATAGTAATTTATTCCATATACACACTAGGCAACATAAATCCTTTCACATTGCATTTCTAGAAATGAATAGTATAGCATTTAGTTTTTGCAGATAGACTTTTTTTAACGGCAAACGAAAATTTATTGATAATATACCCACACCGGTTAACAACTTGTTAAACGGCATGGGTACAGCCACCAAACAAATATAAACACGATGCTACACGTCCATAGACGCTACATTAAAATTACACCAATTCTTCTACGAAAGGGTTAACCATTTCACCCTGGTCTTTATCCAAAGATAACCGTAAGCCATTATTTCCTCCATCTTTGTGAAATTCGGTTGAATGTGACGAAAAGCCGCCTCTTTGCGAGTCTTCCACAGGACCCAAATTGCTACTTGAATGATATACAAAATAATTCTCCTCCATTTTGCCGACCCGTGATTAATGTTTGGAACATGCAACAGATCCTTCAGCTCTAGTATAATAAATGGTTTAACGTTGCATCATTCAACCACAAAATCCCAAACCTGCTGTGCTAAAGCACACCCCACAAACAAATGACCAGTTGACTCATCAACCACATGACACATTTTACATAGGGGTGCTAAACGGGTCGGGTTCGCAGGTTGACGGCATGGGCGGACCAAGGTTAAGCCCAGGGTGGGCGGGCGCACCCACCCCTTGGAAAAAAAAATTTAGTGTGTTTTATAGGCAAAAAAACCTTACCGCACCCCCTGAAAATATGCTTGAACCACTCATCCGCACCCCCAGCAAATAATTTCTGGGTCCGCCACTGGTTGACGGGTTCAACCCGACCCGAAAAATTTACATGAACCCGAACACGACCCGAACTTGAAAAATGTGTCAAACACACGAACCCGAAAAAATTTACACGAACCCGAAAATTTTTTATAACATTAAAAATTATAAGTTACCACAAAACACATATTCCGATAATTCCTTTTAAATAAGTTTTCTAAAAAAGAAATTTCAATAAAACAATTTAAAAAAAAAGGAAACTGGCGCCCAAAGACTTTGACGATTCGTTTCTTGCTTCGAATTAACCAAACCAGCAAATTACATTAGACCATGTGTAGTGAAAGACACAAATAATACACTCACTCTTGGGCGTGATGCGCCATGTGGCAGTCAAGTCAACAATGAGGAATTATGGGGCGTTTTTCTAAAATGGGTATAGTGGGAATGTGGTCATTGTGATACATTATGTTAAAAGGGGTGTAATAGAATTAAATAAAAAAAACCATCAAAAAAAGGTATTGGCCAAACAAACAGAAGATTAGTTGTGATTGGCCAAAGATCATGAACATGGGGCGTGGAGAAAAGAACGTTGTGTGCACAATTTTTGAAAAAAAAAACGCCCATGGGGGGGAGGTAATTGGGTTTTTGGGGCGTTTTTTTTGGGAAAACGCACAAAAACCTCCCACTACGGATGGTCTTATTAAATTCAGAGTCATCCACTCTGAATTACCAATGGAATTTGCTCATATTTAAAAGTCAACATGGTCTCCCCCGTGCCATGCGGAGGAGATGGTAAAGTCCCCGCGCGACGCGCAGTGAATTATAGTTTCACGAAAAAATGTTTTCTTTAACGTTTTTCGACTGATTAACCTACTTTTAATTGTTGTATGTCCAATTATCACGTTAAATCATATAAAATGTCCTTTCGTAAGTTATGTAAGTAGGATTTACTTCCATGAATTAAATACGGGGTTTTAAAGACTGAAGGAGTCCTACAGGTAAAAATGAAGTAAAGTTGAGATTTCTGGATATCTCGAAAAGTGACGTAAAGTAGATATCTACAGATACCATGGAATGAAAGGTGATTATCCACGAACATCACAAATGTAAGATGAATGTCTATGAACATCACAGATAATACTTGGAGCCTAAGGACTCAAAGGGAAGTAAAAGTGGAGTGTAAGGACTTCACGGGTAATACTGGGGTTTAAGTATTTCATAATCTAAGGCTAATAATTGGATTACAAGTGTTAACGGTTGTCAGACATGTGTAAGTATTAAGTACACAGAAGTACATTGTCCGTACCTGTCAGTATGCATGAAGAGCCACCTACTTACTTATTAAGCACGCATGTCTCTGGAAAAGTGTTTTAAGTGTTTGTAAATTGTAAACTTGGAATATGGATGTATGTAGCTATGTACAAACCCATATAGGGATATTTAACAAAAGAGATGATAATACATAAAATAATGTTTATGTACGATTATGATAATGGCGTTAAGCTACTATGTGAGTGAATTACGCAAATAAAAAAGCGAGGAATCAGAATGATAACATGTAATAATAATATTTGCGAATGATAACTTTAAGTGTAGGGACCTCAAGGGTGTAAACATGAAGTGTCCGAACTTCATGGATAATAACATTGATGTCTAAGGACTTCATGGAAATGATCGTGAGGATAAATACCTCTTGAGTGATTAGCTTGAAGCATTAAGCTTCACAAGTGTCAAGTAAGATTTAATTCCCATTACAATAGTACAAAACCAATGTTAAGTAATTGGACAATGGTTGAAAAGTTAATTGGTAACCGTTTTTAAAATGTAAAAATACTTGGAGATGGACTAAAATGTGAACAAAAAGCTAATTAATGATAGAGGAATTAAGAGGTGGTACCTTACTGAAATAATGAATGGCTAGAGGTTGAGTAACCTAATATAAAGGAAGGGGTTCGCGTTAAAACTCGTGTTTAATATGGGACATGCAATTTAAATACATTTAAATAGATATGTTACAGGTGCTTCGGGTCAGACGATGGCCAAGAAGTACTTAGACCTAAAAGCTAAGGGCGTGTGCAAGTAGCACAGGTTGTGTGCAACAATACTCAAGTGATTTGCAAGTTTGATTTGTTGTCAAGATAGCCGAGATAACGTTTAGATGGCGACGAATCGAATGGGTGATAAAGCAACAACACTCCTATGGGTGAAGGTGACTGACTCGAATATGTTTGGATTCGTATTGAATTAAATCGTATCCTTGTTGACTTGAAATTTTATTGTTAGGGCTCGATTTAACAATAATGTATTGTTTTGGTAATGTTTTTGGGGTTTAAACCCATTGAAAAAGAGTGCAAGTTGTTAATGGGTCGAGAGAATAAAGTGCTGAAAATTCAGCTTATTTATAGATTTTTACAAGTCTTTAAAAATTCGTAGTAATTCAACCGAATGCCCATTCGAGACGTATTTTATGTCCACAGAAAGGTCTCCGAGTCTCTGTCACGATGGGTGGCAACAACGTACTCGCTTAGGATAAGTACTCTAGACCTCTTACCCTCATGGCGCCCCCTCCATCCTTATAAAATTATATTTTGATAGCTTAAATAGCTTTTCTTTTTTGTTGTACAATTTTATGTAATAAGTCATTTCCTCAATAAAAATTATATATTGTTGTGAAACAACGGCCTAATAGCAACATCTAATACGTAAAGGATAATATAGAGAATATAGAGAGAATGAGAAGTATAGAAAATGAGAGAATTATTATTCATTGATTGCACATATATCATATATATAGATCAATACAGCAACAACCCTAAAGCCCATTAACATTAGGTCAGGCTTGTCCTACGGGCCTGAATGTCTGCATTCACAACACTCCCCCTCAGACATTTAGAAAATAATGAGTTTTTGCGATGTAAGGCACGCATTTTAACATAAAGATTTTTCCCAAATCCCAGCAGTTGATTACGAGGAAACGTATACCCCTGTAGTGGATGTGATAATCTTTAGATGTTTAAGCGGCCTCGCAATCTCAGGATGACTTCAGATAAAACAACTTATGGATGTCATCACCGTATACATGTACGAGACAATTGCAAATGACATATGTATGAAAACCCCCTGAAGGATTAAAAATGCTCAAAACATTATGAAACAATAACCCCATAGATGTTATATATAAATATTAAAGGAAACTACTCGTTTGTGGTACAGTCGACTATACTCTGAAAAGAGAGGTATAATTTTGATAAAATGAGCTACATTTATTTAACAAGATTTCACTCTTATAGTGATAATGTAAACATCATCGAGAGGGAACTCTCAAACTAAAGAGGAAAATTTTGAATGACCTTTACAAAATGTAGTTATTCTCGACCTGTAGTTCGAGTATATATGTACTATTTTTTGCTCATCAATCTGACTACATCTAGAAGATGTTATATATAGAAAAAGCTCATTCGTTAAGTACATGAACGATTGTCTGATCGCTTGACATAGAAAAAATATTCTTATCAACCCCAAGAAAGGGATGTTGAACTACTTAGTCAAGAAATACCATACTTAATTGCGATCAGAGCATTGACGTATCTTGCAAACAAGATGACATCTGATATTACGTTCTTGCTAGATGTATTGGTAAGATTACAGTTCTAATCTCAAATGTTGCACTCTTTTTCCCTTCACTAAGTTTTTCCCATTGGGTTTTCTTGGTAAGGTTTTTCACGAGACAACATAACTGATCCAGTAGTATCAGTTTATCTTATAGGTCCCGAAGTACTTATTTAACATTATCATAAATCATGTTGTTAATTATGTATAATGCGTAGTGCACTCTTTTCCCTTAGCTACGGTTTTGTCCCATTGGGTTTTCCTAGCATAGTTTTTAACGAGGCAGAATTATAAAGCGCATTAAATAATTATTTGACATATTTACAAACTCGAGACACGGGATAGTTCCACAAGAAGAATATGGTGTCACACCCCAACCGATGGCGGAATCATCGGGGCATGGCACTGAGCGAAACAGATTGTCTAGAAGATTCCATAACAATTATCAATACTATTCAATTTAAATAATACGTCCCATACCGTATCTCAAACAGTAACATAATTATTACAGACAAAAACTAGGCAAATATTCTGTTCCGACAACTTAGATTTAAAATAGTCAGCAATTGTTTATCTGCTTCTAGAGACCCCTAGTTTGACCACTGCAAACAACTATTTGTTGGGCTCTAAAGCTTTATTCTAGCTTCAAATTCCTACCAAGTGTGCGTCCTAAGCACCTGTCACATACGTTAAAATAAAGTCAATACACAAAATGTAAAGGTGAGCATACAAGTTTGATAATAGCATATAGAGTTCGAATTCGTTTACGCATAACCAGCACGTACACATAGTGAAATGAAGCACGTTAGTTATCGACATAGATCCATCGATACCAATGACTGCGGGTTGACTGCCCGAGGCAGTTCGCAATACACGATTACCACAGTAATCCATGTAAGTAATGGTCCTTAACAACCCCCGTGTGAACGGGTGCTGAGTCCAAACTATAGTACTATCGTTGCTAAGGCAGGTAGACAGCATTCCATGTGTAAACATAACAAACAAGCATTCATAAGCCACGTATAACATGCATTAACGGTTAGCGTTCAAATAGTATTGAGTAGTGTGATTGTTGTAGTTTGAATATTCGTAACGTATGCAACGCCCAAAAGTGCGTAAAGCAAAAAGGGATCGAGTATACTCACAACGGTGAATGGATTGAAGGGAGCGCTTAGCGAGTAAGGTTAGCCTGAACAGATTCGATAGCATAACGATAAGTTACCTTTTACGCGTCAAGTGGTGCAAAGTGCAAATGGGTCGGATAGTGGTTCGATCGGATGGTAATCCGATCGGACAGCAATCCATGCGGATAACAATCCGTTCGGGTGGTCATCCGGTCGGGCAGTGGTCCGGTCGGATGACGATTCGAGTGGATTGTTTCTTCCTATAAGAAGTATGTGTTTGTATATGATGGCTTGACTTTTGAAGTTTTCGTTGTAGTATTTTGAAAGCATTGAAGTATCTCTATCCATCAAGGCGTTCGATCGGTTGGTGGGTCGTTCGGATGGTCATCCGGTCGGACGGTGGTCCGGTCGGACGGTAACTTAGTGGTGAGATTACTTAGCGAAGGAAAGCTCTAAGCAGAAGTGTCACTCGATCGGATGTCCATCCGATCGGGTGGCAATTCTGGTAATGAACATGTTGAAAATTGTTTAAGTCTTTAAAGTCTTAGTATCTCATGATCCGAAGAGTAATCCAGTCAGATGGTCATCCGATCGGATTGCAATTCGTTCGATACTCAAACTTCAGATAAGATTGTTTTAAAGGTGGGACCCAAGTGTGATCCGTTCGGATGGCAATCCGTTCGGGTTACCTATCCGATCGGACAGCAATCCGGTCGGATAGCAATCCGTTACGGTTGTTCCGTTCGTCCTACACTTGGTCGTTTTGATGGTTTGTCATTATGTCGAGACACTTTGACAACGTGTTAGCCAACAGAACCCCTAGTTCGACCCAGATGACCAACCCGACCAGGAATCACCCTAGTCCGGCCGGTTACCTGCTCGAGACGGTTGTTCTTGATTAACCCAAAATCGGCAGTCTCGTGGGTGGGATCTGGATCTTGAGCTAGTACAACACTACGATAGAGTAGAAGACTAGATCAGGGTCGGATCCTATCGGCTTTGAGTACATTGAGTGCAAAAGAGTTGAAAGAAAGTTAAAAACCATCTTTCAATCCTCTTTCACCACACTTGTGTCGAGATCTTTACAAGATCTTTGTGGAAATCGGTTAGATCTAAGTTGTTCTTAGTGGATTGAGGCCAAAACATGAAGTTCTTGAAGAACACATGATGACATCATACTAGAACACCCGAAATCTAGTGATCTCATGGTTAAAAGTTCAGATTTAAAGGATAGAAAGGTGTAGGAGTGCGTGTACATCAAGAAAGTACAAGATTTAGGACGAGATCTTACCTTTATGACAACTGTGTTCTGTAACCGATGTACGATGTAAAACAATGATGATTATTAATAAAACAATGTGCTTTGGTGTTATTATATGTGTTTTGATGTATTTATGTGTGCAATTATGTTTGGTGATTTTTCAATTCGATTCGATTCCGATTACAAGCTTTAAATCGCGTTCTGGAAGGTTATACGCAACTGGTGCGTAAACGCAGTCAGTATAACGTGACAAACTCTTCGGAATAGTGACATAGGCTTAACATACCTTAAATAACCTCCACATAACTTAGAAATAAGTTTTGAATGGTTTGGTGTGTCGAAATCAACTTTGTTCGATCTTAGGGACTATTTGTGTCAAACTCCGAAACTATTCCGATTTGAACTGTAACGAACATTCCGGAACATGACAATAAGTTAAATAATACGTCATCCGGTCGAACGGTGGTCCGGTCGGATGGTAACTTAGTGGTGAGATTACTTAGCGAAGGCAAGCTCTAAGCAGAAGTGTCACTCGATCGGATGTCCATCCGATCGGGTGGCAATTCTGGTAATGAACATGTTGAAAATCGTTTATGTCTTTAAAGTCTTTAAAGTCTTAGTATCTCATGATCCGAAGAGTAATCCAGTCAGATGGTCGTCCGATCGGATTGCAATTTGTTTGATACTCAAACTTCAGATAAGATTGTTTTAAAGGTGGGACCCAAGGGTGATCCGTTCGGATGGCAATCCATTCGGGTTACCTATCCGATCGGACAGCAATCCGGTCGGATAAAAATCCAGTCGGATAGCAATCCGTTACGGTTGTTCCGTTCGTCCTACACTTGGTCATTTTGATGGTTTGTCATTATGTCGAGACACTTTGACAACGTGTTAGCCAACAGAACCCCTAGTTCGACCCAGATGACCAACCCGACCAGGAATCACCCTAGTCCGGCCGGTTACCGGCTCGAGACGGTTGTTCTTGATTAACACAAAATCGGTAGTCTTGTGGGTAGGATCTGGATCTTGAGCTAGTACAACACTACGATAGAGTAGAAGACTAGATCAGGGTCGGATCCTATCGGCTTTGAGTACATTGAGTGCAAAAGAGTTGAAAGAAAGTTAAAAACCATCTTTCAATCCTCTTTCACCACACTTGTGTCGAGATCTTTACAAGATCTTTGTGGAAATCGGTTAGATCTAAGTTGTTCTTGGTGGATTGAGGCCAAAACATGAAGTTCTTGAAGAACGCATGATGACATCATCCTAGAACACCCGAAATCTAGTGTTCTCATGGTTAAAAGTTAAGATTTAAAGGATAGAAAGGTGTAGGAGTGCGTGTAGATCAAGAAAGTACAAGATTTAGGACGAGATCTTACCTTTGTGATAACTGTGTTCTGTAACCGATGTACGATGTAAAACAATGATGGTTATTAATAAAACAATGTGCTTTGGTGTTATTATATGTGTTTTGATGTATTTATGTGTGCAATTATGTTTGGTGATTTTTCAATTCGATTCGATTCCGATTACAAGCTTTAAATCGCGTTCTGGAAGGTTATACGCAAACTGGTGCGTAAACGCAGTCAGTATAACGTGACAAACTCTTCGGAATAGTGACATAGGCTTAACATACCTTAAATAACCTCCACATAACTTAGAAATAAGTTTTGAATGGTTTGGTGTGTCGAAATCAACTTTGTTCGATCTTAGGGACTATTTGTGTCAAACTGTGAAACTATTCCGATTTGAACTGTAACGAACATTCCGGAACATGACAATAAGTTAAACATACCTTAAATAAACTTTGAGGGGTTCGGTATGCTAAAATAAACTTTATGGTCATTCAGGGACTAAAAGCGTCAAAAAGTGCATAAGTTTGCACTTTCGCGCATATCTTACGTTCTGAATACATCCGGACATCCAAAAATTTATTTAAGCATTAAAATATTTTATTTTAGTGTTTGACATGATAAAATTCCATTCGTCGCTTAATTTGGATCGTTTTTGCGTTCGTTACGACTTCCGTCGTAATTAACCGAACAACGCAACAGTACGGCCAAACGAACCGACATCCGAGATATTTTTGAGCACATTTTAAGTTCCCTATACTTTAACTTCATTTTAGAGCTTTAAAATGAGGTTAACGGGGCTTAAACGTGTCAAAAATGCATCGAAAACCAAGTTTGGAGCTGCAGGGACCAAAACTGTCAATTCAGCAAAGTTGATGGCTTACGGACCGTAAGCCCTCACCCTTACGGTCCGTAAGGACCTCCCAGCTGATCAGAAACTTCTAAACAGCCTGTTTCCAGCTGTCACACCCTCCAAACCCAATTGCACTTGCCTCTTCCTGATCATGAGGGGCCATTTTGAGGTACCATAGTGTTTCAACAAGTGTAAGGATGAGATTAAATCACGGATTACTAGAAACGATCCTAATGGTTGTCCATTTACTATAAATACCCAACCCATTCACTTACAAAACCCACAAAAACTGATCTAAAGTACTCTAAGTTGAAGCCTTTGCTTCATACCTGAGTTATTTGGATCGAGTTTAGCTTGCGGGGACCCTTTGTAAGTGTCCCTTCGTTCTTTTATCGCTTTTCGAGTCCGAAAGTCAATCTATGTTTGACTTTCTGCGTTGACCAGTTTATGGTCAACACGAAGTTCGGTTGAACTTCATAATGTGAGCGTAATCACGTTGGTTATAGTCCCTAGTAGCTATACCTACTGATTACCACGTTATCTAGGCTCAGTGACGAGTTGTAGTTTCGGCCAAAATACGCATTTACGCGTATTTTGTAACCAAAATACTCTTAAGTATCAAAACCGTTTGTTTTGATACCAAACTTGTTTTGATACCAAACTTGTTTTCTAACTTAGTAAGCATGTTTTAACATGCTTAGCTCGTCACTTTTTAGTTTAGTGCTTGTGTAGAGTCGTAAGTCAAGCGGACTAAACACCCGCTTAGACTTCCGAACACGACCCGTTTGGTCGATCTTAGGATTCGACCAAACATGGTTAGTGACCATAGTAGTATAGGGAATAACCTTCCGAGGTTATACCTTATGGTCACCTAGTTTAGGTAGTTGTATGATAAGCAGTTTATATGCCTTAGGTACCAGAATACCTTTTTCATGTATAATTGGTAATTAAGTATATGTAACCTAAAATTTTGTCACATAACTGATTATGTAACATGTCTAGGCATATAACACTTGTCATAGGACTAGTTATACGTCTCGAATGCGCTTTTGCGCACACGACGCGTTAAAGTAGCGTAAGCTACCTTAAGGGGTCGCGATTGGTCGAAAGCACTTAGGTTAGGTTCCGTTTTAGAATGTAGACTTTGTTAAACCATATCACATGAGTTCCAACACTCATTTGGTTTACAAGACCTCATTCTGTCCGATCTTCCGATTTAGGCGTCTCTTGTTTGACTAGTGATTCAATTACTAGGTGCTGCTTGATTTCTCTGGTTTACTCGAGTTTGTTGAAGTACTATTGATTGAGGATACCTTGCACTACATGTGAGTACATAGTTCCCCTATTTTACTGTTTTCAATTGTTTTGGGGTGATTCATATGTACGAAATGTTTTCGAGGTTTAAACGATGATTTCAAAAACGAATAGCACGATTTATACTAAACTAATAACGATTTCAATAATGTGAATGAACTTGTTGGTTGTAGTTACATAACGAATGACATTCATTAATTTTGGCCGAACCGACCAGTATTAGGTTATGGTACCATAGGATCCGACAAATCCCGTTATTATACTACACCCATGGTTATGTGGGGGTGTTGTGGGTAACGACTGAATCTGTGATTGTTAACTTACCCTTTGGTGGTTTGTTAATACGAGAACTATTGGGACGATGAACGAGTCACGAAGGTTTGAATGTTATTAACGAGACGACCATATATAAGTTTTCACAATTAAAACGAGGATGATTTGGACGATTTAAACGAGTAAACGATTTTGGGACGATTTGAACGAGTAAACTATTTGGAAACGATGTTAAACGATTGGTTTTTGGTTAGTGTTTAGATAACGAGACGGGTGTAATGTAGTGAAAACATGGTAGATACGCCGCTGGTACTTCTTATATATAAGTGTTTTCAACATATTACATTCCGTGGCATTATTTAGTTCTCTTGGGTCAACGATAGTGAAACGATGTCATACAACGAATTTTTTCGAAGCAATATACGAGTTTTATTTACAAGTTTTTACGAGATGTTTTACAATTTGCATTACTAAAACAAATGTTTTTGGGTTAAGAATCATGGCTACGAGGATTTCTAAACCATAACCATCTTGATTTGAGTTGGTTAATTTAGTTGCAATATAATACTCTTTTCAAAACAAGGTTTTTAATAAAGTATTGCAACATTTAAAATAGCCATGAATCTGACACTCCTATAAAACCTATGTACTCGCCAGCATTTCTTTGTTGACTTTGTTTTCACATATGTTTCAGGGGTTGATGCTTGATGATGATTACTAGGATGCATGAGTCACATAGCATCTGGACGAGGCCTTAGTGACATAATAACAATATTAGTCGATATGTAATTTGTTTGATCTATGTTAAGACAATGTTAATGTTTAATATTCAATAAAATGAAACACTTTTGTATCCATGGTTTTGAAACGATAATTCTGTTGCAACACGCCCCGACGTTTTCCGCCGCGCTTTGTTGTTTTACGCGGTCGGGGTGTGACAGAAGAGTTGGTATCAGAGCCAATGGTTATAGGGAATTAGGTTATTAGTAATGCTTTGACCTAGACTATAACTTCTAGGACCCCAACGCAAGTTTATTTGCGTTTAGATTTTTAAAACAAAATCGTCACCTATTCTTAGGTGATAACCACAATGAGAACACAATTTTCGAATCCGCTTTGAAAACTAATCATCTGTTCTAGGATGATTGATTACTAGGTTTTGAACCCTCTATTGTAAGGTTTTGAACCCTCTAAGTTTTCAAAATCTCGTCAAAGTTTGGGTCTAAATAATGTGAACACGTGCAAACTGGAAGAGTGAATGCCTGCACCCTGGGTTTTCTGTCTAAGGCTGGAGTGTTCGTACAAATCCACATAATCGGACCAGTCACTCTTACCTTGGAACTCTTGGGGTGAGTGTTCACTTATAGGCGAGCATGTCTTCGCGATACATTATTTTGACCTATTTACTTTGATTAGTCACTGCGTGTCGTTTGTTTGTTCGAGGTAACAAACGAATGATCGCCTCTCTTGTGTTTTGTCGATACCTCTTTTGTTTTTCCTAAATTTCAACCTCACTCGATTCTCCTGTTTCCTTGTTAGACAATGTCTCCTCGACGCGATCCTCGAACTTTTACTATTGAAGAAATCGCAGCCCTGGTCTCTCAGCAAGTGGCTGCTGTGCTTCCCGGCGTTGTGACCCAAGTCCACGAGATATACAACAACAACAATAATAACAACAACAATAATGCGCCGTGTAATTTCAAGAACTTCAATTCTGCAAAGCCGCTTAAGTTTTCTGGGTCGCAAGGAGCAACTGCGCTCCTACAGTGGTTTGAGAGTATCGAGAGCACATTCAGACATGTGCAGTGTCCAAATGCGCGTAAGGATGAATTTGCTTCGAGCGTGTTTGAGAAGCGAGCACTTACCTGGTGGAATGGCATTATGCGCGATAGGGGTGCCGAAGTGGCGTTGGCACAAACATGGGAAGAGCTTTGGGCTCTCATGATGAAGGAGTTTTGTCCCCGTCACGAAATTCGAACTTTGGAACAAGAGTTTGACGATTTAAAGCAAGATGGGGTTGAACACCGTGTGTACACGAATCGTTTTGAGGAGCTCAGCCTATTGTGCCCCACCATGGTTACCCCTCTGGAGAAAGCAATCGAGAGATATATCGATGGTCTACCCGATTCTATTCTGGAGATTGTGACAGGTGTTAATCCTCCTACCCTTCGCCAAGAAATCGAGTTTCTGCTACCCTGACTGAGACTCAAGTCAGGAAGGGTAAACTCACCCGCAAGGGTGATAAAAAGAAGGCGACTGATTTAGAGAAGGACAAGAAAAAGGGTAAGGGTAAGGAAGGTGAGTCATCGAAGAAGTCGAGGAAGCGAAAGGGTGCTCAGAATTTTGCTGTTACAGCACAGACTGCTCAGAACCTGCAGAACCCACCGGCTCAGCCACCTGCAAAGAAAGCGTATGCTGGTACCGCACCCCATTGTGCTCGTTGCAACGGTCATCACGTTGCACAACAAGCTTGCAGACAATGCACGACGTGTGGTAGACTTTGGCATTTGGCCAATGTTTGTCATTTTGGACAGAATCAGGTTGCTCAGGTTCCAGCTCCGGGTCAGGGGAATGCTGCGAGATTCCCACCGAGTTCATGTTTTAATTGTGGAGAGTATGGTCACTTCCGCAACAACTGTCCGAGACTGATGAATGCAAACACGAATGATAACGCGAACCCGAATGCGAACATCAACGTTAATGTGAATCCCGCTCGTGGGCGAGCGTACAATTTGAATGCAATCGAAGCGAGGGCTGACAACGAGGTTTTCAATGGTACGTTTCTTGTTAACAATCAACCTGCATCTATTCTTTTTTATTCTGGTGCCGATAGAAGTTTTGTTTCATTATCTTTTAAGCCTTTGCTTACGATACCTAGTACTAAACTGAGGAAACCCTTATCTGTCGAGGTTGCTACTGGTAAACCTCTGGTTCTCGATTCTGTTATTCATGATTGTCAGTTAAATCTTGATAACCATCTTTTTCCTATTGACCTCACACCAATGCAACTTGGGAGCTTCGATATTATCGTTGGAATGGATTGGTTAACCAAACACCACGCTGAGGTAGTTTGTTTCGATAAGATTGTTCGTATTCCTTTGTCGTCCGGCGATGTTTTGGAAATTCGTGGAGAGAAGCCATCTGGTGGATTGAAGCTTATGTCGTGTACAAAGGCCCAAAGTTATTTGCGAAAAGGATATGTTGCTTTTCTGGCACATGTCACCGAGGAGAAAGACAAGAGCAAAAGTATTCAGGATATTCCGATTGTTCGGGATTATCCGGAGGTGTTTCCTGATGAACTGCCTGGTTTGCCTCCAGTTCGTCAAGTCGAGTTCCATATTGACCTTGTGCCCAATGCCAACCCGATTGCAAAAGCACCTTATCGTCTTGCAACGGCGAAGATGCAAGAGTTATCAAAACAGCTTCAAGAGTTATCTGATAAAGGATTCATCAGACCGAGCTTTTCACCTTGGGGAGCTCCTGTCCTCTTCGTGAAAAAGAAAGATGGATCTTTTCGAATGTGTATCGATTATCCTGAGCTTAATAAGCTCACCATCAAGAATCGATATCCCCTACCTCGAATTGATGACCTCTTCGACCAGCTGCAGGGTGCTTCATGCTTTTCCAAGATCGATTTGCATTCTGGGTATCATCAACTTCGTATTCTCGAAGAAGATATTCCCAAAACTGCTTTCCGCACAAGATATGGGCATTACGAGTTTACTGTCATGCCTTTTGTTTTGACGAATGCTCCGGCTATCTTTATGGACTTAATGAATAGGTTCTGCAAGCCTTATTTGGATCAGTTCATCATTGTTTTTGTTGATGACATCTTGATTTATTCAAAATCTCGAGCCGAGCACGAGTAACACCTTCGCTTAACATTGGAACTCCTGAAGAAGGAACAACTTTTTGCTAAACTCTCCAAGTGTGAATTCTGGCTTAAAGAAGTTCAATTCTTGGGTCATATAGTCAATGAGCAAGGTATTCATGTGGATCCATCCAAAATCGCTGCTATTAAGGACTGGAGTACACCGACGATGCCTACAGAGATTCGATCTTTTCTTGGTCTTGCTGGTTATTATCGTCGATTCATTTCAAATTTCTCGAAGATTGCGGTTCCACTCACTGCTTTGACTCAGAAGAATAAGCCTTTCGAGTGGGGACCCAAGCAAGAAGGGGCGTTCCAAATGCTGAAGCAGAAGTTATGTAATGCTCCTGTTCTATCTCTGCCCGAGGGAAGCGATGTCGTTGTCTATTGCGATGCGTCCAACTTAGGCCTTGGTTGTATTCTTATGCAACGAGGTAAGGTTATTGCATATGCATCTAGACAGCTGAAAGTTCACGAGAAGAACTACACGACTCATGATCTTGAGTTAGGAGCTGTGGTTTTTGCGCTTAAAATCTGGAGACATTACCTCTATGGAACGAAGTGTGTGGTTTTCACAGAACACAAAAGTCTCCAGCATATTCTTAATCAGAAAGAGCTGAACATGAGGCAACGACGTTGGGTTGAACTCTTGAACGACTATGATTGCGAGATTCGCTACCATCCTGGTAAGGCGAATGTCGTAGCTGATGCGCTTAGTCGAAAAGAACGAGTCAAGCTTCATTCTGTTCGAACTCTATCCGATCTTCAATCTCGTGTCCTTCAAGCTCAGCAATTTTGTGTTTCACAAAATTTGATGGGTACGGAATTACCACGTCAACTTGAGCTTATGCTCGAAGCGAAAGAGGATAGGTTGCTCTATTTTATGGATCGATTGTGGATTCCGAAACAAGACGAACTTCGCACCTTGGAAATGGACGAAGCTCATAAGTCTTGATATTCTATCCATCCTGGTGCTGATAAAATGTACAAGGATCTTCGTACTCGGGGCTGGTGGCCTGGTATGAAGAAGGATGTTTCCTTGTATGTATCGAAATGCCTAACTTGTCTCAAAGTCAAGGCCGAACATCAACGACCTTCTGGCTTGCTTGTACAACCAGAGATACCGGTTTGGAAGTGGGAGAACATTGCGATGGATCTCATCACTAAGTTACCGCATACGTCTAAAGGTCATGATTCTATCTGGGTTATTGTCGATCGATTAACGAAATCCGCTCATTTCATTCCGATTCGCGAGGATCTATTTGCTGATAAACTTGCAAAGATTTATGTTGATGAGATTGTGACACGACATGGTGTGCCCTTGGATATCATCTCTAATCGTGATGCTCGATTTTCATCTCATTTCTGGAAGGCCATGCAATCTGCTTTGGGAACCCAACTGAATCTAAGCACTGTTTATCATCCCCAAACAGATGGCCAATCTGAGAGAACGATTCAAACTTTGGAGGATATGCTTAGAGCATGCGTGATAGACTTTGGTGGTAATTGGGATTCTCATCTTCCATTGATCGAGTTCTCTTACAACAATAGTTGTCATACTAGCATTAATATGGCACCATTCGAAGCTCTCTACGGTCGAAATGTCGTTCACCTGTCTGTTGGAACGAGACCGGTGAAGCTCAGCTTACTGGACCTGAGCTCGTTCTTGAAACAACAGACAAAATCAAGAAAATCCGCGATAATCTTGTGACAGCTCGAAACCGTCAAAAGAGATATGCGGATTTGGGACGCAAGCCCTTAGAATTTCAAGTCAGAGATCATGTCCTACTCAAGGTTTCACCTTGGAAGGGAGTCGTGAGATTTGGAAAGAAATGAAAACTTGCACCTCGATATGTGGGACCATTTAAGATTTTGGAAAGAATTGGAAAGGTTGCCTACCGACTAGAGCTACCTCCAGAGCTTGGAAATATTCACCCGACTTTTCACGTGTCCAATCTGCGAAAATGTTTAGCTGACGCTGATCTACACATTCCTCTCGATGAGATTCGAATTGATGAAACGATGCACTTTGTCGAGAAACCTATGGAGATAGTGGAACGTACATACAAACAGTTGAAGAACAAACGGATTCATTTGGTTAAAGTTCGCTGGGAATCCAAACGTGGCCCAGAGTTTACTTGGGAACGTGAGGACCAGATGAAGACTAAATATCCGCATTTTTTTTCACAAGCTTCCTCTAGTTAAAATTTCGGGACGAAATTTCCTGAAGTAGGGGAGACTGTGACAACTGTGTTCTGTAACCGATGTACGATGTAAAACAGTGATGATTATTAATAAAACAATGTGCTTTGGTGTTATTATATGTGTTTTGATGTATTTATGTGTGCAATTATGTTTGGTGATTTTGCAATTCGATTCGATTCCGATTACAAGCTTTAAATCGCGTTCTGGAAGGTTATACGCAAACTGGTGCGTAAACGCAGTCAGTATAACGCGACAAACACTCCGGAATAGTGACATAGGCTTAACATACCTTAAATAACCTCCACATAACTTAGAAATAAGTTTTGAATGGTTTGGTGTGTCGAAATCAACTTTGTTCGATCGTAGTGACTATTTGTGTCAAACTGTGAAACTATTCCGATTTGAACTGTAACGAACATTCCGGAACATGACCATAAGTTAAACATACCCAAAATAACCTTTACATAGCTTAGAAATTGGCTTTGATGGGTTCGGTATGCTAAAATAAACTTTAAGGTCATTCACGGACTAAAAGCGTCAAAAAGTGCATAAGTTTGCACTTTCGCGCATATCTTACGTTCTGAATACATCCGGGCATCCAAAATTTTATTTAAGCATTAAAATATTTTATTTTAGTGTTTGGCATGATAAAATTCCATTCGTCGCTTAATTTGGATCATTTTTGCGTTCGTTACGACTTCCATCGTAATTAACCGAACAACGCAATAGTACGGCCAAACGAACCGACATCCGAGATATTTTTTAGCACATTTTAAGTTCCCTATACTTTAACTTCATTTTAGAGCTTTGAAATGAGGTTAGCGGGGCTTAAACGTGTCAAAAATGCATCGAAAACCAAGTTTGGAGCTGCAGGGACCAAAACTGTCAATTCAGCAAAGTTGATGGCTTACGGACCGTAAGCCCTCACCCTTACAGTCCATAAGGGCCTCCCAGCTGATCAGAAACTTCTAAACAGCCTGTTTCCAGCTGTCACACCCTCCAAACCCAATTGCACTTGCCTCTTCCTGATCATGAGGGGCCATTTTGAGGTACCATAGTGTTTCAACAAGTGTAAGGATGAGATTAAATCACGGATTACTAGAAACGATCCTAACGGTTGTCCATTTACTATAAATACCCAACCCATTCACTTACAAAACCCACAAAATATGATCTAAAGTACTCTAAGTTGAAGCCTTTGCTTCATACCTGAGTTATTTGGATCGAGATTAGCTTGCGGGGACCCTTTGTAAGTGTTCCTTCGTTCTTTTATCGCTTTTCGAGTCCAAAAGTCAATCTATGTTTGACTTTCTGTGTTGACTAGTTTATGGTCAACCCGAAGTTCGGTTGAACTTCATAACGTAAGCGTAATCACGATGGTTATAGTCCCTAGTAGCTATACCTACTGATTACCACGTTATCTAGGCTCAGTGACGAGTCGTAGTTTCGGCCAAAATACGCATTTACGTGTATTTTGTAACCAAACTACTCTTAAGTATCAAAACCGTTTGTTTTGATACCAAACTTGTTTTCTAACTTAGTTAAGCATGTTTTAACATGCTTAGCTCGTCACTTTTTAGTTTAGTGCTTGTGTAGAGTCGTAAGTCAAGCGGACTAAACACCCGCTTAGACTTCCGAACACGACCCGTTTGGTCGATCTTAGGATTCGACCAAACATGGTTAGTGACCATAGTAGTATAGGGAATAACCTTCCGAGGTTATACCTTATGGTCACCTAGTTTAGGTAGTTGTATGATAAGTAGTTTATATGCCTTAGGTACCAGAATACCTTTTTCATGTATAATTGGTAATTAAGTATATGTAACCTAAAATTTTGTCACATAACTGATTATGTAACATGTCTAGGCATATAACACTTGTCATAGGACTAGTTATACGTCTCGAATGCGCTTTTGCGCACACGACGCGTTAAAGTAGCGTAAGCTACCTTAAGGGGTCGCGATTGGTCGAAAGCACTTAGGTTAGGTTCCGTTTTAGAATGTAGACTTTGTTAAACCATATCACATGAGTTCCAACACTCATTTGGTTTACAAGACCTCATTCTGTCCGATCTTCCGATTTAGGCGTCTCTTGTTTGACTAGTGATTCAATTACTAGGTGCTGCTTGATTTCTCTGGTTTACTCGAGTTTGTTGAAGTACTATTGATTGAGGATACCTTGCACTACATGTGAGTACATAGTTCCCCTATTTTACTGTTTTCAATTGTTTTGGGGTGATTCATATGTACGAAATGTTTTCGAGGTTTAAACGATGATTTCAAAAACGAATAGCACGATTTATACTAAACTAATAACGATTTCGATAATGTGAACGAACTTGTTGGTTGTAGTTACATAACGAATGACATTCATTAATTTTGGCCGAACCGACCAGTATTAGGTTATGGTACCATAGGATCCGACAAATCCCGTTATTATACTACACCCATGGTTATGTGGGGGTGTTGTGGGTAACGACTGAATCTGTGATTGTTAACTTACCCTTTGGTGGTTTGTTAATACGAGAACTATTGGGACGATGAACGAGTCACGAAGGTTTGAATGTTATTAACGAGACGACCATATATAAGTTTTCACAATTAAAACGAGGATGATTTGGACGATTTAAACGAGTAAACGATTTTGGGACGATTTGAACGAGTAAACGATTTGGAAACTATTTGGAAACGATGTTAAACGATTTGGGTAAACGATTGGTTTTTGGTTAGTGTTTAGATAACGAGACGGGTGTAATGTAGTGAAAACATGGTAGATATGCCGTTGGTACTTCTTATATATAAGTGTTTTCAACATATTACATGCCGTGGCATTATTTAGTTCACTTGGGTAAACGATAGTGAAACGATGTCATACAACGATGTTTTCGAAGCAATATACGAGTTTTATTTACAAGTTTTTACGAGATGTTTTACAATTTGCATTACTAAAACAAATGTTTTTGGGTTAAGAATCATGGCTACGAGGATTTCTAAACCATAACCATCTTGATTTGAGTTGGTTAATTTAGTTGCAATATAATACTCTTTTCAAAACAAGGTTTTTAATAAAGTATTGCAACATTTAAAATAGCCATAAATCTGACACTCCTATAAAACCTATGTACTCGCCAGCATTTCTTTGCTGACTTTGTTTTCACATATGTTTCAGGGGTTGATGCTTGATGATGATTACTAGGATGCATGAGTCACATAGGATCTGGATGAGGCCTTAGTGACATAATAACAATATTAGTCGATATGTAATTTGTTTGATCTATGTTAAGACAATGTTCATGTTTAATATTCAATAAAATGAAACACTTTTGTATCCATGGTTATGAAACGATAATTTTGTTGCAACACGCCCCGACGTTTTCCGCCGCGCTTTGTTGTTTTTCGCGGTCGGGGTGTGACAACCTTGATCGAGAGAAATCGAAGAAAAGGTGGGGACCACGAGCTGTTCGGACAGAGGGTTTCCCAAAGTAGAAAGAATGACAATGACAGGGGTATTTATAGGATTCCAAAAGAGGAAAGGGCTGTCCGATAGGATGGCACACCGCTCGGATGACTTATCCGGTCGGATGACATTCCGGTCGGATGGCACCTGGCCTAAGGCATTGTGGCTATCCGGTCGGATGGCTATCCGGCCGGATGGCACGTGGTTCGATTGTTTATTGCGACGATTTTGCTGATTCGATTTCGATTGCGAGTGGTTCGATACGATAGGGTTTCCTAGTCAAATTACTTTCAGTCCCAATCACTCATGTCGAGCACTATCCCTTCTCCACCAATTATCATAGTTCGTGTACGATTTGAGTTCGATGTCGATTGAGTTCGATTGCATTTCGAGTTAGATTGCGTTTCGATTGATTACCACAACACAACATAAATACATATGCACAAGTAACACATAAGGCACACTCACGTATAACAATAACTAACAAGTATAGATCGAGTTGCGATTTGGTGTCGATTTGATTAGCATAGCTTGATTGTCAGTTGATTAACTTTATCGCATTGTTACTTCCAATAGTTCACAGTCGTAAGTCGTTTGAATAACACGTCGATGGCTTGTAATTAACAACACTTACTCCACATAATACAAATAAAATAAAATAAAGAAATTTCTACAAGTCAAATCCGTATAATCGGTCGTTGACTTTGACCTTGACTTTGACTTGTGGAAACACGGGGTGTTACATATGGCGTCCTGGGTTATGATTGATATATATTAGACTCGCATACAAGTTATGAAGGTCGAAGATTTCAGCATATTTAAGAAGTATGTAGATTAGAGTTGATCAAGAGAAGCTCAAGCCATACTGTATGAAGACAATGTAGAAAACAACACTCAAATCAAAGAAGACTACGCCAAATATCAAGTCAAGCAATTGTCACAGAAGATTGGATTCAACATCATCAAGATATACAAGTAAAATTGAGGGGGAGTAATGTACCCATAATATACACAGTGTATATACTCTTTTTCCTTGACTAAGTTTTGTCCCACTGGGTTTTTCTTAGTAAGGTTTTAATGAGGCAACATAACTGGTCCTGCAGTACCAGTTAACATCGGTCATGAAGAATCGTGTAAACATTATCTAGTAGTATAATGTTAACAGTGTATGTGTATTTCTAGTTAAATTGTTACGAACAATCACATTAAAATTTATATGTCAAATACAAGTATTTCACATCAGAAGTGAATGTACATGAACATATTAAATACTAAACAGACTTTTTCATAGTATAATAATCTGTCAACTATTGTATACTACAAAATCATCTCCATCAAACGTTATTATGAAATATGATCAATGCATACATAACATATTATCTAAACCGTATAAACTATAAAGCCAACAAGTAAGAGATATAATGTCTATAAGTTCGTACTGCAATTTTAAAATCATCATCTCTTAAATTAAATTGTAAATCACCTAATTTTCTAAAAAAAATAGTATTATTGTGACTATCCATGTTCCTAACTCCATATCATTTAGTTTTATGAATATTGTGACTATTCATGTTCATAACTCCATATCATTTAATGGCATGAATATTGTGACTATTCATGTTCATAACTCCATATCATTTAAGATTGTAATTAAATGGATATTAAAGATCATTTAAAGTAATAAGAATTAATCAAATTTGTAACGTAAAGCTGAATTAAAATTAATAAAGAATGAATTAAACTACATGATGGGAAAAATGATATTTGATGATTTTAATTTTTAAGCATTAACCAACATCAACCAACATCATATATATTAATAACAATAGAAGGCTATTTAATTACTAACCATAAAATATAATAAAAACAATTTATCCCGCAAGTAATAAGTCGATTACAATTCAAAACCCAAAACTGATATACACCTTAATTTATTAGCTTTTACAAAGATGTATAACATGGATCCACTACGGCATATCATGGCATACCACATTCCCAATCTAAATAATTTCACATTTAATACATACCACACATAACTACATCTTCTATGAGTTAGTTCACATACAAGTAGAATTATATTATTAAAATCTTTAGAGTAGTTTCAAAATGACCAATCGTGGAAATTTAAATATATATTAATATCGTTTAAAGCCTTCTTTAATTTCTTAAGAATACAATTGGTTTCCTTCCCCATAACCTTTATATACATTGTCACCAAAACAAGTATCTATTGATGCATAGTTTTTGAATTAAAGAAATCTAAAACAATTTTAGTAAAGGATTTAAAACAAATAAATAATATCAAAATATTCACGTGGTTCTCCAAGTTTATTATCATCATTTTCTATTAATTTGTCATATATCAATAATTTGTACCTATGAACTATGGTGTATAAATTCCATAACTACTTTTTTCAAACCTTCAAAGTTACATGATTTTATTTGTAATCAAATTTCAAAATCTAACTAATCATACTAAATTGTTGCATTCAATTAAATTCACCAAAAAGAATAAACTTCTAAATGATCAAGATTACAGCAGCAGTAATAACAATAACAATGATCGCAGTATAAGCATGATTCACGAAAATGTCGTAGTTGAAACACATAAGCTATTTAATATTATATGAATATTATAATGAGTTTCAATTATCATGCATATAATAAAAAACATTAATTGCTAGATGACTATTGAAATTCACTAAAAAAAACTTTGACAAATTTAATTTTATGTACCAACGCATAAACATTTTTCTTTAAGAATTTTACATTGGGGTTATTAAACTCGGCTCCAAACAAAACCGTATATCAATTGAGGATATTAGAAAATTGTTTGTAGAAGAAATAATATGGAGTAATATATATTGGGGAAAAGAAACTATTATTCCTACAAAATCCTTTTCATATTATTAACCCTAGGCATCAGTAAGTTTCATACCCATACAAATAAAACCAAATTATAAATTTTCTAGATCAATAAATATAAAAGGATCAAGTAATATATATTACCTTTCGCAAATTTTGGCTCGCAACAGTATGGGAATTCATTTCTTATACACGTAACGTAGTATCAACCACCGACTCCCAATTGCAACATAAACACCCACGCATGTTCCGTCACTACTAGAAGGTTTAAATATCACAAAAACACAACTACAACAGTGTTTTTCTCTTGAATCGATCAAGACAATTGCCTTATCTGGTTTGGAGGCCACAAGAGAAAAGAAACAGCAGCAAGGAAAGGATTAGCGTTTTGAACAGAGCACTTTTGTGCTGATAACGTGTTGTGAAACAACGGCCTAATAGCAACATCTAATATGTAAATGATAATATAGAGAATATAGAGAGAATGAGAAGTATAGAAAATGAGATAATTATTATTCATTGATTGTACATATATCATATATATAGATCAATACAACAACAACCCTAAAGCCCATTAACATTAGGTCAGGCTTAGCCTATGGGCCTGAATGTCTGCATTCATAACATGTATAAATTTTTAATTTATATATTTTTTCTGCATTCAACCAGCATAATACATACATACATACATTTGTAGCGTAATAATACATAAGTTTGTAAGAAAGCTAATTATCTATATATTAATAATTGAATGGAATGAACAGTAAGTATTTTAGGCTTTTTTTTTTCTTTTTTTTTTAACACATTGTAACTAATGGTAACCAACCATAATGAACATAAGTGGTAACTAATCGTAAACCGTACAAGACATTGATTTTTGTCAGCTGCAAGTATATGGCTATGCGGTATGGTGGTGGTCCTCCCTTGAATGATGATCCGCCACATAGGATCCACGTACGATGGGTGTGAGGATGGGGCAAAGAGGATGAAGGTATGGAAATGAGGGGATGGACCTAAAATGTATATGTATATATTGTATGTATAGGTGTGTGAGAGATGGAGAGTGATGGTTTTTGTCTTCTTGTGGATCGTCACCATCGTCCCATACTCGACGCCGAGGACGAAGCCGGGAGGGGGGGGGGGCAGGATGGTGTTCCCACCGGCGCCGTTCCAGAATCATCCGGGGACGGTCCCCATACCCAGATGCCTAAGCAACACTATGTTGAATACATATTAAACCGTAATTACCTATTACAAACATGACTAATCCACTTTAAACACAACAATAAAATCGTCGCGCAACGCGCGCCAAAACCCCTAGTCTCTTGTAATATATAAGCCATATGTTTTATAATTTAAGTTTCAAGATTTTGAAGAAAAGAAAACTGCTTTCACGTAATAGATTACGTGTATCCATTTTATAAGTATTGTTATTGAAAATGTTTTGTTATCTATCGATTTCTTTTATTTTAAAAAAAAAATCGTATTTTTCAAATAAATTAATCAACAAATATCCGCGTATTGTTTTTTAGCATGATTTTTTTAGTTATTGTAAGACTTGAATCATATTTAAATGTACTAAAAGACTTTGTCAAGCCACTATACCAATAACCCCAATGGTAATAATATTCACGTACTTGACTAAAAAAATCCCTATTAATAAAGGGTCCCCTTATTTTAGGGCTGTTCATGAGCCGAGCCGAGCCGAGCCAGGCCAAGCTCGGGCTCGGCTCGATTATAAACCGAGCTGGCTCGGCTCGGCTCGGATTTGAAACCGAGCTGAAAATATAAGCTCGGGCTCGGCTTGGTTTTAAACCGAGCTAGCTCGGCTCGGCTTGGTTTGGCTCGATTTTATATAAAAAAACTAATATATACCTCTTAAAATTTAATAGCATAAAATATTATTCAATAATTTAAAAGAATATATTCAAAATAAGTTCAACCTAATACAATTCAAACCAAAATCAAGTTTAACAACGCAAAATAAGTTTTAATTTCAATAAAATACAATATTAGTTCATTAGTATGGTAATCAATCTTGAAATATGTCATAAATATCAAATTACACACCTATATACATGTAAATAATAATCAGTTTTTTTGTAATATATTATAATGTACATAAAATTAAAACTTATTATAAGTAAAATAATTCGAGCTAAACCGAGCCGAGCTACAAAGCGAGCCGAACCGAGCCAGCTCGGCTCGTTACGAGCCGAGCCGAGCTAGACTCACTTTCTAACCGAGCCGAGCCGGCTCGGCTCACTTTTAAACCGAGCCAAATCGAGCGAGCTTTTTCCGAGCTAAATCCGAGCGAGCTCCGAGCCGCGAGCTTTTTGAACAGCCCTACCTTATTTCCACACCCCCTATTTTCTTATTTTCACATCCCTAGGTGTATACGGGCCGTATAACATTATACGGCCCGTATAGAATGTTGTTGCACAAAAATAAATGCAATGGAATGTTTTTTTTTGTTTTACATGTATACGGCTGGTATAACATTATACGAACCGTATACAATTTATATACGAGCAATATAATGTTATACGGCCAATGTATACGAGCCGTACAACATTATACGGGCAATATAATGTTATACGACCAAATGTATACGGGCCGTATAACATTATACGACCTTATACGGCCCGTATACACCATGTGAGAATAAGATTTACCATGTGGGATTATTAGGACCCTTAATAAATTCAGAAAATGCTACGTGCCAATACCATAATTACTCTTTCATATTTATCTTTTACACTCATTTTAATTTAAATATAAAATTTCAATTTTCTAAAATATAGGAATAAACATGTTAAATCTTTATATAATTTTTATCTCTATATATCTTCTTTATCGTTATTGACCGAATTGTCTTTCTCGTTAACAGAAAAAATGGATTAAGTTAACCCAGTGGACTAAAATGACAACGATAAAACATTTTTGGACCCACATGCGAAAAATAAAACCTTTGGAATAAACTGGCAAAATGGCCCAAACCACATGGACTAAAATGTCATTTAACTCATTTTTTTAACTTTATATACGTGTGATTATAAAAGGCTAAAGAGGAAAAAATGAAAACTTTAGTTTTACTAATTCAAGTCGTGAAAGAAATGACATTTTAACCTACTAAATAAAAGAGTGAGATAATATGACTTTCAGCTTGTTGCCCGTCTACCTACGAATAGTATGTAATCGTCTCTGTTTTAAAAGGTTTATAAATGATATATTAGATTATTATAAAGGAAAAACACAATTAAAAGTGTAAAACTGATCTGAATTTAGGGAGTTTATAGGCTCTCTCTTCATTCAGTCTGTTGATATAGAGTGACGCAAGCAAACCAGTACTTGCAGCAGGGGGGTTAAAGACTTAGGCCATGTGTAGTCATAACGCCCCTTTGTGGGCGTTATGCGACACGTGGCGTGCCACGTCAGCGTGGGGCGTTATGGGGCTTTATGCATTTTAAGCCCGTAGTCATAAAGCCCCCGTCTAATCATTACTCAATTATTACTTTCTAATTTTTTATAATTATTTTCTAACTTTATAAAATTAAAATTCATTTCATTAAATTAAAAAACATTACACTAAAATAAAAATAAAAACATTACACTAAAAAAAAAAAAAAAAAAAAACGGTTCCACTAAAAAAAAAAAGTTGACTAAAAAAAAAAAAAAACGGTTGACTAAAAAAATAAAAAAACAACACTTCAAAGATTATATTTTTTTTCGATCCTTTCCTTTTGGGCCAACGCCATCTTCAAAGCTTTTCCGGTAAGGTGGTCGTGCGGTTTCGAGTAGAACTCAAAGTCCCGTTCCCATTGTCTATCCCGCATAATCTCCGTAACTTCGCGGTTCTCCTCCAAACGTTTATTACCGAGGTCGTGTAAATCTTGAAGTCGCGTGTTTATCTCCGAAAATGCGTTACTCATATCCGTTCCCATAGACATCGACGACGACTCGGGTTTTTTCGCCCGGCTTTTTCTTCCGGGCGGTCTTGGTAACTCCTCCGCCGGGTCGTCTTCCGGAATATCCTCGTTCAAGTCGGTGTTTCGAGCGTCGGAGGTTGGCGTTTCGGGTTCACCCGACTCGTTTGTTTTGGACCTCTTTGACGGCCATTAGCATTCGTATACTCGACCAACGCCGCTTGCGTGATGTCCTCGTCCTTGCTTCCACTTTTCCATCCGGCAAAATTGCGTTGGTACACGGTTTGAAAGTTCGTGCATTTTTTGTTTATATCGGTCCACTTGCCCGATATAGAGTCCGGTAGGCGGTATTCCTCATCTTTACCAATTAGCTCGAAAAAAAGTGATCGTATTCGGCTCCAAAAAACTGATTTATCTTGATAGTTTGCTACAAAAAAAAGATATAATTTATTAGAAAAATAAAAACAGAAAATAAATACAAAAAACAGAAAAATAAATACCGAAAATAATAAACAGAAAAATAAAAACAGAAAAATAAAAACAGAAAATAAAAAACAGAAAAATAAAAAACAGAAAAATAAAAACAGAAAATAAAAAACAGAAAAAAAAAACAGAAAAAATTTAAAAAATATACCTATAACCGGGTCCTCCGACACATCGATGAAAGCGCGGGTTAACGCATACTCCTCTTCGGGCTCCCACCGGATCACATTTTTTTTCGCTCGGGTGCTGGTTTCCGCTTTTTTTTTATGTTGCCGTTTTGCTTTTCCTTTTCCTTTTTGTGTCTCCGCTACTTCGGGTTGTGTTTCCGGAACAACATCGGGTTCGTGTTGTGGGGAGCCGAAAGCTTGAGCCGACCCGAACGCTTGAGACGACCCCATTCCGTCGGTGTTTTGATTCGGGTTCCACCCATAGAGATTCGGGTCCCATGATAGCGGTTGGTTCAAAAGATTTATGAACGAAGAATTTTGTTGATTGTAGTCGACAAAACCGGAGCCGAAAGGGTTGGGTCGAGTGGGAACCGGCGACACGGGGCGAGTAGGATTACCACTTTGGTTTGGGTCCGCACTTGATCGGGGAGGAATGAAGCCACGATTGAATGGATGCATTGTATAAAATATAAGGTTTTCTAAAAAAAAGTGGAAGAGATGAAGGGTTGGGTTGAGTGTGTATGGTAAAAAATTAGGAAAGGAGGTATTTATTAAGAAAGTTTTGGAAAAAAATTGAATTTTTTTTTTTTTTTTTAAGGAATTGACCGTTGTAAACGGTCAAAAAATACAAAACTCAATTTGATAGCGCCGTTACTCACATCGCGCGGCTTCAAAAATTTCCAAACATGGCGCCGCTTGTTTTGGTGTTCATGGCGCCATAGCGGCGCTATGAGGGCATACCGCCCAGCCATGCCGCCCACTACGCATTGCCTTACTATCATTGGCTTTACTAAACTAGGGTACAGAGATCTTTCAGTGGACACGCTTCCACAGAATTCCCTCTTTTTTTTTTTTTTTTTTTTTTTTTTTTTGAACAGCTAAATATTACATCCCTGTTAGTATGTTAGTGGGAGTCGAACCCCTGACCTCTTAGTTAGAAACCTTACCACCCCTGTTAGCACCACTGGGCTATAACCCAAGTGATTACAGAATTCCCTCTTTCGCTCTTCACAATCACATGTGTGGTGTCCTTGTACGGACCAGTCTATGTTCATACTTTTCGTCATCTCGTTTTTTTTCTTCTTTTCATTCTCTCTTAAATCTTGATTTATTTATTAACTTTTATAAATGTTTTATGAAATGAAAGAGTTTGTATTTATTACGTTGAAAAAGATAATAAAGTTATCTATGTCTATTTATTATTTTGCTACCATTCTCATACGCAAATTCTTTTCTGTAGTAAATATTTTCACGTACACCCCACCCTTTACATCATCTTCAATTATTATGTTTTCTTTTCTTGATAACCACGTATTCAAATTTAATGTAAATCGTCATTATTTGATCACCACGTTTTGTAAAGTTATTTGTTATAGTTTTTAGGGGAAGGATCCATTAAAAAGTTGATTTTGTCTAAGTAGCCTAAGAAGGATTGTGGTGATGACAAGTGGCACACCTAATTAGTAGGAAGGAATGGTATTTTGGTCCTTATAAATAGGAGTGAAAATGACATGTGGCACCCCTTTTGTTTTGTTTTTTAGGAATACAACAAAAAAATCTAATACAAAAAAATTTAGCACAAAAAATCTAGTACAAAAAATCTAGCACAAAAAATGTAGTACAAAAAAAAATATAGCACAAAAAAATATAGTACAAAAAAATATAGCACGAAAAAAGTCAGCAAAAAAATGTAATACAAAAAAATCTAACACAAAAAAATGAGAAAAAAAAATTTAAGACAAAAATACAGCACAAAAAATTTAGCACAAAAATATAGTATAAAAATCCAGCACAAAAAAATGTTATACAACATAGAAATACAACACATTTTGGTGGGTTTTTTAGTCTTCATATTTTATATAGCAATATGGTACTCAAATTAAAGATAAAAAGACGCTCGATTTTACGGTGAAATTTTTATGAAAAAATAATATCGTATAAAAAAGTTATGAACGTTTAAAAAATGAGGGTGGAATATGCATGTGACTTGCATGTGGAGAGAGAAAGTCCATAAATATGATTTTCCCAAGATACCCTTGCATTCCTCCTTTCTCCTACCCTTTCATCTTAACCATTGATTTGAAAAATGAATGGTTAAGATTCTTTCTTAGGCTACTTAGGCAAAATCCACTTTTTAGTGGATCCTTCCCCATAGTTTTTAATGCAATATAATATGAAAATTAGGGTGGAGGGTATACCAATGGGTTGGTGGTACATTGGCAAATTCAAAGTCTTTAAAACACCTATGTTGGGAAGGGGAAGATATAGCGTTCAAGTCCCACATACGACAGGGAATTAAAGAAATTCGCCGTTCAAAAAAAAGGGTGGAGGGTATAAAAAAAAATGGTAGTTGCGTGGTACCATTAACCATTGGAGTATTCCAACTCCATAGGCTAGCACACCACATAGCTGCCTGGCGGTGAGTCCCCCAGCCAAGTGGACATCAGGTGCGGGTTACGCAAGCGACCGGAGTCGAACCTGAGTCGCCACGGTGTTTGCACTCAATCAGAGTGTATGGTTCAAACACCTAGAAGTGGTAAAGAATTTAAAAAAAAATTGTGATCGGTTGAAAGGGGTTGTGACCCACCATTAAACCCCCCTCCCCCTCCTTCCCTCCTCTTCCCGCATCGGTGACTATACACCGAAAACATTCAAACAATCGGTGACTCAAACAAGTGGGTGTCATTCACCGATTGGTGAAAGTAGTCCCCGAAGACATTCAAACAATCCATACTGTCTACCCTTAGTTTTAAATGTATGTATTTTTTGTTACCAACGTCTTGTTGGATTGGACAAAACACAAGGACAAAACTGGCATAACAATGTTAGCTTTTTGAATGGGGAACTGGTATGTTTAAAAAATGTCAAGAATGGAAATGATACAAATTTGACTTGGAATGACCTAACTGGACAAATCATAAAAGCGGAAATGACAGTTAACTCCTTATTATACTTCATCTAGTTTTAATTCTTCATTAAGAATGTAGTAACTAGGGTATTTGTCCGTGTGTCTGTGGCAGTACGTTATCACGGCACGATACATGCACTTGGTATAGAAATTAACACGTGTTTTACCTTAACCGAAAACGATATAAACGCAACATTATCGACACCGATGTTATTCAAGCGGTATCAACTGGTTCAGATTGTCACGATACTGATACTGATACCGATATTCATTTATCCTCACAGACACCGTTGTAAAAATGAAAACTTATCAAAAGCTGAAACCATAAATATAAGTACATGTACCGGTACCGATATTTTTTTGGTACGGTATGGTATCATATGGTGTCGTTTATCAAAAACAATAAAAAAAATGAAATAAGGTACCTAACTTGATGTTGTTCGGTCGATTCAATATTGTAGCGGCACAATATTCTTTATCAAAGAGAAAACCATAAACATGAATCTAAATGTTGTGTGTTCGGTTTCGGTTTTGAAAAAAAACATATTAATAATGGTATAACGGTAGATAGACATTAATTTTGAGGGAAAAGATCAAATAGGAAGTTTATTTTGGCTAGGAAGTCTAGGAAGCAATAGGATTAGGACATGTGGCAACATTTAAAATAAAGAAAAAGAGTATTTTAGTCAATCCAACCCTTTTCTTCTTCATTTTCAAAACCCAGTAACTTCAAAACCCACCATTTTCAAAACCCACCATCTTCAACCATTTCTTCACTTTCTATCTCAATAATCACTACATTATATTGCGATTTTCATCACCAATCAATGATTCAAACACCCGATCAACGTGTTCTTCAGTTTTTTTTTTTGAAGAAAATCCAGTTTAATTTAATACAAAATCTCGTTTTTTCCGGTGATTTTGAAGATAATCACTCGATCCGTTCGATTCGAGCGCTGATAAGTGTTTCAATCATTCAAAAATCGTCAATTGTTGAAGAAATCATTTCGATCCATGTAAGAAATTCTTTAATTTCATTTTTACGATATGGGTTTTTGATTTAGTCATTGCGTTTTACGATCTTGGCGGGGGTCCGGGGGCAGCGCCTCTGGTAGCGGGGTCCCAGGGGCGGCAGCCCCTGGCGGGGTCCAAGGGGCAGAGCCCCTGGCTGGGGTTGAGCTGCCAGAAAAATTAAAATGCATCAGAAAAATTAATTTTCTGTAAATTGCCTCTGGAAACTGCATTGGTCCAGACAGTTCACAGCACAGACAATTCACTTTCTTTGGTGTTTCTGGCCATTGCGTTTTAGAAAAACACATTCTTGAAGTGTTTTTGGTGCATTGCGTTTTAGGTAAAACACTTTTTTAGGTGTTTTCAGTCCATTGCGTTTTACAGAGAACACTTTCTTTTGTTTTTTAGGCAATTGCGTTTTAGAATGAGTCATTTTTAACTGTTTTCTGGCCATTGCGTTTTACAAATAAGACATTTCTTTGTGTTTTTTGTGCATTGCGTTTTAGGTAAAACACATTTTTATGTGTTTTTAGTCCATTGCGTTTTAGAAAGTACATTTTCTTTTGAGTTTTTAGGCTATTGCGTTTTAGAAATAAGACATTTTTTTGTGTTTTCTGGCAATTGCGTTTTACAAATAAGTCATTTATTTGTGTTTTTGGTGCATTGCGTTTTAGAAAAATGTCATTTTTTTGGGTTTTTTTTCATTGCGTTTTACGTAACTGGGGGTTTTTCCATTGCGTTTTACGCAACTGGGTTTTAATTTTTTTTTTAAATATAGCAATAGTATACTCGTTTTAAAGATAAAAAAACGCTCGTTTTTTTGGTGTAATTTTTATAAAAAAATGATGTCGTATGAAAGAGTTATTAACGTTTAAAAAATGAGGGGAATTGGAGGAGAGAGAAACTATTGGCTTGGATTGACTAGAATGCCCCTAAACAAACTCACGCGCATCTTTTCTTCTTTTCAATTTTCCTGATTTAATCTTAGCCGTTGATTAACTAAATGGATGGCCAAGATCACTTCCTAGCCAAATTAACTTCCTATTGTATCTTCACCCTTAATTTTAATTTTGATAGTGATTTTAATATGATAATGACAAAGAAGATAAAGAGCATGAATCTTATCTTTAGCATCGAATCTCAACTAACACAAAAATACTTTTGTTTACAATAGAAGATAATAAATAATAGTAAATTTGGATGAAGATATAATGATAACCCATCTTAGGTTGGTTGTTTGGTGCTTTGATAGACTCTTGGAATCCAACCTTTGTGTCTTTTACAAAAGTAGCATCCATCATTTGTTAAAGTTATATTTCTTAATAAGATCTTAAAAGGTTATATTTGGACTTACTTGGATATTATGTTTAGTCACTTTAATATTTTATTAAACAATTCCTTTAAGTTGTAATACAAAATCCAACTTTAATATAAATATATATATATATATATATATATATCGTTTTCCATCTTAGATAGAAGAGG
This sequence comes from Helianthus tuberosus, assembly GCA_030545235.1. Classification (NCBI taxonomy): domain Eukaryota; kingdom Viridiplantae; phylum Streptophyta; class Magnoliopsida; order Asterales; family Asteraceae; genus Helianthus; species Helianthus tuberosus. The sequence continues at coordinate 8,015,293 of CM060352.1, read as the reverse complement.
TAGTGCCGTAGTGATCTAGATTCTATTGTGTACCCTTTGTTCGGATTTGTGGTTAAGTCCAGTCATCATTTTTAGTTAATGTAACGCTCTGTTCCCGAGTTCACTAACAAGGGAAAATAAAAAAAAGTAGAAGGAAGAAGGGAAAAGAAGATAAAGGAAAAAAAAAAGATGTATTTCCTTAATTTCCTTCCAAATCAGAAAGAAAGAAAAAATAAATAATTTAGTCTGTTTTTCCTTCCATTTCCTTCTTTAAATGAAATTTGGGAACATAACATGTTTTATTTTCCTTTTTTTTATTTCTTAAATGAAACTCTAAAACACAAAATATTTTTACTTTCTCTCTGATTCCTTTCCTTTCTTTCCATTATTAGTAGGGTCGTTCAAATCGCTCACCGCTCGTCGCTCGTTCGGAAACTGCTCGGAAAATGCTCGTTCGATTTGACGCTCGGTTGTAAACGAGCCGCTCTGCATATGGATTCAAATATCCGATGGAGCCCCATTTCGGCTCTAAGCGCTTTAGTTCGATGATCGATGCGGATGTGGTTGGAGCTTATCACTTCTAGGCTTCTACACATAACATGCGTAAGTTTAACGGTAACAAGTGCTCACGATAAAAAAAATTGTAATATTAGTATGCGTGATTTAGTAACGAGGTAATTTGTGTATATTGTGTTTTCCTGATTTAGAAGAATTGATGTAACTAAACTTTCTTAAAACTTTCTAAATAAAAACTGTTAAAGTTTTTTTTACCTCACAATGTTCTTTTCATTTGATTTGATTGATTCATATAAACTGCTTATATATAATATAATATTTAAGACATTTAAATATATATATATAAGCAACAGTTTAGAAAATTTCTTTGGAAATTTTGAAAAGTTGAAAATACATAGGCATTTTTATTATTTAGTTTAGTTCTAATTTTTAAAATATGCTTTAAAAATACTTTTACACCAAAGTAGTTGACTTTTCATACACAGTATGTACGGGTTTTAACAGCAAATGTTTCTCCTTTACACCAATAAATTCTAAATTATTCCACATTACTCAGGTTTGAATATGAGATCTTCTCAAATGGGCTACCCCATATACAAGTATATGCATTACTATATATTTGTTGAATATTAAATAAATAATAAAGAATACTAATTTGAAACACAACTTAGGTAATTAATTTATATCATAATTAACTTTTACCAAGTAATCTTACAACTTACAAGTTCAGCTTCAACATTATAAACGATGGAAAAAATGTTTGAATGCATGGAAATATAAATACAACCGAAAGCCATGCACTAAAACGAATAAAAAAAACTTCAAGAGTGAATAACAAAACTTGTCAATGTACAATACCCCACCACCCCTCAAGTAACAAAAGAACATCAGAAATTTTGAACCTAAAAGACAATGTTGTTTTGCAAGCATTTGAACTAGAAAATTAACAACCTCCCTCACCCCCACTCCCCACAAAAAAGTACAATAATGCCACTACACCATCTAAATAAAAATAAAAACCCTATTTATGTCTTATTTCTTTTATTGACCATTACATGACTTTAACCTAAACTCGTGCTTAGAATTGCTTGTCAGGTTCCGCCATTGATCTGTAACGTCTTTAGCAATTTTAAGCGCATCACATGTTGTACCAAGTAGACCTCTTCGGGTAAACCCGACCGTGTATAACCCATTCTCTCCTTTCCATCCATTTGGGAAAGGCGTTTTCGGCATTCCATCATCAGTGAAAAAATCACTTCCCTGAAACGCATTAAATACAAATATTTTGTTATACCAAGGGCTTGTAATATTTATACAAATCAATGATATTTAAGTTGAGAGTTTAGTATATTTCTTTTTATTTTTATTTATTTAATTTTTTTTTGAACGGCAAATTTGGATCACTGACGGACCACTGGAGTATCATCGTGCCACCAGCAGAACCACCCGATCATATCCATCTCCACTAGACAATAATGCCTATACACCAATTCAGGCAAATTTGATATTTAAGTTGAGAGTTTAGTTGATTTCTTTTTATTATAAATTAAAAGTAATAATACACTTATTTGAAGTATGTGGGCCATACTCAATGACCAGACTCATTATGAAGGACAAAATAATGAGATCATAATATGCACAACACATTTCAATTCTGATTCTCTCTCTAGATAACTGCAGCAACAGAATATCTTATGGTAACATTATTCCAGAAATAAATTTACTACAACCAGAACATTTCTTTTTGTGATTCATACAATATGCATCAAAAGGTGTACATTACTCTTGACTTAGAAACTTAGTTTTTGTCATTTGTAAATTTGTTAAGCTCATTTATAAGCAAATTCATAAAATAGAAGAAATATAAGAATGGGAATACTTGTTGATAGTAACACATCATAAAATGACAACAAAAATGTTAAGAGATTGAGAACCCTCCAAACAAGTGCCATCAGTTTTTCACTTTTTTGGTTACTAAAAACCATTTTGTAGGCTTCTGTGTAAGGCTTAGAAAGTGACGTGAGATAAAGAATAAGATAAAATTCTGTAAAAATATTTTATAAATAAGTTTGATTTTGTTTTTTCTATAATAATATATAACTATCATAGAAAAAATAGAAGGTGTCTATTTTCGACGGTCAGGGTGTTCACAGTTTGATTTTCTATGGTTTTACAATTTCAAACCGAACCATGAACGATGTTATCATCCGTTAATAGGGTGTCTAACGCGATCACCTTTTTTACGCTTAAGGTTCTATTTTGAACCAAGGGTTGAAAATCTTTGACTTTAACCATTGATAACTATGTTATGCATGATTTTAATAACAAAAAACTGAACCATTATATGTTATCACAATTGGTGCCATAAAATTTACCTTGAGCCAAAATGGCACATTGCTCTTGTATCCTGTTGCTAAAACAATAGAATCAAATGCAATTTCTTGACCATCCATAAATCTTGCTCCATTTCTAGTGAGTTCTCTCACTCCTTGCTCCACCACCTACAAACATTCCAATAAATCACAAAAAATAAAACATTTGTCTTGTACAACACATTAACCCATGTGTCAGGAATCTTTCGATAGTTACCTTGATGTTACCGGATTTGATAAGTGACAAGGCACCAGTGTCGAGCACCGGTGTCTTTCCAGTGGCATTTTTAAGCTCAAGGGGGCCGGTTTTTGGTCGCTTAAGCCCTAGTTTATCGGTGTTTCCAAGCGTTAAACTAGCCATAAACAAGATTAATCTGTCCACTACTCTAAGTGGTAGCCATTTGAGAAGTGCCATAGCTGTTCCAAATGTTGTGAATCCAAACATCTCTCTAGGTAGAACATGAACCTATATTTGCATCAAAACAAATAAGCAAATGTCACACAAAAGTCAACCAAGTCAACATATTTTACAAAATCTTGATTGCATTGAAATAAATCAATAATCATCCAATATACAAGTTTTAAAGCATGGGGTATAACTACTATTTATTTTCAAGAAACACCTTTTTTGACAAAAAGATGAAATACCCAAATGGAAAAAAAAGTAAACTTTGATTGTTATAACATAAAAAGAAAGAATTCATGAAATACCCACATGAGAAAAAATCAAAAAGATCTTGATAGTATCAAAACTAAGGTGATCTTGTGATTTCAACTATTATTATATTGTATAATATTTTTGATAAAATAAAAAAAGACTCATTTCAAAAAGTGAACTAAAACTCTAAACTCCAAAAGGCAAACTTGATTGACTTTGACATATAAAATTACAACAATAATACACTAATCATCACCACACACACACACAACACCTTAACACACACACACTGAAAAGAACATAATAATAATGATGAAAATGATGATGAACTTACAGAGTTTCTAACAACCATAAAAGGACTTGCATTGTAACGGCAAAGGTCCAAACTAACCTCCATACCAGAATTCCCACACCCAACAACCAAAACCCTTTGATCTTTAAACTCACAACCACTTTTGTACTCACTTGTATGCTTCACCACCCCTTCAAACTTTTCAACCCCTTGAATCTCCGGCACCACCACCTCCGCATTCTCTCCGGTAGCCACCACTAACCACCGTGACACATACACACAATCTTGTGTACTCACTCTCCACACACCATTTTCACCATCAAACTCAGCTTTTTCCACCAACTGGTTAAACTTTGGGACAATATTAAAGTGTTGTGCATAGGATATCATGTAGGAAACAAACTGGTTTTTAGAAGGGTATTTTGGGAAATTCTTTGGGTACCCATATAATGGAAGCTCACAAAAATGTTTAGGGAGATGAAGCTTTAACCGATCATAAGTTTTGTGTTGCCATAAAGATGCAATGCAGTCACTTCTTTCAAGAACAAGTGATGGGATTCCATTTTCTTTAAGACATGCTGCCACAGCTATACCAGAAGGGCCAGCACCCACTATTATTGGCCCATCAAATTTTATAAAAATGTTGTCTTTTTCACAAGAATCCATTAAAGATTTATCAAGAAAGATAAAAAGATGAAAACCCACAACAGAAATGTAAGAAGATTGTAAAATGAGTAAGAAATGAAGGGTCTTTTGAAAATCTTGAAAATACTCTGTTTTTCAAGAATGCTCTGGTTTTTTTTTTCAAGAAATGCTCTGTTTTTGTTTTGTTTTAGATTAAAGATTTATCAAGAAACATAAAAAGATCAAAACCCACAACAGAAATTCAAGAAAATTGAAGAATGAGTATGAAATGAAGGATCTTTTGAAAATCTTGAAAAAAACTCTGTTTTTCAAGAAATACTCTGTTTTTTTTTTCAAGAAATGCTTTGTTTTGGTTGTGGTTTAGTTTAGAAACCAAGAGTTTAAATGGGTGTTTGAGTGAATTGAAATGTGGGTTTTTTTTTGGGTTTCTGAGGGTATTTAAATGCAGAGAGAGATGGAGATGGAGGCGTGTAGGGTTAAGGAAAGGATTTGGTTCACTTTCTCAAGGTTTGTTTCTTCTGAGGTGTTGAAGTGAAGTGAAGGGGCAAAGTGAAAGGGGAGAAAGGAGGGGAGAAAGGAGGGAAAAACTATAAATACATTTATGTGGATGAGTGAGTAAGTGACTCTGTGTTTTAGTGTGTAGTTGAGTTGAATTTATAGGGTTAGACCATCGTAGTGGGGCGTTTTTTTTTTTAAATTGCCCAATAACGCCCCTTCACCATTTAACCTGGGCGTGATTAGGCGTTATCTTCCAAAAAATGCTCCTTGGCGTGGTTTGAAAAACGCCGAATGGGGAAAAGGTTGGCCAATCACATTAGAGATTTCATTTGCTTGGCCAATAAGATTTTTAGGCGTTTTTTCTTATTTTATTTTACTACAAAACATATTGCCCAATAATGTCCCATCCCCACTACACCTATTTTAGAAAACGCCCAATAATACTCCATTGCTGACTGGGCTGCGCCTGACGCAAAACGCCCAAGGGTAAATATTGCCCCACTACGCATGATTTTATAGGTGGGGTCATGAAGTCAGTCATCAACTCTACTTGTTAATTTTTCTTTTCATAATTTTAAATGGTTTCTTTTTGGGTTATAGGAATTTAAAAATTATAACAAGTCATTCTCCATAATCACCAATTAGGTGGGGTATTCAAACCGACGACAGAAACTAAAAAAAATTCGTCACTAAAAAGTCACAATCATGAAAAAGATATAAAATTTTGAAGTATATGACTAGTAAGAGCATCCGTAACAGGGTGTTTATGCACTCGTAAACACAAAACCATGGATGTGATATTGTGCTGTTATGTGCTTTAGTCATTTTTGACTTTGGTGTTTATGGAGACGTCCGCCTAAGAACAAGGCAAAGTGTGCCTCCCAATATATTTTATTAACTTTTGTAGGTTACAAAAATAATGAAAACTATTTTTTTTACGTCGTGTGTTACGGCGCAATCGAGCAAATGATAATATAACACGTACGTGTTTTGAATATAAAACATGTTGTTTAGAAAGCCAAACCATTAGAGCGGGTTACTTTATCATCGTATCATTTTATGATACAAAATAAATACTTTATTTTGAGCACAACTTCGTTTTTAACAAAACTTATAACGGAATGTCGAGGGAAAAAATCAAGCACAACTACTTACTTAAGTTTTTAGAAAAAAGTTATAAACGTAATTTATTAAAGAAGTATCAAATTAATTGATAAAAGAAAAAAGAATTATTAAAAAAATTGGTAAAGGAAATATGTGGTTTAAAAAAAAAAAAAAAAATATGTTAGTAAAAGTAAATATAATAATAAACTATTATAATATTAAAAATAATAATAAAAAAACTATTTATTATTATAAAAAAAAGTTACTATTCATGACCCTTCGTTAAGAATATATATATAATTTTGAAATATAAAAAACATAAATATTTATATATGTTGTAAACTTATTAGCTTCAATAAATAACTTATAACATTTTAGAATTTATATATCTTAGATATAACCTTATACAAAATTTATAATATCAGGTTAGAAAGTTTTAATAGTTAATAAAATTATGGAACTTATATAACTTAAGAATTTGTAAAATTTATACATTTATAAACGTTTATGTAAGTTTAGTTTGTGTAAATTTAATGATATATTAATCTAAATGTTTGAATTTTAACATATATTTTTATTCAACTTTATAACAAGTCAAATATTATAAATTGCTTATAAAAAAGATTAAGACCAACAATTCGTATATGAACAGAAAGCACTTGTTGCATTAGACATTTCTTCATTTAATCAAGTATAATTGACGTATTTTTTAGGCAAATTGAATTTAAATAATCTCAACTTTCTCAATTTGGCCGATAATAATCCCAACTCAGTTATTGGCCGATAATACTCCGAACTGGTTCATTTTTTGCCGATAATAGTCCGCCGTTAAAAATAGCTTAACGGAGTTAAGCTTTTTTCCGAATTACAAACTGATGTTTTATGGATTTTGATCAGAACGAGGATACGAGTCGATTTATGTAAAACTTACCTCAAAATAATGCTTCAAACGACTTGATTTTTGTTAATTGAAAGTTTAAACACCCGAATTGAAGCACCGTTTTCGTCGTTTGAGGCAGTATTTCAAGGTAAATTTTACATCAATCACCTCATATTCTCGTTCTAATAAAAAACCCTTAAAACATCAGTTTGTAATTCGGAAAAAAACTTAACTCCGTTAATCTATATTTAACGCAGACTATTATCGGCTAAAAGTCGACCAGATCGGATTATTGTCGGCCAATAACTAAGTTGGGATTATTATCTGCCAAATTGAGAAAGTTAGGATTATTTAAATCCAATTTGCCTATTTTTTAAACAAACAAAAACCTGTATAAAGAAAGATAAAATGCGATTTGGTTTGGTAACCTAGATTTGGGGATGGCTGATTTAGACTTGGTGAACTGTGTGTGGTCCTACTGAAATTATAAGAAATACAGGGAGAAAATATGCAAAATTCAAAAATAGACGGGGTCTTTTGAAAGTTTTTCGTTCGGTGGGTATCCTAAGATGGACCTATGCATTAGGTCGTACGTGGTATGTGCATCACACTTGGATGTTTGCAATAACTTTGCATGACCATTTTAGATTTTTCATGTCTTAGGACAAAAGACAGATTTATTAGGATTTAGGCAATATCTTTTTTGTGATTCTATTGCTATTAAATGAACACATATAATCCTAAATTTGATTCTATAAATGTTTGTTGGATCTAGTTGTTAGATTTGGATATTATTGGATTGATTTGGTCATGATGTCACTATCTATCTTTTGATATGTGGTTTTGTTGGAACCCAACAATATCATTAGTTACCAGATTCAACTTGAACTCGAATTTAATCTTACTATATAATGTTAAATGTTGGGCGAGTCAGGTTCTTCTTTTAGCATCGTATTTTGCTTGTTTGGATTACTGTTTTACTCTTGGACGATAAGTTGCCAGGTTTTATGGGCATACCATTGTCGAATTAAGTCCCATTGTTGTCAAATTATGTCTAATTCAGTTTCGGACAAATATTTATCTTATGTTGATACAGTGAGACCTTTTACCTAAACTAAACGTCGTGTTTAACTATAACTATTTAATCATGCAACATCGTCTTTAGCTATCACCTTTTGAACATGCAGACATCATTTTCCTCATTGGTTCATTCTAAACCGTCTTTATTGCGATGACTATGAACTCTCTAGATAAATCTATAAAAGTAAAAAGTAAATCTTTTTATTATGTTTTTGTGTAAATCAATAATGGTTCGTCTCTAAAATAACACACAGTCTATAAAATTGTTCATATACTATATATGAAGACATTCATGAAATACGCCTAGGTGATCCCTTCTATCCCTAAGTTTCTTCATTGTTGTTATTTGCCGATTTTGAGCATTTCGCATATGCTCACCGAGGACTGCTAGAGTTTCTTCAATACCTCTCGATTGTCGCAGTAGTTCCAATTGCATGATCAGTGATGGTGGCTAACTGGCTATAGGCTTCTATACTATGTTACATATTGTGGAAATCCCCAAATTAGGGTTCAAGTTTTGCTTACAGATTTAGAACTATACATGGAAAAGTATATTTACAGTACAAACCCTACATATATACAAAGTGTTATAAAATCACCATAGGCATATAAATATTATCTAACATTTACATCTAGGTTCTAGTCCCTTCTAAGGTCTGTTTGGTATGGGGTAATGAAATGGATAAGATAATGAAATGGACGAGGGAAGGCAATGGATCATTACCATTCCATGTCTTCTTTGGTTACTATGTGTGAATGAAATGAATTGTTATTGTGTATTGTTTGTTTGGTAGGTAAGAAAAATGAAGAAATAAAATCAGCGGTGAGTGGTGGTGGTCGGTGGTAGTGATTGTGGGTGGTTATAGGTGGCGGTGGTGGGTGGCGATGCGGCGAAGACGGCGGGTGGAAGTGATGGAGGGTGGTGGTAGCCATCGGTGGTGGGTGGTGGTGGCGGCGGCGGTTGGTGGTGGCGTTGACGGTGGTGATGGGTGGCAGGGGCGAGTAGCGTTGTCGGCGGGGGTGGTTGGTGGCGGCGGTGGGTGGCAAAGGTGGGGGGTGGCGACAGCTGTGGTTGATGTCGGGGTGGTGACAGAGGTGGTGACAGATAGCGGGTGGCGACGGCGTTGGCTTCAGTGGTGTGTGGTGGTCGGCGGTGGCAAAGGTGATAGGTTGTGGTGTTGTTGATGAATGGTGCAAGAAGGGATGAAATGAAAAAAAAAAAACATAGGGGTGGATGAAATGATTTTGAAGGAGTGGAATGTCTTGTGGAATGAGTGATTCCATTCTATTGACCAACCAAACACCTTTTTCTTCATTCCATCGTAATGATCCATTCCCAGTGGTGAAGCTTGAAAATTTCCATCGGGGGTCAGAAGTCACCGGACCTAAAAATTCTATATAAGTAAATTTTATTTTTATAAAACCGGGGGTCGAAAACGTATATACCTAAAAAATTCTATACGAAACGTACATGCATAACACTACTGAGCGAAACGTTCGAGGGGTCGGGCGCCTCTCTCGACCCCTTGAAATTGTCCATTCCGTCTCTCATTCCGGGATACCAAACATTACTTAATATTCTTCCTATTCTATCAAAAGGGGTGTTCCTATCCAAGAGCCTCCAACTTGAAAATTTGAAAATTGGACGAGAAATAATTTATGAAACAACTTGAAAGTTTATTTATTTCTGTCCAAGAGGCTACATTTTATAAGCTTATAAAATCTCTTCATGGCATCAAACAAACATTAAAGTAACGGAACAAAATATATGAAGTTTGTTAACATATGGTGATAGTTTACCTAAATATATGATGTTTGTTAACATAAACCTGTTTCTAGTAAAAAAATGGATCGTTATAATTTTGTATAGATTATTAATGTCAAGTGTCTGTCACGAGGATTGTTTAGCATACGTTTAAAAAGATTCTAATAATTTCTCGAATAAAAATATATATGTCGAATACCCAAATCCCGGCTGACGTTCACTGGATCTTCGCTGACGTCAAGATGTCCCGTTCCTTGTAGCTACAAAAGAATAAACCGTTAGCCTCGTCACGGGGGACCCCGGAAGGGGGATCCGTGACCAAGCTCCGGCGTGAGAGTAAGTAAACTTGCCGGAGAGAGGAAGGAGTTTATTCCGATGAGTATAATCACCGGAATGTTCCCTCAAAGGTGTGAATCAATAAATGCGGTATATGTGATTTATGTGTGAGAATGTTGGTCGGAAGTAAATGAGAGAATAGTAAATGAGAGTGTAGTAAATGAGATAGTCCCGGAGATGATACCTCTTTTTGTTACCGTCTTCTCCCTCTTATATAAGTCCCAGACCTTATCTTGCATATGGGATATTTGTTAAGATAATCCGACGGGTTTAGGAAGACCTCGAGGGGCTCAGACACGTGTCTGACCCCTAACGGTTAGATTGGCAGCGACATTTAATGTTTCAGAAGGTGAAGTACGATGCCAGCCGTGATGTTCTTCTTATCAGTCATTAATGGATGCCTGCATGTTCTGATTCCTCGTTTCCCGCTCGTTTTACAAAGGAGAAACCTTAGTGGGCAAGTTAGGTTCCGGTTGGGCTTGTACCCTGTTGGGCCCGTATGTAGACAGCCCAAAACGGGTAAAAATGGGGTTCCCCATTGGCCCGTCGTCAAGTCATCTTTAGTCCCTGGTTCTGAGACCTGAGGCTCATGATCCGGGGCTGAATCATAACTGTTCAAAAAGAAAGCTTACTTTTTTGGGCTTCGGATATGGGTCCACTTCTGATCGGTTATAATTGGCTATCTCTTCTAGCTATCATTTCGCTGCATACTGACGGCGGGAATTAATACCCTAGAGACACGTGCACCTTTTTTGAATTTTGAAGGGACGAGCGACAAGACGGTTTACTGTGCGTCAGTTACTCTCCTTAAATACCCCCTACCTTCTCAAATTTCCTATCTAAACCCTCTGGTTCCTTTTCTTTGTCCGTCATAATTCCTCCGATCATCATTTCTTCTCCGATTATGAGTCGCTCCGGCCGTTCTGTGATCAAGTCTGTGTTGACGGCAAAGGACTTAAAGTCTTTTGTTAAGACATATAACATCCCTGAACGGTTTTCCCCCACCTTGCCGGGTCCTAACGAACCGGCAGAATTCACACCGGACAGGATCCCTCTTTATACCTTAGTTTTTTCCTCCTGCGAGGTCCGATATCCCCTTTCTCCTTTTAAGGTTGTTTTGCTTCGTCATTTCGGGGTTCATTTTTCTCAGTTGCGTCCCTTAGGGTTGATGAGAGTGGTGCACTTTGAGTTGTCCTGTGCGGCTATTTCTGGTGAACCTTCCGTTCCCCTGTTTTGTATGTTTTACAAACTGATCTCCGACGGAGATTGGTTTACCTTTGCCAAGAGACAGAACAGCGTGTCAAAACCCTATTACACTTTTATGCCAACCTCCACTTACCCGAAGGATTGGAAGAATATGTTCATTTTTATCTCTGCTGCTATGATACCAGAATCCCCATTGCCCAAGGATGTCGACGCCCTTATTGAAGATACTGTTCCTGCCCTATCAGCTAATGAAACTGTTCAATGGAAACGCATGTGTGAAAACCCTACGAGAGCTTTCACCTTTTCTGAGGGAATCTTAGCCATGGGAGGGTTGAGTCCTTCTTACCCTGTTCGTCCCAAGGCTTTCTTTGGTAAAAAAGGTATCTTTCCGCCTTGGGTATGCATTTGTTTGTTTTTTGTTTCTTGGTACTTGTGTAGTTGCCTTTAATGTCTTTCTTTCACAGAGTTGACTTTATGGAGACTGCTTCAGGGAGATTCTAAGGATGTGAAGTTTGTAGTTGGCGATGAGGTTGATCCAGGCTTGAACCGGAGTGGGATGGTGCAGGTTACCAGGGGGTCTACCCAGGCAGGGGGCTCTGTTGCTGTAGAGGGGGATGAGAACACTTCTTCTGATGGGGAGGAGAGTTCCCCTGATCCTGCCCCTGTTAAGCATTCTGATGGAAGTGATGATGAAGATCTGGAAATTCGTTTAGTCCGCAAGAGGAAAGCTGCAAGTCCTCAGCCAGCCCCCCTTTCCCGTGATATCCGGCAAAGGCTCCGGAGCGCTAGTGGGCAGAAGCTCCCTCCTCCTTCGAAGGCTGCTTCCGAACTTCCCCCCGCTGGGGTCAAGGGTTCTTTGTCTAAGCATCTGAGGTCTTCAAGTCTTGTGAGTGCGCCTTTGTTGGTGAGTCCTTTTTTCTTCTTGTCTATTCTGTCTCATCTCTGTTTTATTTCTGATGTTTCTCTTGGTGCAGGGGAGTTCTCGTGATCCCATAGAGATCCCCACTGGTCCCTCCTCTTCCCGTGTTCGGGACGAAACCCCAGAAGTAGGCCTGGCTCACTTTACCTCAGCCTTTGAACTCTCTCCTCTTCATGCTACGGGGACCAGCAAACCCACTGATCCTGAGGGTCTTACCCATCGGTCCCCTTTGGCCCCTTTGTTTGCTGATGCCATTCCCTTCACCTATGTCCCTAAATGGAAAGTAACTCAGTCCTCGGTGATAGGGACTCCTGAGGCTGCCAGGGACTTCCTGAGTCATGCTGTTCCTCCTTCCCATAAATTCGTAAATTCTGCTTTGAGAGATGATCTTTTCGAGGATCAATATAGCATGTCTCTTTGTGAAGCTTTTTTCAGGGGTGCCGGCATGCTGCAGCGGATTGACGATTTGAGGAGGACAAATGAGGGTCTCAAGGGTGAGCTTAAAACCTCCCAGTCTGTTGCCGCCGGACTTAGGCGTCAAGTGGTCGAAGCTGAGAGAAAGTTGCAGGAGGTTCCCCCTCCCTTTTTTATATATTTTTTCAGCTGTTTTTGGACTTTTTTGTGATGTTTCTTGTCCAGGGGGCTGGAGCCATGTTAGAGAGGAAAGAGCGAGCTTGGGAACAAGAGATGGCGGTGCTGGTGAGAGAGAAGGAATAATTGGCCGCTGAGTTGAAGTATTTGAAGGAAGTTGGCTCCGTTTCCCAGGAGCAATTGAACACCATGTATGCGGATTATGGGATAACTTCTGACGATAATCAGCGGTTAGCGAAGGAGAAACATTGGCTGATCACCGAGGGTTTTGCAGCTTTCCTTACTGCAGTCTCTCAGTCAGAAGATTTCAAGAGTGGCCTGGAGGAGGTGTACAGGACGTATCGGGATGTTGGCTACCAGACCGGATTGAAGGATGGTTATGCCTATTCTGCTCAGGGCCTAGGCAGGAAGGAAACTCCGCTTTACAACTTCAAAGCAAAGAAGAGATTATCCAAGCTGGATGAGGAGTTTGGGAGTAAAATCCCCGCTGTTCTTCAGAAAATCCTGGAGCATCCCATGATATCAATTGACGAGTTGAAAGCCCTGTTTTCCTCCGCTGGTCCTTCGTCTCCACCGTCTTTGTCTGGGGGTGATCCCCAGTGATTTCTAGACATTAACATCTTTCGATATGGTTGTAACCTGGATAACTTACCTGCCTTAGGATACTTTAAGCTTTTGTGGTTGTTTGGAAGGAGGTCCTTTGTGTTGGGGGCCTCCTTGGTATCGAATCATGCATCTTTATGACTGTTTGTTGTTTTCTTGCCTTTGCTTGTTTCTTGTTGTGGCTTTTCATGTTGCAGGGGCTTTTTGCCAGGAGTCAAGTTGGCGTTTCCCTGAAGACCCTTGGGTGTTTTGCCAGAAGATGTGCTTTGGTCTAAGCTTGTTGTGTTTGTTGCTTTGTATGCTTTTTTGCTTTTGCTAAAGTTGTTAGGGCTTTTCTTTGTACATTTATTTTGCAAATAAATAAAGAAAGACTTCTTTTTGTAGTTTGCTTACAGAAGTGTATTGTATTTATGGTTTGTTTGGAAAACCGAGATTGTCTGTTCGAGGCCAATCACTGGACAGGTTTATAATGAGAAATTATGCTCTTGGTTTGTTTTGTCCGTTCTTTTTGGGTTAGCTAGACCCTATTTTGCCCCACAGCCGGGCTTTTGGTATGTTTGATATACCTTATACACGTGTGCTCATTTATTGGTTAGGTTTATAGTATTCCTGGGCACGTCTGCCTGGTTATAACACCTGCTATTTTACCAAAAGAGGACAGATTAGTTGTCCATTTGTCATTTACTTCTTGTGGGTTAAACTTCCCAGCATAAGTTGTTACAAAAGATCTGTTCTTGGGGGAGCCCCAGGTTAATAGTTTGAATATTACAAAAGTGGCTCTTGGCCGTTTTTCCTAGGGATAAACCCCTCATATGTAATACTTCCTAAGTTGCATGAGTTTCCACGTCCTGGGGACCTCCTTACCCTGGAGAGTTTCCAATTTGCAGCTTCCTTTGCCATTTGCCCATATGACACGATAGGGCCCTTCCCAATTGGGTCCTAACTTTCCAGTGCTTTCTTGCAGGCTGGCTTCATTTGCTCTCAGGACCAAGTCTCCCGGGACTAGGTTGAGCTTCTTCATCTTGGTGTTGTAATAGCTTTCCAGCTGTTTCTTATACTTAGCCTCCTTGACCGCTGCTACTTCTCTCCTTTCTTCCAGTAAGTTCAGGTTCATCCGGAGGTCTTGTTCGTTCTCCGCCTCCCTGAGCTTCATCCTTGCAGTCGGGGATCCTATCTCAGCTGGGATGACTGCCTCAGTCCCATAAGTCAGGCTAAAAGGAGTTTCCCTGTTGCAGTTCTTCGGGGTGGTCCTGTATGCCCACAGTACAAACGTTAGCTCCTCCAGCCATCCTTTTTATTTCCTCCCTAGTCTTCCCTTCATTCCTTTGATAACACTTTGGTTGGCTCTTTCTACCAGTCCATTGCTTTGGGCATGAGTGATGGAGGTAAACACTTGCTGTATGTGCATCTGCTCGCACCACGGCTTGAAGGGTCTCCCAGCAAATTGGACACCGTTATCACTTACCAGCTCTTTTGGGACCCCGTACCTGCAGATGATGTTATCTAGTACGAATCACCTCATCTGTTCCCCGGTTATTTTAGCCAGGGGCTTTGCTTCGATCCACTTGGTGAAATAATCAATAGCAACAACCACATACTTGACTCCTCCTGGACCCTCCGGAAATGGTCCGATTATGTCGATGGCCCATTTCCGGAAGGGCCAAGATGTTGAGACCGGTATCATCGGGTGCTTGTGTCGATGAGTCATAGGTGCGTGTACCTGGCAGTTATCACATTTCTTGACCTCTTCGGATGCTGTTTCGTACATTCGAGGCCAATAGAATCCCGCATTCATTGCCTTTGCTACGATCGTCCTTGGCCCCGAATGCATTCCACAAATTCCCTCATGCATTTCCCTAATCACATACTCGGCTTCTTCCATGTCAACACATTTCAAGGATGGGCCCAGATATGACCTCCGGTATAGTTCTCCATCAACCATCTCATATTGCAAGGCCTTTACCCTTACCTTCCTAGCCGCCCAGTCTCCCTCGGGTAGTGTCCCGTCCTGGAGGAACTTTACGATTGGCGTCATCCAAGTTTCTTGTACATTATCAACCGTAGCTACCTCCTTTGTGCTGAGGGAGGGGGAGGTTAGGACTTCCACTTTGACTTCTCGGGCTAGGTGGTTAAATGCTACTGAGGCTAGCTTACTGAGGGCATCAGATTTTCTGTTTCTCCCACGGGGGATGTATTCCAGCTTAAAAGTTCTGAATGCCTCGGCCGTCTCTTTGACCTTTGCCACGTATTGAGCCATGATGTTATCTTTGGCCTCATACTCTCCTTGGTAGTGTTTGACGACCAGCTGTGAGTCAGTACTGGCTTCCATATGCTTTGCTTTCATTTTTTCTGCCAATCTCATCCCTGCTAGGAGGGCTTCATACTCTGCAGTATTGTTGGTGTTTTCAAAATCCAGTCTTATGGCGTAGGTTAGCTCAACTCCTTCAGGGCTTGTCAAAGTAATGCCCGCTCCGCTTCCTTCTTCGCTGGAGGCTCCATCTGTGAACAGCTTCCATACAGCCTTGTCTTCCATCTCTTTTTCTTCCTTCTCCAAGGTCTCCCATTTTAGGAGTTCTTTTTCTTCATCCTCAGGGACTTCTGCTAAGAAATCGGCCAGTATTTGTCCCTTCATGGCTGTCCTGGGTTTGAATTCCAAAGAGTGTTCTCCCAGCTCCACGGCCCATTTAGCCAACTGTCCCGACAGCTCCGACCTTCTGAGCACCTTTTGGAGGGGCTGATCTGTCATTAGGGTGATCTTGTGCCCTTGGAAATACCTCCTGAGTCTCCGGGACGCAAAAACAAGGGCCAATGCTAACTTCTTCAGAGGCATGAAGCGTTCTTCAGGGCCCTTAAGTGTTCTACTGATGAAGTATATCGGTATTTGCTTTTTCTCCCGTTCCACCATCATAACCGCACTTATGGTTGTTTTTTAGGCGGACAGATATAAGAGGAGCTGCTCTCCGGGTACTGGGGTGGCCAGCGTTGGGAGCTTGCAGATATAGGCTTTCATTTCTTGAAAGGCAGCCTCCGCCTCGGTGGTCCATTTAAACCTGTCTGTTTGGAGACAGTCCTTCAGCACTTTCATGAAGGGGAGAGTCCTGTCGGCTACTTTTGACAGAAAACGGTTTAATGCGATTAGCCTCCCGTTCAGCTGCTGGATACCTTTCAGGGACCTGGGAGATCGCATTTCAGCCACAGCTTGAGTTTTCTCCGGGTTAGCTTTGATTCCACCCTTAGTGACTACTACCCCCAAGAATTTTCCCTCTTCTACCCCAAAATAGCATTTCCCGGGGTTTAGCTTCATATTCACATCTTGCATAGTGCAGAGGGTCTCGGCTATGTCATCTATCATGGCCATCTCGGTCAGGCTTTTGATAACGATGTCATCAACATATACCTCCAAGTTCCTCCCTCGTTGCTCCCTGAAAAGGGCGTTCATAAATCTTTGATACGTGGCCCCAGCGTTTTTAAGACCGAAGGGCATCTTGGTATAACAAAATGTCCCTTCGTCCGTGATGAAGGCGGTTTTTTCCTCGTCCTCTATTGACATTTGGATCTGATGATATCCTTTATAGGCATCTAGGAAGCATTTCAGGGGGTATTGGGATAGGGAATCCACCTGGACGTCTATTTCTGGGAGGGGGTAGCAGTCCTTAGGACATGCTTTGTTTAGATCTTGGAAGTCAATGCACATCCTCCATCCTCCGTCTTTCTTTGGAACCATGACTAGGTTGGCAACCCAAGATGGGTACTTCACTTCCCTTACTATTCCAGCTCTGAGCAGCTTCCTGGTCTCTTCACAGGCGGCCCTCCTTTTTCTAGGACCCATGCTTCGTTTCTTCTGCTTTACCGGCTTTACCCAAGTGTACGTATTCAGGCGGTATTCAGTAAGGCTCCTTGGGATTCCTGTCATATCCCCATGTTGAAATGCAAACACGTCGATGTTGAGAAGGAGCAATTCCTTGAGAGCACTCTTGCATTTGTCACTCAGGTGGCTTCCTACTTTAACCGTCTGCTCCGGAAACTTGTCGCTAAGGACCCATTCCTCGACCCCATCTTTCTGGGGCTTCTCGGATGTTTCCCCCTTAGATACGGAAGAAATTACTTCGTATGCAGACTTTACCCAGGCCAAGCCCTTTGGCGTTTGGAACACTAAGGCTCCGTGTGGGGTGGATGCTTGTGCTTGTAAATCCCCAATCCCAGGTCTTCCCAGGATTGCGTTGTATTTTGAGGGTGCCTGGACCACCGTAAAAGTTAGGTTTATAGTTCGAACGCGATCTCCTACCCCAACTGTAAATGGGAGTCTGATCTTCCCCAGGGGGTGTGACACACTGTTGTTGAATCCTACTAGAGGGATGGAGTCCTCCTCAAGCCTGTCTCTTACATCCCTGTCAAACCTGAGGAAACAGTGCTCGTATATAACTTCTACCCCAGATCCCCCGTCCACGTGTATTCTTGCCACTTTGTGACCGGCTATTATGGCCGAGATGTTTAGTGGGAGCCGCTGCACCTCACTTTCCTCCAGGTGTGGCATTAAGATGGGAGCTTTCATGCAGTCCGGGGAGCCCAGGATTCTGGCCTTTACACTTCTGGTGGTATCAAATTCATTCCTCCTTCTAATCATATCTACATCTGCCCTCCCAGACTCCCTTGCATCTTTCCCTCTACGATCCCCCCCCCCCTTCCTTAATTTCCTTAAATAGATGGGCCAGTTTTCCCGTTTTTACCGCGGCTTCTATTTCCCTCTTTAAATACATGCAATCATCGGTCTTATGGCCAAATCCTTTGTGAAAGTCACAATACTCGCTGGGTTGTGCCTTTGGACCGGGCTTTATGGGTGGTGGCCTTGGGAAGGAGTTCTTCACCCTCTCAGTGGCCAATATTTCACTAGGGGTCTTGGTGAGAGGGGTGAAGCTGTCAGAGTAGGGGGCTGGGCCTCTCCCCCGGGGTCTATATGGGGAGTATGAGGGTC
Organism: Helianthus tuberosus; assembly: GCA_030545235.1. NCBI lineage: Eukaryota > Viridiplantae > Streptophyta > Magnoliopsida > Asterales > Asteraceae > Helianthus > Helianthus tuberosus. Next base: position 7,996,877 of record CM060352.1, on the reverse strand, counting down.
TTGCCCTATCATGCAATATTCTATCAAAAGCAGGTTTTCTGGAATAAGGTGTACCTTTGTCAAGAGGTTTAGCGACCGGGGTGACCCTTCGGGGTAGGGTATCTGTCTCCTTAGCCTTGCTGACTGTGTCTTTGCCTCTGACGAAGGCTCTAACCCTGTCCATGAGATTGTCAAATGAGTGTGGGAACTCTTCCCCCAGCTTCTCGCATAGTTGTGCATGCTTTAATCCGTTTATGAAGCGGCTGATTTTCATGACCTCCGGGACATCCTTTATATTCATGCTTTCCTTAACGAACCTTTCCATGTATTGGTCTATCCGTTCGTTGTCCCTCTTCCGTATGTGCAAAATCTCGTTCGGGTTCTTGACCACCTTTCTTTGTTGACCAAAGTTTCTCAGGAACTTTTCACTCAGCTCTTCGTAGCTGTCGATTCCCCCGGGAGGGAGGCTGTCGAACCAGAGTCGGGCCCCCTCCGTCAGGGTCTGTACCAAATTGGCATGGGCCACCACCCCAGCTGTCCTGCACCCTTGAAGGCATGGAGATGATCTTCGGTGTCTCTTGTCCCATCATATCGGTCAAAGTTTGGGGGTAGCTTCGTCTTAGGGGGCATCGGTGCTTCCGCAATCCTCCGAGTGAACTTTGAGACCTCAGCCAGGTCCCGAGGAAGGTAGGGTTGGTCTAGACCGTCACCGCTTGGGTTTTCTTTCTCTTTTCCTTTTCCTTTAGGCCTCTTTCCCGTGATGAGATCTTCCCTTTCTTCCGAGGACATTTGTCTAAGGGTTGTCATGAACCGTTAGCCTCGTCACGGGGGACCTCGGAAGGGGGATCCGTGACCAAGCTCCGGCGTGAGAGTAAGTAAACTTGCCGGAGAGAGGAAGGAGTTTATTCCGATGAGTATAATCACCGGAATATTCCCTCAAAGGTGTGAATCAATAAATGCGGTATATGTGATTAATGTGTGAGAATGTTGGTCGGAAGTAAATGAGAGAATAGTAAATGAGAGTGTAGTAAATGAGATAGTCCCGGAGATGATACCTCTTTTTGTTACTGTCTTCTCCCTCTTATATAAGTCCCAAACCTTATCTTGCATGTGAGATATTTGTTAAGATAATCCGACGGGTTTAGGAAGACCTCGAGGGGCTCAGACACGTGTCTGACCCCTAACGATTAGATTGGCAGCGACATTTAATGTTTCAGAAGGTGAAGTAAGATGCCAGTCGTGATGCTCTTCTTATCAGTCATTAATGGATGCCTGCATGTTTTGATTCCTCGTTTCCCGCTCGTTTTACAAAGGAGAAACCTTAGTGGGCAAGTTAGGTTCCGGTTGGGCTTGTACCCTGTTGGGCCCGTATGTAGACAGCCCAAAACGGGTAAAAATGGGGTTCCCCATTGGCTCGTCGTCAATATCTTATTTCAGAAATTAACGAATGGAGTTGTTACTTGAGTATGAACGAGCCGGTAACGAGGAAGCACTGCCACAGCTCCGCCGTGGCCCGCCACCGCAGATGGTGGCTGGCAGCCTTGCCTCTCCGATTTCTCTCTAGAACCTTCCATTTACACAAATATGTGTGATTTTTTTCGGACAAACCGAGTATTTAAAGGGTCACAAGTTACAACCACATTTAACCCATAGTACATGTCACCACTGCACAAAACACAATTCAAGCATAAAGCACAACCACACATTGCCTATACATGTTGCTAATTGATAATTATTAGATCATCCGTAGTGGGCTATATTTGGGCATTTTCTCCCCCCAATCACGCCCAATCACGCTCGGCACCCGCCCCCTGGGCGTTATTCAGCGTTTTTTGGCAAAAAAATTGTGTTTGGCCAATAGCATTAACTCTTCCCTTTTTTAATCTAATAGGTGTTTTTTGTTGGTTTTTTATTTTTATTTAATTCTTTACACCCTTTAACATAATGCCCACATACCCACTACACTCATTTTAGAAAAAAAAAAACGCTCAATAATGCCCCTTGCTGACTGTACTGACACATGGCGGAAAACGCTCTACGGTAAATGCATTATTCACCCAAACCACTACACATGGTCTTAATATGATTATATTCAAGGTGTTTTTTATTAGTCGATACATAACATAATCGTGAATCAAATATTAATTTAATTAATACAAAGCTAGACCTCACATACCGTGCAGTCATGCACGATATGATTCTTCTTCTTTTTTCAAACTAATTAACGGGATTCAAACCTACCTTTGTCACTGGTACCTGAATGTTTTTTTTGTTTTATTATATATTATTTAGCAAAATCGCGAACCTTAGGCTTGTGGGTATGGGGGCCGTCCCCAGGTCGTCGAGGACCAGCTACACTGCCCCTGGCCCGTCTCCGTCGTCTCACCCACGAAAGTGACAAGCCCTTTTTGTTAAATATAGCCGTTTCAATGGCTAGTTTTTTTTAAATTAAATTAAATAATTTTATCACTATATATACATATTTTATACCCTTTTTTTACACCAACTCATCCAAACTCTCACACCTTCGTATAAAAATATTCTCCAACATTTAAAAAGCCATGGATCCTTACAACCCGAATTCAAACCCGTTACATTTTGCAGAAAAATGAAAGAAAAAATCATCAAAAATGGAGCTCCTTGGGTGAGGTGATGGTCCACCGGTAACGTGACTACTACGTGGCGGACAATCACCAAGTGATGGACCACATCCACACCAACCAGCCTTAGACCATGTGTAGTAGGGCATTATGATAGTGCCCTTCCCTTGGGCATGATCCAACATGTGGCATCCTAGTCAGCATGGGACATTATGGAAGGTGTAGTTCAAAACTAAGGGTGTTAGGAGTGGAGTGGCAAACTTGTCGGCAAACTGTTTTGCCGATCGGCAAACACCGCCGCCAACAGTTTGTCGTTGCCGACAAACACATGAATCGGGGGTTGGAAGCCGACGCAGGGAAGGGAACTTTTTTGATCGTTGGGGCTTTTTCAACGGTAATATTACCGTTCAAAATAAAATAAATGATTTTTCTTTTAAACAATTAAATTATAAATACCAAACCAAACCATAACCAAATACCTTCAAATCTTTACCCAACCAAACCAAAAAATACCACAAATTCTTCCCAAACATTTACAAAACAAAATGGTGGATGAACTCCCGTTATGGTTCCCACCCATGAGTAGCGACGATTCGTCCGATAGTAGCATTCTTTTTTTTCAAAATCTCATCGAAGAAGCCGAACTTCAAGACACGGGCACGTCTAACCGAAGGAGATATATTGAACGTCAACGTGAGGAGGGGCATGAGACACTCATGGCGGATTATTTTGTCGAAGACCCGAACACTACTACAAAAATGATTTGTTTAGGCGGTGTAAATGGGTATTATGAGCGGTTTTATGACCGCCTAAACAAACGTCGCAGGAAAAGATGTATGATTAATTTTAGCGGTTAAAAACCCGCCCAAAATGAAACAAACTCCGCCCAAAAAAACATGTAAAAAATCTATGATTTTGTGATTTTGGGCGGTGGTTTAATATCCCAACCGCCCAGAATTAATAATGCCTAAAACAAAATGTTGGCTCAAAATAATGGGTAATGTTGGCTCAAAATAATGGGTAATGGAAGAGCTCAAAATAATGGCTAGGTAGAAAAGTGTATACATAGCAAGAACAAAAACAAATAAAACTCTGCCAATATCATAGAACCTTTTGATTACATAATAACTTTCAAAGTTCACAAAAGTTGTTCAAATACTACACTGCCCTAACCTACAACAATAAGCTATCAATCTTAAAAAACTACATCATGATGTATTCAACCAACCTAAACTCTTAAAAAACCGTGTCATGATGTTTTCAACCGACATGTCGATTTCCTCTTGTGTTACGCTTGTTATTTGGGTCCAAATCTAAAAAGAAATCAAATAACATATATTAGTTAACCCGAAACACCAAAAATAAACACAAAACCCGAATAATACAACTGTAAACTCGGATTGATATAACCCCAACATGCTAAAGTGAAAATAAGTAAATTCTAAAAGGAATACTTACATTGTTTGGAAAACAAAATCGCTTCTTCAAACGAAACTGGAACATAAACCAAATCACCATGAACCCACACTCCCAAGACCCGTCTTGTTGCATACACTGCATTAAATTTAAAAGAAAAAATCAATTACTAAAATAATCACTTAATTGTATAAAATATAAGAGAATTAATCCGTATATTACTGATAACATACTTGAACCATGGTCCATGTAAGTCCATTTCCAAAAGAAGATTCTATTGCTCTCGAAAGAGGATAATCATCTTTATTCTTGTGGGCATTAACCAAAGTCGAATCCAAAATCCAAACACTTCGTTCCTTAGGAGAAACGATAAACAAAACCCAATGGGCGCTAGAAAATAGAAAGGTATAAAAATAGTGTAATAAACTAAAGAAAATTAACTTGAATACACTAAAAAAACAATAAAATATATATTACCTATAAAAAAGGTGCAAGAAAATATTTTGTGCCCTTTTTAAGTTTGTAGACACTTAACAAGTGTTCTTTTACACTAACAAAATTTGTCTCGCACTCTTTTCCAATTATTTTGTGGATATTGAAGTAGGCAATTTAGGGTCTTCTGGAACTATTTTGTAAAATACTTTGTTATACAAATATCTGATATCAAACAAAAAAAATTACAAGGTTAAAAATTCAACTATGTTTAAAAACTCAAAGTGTTGCAATATAAAATATATATTACCTAGACCAAAGTAACCAGACCACTAACCTGTGGCTCATAACATGTGACATCTTTCACTTTTTGTGTCAAGTCTTGGTTTTGGAGAGTTATCTCTGTGTTCAAAAGCTACAATTTAACAAACACATTAGCAGAAGTCTTATTAAAAGAGTAAATAAAGTCATATGTATAACGTATATTAGATTACCTTTATGTCAAAACGTGGCCATTGAACATATTTACCATGAGCATCACCTAAATCTGTAACCTCGCCATAACATGAAACTGGAAGGAGAGGACTACTCTCGATTTTTTTTATCGATGATATCTACTTTGACTTTCACATAGCCGTCCTCCATTTGAACCTCATCTAATAACCTATCCATAGTAGGATACACAAGCCCCGGACCGACTACTTTTTCTTTCGTAGAAGGGCCCGAGAATAACAATTCACATTCAGCATGCTCCTACAAAATGAGACAACATTTTAAAAAATAATAAAACATTGTAAAATAACTGCCATCTGCCTTCATTTCCATTTCTAATTCAGACTATGTAATATATACAATTGTTAAGAAATTTGACTTTGACATATATATATATATATATATATATACAAATAAATATACATTCACTTACTAGTTTAATAGACTCTACTCGTGCCTCTTTTGCATCTTTAATAATATAATATTACCTATAATATTAGAAACAGTACGTAATCGCCCTTCACGTTTCCCTCTCCCACGTTTAGACATTTTCCACACTAAAATAAAAAAACCCAAATTAACAAACATCATATAAAAAGAGTAAACAACATGATCCACACAGCTTCATAACCTCGTAAAAAACAGTAAACAATATGATTCAAATCAGTAGATGACATAGAAAGTATCAACTAAAAGTAAACCATATATATATATATATATATATATATATATATATATATATATATGGTTAGGTTAACGTACAAATGCCATTATCGTACATTACGTACGCTACAATCTCACCCGTCCGATCATCTTCCAACATTGAATTCGCATGTTGTTTTTTTGTAACAATTTCGCATGTTGGTTTTTTAACATGCGATTTCATCAAAATTATCACATGCGAAATTGTTACAAAAAAACAACATGCTATTTCATCAAAATTATCACATGCGAAATTGGTACAAAAAAAACATGCGAATTCATAAAAAATTATCACATGCGAAATTGTTATAAAAAAACATGTTATTTCATCAAAATTATCACATGAGAAATTGGTACAAAAAAACAACATGCGAATTCATAAAAAATTATCATATGCGAAATTGTTATAAAAAAAACAACATGCGATTTTAAAATGCGGGAAGATGATCTGACGGCTGAGATTGAAGCGTACGTAATGTACGATAAGCAATATTGTACAGTACTCTTTACCTATATATATATATATAAACACGGGACCACATGAGATACGCGCATAAACCACTCAAAAGTATATCGAATCTGACATAAGGGCCACACATGGAATCATAGCAAAATTCAACATATATCCAACATAATAAAGAATTTTATTCATAGTTTTGTACTGAAATAAAGAATTTAAGAAGATAATTGATAAAACTAGGGTTTCTTACCAAGGAGTTTTGGAAGAAGAATTGAAGGCGACGATTTCTATGAAATCTGAACTACGGCTGAGATGAAATCTCTGGATGAAGAATTTATGAAGTTAATCTCTGGATGAAAACTGATGGTGGTTTTGGAAGAAGATCAGCGCGGGATGGTGAAAAGTGATGGAGGGGTTTTGGGGGAGGGTTAATGCTTTAATCAATCCGTAACTAGCCTGTTAAGAGTTGTTCATTATTAAATATTAAATATGATTAAAACCCTTTATTTGAGCTAGCCTACTATCTACGCACAAAAAAATATATTTTTTTGAGCCATGATTTAAAACAGCTCAAAAAAAACCATTTATTTGTGCGTGTAAAATTATTTTGTGCTATGTTTGTATGATTTTGGGCGGTTTATGTATGTAACCGCCTAAAATAATATTTTTTGAGCTCAAAAAAATCATAATTTGTACAAGTGGAAGTACAACGAAGATATCTTTCGACATAGGTTCCGTATGTCGAAACGTTTGTTTCTAAAAATTGTGGACGACGTGGTAGAGAACGACCCGTGGTTTGAAGAGGCCCCCGATGCGCGAGGTAGGAAGGGGCTTACGCCGTTGCAAAAGGTGACATCGGCTATTAAACAACTCGCAACTGGTAACACTCCAAACGAGAACGACGAGTACTTGCATATGGCCGATAGAACTTCCCGCGAGTGCCTAGAATTTTTTTGCGACACGGTTTGCAAAATATACGGTCCCGAGTTCTTACGTAGACCGACAAGCCACGGCATGGCACTTTTATACCAAGCTCATGAGGAAAAACATCACCTTCCAGGTATGTTCGGTAGCCTTGATTGCACCCATTTCGTTTGGCGATATTGTCCGACAGAGTATCGAGGCCAATTTATGCGAGGAGATCACCGATACCCGACTGTTATGCTCGAAGCGGTTGCTTCTCAAGACTTATGGTTTTGGCATGCTTTTGCCGGTCCACCGGGTTCTCAAAACGATATCAATGTGCTACAACAATCTCCTTTATTTTTAACGGAACGAAATGGAACCGCGCCAAAATGTCCATTTTATGTTAACAACCATTTATACAAACGTGGTTATTTGCTCGTGGATGGAATCTACCCTTCGTGGTCCGTGTTTGTGAAGTCGATCCCTTACCCTCACGAAGTAGACCAAAAGAAATTCAAGAGGCAACATGAGGCGGCAAGAAAAGAGGTCGAATGGGCTTTTGGTGTTTTGAAGGCGAAATGGGGTGTATTAAGTCGACCGATGCGAGCAAGATCCGTTAAAAAAATTAGGAGTGTCGTGTACACGTGTATTATTTTACACAACATGATTTTGAAAGATGAAGGAAAGGCGATAGCACCGGTGCACATTCGGGATCCTCCGGTCGAGCCCGCTCTAGACGATACGGTGTTGGGCGAGTTGATGGATGAAGACAAGCGTTAACACGATCTCATAGATCATCTCGCAAGTCAAGATTTACCCCACCTTTTGGTCGATTCCGACGAAGACTAGTTTAATTTATTTCAAGTTAATGTAATTTTATTGTTTTTTAATTTAGTGTAATTTTGATGTTTTTAATTTAATTTATGAAAGTTCATTGTTTTTTTAATTTAACTAGGTTTATCACCCTAGCCGCGTTGCGGCGAACTTCTTTTGTTATTTAGTCTGTGTTTACATGTGTTTTAAAATCACTATGAGCGCGTTGCACACGGAACCACTAAGAAGAATAAAAAGAAAATGTAAAAAGCAATAAAAAATAATCGAAAGAAAATCAACAAAAAAAGTTGTATGTTAATGATGTTGTTGGTATGAAACCCGTGGTCAGAGTCTTAGAGATGAGCAAATAATACTGGGTACCGGTACGAAATTTCCCGAACAGAAGGATCCTAAGTACCAATTCGGTACCGACTTTTGGCATTCATAGTACCGGTTCGCTACCGATTTTTATCTTCATATACCGGTACCGTAACCGGTATTTTCGATACCAGTTGCCACCGAGCTCTGATCAGGGATGAGTAAATGGTACTGTCTAGCAGTACCGAATTTCCCGAACTAAAAGATTTTCAAACTCAATCCGGTACCGAATTTTGGCGTTATCTGTATCAGGCTGGTGCCGATTTTTACCTTCATGTACCGATAATGAACTGGACCGTATCGGGATACCGACTTTTGGCGTTTTCTGTATCAGGCTGGTGCCGATTTTTACCTTCATGTACCGATAATGAACTGGACCGTACCGCGATTTTCGATACTAGTATTGGTTGAGACAAGGAAATAAAGAAAATAATAATAAGTATTAATATATTAAGATATGAATATAATATAATAAATCAACTGTTCATTCAGTTGATTTATTATCATACAGTAATAATAATGTATTTATTCTACATTTATTAACTTAAAATATTAAATAAACTAGTGCAAAAAAAAATAATAATAAAAAAAAAGTTTGCCACTCAGCAAGTGTTTAAACCATTGCCAACACTTTTCAGCAAAGTTTAAACACTTTTGACTGATTGACATAGCGCACTCTGATTGGTCGGTTTTTTGGTTTGCCACTCCAAAGTGTTTAAACACTCCTAACACCCTAATGTAGTATTATAATGCCCCATAATGCCTTTGCAATGATTAGACAATTATTTTTTTTATTTTTTTCCTTTTTAGGAAAATACATCAAATAATATTACATTAAGTAAAAAAATTACATTAATATTATAAAAACACACAAATAATATTATTCGTCTTAATTTTCATCTTCGCTTTGGTCATACTTGTCTTCGCTTTCGTCATACTTGTCTTCGTTTTCGCCTTCGTCTTTCCGTTCTTCACCCTCGTTTAGAATATACCAAACCGACCATGCATGTTGGACCAAATCCAACGCTAACGCGTAATGTGCTACATTGGAACGGATTTGATTCGCGCTGTTCACTCTTTCAGCCATTTTTGCTTGCGGATATTGCTGAACAACGCCTGGTATATAATTTTGACATATTGCTTTTTCTTCGTCTTCTAATATCATGTTATGCATGATTACACAAGCATACATAGCCTCTTTCATTTTTTTCTTTGGTCCATACACGACAATGATTTCTTAAATAATGTCAACGTTGTTGAAGAATCCCAAAGCATCTCACACTGTCCTTTCGCAGACACTCTTGAAGTTTCTTGAAATGTGCTCGTTTTTCATCAATTGGGTCACTAAACGTCTTCACGATAATCAAATACTGCGGATATATTCCATCACTCAGATAATATCTGTGTGGGTGGTAGTTTCAGTTAGCCCAAAAAGATGCCTTTGCTGCTCTGCCACAGGCGGCTGTTCAAAAATGTTTATGTAATTGCATGACCGGCGGCACCAAAGTCGGCCGACCAAACCCAAAGGTCGTGTGACGCAACCGCTTGAAGAATAAACGATGGTCCTTTTTGGTCACCTCGTATGTGTTGACCTCGCCATGCGGTTGGACAATTATACCACGGCTAATGACGACAATCTAAACTCCCAATCATGCCTGATAAACCATGTTCTTGTGAAAGAACCTCGTAAATTTGTTGTAGATCGTACCAAGTGGATTTTCTTAGATAACGCGCATCGTACAAATTTATTATTCCTTTATAAAAACAAATATATATACGTATTAAACTAACTAAAAAATATTATGAATAAATAAAACGTAAAATATAATTTTTAAAAAATTGTTGTGTACCCTGACAAAAATACTCCAAGGTGTCGCGTGTAGTTTTCTCAGCCATATTTAAATACTCACCATTAATCTCGGTCGTGTTTCCGTAGGCAAGCACGCGTAGCGCTGGAGTACACTTTTGAATAGCAGTATATCCAAGCGTCCCTCTAGCATCCGATTTTTGCTTAAAGTAATCAAACTTGTTTTCTAATTCTTCGGTAATGCGTAGAAATAAACGTTTAGTCATCCGAAAACGACACCTAACAACTTTTGGGTATGTCGACACTTCGCCAAGGTCATCTTTCATCAAGTGAGCATTCGCTGCAAGTTGGTTTCGTTCCGTATATTCTCTTTGCAAAATTGGGCGTGGAAGCTGACTAACATGTTTCATATACCTCGCTGTGAGTTGACACACACCCGTAACCGCCTCTTCCTCGACTTCCTCATCAGTCGACTCACCCTCATCGGCTAAAACCTCTTTGTAATAATAATCTATAACGAATGAGGAAGATGTGGGGGAATCCATTTTTATGTATTTGGTATGGGTATGCGTTTGTTTTTGTGATATACGTTTGTGAGGTGTGAGTATTGATTTATATACAGAGAGAGATATCAAAGATTTTTTTTTAAAATCGGACCGTTGCCAATGGCTATATTGGCCAAACCCACAATTTCCCCGGAGTTTTAATGAAGACGCCTAACTTCCTTTTGATGAAACACGTCCACCGGGGTGGTGTAGTCGGCGTGTTCCGGCGTGTTTGGGCAACATCACGCCCACTTCACACACCACTACGAGTGGTCTTAAGGTGTATGTGTTTTTGCCAAATTCAATATAACTGAAATCTGAATTCTATTTATTACATTGTTTTGCTAGCATAATACGTTAAAATTAAAATTGTTAATGTATTTGGTTGTGAAATAAATTGGAATTAATTCCACGAATTCCTTCATGTAAAGGAACTCAACAATGAAGAAATTCAACTAAAGTAATTAGAATCTACGACCACTCACCGTCGTTGCATCCACCATCAACACCATTGGCCACCCGCCTCCAGCCACTTGCCATCCGCTCCCCGCCCCCTTCATGTTGTCATGTGGGCATCCAGAACAGCTCGACCACTAGCCACCCCGTTCGCTGCGGCTACCATTGGCGTTGTCCCCATCCAACCACTCCGAATTCATTACAAATTCAAATTCATTTGATAGATTAGTTCATTTAAATTTCAAATAATTTAGCAAATTCCAAATCCCGTTCTTCTTTGTTCCAATTTCTTTGATAAATTCCCATCATTAAAAAATCCGTAAACCACACACATCTTTAGTCCTCCAATCCCAGAATGCTTAATTCCATATTATAGCCCCACATTGATAACCTTGTCCCAATCATAATGAACCTAGAATCTAACACGCATTACAACATATGTTCATGATAGCTATCATTCTCTTCTTGACCGAATGAACTACAAAATCACTATTTTCTACACTTATAAACCGAACAGTTACTTCTGTACAGTGGATGCCATTTGCATAGACATCATGGATGCGCAAGTTTCAGATATTTGAGACCCATAACTATATGTTTCCATATAGCAAGATCATAGTATCTGATATATGATGAATATAAAGTGCGAACCACATTTTCGGTTACTGATACTATTTATGTTCTACAGTTGTTGGCACTGTCATCATCATCATACTCAGTAAATCCCACCAATAGCAAAACTAAAGTAGGGTCTGAGGAGGGTAAGATGTAGACAGCCTTACCTCTTCCCCGTAGGAATAGAGAGGCTGCTTCTAGTGAGACCCCCGGCTTGATGGTAGTTTTGCATCAAACCTTGGACATAAGTCACATAACACTCGGCGATTAAAACAAAGGCCAATTAGTGCATGTACTCCCTTGTCTTTCGGCTATCAATGCCACCACATGATGCATGATTAACCATCCCTCTCTTTTAACATTATTTTCATGAAATTAGTAAATAACGTTAAAATTATTGCACTTTTACTTTTGCCCCCCGAGCGCCCACACATATATACATTATATGCGCATACCGCAAGCGTGGCATTTAGTTGTTGGCACTGTGTCATATGTATATACTGGCAATGCCAACATTTTGATTTCAGCTTTTGCAGCAAGAAAGAACATGAGTTCTGTGCTTGGTTATATGATTTGGGTCTGTCTATGATGTTATTATCGTTAGTTTTCTGATGCACATGATGTGTAGCCGCTTACTTCACTATCTATGCCCCAATTGATATGCTAAAGTTCCACTCAATCATGATGCATTTTACATATTGCAATCATCAATATTCTGCCTAAGTTAAATCTGCAGAAGCGTGACAAGGGCACTTTATGGTCTGGTCCAGGTCGGGCTAGATCTACCTTCCCATGCCACACTCCATGATGCATATAACTCAATCATGTTGAAGTATAAAGTTTCCTTTATTACTTACTTGGTTAGAAACTCGATATTTGACCGACTAACTTAATCTTGCTAAACACTTCAATATAAAAAACACATGACTATACTTGACCCATAAAAACATACTTCTACTGGCCCGACTTGACCCGTCAAGATTAATCCAACACCGAGAAGAGATATATATATATATATATATATATATATATATATATATATATATATATATATATATATATATAGGATAAAGATCATTACAGAACACTAATTATTGCGAGAACAAAAAGAACAACTCTAAATCACTAAATTTTGGGATTTAAGGTTCATATTTCTTAAATTTTTTGTTTCTTACATTCATATGTGTATTATATATACATTAAAAAATCATATATTTTCCCCTACACATAGTCTACATACATGTAGGTAATTTAGCATACACATAACCTGCATGTGTGTAGGTTATTTAAAAACTGGAGATTTTTTATATTTTGTTTTAAATTCTTGTGTGAGAAACAATAAATCTTCTATTTATTACATTTTCATTTACTTTTTAGGTTTTTAGGATTGAAAAAATGAGTGATTCATTTTGTTCTGCGTGTTCTCGCAATATTTAGTGTTCTCGCAATATATATATATATATATATATATATATATATATATATATTGAGATAGAATACGAATAAGTAAAATAAGAGAAGCGGAAAAAATAATGTTAGGTCACAAAATTGCGACACGTGACGCAACGAGCTACTTATTAGGTATAGATTTTATTAATTATTCCACATTGCTAATGGGTTCGTCGCATGATCATTTATTTCTAGTCACTGGTTGTTTGTGGGAACCAATTTTTATCGGTACTTGGTCGTTGATAACTTAGGGTTTTCAACAGTCTTGGTATTTCGTCATAAATGTATGGGAAGTTCCAACGCAGTTAATGAAATTTTCGAAGGAAATTTCGCCTCTTTACAGTAGTGCAACATGAACTTCATTATGCCCTTTATCGCTTATCACAAACTTATGAAAGTTCTAGACATAAACCGAAGACAATGCGGGTAAAACAATCTACTAAAAACTTGTTATATTTGTAATTTAAAGCTTGAAAACCCTTCAAACTTGTTATATTTGTTATAAGAAGTGAGGTATTAAAGAGCAATGATACAAGTATGAATGTTTGAGGCCCCATTGCATATAATTATAGGAATATTTGGTATGGTATGATGAGAAAAGGTGACATGCATTTCCATTAGAACAGGGAATTGGTTGGTGGTACTTAATAACTTTCCTCCACAAAATCTGCAACAATATCATAAGATATACTATTTATAGTACCCGAAGAGTTGGCCATCAAACGTGGGATGGGATGTTGACGATGCACATTCAATACAATATATGGACAAGTTTAAGATTTGCGTAAATCAACACAAATATATGTCTAGTTCATTCAGTTGTTGACATGTTACTTATTCATTCTCTCTTTTTACGTTTTCCCTTGAATTTATAACCATGTGCATCAATAATCTCTTAACTTTTAAGCCAAATATTTAGGTTGATTTTTTAGGCATACCAGTCGTAAAAATGTGTATGATAAACTCTATATCCTTGGTTTATAAACTCATGTATTTGTATTTCCTCATATGTGGATATTTTTTACTTACTCACTTGTGCATGAAAGCAACTGCCCGTTTTGAGCTTACTCGTTGAGTCCACGATGGATAGATATCGGGCTTTGTTAATTCCTAAATCGTAGCAGCTTCCTGTTCTGAACTTACTCGTTGAGTCAGTGATGGATCTTGGCTTAGATAATTCCTAGATAGTATGATATATTCCCATGTTGCATCGTTTGATGGTATACATTTGTCAACTTATTCTGTTGGACTTCTTGTTTACATAACATTTCGTCATTTGTTATTTTTTTTTGAACGGCAGAATTTTATTAGAAAAAAACAAACTAGCAAGATGCTAGAAGACAAACAAAACAGAAAGATTACAAAACATTAAAATTACACCAATTAGACCAATCAAGCGTGTGCATTTTTGCTCTGTTTTTGATCCATAAGAAACTTGTAGCTTTGATGTCCGCCCATAGTCTTGAGATGTCAACTCTATTGCCCGAAAAGACCACATCATTGCGAAGTTTCCACAAGCTCCAGCAGGTTGTAAATATGATGCGCATGCACCAGTTTTTTCATACGCTTCGGCCAGTTGATATGGTTGTGAATCCGTAGGAGATCCGAAATGCTAAAGGCATAGATAGGAGGAATGGAGAGCCATCTAGACACCAAATGCCATATCACTGAACTGATATAACATGATCCAAAAATGTGCTCGACCGTTTCATCCCTTTCACCGCAGAGTGGACATGTAAGCGAGGTCAAAGTAATATTCCTTCTTGATAGTGCCGTTCTAGTTGGTAGGCGATCCAGATTCATTCGCCACCCGAAGATATTTAACTTTCGAGGAACCCATCGATTCCATTCATATTTATCCACGTCGCTTTGCATGTTATTGTTTTGAAGTAGTTTTTTAACTTCGCTAACCGAGAATTCCTTTGACTATTCCGATGACCATCCCCAAACGTCCACAGAATCGGATAAGGAGACTTGAGAAATGATGTTGCATAACTCCAAAAGTTCCGTTATCTCCTGCTGCGAAGCCGGATCTCGTGCCCAGTACCATTTTGGGCCAATGACTTGGCCGTTTGCCAAGACTTCCAATCTTTCCCGAACACAGCAGCCTTTGAACTTTTCAAGGCTAAATAGCAAGAAATCTGAATTTTAGTGGCCACCCCATGACCCAGTTGTTAGTCCAGAACTGAGTGTTAAGCCCGTTACCCGTCTTGCTCACAAGGAGATTACACAGATGAATGTTTTTATTGCTAAGTGTTGCTTCTTTTTTTTGTTATCATACTCCTTATTTTTTTGTGGATTAATTAATAGGAAGCATGTTAAGGTTCAACTTCAAGTGAGCTTGTCTAGCTTATCCACACATTCACATATATGCATAATACATACCTATACATTGCACACATACACTTGCATGTATATACACGTACATACATACATGTAGAGAGATTCATCTTGCATTAAAAAATCTAAATGACTTTTTAGGTGGCTTTCTTCATTGGAAGTATCTCTCGTTTTAATGACTCTCTCTCTCTCTCTCTCTCTCTCTCTCTCTCTCCATGCAACCACTAAAAACATGATGATTCCCTAGCTACTCTTAGTCTTCTATGATGATGAATGACCGGAGGCTCTTCATGTCCGTTCCTTTTGAATATCTTCACTTTCACTTTTTTTGTTATGTTCAAAGGAAGTGGATACATTGATCATGTGTACGTGACTGTAACCTAAAATATCAGCATAATAATAGGTGCTCGTGATTTTATTTAATTTACTGAACGATTAAAATAGCAAACATTAGATCTTTTACAAATTATAATCATACAACCCCTAACCCAAACACATGTATGTTTCACATGAGAAATTACACTAAAACAATATATGAGGGAAGTCCAGGTCGTAAATGTGTAATAAAATTAAAATGTTTGAATGTTAGTTTTTATCAGCCGGAGGGTCAATGACATGTGGAATTGTGGTAGGATACATGGAAAGAATATAGTTAGCCATGTATAATGTATTGAAAGACAATCATCTTGTGATCATTTATGGGTTATATTAGATTCATATCTTTTTTATGTGGAGTTAATTATTGTTTTCGTCCATGTTTTTTTGTCAAAAATCACAATTTCAGTCTATTAGTTTAAAAATTGTGATTTCAGTCCCTGTAGTTTCATTTTCGTAACCATTTCAGTCCACCTCGTAACCATTTCAGTCCCTGTACTAACAGAATAAATGGAATGAAATGGTTATAAAAGTGAAACCACAGGGACTGAAATGGTTACGAAAGTGAAACCACAGGGACTAAAATCGCAATTTTTAAACTAATGGACTGAAATAGTGATTTTTGGCAAATCACAGGGATGAAAACAGTAATTTACTCTTTTTATGTGAGACTAAACCAAAATTCCATTGCCAATAACGTGATTGTTTATTGGCAAAGACAAAACCCTTAAACATCTTGGAAGAGGAAGGTCTTAGGTTTAAGTCTCACCAACAGTAGGAAATAAAAATAAAAAGAAATTTGCCGTTAAAAAAAACCAAAATTCCATTGATGTGATGAATTCATGGATGTGAAAGTTGTGAGCATGTCTAATGATAAAAAAATCAACAAAAAAGAAGCTAAATATATAAAAAATTCAGTTAAAACACGATATATAATATAATTATATTCATGGGCGGCCTTTATGGTGTGCAGAGAAAACCACCGCACGGTAGCCGTGATTTTGAGGGGCACAAATTTTAAAAAAAAAACCGATATATATATATATATAGAGGAAGGTTAACATACAAAAACCCTTATCCTACATTAACATACGCGACGCCCATAACCATCCGATCAGGGATGTAATCACGCATAGAACGATAATTACGCACGGGAGTCACAAAATCACGCATAAACCCTATTTTATCACGCATTGGAGCCTTGTTATACAAAATCACGCACGTTTATATGTTAATCACGCACGTTCTATTCTTGTGTCGTACGTTAACGTACGTTAAGGATATTTGTACATTATACTTATTCTATATATATATATATATATATATATATATATATATATATATATATATATATAAATGAAAACCACTTTTATTGTGAAAACTCGAAAACTAACTAAAAAAAGCCTAAAAAACACACCACAATTTTTTTTTAATTTTTTTTATAAAAAATCGCAGGTTTTTGTATATAAAAAAAAAACTTTTTTTCAAAAAAAAAAATTGTATTACACATGTGTAATACCACAAAAAAAGAATTTTTTTTTTGAAAATTTTTTTATATACTAAAAGTAGCGAAAATTATTATGCAAAAAAAAAATTTATATGTTTTTTGGCATTTTTAATTAGTTTTCGAGTTTTCACAATAACTAGTGGTTTTCATTTAAACCTTCCCATATATATATATATATATATATATATATATATATATATATATATATATAGGGAGGGGCTCATGCGAGAACCACTCTTATTGTGAGAACCATGAGAACCAATGTGAACACAACCTAAAATAGCTAAAAAACCTAAAAAAAACCCTAAAAAAACCTAACCCCCACCCCCCCCCCCCCACCCAAAAACCTAAACCCCTCACCCCCCCCCCCAAAAAAACCTAACCCCCCCCCCCCCCCAAAACCTAAACCCCCCCCCCCCAAGCTAAAAAAAACCTAAAAAAACCTAAAAAAAACCTAACCCCACCCCCCCCCCCCCCCAAAAAAAGCCTAAACCCCCCTCCCCCACCCCCCAAAAACCTAAACCCCCCCCCCCCCCCCACCCCCAAGCTAAAATGCTAAAAACTAAACCCCCAAAAAACCTAAAAAAATCTAAAAAAAAATCTAAAAAAAATCCAAAAATTTTTTTTTGATTTTTTTAATATTTTTTAGGTTAAAATCGCTACTTTTCGAATACAAAAAAAAAAAAAAAAAATTTAAAAAAAAAAAAATTGTTTTTTTTTTTTTGTTCGAAAAGTAGCGATTTTAACCTAAAAAATATTAAAAAAATCAAAAAAAAAAATTTTGTGTGATTTTTAGCTATTTTTAGGCATTTTTGGTGTGTTCACATTGGTTCTCGCGGTTCTCGCAATAAGAGGTGGTTCTCGCATGATCTTCTCCCTATATATATATATATATATATATATATTTTAATTATTTTAAATAGTATGTTATATTATATTATGTAAAATATTAAAATTTAATGGCTACGACTTTGTACCATATATCTTTTGTTCACATGCAAAAGATTATATTAAATGATATGTTTAAAACACAAAACAATGTAAAAGTCAACAACCCAAAAGGTCCTGTAAACAATCTTAGACCAAGCGGTATGGGGGTCGGCTTAGGCCCGGCGAGGCCCGGCGCCGGTCCCCCACACCGCCCCCTCGCCCCGTCTTGTGAAACCCGGCTTCCTCACGACGATGATGACGGGCCAGTTTCTTTCTCTCTCTCATCTTTGTCTCTCCTCTCTCTAAAATCAACTAAAGTTTTATATTTTTTAATTGTTATGGGGCCCCATCCTCCACCCCGTAGGTCCATCCTCTGCAAGCCCCTCCTACGTGGCGGCCCATCCTCATCGAGATGAGCCTCCCCATACCCACTAGTCTTATAGAACACAGATAAAGGATGTATTTTGGAAACACAAATAATTAAAGAGGCGTGTGATCACTTTTAGATTAAATTATTATTTTTTTTGAACGGCAAATTTGGATCACTAACTGACCACTAGAGTATCATCGTGCCACTAGTGAAACCACCCGATCATATCCATCTCCACTAAACAATAATGCATATACACCAATTCAGAAGGAAACCCAATAAATTTAGAAAAAAACCCCCTTGTGGGAATCGAACCCATGACCTGATGGTCATAAACCTTATCCCACCACCAAGATGCCACTATGCTATAATGCCATGGGCAAAATTATTTCGTTAGTTCTCCCGAATATTTCAATCGGATACAACTCTCATTGAGAAATCGAAGAATAATATGTTTGTTGGTGAAATCGTATGAACCAGCCAGGGGCTCTACCCCTTGGACCCCTCACTACTAGAAAATTGGGTTTTTCTGACGGCTTTTACAGTTGCAAAATAGTTGCAATAGGGCAATTGCGACCGTTTTGCGACTGTAAGTGCAGTCGGAAAAACACACGTCGCAGAAGCTCTATTTGCAACCGAGTTGCGACTGCAGCAATCTTTTGTGACCAACATTTTGCGACCAGAAATTTAGTCGCAAAGTTTGCGACTGTTTTTGAGGCTTTGTTTGCAAAGGTCTTGTTGTAACCATTTTGCGATCGCTTGCCTTCTGGTAACTTGCGACCGCAAAAACAGTTGCAAAATATATATTTTTTTTTTTGCTTTTCTAGCCATTTTGTTTTTTATCCTGTTAACAATTTTAAGATTTAAGCATTTATCAAATATTCAAAAGTATATAAAAATTCCACTTTATATTACAATTTAAAACATCATATACACGAGGAATCCTAACATAATGCATATGCAAAAAAAAAAAGTTTTATAGCCTACCTTGATGATTAGACGTTTTGAGACCTAGCTTTTAACATCGCTTCAATGTTTACTGTTCTATAGTAGCCTCTTTCTCCGCCTCTTTTTCTTTTTCCATCTCCAACCCCACAATAATCCACATTGAATATATGTATTCAGTTAAATACTATCAACAATCCACACACAAAACAAAGAATCAACACAAGTTCAAGCATATGATGGTCATGTTGAGCAGCACATGGGATGAGCAAATGGTACCCGGTACATGTACCGAATTTATCGAACCGGGTACACTTTCGGTACCGACTTTTGAGATTTTCGGTACCGGTTCAGGACCGGTTTTTACCCTCAAATACCGGTACTGAACCGGTTCCGGTTCCGGTACCGAACTGTACCATACCAGGTATATTCGGTACCGGTACCCACTTTTGGGGATTTTCGGTACCGGTACCGAGCTCATCCCTAATGCACATATAGCTAAAAACAATGCATATATGGACAAAGGGGTGTGTGTATATATATATATATATATATGTATATATACAGTACATTATAATGCATATAAGGACAACATTGTAATTTTATTTGTAGGTATTCAGATCTTGTGAACCTACTTAATTTAGTCAAATAATTTTCAAAAAAAAAAAACTTAATTTAGTCAAATCTATTTTTTATCGGTACTCAAATCTAATGATTTTTTAAGTATCTGCACATTTAATCCACATTTCACCTTTATTTTATAATTACTGACAAATCATTTCTACATTGTTTGCTTACACTGTGCTAGTACATGTAGAAAGTATTTGAACTTTCATTTGGATCGGGAACTGGGATGACATTCTATATATTGTTTGCTTATACCAATACCAAAGTGAAGTATACCTGGGGGATGCTACACCTAAAGGTTCTAAATTTCCCAACAAAAGCATCCGATATTCGCCCCTACATATAAAATAAGAATCAACTATCATTAATTTGAAATAAAAAAGCATCATGAAATTGCCAATTTGGGTCATTGCAACTCATAGCATGTAAAGTTAAGAAGGCGTATAAAATCTTACCAATAAGATCCTTGCTTTATCCATGGATGGTAGATCAACACCATTCTCCAAAATCGGCTCCACCTATACATGTAACACCCTGACCGGAGGCGGAAAAGTCAAAGGGCATTACGTAACTTGATAGAATGCATTTGAGCACATGGAGATTTAATTAAGTTGAAATATGATTAAGGTTCGATTAAATAGATTGCATTCAAATCCAAAAGAATTTTCTTGAACATAAACAAAATACAACATAACAAATAAATTCACAATTACAATTGATTTCGGATTTTGTCTAAGGCATAAGTCTTGAATCAGTTCTCTATATGAAATATTCTTGCAAATCATAGCATCATACATCGTCACCTGAAACATATGTTACGGGTAAAAGGATCAACAAAGGTTGAGTGAATTCATAGGTTTTGTTCTGCAAAATGTCAATGTGATATAGATAAAGTTTCAACAAAAGTGGTTGTCGATATGTCTTTTTAGCATAAGAGTAGTACATGTAGTTACTTAGTGGTACATTCAAGCCTACGTTATGACGTAACACGGGTCTATCATCTCACTTCTAAGTATCACATGAGTACCAACAACAACTGCAACAAAATGAGAAGTGTGACGGGTCTCGCTTACACTTCTAAGCAACAAAATGAGATGGGGCGTCAATCCTATAGCGCTATAATATAACCGTTGGGCTTTTGCAAGTTAATGAACGTAAACTTCTTAAAGCAACAACAACAAGTATTAAGCAAATGCAAAGGCAATCGGGGGAAACCACAAAATAGCAAATAGTTTGTATCACACTGTAACATATGTATCATCCCAAAATAATGTAAAAAGGGACTATGAACTCACCTTGATTTCGAGTAAGTCCAAACAAGTATGCAAGGTGTGAGAGTTCTTGGAATTAAGACTCCACATCACTCTAATTGATTGTACATGAAACAATATGGAATATGTATCAACAATAATGTTTAATTGGATAATTGGAAATCCTAAATCTATAGGATTCGGTAGTGTTTTGTTTAAGTGGTAATTATGTGGTTTGAATATCTTACAAGAGGACTCGGAAAATGTATATGATATAAAGGAATTATTTATGAAAATATCATAAATAATAAAATTGCAAAGATATGTAGTTGTTTTAATATAAACATTTGTAATAATAAATCAAATATAATTTAATTAGTATAATTAAATAACATAATTAAATAAAATGATTATTGGTAAAATATTGTACAAGTGATATAATTAATTTATAAAAATTATAAATTAATTTAGATGGTTAAAATATATATTATTTGATAAATAATAAATATTTTGTTTAAAAGAATAAATATGATAATTATATGATTAATTATCAAAATAATTATATTAAATCTGAAAAAATAAAAAAAATACAATTTTTAATTATTGAACTTTAGTATTACTAAATTAAAATATTCATTATGGTCCTGAAGTCATTTTAAATAAATAAAATGAATTAAAAAAATTAAAATAACAATAAATAAGTTTATATAAGTTTAATTATCTAAATAATTAAATATAATAAAAATTCAGATTATAAATTTATATAAACTCAGAATAATGCATATTCTGTCATAAAAAAAATTTTGGATAAAAATTTATATAGTTATATAATTTAAATACATTAAATCAAACTATATTTGTAAGTAATAAAACTGATTTAATTATATAAATATTAAAATTATATAAAATACCAGTATAAATATTATTTTTGTAAAGTTTATCAGTTAAAATAATTAATATAAAATTTTCTGTATTTATATCTTAAAAATCGATTTGTTATAAATTATTTAATAATGACGTGTTTTATTATTATAAAAATTTGTTTTATAAAGTTAATTATTTGAAATAATTTGCAAAATAAAATAACAGTTCCTGAATTTTACTCAACTCATAAAAGTATATCGAATTACCGGCGTTTGGAAATAGATAAAAATGAGCATATTTATCTTGAATGAAATCTTGGATTTTCGTTAACTTATATCGTCGTAAAATAAAAAAATATTTTTTTTTATTTATTTATTAGAAAGAGTCGGATTTTAACAAGTGTTGTTTAACAAGATAATTATGTTTTGTGATTTCGGATTTTTTTGCGAAAATCGGACAGAGTTTCCTATGTTTTTGTAATAACCCTACAATAAAAGGTTGTCGTATTTTGATCAAAACGCAACAATTTTTAACAATACCAACAATATATATGTATGAAATGTCAGTCCAATATGTCAAAATAAGGGCGAGTCACTAATGTATAGGCGTTTTAAACGGTCGAGCTCGATTCGCGTAGTAAAAAAAATATCTAAAAACTATATCAATCTAAACTATATTCGCGTCGTTTAAACTTTACCGCGTCTTGCGTTGCCCGTTCCGCCTGCGTTGACCATCTTGACCTGTTGACCAATCTTGACCCGAGTTGACTCGGTTTGACTGACTGAGTTGAGTTGAACCGGGTCGAACCATACTGAGTTAGCTCGAACACTGAGTTGACTTTTGTTGACTGAACTTGAGCCGGTTGAGCCAAACTTAACCCCGAATGTGAATCGAAACCCAATCCGAGGATATCCATCACCAATCCAGCCGACAACACTGTCGATTTCCGGCTCCACTGTCGCTAACCCGTTACCACCACTGTCAACCACACAACTATTGTCGCTGGCCGACGCCGGTAGAACGGCACGCCGCCGTTGCCGGCGGAGTTCTGTCGCAAAACCCACCACCACTCCTCTGTATCTTCGGTTCACCCTCCTCTCCGATTAACACCGAAAAAAAAATCAGGAAAGAAACCGAAAATTAAATAAAAACTACTGATTTTCTGAATAAGAGATAAGTGAAGGTGTGTTACCGGAATGAAACCTATCTCCGGTGTTTGTCGCCTATATCGCCGTCAGAATCATCGACCTCAACGGTCATCCCTAACACCACTATGCCGTTGCCAGATCCGCCGGCTCTCAGACGCGAGAGGGAGGAGTACAGGTGTGCGAGTGTGGGAGAGGGAGTGTTTCGGGGTGTGTGTGTTTGACGGAGAAGAATAGGGCGCCGGAAGGAGATTCTCCGGTGATCGACGATCGGACAAGAGAGAGGAGCAGGGAAGAGTTCTGTGGTGATTCAAGGGGTTTGATGAATGCATCAATTTGATGCAACCCAACAGAAGTTAGTGGCCTCGATCCTTTTTGATTTCTTTATTTAAAATTCCAATTTGACAGTCAAAAGGCACCTAAATATGAATTATGATGTTTTGTTGGGTTGGCAATGGATCGAAGTCTGACAACAAACAGGTCTGGTGCGATCTGTTTTGAATTATTATTTAAATATTAAAGTGTTAATAAATATGATGTAATTCAAGATTTATCTCACATCCCAGCTGGCGGACCAGCTGGTTTCAACCCTTTTTGATTATTTACTGAATTTAATTTATATATATTAAATCTATTAAGTATATAAATGAATTAAAATTCTAATATTTACATAGGATAAACTGGTTAAGACACTTCGGTTATAATGTATAGGTCACGAGTTCGAACCCTGCACACAACCGATCCGAAGGGGTTTTCCCCTTTTTCTCCGACTTTTGGGATATTTACACTTTGGTCCCTGTGGTTTATTAATTTACAAAACAGTCCCTGAGTTCTAGTTTCAGAAAATGACTGATTAGTCCCTGGACTTTTAAATCAAAAAAAAATATATTTTAATTTTCTTATATAAAATAAGTTTTAAAAAGTGGCAAAAAGGACCCCAAACTTATAGTTTTTAAAAATTACACTTTTAACCCTTTAACTTATAATATCCAAAAAAATGACGTTTTTAATACTCGAAATTTGTACTTTCAAATAGTGACGGTTTTAACCTTCGGACTTTAAAAATCAAGGTTCTTAAAGCGAGTTTCAAGGAATTACAAATAGGTCCTTCAAATTGTAGTTTCACAACATGTTATTATAGGCCCTTATAGTTTATGTAGCCTCGTTTAATAGTATGAAACTCAACAAATTTGAAATTGTTTCATGTGTTTATGTTTGTATAAGCACGTATGAGCACAAAGCAAGTATGTTTAAATGAGTTTCATTTCAAATACGGTAATTGTTACAATACAAGTCAAAACAAAACACGTGTGAAAACTAGGGTGGTTACAATACACATTATTGAGATCAACTTGGGAGTCAAAGAAATATGAGGTTGAAATAATCTTGAAACTTCAAAACAGGGAGATCCAAGCTATACGCGATTCAACATTAACCGTGCGCATGTGGTGTGGATGCTGAGAGATAATGAGGTATCATGCATATTACTCAAAAATAAGTAATAATCCGTGACAACTACAGAAAAAATATTAAAAAAAGTAGCAAGACATGTAACACATGAAATGATGAAAAGGGCATTAAGCTCATGCGCACTCCGGTATTTCAAATCAGAGAAGTTTAGTAACTTTCGGTTGTTAACTCTAAGCACAAGGCAAACTCTGGATAGTTTTCTTTCAACTCCTTGACATCAACTTTTGACCAGCTCGTGAAATACTCTTCAGTTGCAGTCTCGGTTCAGTATAAAACATGAGACGGTAATTTTGAACCAAGAACAATCGATAATAAACAAGAAAGATAAAAACTTTAGGGTCTGTTTGGTATGGGGTAATGGAATAGACGTGGGAATGGAATGGATGAGGTAATTGAATGGACGAGGTAATGGAATTGATCATTACCATTCCATGTCTTGTTTGGTTACCATGTGTGAATGGAATAAACAATTACTTTTTGTTGTTTGGTATGCGAAAAAAGACGAAGAATAAAATCAGATAGCGGTGGTCAGTGATGGGAGATGATGGGGTGTGGTGCTAGGTGTCAGTTTTAGCAGCGGTGGTGGGTGGAGGGCGGATGGTGACAACGGTGGTGGTGGTGGATGAAGGTGGAGGTAGGTGGCGGCAGTGGCGATGGTGGTGGCAGGGTGGTCGGAGGTGGTTGGTGGCGGCGGTGGTAGCGGTGGTGGCGGCGGTTGGTGACGGCGGTGGCGGCGGTGGCGGCGGTGGGTGGGTGACGGCAGTGATCGGAGATGGCAGTGGCAATGGTGGAGGCGATGATCGAAGGTGGAGGGTGGCGATGATCGGAGGTGACAGTGGCGACGGTGGGTGGCGGCGGTCGGTGGTGGCGATGGAGGTGGGTGACGACGACGGATGACGGTGGTGGTGGTGGTGGTGTGTGTGTGTGGTAGCAACGGTGGTAGGTTGTGGTGTTGTTAATGAAGGGTGAAGAGGGAATGGAATGGAAAAAAATAAGGGGGGCGGATGGAATGATTTTGAGGGAATGAAATTCATTTCGGAATGGACGATTCCATTCCATCGCCCAACCAAACGCTCTTTTCTTCATTCTCTCACAATGGTCCATTCCACCCTTCATTCCTGCATACCAAACGCTACCTTAATGATTGTAACATAGAAAGTTTCATTAATTCGGATAAAGAAATACAAAGATAATGATCCACCCTTGGTGAGCTCTCCCGGGGTGGTGGCTCACAAAATGCACACCTCACAAATGAGGTTTAGTACTCTATTTATAGCCCCTTGAGCCTTGTCCTCCAAGCAAGCCGCCTCTTGCTTGGAGAACCAATAAAAACGCTAAAACGTCCGACTAAAACAACTAAAAGCGCCACATAATATAAACAATAAAGTCGCCAATTAAAGTCTCCTTAATTGATAACATCATTCTCTAATTTGACCCAACAGTATTTGTCTAATCTCAAGACAATTTGATAATATAAGATGACAAATAAAATTATAGATATTAGGTTAAATAAAAACCTGTCAAGTGGATCATAAAATCAATTGGAAGAGAAGAGTTGTTTATACCTAATAACATGTCCATCGTAATTTAACAAACAATTATAGATTTGTAACATCTCCTCAAACGATCAGGGAGAACCACATGATTATCATGCCGTTCCTCAAGAACTACGCAGAGACAACGTACAAGAAATACAATCAATGAATAAAGTCAAGTCAACTTATAGACCCTAAGTTCATCAAATAATCATCAAAGTTTAATTAATTTCAACCTAAAAAACCCTTCCTCGATATATTCATCGCAAAGTGGTCGATTAGATTGTTTACCATACAAGATGTATTCCTCCTAACTGCACATGATCAATACAAACACAACAAAAACGGAAAGATATTACAAAGACGAAAATTAAACGGCTGATTACCCGATTTGACGGAGCTGGGGGTGATTGAAGGATTTGAATGATAAAAATCCGGAGCTTCTAAGTTTCCTGGTGCAGAGTCCTTGGATGTTATTCCTGCTTCTAAAGAAAAGCCCTCGCTTTTTAAGCGCCTTGCACTGAGGTCCAAGGCTCACCTTTTGCGCTTTGATTGAGCCTTGCTCGTTTGACAACTATAACGTATACAAGTCCACAACGTACATCAATATAACAATCCCAATCAATGAGAACGGAAATACCGAAATTTTTGTTCAGTTATTATGGGCCAATTCATACAGCATAACTAAAATTCATGATCTCAATCTAATTCATTATCTAAATCTATTCTTGAAGCATAATAGTCCGAAATTAGGTATAAAAATAAGCTAAAAGTTTGAAAATCAGTTACATTTCTTGTGCCCTTTCATGCGCGTCACTTGCTGAAATCTGCATTTAGATGAACATGAGTGTCCCATGGCTAGAGAGATTACTCACGAAAAAAGAAATCTAAACTTCTTTTTGGAGCACTTTCATTGCAAAAAAAATTAACCAATTCACCCATGAGCTGGTGCCTTGGTGGCATTGAGTTAACAAATAAAACGCAAATTCACGACCGGAAAACTAAAATACTTCAGACTTATTTGTGGAACTCCATCTCTATAGTTTATTAAGCAATAACTTCAAATTCATTAAGTTTTGGTTCAGATTCTAGCACTAAACTGGTAGTTATATATTATTAATCAGGTAATTAGGTCAACTAACTACAACAAACCAATAACCCTAACTTGTTTACGAAGATCTGCATCTCGAAGCTTAGATTCAATTTCTTCAACGCTACACGGAGACGCCTTCGATTCCGTTAGTCTCCGGCGAAGCCTCGGCGGCATAACTGGTGGCGACGACAAACCTTCACCGTCAATCACCGGAAACTACATCACAGCACCGACGTTCTCCGGTGAATTATCCACTCCAACCTCCATTGATAAACTTAATTAACGGTTGTTACAGATCTCATTGAATTTTAAACGCTAACACAAGCAATCGGTCACACTTTACTGGTTGAAGAACTTGAATTGGTTAATGATTTTGTGTGTGAACAGATGATATAGATTTGCAGAGAACAGAGATATAGATTTGAAGATAGAGAAAAAGTTTAGAGAAAGAAAAGGGGGTGATGAAGATGATTCTGGAAATTGAAGGTGAATATAGGTTAAATTTAAAACTAGATGAAACTTACGTTTGGCACCTTTTTAAGCACTTCTGATCAGGTTTCGTCCCTTGAATATATGCTGGTCAACAAAACCTATCTTTTATATATTTCTCGTATTTGCGACCACTTTAGACAATCGCAAGTTTTGCTTTTTATATATTTCTCGTATTTGCGACAGCTTTAGACGGTCGCAACTTTTGCTTTACATATATTTCTCATATTTGCGACCGCTTTAGATGGTCGCAACTTTTGCTTTTTTATATCTCGTATTTACGACTGCATTAAATGGTCGCAACTTATGCTTTTAATTTTTTATTTTTCACGTATTAGCAACTGTTTTACAACCACTATTCAACTGATTTGCGATGGAAAAATGCGATCACAAAATTTGCGATCGTTTTGCGACCGAATATGGGTTGGTCTTTAAATTTGCGACGGTTTTGATTTTGGTCGCAAACCAATCGCTAATTTTGCGACCGCCTTGTGTAGGTCGCAAATTCTGATCGCAATTGCCTAGTTTTCTAGTAGTGCCTCCAGACCTTGCTCCTAGGGGCGTTGCCCCTGAACCCCCGTCAACGTCCGCTTGGAAACCCCATTCGGAGCTCCACCCGAACACTTGAATTATAACTACTCGAATAAACGTGCATTCCCACAACTCCTAACTTGTTCGATATAAATTATAATTACGTTTGGTCACCAAGTTAATCCGAATTAAATTAAAATATCTAAGAACATGTGATCATATCAAGTATACAGCAATACGTAGTGAAATTGTAAATAACAATATGTCTCATAATTTATGATCGCTACATTGTAAGCATAAAACTAAAGAAACAATAATTCATCAATGAAAAAAGTTGAATAACAGACTCATTAACAATAACAGGATCGATTGTGAGATATTGATCAGTGTCCAAGGACTGATCAAAGATAAAGAAAATTATAAGCTAGTCAACTTAAATAGTTAGAGTAAGTATGATATTAAACAACGAACGTTTTTTTTTTAATTTGGCTTGATTGTGAAATAATAAACTTGATTCAGTGTGATTTAAAAACATAAAAACACAAATTCACTTTGTATTTAAAAAGGAAATAAACAAAAACTAAAGCTAAATTAAGATATAAACTCATAAATGCTTAGTCTTTCTAACTCTCCAAACTTCTTAAGAATTTCCAAGTACCCAGTCCACTTAGTTGGTTATGCGTCTACGAATCCCACATAATTTCTCAAGGAGTAGCCGCCACAAGAAAAGAGAACATCTCACTCAAAAGATGATGGAATCTTGTAGCCATTTCACGTAAAGATTTGTTCTCCATACACATGAATGCTTCGAATTCTTCCTTTAGAAGATCATGTTTGAGCTTTCTCGTTTATGCATTCTCGGTTCTAGAGTATCCCACGTTGTTTTCGTCGTTGTACAAAAGTTAAATTGATGCATGATATTTGTCAAATCCTTGTGAAAGAATTGCAAATGCTTTCTTTTCAAGGTCGTAAGCCTTCTTATTGGTTTCCTAAAACTGAGCAAGTGTAATAGGATTTGATTCAGCTTCTTCGAGTGCTTGGGTAAACGGAGTAATAAAGTAAGTCTATGAGTCGGTATTGACTCCAAGAACATGTGTTTTGAATCTACCACTCCATATCGAATGATCATCCAAATGAAAAATTTTAGGAGGACGGTTGTTGCTAATGTATCATTCTCACTTATCAATAAGTTTTGAATTGTCTGATTTTGATTTGTAACAAACGCCCACTGGTTTGCTGAAATCATTGCGAACTGTGAAGGTATAAGCGATTGAACCCATGATGTGTTTGACGGATCCGGTTGTGGTTGAGGATTGTTTGATGGTATAAGTAATTTTAAATAAGTTGCGACAGACGAATTTGTTTGTTGTGGATGATTACTTTGGTTTAAGTTATTTCCCCAATCCCAAGGATTTGTACCTATTTTGTTATAAATGTTGAAAATTGTGAAAAATTTCTGAGGTAGGAACTCTAAACAGACACACTGTTGGAAAGTTTTTCAAATTTTCAAAGTCAAACGACAGTGAAAACTTAAACATAGGTGTTGTCTGTCATTTGAAGCTTGTTTCAAACGACATCAGGTTTTTAAAAGCAAGTCAATTAACTGTCATTTGAGGATGACATCAAATGACAATTAAACTTAAACGAAGGTTTATTGATTGTCGTTTGAAAGTGGTTTCAAATGACAGTTGTTTTGAGCAAAGGTTAAAGGAGTGTTGCTTGAGAGTTGTTTCAAACGATAGTTATTGTCGTTTGGTGAGGAATCCAAATGACAGTGTGTTGTAACAGACAATCTCTACACACGACAGTGGGACAAAGAGTACAATTCTGCTCCACCCAAACTTGCAGGTCAACCAATAGAATTTTAGGATCAAAATGTACTATTCCGATGAGAATTTCAGCAAACCTTGTCACATGAAAAAACGGTGTTATGTTTTTATGCTCCAAACTTAACCAAAAACCATGTTTTGATTGTCTCCTCAATTTTAACAAGTTTCTAACCATGATTACCATAAAATAACATCATATTGATAAGTTTTAGTCCATATTTTCATCCAAGAAACATAGTTTTTGGTTTTTCATCCAGTAAAAGTTCAGAACTCTATTAAAAACCTCACAAATAACTCAAAATGCTTGGTTTTCAACAAGAAATCGAGCCTAAAGCTCTCATACCACTTGTAGGTCCTTATAATGATCTTGAACACAATAGTTTTTTGTTGTAAATATAAGAACTAGTGCGGAATCCTAGTAAATATATCAAACCGAGAAAGAACACAATCAATAATACGAGTATATCACATTAAAGTTCACTTGTATTGATTTTAGCAGAGTTTCAGTACAATAATAAACATGAAATGCTCTCAACTCTCTCAATTATGCTCTCTGCTGATTCATAATGATAATTGTTGTATCTATACACATAACAACATGTCCCAAATGAAAGTGAACTGTTCCAAGCGAAGGCCCACCTTCGCATAACATTCTCAAGCGAAGGTGATCGTATCCAAGCGAAGGTCCACTTTGCAGCATAACTACCAAACAAATCTCAACCTTCGCTTGATATACCAAACGAAGGTATATAATCACATTCGTTTGTTCACTTTCGTTTGGGTAGTGACACTATCGTTTAAACATGTTGTCCAAGTCAAAGACATGAGGATGTCTTAACTTGGTCAACTTACATCAAAACATTACCAATCAAAATACTAAACTAAGACCGAAACAATTACAAACGACAAGTACAAGCTACAGGAAAAAGTGTATCAACAACTGAACCCGAACCTAGTTAGCTGACATCAGATGCCACGTAAACAAGTGTCATGTAAATCCCAAATACCCGTTTTAACACAAAAATATGTTTACTGATTCAAAACACCACATAGACATGGCTTTGGAATTAATGACTTTGATTAATTGTTAAGGATAGTTTTTAAGATTCACCATACAACCTGACAACCCGTTTAATTGTATCAATTACAAACAAATCTATTAACCCGCTAACAACGCAAGAAAGTTGCCAATACGCTTAATAAACGATAAATAATTCAAACATAATCAACATTTTCCAAGAAATCAGCACAAGTAGTCAAGATTTACTAGTTTACAAGAATCAGAAACAAGATAGTTATATCAAAACGAACAAACGTTCATCTGGGCGTGAAGGGGTAAGGTCCCAAAAACCTTATACCAAGTACATGGGACCATACCACGACCTCACCTCTTAGCCCTCTTTTAACCTTGCGCGGCCGTGCAACTGGTCCTACAGAGAGGACTCAGGAGGAAGATAGTAGGCAACACTTGCGCACTGAAAAGGAAACCATAAATCCTTGCGCCTTCCTCCATAAACAAAGGATGGAAATCATAAGCTAGACACTTCCGCTTAAATAATACCCAGACTTGGGGATTATTTACTCAACTGATACCCCACAGTAAAGGGTCACACCGGATTATGGCAATAAACCTTCTAGAAGGATTCAATCGTGCAACACCAGACGGTTATAACCATTTGGTACACGTGTCATCATCTCAGGCCTCCCTGAAATCACGATGATGGTATGGAATTGGAGGAAAACCTCCACTTGCCCACTGTCCATGTGGCGACTCCCCAGCCATTGATCAAAACAGTAATCCGTGTACTCTCACACCGGATCGTGAAGATTAACGGAAGGAGAAAATAACCGCTTACGGGGTTAGCATCTTTCGTTAATATTTCATCAACAAGTTTTCCCGCCCAAACTCTTGGTTATAAATATGAGGATAATTCAGGTATGAACCTCAAGTTACACACACTTCTTCAATACTACTTCTCCTTCATAAACACCTACTTATTCTCACGCCGGAGTCGGGTCAAGGAGAGAACCCCTTTCTCCCCTTGACGAGGCTAACGGTGTTTTGTTTTGCAGAGTTTGCCGGAGAAGGAGATCAGTCACATCGAATCAAACGAGAGAAACAACCTCAACCCCCTAGATAATTTGATTTCGGTCATTTATCTAGTGTTTCTTCATTGGCGCCCACCGTTTCTCTGTTTCATCCAATTTTCTCTCGTTTTTTGATCTGCCTTGTGATTCCATTTGCACATGGAAGAAACTTCGTCTCATCGACAAACCGGCCCTCGGCTGAACGTCGGTAACAACTTTCAGGTTGAAGGTATTCCAGAGGATGCCTCGGATGACAACGAGGTGCAATCCAATCGTGTAAACGAACCTATCACCCCATGGGCACAGCCAGAAAACCCTGTGCACTCAATTCTACCCCCAGGAGAAACCCCAATCTCCTGGTATGTTAGGTCTCAAGGAGCATTAAACGCAGTATACACACAATTATGTGCACAAACTGCTCCCCTAACTCAATCACGGAGGCCAGGATCCCGTGCTAATGCTTCTCAACGTGAGGGCCCGTCCCACATCGAAGACACAAAAGTATACTCCAGATCTACATCGAGATACGAGTATACCCAGTCAGGAAGTCATCAAAGAGAATATCGAGACGAGTATCACCCTCACAGAAGACAATCAGTCCACAACAGGTTGTGTTCTCAACGAAACACCCACACCAATGAGTCTGATCCGACTTACCGTATAGGTGAAAGTGCCAGCGTGTTTAGCCGATTGCAGCCAAATTACAACAAGTGCAGACCTCGTGCGGTTTACAACCCTGAGGCTGAGCACAATTACGATTTGATTTACCGCCCTGCGGAAGCAGCGGAGAATTCAAAATTCATCATGGAAATAGCTCTGGCTCCGCTAGAGAAAGCAAAGTTACCGTCTAATGTGGGTAAATTCAATGGGCTGACAGACCCTGACGATCATTTAAGAGTTTTTACAAGCGCAGGGCTGGTTGGGGGCTGGACTCTACCATTGTAGTACCACCTTTTCGTACAGACCCTAACTGGTGCTGCAAGAATATGGTTCGATAACTTGCCCATCGGGAGAATCACATCATGGAAAGATCTGCACGAAAAATTTCTGACTCATTTTAGCCAACAACGACGATCTATCCGCGACACATCTGACGTGATGAACATTTGGCGTCACGATGACGAAAGTCTGGAAGTCTTTATCACCCGATATAACAAAGAGGTACTTGAGATCGGGGGCATCCATGAACAACTAATTCGCGCACAATTCAAGTATGCAGTCAGGTGCGACGATATGATAAAGGTCCTGTCTGGGACGGAAGGCCTCCCGAAGAGCTGGGAGAAGGTGATGGCAGCGGCTAAGGTTTACGCCCAAACAGAAAAAAATCTTACCACAAATACGCCGCCGCCACTACATAATCGACCCTCAGATTTTGGCTCAACTAGCGGGAGGAAATTCAAGAAAGGATGGCTTGATTGTAACACCTCGAAAATTCACGTCCAATAATGTATTGACACGTGTCATAAGCTTGAACGTGTGAAAGAATACTCTAGAGGGACTAAAGTTGACAAACATGGGAAGTATGTGAATATAAGGGTTCAAATTGTCAACAATGGATAAATATACTTTACAATAACCCTACATGATGCTTATACCCTTAAACGAATGAATCATGGATCATACGAAGCTAATTGTGAAAGAAAGTGAGAGATTACAAACTACAGGGGTTAAATGTGTCAACATGTTTAAGGTATACCTCTGAGTGACCTTTTAGCAAACCCGAAGCTTTGTAATGGTTAATTATGCTCACTAGAATGCACTATAAAAATTTCACCAAGTTTCGTTATCGTATGAGAAAGTTATGATAAAATTCGCACACGAGGGGTTAAAGCGTCAACGTTGAAAATTATGACTTTTCGGGTAAACATAAAGTGACCAAGGACTTAACAAAGTGGGTATAAGTCTTGAAGCCCTTATAAGTCAATTCGAAAGGCTCATAATGCAAGAAATAAAGGTGGAATGACCTTTCGAAGGACCAAGAGCCAAAGATGCAATAAATGAAAAGTTTTTAACCTGACAACAGGCATCAGGCGGGCCGCGTAAGGCTTACCAGAACCTTACGCGGGCCGCGTGCGACCCCCAGATACAGAAAATACTGGCAGTAGCCTGTTCAGCCTTGTAACCGACTTAAGGAGATATTTTCCACTCCATGGGCGACCCCTACATGCTTTTAGACCTTAGGGACACTTGTGGATGATCCATGATCAGTTGTAGCATGAATTGTCATGATCACAAGCCCTCAAATTCACTATAAAAGGCCCCTCATGTTGCAACATTTTGATCACACCTTCCATCTGCATTTGTGGAACTTCCTGGATCATAAGATCAGTCCCCAAGCATCTCTAATCGTGCATTAGACCTTGGTAAGCATCCTTGATCTTCCTTAGTTGAGTTTTGCTTAGTTATTAGCTTAAAAGTCAAACCGTCGTAATTAAGGATTGACTTATTGATTAATCACTAATGGTTCAGTGATTAACCAAATTGAAGGTAGTTATAAGTTGGTATTTATGTGGGCATTAAACCCTTAAAAGGGCACCCTCTGATTCCCGCTCTAACTAGATCAAATGTCGGGTCAAAGTTGTTTATAAAAAGTCAACAGGACCGAAATAACATGTAATTAGAAATGTAGAAGGCATGTAACCTATTTTACCACTCATATAACTTAGTAATAAGTGTAAGAACATGTCTAAGCATGTTCGACCCGACAATTTTCTGTTTAGACCCGGTTCGGAACCGAAAGTCGCAAAACTTTGACTTTTGCTTTGACTTCAGTTCTGAACCGATTTAGTATGATTTGGAAATGCCTTAGAGCTTCCTTAGGACCAGGCTACATGATGGTATAACCCTCTGTGATTGGTTCATTGATTGTCCATTTTGTTTATACGTTTCCGTTAATTGCTTAATGTTGACCATAATGCCCTTTTTACCATAAAACGAGAATTTTGGATATGTGAAATGAAAATAATCTTTGTTTCTGAATTATAAGCATGTCCCTAAAGTTTCATATCAGTTCGAGGTCCAGAATAGGAGTTATGCTAAATAGCGCATTTAAGAAGCTTTTTGTTAATTAAACGGCGCAATTAGCATAAAGCCTATCTAAACCCAATTTTGACACCAAACCTTTTACCCACTGTTGTAATATAATATTTTAGGATTTTTAAATATTTTTAATTATTTTTAACCTGCTCATAACCTAAGGTTATGGCATTGATTCGGTAAATACTGATTATACCCTTTTGTGTATAAAATGAGTTCTACATAGTATTTTGACACCAATCCAATTGCTACTGATTTTATATAATAAATGTAGTATTTTGAACTTTATAACCTAATCAGAAAACTCAGATTTCCTGTATAACCCGGAAATCGCTTAAAATGGCTTTTTAAGCGTATTAAACACCTAGTATGGGTCTAAAACCATTTTTATCATATAAGACTTATCACAACTGATATGACCTATTAAAATAAGTTATTTTACTGATGTATTCAGACCCAAATCTCAGAATTTCATTTAACCTCTTTTATAATCTTTAAAATGACCAAAATACCCCTACGGGGCTTAAATTAAGGTTAAACTCGTTTTGGGCATGATGGAAGATATCCTACTGATATCACAACATATTTAAGGCATATTAACTTAGGAAACCCGTTAGTGACTCTTTCGGGGTACCCGTTATGCGTTATTCGCGTTCGGTTCGGTTTATGTAACTGGTTTGCATAAACTAGCCGAAACGGGTCAAACCTTATCGTTTTTATCTCAAAATCCAGAATGTGTTTAGATTACCCATATGATACAAGTCTTCAAAGTTGTCGGGTCTAAATCACATTCTATTCCGGTCTTCGCTTAATCACGCGTTCGAACTGTATCTTTCTTTAAAACTAACCGGTCTAGGCTTAGGCTTAATTAAAGACCCGTTAGGATTCTAATAGGTTATTATAAACCTTCGTTCCAGAATAGGAGACCCGGTAAAAGCTACAAGCACTTGCTATTTGTGATTGATACTTGCAAAGGTAAATACTTTTAACTTATTTTCCCTATACGGGCTTGGGGTATGGTATATAAAATACCGCTTGGTTCGGGCATTGAATCTTTAATCGAATAGAGGTTAAACCATTGATATGCTCCATTTTGAAATGTTTTGTTTGCTTAAAGCCTTTGGGGGGTTAATAACCATTTCCCGGATATCCTTGGCATCGTCTTACGAGATGGCCACGACCTGAGCACGGGGTGTAGGCGTACACCCGTCAGTGCCGAAATAAATAATGTGGTGTGTCTATTGATCTTTAACCCGGTCCACGGATCGGGCTACTGAACGCATAAGGAACATGTAATTCTTTTACAAGATTATATTCAAATAATTATCCCAAGTTATAAAAAGTTTGTGCCACGTGCATTCAAATCAATTTTATTAAACCTTTTCTAAATGAGTCAGTTAATTGTATTTACCAGTGTAAACTGACGTATTTTCCCAAAAAGGTTAAGTGCAGGTACTACGCGAACTAGGCTGGCTTTCTCCTAGCGTCCACAATAAGTCTCGCAAGCTTGGATGTCAAAACTTTTGAACAATGTTTCCATTTTATTTTGATCCACCTGTGGATTAATTTCAATTGTTTGTGATACTTGATATTACAATTATATTCGGTTGAAATATATCTATCTTTTTCTTCCGCTGTGCATATTAAATATTGTGTTGTTTGACTATAACGATATCAACTACGTCACGATACTCCCCACCGGGCCCACCGGCAATACGTGGAAATATCGGGGTGTGACAGGTTGGTATCAGAGCCAACATTGAGTGAATTAAACACTAGCCTTTTGTGTTTAATCTCAATGACACAATTGCACATTCCTAAATTTTCGAGTCTAGACAAAGAACTTAGGACAAATCCAAATTTGTTTTTAATTTTAACTTTGTCCTTTATATTTCTTGTTGTATCTTTTATTGTTAACAGGAAATATGCCGCCAAGATTTAGAAGAGGAGGAAGAGGCAAGGGGCCGATCACCGCCCCCAACGATCACGAAGCCGGGCCTTCTCACCGGCGAACTCCTTCCACTATAATGAGTGCCGATCCGCAAGGAGCCTGGAGGACCTATACGGATCCCGCTAGACGGCCTGTTTCGCACAGTTCAACGCCTCCCTATCGTAACTCCTATGGGCCACAGTCAGAAAATGAGCCCGATAACCCACAACCTTCATATATACCTCTCCAGCGATCCCTTTCGCACCATTCCTTCGACGACCCCACTCCTGTTTTTCAGGGCCGGTTTAACCCGGCAAACTATATTCAAGAACCAGTGGGTTTTAACCCATTGGGACCGGAGGATCACTTTTCCAGCGATCACGCCATGGATATGGATGAGGACACCGACCCTATGGAGCCTGCAACCGGGACCCCCAACCATCCTATCGAGGTCTCTGATGGTTCATCCTTTCACGGATCACCCTACGGTGGTCCAGACAGTTTCCAGGCAAGGTTTAACCAGCATGAATGGTACTTCACACCTTCTCACCATTCATCGCCCCACCAGCAGCAGCAGCAGCAGGATCCCTCCGGGGATTCGCGATTCGTGGCAGTCACGCCACCGCCTCCACCGCCGCCAGTTCATCAAGCACCTCCGGAACCACCGAGGCGTTGGAGGACAGGTGCGCGAATATCCGCACGATGAGGGGATTTTCATTTTAGCACCCCTCTTCACTCAAGTGGCAGTCACTATCCGCCACTTCATGAAGACCCACAAATGGGTGGGCCTTCAAACCCAGTTCCAGAGGTGAGTTCTGCACCAGTTACACCACAGCCACCACCGATGGGTTTTGATAACCCGATTCCTGCATACGCCGGTTCAATGGCGTACAATCCGTTTGAACAGCCGATTCACACTCACTATAACTATGCAGAAGCCGACCTGTACCTAGTCGCGGCAAACTACAACGCCCTACATCCGGAAGGACCGTATGGAGCTCCTTGGGGAGTGGGATATCCAACTCATGGATATCAAGTACCTGCTCGACCACCGATTCTGCTACAGTCGCAGCCACCACGATTTTCCCCACCGGAATAGGAGGAAATCCTCCTAAGACTAAGTCGGGTGGAACATGAATTCCAAGAGGAACGTAGGAACAACAGGGGTTTCCTCAAGTTCCTAGCGAGCTTGCTAAAGGGGAAGAAGAAGAAGAGGGATCATTAAATCCCCATATGTATTGTTATATTTCCTATTTTAATCAAGTCCCTACGTGGACATTTATCTGTGTAATTAGTCCCTACGTGGACTTGCCTTTTTAGTCCCTGCGTGGACATCTATTCTAGTATTTGGTCCCTGCGTGGACTTGTATTATCAGGTTTAGCCCCTGCGTGGGCAAATTGTTTCTGTTAAAGTCTCGTTTAGGGCAATGTGTAATCCTTTTAAAAAATTAATGGAATGTTAAGTTTATAAATTTCATTTTTGCCATTATATGCATAAATATATTATACATGAAATAAATAAATCAAAATCATTCTTTTAAAATAATCTGCCTATTAAATATTAAATGAGAATCTTAAAGGTATAATCTAGCCTGCATGTCATTATAAGACTTGGCCAAGATGGTAAGACCTGTTTAAAAGATTCGGATCCCTGTTAACATCTGAAAACATGTTAACGCTCCTGGCAGACGTGATTCGTTAAAAATCACACACGTCATTCTTATATAAGGATTCTTCAAAAGATTCATATCCTAACCTAAAGATCTATAAATCATGGGTTTAAATCATCAAGTATGATGATCATATGTTGACCATACATTGGTAATATAGTGCCTACGGGCCATACTTATTGTCATATAAGACAAAAGACAGTAGTAGTCTACGACTCCCTGTCAGAAAAAGGTAAAAGAACTATGTTCAAACCTTCATGCCTTGATTCTCTGAAATCATGGCTTATAAATTAAAAATGTCCCTGTGACTAGGCCTTTTGTGCTAATAATACTGTTATTATTTGATAATTAGGATAAATTATAAAAAAAATCCTAAATAAATGTGAGTAACAAATTAACCAAACATGGTCTATGTTTACCATGGTTAATGAATTGCCGTAGAAGACAATTCCATTATAAACTCCCAAATAAATTATTGTCAATATCTTATGTAACAGTTCAAGATAAAATGGCTGACTCGGAGGAGATCAACAGTCACCCACGGGGGAATCAGGATGATGCCCGAATTAATATAGCGGGTGCAGAACTGCAAGCGTTAATAGACAACGCTGTTACGAAAGCCATAGAGCGACAGTATCAGGAATATAGCGGGACTCGGAGTAGGACCCTATCCGCACCGCATTCCAAGCCTAAGACTCATTCTGAGGCTCACAGCAAGCCACCACCCTCTAGGAAAGACGAGCCAAAGAAAAAACGATGACGATCGTCAGTCCTCAAATCAGCAAAGTGTTCCATCTCAACGGATCGTACTGAATCAAGGACCCCGTGATAAGGGTTGCTCCTACAAGTATTTTGTTTCATGCAAACCAAGGGATTTCACTGGGGAGAAAGGAGCTATAGACTGCATGACATGGTTAGATGAGATGGACACCATGGTTGATATCAGCGGGTGCGCTGATAAGGATGTGGTAAAGTTTGTGTCTCAGTCATTCAAAGGTGAGGCCTTAGCCTGGTGGAGATCGTTGATTCAAGCTACTAGGAAAATCCCATTGTACAATCAGACATGGGATCAGTTCATGGCATTGATTAGAGAAAACTACTGCCCTCAGCATGAGGTTGAAAAGATTGAGTCGGATTTTCTGTCTTTGGAAATGAAAAATCTGGATTGCCAAGCTTACCTTACGAGCTTTAATACAATGTCAAGGTTGGTTCCTTATCTAGTGACCCCGGAACCCAAAAGAATAGCTCGTTTCATTGGGGGCTTAGCCCCAGAGATCAAGGCAAGTGTAAAAGCCTCTCGGCCAGCTACTTTCAGATCTGTAGCTGATATATCTTTGTCCCTCACACTGGATGCGGTCAGATAGAGATCGCTGAGGAACACGAATGCCGAGAAAAGAAAACGTGAGGATGACAACTAACGATGTTCGGATAAGAAACACAGGGGAAACAATGACCACAAGAAAGGGTCTGGATCTAAGAAGGATGGGCATCAATCTGGAGATAAGCCCAAGTGTAAGATTTGTCAGAAGCACCACTTTGGGAGGTGCAGACTTGACTCAAAATCCCAATCTCAGCCGAGGCCTTGTGGGATTTGCAAATCTCCGGAACATAAGACCCTAGAGTGTAAGAAGCTGAAGGACGCAACGTGCTACAGTTGCAACGAAAAAGGGCACATTAAGACAAATTGCCCAAAATATGCAAAGAAAGATGATGAAGGAAAGAAGACCAATGCTAGGGTCTTCAGGATGGATGCAAAGGAAGCTGTGCAGGACGACAATGTGATCACAGGTACCTTCCTTATAAATGATGTTTATGCGAGAGTGCTATTTGATTCAGGAGCTGATAAATCTTTTGTAGATAATAAGTTTTGTAAGTTGCTGAATTTACCTGTTAAGACCTTAAGTGTGAAGTATGAGGTGGAATTAGCAGATGGCACCTAAGAAACCGCCTCAACCATATTAGATGGATGTTTCATATCCATTAAGAACCACTTTTTTCCTTTGTCCCTACTTCCTTTGAAGTTAGCAGGTTTCGACATAGTTTTAGGCATGGACTGGTTATCTCATAACCAGGCCCAGATTGTCTGCAATAAGAAGCAAGTGGTGATCAAGACTCCGTCTGGTGAATCACTTACCATTCAGGGAGATACCCAGTATGGGCTTCCTGAGCAAGTGACTATGCTCAAGGCCTCTAGGTGTTTAAAGAAGGGTTGTGTCATCTACATGGCACAAGTGACTATTGATGAGCCGAAGCCTAAGATTGAGGATATCCCTGTCATTTCTGAATACCCTGAAGTTTTTCCTGAAGAACTACCTGGTTTACCACCAGATAGGCAAGTGGAATTCAGAATTGACATCATCCCTGGAGCAGCACCAGTAGCAAGGGCGCCTTATAGGTTGGCACCAACAGAGATGAAGGAATTGAGGACACAACTAGATGAATTGCTAGCCAAGGATTTCATTAGACCTAGTTCGTCCCCTTGGGGAGCACCAATCTTATTTGTCAAGAAGAAGGATGGATCGATGCGTCTGTGCATCGATTACCGTGAGCTTAATAAGGTCACTATCAAGAATATGTATCCATTGCCCAGGATCGACGATCTGTTCGATCAGCTTCAAGGGGCAAGTTACTTCTCTAAGATTGACTTAAGGTCAGGCTATCACCAACTGAAGGTTAGAGATGAAGACGTACACAAGACTGCATTTAGGACTCGTTACGGTCACTACGAGTTCTTGGTGATGCCTTTTGGGCTCACTAATGCACCAGCGGCATTCATGGATCTCATGAACCGTGTCTGCAAACCATACTTGGACAAATTTGTTATCATCTTCATTGACGACATTCTGATTTATTCAAAGAATCAGGCCGACCATGAGAAACATCTTCGATGGATTCTTTCACTACTTCAGCAGGAGAAGCTCTATGCCAAATTCTCTAAATGTGAATTTTGGCTTCGTGAAGTCCAATTTCTTGGACATATGGTTAGTGAACGCGGAATCCAAGTAGATCCCGCTAAGGTTGAAGCTGTCATGAATTGGCAAGAGCCGAAGACGCCCACAGAAATTCGCAGTTTCTTGGGATTGGCAGGATACTACAGGCGCTTTATTGAAAACGTTTCAAGGATTGCAGCACCCCTAACTTCTTTGACTAGGAAGAATATTAAGTTCAACTGGGGACCGAAGCAACAAGAATCCTTTGATATCCTTAAGCAGAAGCTAAGCAATGCACCTGTGTTGACATTGTCGGATGGAATAGAAGAGTTTGTGGTATATTGTGATGCATCACACACTGGCATGGGGTGTGTGCTTATGCAGAAAGGCAATGTTATTGCCTATGCTTCACGTCAGTTAAAGGTGCATGAAAGGAATTACACCACCCATGACCTGGAGTTGGGTGCCGTTGTATTTGCACTGAAGCTATAGAGGCACTATTTATACGGTATCAAGTATGTGATCTATTCTGATCACAAGAGCCTCCAGCACCTGTTTAACCAAAAGGATTTGAACATGAGGCAACGACGTTGGATGGAAACTTTGAATGATTATGATTGTGAGATAAGATACCATCCTGGCAAGGCGAATATAGTCGCCGATGCCTTGAGTCGAAAGGAAAGGGTGAAGCCCATAAGAATCAATGCCAAGAGCATTGAGATAAAGAATAGTTTGAATGAAAGGTTGTTAGCTGCACAGAAGGAAGCTGTGTTGGAAGCTAACTATCCTAATGAAAAGCTAGGAGTAACTGAAGAACAGTTATCCTATGGCAAGGACGGAATCCTAAGGTTGAATGGACGAATATGGGTTCCAGTTTATGGAGGACTTCGAGATGTTATCCTCCAGGAAGCCACCAATTCTAAATACTCCGTTCATCCTGGGGCTGACAAGATGTACCAGGATCTGAAGGCAAATTTTTGGTGGATAGGCTTGAAGAAGTCTATAGCTACCTTTGTAGCTAAATGTTTGACGTGTGCGCAAGTCAAAGCTGAACATCAGAAGCCGTCAGGTTTACTACAACAGCCTGAACTTCCCACGTGGAAGTGAGAAATGGTGACGATGGATTTCATCACCAAGTTTCCAAAGACAAGGAAAGGAAATGATACGATATGGGTGATAGTTGATAGGTTGACTAATTCAGCACATTTCCTACCCATTAAGGAGACCTATAGCTCCGACATGTTAGCCCAATTGTACGTAGATAAGATTGTATCTCTACATGGCGTACCAGTGTCTATTATCTCTGACAGAGATACTAGATACACGTCACATTTTTGGAAAAGTTTCCAACAATCGTTGGGCACGCGCTTAAATTTTAGTACGGCTTACCATCCTCAAACGGACGGCTAGAGTGAGCGTACATGCCAAACTTTGGAAGACATGCTTCGTGCATGTGTGATCGACTTAGGTGGTAGTTGGGATAACCACCTACCATTAATCGAGTTCTCGTATAACAATAGCTATCATACGAGCATCAAGGCCGCGCCTTTCGAGGCCTTGTATGGTAGAAAGTGCAGAACGCCCGTTTGTTGGGCGGAAGTTGGAGATGTCCAACTGACAGGGCTGGAA
Organism: Helianthus tuberosus; assembly: GCA_030545235.1. Classification (NCBI taxonomy): domain Eukaryota; kingdom Viridiplantae; phylum Streptophyta; class Magnoliopsida; order Asterales; family Asteraceae; genus Helianthus; species Helianthus tuberosus. Next base: position 7,953,244 of record CM060352.1, on the reverse strand, counting down.
ATAGTCTTTGAAACGACGGACAAGATTGTCCAAATTCGTGACCGCCTGAAAGCTGCCAGGGATAGGCAGAAAAGCTACGCAGATCTAAAGCGTAAACCTCTGAAATTCGAGGTAGGTGATAAAGTGTTGCTTAAAGTATCACCATGGAAGGGAGTGATGCGATTTGGTAAGAAAGGTAAGTTAAGCCCGAGATACATAGGACCATTCGAGGTCATCGAATGTGTCGGATTAGTTGCTTATAAGTTAAAAATACCTGAAGAGCTCAATGGTATTCACAATGTATTCCACATCTGCAATCTGAAGAAGTGTTTCGCTGATGAATCACTAGTCATACCACATACAGATGTGCACATAGAAGAGAGCTTGAAGTTTGTTGAAAAACCTGTCTCAATCGAGGATCGACAGGTTAAGAAGCTTCGAAGGAAGCATGTGCCAATAGTAAAGGTTAAATGGGATACCCGTAGAGGTCCCGGGTACACATGGGAGGTTGAGTCCGCAATGAAAGAAAAGTACCCTCATTTATTTCAGTAAATCTCGAGGTTGAGATTTCTTTTAAGGGGGTGAGGATGTAACACCCCGAAAATTCACGTCCTATAATGTATTGACACGTGTCATAAGCTTGAACGTGTGAAAGAATACTCTAGAGGGACTAAAGTTGACAAACATGGAAAGTATGTGAATACAAGGGTTCAAATTGTCAACAATGGATAAATATACTTTACAATAACCCTACATGATGCTTATACCCTTAAACGAATGAATCATGGATCATACGAAGTTAATTGTGAAAGAAAGTGAGAGATTACAAACTACAGGGGTTAAATGTGTCAACATGTTTAAGGTATACCTCTGAGTGACCTTTTAGCAAACTCGAAGCTTTGTAACGGTTAATTATGCTCACTAGAATGCACGATAAAAATTTCACCAAGTTTCGTTATCGTATGAGAAAGTTATGATAAAATTCGCACACGAGGGGTTAAAGCGTCAACGTTGAAAATTATGACTTTTCGGGTAAACATAAAGTGACCAAGGACTTAAAAAAGTGGGTATAAGTCTTGAAGCCCTTATAAGTCAATACGAAAGGCTCATAATGCAAGAAATAAAGGTGGAATGACCTTTCGAAGGACCAAGAGCCAAAGATGCAATAAATGAAAAGTTTTTAACCTGACAGCAGGCATCAGGCGGGCCGCGTAAGGCTTACCAGAACCTTACGCGGGCCGCGTGCGACCCCCAGATATAGAAAATACTGGCAGCAGCCTGTTCAGCCTTGTAACCGACTTAAGGAGATATTTTCCACTCCATGGGCGACCCCTACATGCTTTTAGACCTTAGGGACACTTATGGATGATCCATGATCAGTTGTAGCATGAATTGTCATGATCACAAGCCCTCAAATTCACTATAAAAGGCCCCTCATGTTGCAACATTTTGATCACACCTTCCATCTGCATTTGTGGAACTTCCTGGAGCATAAGATCAGTCCCCAAGCATCTCTAATCGTGCATTAGACCTTGGTAAGCATCCTTGATCTTCCTTAGTTGAGTTTTGCTTATCATGACTTGCTATTTCCATCTAAAACAACTTCAATTAGGTAATTCTACACATGTTTTAACATCAATAGTTCAGAAATTACCTCACAAAAATTCAGATTACACTAGGACAAGAATCATGATCCTAGTGTTTATCAAGTTTTCTACAAACCCATTAATCACCTACAATGGTGATTATGAACCTCACAAGTATCATGAAATATTTTAACAAGAAATCATCTAGGGTTTATCCCTAGACATCATATCACTTCTAATTTCATCAATACAACACATAATAAATATTCGATTTTTATCATATACTAGGAATTTGACTTGAATCGAAACAACCCAATTTGACATACCTTATGATCTCTTCAACGAGGTAATCACGAATCTATGTTCAGATTTCGATTTTGACTTGATTTAGGCCTCCAATTTGTGAGAATTTGTGAGAATTAGGGTTTGTAGAGAAACCCCTGGTCGCCCTCTTGTTCTGTTCAATCCAGACACACACTCATGTGTGTGTTTGGTGAGTTATTTACTATTTTAAGCATTCAAGTTTCAAGTTCTACAAATTTGGTCCCTTGACTTTTGTTTAACTTATAGTTTAGGTGTTTTAACCTTATTATATGTCACCTCAAGATTCGAATCTAGTTGGGTTATCGATTCCTAGTTAGCTTGCTCTTGTTTGATTAATACTTTATAAATCTGATTAAAGTTTTATAAATTTTGGGGTGTTACAAGTCCACCCCCCTTAAAAGGGTTTTCGCCCCCGAAACCTTCGTTAAGTAGCTCTTTGGTTTGGACCAAACTAACTTAGTCTTGTTTTTCAGACCTTATTTCTTTTAGTCAAAAGTTACCGTTTGCCTCAACGCATGCATTTTCTACATGTAAGTCCTCATGGACTTTAACTTGTGTCATGTGTTTCTTATCTTATCACCTACTTGTCCCAATTGTCATTTGACCACTCAATAGTATGAGTTTGCCCACATATTTATTCTATACTAACCCTATTTTGACAAGGGTTTTGCATAAATCCTAACACTAATTTGACTTCATACGGGCCCATTGGCTAGACTGATTAGTCACCGTCACTTCATGCCCCGTTAATTTCGGGTCTACCCCCTTTTTCCATAATCAAACTTAGGTAAGTTTATGATCTTCCATCCCATAACTCATGCTACAACATGACTATATTATGTATCACTTTTCTTACCCGTGATCGTATCACGTCATGTTTAAGTTTAGATAATCTTTTCGTTATCATTATCTTCTTTCTAATGTATCGCCTTACACCTATCGGTGTTAAGACCTATGTCCTTTATTATTAACTGTTTCTTAATTTGTCTCATAATCATTCATTTTTGTTAAACGTTGTTCCTTACTAACACTGAATTTGTGTCTAATCGTTTATCTCTTTTTAACTTATGTCAATTAACCATATCCTGGAATTGACGACACGAATTTATTCTTATCCGCTATTATATTACGTGAGGGGGGGGGCGTATCAAGTCCTCTTACTGTACCCCGAGTGACTCGAAGGTTCTTTTGCTTAGCCTCTTAGGTTATTTCTTAGGCTTTCGTCCCTTTTTGATTCATTTCTTTCTATTGCTGATGCTAGATTCATTTAGTCCTTTAAACCCTTACTCTGTTTATAACTCCAAAGGTTATGACGATCCCGCAGACCATCTTTGTTTAAGGAAATTTTTGTATACTTAGAAGTACATTCCTGGTGTCATGACACCCTTTTTAAGCCGAAAATTTATTTATTTTCGAATTTTATTGATTCGACCGTAGCCAAGGCTACACCCGCTTTCTTTCGGATTATCCTTCCGACTCTATGACATCTCATGTCACTTCCGCGTCGGTTTATTTTTCCTATACCGTTATTTGATTTATACCACTATTCCTTTCAACCCGTTACCCAGGTTCTTTATCTTAATGTTTTTAACACTCCAGTTTTATTGGTTGCGTTTTCCTTTCCATACTCTTTTGCGACTTATCACATAGATTCAGTAATATTTCGCACTTCCATTATTCGTTTTGCGCTTTCTAGAAATATCAGGTATTATACTTTATTCAGCCCGTCCGGCATTGCAATAGTCGAACATAACTATCGAAATTTCTGTTTTGCGAAATTTTATCGTCTTTTAGTCATAGCTCTTAATCTGAGTCTTTTGACTTTTAATCTGCGTCACCGTCTCTTGGTTTACGCATATATCCGTAATCCTACCCATCTATCGGTATTTTACCGAAGTTATTATCAAAGCCATCATTACGAAATGCATTAAGACCTTGTTTTGATTTATTCGGTAGTAGTAGCGTAACCCATCGCCTTTATTCCACCAAGTCCTTAATTCTTTCATTCATTTTTGTTTGACTTGTTCTGGTGAACTTTATTACTTGTGATAGTCGAACTTTACCCTCATGCCTTAACATTCTTGTTTGTTGGTTTTATAATTTTAAGTACCTTGATTCTTATTCCTTCCTTTGGGCTCATTATCTTAATGTAATACGCGCCCATTATCCGGCTTCCGTTTACCTTTATTATCAAGCACTTTACTTATTTAATCCGAACACCACCTTTCTTTTGTTAGCGACCCTTAGGTCTGTTTCTTTTACTAATGTCCCGAAGGCCCATTTCTCAAGTCTTATTTGGTAAACTACTGCTATTGTTATTCAGCTTTTGGGGTTTACCCGTTCATATTCTAACACTTTCATAACGTTTATTTTACTACTCTTTTATATAATCACATATATCGCTGTGATCATCGTCCTTCCTCATAGGATTTGATTAATAAGGGTTTGATCATCAGGTGTTATTACCCTTCTTCCCAATACGTCAGTTATTCACTCTATTAAGTTCCCGGGTTCGAGTGTACATGCACTCCTTCCCACAACTATATTGATCGTGATTACTTTTGCCTTGGTTTCACACGCTCACCATTGTTTATTTTCTCATGCATATATATTTCTTTTACATAACTCGCCCGTTTCACTACTCATGTATGCCCCTATGCAACTATTGTTCACACTGATATTGAATAAAATTTATAGCGAAATTAAATTTGTAATAAGCATACATTGAACCACATCAGGTTCAGCTTTAGCCTCCACGGCTGTCGTGTGGGAAGACCTTGTCTTCCCTTTCGGGGTATCAAGCTTTGATTTCTTTACGGGTCTTGGGTCCACATCTGACTCACTCCCGTAATCTTTTTCTTGTGAGAGACTATCTTTTAATTCAGTTATCATATCCTCTACTGCTAGCAAAATTGTGGTTTGTAGTCTCTCTGCGAACTGAGATAGACTGGCTTCTATTGCCTTTCCGACTTCCTCATAAATTTTAGATTCCATCTCTTCAATTAATTGAGATGCTAATTCGCCCCCGGTTACACCGGACATTTCTTTCATCTGTTCAGTGACCTTCGGCACCGTATCATTATCGTTGCCTTCATCATTCATCTTGAATCTGGATGTTTATATTAATTGTTAAACATTTCATTTTGTATCATTTGCATCTTTCGCTTTGGTTTACCCAAGTTCACTACTTGCTTAGACCATTCATGTTTGGTGCACTTTCCGGGTTTGAGTGTATTACGCACTCTTCCCATGCACATCTAATCGTATTCATTTTCTATATTTACTAAGTCTACTTAAAACAATTAGCTCTTACCGGATGCTTGATCAAGCTTGAACCGAACACACTTTATCAACAACCTTGGGCTCTGATTACCAACTTGTAACACTCGTCTTAAAATAACACGATTTATTATAATATTAACACGCATTTATCACCAAAATGCGAGCTTACAAAATTTTGGTTGGGTTTATGATTGTACATGAACAACATATACTAGACACCGTCCTACTTTTTAAACCTTCAAAACGTAATAACCAAAAGTTTACATATTAACTAAAACAAAATAGATCAATGCGGAAGCTTCATAAGTTCGTGTTCGGTTCTTGTAATTGTGCTTGATCGCCATCCGGATTAAGTCCATCTTCACCTACGGTCAAAACCACGAAAAAGGTTAGTTTTGACTCTTAAAATTGATTAAATATAGATTCCATTGCTCAAATATTGCAAAACAACAAAATTTCCAGCTATCCAGGTCGTCGTGCCGCGCGACGGAGGCTGGCCAAGCCTTCGCGGCCCGCCACCACCGTCGCGTCACGCGACCATGTGATTGTTTCGTCGAGACGTGGCGCGACGCCACTTTTTGGGCAGTAAGTTTGTTAGCTGGTGCTGTATTTCAGCCCAGCTTCACCATTTTCATATCAAAATCTTTGAACTATCATAACTTTTTATTCGAGAGTCCGTTTTAGCCGATTCTTTTTCCTACGCGCCCGTAATTAAATTACGGACCCGTTTATCAACACAAATCACATAAAAATTCAGTTTACGAACAACTAGCCTATAATTCCACTTTTTGATTATTCGACCCGTTTGTTTACAAGTTCTACAAATTGTTTTGTTATCCTCTCATGTTTTCAGCCATTTTACCCATTCCCGGGTTTACCAACCATAGTGTTTCGCTCCCCTTCTGAGGATTACTTACGCAGTAACGTCATGCTTATTTTCAAGGATTTAAACATGATTTCCTTAACAATTTGACAAGCATAATTTCTGATCTTTAATCCCCATACCAAGGGTTCATTTTGCATCAAGTTTAGCGTGTCCGCTTCACGGCTTACGCTTTAATTATAACCAATCAACGAGTGATGGTCATTCACTTCTACATTTACAACTCGACATTGCTTTGATCCGTTTGGATGTCGAATGGAGACCACCATCTCAAAGACATACCAAACTCTATTTTAATAAATGTTTTGACCCGTTTTATTTGTCTTGTGAGCTTTGTCACTTCCGTGACTTAACGGGTTTCCTCTTTCGCCAAAATTTCAATATAACAAGCTAAAATAAATAAATAATCGTGATGTATCAAAACCATAGGTCGCGTACTTACCTATTTCATCAACACCGGTTTCTCACCATAATTACCCATACCCGGGCTCGTCAACCTTAGCGTATCACACCCATTCCATGTTTACGCTATTATAACTCAAACTTAATGAGTGATGTTTAAGTCACTTCAAACTACCAAATCGATCATTATTTAACCCGTTTGGTTTGTCGAGTGGGTTACACCACTTCATTGACGTCCCAACACGGCTATTTTAAACAGTATCATCAACAAACATATTCATTCAACTATTTGACCCATTTGGTTGTCGAGTGAGTTACATCACTTCATTGAGATACCAAACACAATCATTTACGCTATATCAATATCAGACATATCTACGACTAGGTTTATCTACATAAGTGTAACGAGACGATAAGGCACGTACCTTTAGAGCACAACCTTCAATGCGCATTCCCTCCGGCTTGTCCGTTCGAGATCAAGATTCTTTACCTAAAGAGTTCAATTCACAATCAATTTAGAACTCTTTTCATAATCGTTTAACGCATAATTCGCTATAATAATCAAATCTGCGTTTTCATCCGATTCTTTTAACATTTTAATCCTCACTTAGGCATTTTAGCAAACACCTAGCGGGTCAGATTTTTACATAATCAATACCAAGTTCATGACTTTCTATTTCCATCTAAAACAACCTCAATTAGGTAATTCTACACATGTTTTAACATCAATAGTTCAGAAATTACCTCACAAAAATTCAGATTACACTAGGACAAGAATCATGATCCTAGTGTTTATCAAGTTTTCTACAAACCTATTAATCACCTACAATGGTGATTATGAACCTCACAAGTATCATGCAAGATTTTAACAAGAAATCATCTAGGGTTTATCTCTAGACATCATATCACTTCTAATTTCATCAATACAACACATAATGTTACACCCTCAAACTTTACTTGAATATAAGAATAATTTTATACAAAAGATAATAGTTTAACATAAGTTTCAGAAGTATCATAAACCTTAGTCAACTAACGACTAAGTTAGAACATACAAAAATTGTTTGAGAATTTGTTTACAACCCATGAACAAAGTTTAAGTAAGATTAAAACATAGCGGAAGCTTCAAAAATCGTGTTCGGTTCTTCGACGTTGCTTGACCACCATTCGTAAGGTCCATCTAATCACCTAGGGTCAAAACCATTAAAACATTAGTTTTGACTTTAGTACATAAGACTTAACATATGATCCAATCATCAATTTAAAATAAAAAAAAATTAAAGTTTTCTGTTCCACCGTAAATTACGGTGTTACCGTAATTCACGGTGAGTCCTGGGGATTTTTGGTTCACCGTAAATCAGGAGTCTCACACCGTAAACATATAATATCCACCGTAAATTACGGTTCTACCGTAATTTACGGTAGTACCTGGAATTCCATGTTTTATTTTGTTTGTTCATTATACCAAGATCCCAACTCTCGGATTTCAGTTTTCTATGATATTGATACATTAAAATCTCGTAATTCTAATATGTTATATAATATTCAAAATCAACAATCAACCTATCATAATCCGGAGCATTAATCATGTCTTACTTGATTATCCGACCCGTTTGGCTCGTCTACGGAATTTCTTCCTTTTTGACAACTACCAACGAGTTCTAACCAACTTTTGACCCATATTCAATATAGCGATATCATCGCTTTAATTCATAGTAGCTTATATTCTAAAATTTGACTATGCATATTTCAATGGTCTAAATTTACTTAATGTAACGGGTCAAGTTACATACCTTATTGTACGCCCTTCAACCGCGAATCGCCACCGGCGTGTCCACTTGACGTTCCGGTATCCTTTCCTATAGAGTTCAATGTTATCATATTTAGAACTCTTTGTAATCACCTTTCGCATAATAGTCAAAACATCACAATTAGGTGTTTTAACTACAAATTTCTAGTTTCAAGCCTTCTTTGAGGCATTTCAACAAACACTTCATAGGCAGAATTTTTATATCTTTAGTATTCAACTTCATAGCTTGGTAATTAGCTAACTTGACAACAATAAAGCCCTCCTATAGTATTTAGACATCATATCTTTCTGGAATCACTTTTTACAATCGAATTACACTAGGATAATCATTCTAAACCCTAATGTTCATCATCATCTTGTAAAACCCACAACCCACCTTCAAGGTGTTCATGGAAATTCCCTGAATTTGAACATGATTTCACATGTAGTTGTCTAGGTTTCACTCCTAGACACTATATTATCCTTAATCTAATCACATAACACACATGCAACATCTGATTTTCGGATTTTCCAAAATCATGAGAATTTCAAGTTTAGAGATTTCATCAATTTTTACATACCTTATAATCCTCTTGCAATGAGGATCACGATTCTATGCTTTAATTTCGATTCCGACTTGAATTGAGCCTTCAATTTACTGATTTTGTGTGTTTGAGTTTTGGAATGGGGGTGTCGCCCCCCCCCCCCCCTTGCTTGTTCTTGATCGACCAGCCCCTTAGTGGGGTGTTTGGTTTTTATTTTTATCACATTCTAAAATACAAGTTTCACTTTTAACATCTTTGGCCCCTTCACTTTTATTTAACATAAAGTTTTGGTTAATTAACCCTATTTCATGTTATTTCTAGAGAATTTGTTAACTAGGTTAAATTCCTAGTTGGTAAATTCTCATTTATTTATACTTTAAAATTTTAGTATAAGGTTTCATATTTTCGGGGTGTTACACATAATCAAGCTAAATATTCGATTTTTATCATATATTAGGAATTTGACTTGAATCGAAACAACCCAAATTGACATACCTTATGATCTCTTTAACGAGGTGATCACGAATCTGTGTTCAGATTTCGATTTTGACTTGATTTAGGCCTCCAATTTGTGAGAATTTGTGAGAATTAGGGTTTGTAGAGAAACCCATGGTCGCCCTCTTGTTCTGTTTGATCCAGACACACACTCATGTGTGTGTTTAGTGAGTTATTTACTATTTTAAGCATTCAAGTTTCAAGTTCTACAAATTTGGTCCCTTGACTTTTGTTTAACTTATAGTTTAGGTGTTTTAACATTATTATATGTCACCTCAAGATTCGAAACTAGCTGGGTTATCGATTCCTAGTTAGCTTGCTCTTGTTTGATTAATACTTTATAAATCTGATTAAAGTTTTATAAATTTCGGGGTGTTACAGTTTCAACTCGTTTAATTCTGTCATGAATGAATATGACAATTTCGTTGACCACATGAATTCCATTTTATTATAATTAAATCTTGTTTATTACAAGATTTATTGCCTCGTTAATTAGAGAATTAAAGGCAAATAATGTTTCAACTTTTTGTGAATGTGTATATATATGAACGTTGGGTTCATATTTTGAGATATACGAAAGATACGAGATGAGAGGATCTCATAAAAACTATTAGAAACATTCACAACATATTTTAGAGGAGTACTCTAAAATATATACAACTTCTTTTCATCATTTTCGATAACACTAAATTATACCCGGTGTAATTTCGGGCGTGAGTGCCATCTCCGGCAGATAACTACTGCTTCGGTTGTTGTATCCTGGAAACAAACTTTCTGAGAGGAGGAGCGGAATCTGTTTTAAGTGTCCTGTGTCTAACACGATCCTCAACCAAAACCGTCAACGATAGTTTGTTCATTCTTGCAGCGGAGGTTTGTACAAGATGGTGCGGTTGAAGTTCTTCCAAAGACGCTGGATTGAATCAAGATTGGTACAATGTATTTGTATTTTATTTATTTTTTCATATAGTTTTGTAACCTGATTGTACTATCATATTTTCTACGAATAACGAGAGTTTCGTTATTATTTATTTTATTAATATTTTAATAAAAAGTGAACCTAGTTCCTACAATCTTAAAACAGACTTTCGTGAAGATTGTTGCTACAATCTTAAATCCCTTCTCTACGAGGATTTAGGTTCACGAAAGTTAAGAATATTTAATGGGATTTTTGTTAAAATCTTGTAAATATTTTTGGGGAAATATATATTTAGTACAACGAGTCGGATTAATTTTTATGATCGGAGTACAATCTTTAATCCGAATACCGTGTTACAAAAACGAACGTTTTGATTCAAGTTTTGGAGTTCATGGCCTTTGTTCGTGTTTAGATAAACCGAACCATACACAAAATAATATGTATTTCAATTTGTTTTGAAATACTTAAATTTTCTAATGAACGTATTAGAAAAAAATATTTTGTAACCCCTTACAAAGTGTTTGTAACGGTTATTTTCTTTATAACAAGATTTTAGTATGATAATTGATATATTAATGATGGTTTTAAAAGTCTTGATATATATTTATTGTCTAATGAGATGTAATTATTTTATAAAATAACTAGTTTTAATATTTTCTAACGAGCGTGTTAGAAATGTTGATGTTGAAAGAATAACAAGATTAAAACTTTTTATATCTCTAACGAGCGTGTTAGAATTTTATAGAATAATAGTTTTAATATCATCCTTTATATCTAATGAGCGTGTTAGATACAATGATTGTAAAAACTAACTTGTTAAAAGACGGTTAGATTTTCTAACGAGCGTGCTAGAAAATATATGTTTAGATTTTCTCACGAGCATGTTAGAAAAGATTATTATTTCAAATAATTACCGACGAGCGTGTTGGAGACAATTATTTTGGATAATAAACCTTGTAACGGTTTCGTCTAAACTGTTAAATTTCTAACGAGCGAGTTAGAAACGGATTTTTCACATACGTTTAAACGATTTTTATTTGTTTATTTCTAATGAGCATATTAGAAATAGTTTATATTTTTGTTTATAAACTTCGAAACAAATTTTATAATCGTTTATTTCTAACGAGCGTGTTAGAAACGATTTAAAGAGTTTGACAGTTGTTTATTTTCTAACGAGCGTGTTAGAAACGATTTAACGACTTTATCAATTGTTTATTTCTAACAAGCGGGTTAGAAAACGTTTATTTTATATAAACCAAAAAATGGCTTATGGTAATAAATAATCGTCTAATTTTCTAATGGGCGTATTAGAATTAGTTTATCTTATAACCAACTATTTTAACGATTTGCAATCGTTAATTTCTAACGAGCGGGTTAGAACCGGGTTAACTATGATAAACTATTTAAGATGATTTGTCATCGTTTTATATATTTTCTAACGAGCGTGTTAGAAAAGATTTGTGTTCATTTCAAACGAGCGTGTTAGAAAACATTCATTTAAATAAACCAAAAGTGAATAATTGTATTCGTTTTATTTCTAACGAGCGCGTTAGAAGCGGTTTACTTCATAAAACCGAATATTTTGAATGTTTGTTAAACATTTAAATTCTAATTAGCATATTAGAATTGGTTATCATACAGACCACTCGTTTTAACGATTGGTAATCGTTATTATCTAACAGCGGTTAGAATTGGTTTGAATATGATAAACCAACTATTGAAACGATGTGTATCGTTTTATTTTTTCAAATGAGCGAGTTTGAAACTGTTTTGTTAAATAAACTATTATAAGGTTTATTGTATTGATTTGTAATCAAAACATAAAAAATATATAGTTTATTTTCAAAACACTTGCAAAAACGAGAAATGTTTTGAACGAATAAAACATGTCTTTGCGATTTACAAGTGATTCGTTACTTCCATGAGAAGGATAACGTGTTCAACCATATTATAGTCTCAGAAAGACTATTTGGTGAAAAACAACTCGATGTTGTTATAAATATAATAAGTTGCACAACTACTTGCGAGTAGTTAATTGTAAACAACTTTATATTTTGGACAACTTGTGATTATTCAAGTTTAGAGTTTCAAGATGAAACAAGTTATACGTGTTCCATTTAGGGAGTACCTCAAAACTGACAGAACGATGTAATTGCGTTTATTTCGTTCTAAAGTGTTGAAAATAATAACACTTTGGGATTTGATGTTTAGATATCATTGGTGTATCCGTTATTTTGGACTACTAATAAGTTGTCAAAAGGATACACATTTTGATACAAAGTATAAAAACTAATTTACACGGACACAACGAGCGGGTTGTGATAATGACTTATGTAATAAGTCACAAATCAAACATCAAACGTATAACGAGTTCGTGAGAAACGTGGTGCATGGTTTGAGATGAAATGCACGAAAACAAGATATGTCATCTAATGTTGAGAGCATCAACATGGAAATGCACATGTAAGTTTTCAAAGAATATAACATATGAAAGAAATATATGTTATTATTGTAAATGATTTTAATAAATTTAGCAAATTTATTAACGGAAATTTACAATAGAGATGGACTTGTAGATGCTTCTACAACCATCAATGTTGTTTAAACTATGTGGAGGCTTGGTCCTCAATTTGGGAGAGTATCCCAATACATGGTATTAATGAAACAACAACGTAAATGTATATATCACTATAGGCATACGTGAATGCTTTGTTGTTGAGAGTCAATCTAATTGGCTATATCTCAAGACTCAAGTGATTTTATACAAAGATCTTTCATCAAAGTGACTTGGATTAAGACTTATGTTTAAGTCTTTAGGAAGTCAATGGTGAAGCCTTGGAGATAAAAAGGCAAACGAGTTATGATCCTAATGGATGAAGTTAACTATGGTTTTGAGGCCTTCCTAAAAACCGATGGTTTTGGAATGGTGAAATAAAATTTCTTTATTGTGTCTGAACTAAGAAACGAATGTTCGGAAGAGATAGTGCGTTATCTCTTAAGGCTGTGAAGAATCAGAATGATGCATCTTCTGTTCACATGCTAGAGTATTGTAGTCTAAAGCATGCTAGACTAATACTTGTTAATTTATATGCTCGACGGAGATTAAATTAACTTTAAACATTCAAAATATGTGATGACATAAGAACGAATTTTGTGCTAAACAAAACTATAAATATAACTTCATTAAAATGCAAGCAATGTGGGGGGGGGGAGCCATTTAAGAAACAAACCCTTTAGGGTATGTTGAAATGGTATTTGAGAAGTTTTCTCAAAATGAAAGGGAGAACCTTTTATCACCCCATTTGGATGCTATCCAATTACACTTAAATGTGGGGGTGACTTGCATTTGAATGTGGAAATGGTAGTTGAGAAGTTTTCTCAAACTCGAAATGAAAGGGAGAACCTTTCATCACCCCATTTGGATGCTATCCAATTACACTTAAATGTGGGGGTGACTTGCATATATTACACAATGGGTATATGGGTCAATCGAGTAGATTGGACTCGAATGCCAATTGGTTAGATTCAAAATCTAGTAAGATGTCAGTCATGACTCACCAAAGGCATGGTGAAAACGTGTCTAGCCAAGAATTGAGTTTCATGTCATTCCAAAGACAAGCTACATAACTAGATCCAGGTTGAGATCACGAGTTATAAGTCTTATGAATCGACTAAAATGCAAAGTGACTAGCAAGTCAAGAAACACGTTAGAACAACCGATCACAATTTAAATTGTCGTTGGTGACTTAGAAAAGTCAAAGATAATTTTGGATCCAACAACCAGTGGGTTGATAAGAGATCAGGTTGTGGAATGGGACTAAAGCCATGGAAAAAGGGACATGAGGGAAACCTAACCTAGTTGACTGGAGATCCCAAGATCTAGGTTCAATAGGCCAACTTAATCATGGACCGAAGGGTAGTCACTGTGGGGGCATAGCTAATATATATGTTTATATATAAGCTAGTGTATATGTTCATATATCCCCCCAAAACTATAAAAGGGTGTTTAAATACGTCCTAGTCCATTCCTATAATATCCAGTGACATTGTTGTGAGGCTAATCATACTATCTGGTTAAATGATTCGTGTAAATCATAATGAACCATAATTTTTTTAATGATTTAAAGGGAAATCACCTATGTTGGAGAGAAGTGTGGTCGCTTCGAATGGAATTAGGGCATAATTCCTAGAGCTCTCACAGAACCAGGAAAGTGCTCCATGACCATTATTGGAGACGAAAATGAGGAGATGGCCCGGCTAGGGAAAGTATTGTGTGAATGTATATTGTCGTTTACATAAATGGGGGTTGTTCAAGGACATCACGTCTACAAAACCCTAGTAGGCTAAGTATGCTTCACAAAGGAAGGTTCAAAGGCTACACCTACCTATCCTACAATACTCGACTGTCGAGTTTTCATCGGGGAATTTTGTGTGTTTTAATCGATCTCCATTCATGTGGGGATTGTTGGAAATTTAGTGAGAATGAGTTTTTCACTAAATATTTTGGACATCAATAATATTTATATATGTGTTGTATAAATAATTATTTATGGCTTGTGTTCAAACTATGTCCAAATAGAGCTAAGATGAATGAGATATCGAAGCCTGAAGTTGTATGTTGGAACAAACAAAGATGAATAAAATGGATTAGTTTTGTCAACTTGTCCCACATAGGTGGGATGACAAAACTTAAAGTGGTTTATAAGGAGGAGCACTTCTTGTATATTGTTTCCTTAAAGGCAAACACTAGTGGGGACCCTAAAGGGTGCGGAGCACCCTTACTCGTCCACATATGCGCGCATGCCATGGGATATAGGCCCTATATAGTGCATTTTGAACTTCGCACACCGCCTTTGTATTTTTGTGCATGAGCGCGTGGTTAGATACATGGCAGGTCCACTTATGGTGCACCCTTGGGTGGAGTAGGCGGATGCCATGGCATAGAACATGTCGATGTGGCGCGAGCTCCTTAGACGCATGGCGCACGTCATTCGCTATGGCGAAGAATGCAAGTATGACCAGGTGGCGTCCTGGTATACATATTGGCATCCGTGTGGCGCGCGAGTGTAACACCTCGAAAATTTACGTCAAATAATGTAATGACACGTGTCATAAGCTTTGAATATGTGAAAACAAACTTTAGAGGGACTAAAGTTGACAAACGGTGAAACTATGTAAATTCAAGGGTTCAAAGTGTCAACAATGAATAAATAAGCCCTACAATAACCCTACATGATGTTTATAATCTTAAACGGGTAAATCACGGATCATACGAAGCCAAAAATGAAAGAAAGTGAGGAATTACAAACTACGGGGACTAAAAGTGTCAACATGTTGAAATTATACCTCTGAGTGATCTTTTGGCAAACCCGAAGCTTTGTAATGATAAAATTTACTCACGAGAATTTGTGATAAAAATTTCATGAAGTTTCCTGAACGTATGAGAAAGTTATGATTAAAACCGTACACGAAAGGTTAAATGCGTTATCGTGAATTTCGTGACTTTTCGGGTGAGCGCAAAGTGAACCGAGAACTTTGCCAAGTTTATAAAAGTCCCTAGGTTCCTAAAAACCAGATTTGAGGGTCTAGAGTGCCAAATAAACGAACAAATCATCGCATCAAAGATCAGGGACTGAATTGCAACATTTGGAAACTTGGAAACCTGCTGAACCACTCGTACGCGGCCCGCGAGGGGCCTGTCGCGGCCCGCGACCCAGCGCCCAGCGACCAGAATGCACAGGTGCCAGTTTTCTTGTCTGTTCTGAGTTGTTAACAGCTGTTCTCGACTCATGAACCTGACCAATCGATTTTCATGCAATGTTTGGACAATGGAGCACCTGTTATAACATCAGAAACCCTCTGAATCATCCATAAAATCTGATCAAAGTTGCTTTAAAGGCACCAAGTAGTAAACAACCAAGAACACTTGCAACTTCAATATTCACAAGATCCTTCTCTGGAGCTCTCTGAACGTGAAGACCACTTCCTAGTGATATCTAAGCTCTATTAGGACTATTGTAAGTGTTTACATTATTCCCTAATCCATTCTAGCTTAATGTTTTTACTAAAAGTCAAACACATCGTAGATATAGTTTGACTTTATGATTAAACGAAATATGCTCAGTCATATCTCGAATCAAAAGTATCAACAAGTTGGTATTTATGAGTATAACAAACCCCTAAAAGGGTATGTTCAGATTCAAACTCTAAACATGCTAATTGTCGAGTCAAAGATCGTTTCAAAAAGTCAACAGAATTGTCATTTGCAAAAATAAGCTTGATTAACAATAAAGACTACATGCAACCTGTTTGATCATCAAAATAACGTTGTAAATAATGTAAGAACATGTCCCTTCATGATCAACTCGACAATTCTCTGTATTACACCCGAATCGGAACCGGAAGTCTCATAAATGGACTTTTCTTTGACTATCGGTTCTGATTCACGCATGCATGTTAAGATCTGCATTAGAGCATATTTTTGACCAACTTTCATATATGTTTAACACTCTGGAATTTTACATCTTGGTTCCATGGTTAACCGATTCATATGCATGTTACCGGGTTATGCTTAAATATGACTATTTTGCCCTTTTTAATATAAAACGTGATTTTTGAAAAAGTGAAAGAGTAGAAGCCCTTGTTACTGATTTATAAACATGCACCAAAAATTTCATATCAGTTTGTGGCCTAGTTTAAGAGATATGCTCAATATCGTAAATCACAAGCTTTATGTTAAGTAAATAGCGCATTTAGCGCAAAGCCTATTTTAACCCACTTTTTGGTATCAAACTTTTTATACACTGATGTTATATAATATTTTGAGATTTTTAAAGATTTTTATTTAATTTTTGGAAGAGTATAACATAGGTCTTTAAGTTAAATTCGGTAAATACCGAAATTGCCCTTTTTGGCCATAAAACGAGTTTTATAAATCCGATTGACCCCAAACCACTTCCTACTGATTTTATTTATTAAATAAAGTATGTTGAACCTTCTGGAAGTATAAAAATCTCAGCTTTCCTCTACAAACCCGGAAACGGCTCTAAATCGCCTTTTTAGGCATTTTTAACGCATAGTACATACTATAACCATATCAAGCATATAAGAATTATACCCACTGATGTAATTAGCATATTTTCATATAAAAACAGTAAGTACAATTTTATAAACTCAGATTTCCAGTTTTGGCATTTTTAGCCCTTGTGAAATTACCAAAATGCCCCTAGGGTGCATAGTTTGATTTTAAATGATAAGTTTTACATACGGGTCATATCACACTGATATAACATAATAAGTTAAGTATATTTTCTGTATTAATCAGACTCATAACTCAGATTTACGAATAAACTCTTTTACAACCTCTTTAAATGACCGAAATGCCCTTATAAGGCATAAATTGATTTTAAATCCGTTCCGGGCAAAATAGAAAATAACTTACTGATATTATAACATATTTAGAGCATATTATCTCAGGGAACTTGCATATGACTCTCATGGTCGCCCGTAACGCACTTTTCGCGTTCGGTTCGGTTTATGTAACTAGTTTACATAAATTGGCCGAAACGGGTCAAACATTATCATTTTCGTCTCAAAATCCAGAATGTGTTTAGTAAACCCATATTATACAAGTCTTCAAACTTGTCAGGTCAAATTCACATTTCATCCGGTCTTCGCTTAATCGTGCGTGAACCGTATCGTCATTTAAAACTAACCGGTCTAGGCTTAGGCTTAAATAAAGACCCGTTAGAAATCTAATAGGTTATTATAAACCTTTGTTCCAGATTAGGAGCACCAGTAAAAGATACTTGCATTTGTCTTGATTGTGATTGATACTTATTCAGGTAAATACTCTTTGGCTTATTTTCCCTATACGGGCTTGGGTTACGGTATATAGAATACCGCTTGATCGGGCATTAAATCCTCCACCGTTGCGTGGGTAGTTGGAATAATTTAATCGGCTCGTTTAAACAGTCTTGTTCACTTAAGGCCTTTGGGGGGTTAATTGACCATGTCCCGGATATCCTTGGAATCATCCTACGAGATGGCCACGACCTGAGCACGGGGTGTAGGCGTACACCTTTCCGTGTATAACTCTTTAATGTGGTGGGTCCATTGATCTTTAGCCCGGACTAGATCCGGGACACTGAACGCAAGTAACATGTAATTCGTTCACATGATTATTATATTAAATAATTGACCCAAGTTAATAAAAATGTTTTGTGCCTTGTGCATTTAAATCAATTTTCAACCTTTTCAAAATGAGTCAGTCGAATTGTATTTACCAGTGTAAACTGACGTATTTTTCCCAAAAAGATTAAGTGCAGGTACTACACGTAATAGGCTGGCAGGCTTCTAGAGCGTCCACAATAGGTCTCGCAGCTTGGACGACAAATAAACTGTTGAACAATTATCCTATTTTATTTCGATCCGCCTGTGGATCCGTTTCAACTACTCGTGATATTTATTATTACATTTTATTTAAAAGTTGAAATGAATCTATCTTTCGCTTCCGCTGTGCATTATTATATTGTGTTGCTTGTCTATGATGATACCAACGACGTCACGATACCCCCACCGGGCCCACCGGTGACACGTGGAAATTAGGGGTGTGACAGGTTGGTATCAGAGCCAACGCTGAGTGAATTAAACACTAGCCTTTTGTGTTTAATCTCAGTTACACAATTGCACAATCCTCGAATTCTCGAGTCTAGACAAAGAACTTAGGAAATTTTCAAATTTTTGTTTACATTTTCTAATTTTGTCTTATAAATATTTTGTTGTATCACATGTTGTTTTGACAGATAGCTAAACATGCCGCCAAGAATGAGAGGACGAGGAAGAGGACGAGGAGGATACGCAGCTCCAAATGATCACGAAGCCGGGCCTTCGCACCGGCGAACACCTTCGGGCTCTCATAACACAGATGCCCAAAATCTATGGAGATCCTTCACGTAACCAGCCTCCACACCATCCATTCCCCACTCATTTGGGCCTCATTCGGAGAATGAACCCCCTCACTCACAGCAGTCCTACATTCCTCTAGGACCCTCATCACCTTTTGACAACACGTCACCCGTCTTTCAGGGCCTGTACGACCCTGACGATTACCTTCAAGAACCAGTGGGTTTTAACCCACTGGGACCGGAAGACCATTTTTCGGGTGGCAACCCGATGGATGTCGACGAGGATACTGATCCTGTCATGCCACCCTCTGGAACACCAAACCACCCCATCGAGATATCCGATGGGTCACCATTTTTGGGATCACCTTACAATGGTCCCGATAGTTTCGAAGTGAACTTCAGGCAGCACAACTGGGTGTACACTCCCAGTTACCACAACTCTCCTCTCCACCCGTCCTACCACAGCTCTCCCCTGCACCACCACCAGCAGCAGCCAGAGCAGCAGCCAGAGCAGCAGCAGAATCCATCTACGGATTCTCGATTTGTGGCGGTTACTCCACCGCCACCACCACCTCCGACTCATCCTCCCTCGCCCCCGAGGCGAAGGAGAGGAACGAACGCGAGGATGTCCTCGCGAGGAGGAGTGCGTATCCGCACCCCTCCACAGTCAAGCAGCAGCCGGTACTCGCCGGTCCACGAAGAATCGGAGACGGGAGAGTCGTCGCATCCCATCTCTGAAGTAGCAACGGCGCCAGTCATGCCACAGCCACAGCCTCAGCCACCATTGGGATTTGGAGAACCAATCCCCGCTTACACTAATGCTGCAGCATTTAACCCCTTCGAGCAGCAGTTTCACACGGGGTATAACTTTACGGAGGATCCATACTGGATAGCAGCGAACTCTAACACCTTCCACCAAGAGGCTCCCTTCGGAGGTCCCTGGGCTACGGGACCCTCGACCTATGGGTATCCATCATATGGGTATCAACAGTCGCAGCCTCTTCAACCTCCACAGTATCAGCAGCCGCAACCGCCCCAACCTCCGATTTACCAACCTCCTCAGCCGTCATACTACCAGCAACCACCTCAGGCGCCGACAATGTCGCCACCCCAAGTTCAGGAGATCATACAGGAGATTCAAGGGGTGCGTCAGGAATTTCGGCAGGAGTTGGAAAATAATCAGAGGCGTAACCGGGGGATGATTCAGAAGGTGGTGGACTTGCTCAAGGGTAAGAGTAAGAAGGATTATTAAATCCTTTGTTTATTTTAGTGATAGTCATGTCCCTGCGTGGACATATCTTTATGTACTCTACCCCCGCGTGGGTAATTTTTCTTCTGTTTCGCCCCTGCGTGGGCATATCTTTTATTTCGACCCCTGCGAGGGTTTGTTATTTGTTTAGCCCCTGCGTGGGCATGATATTTATGAAAAGTCCCGTTTAGGGCAATTTTGTACTCATTAATTTTAAATTAGAATGGTAATTTCAGCTTTTCATTTTTAAAATTATATACATAAATATAATAAATGAATAAATGGAAAATAGCATTATTATTGTAATTCACCATTTTAATAAGGATCTTAAAAGGTAAAACCTAGCTGTTATGTTGTCATAAACCTAGCCAAGACGGTATAACCTGTTTAAAAAGATTCCAATCTCTGTTAACATCTGTAAATATGTTAACATTCTTGACTAATGTGGTTCGCAAAATCACACATGTCACCATTTTTATAAATTATCCAAGATTATTTTTGTATATAATTGAAAGTGACATAATGCTTACGAGTCATAATAAATGTCATATAAAACAGAAAGGCAGTCGTAGCTTATAGACTCCCTGCCAAAGAAAGGATCGATTCGTTTTGATTATTCAAACCTTAATCCTATAAAAATCTAAATTTATAATTTAGAAACTGTCTACGTGACTAGGCCTATTGTGCCAATATATATATATTTCATTTTAGGATAAAATTTTTGATAAAAAGTCCTAAATAAAACTACTTAACGAATTAACTAATATGGCTTTTAATTACCATGGTTAATAAATCGTCAAGAACGATAATACTGGGTAGATTTCTAAATAGACTTTGTCCTTATTTTATGTAGCATTTAAGACTACATGACTAAGTCCGAAGAACTGAACAGTCGTCCGGCGCAAGACCCTGAAAATGCTCCGATATTAGTAACTGGTGCGGAATTGAAGGCACTAGTGAATGATGCTGTAGTCGAAGCACTAAACAGACAATTTAGTGAAGCAAGCGGGACCCGAAGTAGGACCCGAACTGCATCACGTTCCAAGCCAAGAACACATTCGGAGGGTCATAGCAAGCCACCCTCTAAGAAAGAGGTACCTAAAAAGGAGGAACCCAAAAAGGATGATGACCGACATTCTTCAAATCAAAACAGTGTTCCCCATAAGAAGGTAATGAACAATGATGCGCCACATGCTAGAGGATGCACATACAAGTACTTTGTCTCATGTAAGCCCCGAGACTTTACTGGGGAAAAAGGAGCGGTCGACTGCATAACCTGGTTGGATGAGATTGATACAGTGGTAGACATAAGTGGATGTGCGGAAAGGGATATTGTGAAGTTCGTATCCCAGTCCTTTAAGGGCGAAGCCCTAGCGTGGTGGAGATCACTGATCCAGGCCACCGGAAAGGTGCAATTGTATAGCATGACCTGGGAGCAGTTCGTTGCTCTCATCAAGGAAAATTTTTGCCCGCAGCATGAGGTGGAGAAAATAGAGTCTGATTTTGTATCACTGGTAATGACAAACCTGGACTGCCAAGCCTACTTAACGAGCTTCAACACGATGTCTCGATTGGTTCCATATCTTGTAACCCCTGAACCAAGGAGAATCGCTCGTTTTATCGGGGGGTTAGAACCTGCAATAAAGGCAAGTGTGAAGGCCTCTCGGCCAACGACTTTCAGGTCAGTAACTGACCTCTCTTTGTCCCTCACAATGGACGCGGTCCGACTAAGATCGCTGAGGAACAAAGAGGCCGAGAACAAGAGAAAGCGTGAGGATGATACCTCACGAAGGTCAGAGAAGAGACACAGAGGGAATGACGACCACAGGAAAGGGTCGGGATCGAAGAAGAATGGGCAACAATCAGGGGAAAAGCCCAAATGTAAGACTTGTAGGAGGTACCATTTTGGGAAATGTCGACTTGAGTCGAAATCCCAATCTCTCGCGAGACCCTGTGGAATCTGTAAGTCCACAGAACACAAGACTTTGGAGTGTCGGAAGTTGAAGGATGCAACCTGTTATGGTTGCAACGAGAAGGGGCACATTAAGTCTAATTGCCCAAAGTATGCCAAGAAAGCCGAAGACGGGAAGAAGACCAATGCAAGGGTCTTCAGGATGGACGCTAAAGAGGCTATCCAGGACGACAACGTGATTACCGGTACGTTTCTTGTAAATGATATTTTTGCTAGAGTCCTGTTTGATTCTGGAGCAGATAAATCATTTGTAGATAATAAGTTTTGTGACTTGTTAAAATTGCCTATAAAACCCTTAAGTGTGAAGTATGAAGTGGAGTTAGCTGATGGAACCATAGAAACCGCCTCGACTGTTCTAGATGGATGTGTTATATCCATTAGGAATCACTCGTTTCCATTATCCTTACTTCCCTTTAAACTAGCTGGTTTTGACATAGTGATAGGCATGGACTGGTTATCACACAACCAAGCCCAGATTGTGTGCAATAGAAAGCAAGTAGTAGTGAAAACTCCGTCAGGTGAGTCACTCACTATTCAAGGAGATACCCAGCATGGATTGCCTGAGCAAGTGTCCATGCTCAAGGCATCCAGATGTATGCAGAAGGGTTGTGTCATTTATATGGCACAAGTTACTATTGATGAGCCTAAGCCGAAAATTGAAGACATCCCTGTCATTTCGGAATACCCTGAAGTTTTCCCAGAAGAACTACCTGGTTTACCACCAGATAGGCAAGTGGAATTCCGAATCGACATCATTCCGGGTGCAGCACCAGTGGCAAGAGCACCATATAGGTTGGCTCCAACGGAGATGAAGGAGTTAAGAACGCAGTTAGACGATCTGTTAGCAAAAGGTTTCATCAGACCTAGCTCGTCTCCCTGGGGAGCGCCTATTTTGTTTGTTAAGAAGAAGGATGGATCGATGCGTCTGTGCATCGATTATCGTGAGCTCAATAAAGTCACCATCAAGAATAGGTATCCTTTGCCCAGGATCGACGATCTGTTCGATCAGTTACAAGGGGCAAGCTACTTCTCAAAGATCGACTTAAGGTCAGGCTATCATCAGTTGAAAGTCAAGGATGAGGATGTACACAAGACAGCGTTTAGGACTCGCTATGGACATTACGAGTTCCTAGTGATGCCTTTTGGGCTCACCAACGCACCAGCCGCGTTCATGGATCTCATGAACCGCGTCTGCAAGCCTTATCTAGATAAATTCGTCATAGTCTTTATTGACGACATCCTTATCTACTCAAAGAGCAAAGCTGACCACGAGAAACACCTTCGTTGTATTCTCAAACTACTTCATCAAGAGAAGCTCTATGCCAAATTCTCGAAGTGTGAATTCTGGCTTCGAGAAGTCCAGTTTCTTGGACACGTTGTTAGCGAGCATGGTATCCAAGTGGATCCCGCTAAAGTTGAAGCTGTTATGAATTGGCAAGAGCCAAAGACGCCTACGGAAATTCGCAGTTTTCTGGGTTTAGCTGGATACTATAGGCGTTTCATCGAAAACTTTTCAAGGATTGCTGCGCCCCTTACTTCGTTGACACGCAAGAAGGTTAAGTTTGATTGGGGCCCTAAGCAACAGGAATCCTTCGATATTCTAAAGAACAAGTTGAGCAATGCACCAGTACTAACACTGCCCGATGGTATAGATGAATTTGTGGTGTATTGTGATGCGTCGCACACTGGTATGGGCTGTGTGCTCATGCAGAAAGGAAAAGTCATTGCCTACGCTTCACGACAGCTAAAGATTCACGAGAAGAACTACACCACCCACGACTTGGAGTTGGGTGCTGTTGTATTTGCATTGAAGCTATGGAGGCATTACCTGTATGGAACCAAGTGTGTGATCTATTCAGATCACAAGAGCCTTCAACATTTGTTTAATCAGAAGGACTTAAACATGCGACAAAGGCGACGGATGGAAACTCTGAATGATTATGATTGTGAAATAAAGTACCATCTAGGCAAGGCGAATGTAGTAGCTGACGCTCTGAGTAGGAAGGAAAGAGTTAAACCAATAAGAATCAATGCCAAGCGCATTGAAATCAAGAATGATTTGAACCAAAGGATATTAGCTGCACAGAAGGAAGCTGTGCTGGAAGCGAATTATCCTGAAGAAAAACTGGGAGTAACTGAGGAGCAGTTATCCCATGACAAGGATGGAATACTTAGATTGAATGGACGAATATGGGTTCCCATTTATGGAGGACTTCGGGATGTTATTCTCCAGGAAGCCCACAGTTCCAAATATTCCGTTCATCCTGGAGCTGACAAGATGTACCAGGATTTAAAAGCAAACTACTGGTGGATTGGGCTGAAAAAGTCCGTAGCTGCTTATGTGTCTAAATGTTTGACTTGTGCGCAAGTCAAAGCTGAGCATCAGAAACCGTCAGGTTTGTTACAACAACCTGAAATTCCCACATGGAAATGGGAAATGGTGACGATGGATTTTATCACCAAGTTGCCAAAGACGAGAAAGGGAAATGATACCATATGGGTCATAGTGGATAGACTGACGAAGTCAGCACATTTTCTACCCATCAAGGAAACCTACAGCTCAGATATGTTAGCCCAGTTATATGTTGACAAGATTGTGGCTTTGCATGGAATACATGTGTCTATTATCTCGGATAGAGATACTAGATACACGTCACATTTTTGGAAGAGTTTTCAACAATCTTTGGGCACTCGTTTGAATTTTAGTACGGCTTATCATCCACAGACTGACGGTCAGAGCGAGCGTACTATTCAAACGTTAGAAGACATGCTACGTGCATGTGCGATCGACTTAGGTGGTAGTTGGGACAAGAACCTACCCCTAATTGAATTCTCCTACAACAATAGCTACCACACGAGCATAAAAGCTGCGCCTTTTGAGGCCTTATACGGTAGAAAGTGTA
Organism: Helianthus tuberosus; assembly: GCA_030545235.1. NCBI lineage: Eukaryota > Viridiplantae > Streptophyta > Magnoliopsida > Asterales > Asteraceae > Helianthus > Helianthus tuberosus. The sequence goes on along the minus strand of CM060352.1, from coordinate 7,928,013 downwards.
GATCGCCTATTTGTTGGGCAGAAGTTGGAGAGGTCCAACTATCAGGACCAGAAATTGTTTTTGAGACGACGGACAAGATTGTCCAGATTCGTGATCGTTTGAAAGCTGCCAGGGATAGGCAGAAAAGTTATGCGGATCCAAGTCGTAAAGATTCTCACTTCGAAGTAGGTGATAAAGTGTTACTTAAAGTATCACCCTGGAAGGGGGTGATGAGGTTTGGTAAGAAAGGCAAGCTAAGCCCGAGATACATAAGACCTTTCGAGGTTATCGAACGTGTCGGGTCAGTTGCCTATAAGTTAAACCTGCCTGAAGAGCTTAGTGCTACCCATAATGTGTTCCACATCTGTAATTTGAAGAAGTGTTCTGCTAATGAACCACTGGCTATACCGTATACGGATGTACATATAGACGAAAGCTTGAAATTTGCGGAAAAGCCGTTATCGATTGAAGACCGAAAGGTAAAGAAGCTTCGAAGGAAGCACATACCTATTGTTAAGGTCAAATGGGATGCCCGTAGAGGTCCCGAATACACATGGGAGGTAGAATCCACGATGAAGGAAAAATACCCTCATTTGTTTCAATAAATCTCGAGGTCGAGATTTCTTTTAAGGGGGTGAGGATGTAACACCTCGAAAATTTAAGTCAAATAATGTAATGACACGTGTCATAAGCTTTGAATATGTGAAAACAAACTTTAGAGGGACTAAAGTTGACAAACGGTGAAACTATGTAAATTCAAGGGTTCAAAGTGTCAACAATGAATAAATAAGCCCTACAATAACCCTACATGATGTTTATAATCTTAAACGGGTAAATCACGGATCATACGAAGCCAAAAATGAAAGAAAGTGAGGAATTACAAACTACGGGGACTAAAAGTGTCAACATGTTGAAATTATACCTCTGAGTGATCTTTTGGCAAACCCGAAGCTTTGTAATGATAAAATTTACTCACGAGAATTTGTGATAAAAATTTCATGAAGTTTCCTGAACGTATGAGAAAGTTATGATTAAAACCGTACACGAAAGGTTAAATGCGTTATCGTGAATTTCGTGACTTTTCGGGTGAGCGCAAAGTGAACCGAGAACTTTGCCAAGTTTATAAAAGTCCCTAGGTTCCTAAAAACCAGATTTGAGGGTCTAGAGTGCCAAATAAACGAACAAATCATCGCATCAAAGATCAGGGACTGAATTGCAACATTTGGAAACTTGGAAACCTGCTGAACCACTCGTACGCGGCCCGCGAGGGGCCTGTCGCGGCCCGCGACCCAGCGCCCAGCGACCAGAATGCACAGGTGCCAGTTTTCTTGTCTGTTCTGAGTTGTTAACAGCTGTTCTCGACTCATGAACCTGACCAATCGATTTTCATGCAATGTTTGGACAATGGAGCACCTGTTATAACATCAGAAACCCTCTGAATCATCCATAAAATCTGATCAAAGTTGCTTTAAAGGCACCAAGTAGTAAACAACCAAGAACACTTGCAACTTCAATATTCACAAGATCCTTCTCTGGAGCTCTCTGAACGTGAAGACCACTTCCTAGTGATATCTAAGCTCTATTAGGACTATTGTAAGTGTTTACATTATTCCCTAATCCATTCTAGCTTAATGTTTTTACTAAAAGTCAAACACATCGTAGATATAGTTTGACTTTATGATTAAACGAAATATGCTCAGTCATATCTCGAATCAAAAGTATCAACAAGTTGGTATTTATGAGTATAACAAACCCCTAAAAGGGTATGTTCAGATTCAAACTCTAAACATGCTAATTGTCGAGTCAAAGATCGTTTCAAAAAGTCAACAGAATTGTCATTTGCAAAAATAAGCTTGATTAACAATAAATACTACATGCAACCTGTTTGATCATCAAAATAACGTTGTAAATAATGTAAGAACATGTTCCTTCATGATCAACTCGACAATTCTCTGTATTACACCCGAATCGGAACCGGAAGTCTCATAAATGGACTTTTCTTTGACTATCGGTTCTGATTCGCGCATGCATGTTAAGATCTGCATTAGAGCATATTTTTGACCAACTTTCATATATGTTTAACACTCTGGAATTTTACATCTTGGTTCCATGGTTAACCGATTCATATGCATGTTACCGGGTTATGCTTAAATATGACTATTTTGCCCTTTTTAATATAAAACGTGATTTTTGAAAAAGTGAAAGAGTAGAAGCCCTTGTTACTGATTTATAAACATGCACCGAAAATTTCATATCAGTTTGTGGCCTAGTTTAAGAGATATGCTCAATATCGTAAATCACAAGCTTTATGTTAAGTAAATAGCGCATTTAGCGCAAAGCCTATTTTAACCCACTTTTTGGTATCAAACTTTTTATACACTGATGTTATATAATATTTTGAGATTTTTAAAGATTTTTATTTAATTTTTGGAAGAGTATAACATAGGTCTTTAAGTTAAATTCGGTAAATACCGAAATTCCCCTTTTTGGCCATAAAACGAGTTTTAAAAATCCGATTGACCCCAAACCACTTCCTACTGATTTTATTTATTAAATAAAGTATGTTGAACCTTCTGGAAGTATAAAAATCTCAGCTTTCCTCTACAAACCCGGAAACGGCTCTAAATCGCCTTTTTAGGCATTTTTAACGCATAGTACATACTATAACCATATCAAGCATATAAGAATTATACCCACTGATGTAATTAGCATATTTTCATATAAAAACAGTAAGTACAATTTTATAAACTCAGATTTCCAGTTTTGGCATTTTTAGCCCTTGTGAAATTACCAAAATGCCCCTAGGGTGCATAGTTTGATTTTAAATGATAAGTTTTACATACGGGTCATATCACACTGATATAACATAATAAGTTAAGTATATTTTCTGTATTAATCAGACCCATAACTCAGATTTACGAATAAACTCTTTTACAACCTCTTTAAATGACCGAAATGCCCTTATAAGGCATAAATTGATTTTAAATCCGTTCCGGGCAAAATAGAAAATAACTTACTGATATTATAACATATTTAGAGCATATTATCTCAGGGAACTTGCATATGACTCTCATGGTCGCCCGTAACGCACTTTTCGCGTTCGGTTCGGTTTATGTAACTAGTTTACATAAATTGGCCGAAACGGGTCAAACATTATCATTTTCGTCTCAAAATCCAGAATGTGTTTAGTAAACCCATATTATACAAGTCTTCAAACTTGTCGGGTCAAATTCACATTTCATCCGGTCTTCGCTTAATCGTGCGTGAACCGTATCGTCATTTAAAACTAACCGGTCTAGGCTTAGGCTTAAATAAAGACCCGTTAGAAATCTAATAGGTTATTATGAACCTTTGTTCCAGATTAGGAGCACCAGTAAAAGATACTTGCATTTGTCTTGATTGTGATTGATACTTATTCAGGTAAATACTCTTTGGCTTATTTTCCCTATACGGGCTTGGGTTACGGTATATAGAATACCGCTTGATCGGGCATTAAATCCTCCACCGTTGCGTGGGTAGTTGGAATAATTTAATCGGCTCGTTTAAACAGTCTTGTTCACTTAAGGCCTTTGGGGGGTTAATTGACCATGTCCCGGATATCCTTGGCATCATCCTACGAGATGGCCACGACCTGAGCACGGGGTGTAGGCGTACACCTTTCCGTGTATAACTCTTTAATGTGGTGGGTCCATTGATCTTTAGCCCGGACTAGATCCGGGCCACTGAACGCAAGTAACATGTAATTCGTTCACATGATTATTATATTAAATAATTGACCCAAGTTAATAAAAATGTTTTGTGCCTTGTGCATTTAAATCAATTTTCAACCTTTTCAAAATGAGTCAGTCGAATTGTATTTACCAGTGTAAACTGACGTATTTTTCCCAAAAAGATTAAGTGCAGGTACTACACGTAATAGGCTGGCAGGCTTCTAGAGCGTCCACAATAGGTCTCGCAGCTTGGACGACAAATAAACTGTTGAACAATTATCCTATTTTATTTCGATCCGCCTGTGGATCCGTTTCAACTACTCGTGATATTTATTGTAACGACTCTCATCAAAAGTCATAATTACTAAAGTAATTTGACCAATAGGAAACCCTAATTGAGACACCCAAGTGATTCTGTGCAAACCCTAAAATTTTCATAATTTTCAGAATCAGGATTAGGGCCCCTAAAACTCAGGGGGGGTATTTCCTAGTTAACGATTATCCAAATTACGTGCTGACAAAGTTTCAAATTCGAATTCTGTCGATTCATCAGAGCTAGTCCCACACGTGGCAACAAAATAAGCATTTTATGTACCTTACGGACCGTAAGGTCATTAAGCTTACGGTCCGTAAGCTTGGCAAAAATTGTGTATAAATTCAGAACATTGGCACTTGCTTCTGTACGTTAGTTCGACGAAGAAATTCACTTCAGGCGCGGAGATATCATCCAAATACTCACAATTAACACACACAGGCACTAAATTGAAGCTGCAATCAGGGTATTAGCACAATCGCTGCTACGATTCATTGTCCGATTGATCTAAATATCCAATGAATGTTTAAGTGCCGCCCACATTAGGGTTATACTTTATCGTTCGTCATTAATTTGACGGATTGTCGTTAATTCGATAGGTAAAGTATTATACTTTATCGTTCGTTGATAAATCAACGGATCATCGTTAATTCGATGGGTAAAGTATTATACCTTGTCATTCGTTGTTAATTCAACGGATCATCGTTAATTCGATGGACAAAGTATTGCATTTTGACATTCATTGTGAGAATTTGATCTCGTGAGTTATCGTAAATGCTGGATTGATTACTAACCCCAAATTGTGTGCTTGTTATTGAAATTAGGAGAAAAGGCTAATCAGTAGGCTAGGCTCTGCCCGTATAAATCTGCAATGTGAGTCATTCTCCTTTTCTCACAGTTTGTGAGCTATTTTTATCAAATATTTTACAATACTCCAAATTATTTTCAAGGTTATAATTACAGGGACTAAGTCGTGGATATCTTGAATTACTGGTTAGTGGGGTATTGTGCACATTACTAATTTTCTCCCAGTTAGGTTCATTGACCTACTCGGGATAATCACTGTTAGGTTCATTGACCTACAGGGATAATCATCACTATTTAGGTTCATTGATCTAAATAGTGGTATGACCATCGTCACCATTGTGACTTGTCACCATTGTGACAGAATGCCAGATAAAAATAAGATAGAAGCCATTGTAATCGCTCTTATGTTGTAATTAATAACTATGCATCATTATGCAAAATAGAATGATTCACTCAGTATTTCCCGCTGACAAAACCTTTTTCAAACATGTTTCAGGTGATCTGTTGTAATTCAGGAAAAGTGCTGGGGAGCATTTCAAGCTTAAGATAGTGGCTCAATATAAAATAAAGAAATGATTTTGTAATATCACGCTTTTATAGTAAAAACCTACTATTGTAAATTATCGAGGTTTTATCCCGAATTATGAAATAAAATAATCGAGGAAAAATTTTAGCTTTAAGCGATCCTGTTTCCGCTGTTAAACTCAATTAAATAAATACCGCAGTATTTTCTACCGCGGCTCCTGAAACGGGTCAAACCGGGTCTTGGGCCGTGACAGAAAAAGGTGGTATCAGAGCCACTGGGTTAAGCTAATTAAGTATTTAGAAATACTTAATTTTTCCTGATTACTATTATGTGATTATGTGTTTTATTAACTGGCTAATTGTTAATTTTAATATGGGCATATTTTTATATATATATTGTAATATTTGTTGTTCTATCATTATTAATCGAAAAACATTATATATAAATTTATTTGATTAATATATGGAATTACCTAATATAGTATTACTATATTGTGGTAAAGAAATTATATTTTTATGTATGAAGTATACTCTGATTTAAAAATTTTGTTTAGTTATTTATTATTAATAAATTTATTATTAATAATAATAATATATTAATAATAGTAGTATTAAGATTATTTTTAAATACTATGGTTATTATCAAAGACAGATATTGGATAACCTAGCCTTAGTTATGCATGGACTGATCACCTATGCTTAAACAAGGCAGCACTAACCAATATTCACCATGATAATGACTAGTTAATATATATAAATTAAGTCATTGTACTTATTTAGTATATAAAATTTTTATATGTTAACTACTGTGATAGTAAATATAAATCTTTAAATGTTCTGATTTAAAGTTTAGTATTTTTATTATTATTATCTACAGTCAAGAAAATTTATAAATAAATTACAAATAAAACCTAGTATGTTTTAATTTGTATTTGATTTGGTAGTATGAAATACTATTTAAAAAGTTGTTCTATAAAATTTTGTTATGACTTAGTAATTGTGTGTATGTTGCTAAACAGCATGAGTGATTTGTCGGAAGCCCTTCAGAATTTAAATCTCTATCCAGTAAGAATCGAAGTTTCCAGAGATTTCAATAGGTATATACCAGACATAGAAGAACCTATAGAATTTAACGCTTTACCTTTCGAGAAACTTAAGCCTAAGAAAATGGAAATTGGGGAAAGTTCTAGGCAAATGAAGGGATTACCATCTCAAGAAGAATTAGATTTTATAATGGCAAACGATGATACTATTGAGCCTGTTAATGAAAATAATTTTATGAATTTAGAACCATCTATTCCAAACTCTTCTAATCACTGGAATATAGACGAATGGTTGGATAATGAAATACTGTTACAAAACCATCCCTATAGGCTTTTTCCTAAGTACAATCCAGAACCTTTATCAAATTCACCAATAAGTAACAAGAATAGGACTGAACTTCATCATTTTGACAACATGGATACTGGGAATAGGATCCAAGAGACTTTGGGACAGATTTCCTGGAAATACGACGAGAAGAAACGCCGCTACTAGAACATCATCTGACAAAGGATAGGGGATTATGAAACTGTGTTTATAGTAATAGTACAATCAGTATGTGTAAAATAAATAATAAAACGGGTGTATATAGAAACATGATATAAGGAAATATTAGAAAAGTTACAATTTTGTTTGTATATTCGTTTATGTGATTATGTGCAACTAAATTGTGACATTGGATTATTTCCTTTATACTAATTATGTATCTATAAAATAGATATCAGATGGAAAACGCTAATAATGAACCAGTTAATGAGGGTAATCAATCTGAGCAACAATCGGGGAACCAATATGTGACTAGGCAAGATATAGAAAATATCATTGCTCAAGGGATAGCCAACACTATTCCAGGAATAGTTGCTCAAGGGATAGCCAATGCTATTCCAGCAATTATTGCTGCTGTTAAAAATCCAATTGAACCTCAACAAGTTATTCCTAGTAAACGCATTTCTGAAGATAATTTCAGTAATAGCATAAATGGAGGTAGTAATCATGTTAATCATGATAATGAACCACGGCAAGCTCCGCTCCCTAAGAAAAGGAAAGTTGCAACGCCTGGTTGCACTTACAAAGAATTTCTTGCTTGTAAACCCACTGAGTTTGCAGGCAATGAAGGAGCGACTGCAGCACTGCGTTGGTTAGAGAAAACCGAGGCAGTAATTGCCATAAGTAAATGTGCTCAGGATGATCAGGTTATGTATGCATCAAACCTTTTCAAAGAAGTAGCGCTAGAATGGTGGAATACGGTGTTACAAGCAAAAGGAAGAAGGATGGCGTATGCTATGAACTGGGAAGAATTTAAGAGTCTTGTAGAAAGAAAATTCTGTCCTGAGTATGAAAAAGATCAAATGGCAAATAAGTTTCTAACTCACCGGATGGTAGATGTAGATTGTCGAGGATATACTACGACATTCTTCGAATATGCTCGAGTGGTACCAACCCTGGCTTCGCCAGAACCGGTACTTATTTCTCGTTATATTTGGGGATTAATTTCCGAGATCCGTAATATCATCAAAGCTGCGAAACCTCGCACAATTGATGATGCAGTAGAATTAGCCAATACTATGACTGATGAGCTAATACGGACAAGAGAAGAAAACAGAAGGAAGGAAGTAGCCCAAAAGATTACCCAAGAATTCAGTTCGGGTAACCATAACCATTTCAAGAAAGGAGGGAATGGGCAATCTTCTACTAGTCCATTTTGCAATTTTTGCAAAAGGAAGCATTTTGGAAGATGCAAAGGATATTGCAATTTTTGCAAGATTCCAGGGCATCAAGAAGAAGATTGTAGGAGGAAGAAATTTTCAGTTTGCTACAACTGTAGGGAAACTGGACATCTTAGGCCAGATTGTCCAAAATTGAATAAACCATTTGATAATAAAGACCAACCAGCAGAAGGAGCAAAAAGGAATGCGAGAGCCTTTCAGCTGACTACTCATGAAGTCGAGATGATTCCAGATGTGATAGCTGGTATGTTCTTAGCTTACAACGTTTACACAAAAGTATTATTTGACTCTGGTGCAAACCAAAGTTTTATAAATACTTTACTCTGCCAAACTCTTAACTTACCGTTAACCAGCATTAGATAAATTTCTATATTAGAAACGGCAGATAGGAATTCAGTTAAAATAAATAAGGTTATGCAGAACATAGAAATAAGTTATAAGTTTTCTGCAACCCTATTATCTATGGAATTAGTTGAATTCAATGTTGTGATCATTATCTGTGATCAGAATTTCTTAGAAATTCAATCAACCTTCGGAGAAGTAATTATGATTACAGGAGATAAACCATGTAAGTTTATGAAGTTCATATCAGTAATAGAAATTGCTAATTATGAACGAAGGCAAAGGAATAGTATATATGATTTTAAATATCATTAATACTAAAGATATAGAATTTAAGGAAATTTCTGTAAATTTTGAATACCCAGATATAGTTCCAGAAGATTTACCTGGATTACATGGAGATAGAATTTAAAATTCATCTAATTCCAGGAATTTTACCGATAAGCCAGGGAACCTTATCGGTTAGCACAATATTGGTTATTAAGAAAAAGAAAAGCTTTACTCCCAAAATTTTTGAAGAATAAATTTTGGCTGAAGTGCAATTTTAGGTCATATGGTGAATCATGAAGGTATTCACTTAGATCTTGCTAAAATAGCAGTAATTACCAAATGGAAGATTCTGTAAACCGCAATGGAAATTAGGAATTTTGTAGGTTTAGTATTATAGACATTAAGGAATTTTTAAATTAACTATACCCTTAATTAAGATAACCAATACTATAAATTCTAGCCTTATCATAAGGAATTGAAGATTTTGGAGTATAAGGTAATACTTCAAAGCTATGATTTGGATATATGTTAATACAACGCAAAAAGGTAATTGTGTAGGCCTCAAGCCAAATTGAAAAAGTCCGAAGAAAACTATACCACTCAAGAGTTAGAATTAGGAACCATAATTTTGCCTTAAGATTTGGAGATATTATCTGTATGGAAGTAAGGATACTATCTATATGGATTATAAGAAGTTAAGATATATATATTTAGGCAAAAAGAATTTGAGGCAAAGAAGATGAATGAAAATCCTAAGTGACTACGACTGTGATATTCGGTATCACGAAAGGAAAAGCTGAAAACGGCAAGAGATAGTCACAAGAATTATGCAGATAATAGATAAAAGCCGTTGGAGTTCGAGTTGGAGACAAAATATAATTGAAAGTATCTCCTTGGAAAGGAGTGGTTAGATTTGGTAAGAAAGGAAATCTAAGACCAAATTATGTAAGATCATTTCCAGTAAATTCAACGTATTGGATTAGTTACTTATAGTTTACAACTACCAGGAAGGTTAGTTGGAATACATGATATATTTTATATATATCCAATCTCAAGAAATGTCTATCAGACGAATCTTTGGTAGTACCTTTCCAAGATATAAAGTAACCAATAATGTTAAGTAAAGTAGGATTCAAAGACAGGATCCTAATATACTTGGGAACTGGAATCAAAAAGGAAGAAAAAGTATCCTCAATTATTCCAGTAAATCTCGAGGACGAGATTTTTATTAAGGTGGGGAGAATGTAACGACTCTCATCAAAAGTCATAATTACTAAAGTAATTTGACCAATAGGAAACCCTAATTGAGACACCCAAGTGATTCTGTGCAAACCCTAAAATTTTCATAATTTTCAGAATCAGGATTAGGGCCCCTAAAACTCAGGGGGGGTATTTCCTAGTTAACGATTATCCAAATTACGTGCTGACAAAGTTTCAAATTCGAATTCTGTCGATTCATCAGAGCTAGTCCCACACGTGGCAACAAAATAAGCATTTTATGTACCATACGGACCGTAAGGTCATTAATCTTACGGTCCGTAAGCTTGGCAAAAATTGTGTATAAATTCAGAACATTGGCACTTGCTTCTGTACGTTAGTTCGACGAAGAAATTCACTTTAGGCGCGGAGATATCATCCAAATACTCACAATTAACACACACAGGCACTAAATTGAAGCTGCAATCAGGGTATTAGCACAATCGCTGCTACGATTCATTGTCCGATTGATCTAAATATCCAATGAATGTTTAAGTGCCGCCCACATTAGGGTTATACTTTATCGTTCGTCATTAATTTGACGGATTGTCGTTAATTCGATAGGTAAAGTATTATACTTTATCGTTCGTTGATAAATCAACGGATCATCGTTAATTCGATGGGTAAAGTATTATACCTTGTCATTCGTTGTTAATTCAACGGATCATCGTTAATTCGATGGACAAAGTATTGCATTTTGACATTCATTGTGAGAATTTGATCTCGTGAGTTATCGTAAATGCTGGATTGATTACTAACCCCAAATTGTGTGCTTGTTATTGAAATTAGGAGAAAAGGCTAATCAGTAGGCTAGGCTCTGCCCGTATAAATCTGCAATGTGAGTCATTCTCCTTTTCTCACAGTTTGTGAGCTATTTTTATCAAATATTTTACAATACTCCAAATTATTTTCAAGGTTATAATTACAGGGACTAAGTCGTGGATATCTTGAATTACTGGTTAGTGGGGTATTGTGCACATTACTAATTTTCTCCCAGTTAGGTTCATTGACCTACTCGGGATAATCACTGTTAGGTTCATTGACCTACAGGGATAATCATCACTATTTAGGTTCATTGATCTAAATAGTGGTATGACCATCGTCACCATTGTGACTTGTCACCATTGTGACAGAATGCCAGATAAAAATAAGATAGAAGCCATTGTAATCGCTCTTATGTTGTAATTAATAACTATGCATCATTATGCAAAATAGAATGATTCACTCAGTATTTCCCGCTGACAAAACCTTTTTCAAACATGTTTCAGGTGATCTGTTGTAATTCAGGAAAAGTGCTAGGGAGCATTTCAAGCTTAAGATAGTGGCTCAATATAAAATAAAGAAATGATTTTGTAATATCACGCTTTTATAGTAAAAACCTACTATTGTAAATTATCGAGGTTTTATCCCGAATTATGAAATAAAATAATCGAGGAAAAATTTTAGCTTTAAGCGATCCTGTTTCCGCTGTTAAACTCAATTAAATAAATACCGCAGTATTTTCTGCCGCGGCTCCTGAAACGGGTCAAACCGGGTCTTGGGCCGTGACATTTATTATTACATTTTATTTAAAAGTTGAAATGAATCTATCTTTCGCTTCCGCTGTGCATTATTATATTGTGTTGCTTGTCTATGATGATACCAACGACGTCACGATACCCCCACCGGGCCCACCGGTGACACGTGGAAATTAGGGGTGTGACAGCGAGTATGGATGGCGCATGACCAGGTGGCATCCTGGTATGCGTAGTCGCATCCGTGTGGTGTGCGACTCCATATGGCGTGGCATGAGATCCTTGAAGCATGGCGTGCGGACTGGCGGACCAGTTCTACCACGCGCACAGGTTTGCATCGGAAACAAAACAACTGGTTGGACTTGGTCAAACTAGTTGTTTCAACTCGTTTAATTCTGTCATGAATGAATATGACAGTTTCGTTGACCACATGAATTCCATTTTAATATAATTAAATCTTGTTTATTACAAGATTTATTGCCTCGTTAATTAGAGAATTAAAGGCAAATAATGTTTCAACCTTTTGTGAATGTGTATATATATGAACGTTGGGTTCATATTTTGAGATATACGAAAGATACGAGATGAGAGGATCTCATAAAAACTATTAGAAACATTCATAACATATTTTAGAGGAGTACTCTAAAATATATACAACTTCTTTTTATCATTTTCCATAACACCAAATTATACCCGGTGTAATTTCGGGCGTGAGTGCCATCTCCGGCAGTACAACTACTGCTTCGGTTGTTGTATCCTGGAAACAGACTTTCTGAGAGGAGGCGCGGAATCTGTTTTAAGGGCCCCGTGTCTAACACGATCCTCAACCAAAACCGTCAACGATAGTTTGTTCATTCTTGCAGTGGAGGTTTGTACAAGATGGTGCGGTTGAAGTTCTTCCAAAGACGCTGGCTTGAATCAAGATTGGTACAATGTATTTGTATTTTATTTATTTTTTCACATAGTTTTGTAACCTGATTGTACTATCATATTTCCTACGAATAACGAGAGTCTCGTTATTATTTATTTTATTAATATTTTAATAAAAAGTGAACCTAGTTCCTACAGTCTTTACATACATGTAATACGTGATGTTATTAGTGAATAGTTTTTACATGCCAAACATATGAAAAATATATAATTTTATGTGCAAGTAACCAGGGGTAGGGCGAGGTTATGAGTAGGGGGCGCCCCACTTAGTAAAACTTAATATATCTCTTAAGCAAAAATCCTAATTGTCCACAATCAAAAATAATTTTTGGATCCGCCATGTAGCATGTGACAACGAAATATGTGTTTTTGTTATTAAAATATGATGAGAGAACATGTGTATCATAAAAAATAGTAAACTTTGACCAATTATGTAACTTAGTTATATTTTTTTTATATTTTCTTTTACTTTTTCGTTCTTTCTGTGCTCGATTTAAGGTCGTTGCAAATTTTGCAACGGATACGTAAATTAAAACCTATATAAATTAGCAAACTTTTTGTGCATAAGGACTTGTAACTTATGCTTTGGATGTTTTCCAAAAAAAAAAAAAAAAACTTGATGTTTTAGTTTTAACCCAAAGGTTTGTACATTTTCCAATTTTAACCCTCATAATTTGTTTTTTTAACTTTAACCCAAAACTTTTCATTATTTGCAATTTAGCTTCACCACTTTTGTCACTTATACTTTTCGTCTTTCGCAAATTTTCGTTTTACGTATAGTTCTAAAATTTTTCGAGTTAGTACGACGCAACGTGCATGTGTGGTTCAACGTTTTTACCTCTATTTTTCATGTTTGACAGGTTCGTCGCAATACGCATATTATAGGTCGAGTCAATGTTGGTTGTCGATGACGGTTGTGTGACATTAGTACTATTTGACACCGTTTTACGCTCCGCCGCAACGCGGGGTGTGTTTTGGGGATTTTTCAAAGAAAAAATTGTTATGCATATGGTTGTCGTAACGTTGGCTTTGGGGGTTTTCCAAAAAAAAATTGATTTTTTTTTTACTTTTCACCCAAAAGTATTTCATAAATTACTTTTAACCCAAAACTATTTGTTTTTTACTTTTAACCCAAAACTTTTTATCTTTTACAATCTATCCTCATAACTTTTTTTACTTTCAACTTTGGTCCTTTATAGTTTTCATTTTCCACAAATTTTGCGCTCTATGCTTGGTTCTAAATTTTTTCTGACTTAACACATCACAACGTGCGTCTTTGGCTTAACGTTTTTACGTTTCGTTCTAAATTTTGCGAGTTAACACGACGCAACGTGCGTGTGTGGGTGAACGTTTTTACATCGTCTATTTTTACCCCGTTTGACAGGTTTAACATAACGTGTGGGTTGTAGATCGACTTAGTTATAAATAAATAATCCCCGCCGCATTGCGGCGGGTCGTAATCCTAGTTTTAACTTTAAATTGCTTAACTATATTTTTAGACCATTTTACCACCGCATTTAAACAACCATAAATTCTTATCGAAGCTTTCACATTTTTATTATTATATATAAAATAATTATTGTTTTCACCAATTACCAAAAGAAATTTTATTGCAGAGAAAGTAAAGTAATATAATTAATGTATTGTGATATAAGCTTTGGATTTTCTTACGGTGGCGAAGTTTGAGATTTTAGACTGTGGAGTTGAAAACGTATATACCAAAAAATTTCTTTAAAACCGGGGGGTCGAAAACGTGTATACCTAAAAAAATTTATACGAAAACTACATACTCTCCACTACTAAGCGAAAAGTTCGGGGGGTCGCCCGCCCCCTCCCGCCCTCACTGTGCTGTGCCTCTGATTTCTTAGAATTAAAAAAGAAAAAAATGGTAAGAGAAAAGCAAGATGCAAATTACATTCAACAAAATTAACTTTGAGATAAAAATCAGTAATTTAGTTTTTGGGCCTATAAGGTAAACAAATAAACTTATACGTACCCATGTGTCGGAAAATACATATCAACTGCATCATTTCTTTAATTCAATGTGTTTAAATTCTTTTAACTAGCAATAGAGAGTTGAGAAAATTGGATGATATGAATATACATGTGATGCGGTGTATTATGAGAGAACACTTTACATGTATGTAACATTGTGATGTTATGGAGTAGGATCAAATACAAACCACATTTCGCATACACACGGAAAGAACTATTTAAAAAGTATCACGTGCCATTCAACCAATTATAGAGAAATGATAAAATAGTATCCCAAATAATATGAATTATATTGAATTCCCTATAAATATGCTAACAATCAATTAATTCTTTATTTGGATCTTACTTTTGTTTTCAATGTGCTGATTAAGAAAAGTGCTAATATCATTCAAATATGTGCTAAAATCAATTATCTTGATTAATTTTCATGTGCTAATATAATTCAAAAGTGCTACTTTTATGTATGTATTGTTTTGGTATGTGTTAATTTAACTTTTTTCAGTGTTAGGATATGTTCTTAGAGTTTGTAGGATAAATATGGTTTGTACCGGAACCAACCCCGTGACGTTATAAGAGAATAGTTTTTAATTGCCGAACATATGAAAAATATATAATTTTATGTGCATATTACTAGGGGGACCGAGGTTATTAGTAGGGGGTAACCGCACCCCCTAAAATATTAGGGTAATTTTTTAAGAAAAATTGTATGTAGCATGTGAAAAAAATGTACTATATATTAGTTTTGGATATTAATAAATATTTAATACTTTATTACAATCCAAATGAGAAAAGGATTAATTTACAATATTATTTATATTTCTTGAAACACGCTATTTCTATATACAACAAACTAGCCTAAGGACCCGTGTATTACACGGGTTGATTAAAGATAATATCGCTTCATCATCGTTGTTTACATAAAATGTTATGAATATATACACCTCTTGAAACGGATCATGTAAATACTTTTTATTAACCATCAATATGCAGATATCACAATTCGTTGAAAATCTCTTTATACACCACATTAGTTGTTTTATCTGTAGGTTTTTCGTTGTTGTCAAGTATGAGTATTTTGACCCCATTTCTTGTTTTAACCCTTGATAAGGCAACATACAATTGACCATGAGAGAAGACCGGTTGTTTGAGGTACAAACCAACTCTTGAAAGAGACTGGCCTTGACTTTTGTTGATCGTCATTGCAAAACATACGGCCAGTGGAAATTGCCTCCTTTGAAAAGCAAAAGGAATCTTTTTATCAGAAGGTATCAAGTTTAATCGAGGAATATATGTGCAAGTACCAATATTTGAACCATATATTATCTCCGCTTCTATTACACAGTTGTGCAGCTTTTTTACTTGTAGCCTTGTACCGTTGCACAATCCATTCCGTTGCACAATCCATTTCGTTGATCAATATTTCTTAATAACATCACTGGAACACCAACTTTAAGGACTAACCAATGATTTGGTAGGCCTGATATTTTAAGACCATTGAGCACATCCGGAGAATAAAGTCTTTGTTGTGTAGAATTTACATCTTCAGACGAACAAAGACTATCAGAGCTAAGATACTCTTTTTCTTCACCAGGAAACATTGCTAGCAACCTGTCATTAATCTCATGAACAACATCATTTTTAGGCGCAAGTATAGCCCGGTCACTGAAATAGTTATGGGCATCTACGTTTTCCAAGATTGATGGATAAACAAAATCAATTAAACTTGCAATTGGATCAGATGCATCAGTAATCAAAAGATCTTGTGGTATTTCAATAGTTGCTTCTCCATCATTTGGACCACCAACGTTACCCTCACCCAAATCCAAAAGCCATTTGCCAAAAGTATTTATTTCATCAACATCAGATGTAGATCTTCCAACCGTTAACCTCATGTTTCTTGTTAGTCTTAACAATTTACATTTACTCCAAAGATAAGACGTACATAAGGAGGCATTAACAATCTCTTGTCTCCCACCATTTGGAACAACAGGTAATATTTGTCTAAAATCGCCACCAAAAACAATAACCTTACCTCCAAACTGGATTTCTGAATTGAGAGATGTGTCAATGTTGAAAACGTTATTCATTGTTCTATCGAGCGCTTCAAATGCATGTTTGTGTACCATAGGTGCTTCATCCCAAATTATCAATTTAGTCTCATGAAGTAATTTAGACAGATCACTTTCTGGTTTTATATTACATACCGAATCTTCAGTAAGATTCAACGGTATGCTAAACCTGGAATGTGCAGTCCTGCCACCATCTAACAACAATGATGCAATTCCACTTGAAGCCACATTTAACACGATTTGACCTCTTGATCTAATTGCAGCGGACAATGTCTTCCATAGAAATGTTTTACCTGTTCCACCATATCCATAAAGGAAAAAAATCCGACCGTTATCACTGTTTACTGCTGCCATAATCTCTTCAAAAACAGAGCGTTGTTCGTCAGTTAACATTGTCAATTGACTATCGTACAGATTTCCAAGGTATGTTGTATCATAGGCCTGCTCCTCGTATATCAAACGACAATCTGAAATACCTGAAGACGACATATCTAGATATGGCATTGATTCAAATCTTCGCAACGAAGAATTATTTCGCAATAAAAACTTTTCAATTTCGCACAAAACATAGTTCTTCAGTTGGTGATCTGGAATTGATAACGCTACGCAATACGAAAGAAAAACACATCATCTTATGAATAGGGAAACCATTTCATCATATTAAGATAAATTAACTTAAATAATAATGAAAACATCAGATCATTTTTTCCAAAAATATATGTAATAAAAGTCAGTGTAAACAAAAGGTACATGTAACTCGATGGTATTTTGCAAGTCTGTAAACAAAATCGTCCACCATGTATCTCCACGAACTTTCCCAAACAACCTCAGGTCTAGAAAGACTACTGGATAACAACATCGTAGAAAATAAATTCCGAATGTATGAAGCGCTTCCAGTTAAATTTGCTTCTTTTATTGCCTCCACATACTCTGAATCATCATCTAAAAGACCAAGTGCGTAGCAAGCATCTCTGTATGTATCGTAAACTTTACCATTAACTGTTTTAATGTCGTCAAACGATGTTGGTCCTCTAACCTTGTTAAGAAGAATTCTCAAAAAAATAAGCTTCACCTATAGACGGAGATACGGAATGAATCCTGCCAATTGATTTTTTCCCTTTTCTTGGTTCCCATACTCGCTTGTCAAGCTTCCATACATAAAAAATAGGGAACTGAACGTATGTAAGTGTACGGGCCAACAGGTCATTTGGGTCTTTATTACGTTCCATTCATGATAGAAACATTGAAGGTTTGTTTAGAACAGAGTTAATATCCTCGTCAGGGCCGGAAACAACAGGTTGTTGGCCAGGTAGATGGAATGGAAGCCTCATAACAGAAGGTCTTCTATAATGTACTTCATTAGCAAATATCCTCCAAGATGCTTCGCAAGCTGATATATACCGGCAATCGTAATACTCTTTGATCTCGTCTTGTGGTTGCTCTTCTGGTTGATTATCACCATGCACAACAGCTATAGTGGCTCCATCAGGACCTTTATTAATGTATTTAAACAGATATTTTATCGAAGCGACTTGATTGCACCATTCAACGTTGATATAAGCTTGATATCTTTTCAATAATTTTTTGTTGTACGGAACCACACTCCTGTTATCAAGGTCAATTTTATTTTTCACAACAAAAGCACCATTGTTTCTCCTTCTGTATAATGGAAACCCGTTTGAATCTAGTGTTGTATGATCTTGAAACTTTTTGGGAAACCCTTTTGAACACTTCCTATCTACCAATCATGGAGAGCTCAACCTAGCATTACCACATGGACCATGTATCATATACTCTTTCACCAACATGAATAATTCTGGATCTTCATTTATGTTTGGAATTTATGCAGATATAAATGAATCAACTTGGTCCACAGTAGGTAATTTGAATTCAGGTTCCATGAATAAGCATAAATGGGCATGAGGCAAACCACGTTTTTGGAACTAGATAGTGTAAACAACTACAGAAAAAAAAACAAAGTGTTAGGTTTGATGATGAATAATAATTTAAAAATTATTATTTTTAACAATACCTGCTGAAGCTTTGCCTAATAGATGATTCTTTTTTAAATCTTTGCAGATTGAATCCAGTTTTATTTTGAACAATCTAGATAGAATATCAGGCCTATCTTCCGGACTAAGATTGGTGTCTTTGAGAAACTGTTGAACTTCTGGCCATTTAGGATTGCATGTTATGGTTATAAAAAAATCTGGATAACCAAAGCATTTACACAGAGCCATAGCGTCTAAATAGTTTTGCATCATATATCGTGCTCCACCAGTAAAAGAGGACGGCAAAAATATACGTTTTCCCGCCTTAGATATATCATCTTGACCTTTACTTCTTAATTTACGGAGGTTTTCATATGTGTCGGACCTAAGATCTTTTTGTTGATATCGTATGTACCTAAGTCTCTCGCTCTCTATCATAGTATACGCGTCAACCAAGAACTGCTGGAATAGCCTCTTAGAATTAAGGATTAATGAAAACTGATTTATCCGATCCTGGATACGATACGCAAAGAACTCTCTCATAGTACAATTTGGACGTGTCTTATTAACAACATCAACAACACCCTATGAGGGATATCAATTCTGTAGCCATCATCTCTGTACGGAAACAAAATCGGATACTGTAGTGCGAGATATGATGGATGCAACTCACAAATTCTTTTAAGTTCACCTGTTTCAGTCTCAACAACAATATCTCTATTGTCAACCACATTTTCAATATCACCAACAATGAGAGCAGCAATCTCACCAGCCGTTGGTAGGTTATACGTGCGACCATCCTTTTCTCTTGTTCCAATTATTCAAAGCTTCACATTTACATTAGGGTTGTCTTGGAAGGAATCCCTAACTCTTCTATAAGTTTTGACCAACTCATTGTCTAAAACATCCTTTATATGTTCTATTAGTTTACGATCAACAGTTGCCGAAGAAGAAGAAGATGCTACATCTGAACCACTGTTACAAAAATGTTATCAAATATTATTCAAATTGTCATAAAATATGAAGTAGTAAGGTAAAAAATAGATTTATGCTAACAATATGCAATGGATATTACCTAAATATCGATTGCCTGTTTGAAATTTCGTTCTCAGTATCATATATGTATAGTTGGCAAAATTTTGGTTGCGATCCATTGTTTGGCATAAGACTTCCAATTGTATGATAATTCTCACCGCTAATTCTAAACAAAAAGGACCATTGCCACTGTTAACCGTCGAATCAACCTTACCACCCATTGAAGTAAATGCGAACATTGAATTGTAACGTCGAATATTTTTCCAAAAGTGCTTGCTTTCATCATTATTGTTACTAAATAGGATTCGATAACTTCCTCTGGCATCTTTGTAATCTGGAAGCTCTACTATGCCATAAGAACAACAAATGAAATAACAAACTTTTCCATCCTTTTTTCTTCCTTTTCCTTTTTCTGCATTCCACAACTTTGCATTACATACTTCACAAGTAACACATTGGTCACCATGATCCAAATAATCTGTTTTGAAAATTAACAAAAAAAGTATATAACTGTTATTTAAGAAAGAAAATAACATTTAGTCGACACATTTAATACTTTATGGACCGAAGAATACAAATTATTAGAAATGTACCTTTTGAAACACCTTTCAAGGGATCTTGAACTACAATCTGCTCTGTGGTAAAATCTATAATTGGTATTGGAGAAGTAATCTGTGGTCTACCAATTAACTTACGTTTACCGGATGACAACCTTTCAAAAGAAGAATTTTGAAGCATACCAGAGGTGCCAGTAAATGAGGTAAGGTTAAACGCAATATGACGCGGAGTAGCGTCTGTTGGTTGAGTACCATTGTTCGTAAGACAACTTACATTACCTATTAATATATATAAAAAAAGATTTTTAATAATCTTCATGATATTAATTTATATAAAAAAACATTGACTTGTATAAAACTTAATAAGTATTTACTTGTTGGCATGAATGATCCAGTTCGATTAGGCATGACATTTGGAGTTGCTTCTAGATCAGAAGAGGTACGTAAATTCCTATTGGTATATGATGTCCTATGTCTCTGAGCAGATCTTGTATTCTCCAAATTTACTTTCCTTAAACGGATGTTATCTATATATACAAATTCGAAAATATTGGTAGATAAATATAACATTAAAAAAATATATGATTAGGCTAAATTAAACATAGATAGCAATATTGTGAAATGCAAGTTTAGTAAAATATGTTACTTGAAATACGGCTATTAGAAATTATAAAAGAATACTAATAACTAACCTTCCGATAAAACAGATAATGGTTGTGTAACAGTCAGAATAGAAGGAGTTGGCATCGAATCAGTTGTTGTGTCCATTGTATGGTCAACATGTGATGGATATCCATGTATCTTAGATCTTTTGTTATCCAATAATACTTTCCTAATTTTCCGACTATGTTTTGCCTGATCTTGTGTAACAATAGGAATGACAACTAAAACAACAACATACACACAAATTAATAATTAAAGTCACAATGCATAATACTGAAGTGTTTTAAATATATAAAAAAAATATGGAAAAAATAACTAAAAAATTACTTAACATCCAAGTACAAAAACAGGAAATTAAAAAAATTAGTGAATTAGTACCGTTAGTAATGGTCGATAATGGCCTTCTACCTCCACGAACTGTAAGGGAATAAAAAAATACACAGTTTAGCAAAACAGATTCATTGTTAACATATAAATGGTAAAAAATAAACGTAATACAATATATAAAATTAAGTTTATTTTTTTGGTAAACTAAAAAGGTTCGGTTATTTATAAGCTACTAACATCTATCCTTAAATAATAAGTTATGATATTACCAGTTGTAATATTGGAGGATGCATTAGTATGTAGGATGGCTGAAACATCTGTAATTAAAATGATTAAATTATATTTAAAGATGTACATAAAAAAACTTTATGAAATAGAAATCGAGTTTTAAATTTACGACATTACCGCTAGAAATGTTTTCCTTTCCTTTGTTGTAAGATTCAGATGAAGAGTCGTTTTTTTCTTTTAGACATTCCTGAAATTATAATGTGATACGATTTAAGAATACGACAATTCAAAATTGTAGTAAAGTTTAAATGTATTTAAGTATGAGATTCTAATCATTCTTATTATTAGATAGTAATTGATACGTAAATTATCTTATCCTAAATTAGCATTATACAACCAAACAATAGAAGCATCACAAAAATTAAAAATATTACAAACCGAAAAAAAAAAAAAAACAAATGAGGTCAATAGATAACTTCAAATGCTGTATTAAACCAATGAAAAAAGAAAATATAATAAGGTCTTTAGTTATTCAAGTTAAGATAGGATATAATATAAAAAACTTGAAACAATAAAATAAAAAAATTCTAAACTATAGGCGACATAGTGGTCTCGATAAATAAGGCTCCTTTAGGACCGGTGTAGTCATCAACATGTTCGAGGTACTTGAAAGATTCGTTGGAAATGTCAACTTCAACAATATCACCCCAAATGCTTGTTATGAGCCACTTGTTGTCTTGAATTATATTATTCCTTCGACGCCTTTCAAGATAATCAACAACATGAGGCGTATTGAAAGAAAACACCTTGATCCAAGCCTCATCTTCAAATTTGAACAAATCAGCAAATAGGTTATCAGACCGTCCAACAATAATCACATGCAGCTTCATTCCAATGCTCAAAAAATGTCATTGCCAAGGATTCAAATCCAAAACCTCGGGAAAAGGAAGATTGCTGAAAGTTTCGGAAAAAACGTCGAAAGCTACCATGTGTCTCTCACCTGGTGGAAACCAATAATTGGAAACCATAAAATATATGCTTCTCCCAAAATAAATTCCGGGAGACCATGAGTAATATGTTGAAGCATAATTAGTGACGTTCAATGAATCTATCTTTCTCCATGACTCACGACGACGTGAGTAAACTCGAGCATTAAGAACATTACGGTAACGTTTGATGTGGAGAACTTTGAGATCGTTAGAGTCGTCAAAGTACATTCCACCAGTATCAGCGTTTCGCTCAAAATTACGATCAAAGTAGTCATCGGCCAAAATTTTACAGCGTCTTGTTGTTGGATTCCAAAGTATGAGCTCACAAAACATCCTTTCATTGCAAATTAATAGCAGACCTTTAAAGGACAACTACTCCTTCGGTTGTTGTATCCTGGAAACAGACTTTCTGAGAGGATGCGCGGAATCTGTTTTAAGGGCCCCGTGTCTAACACGATCCTCAACCAAAACCGTCAACGATAGTTTGTTCATTCTTGCAGTGGAGGTTTGTACAAGATGGTGCAGTTGAAGTTCTTCCAAAGACGCTGGCTTGAATCAAGATTGGTACAATGTATTTGTATTTTATTTATTTTTTCACATAGTTTTGTAACCTGATTGTACTATCATATTTCCTACGAATAACGAGAGTCTCGTTATTATTTATTTTATTAATATTTTAATAAAAAAATGAACGTAGTTCCTAGAGTCTTTACATACATGTAATACGTGATGTTATTAGTGAATAGTTTTTACATGCCAAACATATGAAAAATATATAATTTTATGTGCAAGTAACCAGGGGTAGGGCGAGGTTATGAGTAGGGGGCGCCCCACTTTGTAAAACTTAATATATCTCTTAAGCAAAAATCCTAATTGTCCACAATCAAAAATAATTTTTGGATCCGCCATGTAGCATGTGACAACGAAATATGTGTTCTTGTTATTAAAATATGATGAGAGAACATGTGTATCATAAAAAATAGTAAACTTTGACCAATTATGTAACTTAGTTATATTTTTTTATATTTTCTTTTACTTTTTCGTTCTTTCTGTGCTCGATTTAAGGTCGTTGCAAAATTTGCAACGGACACGTAAATTTTAACTTTAAATTGCTTTACTATATTTTTAGACCATTTTACCACCGCATTTAAAAACCATAAATTCTTATCGAAGCTTTCACATTTTTATTATTATATATAAAATAATTATTGTTTTCACCAATTACCAAAAGAAATTTTATTGCAGAGAAAGTAAAGTAATATAATTAATGTATTGTGATATAAGCTTTGGATTTTCTTACAGTGGCGAAGTTTGAGATTTTAGACTGTGGGGTTGAAAACGTATATACCAAAAAATTTCTTTAAAACCGGAGGGTCGAAAACGTGTATACCTAAAAAAATTTATACGAAAACTACATACTCTCCACTACTAAGCGAAAAGTTCGGGGGTCGCCCGCCTCCTCCCGCCCTCACTGTGCTGTGCCTCTGATTTCTTAGAATTAAAAAAGAAAAAAATGGTACGAGAAAAGCAAGATGCAAATTACATTCAACAAAATTAACTTTGAGATAAAAATCAGTAATTTAGTTTTTGGGCCTATAAGGTAAACAAATAAACTTATACGTACCCATGTGTCGGAAAATACATATCAACTGCATCATTTCTTTAATACAATGTGTTTAAATTCTTTTAACTAGCAATAGAGAGTTGAGAAACTTGGATGATATGAATATACATGTGATGCGGTGTATTATGAGAGAACTCTTCACATGTATGTAACATTGTGATGTTACGAGAGAATAGTTTTTAATTGCCGAACATATGAAAAATATATAATTTTATGTGCATATAACTAGGGGGACCGAGGTTATTAGTAGCGGGTAACCGCACCCCCTAAAATATTAGGGTAATTATTTAAGAAAAATTGTATGTAGCATGTGAAAAAAATGTACTATTGTAATAAACAGACATTTTAGGCCCAACCCATTGCTTATGGGCTTTAGTGTTTATAGTTTTGTTTATCTATATATTGTAATGTTGAATAGAATGAAATATGAGAATTCAGTTTATCTCTATTTTCTCTCTGGTTTTTATCACGTTATCAGCACGATTCGCTCTATTCATTAGGGAATTTACCGGCTTGGATTTAGATAATTGCCGTTCATCAAATCCGGGTACACTATTAATTTTTCTGTAATTTTCTTTTGAACTTTAGAACAAACTAGGACTGCCCTGTTTCTGTGAATTAGGACTGAAACAAAAAACAGTTCTTCCATATTACATTTGAATTTCTATAATCACGGAATCAAATACAATTAAATTAGATTTTTTTTGTCAAACACACGATGGTTCCTACCATCACACATAACAATCTTACCCTCTGTTATTTTTCTTCTGTGCGATCCCTCCTAAGTGTTGTCGACAACTAATAATCAAGGAGCAATCAACTTATGTTGTGGAATAATAGGAATCCACTTAAAAATCCCTGCTTCACGTGCACTTTTCAAAAAGAACAACAATAAATTCGAAAACAATAAATTGGCCACCACTTGCTTTTGTCACCTGCTGCCTCTTATTTTTCGAAAAGAACAACAATAGCCGCAAAAATTCCTTTTCTTTTTTTTTAAAGGTAAATTTTATTAAAAACAGCCAAAGACCGGCCACAAAAAAACAGCCAAGCCTGGCCCCTACAACATATACAATGGATACTTACACCATTCCCTCCATTCTAAATTACAAAACTTCGAACGATTTTTCATCCAAAAAAAGCCAAGGGACTTCACCTCCTTGAAGATATCTTCGCTGATATCTGTCTTATCTTCAAAAATTCTGGCGTTCCTAGCTTTCCAAATACACCAACATACCACACTGCCCAGCCCTCGAATCACGACATTAGCCTTCTTACTCTCAACCATACCTGACTGCAGGCCCAAGATATCACCGAATGAGAACGCGAAAAAAGGAGGGAGTTTGACCCAGAGACACAACCGATTCCAAACCTCCATAGCCACCTCACACCCTGTAAAAATATGATCCACCGTCTCCTCCGAACTACCGCAAAGAGCACACTCCCTCGTCTCCATAAAGATGTTTCTCCTATACAAAGCTTGCCTCGTAGGGATCCGGTCTAAAGAGGCCCGCCACATGAAGATATGCTGCCGTCCACTTTCTTTCTTGCTTTTCGAAAACAATAATTCTCTAAATTCTGTTATGTTTTGTTATTATTTAAAAATATCAAATTAGTATTGGGTTTAATAAACCTAATTACAAGTGGGTAAAATTCTAAACCATAAAAAAAATGATTTGTAAATGGGCCTATATTGAAAGTGGTATGTGTTTACTATTTAAAAAAATAAAAAAAATAACATATACGTATCAGATTTTTTTTAAATCGCATACCCCTCGAAATCGTGAGCCTTGTGCGAAGGTCCTCCCCGCATACCATCAAAGCCTCCCATAGAGAAACCCAAATGGGTAAATGAATTGTGAAGAGTAGAGAAGAGTGTGGGCGTATTTTTACATTTAGGGTTTATAGACACACATAAATGTGGCTGAACACAACGTTTGCAAATTAAAAGGGACCATATTTTTTTTTAATTCTGGCCCAGTACATCGTAGCAACCCAAAACAACCTTCATATGGACCATATATATATTTTTTAATTCATGGGTTAAATGTGAATACATTTTTTTTTTAATTTTGTTACAGTCCATGTGGGTTCTTTAATAGATACATGTAGTTTTGAAAAATGAATTTGAAAACTTTGTTTTTACTAAAGTTATCACTCGCCAAAGATATTAGTAAACATGCAATTTGTCTCAGTTTACGGATCATTATGTGGATGTTAAATATCCATGTGATTTTGAATTTTCTAAATGGAATTGAAAACTTAGTTTTACTTTGGTCCCATATTTTATATATATAAACAGTTTTTGGTTATTGGAGTTTTTGATGGGAAAAAGAACCAGATGGTGATTTTAAAATATATGTGTTAATAATAATTATTATTTAATGTTTTGATCCAACTGTTCTCCATTACATATTAATAAATAATTATTTAATATTAGTTTTGATCGAATATTTTTTTTTAATTAGAATGACATTTTTTTAGTACGAATATATAGTGGGATACTATTTGAATTCCAATTTTAACCCAATATAATGTTACCAGACAACCACATTACAGGATACAAAATTCATAAATGACTTTATTTTCCTTCTCTATTTTATAAACATACTTAAAGTTTAGAACCTGCAGTTCTAACAAAAGAGAACCCGAAGTTCTCATACAATATACATTTCATTGGAATGCTTGTTTTTAAAATGCCTTATTTTTCCTTTGTAGATAATATGTCGAACTTATCAAAACTTGAATTTAACGCACTTGAATTAACTTTTATTTATTTATTTTTATGTATTTCCTGAAGAAATATGCATGCTAGCTCCAGTAGAGCTATTATTGGTGATGAATGTCTGGTAGATAGCGGTAGTACTAACACTATTCTCAAAGATATGAATTTTTTTTCTGAGTTGTCTCCGGCAGAGACACCGATTAGTACTATATCTGGTGTCATTAACCTTATCGAAGGCTCCGGCAGAGCACACATAATATTATCTTCGGGTACCCAACTAAATGTTGATAATGCATTATATTCAAGTAAATCCAGAAGAAATTTACTTAGCTTTAAAGATATTCGAAAAAACGGTTACCACCTAAAAACAATATCTGAAAATAATATTGAATATATTCAAATTACTTCAAACAAAAATGGTCAAGAAACCATCGTTGAACAATTAGAAACCTTATCCTCTGGATTATATTGTACTAATATCAATCCTATCGAATCATACATGGTGAGTAACCAAAAGCTGTTAGATAAAGACACATTCAACATATGGCATGACCGTCTAGGTCACCCTGGTACCCTCTCAAAAACTTAAAAGTTTTGCTACCACAGGACTTATCATGTGCAGCATGCTCTCTAGGCAAACTTATAACTCGGCCCTCACAAACTAAATTGATACATGAAACCCCATCGTTTTTAGAAAGAATCCAAGGGGATATTTGTGGGCCTATTCATCCTCCGTGTGGACCATTCCGCTATTTCTTGGTCTTAATAGACGCATCCTCAAGGTGGTCACATGTGAGCGTTTTAGCTACTCGAAATGTAGCATTTGCCCGACTTTTAGCTCAAATCATACAATTGAGAGCCAATTTCCCCGATAATCAAATTAGAAACATCTGGATGGATAATGCGGGAGAGTTCACATCTCAAGTTTTTAATGACTATTGTATGTCAATCGGGATCAATGTTGAACATTCAGTACCTCATGTTCACACACAAAACGGTTTAGCTGAATCTTTGATCAAACGATTAGAAATAATCGCTAGACCACTCTTAATGAGATGTAAATTACCATCTTCTGCATGGGGTCATGCTATTTTGCATGCCGCTGCACTGATTAGATTGAGACCAACTGCTGATCACGAATACTCCCCATTGCAACTAGTCTCCGGACGAGAACCAAGTTTGTCCCACCTTAAAATTTTTGGTTGTGCGGTATATGTACCAATACCGCCACCACAACGTACTACAATGGGACCCCAAAGAAGACTGGGTATCTATATTGGTTTTAACTCCTCGTCAATAATTAAATATTTAGAACCGATAACGGGAGACATGTTTACAGCACGGTATGCTGACTGTCATTTTGATGAAACGATGTTCCCAGTCTTAGGGGGAGATAAGGACAAAGAAAGACTGGTAACACAAGAAATAACGTGGAATGCATCATCGCTATCAAATCTCGACCCCCGAAGTGGTCAATGTGAATATGAAGTCCAAAAGATCATACATTTGCAAAGAATAGCGAATGAATTACCAGATGCATTCACAGACACGAATAGAGTGACAAAGTCACATGTACCAGCATCAAATGCACCTGCTCGAATTGAAGTAATCCCAGAAGCGATTACTATACAACGAAAGCGTGGGAGACCAATCGGTTCCAAAGACAAAAACCCATGGAAACGAAAAGAGCAAAGTAACGCAGTTGGTGAAAACTCACAAAAGATTATAAGTGAAACCCCGGTAGAGGTAAATGTCCCAGAAGAGACAACTATGAATCCAGAGGAAAATGAAGTTTCAAAAGAAACACCGGTACCGAACGAAAATGAGATCTCTACTAATTATGTACAAGATAATACAATGTGGAACCGGAATAAAACACGTGTTGATGATATATTCGCATATGCTATAGCAACAGATGTAATCAATGAAAATGATTACGTGCCAAAAACTTTAAAAGAGTGCATGCACAGAAATGATTGGCCAAGATGGCAAGAAGCCATAAACGCCGAATTGAATTCGCTCGAAAAGCGACATGTTTTCGGACCTGTAGTCCGAACGCCCATAGACATCAAACCAGTAGGTTATAAATGGGTGTTTGCAATAAAAAGAAATGAAAAGAATGAGATTGTACGATATAAGGCTCGACTTGTAGCACAAGGGTTTTCCCAAATCCCAGGAGTTGATTATGAGGAAACGTATTCCCCTAATCCCCTGTAGTGGATGCGATAGCCCATAGGTTCCTAATCGGCCTCACAATCTCTGAAGGGCTTCATATGAAACTAATGGATGTCGTCACCGCATACTTATACGGGATACTTGAAAATGACATCTACATGAAAATCCCTAAAGGATTAAAATTGCCTGAAGCATTAAAATCAACGCCTCGAGATATGTGTTCTATAAAGCTCCAGAGATCTTTATATGGTCTCAAACAATCTGGTCGTATGTGGTACAATCGACTTAGTGAATATCTCGAAAAAGAAGGATACAAGTCTGATGTAATCAGTCCATGTGTTTTTATAAAAAGATCACTCTCAAATTTCACTATAATAGCAGTCTATGTTGATGATATCAACATCATCGGATCTCCTGAAGAGATAGAGAAAACTGCTCAGTTGTTAAAGAAGGAATTTGAAAGGAAAGATCTTGGTATGACGAAAATATGTATCGGACTACAATTTGAGTATCTGTGCAATGGCACATTTTTCCATCAATCAAACTACATCCAGAAGATGTTAATACGTTTCAATATGGATAAAGCACACCCGTTTAGCATACCCATGGTTGTCCGACGCTAGATCCACACAAGGATCCTTATCGCCCTCAAGAAGAAGGCGAATAAGTACTTGGTCCAGAAGTACCGTACTTAAGCGCGATCGGTGCCCTTATGTATCTCGCAAATAACACAAGACCTGACATTGCATTTGCAGTACATGTACTAGCGAGATACAGTTCGAATCCGACACGTAGACACTGGAATGGTGTAAAACATATATTCCGGTATATTTGCGGGCACAAGACTTAGGTCTTTTCTATCAGAAAGATCAAAAGTCCCAGCTCATTGGGTATGCTGATGCCGGATATCTATCACAAAGCAAAATCTCAGACAGGTTATATATTCACATACGACGGCACAACAATTTCTTGGAAGTCAACTAAGCAAACACTTACAGCAACATCATCAAATCATGCTGAATTGATAGCACTATATGATGCTGGTCGAGAATGTGTGTGGTTGAGATCAATGATTAATCACATACAAGAAGCATGCGGATTAGAACAGATCATGAAGGAGCCGACAATTATTTATGAAGACAATGCTGCTTGCATAGCTCAGATCAGAGAAAGTTACATCAAGGGTGATCGAACAAAGCACATCTCACCAAAGTTCTTCTCAACATATGACTTGCAGAAAGAAGGGGAAATCGATGTTCGTCAGATCAAGTCAAGTGAAAATCTAGCAGACCTGTTCACAAAATCTTTACCTAGAAGCAGTTTCGAGCAGTTATCACACAAGATCGGTCTTCGTAGATTGAAAGATGTTTGTTGAATTCAGGGGGAGAATTATACACGCTGTACTCTTTTTCCCTTAACTAAGTTTTGTCCCACTGGGTTTTCTTAGTAAGGTTTTTAATGAGGCAGCATAGCTGATCCAGTAGTATCAGTTTATTTATTCAGGTCCTGAAGTACCTATTTAACATCATCCTGAAGTATGTCGTTAAACTGTGTATAATTCTAAATGTCTGAGGGGGAGTGTTATAAACCAGACATTTTAGGCCCAACCCATTGCTTATGGGCTTTAAGGTTTATAGTTTTGTTTATCTATATATTGTAATGTTGAATAGAATGAAATATGAGAATTCAGTTTATCTCTATTTTCTCTCTGTTTTTTATCAACTATATATAAGTTTTGGATATTAATAAATATTTAATACTTTATTACAATCCAAATGAGAAAAGGATTAATTTACAATATTATTTATATTTCTTGAAACACGCTATTTCTATATACAAGAAATAAACAATTGTTCTTTTAAATTAGTTATCAACGACAAATATGGCCGTCAATGAAAGACCATCTGTAGGAACTACCGGTTTGTTAGTTAGCTTGGCGACGTCTTTTTATTTTTCATTTTTGCGACCGTTCTGTCACCAAATTGCAACAATTGCAAATTATGTGATTGTTTTACGACCATCAATTAAATTTAAATTTACACTATAGGTTTTTTCTTTTTTCGTGACAACTAAAATGAACATAAGATATGACTAATTTGCAACTAGGGTTTGCCTTTTTTTTTATTCATTTGTCTTTTTGACTTTTTTCACCCTCGCTCCTCTTTCTTTTCCTCTTTTTCTGCTTCTGCTAGGATTTTGTCCTGATAGCGCCGTGCTTGTTCAAGAAAGAGAGAGTCCCTTTGACGGAGAGAAAGACTCCGGGGATAGATAGTCAATGGCCTATGAGGAAGACATCTCCTCTGTTTTTGCTCTTATTTTTGGCCTTTGGGCTTTTTGACTGTCCAACTCAATATCTTAAAATAGAAGTCATCATCTTAAAATAGAAGTCATCTTTCTACGTTTGATTTAAAATTGTTGCAATTTTTGCAACCGGTGATTAAATTTTAATTTACTTAAGCCCATTTATATTCTGTTTTACGACCACATTTAAACAACCACAAATTCTTGTTCGTAGCTTTCGCATTTTTATTATATATAATAAAATATTGTTTACACAAATTAACAAAAGATATTTTAGTGGGAGAAATTAAAGTAATAAGATAAATGTATTGTGATATAAGCTTTGGATTTCTTCGTATTTTTAGATTAAAAAAAGAAAAAATGGCATGAAAAAAGCAAGATGCACATTTCATTCAACAAAATTAACTTTGAGATCAGTTTTTTAGTCATCTGGCCAATAAGACTAGTGGGTATGGGGCTCGTCCCCCGGCCCGTCCTCCCGCCGCCGCCCCAACAGATCAACCCCCAGCCCCGTCGCCGCCCCAGCCCTGTCAAAATCGTCCGCCCACAGCAGATGTTCACGGGCCTCTTTCCTCTCTCCTCACACACACTAAGCTATACATACATATATATATATATATATATATATATATATAGGGGTTCATCCCCCACCCCCTAGGTTCATCCCCTTCAAGCCCTTCCTACGTGGCGGTGACGTGACGGCCCATTCCCTTGGGGATGAGGCACTCCATACCCACTAGTCTAAGGTAAACAAATAAACATATATATACGCGTGGCTCAGAAAATACATACCAACTAGTCTTAAGTCCCCTGCGTTGCAGGGCGGGGAGCGTAAAACCGTGCAACCAGCGTTGCGGGGTTGGGAGGCATAAAATCATGCTAAGTAGCAATCGAACAACGACCAAAACCAGGAAAAAACGTAAAACAAAAACACAAATTAATAACACCAAATGACTTACGTAACGTAATAAGAAGACGAAATCGAATTTGTACCGACACATATTAGAAAGTCCATTGGGTATAAAAACTTGATGGAGCAAATGTGACCACGAAATACCGAATGACCGAACGACAACAAATCCAGAAAAAACAAACGTAAAATAAAAACTAATAAACAATAAATCCGTTTAACTTTTGCGACAAAATTATAAATAGTTAAAATTCTATTACAAATTTAAAAAACCATAAAGTTAAAAAAAAAAAAACTAAAAAGAAAAAAACCATTAAAAGACAAAGAAAACATTACTGTTCACTGGTATGTTAGAAATTAACATAGGTATATAGAATTGCATCATTACTTTAGTTCATGTGTTTAAATTAGGCTGATTCTATACGCACCCCCCCTTCCTGATTATACCCCCTTGTGAGAGGAAAATTGTCGGTCCCACGCAGGCCCCACCTATAAATATGTGAGAGGAGGGGGTGAAAAAAGTAATTAGGGGGATGGGTGTAGAAAGTAGCACCCTTAAATTATTTTAACTATAACATTTGACAATTAAGAAAATTGGATCAATATGAATATACATGTGATATGGTGTATCATGAGAGAAGTCTTTACATGTATGTAACATGTGATGTTACAAGATAATAGTTTTTACCTGCTGAACATGTGAAAAATATATAATTTTATGTGCATGTAAATAGGGGGTTAAGATCAAATAAAAAGTTGATTTTGTCTAAGTAGGATGAGAAGTAATCTTAACCATTCATTTTTCAAATCAATGGTTAAGATGAAAGTGTAGGAGAAAGGATGAGTGCAAGGGTATTTTGGGAAAATCCTATTTATGGACTTTCTCTCTCCACATGCAAGTCACATGCATATTCCACCCCCATTTTTTAAACATTCATAACTTTTTTATACGACATTATTTTTTCATAAAAATTTCACCATAAAATCAAGCGTCTTTTTATCTTTAATTTGAGTACCATATTGCTATAGAAAATATGAAAACTAAAAAAACCGACTAAAATGTGTTGTATTTCTATGTTGTATAATATTTTTTTGTGCTGGATTTTTGTACTATATTTTTGTGCTAAATTTTTTGTGCTGGATTTTTTTTCTTAAATTTTTTTTTCTCAATTTTTTGTGCAGGATTTTTTTGTATTACATTTTTTTGTTGAATTTTTTCGTGCTATATTTTTTTGTACTAGATTTTTTTGTGCTATATTTTTTTGTACTAGATTTTTTGTGCTAGATTTTTTTGTACTAGATTTTTTTTGTTGTATTTTTTAAAAAACAAAAGGGGTGACACATGTCATTTTCACTCATATTTATAAGGACCAAAATGCCCTTCATTCCTACTTATTAGGAGTGTAACATGTCATCATCACAATCTTTCTTAGGCTACTTAGGCAAAATTCACTTTTTAGTAGATCCTTTCCCTGTAAATAGGTTGACCGAGGATATGAGTAGGGGCAACCACATCCCTTAAAAATTAGGGTAATTTTTAAGCAAAAATCGTATGTATCATGTGAAAAAATATACTATATGTAAGTCGTGGTTATTAATAAATATATTCTAAATCTATACTATATAATAAAAGAAACCTGTTTTGAGACACTTGTCATTCTCCCATTTAATTGATTAAAATTATTAATAATACTAAAAATATTAATATTTAATCAAAACTAATACAAATTATTATTATTAATAATATTTAATCAAATCTAAAATCTAATCTAATACAAATTTTAATTGATATTAACTTTCAAATAATTTAAAAAAATCCGTCTAGCATAACAAATGTTTCTGTTAAATTCGATTAATTAATTTGTTCAACATTCACTATTATCTTTATCATTCAGTACGGTTAACCGATTTATCATAATACAACATCCCACCTATTCAATCATATGATTTTTCAATCTTATATTAACTAAATAAATAAAGATTAATATTCAATCTTATCATACTTTAAAGAGTAAACTGCCATTTTGGTCCCTGTGGTTTGGCCATTTTTGCCATTTTAGTCCAAATCTCAAACTTTTTAAATCTGGGTCCCTTTGGTTTCGTTTTTATTGCCATTTTAGTCCAAAATTCAAAAACACTCTTTTTTTACTGTTGCACCCTGTCTATTTTTTATTTTTATTTAGGGGCATTTTTGTCTATCTGATTTTAATATAACATATTAATAATTAATAAACTAAATTAAATATATTTAATTACTTTATACCATTATTTAATCATCATCTTCCAAAAAAAAACCCTAACCCACAAAATCGAAATCAAAGCAGATCATCTTCCCAAAAAAAAAAAAAAAACCCAAACCCACAACCTTTAATGCACCTAAGCAAACATATATCCTCCTGAAACCACAACCCTCGCCTCTTCATTACAACAAATCTTCACAATTGTTCAGCGAAACCTTCAAAATCATTCAACAATTCATCACACAATTCTTCAATCTATCTCATGAGGCCTTCATTCAAAAATGCCCATGAATAAAAAGACAAAATAGGCAGGTTGCAACAGTTAAAAAAGGAGGTTTTTGAATTTTGGACTAAAATGGCAATAAAAGTGAAACCACAGGGACCCAGATTTAAAAAGTTTGAGATTTGGACTAAAATGGCAAAAGTGCCCAAACCACAGGGACCAAAATGGCAGTTTACTCTACTTTAAATATAAAAAAATCCGTTAGTTCAGATTAATATTCAATCTTATTCTACTTTAAATATAAAAAATCTGTTAGTTTTTTTAAATATATATTTTTTATTATTTGGTATATAAAATCATATTTATTCAACCCATGTAATACACGGGGGTTTTTAAAAATATAATTTTTTATTATTTGGTAAACAATGTTACTTTATTCAACCCGTGTAATACAATGGTTTTAAAAATATAATTTTTTTATTATTTGGTATATAATATTACATTTATTCAACCCGTAAAATACATATGGTTCTTATAGATATAACTTATTTTATTTTTTAATATATAAAATTACATTTCTTCAACCCGTACAATAAAGAAGACTTTTAAAAAGATAATGTTTTATTATTTGGTATACAAAATTCATTTATTCAACCTGTGTAATACACGGGGTTATAACCTAGTCTATACATATAATAAAGTAAACCATTTGGTGCCACATGTCGCTCCATGGGGTGATCTCAATTATGTTTTCCCGCCTAAACAAATAGATATTGTTAATAAAATTTAAAAAAATTACACAAATTTTAGAGATAACCAATTTTAAAACTTTAAATTAGAATAGGTACATGGATTAGATAAGAAAAAACTAATAAAAGATAACTGATTCACTAACAAAATGAATCATGATTTTTAATTGGTTAATCAAAATAATTAATTCATATATTGTTTTAACTAACGAAAAGAATCGTGATTATTAATTGGTTAACAAAATAATTCATTCATATATTATTTTAACTATATTTATTCAATTCGTATAATACACGAAGTTTTGAATCTAACTATATATATTGTATATACTAGGTTACAACCCTGTGTATTACACGGGTTGAAAAAATAAATATAGTTAACATATGATGCAAAATGATAATAATACTAACAACAACAAAACACATTTATCACACTTCATGATAGCGTTAGGTTATAAGCCAGTTATCTTTTATGTAGTTTCATTTGTGTAACATCCTGATTTTAGAACTACATATTACTAATAATACATTTACCACGAAGGTAATAATAATAATAATAATAATAATAATAATAATAATAATAATAATAATAATAATAATAATAATAAAATGTATTTAGTTAGAAAATATATAAACAATATCTATAATTATGGCTTATCACTTATCAGTTAGAAAATATATAAATAATAATTAGACCTAAAGAATAGGTAAAATAAAAATAAAACTTATCTATAATTATTGTTTATCACTTATCAGTTAGGAAATATATAAATTATATTTAAACCTAAAGGATATCAACTAAATTAGAGAAAAAAAAGGGCAGGAAAACAATTATGAGAATGCATAGTAATTCAACACGTGTCCCTTATTATTATTATTATTATTATTATTATTATTATTATTATTATTATTATTATCTATAATAAAATAAACTTCTTGGGTACACATGACACTTCCTGAGCGCTCTCTAATTGTGTTTTCTTGTTTAAATCAATCTTCTAATTTGGAGAGTTTATTAGTGGCGATAAGCATATGATTTATTATTTTATTTTAAGTATATTTAATTTTCTTTCATTTTAAGTTGGTTATGAAAGATGGCATATTCATATGATTCGAAATTTATAATTTCAATAAGTTATAGATAACCACTCTTATTTTTTTTTCCAATAAGTTGTAGATAACCACTCTTATTTATTTTTTTATTAGTTAAAGTTAGTTTTCCATGTTTAACCACTTTTGTTTTATTAGTTATCTATTAAATATTGCGACTCATAATAATTAACATGTACGAGTTGATGGGTTACATTTATATTAACTCATTTATGTCAATATGGTATATAAATGTCACTGTCTTTGTTTTGCATTTACAGGAAATATCTATACTATATAGTTTAAATTGTTCAACCCGTGTAACACACGGGGAACTAACCTAGTTACTAATATTTTAATCCTAACGAGAAAATGATTAATTTACAGTATTTTTATTTTTTGAAAACTTTATTTCTTTATATAAGAAATAAACAACAATTCTTTTAAATTAGTTATCAACAACAAACATAAGCATCAATGAAAGACCATTTTTATTTTTCATTTTTGTGATTGTTCTCTCATAGAATTGCAACCATTGCAAATTATGTGATCATATTAAGACCACCCGTACTCGAACCTGATCCATAAAAAAAAAGCCCAATAAGGCCATCATATGAATTTTAACTTACACTATAGGTTTTTTCTTTTAATTAAAATAATTGTAGGGGAAAGATCAAATAGGAAATTTATTTTGGCTAGGAAGTGTAGGAAGCAATAGGATTAGGACATGTGGCAACATTTAAAATAAAGAAAAATGGTATTTTAGTCAATCCGACCCTTTCTTCTTCCTCTTCAAAACCCACCATTTTCAAAACCCACCATCTTCAACCATTTCTTCACTTTCTATCTCAATAATCACTACATTATAGTGCGATTTTCATCACCAATCAATGATTCAAACACCCGATCAACGTCTTCTTCAGCTTTTTTGAAGAAAACCCAGTTTAATTTCATAAAAAATCTCGTTTTTTCCGGTGATTTTGGAGATAATCACTCGATTCGAGCGCTGATAAGTGTTTCAATCATTCAAAATTCGTCAATTGTTGAAGAAATCACTTCGATCCATGTAAGAAATTCTTTAATTTCATTTTTACGATCTGGGTTTTTGATTTACTCATTGCGTTTTACGATCATGGCGGGGGTCCGGGGGCAGCGCCCCTGGTAGCGGGGTCCCAGGGGCGGCAGCCCCTGGCGGGGTCCAAGGGGCAGAGCCCCTGGCTGGGGTTGAGCTCATTTCGAAGACAGTAATTCGTAGACAATTCAAACAGTTCACAGTCACAACAGACAGTTCCCAGACAGTTTTATATGTCCATTGCGTTTTAGAAATAAGAGAGTTTTATGTGTTTTCTGACTATTGCGTTTTAGAAAAAAAACACATTTTTGAAGTGTTTTTAGTCATTGCGTTTTAGGTAAAACACATTTTTTAGGTGTTTTCAGTCCATTGCGTTTTAGAATGAGTCATTTTTAAGTGTTTTCTGGCCATTGCGTTTTACAAATAAGACATTTCTTTGTGTTTTTGGTGCATTGCGTTTTAGGTAAAACATGCATTGCGTTTTAGGTAAAACACATTTTTATTTGTTTTTAGTCCATTGCGTTTTAGAAAGTACATCTTCTTTTGAATTTTTAGGCTATTGCATTTTAGAAATAAGACATTTCTTTGTGTTTTCTGGCCATTGCGTTTTACAAATAAGTCATTTCTTTGTGTTTTTGGTGCATTGCGTTTTAGAAAAATGTCATTTTTTAGGTTTTTTTTTCATTGCGTTTTACGTAACTGGGGGTTTTTCTATTGCGTTTTACGCAACTGGGTTTTAAATTTTTTTTTTGAAAATATAGCAATAGTATACTCGTTTTAAAGATAAAAAAACGCTCGTTTTTTTTGTGCAATTTTTATAAAAAAATAATGTCGTATGAAAAAGTTATTAACGTTTAAAAAATGGAGGGGAATTTGAGGAGAGAGAAACTACTGTGCTGGATTGACTAGAATGTCCCTAACAAACCAACGCGCCTCTTTTTTTTTTTGCTTCAATTTCATTCATTTAATCTTAGCCCTTGATTAACTAAATGGATGGTCAAGATCACTTCATAACTTTCCTAACCAAATAAACATCCTATTGTATCTCCACCTAATAATTGTAACCTTTGACTAATTTGTAACCGAGGTTTGTTTTTTATATTTTTTTTTATTAATTTCGACTTTTTTCATCCTACCTGCTCTCGATTTTAAATTAAACCTTATATAAAGAAGCAACCACTTTAGGCTAAGGATAGTTGTACCCATAGCTTTGGGTGTCTTTCAAAAAAGAATTAGATATGTGATCCTGCTTCATACACGTACCAAACACTTCATCATCTCTTTCTTCCCCAAAACACCCCATCATCTCTTCTTCCTCCCAAAACCCTTTTCTATTCTCTGTCAATTCAAAGAAGCTATACAAACGGCCATCGTTGCCGACATGAGAGAGATGAAGTCGGTTGAAAAGCCTCCAAAACAAACTTTAGGGTTTCAATGAAGACAACGATTGGAGAAAAAAAAAGAAAAGAGAAAGGCCAACGACGGGCGGCGGAACCACGGCGGTACGCCGTCGCTTGCGTCGTCCCTATACGGTAGCCTACTTCTGCAATTGAGATCGCGAAACAAAGCTCTTAAATTAAACGAAATTTGTTGCGATGATACATCTGTTATCGATCTCAGGTATGAATTTTCCGATGGTTATACATATGGTTGTTGTAACCTTCGCTTTGGGTTTTTTTTTTTAAATTGATTTTTTTTTGGGTCATGCTATTTCCACACGCAGGAAATTATTTTCACACCTCGAAGCGCCGCGCTATGGCCATAGCGGGGCGCTTCGGTCGACAAAAGGTGCTTCGATTGACGTTTGAGACATTCGCTACTGTTTGAGAGACATAAAGCTGATTATGATGTTTGTCGTTAACCCTAAGCGCCGCGCTTTGGCCATAGCGCGGCGCTTCGACCCAAATTTTCACTTTTAAAAAGCAAGCTACTGATTGAAGACCCATTCTTCTTCAGAAAACTTCATTTCTTATCGTTCGAGACGTTGTTTACAAACATACGTGGGTATTCGAGTGTTTTGTTGTTTGTTGTTTACAAAAAACGATGTCGTGGTTAAACAACTATATTTTCGGTCAATATTCTGACGAGACAGTTGTTCCTGATTCTTACGAGGGGACCGCTATTTCTGACTCGTATGAGAAACCGGTCTCGTCCAACTTGAGGGAGGCATAGGTTGTATCTGGCATTCGTTATCGTGATAACACGGTGACGCTGGATTTGAATACCCCTGTGGAGGACCCTTACGCACAACAAGGTTATTCGAATTTCGGTTACGGTGGCGAGTACAGCTTTGTACAGCAGGAGTGTGGTCCAAACGACAGTTACGGTTGTCAACAGAGCTTACAAGGTTATTCGAATTTCGGTTACGGTGGCGAGCACAACTTTGAACATCAAGTATATTCGGACCTCGGTGACGATGGTGAGCCGGGGGATGTGTCTGTTGATGAGGAAGGCTGTTACCCGGTTACGTTTTCGTTTGATACAACGCAGACCTTTTCGTCACGTAAAGAGTTGGTGCGTTGGGTACAAGACACGGCAAAAGACAACGGTTACCTCATTGTGACTAAGAGGTCGAATAAAAGAGGAGAGAATTACAAGATTTGGTTTCAATGTACTTTTGGTGGGGAGCATAAGAGTATAGCTACACAGAGGAAAACGGGTAGCAAGAAAATAGGCTGCCCGTTCGAGATGATCGGGTTTTCGGAATCATCCGGAAGTGTTTGGAGGATCGAGGTGACGAAGGCGAAGCATAACCACACTCCTATTGAAAACTTAGAGGGTCACGCGTATGCGAGAAGGCTTTCTTCGGAGGATAAAAAACTGGTTAAGGAGCTGGCAGAGCAAGACATTCCCAACCAAAGTATCTGGCGAACGCTGACAAAAAACAATCCGGCTAGAAAGCTTATTCCGAAAGATATACACAACGCTGTTCAGAAAATCAACGCCGAAAAAAATGTCGGTAAGTCTCCGATGCAAAAACTTGAAAGCATTCTTCTCGAAAAAAATTACACTTATTACATGCGCACGAATGAGATATCGAACGAAGTTGAAGATGTCTTCTTTGTTCACGAAAGATCATTCACTATGTGGTGTGCCTTCCCGCATGTGCTTATTATTGACGCCACCTACAAAACGAACATGTACAACCTGCCATTTGTTCAGGTCGTAGGCATGACGTCGAAAAACAAATCGTTTACGGCTGCTTGTGCGGTAATTTCCGCTGAGAAGTCAGAGAACTACCTATGGGTGTTGCAGAGGATCAAGTCTATGCTGGTAGGATGTATGGAACCGCGCGTGATTTTAACAGACAGGGATTTTGCGCTAATGAACGCGTGTGAACAAGTTTTTCCAAAAGCGCATAAGTATCTTTGTCGGTTCCATATTCAACAAAATATTAATAAGAACAGCAAGAAGAAATTCTCTGACAAGGATTGGAAAGAATTCGTACGTAGTTTTTGGTTATTGTGCGAGTCTACGACCGAGGAAATATACAGGTATAACTTGGAAAACCTTGAAGCACAGCTGAAAGAAGATGACCGTGAACGTAGGTATTTCTTACATAATTATGTTCAAATTTTATATAATAACAAAAACTGACTATTTACGTTTTTTTTAATTTTAGAGGTTTTTGATTATATGAAGAAATCCTGGTTGGATCCGTACCGTGAAAAGTTTGTATCATGCTGGATTAACAAAACTATCAACTTTCACCAAACTACGACCAACAGGGTTGAGGGCATGCATGCAACACTAAAAAGTCA
The DNA here is from genome assembly GCA_030545235.1 of Helianthus tuberosus. Classification (NCBI taxonomy): domain Eukaryota; kingdom Viridiplantae; phylum Streptophyta; class Magnoliopsida; order Asterales; family Asteraceae; genus Helianthus; species Helianthus tuberosus. Next base: position 7,886,875 of record CM060352.1, on the reverse strand, counting down.
CTTTCCAAGTCATCGCAACACACTGGATAAACTTGTACTGTATGTTGATCATGTTGTTGATAGACAATACACCGAGATTAGTACAAGCTTTGAAACAAGCCTCCGAAAAGTGATGACGCACCACAAGAAGCAGCCCATGCTTGCATATATTCTCAGAAAGGTTTCAATATATGCGATTGAGCTTTTGAGTAGGGAACTAAAACGTAAGGAAGACGGGTTGAGAGCCTACGGTGCAAGCTGTGGTTGCCAACTTTTTACCAGTTGTGGTTTGCCATGTGCCTGTCGTTTGGAAAAGTTGGAAAATAAAGGTAATTAATATCTTTGACCTTTCTCGTTATGATTCTGCCACCTAATTTGTTTTCATCCACAGGTCAGCAACTCCGGATCACACACATAGACGTGTTCTGGAAGAAGCTTAACTTCATGCCTGCAAAGAAAAACATAGAGGATATCGATGTAGACGCGGAATTTGAAAAATTGAAACAAAAGATCGATCCAACACCCCCTCAAGTGAAAAGGAGCTTCTTTGAAAAGTTTCAGCAAATCCTCAATCCAGGGAACAATAACAAAAAGGCTCCTGCTGTTCTGAAGAAAACTCGTGGTCGCCCAACATTGAAAACGCAGGAAGAAAGAAAGGTTGAAGCTGCTAGAAAAAGCTCGTACATTCCGTCGGAAGAAACTTGGGTCGAGGCCTCAGATGATCTTCCCCGTCACAGCTCGTACATATCACCCGGAGATTCTAGAAGACAAAAGAATACCAAACCGATCAACCTGCACCCTGATTTCCCGATGATCAAGCTCGGTCCTAAGACGGATATAGCGATCCGCAACTACGCATCTCAGATTCCCGAAGTGATCCATCCATACATTGTTAGAATAAAGGACGTGAAACCAGATGGTCATTGTGGGTTTCGATCGGTGGCTGTTGGGTTAGGAGTGAAACAAAATTCATATTTGATGATCCGGAAACAACTTATAAAGGATTTACGTACGAACGAATCGCTTTGGAGGCAGTTTTTCGATCCGGAAAACATAGGACATTATGATGCGCTGCTTAGACGGATCAATTTCAAGGGGGTGGGACGAGCAGATATCGAAAATTACATGACGATGCCTGACACGGGGTTTCTTATTGCCCAACGATACGGTGTGATTGTTCACACCTTTGACATGCGTGGGAGCAATACAATTTTCCCTCTGCTGGGCGGGCCAAACGAAGCTGAGCAACCTCACCTGGTGGTTGCGGTTGTGTTCGTCGACCATGGGCATTTCATACATGTAGATCTTGGAGGTTGTTATCCAATGCCTCCCCCAAACCCACTCTGGACAGCGAACAGAACAGAGCGCGCAGCAGCCTGGCACACATTATACAGGGATCAGATCAACGCGTACGAAATGCTTACGTATCGTGCCCCTGACCTTAATGTAACCCCATATGTTCACGATGTAGGTTAAATGTGTTTAATAATAATCACGTTTGTGTTTGTTCAATATATGCGTTACATCACGTTAAAAACCGAATGTCACCGACACGACCCAATCCGATTCAATACGCACTTGTACGACCCAAAATGACCATATACATCATAATACTACAATTAATGAAAAAATACGTCATGTTCATGTGCGGTAGGCGGCCGATACACATAACACCTCTCACAGGAGTACTTGTGCTTTCAAACCAAAATGATACGATATAACGGAATAAGACATCACACGTAACCGATTTGATCCGGAACTTGCAGTATAGTCCATATATTTCAAAAAATGATGTATAATGGAAAAAACGTAAAATTTAGACTATTATCGACGCGTTTGTAAATAAAAAACAATTTTAAAAATTAAAAAAAAGGGCCGAAGCGCCCCGCTTAGGTCATAACGCAGCGTTTTGGCCCCGAAGCGCCCCGCTTTGGCCATAGCGGGGCGCTTTGGCCCCTCGTTATACCTGAAGCGGGGCAGCCTTCTCCCCCATTTCACCCTCAAACAAAACACACACACTACGGTGTGATTACACACACTAGTGCGAAGATCGTCTTTTTCCGGATTTCAACCGCTATTAGGTACGATCGAACTTCGTTTATTGTTTTGGTTCAAGTTATATGTTTGATTTTGATTTGATTTGGGCGGTTGTGATCATGTTGCTGGGGCTGTTCTTCATAACGAAGAACCAAAGCGCCGCGCCGAGGCCAAAGCGCGGCGCTTTGGTTCATGTTTATTATTTTTTTAATATTATTTGTTTAATATTGTTTGTTTATTATTTAAATTATATTTAATATTATTTGTTTATTATTTAAATTTTATAAATAAAATTATTTGTTTATTATTTTTTGTTTAAAAATTATTTGTTTAATATTATTTGTTTAAAAATTGTTTAAATAATATTATTTGTTTATTATTTAAATTGTTTAGTAATATTATTTGTTTATTTAATATTATCTTGTCAACGTGCAGGGATGGATTCCTCCGATGACGAGATTGAGCATATGGAGGCTGAGGGAGATGTGGGAGATGAGGGAGAGCCGGCATGTCCGTACCTGCAGTTTCCGCCGGGGTCACGGGCGAGAGGGAGATGCGCGAGGTTGCGCACCATCCCCATTGGGGAGCATGTAGGGATAGACTGGGGCCTGCTGGAGACCGTGGGAGAGGCCGCGCGGGCGCGTGAGATAGTTGGACTAGATACTCCTTGGTCGCGCCTATTTGAGTTAGCGATGGAGGACTCGTACCCTGAGCTTACGTGGGAGTTTCTTTCCACGTTTACATACGCGCCGCATCCGGCGGATTACGTGGAGGACCCGGATTTTCCAGTCCACGAGGTTACATTCCGTCTCGCCGGTCAGCAGTTTGAGATGAGTGTGCGGCAGTTTGCTGTCCATACAGGTTTGTTTAAATAATATTATTTATTATTTTATATTTAATATCATTTGTTTATTTAATGTTATTTGTTTATTTAATATTATTTGTTTATTATTATTATTTGTTTATTTAATGTTATTTGTTTATTTAATATTATTTGTTTATTATTATTATTTGTTTATTTAATATTATTTGTTTATACAGGTTTGTACACAGAGGCCGAGCTTGATACTGATATATATACGCAGGCAGTTACGATCATGGACAGGCAGACGCTTATCAGTTTCTGGAGGGCCATTTCCAGGGTTCCCTTTGGGAGATCCTGGCAAAAGGCCACCACCATCAAAGACCCCTTGTTCCGATACCTGCACCATGTTATCGCGGCAACTATCGTGCCGCGGGGTGCCAGCAGGGAGAAGGTCAACCTCAGTGACCTTTTCTTTCTATACTGCCTACTGCGACGACAGCCCTGCGATCTAGCAGCCAGCCTGGCAGATTACTTTGCCACAGCATACCACCGGCAGCTCCGCGGGTGGGTGCACACTGGCTCATACATCACCGCCATCGCACGCTCGCTCGGGATCGTGCCCGAGGGAGATCCGGTGCTGTCCGATCCGGTCCCGTCTACCAGGTTGGGCCGCGCGTCAGTTTCTAGCATGCAGATCACCCGTCGCTTTGATGTTGGTCTGAGGTTTAGGGGCGGAGACGGGCTGATTTGGCAGCCGGAGCCGGTGCCGGAGGTCATCCCGGTTGTTATTGAGTTGAGGCCTGGAGTGTTGGCCCCTCCTGCTGAGCAGGCGGCCGCTCGGCAGGCTCAGCTACAGGCTCTGGGACTCGATCATTTCCCGGGCCAGCCTCAGGCTGAGGCTGAGGCTCAGGAGGAGCCTCAGGCTCAGGCTCAGCCTGTATTAGAGGATCCGGCTCAGGAGGAGCATGTCGAGGAGATCCCGGTACCACCAGTTCAGCCAGCTCCTGAGCCGCCACAGTACCCGCAGCACGTTTACGATGACCTGCCTCCGGTAGCGCGTGAGGTGGCTCGGGACTTCGACCGGCGCCTCAGACGCCAGGCCGCACGCCAGGACTGGATCATCGAGACGCTCGTTTCTCTACGAGAGCTCGCTGGGTTGCCTCCACTTCCCCTCCCACCGTCCCCACCGCACGAGGATTAGTACCTTAGTTTGTTTGTATAGTGTTTTGTTATGTATTATGTAGTCAGTTGTACCTTTTTGTTTTGTATGTACAAACTGATATATATATATATATATATATATATATATATATATATATATATATATATATATATTGCAGTTAATCTTCTATTTACATCACGTTGGTTTTGGATTGTTTACGTTTCATTCTTATGGCTTTCTGTACAATTTATTTAGCGTGTTCGTTTAATTTAACAAAATAAACTAGGTTAACAGTTTATAAAGACGCACTTATATTATATACGTTCTATAAAAATAATGACGTAAAAAAACGTAATTATAAAACAACGTATTATAAAACTCAAATACAATTTTTTCCTCCAAAAAACACTACCAAACTAAACCACATCCCACCTATTTCAAAAAAAAAACAACACAAAGTCCAGCCAACGCTTTTTGTCTTTTTGCACATTCGAAGCGCCCCGCTTTGGCCATAGCGGGGCGCTTTGGCCAAGGTCAACAGAAAGTCAGTCCTTGTCTGTTGACCTTGGCCAAAGCGCCCCGCTATGGCCAAAGCGGGGCGCTTCGAGTGTGCGAATAGACAAAGGCCGTGTGCGAATAGACCAGGCCTTTTTTTTTACGTTGGCCCTTTTGTGTTTTTTCCTGTTTTTCTGCATCTTGCAGAAGGCGAATGCGGGTAGCTTTGTAATAGATGTATATTTGTTTTAGTAATAAATTGTTCTAAAAAACGGTTAAGATGGTTCAGTTGGGTAGGTAGAATAATGACGCAGTGCATTTTTGTTTCTACATTTCATATTTAGGTAGCTATTACTCCCTCCGTCCAATTAAAATGTCCTATTTTGAATTTTCAAATTCTTTATTTATAAACTTTGACTTTAAATAATTTTGTTTGTGTTAGATAATAGTTGATGAAAGTTATATGATTTGAGTGTGTTTTAAAAGTGTTTTTTATTGGGTTAATTTTCATCAAGTTTATATAACACAAAAGATATATAATTAAAGTCAAAGTTTATAAATAAAGACTTTGAAAATTTAAAATGGGACACTTTTAATGGGACGGAGGGAGTACTACAAGAGAATAAGCTATCTAAGTATGAGGGCTTTGATGTTTTTTGACATGTTAAATTAATTGAGAATAACTGGTTCTTATTTTGTTGCTTTTGCACCAAGCAGAAGAGCAGTTAAATTAGTGGATTTCTTTTGGTTGTTTTGGGGTTCTATACATATGATGCTTTTAAAAATTTAATTACTGGGGGTAAAATGGGAATTTATTGGTGTAGGATTACTTTTAGTGGAATAGATAATGGAGGAAGAAAATAGTGTTTCAGGGTTTTGAAAGGGCATGTAAGATATTCGAAAGGATATATACAATATATTGAAGTTTTAAGTGTGTGTGTGTGAAATTCTGGCTAAAACCAAAACTTAATATGTACCTTTGAAATTAGTGAAGTGAGATATGCCCCCTTGTCATGCTCTTCTGCTCCCGATAACATAAACTGTAGAGAAAGATATAGCATAATTAATTTATGAAGAATTGAAACATATTACATGTGTATAACATAACAGAGATCTTAATATTTAATAGTACAGATGTAGTCAACCTGATCAAGAACTAATATGGCTGTAGATTCCGGTAGTTCTGCTAGATTAGCTAGGGATTCAACTTCAATCTGCAAAAGAACAAATAAAAATATTATAAAGCCAAATGTCAACTCCCCCAACTCCCCAAGCATATTTTCCAACAAAAAGACAAAACAGGAAACTAAATCAGGGGATAACATTACATCATATCGAGTAGCAATACCGAGTCGTAAAACTCGAAGTAACCGATCTCTAACAGCCACTGGTAGCAGAAGAACAGCAGCTTCATGGGGATCAGCAACTATAGGATCCTAAAAATAAGCAGAGAATATCAAAGTGTAAGTAACCAGATATATTATTCTTTTGAAAAAAGGACATTAATATCTAACAAACCTTTTGAACTGTGTCGTCACGGTAGCCATTGAAAGAACTCATGACTGACTCATAATTTTGAGGTTTGTAGTTATTTAAAATCTCATGCGACTGAATGATTTGCGAATCTTCATAAACCCTTTTCCGCTTCTTGTCCATGGGCCTTGCAACTTCAACCTATTATCATATCTCATATTTGTTTGTTATTCTTATGTAAATAACTTATTAAATACCTACAGTTGCTTACAGTACCTGTAGCTTAAATGATGGACCGCCCTTTGGCCCTTTGACAGTTTTTTCATTTAGCCCTCCTATGGCATTATCAAGGTGCTATCAAGGTAACTTGGTTATATGCTATAGTAACCGCATCTTAAAATATGCACAATATACTCCATCATATTTGTCTTGCTTATCTGAAAAAAAGTAGCACCAAATTCATGAAGTAAGAATTTACACATATTAAAATAGTAGACTGATAACTCCAGCAACAAATGAACCCGGTTCTGAGATTAATCTCAACTTATTACTACTAGCAAATTTACTATTTGATCGAGGTCGAATTGAGTTATGTGTGTGTCTGTGTGCATACACTTGCACACACGCTTGCACACATATATATTCATGTTTCTTTGTAGTTTGTTCATAAGTGTTATTGGTGGAGTTTATGTGGTGATTTGATGACTGGCACTATTAGCTTAAATAAGAGACCATAGTTGCTTACTAATTAAGTATAGCCATTAAGATCAATTGTTAGTTTTGTGGATTACTATACTAATGTACTCTGGTTAAGGCTCTAAATGTTTATTTAATAAGTTTCATATAACGAATTTGGTATCTTTGATTGTAACTGTCTTGGGTTTTAACAATGAAAAATGGTGTTTCATTTGCAGAATTGCAGGATTATATGTATCTACCTTTAATGATATTGGAGCTATAAATAATGGGACCGTACAATATTTCTTAGAATAGAGTGAAGGTATTATTTACACATTATTATTTATTTATCTGGTGTACGCACTATTATTTTCTTAGAATAGAGCTATATGTATCTACCTGTGTTTTATAAGTTGATGGATCGATTTTCGTGCTATGGCGTTTTGTGTTATGTGAATGGAAAAACACTTGGCTTTTCTAAAGGTTATGATATGTGTGTGTATTAGGAGGCTATGATGATGAGTTTCGATTTGACGAAAGATGAGATTTTTATGTGTCCTGACGTGGCAGCCGAGATGATCATGTAGCATTCAGGTACGAGACCATAGTAAACCAATCTGACTTGAGATCTCTGCCATGCATATGTCACTACATGCATGGTATCAGTATGTGTATAGATTATTTAAAACAAACTACAACCATACTTGCGAAAAGCCATGAATTGAAGTTGCATTATGTTTTTTATTTCGGTGGGTCCTTTTTCACATGGTTACTGGTGGTAATATCATCTCATTTTCATTTTTAGTTGAGAAATACCTCCAATATGATGATGGTCCCACACACCAATACAGTCAACAACTATATAATATGGTCAAATGCTAGATTTATTGCTTTCTAACATTTTTTTTTGTTATTATGTTGGGAAATTTAATTTAGAAAATCAGGAAATGAATGAAGATATTTGTATATTGTAGATAAAAGGAATCAATAAAGTAAAAAAGAAAAGTAGATGGCAAGGTGAGGAAAAAGAAAGCAAGAGATCACATCATGTATACTACACACATTATGGCCAACATTACAAAAAGGTTGAAGAAATCAAAGGAATTTCAAAGAGTTGTGAATCCACAACTTGCTGAAATATCAGTGGATGACCAAAATGGAGTGTCAGATAAATCTTCTCCAACTAACCCAAATAATAATTTGGAGTCAACAGGATTGAGTTCCTATTGCTTTTAGAAGTGTTTTCCTACAGGCTTGAACATTGACTGCTGGTTTTATAGCTTTCATGGGAGTAATAATTCGACAGGTAAAATCTTGATGTGCACTCTTTTTAGCAAGATCATGCTTATAGAACAATTTAGGGTTGTTTGGATGTGCATTTAAGGTGATCATGTTGCAATAATCAGTGTGGCAAAAACAAATTATGATTGTATTTGTTATTAGTTAGGCTAAAAAAATAAAAGGTGCTAATATCTACATATTTATCGGGTCAATTTATGTTTTATTTTATTGTTCCAATGTAGAAAATTAGCTAGAAATGATGGATCAAAAGTTGCTTAATGTGTATTCATATGCTTTTAGTGCCCCGTTATCTTATTTTAACAAAATTACTAAATGATAATAACAAAAGGGAATGAACAGTACTTGAGTGCTGATTCATTGCTTCCTTTCTTTAAATCTTGCCACGTTCATATATATGCTGTCTCTTCTGATTCATATATTTAGGCGGTGATCGGCCACGCGTCTCTTCCATCTTTTGCCTTTGCCCCCTTTTAAAGCCCTCAGAGGAGAGAGAATAAGAGGACAATGGAAGGGAAAAGGAAGATAGAAGATGATACGGCGGTGGCCGGAGGGTCACCACCGTGATACCGACACCACCACCGTCGCAGTGGTGTTTCCGTTTTTTGGGGTTTTTTACCCAAGAAAAGAGAGAAAGGGAAAATGGAGAGAGAAGAGGGTGCGTCGGTGGTCGTAGGGTCACCACAATGACACCAACACAACCACCGTCAAACTACCACCGTCACAGTGGTTTTTCTGTTCTGTTGGGGTTTTTGATCTCCATACCACCGCCTCTTTTTCTCTCTCTAAAATCTCTCTATCTCTCCCGACGGTCGGAAAGTGAACAATTTGTTGGTCCGGGATAAGAATGGTGACCGGAGGGTCACAACCGACGGATTCAGTACGTCTTGGTGGCGACGATTTTCAAACCCGACAATGATGTTGGCTTGCTACCTGGTATGGCAACTCCGGTTGCAACCGATGCGCCACTGAGTGGGTTCAATGACGATGATGATCTTTTCGGATCTGAGTCAATTTGTATAGTTTCGATGCGTTTTTTTAAATCTATTTGTGTATAGTTTTTGCTTCTGCAATTTTGAATGATACGGATGTGTATGGTTGTTAGTTGTTACACTTGAAAAGGACATTAGGTGAACTTGTGGTTATTTTTTTACTGGACTTTGATTCTGCGAAGTTTCAACGGTATATTGGCTTTTGTGATGGTTTTGATGAAAAGGCAGGTTTTGATCTTGGTGGTTGTGGTTTAGACAGTAGTTGTGAAAATTATGCAGGCTTTTAAATTTTTGGAGTGAAAAGCAAAGACTTTGTGTATGTCGATTTGGGATTTGAAGGGTTGTCCGGCGATGATGTTGGCTTGCTACTTGGCGTGGCAACACCATTTGCTGTCGTAGCGGCACTGAGCCGTATTTTGTTGGTACCAGTGAAGTGTCATTACTGACCCTTTTCCTGCTTTATGCACGTGATCTGGGTCGAGTGTCGGAACTCACCAAATACCAATCGATTGATAAGATATATAAATAATGAATCCAGTTTGTAGGATTCTTGAATTTCAACCTGAGTAGGAATTGTTCACAAAGAGGTGATTTATCATTGTATAGATAGAGGACTAAAGTGCAGTTTATGATTTGTTGGTTTTATTGAACTAGGAGGTTGGGACCTGTAGGTTTATATTTGTTATGGTGGCCAGTTTTTTGTTTTGCATTTCTATGGTTTGATACTTTTATTTTAGCAATGTTGTTTGCTTTTTGTTTATTTAACTGCAAAAAACGATACTCATTAAAAGAGGGTTTGTGGTTTTGGTTTGAACTACATGAGAGTTAAGCTACCTGAGGTTGATCGGGGAGTTGCTCGGGCAAGCCATGCGGGTATCTCGGCTACACCGCCACAGAGGTTGCGAGTAGCCTTAGCGGGTATAGATAGCCTGAGTGCGAGTATGTTGGTAGCTTGGTTTATCTTTTGAAGGTTGGACCTGATATCTTGTAATATGAGAGCGTAACAGATGTCAACCAAATGAAATGGGGAAATTGTATATTAAATTTTATTACTGTTGATTAAATTCCCTCGGTTCTTTTCATAGTTTGTTTATTTATTTTTGTTTTGGTGCCTAGAAATTATTTAGAATTAACAAACACATACTAGGTTTGTGGCGGTGACACTTCAAATCATGATATCCGGAATTGTGACAGTGGTTGCTTTGGGTTTAAAGGTTTAAAGGTTGATTAACCCCGCAGCGGAGCGCGGGCGGAAAAATCCTAGTTATATTTATGGGCAAGTGATGTTAGTTAATTACAAAACACAGAAGTGGTCCATTTGATTCACTTATTGTCTTGTAATCTTTTTCCATTCTAAAACTGAGATGTTAATATTTTGCTGATTGATTTTTTTACTTTACAATAATGTTGCAGTATGTTTTGAATGACATTGCAGAGGGATGGAAGCCCATGGGGTGTGGAGGTCAACCCTGGTATGATAGAATCACTTGGGAAGGAAATAAAAGTGTGGATCAAAATTTTGGTACTCATTTTGTATTCTAATTTATAAACTCTTCCCACCATTGGTGTCTTAATTATATGTAAAGAAAGTTTGTTAACCTGTTATTACGAAGTTGGTGTTGCGATCACCATGCCGTCACAACACGTTAGTGACCTAACTATGTTTTACACTTCATATGTGTATGTATCCCGCCGTATTGCGGCGGGTACTAATCCTAGTTGTTGTAAATTTTGCAACTAGCGTATAAATTTTAATTTTTAAATTACTTACCCCCATTTTCATACTGTTTTACAACCGCATATAAACAACCACATATTCTTAGTCGTAACTTTCACATGTTACCAAAAAAAAAAAAAAAAAAATAGCTACTGAACATGTGAAAATATGTAATTTTATGTACATGTATGTTACTAGGGGCGGGGTGACCAAGGCTATGAGTAGGGGGTAGGGGTGTGCAGAATTCGTTTCGAATTCGAAAAATTCGAAATTCGTTTAAATTCGATTCGGTTATCAAGAATTCGTTTCGATTATAAGAGTGTACGTGCTAAAAAAGAGTGCACGAACCCTATCTCAAAAAACGGGGCCCCTTTGAAAGTTTGCTACAAATTAAAAAAAAGTAAAAATATAAGTTGTATGTTAAAAATAAAAGTAAAAATATAAGTAAAAAATAAGTAAAAAAAAATATAAAAGTTACCGGTTTCTTCGTCCTCCGAAATGTCGAGCCACGCACGAGTCAACGTGAATTCCTCGTCCTTCGTCCATTTAATGGTAGTTTTTGTACGTCGAGGTTCGTCCTTTTCCTTCTTCTTATGCGACCTTCTGCCGCGTTTCGATTTCTCTTGCACCGGTTCGGGTTGCGTTTCCGGCACGACATCGACATCGGGTTCGGATTCGGCTTGTTGTTGTGACGGTTGCGACCCGCCGGCTTGACCATAGCCGAAGGTGGGAGGCACAAACGGAGTGGCGCCACTCAAGTAAGCCGCGTACGAATAAAAGCTCGGGTCCATGTCTTGAAGGTTATACGGGTGTTGCGGTTGGGTTGTGTTCGGGTTCGTGGGTCTTGCGGGGACACCAAAAGGGGGTCGGAATGGATGCATGATTGTATAAAAAATAGGAGAAAGTGGGTTTTTTTTTTATAAAAAAGAGGAGAAAGTAGGAGAGAAAGTAAGAGGTTTTTTATAAAAAAATAGGAGAAAGTGGGTTGATATATATATAGTGGGTAAATTTTTGAATTAAAAAAAAAAACACATTTGACCGTTTGCAACGGTCCATTCTCGCACCCCAATACAATTTCAGCGTTTTAAATAAAACGTCAAACTCAAATTTTTCGAAAATAACGCCCGGAAACGCCGGGTGTAATGGGGGGGCGTTATCCGGCGTTTTTTTTGAAAAATTTTTAAAAACCACGCCTCACTACGGGTGGTCTTAGTCCCATTTTTAGACCGTAAAAACAACCGCATTTAAACGACTGCAAGTTCTTATTAGAAGCTTTTGCATTTTTATTATATATAACAAAAATATTATTTCACAGATTACCAAAAGAGAGTTTATTAGGAGAAAGTAAACTAATACGATTAATGTATTGTGAATATAAGCTTTGGATTCCAGTTTATTTAGAATTAGAAAAAGAAAGAAAATGGCATGAGAAAAGCATGATGCACTTTACATCCAACAAAATTAACTTCAATTAACAATGAAATAAAATTCAATAAGTTGGTTTTTTAGCCTATATAAGATAGCTTTGGATTTAAATTTGGCCAATTGGATTTTAACACCTTTAACTTTGAAGAGTTGGCCGATAACACCCGCAACTAACACTTTGATCTGTGACACCCCAAACTTTTAATTTTGTTTGTCATTTCACCACTCAGTTAAAAATGAGTAACTGAGTTAGTCTTCCATCCTACGTGGCACAGACTTGATTACGTGGACAAGATGACATGGCAAATTCTTGATTACGTGGCACTGTGGACAAGTGTGAAATTTCGGCAACAGTGTGTAAAACCCCCCAAAAGCTTCACATTTGAAACCTAATCCTAATTTCTTCTTCTCCCTCGACGGCGATACCACATAAACCACCATACCACATCCGATTACTTTCAATTCTACCACTTACCACCCACTAATTCACCATCAATTACCACTACCACCATCGATTCCCTGCAATTCGACCATTAACCACCATTATCTCACCAGCGACCATCAATCCCCATCTCCATTTCACCTTCATCATCACCACTGTTCGTCTCCGATTATACTCATTACCACCATCATCTTCACCACCAGTTAAACCCCCACTCACCACTGTTCACCATTCACCCGGAGGTGAGGATTGGAGAAGACGTTGTGTGTATCGTCTACATCTGGATTGATTTGTTATTGGACAAATCTATTTTGTTTATCTTGTCCGTTGCTATCACCAAAAGAAATTAACTGGTATGCTTCGAACACTGGCCCCAAGAACACAACCTCAATTTGCATCTCCGATTTTGCCTTCAAGTATGCTGCTATTGTTCCAGATCTGTTTGATTTAATGAGATCTGTTTGCATCTCCATTTGCATTTGTTTCTTTGCATCTCTTGCCATCTGTTTGTTTGCATCTTCAAAGAGATCTGTTTGTTTGTTTGCATCTTCAAGATATCTGTTTGTTCTAAAGACTTAAAGAGGAAGATGAAGAACAGAGGAAGATGATGATGATGATTTGATTTTGTGTATTGATAAGGGGCCTTTTCTTAATTCAGGTTTTGATGATGATGATGTTCGAATCTGGGTCTCTGATGAAGAACCGAGGAAGATGATGATGATGATTTGATTTTGTGTGATAAATCGCCGGTGATAAAATTCATTTAAAGATGATGTTTGATTTTATATATTGAATTTGGGGATGATTTATTGCCTATATACATATACATACACAGATTTCACACATATTTTTATATATTTCCACATCATAACGACACCTCATCAAAAACAAGACACGTAGGATGCCACCTAGGATTGAAAACTAACTCAGTTACTGATTTTTTAACTGAGTGGTGAAATGACAAACGAAATTAAAAGTTTGGGGTGTCACAGATCAAAGTGTTAGTTGCGGGTGTTATCGGCCAACTCTTCAAAGTTAAAGGTGTTAAAATCCAATTGGCCTTTAAATTTCTCAGTTTATTTAGAATTAGAAAGAAAAAAATGACATGAGAAAAGCAAGATGCACTTTACATCCAACAAAACTAACTTCAATTAACATTGAAATAAAAATCAATAAGTTAGTTTTTTAGCCTATAAGATAAACAAATAAACTTATACATGCCCATGGTTCGGAAAATACATATCAACTCCATCATTACCTTAATTCATGTGTTAGAATATTTTTAATGTGGTGTATCATGAGAGAAGTCTTTGCATACGTGTAATACGTGAGAGAAGTCTTTACATACATGTAATACGTGATGTTATAAGTGAATAGTTTTTACATGCCAAACATATGAAAAATATATAATTTTATGTAACCAGGGGGCGAGGTTATGAGTAGGGGGTGCCCCACTTAGTAAAACTTAATATATCGCTTAAGCAAAAATCTCAATTGCCCACAATCAAAAATAATTTTGGGTCCGCCATGTAGCATGTGACAATGAAATATGTGTTCTTGTTATTAAAATATGATGAGAGTACATGTCTGTATCATAAACAAATAGTAAACTTTAACCGATTATGTAACTTAGGTATACATATATTTTTTTTTTACTTTTTCGTTCTTTCTGTGCTCGATTTAAAGTCAACGGACACTTAAATTTTAACTTTAAATTGCTTAACCATATTTTTAGACTATTTTACCACCACATTTAAACAACCAGAAATTCTTATCGAACCTTTCACATTTTAATTATTATTATAGATAAAATAATTATTGTTTTCACAAATTACCAAAAGAAATTTTATTGCAGAGAAAGTAAAGTAATATAATTAGTGTATTGTGATATAAATTTTGGATTTCTCAGTATATTTAGAATTTAAAAGGGAAAAAAGGCATGAGAAAAGAAAGATCCACTTTACATTTAACAAAATTAATTTGAATTAACGTTTCCATAAAAATTAGTATGTTAATTTTTTTTGGCCTATAAGAACGGATAAACTTATATATGCCCATGGGTTAGAAAATACATATCAAGTCCATAATTACCTCAATTCATGTGTTGAAAATTTTATAAAATCGAATTTGAGAAAAAGTGATGGTATGAATATACATCATACATGTGATGTTATGAGAGAATAGTTTTTACCTGGTGAGCATATGAAAGATATATCCTCCCTCCCTAAAAATTTGGTTAAGCCCCTTTATTGTCCCACAAAACTAATGATTTAATCTAATCTAAACTTATATATTTAAAATATTTTAATTAATTTTAAAAATTTTAAATGAGATAAAAAAGAAATAAATTAAAAGGTAAAATATAGTATTTTTAAACTTATATATTTAAAATATTTGAATCAATTTAAAAAAAAATAATATCAAATAATAATGATTATGATTATAACAAAATTATATGACCTAAGTTTGATTTTAAAATAACACGAGGGTTTAAATTGTTTTTTTTATCTATTATATCTATCTATCTACTATAATAAAATAAACCAATAAGTGACACGTGTCATTCATTGAAGGCGTCTACATTTGTAATTTCCTGCCTTTTCATACTTATCTGATATCAATTAATTAAATAATAAATAATTAATTAATATTAAATTTTATCTTACTTTGAATGTCGGATAGAATCATTCTATTTTTCTAATAATATATTATCTTCAAATTTAAATTATAAATTAAAGATATTTTTATATACTAACACAAAACAATAATCTTAAACTTAAAAAAACAATAATACTCTCATATAAAAAATTTAAAGTACAAATAAAATTTACAAAATAACTTATTAGACATTAGATCAAATTTTCAAAAAAAAAACACTAATTAGGAAGAGAAGCTAATAATATAATTCTATTTTTTATTTTTCAAATTGGGGTTCTAATCAATTCGAATTAAACTTAACCAAGTTTGTGATTTGATTCGAATTAAACCAAACCAAATTTATGATTTTTTAAACGAATCCAATAGCATATTATTTACTATACAAAATTACATTTATTTAACTAGTGTAATACATGGAGTTTTTAAAGATATAATTTTTTTTATTATTTAGTATATATTCACCCCGCATGCGGTATACAAGGTTACAAAATTACATTTATTTAACCCGTGTAATACACAATGTTTTTAAAGATATAACATTTTTTTATCATTTAGTATATATAATTAGATTTATTCAACCCGTACAATACACGGATTTTTATTATTTGGTATATAAAATTATATTTATTCAGTACAATCCATGGGGTTCTTAGAGATATAATTTTTTTATCATTTAATATATAAATTTCATTTGTTCAACTCGTGTAATAAACAAGATTTTTAAAGAATAATTGTTTTAATTTAGTATATAAAATTACATTTATTCAACCCGTGTAATACACGGGGTTCTAACCTAGTATATATATAGTTTACGAAGGGTCATGAATAGTGATTTTAAATTTATAATAATATATAGTTTTTTCATATTTTATTATTTTAATATTATAATAGTCTTTTATTATATTTACTTTTAAGTTTTGATAATTTTTTTTTGTTTTTTTCCTTTTATAAAACCATATTTCTTTTGTTATTTAATTTTTGTTTTTAATAAATCATTTTTAATCATATATCCTTTATCAATTAATTTGATATTTCTTTAATAACTTATGTTCTTTAATCTTTTTTTTTTCTAAAAAATTAAGTACGTAGTTGTGCTCATTTTTTTCTCTTGTCATTCCGGTATTAGTTTTGTTAAAAAGAAAGTTATATTCAAAATAGAGTATTTATTTGGTATCTTAAAACGGTACAATGATAAACTAAACCGATTCTAACGGTTTGTCTTTCTAAACAATATGCTTTATTTATAAATAACATTTTTGTTCCGTTTCGCCGCAACGCGCAACCGTTAACGAACCTAGTTAATATAAGGGCCAAAGTGCTAAGAAATCAAATCAAAACAAATAAATTCGAATCAAGAGGGTTTAATTTGTATTTTAACAATGAATATAAGGGTCTAAGTGAAAAAAAATTCACAACATGATTGGAGTGGTATTCTAGGAGGGTAAATTTAACTTTAACAAAATTAAAAGCTACGCAAAGCGCGTGTTTTGTTTTGTTTTTTCTTTTATAAAGTTTATTGAGAATACTTTTAACAAAATAAAAACACTACGCAGCGTGTGTATTGGACTTTCGTTGAGAAGTGTTTTACCTGTCTATGTTTTTATTTTAATTTTATTGAAAAAGTTAAGTCACCTATCACGAAGCACTGGTTTTCCGCTAATTACTATATTAAGGATCTTTTTACCTCCATTGCAATATCGCAAATCTTTTAAGACACCCAACACAAGTTTTAATGTGTAAGGTACAATTTATCAATGCATAAAAATAATTTCTTCCTATTTAACCCTTATTATTAGCAAATAAACCTTTCATTTTTAATTAATTATAAAAAAACCTAAAGTAATATGTCATCATTTGTCAATGAGTTGGTGAAGTGGTTGGTGAAGTGGTTGGTGAAGGGGTATGGTACCAAATCTCGCGCCAAACGCGAGTGACCATCACCCACCTCGAGTACTCCCATCAACAAGAACTTATCTGCGTCCGTGCGGGCACGCGCGAACGCGGTTGACTATTCCAATCGGTCTAGTGATGAGAAGACTTATCTTGTGTATGGAAACGATTGTTTTCGTCACGACAAGGGATGCGGGCAACCGCGGTTGCCGCACGTAGCGATGCGGCTCAGCACCGCATCCTATCATCGACTCAAGTGTAACTGGCACTTTGACTTAAGTGTCCAAACCAGCAAGTGGCACTGACAACAGTCAACTGCCCAGCCACACGTATGCAAAAGGTGGCACACAAACTGACAGCCACAGCAAGACGTGGCATCACCCTAGGAAGAGGCCAACACTTTCCTGACATGCGATTCTGACACACCTGCAAAGGGCTGCGCAGTACTGTCAGTCTAGTCACTCAATTACCCTCCTTCACTCTTCGGCTATAAATACACATCCCGGACCAGGTTTAAGGTAACACTTATCTGCTCTATCTCACACTTACTACAAACACACACTTTGCTCTCAAGAAAGTACTGATTCTCACGCCGGAGAGTCGTAACAAGGAGCACCCCACCCCATCCTCCTTGTTACGAGTCACGGTGTGTTTCCTTGTGCAGAAGACATGTTAGCGGACGATCTAGTCACCGATCATCAGAAAGAAGGGATTAACCCTACTTGACGAGAACAGTGAATAAACCTCCACGGTTAACCACTGTTTCATCAGTTGGGGAAAGACTTGGTGTTTCTTGTGACCCAGGTTCGACTCTCATTCTCCCCATTATTTTCTGCGGCATCCAGGTGAAGGGCGAATACGGGTGGCGCCTGTTTATCTTAGATGGAAGACGATGTTTTACCGATTATTCCATTGTTGTGCCTTCGGGCGGGTGGAGATCGGGTTTCCGCGCATATGGGAGAGCCAAGGGGCTGACGGCGATTGAGTAGTCGACCTTCGCCACAACGCCCGGTGTCACGGTGTTTGACACGTCGTTCTTTACCGTTCAAAAAAAATATGCCATCATTTAATAAACTTCTGTTAATTAATACATTATTTAATGCAAATGAGATTATTAATTTACAACATTAATTGTTATCTTATTTATAATATATCTAATTAAGATTTAAATTTACATTCACTATTTATATATTTATTATAACTAAATATCATTTAATTAAATATTGCGTATTTATATACTTAATTATATAATTAGAATATATATAATAATGATACCCGGAAATAATAAATGTTTAAGACAGGCCGGGTACGATTGCGTACATACACCGCATCGTGTGGGCCAACTCACTACTAAATTTCAAAAGAAAAGAAATTAAAAGGGAATATATAGCATAAAATAAACTAAGAAATAAAATAAAATTGTTATTTAAAAATTAAAAAATAGAATTCGTTCTTCCTTGAATATTACACCCGGCAATGACGTAACGCAAGTTCAAAATAAATTATAGAATTTAGATGGATGCTCGATGTGGTAAGGCAAATAACATTATTGATCACAAGTTTTTTTATAAATTAAATTCAGAACAACAATTATAACGCACTAGGTTATCACCCGGGTAGACACCCGGGTAGGAAAATTTAAATTACATTAATAAAAAATTTCAACACACACTGATTCATTTCTATTTAAAATTAAAATCAAACCATACCTATGAGTTAAATATTGCATCAAGAGTAACACTGACTTGGCTTCAACGCATATTGTGTTGTAAACTTCTTTTAATATAAAAAACTTTGTACCCAAGCCCATAATATTGTAATTAAGTATGAAATTAAAAACCCAAAAATAAGAGAGCTTACTTTTACAGGTTGATTTTAAGGTATACAAATAATTAATTCTATTCCTACACTAAACTACAGGTCAATGTAAACCAAAATTACAAAGAAGTAAGCCTTATACATCCACTGTCTACCCCTGAACCCCTAATATTATGAGTTTTACATGTCACTAACCGTCTAGCCAATCCTTGATCACCAACAGGAACATCTAACGAAGCTCGGGGAATTTTAGGAAATGTTTTTTTGACATTTGGTAGCGATTTTATCCTGATTTTTCTTTCGTCAATAACTGTTTCACCGTTTTCATCTCCAACATCAGCAGGAAGCTTAGAAATAGCAATCTCTTCTTCCTTCTTATCACGCGGAAAATAGAGCGGAAGAAGTCTACATACACAAATCAAACATAAGTGCACATTTTACATAAATCGCTCGAAACCGCCACCCATACTGCATAGGAACTAAAACGCATCAACCAGCTTACCTCTTATATATTTCAGTATCGTTTGCTGTCGTTAAGCAAAATACCACACCTGTAAGTTTATCCTTTTGTTTCTCAAGAAACCGACGTACAGTTCCTGAGAGAAATAAGCATTGGTAAATATAAAGTATCAATCAAGTACAAGTAATATATAAACAAAGTAACAAAAAAACATGTATAAATAATACACTTTTATCTGCGTGTTCCTTAAAAGTAACTTACTTATTGCCACGTGAGCTGCTGGTTCCCTTGGGTAATTTTTCGCCTCTGTGTATATGCAGCCCATTGCAATGCTGTATAAACATAGATCAGTAACAGTAAGCTAAATATTACCATATATACAGTACGATATGAAAAACTGGACAAAAGTAAGATGATTGTATAAATAACCTTTGAAGCCCGTTTTCTATTTGAGAAAAAGCTGCAAATAATAACACTTCTCACATACACAATGGTTTCGCATCAAATGCTCTGAATGTATGGCCTAAAACAATATACCACATACATGAATTGACTTTTACCTCTTACAGCAACATTTGACGGTTTCAAAGAACAATAAAAAGATTCAAGAGTCACCTGTTGTCATGGGACTTGATTCTGATGGTTTCTCAGTTGGTTTCGCATGCACATCCACATCCAACTCTTAGATCTACAAAACAATTAAAAACTAACATGAATAAACCATGAGCGTTCTATAAATGAATAACCATAGTCACCTAATTCACGGTTCGCTCCGGTTCGGTTACGCGGTTCGCTAGATGCGACGAATTCGGTACGGAGGGGGTATGTTCATTTCGGTACGATCCGGTACGGTGTACCATTGAGTCCGGTTCTGTATACACAAATTAAAACAAAAATTACTAAATTCAACTAACCAAAATCCGTTATTCATATTACCAAATAGAAAACATAAACATAAATATAAAGTTCTAAAATTCTAAAGTAGAAGTAGAAGATCATCATCATCATCATACTCAGTAAATCCCACCAATAGCAAAGCAAAGGTAGGGTCTGAGGAGGGTAAGATGTAGACAGCCTTACCTCTACCCCGTAGGAATAGAGAGGCTGCTTCCAGTGAGACCCCCGGCTCGATAGTAGTTTTGCATCAAGCCTTGGACATAAGGCACATAACACTCGGCAATCGGGACAAAGACCGATTAGTGCATGTACCCTTTTGTCTTTCAGCTATCAACGCCACCACATGATGCATGATTAACCGTCCTCCACTTTTAACGTTATTTTCACGAAATTAGTAAAATAACGTTAAAATTAGTGCACTTTTACTTTTGCCCCCCAATGGCCCACACATATATACATTGATAATATGATATCCTGAAGTAGAAGATGATAATATGTTACATATTCTTTGATAATTCTTGAATCTGTCATCATCCATTTGTAACTTTCTTTATCCAAACCTTTCAAGAAAAACACACATTAATTTTTTTATTTGATTTTATTGATACCCCTTAGCTGTCAATATAAGGCAACCTTATCACTTTTTCCACGAATAAGCAATAAAAACCTAAACACCTAAAATGTTTTTCCACGAATAAGAAAAAAAAACTAAGCCCCTAAAAATGTTTTAACAGCCGCACACACAATCTATTTCTCTTTTTATTTATTTCTTCTTCACTAAACAACACAAAAACCCTAATATTTCTATTACACCAGCCGCATCTTTTTAACACTACCAGCGAATTTGGTAACTCCGACTCGGAACGCCCTAAAAACGATCCGGTCCGCGTATTTCAAATCATTCGGAAGGGTATTTAAAATTAGAATAGAACGATTGGATTTCTTACCTGGAGCGCCGATCAGAATCATTGCATTCAGGAATTGGCGGCGAATTGGATCGAAATCGAATTCCATATGGTACAGTTCGTACCAATTCGAAATCCGTGGCTCTAGGAGTGAATTTGGTAACTATGTGAATAACTATAAAATGAATAAAACATAAAAAATTGGTACCTGAAATCCCAAACTCAACGGTTACGAACAGAGGCTATTGTTTCTTTTTTACCTGCAAGTTGATGCAACTTTATCAAATTAGATTATAAAGGAAAAAAAATAAGTTTCATGTAGCCAAGCAGGTTATTTTTCAGTGTAAATAAAGGTTTATGATTACGGTTTCGTTGTGCATGTCAGCAAACGTGTATTCATACCCTCTTGTCGATATGGATGTATTTTTTTCTATTTCTTCAAATCTGACCATAATAATACCCGTATATTAAACATATTAGTGATGAATCTGAACGAATAAAATGTATATTATCTTGTACCAACAGCGTTGAGCAGCTCTAAACCTGGGTTAATGTGTATTTATGTCACACGCGTGTAGCCCTAGTGAAGTGCACATGTGAACATCTCAGCAGGGCCACCCTTTGTCGTAGGAAGTCGCAACTTCCTCCCATATTGTTGCTTGGACAAATTAGGTGCTAAGAAAATATTTTTACATTAGAGCATATAAAAATTGTTAGTCAGAATAGTTTTTAGGTTATGAAAAAAAAAGTCACCTCTGGTCTTGAAGTGTTGTTTTAAGGAGCTTCTTGTTGACTCGGGTTAGTACGTCTAATATCTTGTCGAGTTGAGTTCTTAATCGTGGATTGGCTTAGTAACCCTGTACCAAATAAACTTATTGGTTGAGGACCAGAATCCAGTTTCACTTCGGAGTTGGGTCACCCGATCTTGTAAAAATTATATGTAATCATAAACTTAGTTGATGAACGGTCAATAACATAGGTTTTTTTTTAAATAAAAGCTAATTAATTTTGATACAACATTATTAAAATCAAGATAAACAAAACCCAGCCTAGTTTAATTAAAAGAAAAAATACACATCGCTTTGGTTGAAAGGCATATTAAAAACAAAGACCCTGGAAACCTAACTTTCTTTCTATGTTCTAATCAACCGCATAACGAAAAATCCAATATTATACACTACAAAAAAAATTTTCGGTAAAATTAACAGTGCGAAGGGAAAACACAAGAAGCGAAATCCAATATTATGCATGAGCTTTCTAGTAAACAAACTATGATCAACAGCATACATGTCAAGTATCCGTCCGTCCAATTGCAAGTAGAAATGAACATACTAACTAAGATATTAAATTTATAAACTTTGTTTTCCTTTTGGCTTCAGTCATTGGAAACTAAAAGGAAAAACTGGTAGCTACAATCAAATTTCCTCTAAACAACATTCAAGGCAATCTAGCAATAAGAATCACAGTGTGTGGTGTCAAATATCCTTAATAACTGGTTAAGCAAAACACGAGTATATGTGAAAATTCAAAACTGTAGATACAGTTGAAGGTTACGAAGAAAAAAATACCTGAAAATGCAATGAGAAAGGGGTTTTCGAGAGCGGAAGGAGCGTGTACAGCCGGAGATTCTAGGAGCTGATGCTCTGACGGAGGTGGAGGCGAAACGGGGGAGGGACCTGGCTACGACTTACCAGTACCTGCCGAAACCAAAATCGGTCAGATTTATGTGTTGGTGGAACCCTAGCCGCCGCCCTTTCGCCATTGCCTAGAACCACAATCATCACAATACCACCAATGGAGAAACCCTAAATCAACCCATGTCGTTGTCGTCTTCCCTCTTCAGGTGACCACCACCGTCACCATCTTCCTCTTGGGTGATGAAACAGACAAATTTTAGAAAAAAATTAGCTGATAAACAAATGTAAAGTATAGAATCAATATCTACAGAATCGACATACCTGGAAGTGAATCGGTTTGATTTTGGAATCCTTTCTCAGGCGATTGAAGAAGAACGTGGGAGCTTTTAGGGTTTTTGATGTGTGCGTCTATTTGTTTATAAGATCGAGTAAGAAGCTGGATCCAAGAATAAAAATACACACCCGAAGATCAAGAACATACCTGTAATGGTTGATCGATATCTTAATCCTTATTCAGTGATGGCTGCGATGACTGATGTAGAAGAGGAAGGAAGGGGAGGCTAGGGTTTAGAACAGGATTACAAAAGAGGCGGGTTTTAGAAGGTATTTATATCCGGGTTCAAAACCCGGATCCCGTGTCTACCCATATCAAGAAAAAGAGACCCGAATTTTTGGAGCCAAAACCAAAATCTAGATTGCATATGGTGATGCCACCTCATTTCCCAAGCCCTCATAACATGACACCTAAGCCCTTATTTATCATGTTTATATATATATATAGATTTGGTCCATAACCTTCACATTTATTGCTTTACCATTTTTTTTCTTTAGGGGTGGTGGTCCATTGGCATTTGTCAAAGGCAGTTTCTTTAAACACCTTAAGAGAGGGAGGTTTTGAATTCAAGTCCTATGGATGACAGGAGTAAAGAAATTTGTCGTTTAAAAAAATAAATAAAATAAAAAATACTAGCTTAAAAGAAAGGGTTCAAACTATTAAATGGGTTGAAAGTCCTAAAAAAGAGAGATGATGACAGCAAAACACATAGGTTAATTAGGAAGCTCCAAAGGGTCTCTCAATAAAAGAAATAAAAAAAGTACACCAAACTAAATTTGAAACCTAGTTTGTTGATTCAAGGGAGATGGGTTAACCACCCAAACCATATCCATATATCAGTTTTCAACTCAATCACACTGAAAGAGTAAAAACTTTCTGTTGATTTCATTAACCAATTTACAACAATATAAATAGGAAAACTAAACTAAATACAAGGAGATAATTATGCTCATTTACAAATAAACTTGACTATACAATTTGAATGTAAATTAAACGTGGTAAGGAGTGATTCCAGGAGATATTGGTGGATGGTTATTGACTTTGGTGATTTGCTTTATTTTGGCAAGTATTACGGTTGTTACCCCCCGGCAAGCGAAACGGCGGTGGATGAACTCTAAGCGAATCTCGAAAATGTTCAAACAAAGGTCTCGGCAAGCTTTTCGTAAAGATATCCGCAAGTTGAAGCTTGGTAGGAATGAACTTGGTGTGTAGCTTCCCGGACATGACCAGTTCCCGCACAAAATGATAATCCAAATCTATATGTTTAGCACGCTTGTGAGAGACGGGATTTTGAGACATAAACAAAGCGCTTCTATTATCGCATAATAGAGTCGGTCGAGACTTGGGTAAAGCATGCAGTTCCTGTAGTAAATGAGTAATCCAAACTATTTCAGCTGCAGCATTCGCCATTGCCCGATATTCGGATTCGCAACTTGAGCGTGACACTGTTGGTTGTTTCTTCGCACTCCATGAGACTAAGTTTCCACCTAAGAAAATTGAGTAACCATAAGTTGACCGTCGGGTTTCAATGCACCTAGCCCAATCCGCATCCGAATAGCCTAAAATGGAAGCCGTGGTTGGTCTAGTAAAAACTAAACCGTGAGAGATTGTTCCTTTGACATAACGAAGAATGCGTTTAACCAGTTGAAAGTGATGATCGGTTGGAGAATGGAGGTATTGACAGGCTTGATTAACGGCATATGAAAGGTCGGGACGAGTAATAGTGAGGTATTGGAGAGCTCCCACAAGAGAGCGGTAAAGGGTAGGATCGGAAAAAAGGTTACTGGTTTTAGTGAAGGAATCGGTGGATGCAAGAGGAGTGGGTACGGGTTTGGCTTCGGTGAGGCCGGCTCGAGTGAGAATGTCATTTGCATACTTGGTTTGAGTGAGGAAAAGACCCTTGTCATCGTGGATGACTTCAAGGCCGAGAAAATAACTTAGCAATCCAAGGTCTTTAATGGCAAATTCACTATGAAGACGAGCCGTAAAAGAGGTAATGAGTGAGGTTTTGTTTCCCGTGAGGATGAGATCATCAACGTAGACAAGAAGATACAAGATGGAATCTCCTTGACTGTAAATGAAAAGCGAGGGATCGGCACGGCTGCATGTGAAACCGAAGGAAATGAGAAACGAACTCAACCTTTGAAACCAAGCTCTAGGAGCTTGTTTTAAACCATAGAGTGCTTTGTTTAATTTGCACACATGGTTTGGAAATTTAGGATCGATGAAACCGGGAGGTTGCTCCATGTAAACTGTTTCCGAAAGGTGACCATTTAAAAACGCATTGTTGACATCTAGTTGACGGAGAGGCCAACTGTTGATGACGGCTAAGGAGAGGACAATGCGAATGGTGGAGGCTTTCACGACCGGGCTAAACGTATGATTGAAGTCGATACCCGGGATTTGAGTGAAGCCTTGGGCGACAAGACGTGCTTTGTGGCGGTCAAGGGAGCCATCAGAACGAAATTTGGTTCGGAAAACCCATTTGGATCCAACAATGTTGGTAGAGGAAGGGCGAGGCACAAGGGACCAAGTGTGATTTCGAGTAAGAGCCGAAAATTCATCTTGCATGGCACACATCCAATGAGAGTGTTTAGA
Source organism: Helianthus tuberosus (assembly GCA_030545235.1). Lineage (NCBI taxonomy): Eukaryota > Viridiplantae > Streptophyta > Magnoliopsida > Asterales > Asteraceae > Helianthus > Helianthus tuberosus. Next base: position 7,861,174 of record CM060352.1, on the reverse strand, counting down.
GGCACTTTTAAAGCCTTTTGGAACACTGTTTGTGAGGAGTGCCGCATGAAGGCAGGAGTGGTTTATGGTAGCAAGATATGAGGTGTATTTCGGATTTGGTTTAACGGTGCCAACTTTAGACCAAGTAGTCATGGAATGAGACGGAGCTATGGGGGGAGGAGAGGGAGAGGGTACGGGTGAAGATGGGGGGCAGAGGGTGGACGGGGAGGGTGTTGAAGGGGTTGGTGATGATGATGGAGAGTGAGGTTGTTGTACGGGTGGAGTGTGAAGAGGGGATTGATGGACCGATGGAGAATCACACATGGAACAGATTGGTGGATGTGTTGTTGAAGGGTGTTGGGCCGATAATGAGGAGAGGGTGGAGATAGTTGTTGGGCTTTGGTGAATGGATGGTGAATGGGCCGAAGGGTGAGGAGAAGTGGACTGAGGAGTTGGAGTTGGAGTTGGAGAAGTGTTGGATTGGGCCGAAGGCTGAAGTGGTGAGATGGGTTTATTGGGCTTTTGTTTATCAGTGGGTTGAGGTGTGGAGAAATCATCATTGAATGATGATAAAAACAGAGATGCAATATCTATTTGTGAGGAATTATCGACACATGGAAGTGAGTTTTCATCGAACCGAGCATGCCGGGTTACATACATACGTGAGGACGCGGGATCGAAGCATTTGTAGCCTTTGTATTGGGAAGAGTATCCCAAAAAAATACATGGTATGCTTCGAGGTGCGAGTTTATGAGGAGCGTAGTCACGCAAATATGGATACACACGACACCCAAATACCCGAAAATTAGAATAATTAGGTATCGAGGAGAATAATAATTCAAATGGCGATTTGTCATTTAAAAGTTTTGTTGGCAAGCGGTTTATGATATAAGTGGCGGAACTAAAGGCATCATGCCAATGAGTGATAGGAACACTTGCATGAAAGAGCATAGCAAGACCGGTTTCTACAATGTGTCGATGTTTCCTTTCGGCTCGACCGTTTTGAGCAGCGGTGTATGGACACGAGAAACGGTGAAATGTGCCATTCTCATCAAAAAATTTTCGCACATGTTGGTTTGTGAATTCCGTGCCACCATCACTTTGAAAAACTTTAATTTTGCGTGAGAGTTGGTTTTGAACGAAACGCATGAAAGTTTGAAGGACCGAATAGAAGTCGGTTTTGTGCTTAAGTGGATATAACCAAATAAATCTAGAAAAATCATCCACAAACACAACATAGTATTTAAAGCCATCGGTACTAGTTATTGGTGATGGTCCCCAAAGATCACAATGGATGAGATCTAGGGGGTAAGAGGCACGTTTTTCATTTTTTGTAAATGGCAATTTATGTGATTTAGCAAGTTGACATGAGGAACATAAAGTTGGCTTCGGTAAAATGGATGTAAACGATAAATAACCAAGTCTTTTTAATACAAACATAATATCAAAAGCAACGTGACCCAAACGATTATGCCACAATTCGAAAGGGGCTTTATTAGACGAAACAGAAGCAACATAAGCAAAAGACTTGTCCCGAAGCACGTAAAGACCGTTTTCACACCGACCTTGAGCGAGAGGTTGGCTTGTTTTCCGGTCCTGAATCACAAAAAAGGAATTAGAGAAGAGAACATCAACTGGAAAATCGTTTGTCAACTTGCTAATGGAGAGTAGGTTACGAGTTAAAGATGGAACAACCAAAACATCATTCAATTTAACATGTTTGGTTAAAGAGACATGGCCCTTATGAGTAACGGGCAACGACTGACCATTACCGAAGGTGACCGACGATGCACCGTTGTAAGGAGTAAAAGACGTTAAATTACCAGTGTCATCAGTCATGTGTCTATCGGCTCCGGTGTCGGCAGCCCAGTCCGGAGCATCCTCGTTTTGCACGTGACATTGAGCGTGAAATGCACGAGCAATATCTTCATTACCAGAGGCTGATGCAACAAAGGATGAGAGCTTTGGACACTTGTTTGCATAGTGGCCATTTGTTCGGCAGAGTTGGCAGTGGGGAGGGCGACGAGGGGTGTTTGAAGAGGAGTTGGAGAAGTTTGATTGTGGGCCTCGGTTATTGGAACCAGTGGCCTGGCCTCGGCGTGAACCTCGGTTTTGGGAGGAGGAAGGGTTTCGTGTTTGATTAGTTTGGGCAACAAAGGCAACTGAAGGTGTAGAAGGAGGATTGATAGCCAAGAGAAATTGCTCTTGGCTTTCTGCTTTAGTGAGTAAATCGCGGAAAGGGAGCGGATCACGGGTGGTACGAATGGCAGTAGACCAACTCTCAAAAGTGGAACCAAGGCCACAAAGGAACCAGTGGGTTTTGTCTGTGTCCTTAACGGGATGGCCAATTGCCGAGAGTTGATCGCAGACGGCTTTGAAGCGGCGACCATAATCAGCGACGGTGGAGGATCCTTTTGTCATGCGACGAAGGTTGTCTCGGAGCAAATGCATCCGTTCAAGAGAAGTGTTGCTATAGGCTGCTTCAAGAGCGGTCCAGATTTGACGAGCCGTGGTGAGACCAAGGATCTCAGCAACAGCTTCTTCGGTGAGAGAGGAGTTAAGGATAAGAATGGCCTGCTGATCGGAGATCGACCAGGCCGTGTAAGCGGGATTAGGTTGCTCAGCGGAGGCGGTGGTAATGGTTTTGGATGGCGGAGAGAGAGAGCCATCAACATGTCCGAGTAGGTTTTGATTAGCGAGAAGCGGAAGAAGTTGGTTTTGCCAATACAGGTAGTTGGTGGAGGAGAGCTTGATGGTGAGCATGTGGAGAATAGTTTCCATGGGTAGCTTAGTTTCGGTGGTGGTAGTGGAGGAGGAAGAGATATTGGTGGACATGGTGATGAGAAGAAAAGAAAGAACGATGGAAGAGAGTTACAGGGGAAAGGACCTTGAGGATGATACCATGAAAGAGTAAAAACTTTCTGTTGATTTCATTAACCAATTTACAACAATATAAATAGGAAAACTAAACTAAATACAAGGAGATAATTATGCTCATTTACAAATAAACTTAACTATACAATTTGAATGTAAATTAAACGTGGTAAGGAGTGATTCCAGGAGATATTGGTGGATGGTTATTGACTTTGGTGATTTGCTTTATTTTGGCAAGTATTACGGTTGTTACACACAACACTCATTTAGGGCCATCGCCCAAAAAATATGTGGTAGTGAATTGATTTTCGATAATATGTATAACATGTAAATAAAAGTGTGAGTCGCTTGACCTCGGCCAGTTCCCTAAGGTGGGTTTCCCTATACAGCATACATCCCTCTACATGTGTGTGTAGTAGGGCTGGCATATCGTGTATACCCGTACCCGATAAGACACGACACGATAAGACACGATACACGATAGGCTATACACGAACACGACACGATAAGATTTCGTGTCCTATTTTTCAAACACGAACACGACACGAACACGACACGAAATACACGAAAATTACCTGTTAATACCTGTTAACTAACACTAAAATAATCACATATTTAGAACCTGTTTAGTGAAACAAAACTCGCCAAAAGTTCACAAACAGCTTAAATAATCCACAAAATACCGAATACTTAACAAGTTTAAAACAAAAATCCATAAACGGCAAATCACAAAAGACTTAAATAATTCAAAACATCCATTAAAAACAAGTTCAAAGTTTCCAAGTTCCCATGGTTCTCTTCTTAGATCTTTAATTCCAACAATTCAAACCTGCACATAATTGTACTCATATTTAGCATTGACAATTGGACATAAATTGAGTAATTTTAATTTATCAAACATTACTTTAAACATTTGGAGTAAGTACCTTTGATTGTTCATTGTTTTTTAGCAACACTACTCGAAGCATTTGGAGTGGTTACCTTAGAAGTGTTCATTGAGTTTGAAGCATTTGATTCTCCACTAATATCAAGTGACATTATATCTTCAGTGAGCTCATCCAAATTAACTTCATTAGAACCTACAAATACAAACAAACATATACTATTAGTGTGATATTATGTTATAAAAACCTTACAAAACTCAAGGAAAAAGGGACATTACAATAATCTCCATATAACCAATCCTTTGTGCATATTAGAGCCTCAACGGTATCTTTACCAAGTGAGCTTCGATGTTCATTAAGAACTCTTCCACTTGCACTAAATGTGGACTCCGATGCGACGGTAGAAACCGGAATTGTCAAAAAGTCTCTTGCCATCCTTGCAAGTATGGGATATCTAAACTCATTGGCTTTCCAAAAAGTCAAAATATCTAAGTTCGAGTTCCTATCAACTCTTGACTCATCCAAATACAATTGCAATTCTGTTTTTTTGTTAGCTAGAAAATCTTTACTTTGAAACTGATCAAAATCCTAAAAAAGAATTATAAATAATTAGTAAATGAATACATATAAAAATTAAAAGATTAAAAGACAACAATTTAAAAAAATATATTAACAAATAAATTACCTTAAGTCTAGCTCTAACTCCAAAGACACTTGTTGAATCATCATCTCCCGTTTCCTCAACTCCTTTGCTAGCATCTGAAGTACTTGCGACATTTGAAGTTGTAGAAGAACCACCATCCATATTTAACTCGACATATTCATGAAAAGTAGAGTGCAAAACCTCATCAACATATTCATATTCTTTGCTATCACGTCCATAAACTTGTGAATAACTCCACTCGATAAAGTGCAATTTGTATCTAGGATCCAACACCACAGCTATGGCTAAAGTAAGACTAAAATCAGACCAATATTTCTGAAACTTTGTCATCATCAAGTCAGCCATGTTTCTCATATACTCGTCTTCTGAACCAATACCCACTTTCAAAGTCAAGTAAGCCATAAAAACATGTGGGTAATACAAGTTTGCAGTTGGATATTTTGTACCCGAAAAAACATTTGTGATATCATAAAACACTCCAAGAAAAGAACACATCTTTCCAATCTTTTCCCACTCTAATGCATTCGGACAATGCTTATAATTAGAATCACTCAATTCTAAATGGCAAAAGGCGCGTCGATAAAAAAGGGCACTATCAAGCATTAAAAAGGTAGAATTCCACCTAGTAACGACGTCTTGCCTTAACCCCTTTTTCCTTTTCAAAGAAAGCAACTGAACACACTCTATAAACTTTTCCTTCCTGGAGCGGCGGTGGATGACCGGCACGAAGGATCAGGCGGCGTGCTGAATGAAGAGTTAGGGTTTCTTTTTTTTTTTTTTGAACTAAAGAATACAGACACGTTCCATACATACTTCCATCTATATTTGTCTATTTGAGAGTAAATGACTAAATGAAGGTTATATTTTTTATTTAATTAAAATTAAAATTCTTAACATGTCTTAACATGTATATAACAGGTAAACAGGTATCTAACCTGTTTAGACACGAAAATTAACAGGTATTTTCGTGTCTACCTGTTTAGTACCTGTTACCTGTTAAGGTCAAAACGATACATGTTAAGGTCGTGTAGGTTCGTGTCGTGTATTCGTGTATTCGTGTAAAATTGCCAGCCCTAGTGTGTAGCATGTGCATCACATATTCACGCGTGAGGAACTTTGTAGAGTTTACATACCGCAATTAGCAAGAGCTTGCACTCGTTGTTTCCGTTAACGAGTTTTTATTGTGAGTAATTGTCTTATTCTTTATCATGTGGCCATTTATGTGGCCATTTATGGTCGTGTCCTAATCACGATCGTAATTTACTTTACTAGTCATGAGCATGTTGTTGACATAATAGCAAATCATGTCAACCACAATATATATTGTGTCTCAAATCTTACCATAAATATTTATTTTCATCACTTCATTAACAAGATCGGGATTCTTAAGCCTTTCACAATTTATCCATAAATAGTTTTAACCTAATCCTGGCGTATTTCTCCTTGGACTCACATTTTGTTAACAAATTATTTTAACTCAGAAACAATCTTTTTCTTATAGTAAAAAGACACATCTTCACATTACTAATAGTAATGATTTCAAAGTTGTAACACACTCCAACTTAATCAGCTAACCCTTTCCTTTGCATAATTGTAACTAATCTTGTGATTTGAATGTGGAAAACATACTTACATTCAATACTAGTGGAACTTTCAACAGCTAAAACTAGAAGTGATATACATTGCTTTCTTAATTACGCATCCAGTTCTCCTCTACCAACACCCAATATTTAGGGTTGGAATGGGTGTAAAGAGTCGCCAAAGGTGAAAAAATAGAGGTAAAAAGAAAAACATACAACCTTTGTTTAAAGTCAAAATCAAAGGAAGTTGGGAAACTTAAGATGCCAATAGGATAACTTAAATCTGCAAAAGAGATTAAGTTGTCTTAGTTGGTTCTCGTGACAGGAAAAACACAACAAATGTTACAAGGGGTTGAAAGTGTGGATTGATCAGTTTTATATCTTCTTCATGTGATTAGAATCAAGATATAACAATTTGATGTTTTTTTTTTCATTCATGATTGTAGAATTATTCAACGTATACAAATTCATTGGGCGGTAATAGTGGTTTTCACCTATTGGGTGAAATGGGTGGTGGCCATCCAGTGGCGAAGCTTGATATTTCCGACCGGGGGGTCGAAAACGTATATACTTAAAAATTTCTATAAAACGGGGGGTCGAAAATGTATATACCCAAAAAAATTTATACGAAAACTACATACTCTCCACTACTGAGCGAAAAGTTCGGGGGGTCGGCCGCCCCCACTATGCTTCGCCAATGTGGCCATCTATTGGCTTACATGGGCGGCAAAGAGAATAGTGCCAGCAGCTGTCTGTTACACTCCTATTAGCCCAACAAATTTACGATTTTATCCCGCTTTAAATTTACGATTTTGCCATGAGTTCAAAATTATGATTTTACCCCCACTTAAATATAAATTTACGTTTTTGCTCCCAACTAAAAATTTCAATTTGCCCGCGGTTCAAATTTACCATTTTGCCCCGTTTAAATTTACAGTTTTGCCATTAGTTTTTTTTTTCCTTAAAATTACGATTTTGCCATCAGTTCAAAATTATGTTTTACCCCCACATAAAAATAAGTTTACGATTTTGCTCACAACTAAAAATTCCAAATTTACCATCGGTTCAAATTTACGATTTTGCCCCGTTTAAATTTACAGCTTTGCCATTAGGTTTTTTTTTTCTCACAGCCAAGTTACGATTTTGCTCTCAACTTAACTTATATTTTATCCATCGTTTTTGTTTGTTTTCCTGGTTAAATTACAAGTTTGCCCCCAGTGAAAATTACAGTCATGTCGGCAGCTGCCTGCCACTCCCTCATTGGTCCATTTAATTTTTGATTTTATCCCTGAATGGAAAATATGATTTCGCCCTCAGTTCAAAATTACGTTTTTCCCATCGTTTTAGTTTTTTTTAGCAAAACTATAAAGGTTTTTTGTTTTAATTGGTTGACTCTATCTATTTTTTTTTGTGTCAAGGAGCTGCCTAACACTCGCTCATTAGTCCTAAAAAATTACAGTTTTACCCTGAGCCGAAAATTACGGTCTTATCATGGTTTTCGTTTTTTTCATAGCAAAATTATCGTAGTGTTTTTTTAATTGATTGAGAATTATTCGGCCATCGCCTCGCAACGCGGACGGAACAACTACTAGTTGCATACAAAATCACTATATGAAAATAACTATTCCCAACGAAAAGGTCATTGACAAGCAAATACATTGTGATCCAGACAAATCAAAACAAAATTTTAAACAATGACTTGTTTTATAAAGTTCCTCGAAGTTACATACTATCTTAGTAGCAATAACTTACCAAAAACTAAAGGAAATTTCATTTTTTAATATACGTCGGTGATTATTGGTTAGAGATTGTTTATGCGGGTTAATGTTTGGGTTTGGAATTGAGTTTGGTATTGTTTCAGGTAACTAGATCGAAGATACATAATATAGTTTGATTTTATCACTTTAGGGTGAAATTTAGTTTAAAATACACAAGAGGGTATAAATTGTATTTCAATCTATTAATATAAGGGCATAAGTGAAAAGAAAAGAAATCAAATCAAAACAAACTAAATCAAATCAAATCAAATCAAATCAAATCAAATCAAATCAAGAGGGTTTAAATTGTATTTTAACTATGAATAAAAGGATTTAAGTGAAAAAAATGTTGATTGCCAAATGGTTTTATCGCCCGAGGATGTAACAACAAAAAGGAGTAGAAAAAACAAGGAACCAATTGGTGCAAAGGAACTATACTATAGTTTCCACAAGGACGAGATTTCTACTAAGAGTATCATGCACAAGTGTATTGTACACTTTGTAACCACACAAAAACATATCTCATCGCGCAAGAAGTATCCTGGTTTTATAGTTTCGAAGGTTTCTCAAGCTCACCTATAATGGTTTTAAACAAGATTTGAAAGAAGAAATCAATATACTTGTTCAAAAAGTATTGCTCCATTTGGGGATCCTTCCTTACATGGATCCTATTGTTTAAAAATAGGAATACCTAAGTAAAGTATCTTCTTGTGTTAATGGTAGTTTTTTTTTTCATTTCATGAGTTTTTTTTTTTTTTCCGCACAAGTATTGTAGCTTCAACTTGGATCTATTTCGTCCTTTCCTAAATAAAAAGTTTTCTATATGATGTTAATGGTAGTTTTTTTTTCATTTCATAATTTGTTTTAGTTTCGCACAAATATTGTAGCTTTAGCTTGGATCTATTTCTTCATTTCCCAAAATAAATGTAACTGAACCATAGAGGGCCTTATAGTATTTTTATCCACACTAGATATATAACCGTAATGGAAAGGGGATCAAGTCATAATTATATTCATATGATAAGAAATTGTTAAAAAAATATGTATCAATGTGAAGTACCCACAACCAAAATAAACATGTAAATATGAACAATCGGAAACATCAGCAAATAAACAATGGACCAACTTGTGATTAAGTTTCGGATTTTTAGAAGGACCATCTACAACACAAATGGAAATATTGTCATAGGGCCGATCCAAATGTCTCAAAATATATAGAAGCCACTCCTAAAAGAAAACCATGCTAAACAAGTGAGACACAGTAGTCTCATCATACCCCTACAAGTAGTGTTCTGTCATTGATGCCTTAGTGATATACGTGCAAAAACCTTACAAGAAGTAACACCTAATAAGATAGTCTCTACACCAAATAGAGTACACACAACATATTGCTATGTGTTGAATCATATGACCATATCAATATGTGAGACCATGAATACAAAGTTTAAGAATGTCCATCACATGTAATTATTTCATCCTGAAATGACAAGTATATCGTACACACATATGTCATGACTTAAACTACCCAAAAAAAAAATTTAACTATTCAACCAGGTGTATGGAGATTTTGTAAGTAAATATATCCATAATCTAGAATGCTTTAAAGAATAACATACCACATTTCAAAAGATACAAAAAGGTCTCTCAGTAAAAGAAATAAAAAAACTACAACAAAAAATATTTGAAACTAAGTCAGTTGATCCAAGGGAGATGAGTTAACCACCCAAATCATCTATCCATTTTTCAGTTCAATCACACAACACTCATATAGGGTCATCGTCCACAAAAATATGTGGTGGTCTATTGATTTTAAGTATATAAAAAGGTGTCGGCTCGACCAGTTCCCTAAGGTGGGTTTACCTATACCACATATAACCCTCTACATGTATGTATACCATGTGCATCACATATTCATGTGTGAGACAGTTTGTAGAGTTTACATGTTGTAATTAGCAAGAGCTTGTACCCGTGGTTATTTTCGTAACGAGTTTTTATCATGAGCATTTATGTTTATCTTTATCATGTACTTCAATCGTATACGTGGCCATTTATGATCGTGTCCTATCATGATCGTAATTTACTTTACTAATCATGAGCATGTAGTTGACATAAAGCAAATCATATCAAACACAAGATATATCGTGCCTCATATCTAACCATAAACATTTATTATCATCACTTCATTAACAAGAATCGGGATTCCGATGCCTTTTGTAATCTATTCTAGAAATAATTTTAACCCAATCCTTACGTATTTCTCCTTGAACTAACATTTTGTTAACAAATTATATTGATTCCGGGACAGTCTTTTTCTTATTGCGAAAAGTCACGTCTTCACATTACTAATAGTAATGATTTCAAAGTTGTAACACACTCCAGCTTAATAAACTAACCCCTTTGTTTTCATAATGGTAACTAAAGCTTGTAATTGAATGTGGAAAACACACTAACATTCGATACTTGGGGAACTTTCAATAACTAGAACGAATTGTGATATACATTGCTTTCTTAATTACACATAAAAATTTCCCTTCTACAAACACCCGATCCTTAGGGTTGGTGTGGGTGTGAAAGGAATCAATGATTTGAAACTCGTTTTCACAACAACAATCAACAAAAGTGAAAAAATACTGAGTAAAAAAAGTATGGAGCTTTTGTTTACAGCCCAAATAATAGGAACTTGGGGAACTTAAGTTGCCAAATGGAAAACTTAAAACTACAAATAAAGATATTAAGCTACCTTTGTTGGTTCTTGTAACAGGAAAAACACACAATATTGCTACAAGGGTTGAAAGTTTGAAGTGATCAATGTTCTATCATCTTCAATGATTAGAATCAAGAGAACCATTTGGTGCTTTCAATCCCATGCATGATTGTAATGTTGTAAACAAAATCACTACATGAAATTACTTTTTTCGACAAAAAGTCATTGACGAACAAATCCACGGTGATCCCAGGTGGATCAAAACATAATTCCACAAACGGGCTTATTTCCTAAAGAGTTTGTTATACTAATGTCTGTCTACTGATGTTTATGTGTACAAGATATCACAGAAATGGAAAATAAGGAAATCATGTTGATTGCCCACTTGTTTTATCGTCCTGAGGATGCAAAACCAAAAAGGAGTGGTAAAAACGTGGAACCAATTGGTGAAAGGGAACTATACTATAGTTTCCACAAGGACGAGGTTTCTGCTAAGAGCATCAGGCACATGTGTATTGTACAAGTTGTAACCACACAAAACCGTATCCCATTGCATAAAGAGTATCCTGGTTTTAAAGTTCAGGAGGTGAGGTGTATGACCCAAAGTCTTAGAGGCTCCTCATGCTCACCTATAATGGTTTTAAACAACATATATAAAAGAAGAAATCAATATTCTTGTCCAAAAAACAATGCATCATTTAGGCATCCTTCCTGACATGGATTATGTGGTTTAGAAATAGGAATGCCTAAATAAAGAATCGTCTTGTGTTAATGGTAGCTTTTCCATTTCATGAGTTGAATCAATTTTGCACAAGTATTGTAAATTCAACTTAGAAACCAAGTCAACTGATTCAAGGGAGATGGTTAAGCACCCAAACCATCTATCCATTATTCAGTTCAATTACACAACATTCATATGGGGACACCGTCCACAAAAATATGTGGTGGTCAATTAATTTTTAGTAGTATGTATAACATATAAAAAAGGTGTGGGTCGCTTGATCTCGACCAGTTCCCTAAGATCGGTTTGCCTATACCACATATAACCCTCTACATGCATGTATAGCATTAGCATCATATATTCACGTGAGAGACACTTTTTAGAGTATGCCGTGATTAGAAAGTGCTTGTACTCGTGGTTACTTCCGTTAAAGAGTTTTAATCATGAATATTTGTCTTATACTTTATTAGGTACTTCAACGGTATATGTGGCCATTTATGATCGTTTCCTAATCACGATCGTAATTTGCTTTACTAGTCATGATCATGTAGTTGACATAAAAGCAAATCATATCAAACACAAGATATATAGTGCCTCATATCTTACCATAAACATTTATTTTCATCACTTCATTAACAAGAATCGAGATTGATAAGTCTTTCACAATCTATTCTAGAAATGATTTTAACCTAATCCTTACGTATTTCTCCTTGAACTAACATTTTGTTAACAAATTATTTTGATTCAACGACAAACTTTTTTCTCATTGTAAAAAGACACAACCTCGCATTACTAATAGTAATGATTTCAAAGTTGTAACACACTCCAACTTAATCAATTAACCCCGTGGTTTTCATAATCATAACTAAATCCTATGATTTGAATGTGCAAAACACACATACATTCAATACTAGTGAAACTTTCAATAACTAGACATTTTATGCTTGTTGGTTTCTTACATGATAATTTGGATATATCTTTAAAGATTTAACTTCATGACATTTTGAAGTTGAGGACCCGACACTTAAAAAACAAACAAGGAGTAGTCTCATAAAATCATAACTAATTAAATCCGTCTTTTGAGATATAAAAACTCCAAATAACTAAATATATGCTCATCCATCCAATAATAATATAAAATCTAATAAAACTATACAACATTTAGCTTACAAGACTTTAGAAGATATATGTGATGAACATATATATGATCATAGATGATATGATACATGTATATAACATGTGATGAAAAAGAATTGTTTATGATATGTAACATGCGATGAGAGAGGGTATCTTGATAGTATATAACATGTGACAGTAAGAATATATTATATGTTATATGCATGTAATGTGATATGTAACATGCATGCAACATATGACACTTACTATATGTAACATGTGACAAGAGAGTATGTATAGCATAGGTAGAAACATATATTGTGTATAAATTGGAGTAGAAACCCAAAGGTTGTGTTCAAGCGCTATTGGAAATAAATATACTTAAAGGTATGTGAGTTTTTGTTTTTCTAAAAATTGATCTCTTCTAACTTTTAATGGTTTTTTAGTAAGTGGCAAAGAGAGACATGGCTAGCAGTTCTAGGAGCAATAACATCTGTGACGATGTGCCACAACCTATCGATGTTGCTAAGCCAATTGGCGGTGTAGTTAAGATTTCGGCGGAGGGAACTCAAGACCAGAAGAATCACTATAAGGCATTCAAATTGGATGGGAACACTTACGAGCTAGTTAGTTAATTTTTTTTACAACTACCATAAGTTTCTTGATGCTTTTGGTTTACTCATTCAGAAAAACATACCTAATAGGTTTTATATTTTTCGTGGAATGTGGAATATGTAGGGTGATACTGTGCTTTTAGCTGCCGATTCTCAAGGACAGATGACAAAGCCGTATGTGGCTATGATAAAAGTATGAAGATATATATATATATATATATATATATATACATATATATGTGTGTTTGTAATTTGTTTCCCAAAGCTTTTATTATACTAATGTTTGTGTGTACAGGATATCACTCAAATGGAAAATAAGGAAATAATGTTGATTGCCCAATGGTTTTATCGTCCTGATGATGCAACACCAAAAAGGAGTGGTAAAAAAATGGAACTAATTGGTGCAAGGGAACTATACTATAGTTTCCACAAGGATGAGGTTTCTGCTGAGAGCATCGTGCACAAGTGTACTGTACACTTTGTAACTACAGAGAAGCATATCCCATCGCGTAAGGAGTATCCTGGTTTTATAGTTCTAGAGGTGTATGATCCTAAGTCTAAGAGGCTCCTCAAGCTCACTTCGAATGGTTTCAAACAAGATTTTAAAGAAGAAATCAATATGCTTGTTCAGAAAACCAAGCGTCATTTGGGGATCCTTCCTTAAATGGATCGTGTCGCTTAAAAATAGGAATGCCTAAATAAAGAATCCTCTTGTGTTAATGGTAGTTTTTCCATTTCATGAGTTGTTTCAGTGTCGCTTAAGTACTGTAGCTTCAACTTGGATCTATTTCTTCCTTTCCCAAATAAAGAATTTGCTTTATGATGTTAATGGTAGTTTTTTTTTTCATTTCATTATTTGTTTCAGTTTCGCACAAATATTATAGCTTCAACTTTGATCTATTCCTTCCTTTCTCAAAATAAATGTAATTGAACCGTATAGGGCCATGTAATATTTTAATTTTCACATTAGATATATAACTGTAAAGTGAGTAAAAAATATTCACACTTAACAAAATTTTGCATCTATCCTCAAACCACCCTCTACATTTAATACTCACCAAACTACATTCTCTCTTATGGATCAATACCCCCCCCCCCCCCCAACACAATAAACGCCATCTTTTACTGAACGCCATTGTTGGGCTCCCACGTGTAGCTTCTACAAATCAAAAGCAAAATTTTGTATTAAATATGTCATAGTTCAACAAATAAACAGTGAAGCTACAACAATATGTTCAATTAAATTGATTATCTAATAAAGGTCTTCAATTCTAAGCTAATCGAGCCACATATCCTATCATGGATAGCATCATTATTAACTTGCCGCGCACACAATAAAATCATGACTTAACTAGTTTCCTAGTAAGCGGATAAGGAAATAGAATATTCATATATGGAAAGGGGATCAAGTTATAATTATATTAATACGATAAGAAATTGTGGAAAAAGTAATATGTATCAATGTGAAGTACCCACAACCAAAATAAACATGTAAATATGAACATGCGAAAACATTTGCAGTTTAACCATGGACCAATGTGCGATTAAGTATGGGTGCCTTAGACAAACCATCAAAAACACAAATTTAATCATTATCCTAGGGCTGATTCATGCGTCTCAAAATATATAAAATCCACTTCTCAAAGAAAACGTTGCCAAACAAGTGAGACACCGTAGTCTAATCATTCCCCCTACAAGTAGTTTATATGTCATTGATGCCTAAGAAGGTAGTCTATATACCACACATGTGTTACTGTTGTCACACCCCAACCACGTAGAACATACAAAACGTGGCGGAAATGTCGGGGAGTGTTGTAACAGAATTAATCGTTTCAAATCCATGGCAATTAAAGTTTCGTTTTATTAATCAATTATGAGAGTTTACATTGTTTAAACAAGAAACAAAGGGTACATAACATAAGTTAACTAGTTATTGTCTCGTTTTAAGTCGCTAAGGCACGAGTCCATCCTAAATGTAGCATGTATCAACAATCATTGCAAAGCAGTACCTGAAACATGTGTAAAAACGAGGTCAGCAAAGAAATGCTGGCGAGTACATAGGTTTTGTGAAAATAAGATTCATGACTTCTGTTTAAGAAAATGTTTAGTCATGAACCTTGTAATTTGCTTTGTCTTTGTAAATCATTTGAAAAATAATAAGTTTAGGTGATATGTATAAATAAGGAAATAATGCATGATTAAATGAATAACCATGTAAAAATGAGTTTGTATAAGATATGTTGTTTGTAAAACAATGTCTTGTGAAAAGTATGTTATTTGTATAAAATGTTTATATGTATCAAACTAAAATGATTCAAATAACGCTGCGATATATGTAATACCATACAAACACTTATATATAGGAAGTACCAGCGGCGTATCCACCATGCTTGTATCATATTACACACGCATCGTTACTTAATCACTTATTCAAACCAAACCATCAAGATGTAAAATGTTCATGTCTAATGTAAATCATGTAATATGTATTCAATGTGATTTGTATAAATAAATGTAAGATTAAACAAATAACCTTATAGTAGCATATTAAAAGTATACTTTGGATTTGTAAGTAACATATTAAACTATGTTTTGGTTTCATATATAACATATCAAAATATGCTTTAGATGTGATAAATAACATATTAAACTATGTTTTGGTTTCATAAATATATGTTGGTTTTGTACAATACCACACATGAGAGTATATTCAACTATACTTTAATAGTGTGATTTAAGAATTCATTCAGACCTAGTGCATCAAAATACACCTTTGAGACTATAGGAATACCACAAAGGAAATCCCTATTTGGATGGAGCAACAAATTGGTTTCAGACATTCCATGACAACAGGAATGGGGTGTCAAATCCTATAGCGCTATATCATACTAACAATCGGTCTGGTGAACATAAAATAAGTACAATTCAACAATTTATTTTATGTTTTTTTTTTTTTGAGAAATCAATGTTTAAACTATAATTAATCATTCAGTTTGTCATATGATAAGTAAATACATGTATAATCAATTATACTTTTGGAATCATGAAAATAACAGATAGGTACACATGCTTCACCCCAAAACAGTTTAGAAAACAGTAAAAGAGGGGAATAATGTACTCGCCTGAGAATGCTTGGAGGTCTTGAACAACAACCAAACAAAGCTAGAGAGAGCACGGAATCAGTCGGCAATCTAAAACTATATAAATAAACCGGACTTATATCGGGAGATCGGATAGGATGAGGCTTGGTAAACCAAATGAGTGTTGGAACTCATATGATATGGTTTAACAAGGCCTACATACTACAATGAAACCAAACCTAAGTGCTTTCGACCCATCGCGACCCATTAAGGTAGCTTATGCTACTTTAACGCGTCGTGCGCGTGAAACGCGTTCGGACCGTCTAACTAGTCCTATGACAAGTGTTATATGCCTAAACATGTTACATAATCAGTTATGTGACAAAATTTTAGGTTACATATGCTTAATTACCAATTATACATGAAAAGGGTATTCTGGTAATTTACCTAAGGCATATAAACTACCTATCATACAACTACTCAAACGATGTGACCATAGGGTATAACCTCGGAAGGTTATTCCCTACCTACTATGGTCACCTAATGTGTTTGGTCGGATCCTAATGATCGACCAAATGGGTCGGGTTCGAGGTATAAGCGATTCATTAGATCGCTTACCCTACGACCCTAGACAACGTGGTAATCAGTGGGCATAGTCCCAAGGGACTATGACCAACGTGATTACACTCACGTTGCGAAGTTCAAAAGAACTTCGCATTGACCATTACTGGTCAACGCTGAAAGTCAAACAAAGTTTGACTTTCTGACTCGAAAAGCAATAAAATAAGGAAAAGAACGAAAGAATACTTACGAAGGGTCCCCGAATGCTAATCCCGATCCAAGAACTCAGGTATGAAACAACGGTTTCAACTTAGAGCTCTCAAATCAGAATTCTTGTAAGAAATGAGGTTGGGGTGATGGGGTATTTATAGTTTTTGGGTAACCGTTAGGATCGTTTCATGGAAAACGTGCCATGATCCGAGGCGTACACTTGTCGGAAACTCATGGTAGCTAAAAATGGTTCTTATCCGCTGACTAGACATATGAGAATGTGTGGTGGTGGTTCAAACAGCTGCAAACAGGCTGTTAGAAACACTGCATCTGGTCTGTCCCAGGCTAGCGCACCGTTACGTTATAAGTGTAGCGGTGCGCTAGGACCTAGTTTGGCAGAATTACCATTTCAGTCCCTGCAATGCAATCAGTCCATTTTTGACACGTTTAAGGCCCGTTAACCCCATTTCAAAGCTCTAAAATGAAGTTAAAGTATAGGGAACTTAAAATATGTTCAAAAATATGACGGATGTCGGTTCGTTTGGCCGTACGAACGCGACGTTCGCTTAATTACGACGGAATGCGCATAAGCGCGAAAAACGAACCAAATGACGCGACGAATGGATTTTTCTTATGGCGAACACTAAAATAAAATATTTTAGTGCTTACATAAATTTTTGGATGTACGGATGTATTCAGAACGTAAGTTATGCGCGAAAATGCAAACTTGTGCACTTTTTGACACTTTTAGTCCCTGAATGACCCAAAAGTTTATTTTAGCACACCGAACCCATCAAAGCCTATTTCTAAGCTATGTAAAGGATATTTATGGTGGGTTTAACTTATGGTCATGTTCCGAAATTTCTGTTACAGTTCAAATTGGCATACTTTCGCAGTTTGTCAACTTTAGTCCCTGTAAGCGATATAACTTTGATTTCACCACACTAAACCTTCCAAAACTTATATATAAGTTATGTAAAGGTTATTTAAGGTATGTTAAGACTATTTCACTATTCCGGAGTGTTCGTTGCATTAAACTGGTTATATTTACGCATCAGTGCGCGTATAACCTTCCAGAAAGCGATTTAGAGCTTGAAATCGAACAAGAATTGATATGTGCAAAAGATACACATATTTATACAAGTCCAAAGTATGAAATACAATATTTCATTGGTTTGGCATTTGTTTGATGGTCGCAGTGACACAGGTGTCACAGTCTCCCCTACTTTAGGAAATTTCGTCCCGAAATTTATTTAGAGGAAACTTGTGAAGACAACTGTGACGGTTTCGCCTTCTAATAGATCCATTGAACCCTTAAGTAAAACTCTGGGCCATGTTAGGATTTTTAGCGAATTTGTTAACCCTTAAAGTGAATTCCTTGTAGTAGTAAAACATGGAATTTTTGAACTATGGACAGAAGAACGTTTCTTATGAAAACTTATCATAGGAAACTTGTGTGTGTGATTGAGATCAGAATTGAGGAGTGTGAGAATAAATGACATTGGTCGAAGTCCAATACTTCTCCCGTATCATTACTCTTGTCACTCTGGGTCTTAACACAAGACAAAATTCCCTGTGGTTTCTGTGCACTGAATTCCATAATTATGTAGGCCTCCATAATTACGTAGTTCCTTGCACAGTCCGCACAGTTCATTTCATAATGCGTATGGGAAAAAAATCAATTGAATAAACATAAAGCGACCTGACTAGACCACAAAAGGGTCCTTTTAACTAAATCAATGAACGGTCTTTTTAATTAGATCAACATATGATCTTATTAACTAAACCGTCGTACGATCTCCTTAAATAGACCACTTAAGGGATCTAATTATAGAATAGTACTTTAAAATCCAAGGGACTTGACTACAACGTAGAAGTCCATTAAGGATTTAAGATAGTAACTTTGGATATCCTATTATGAATCTCTCTTATGAGATATGAAAGATTTTACGAGGATTTGGATGGATCACATACAACCACACATATGTAAGAAAACACATAAGCACAAAAATTAGTTAACTTGATTCTTTAATTTGTTGTCTTTGAGGATGGATAATTAAAGCACACTAAAAATCCAATCCATGAATTTCATTCGGTACTTTAATCATTAGAATCTAACTATGAAGATAGGAAGATCTTAATAAGAATTCGACTTTGTCCTTATTGAATCGTAATGTACGTATTAAGGCATACGGATAATTCAATTAAGGGCTCCGATTTGAGTGATATTCATCCACAAGGATCTGATTATGAGGATAGAAAGATCCTTCATGGATTTTGGAATTTGTGTAACGAGAGGTGCTTCGACACCTTGCACTAGGCGTGCTTAAGTCGATACACAAGGTAGAAAGTTCATGAGGTTGAGGCGCTAGATATGCCAGGGCGACATATGAAGCAGAACTTGAAGGTTAAGCAGCAACAGGGTTTGCAACTGCCTTGCTTTAAACAGCAAAGCGACACATGTTATCCAAATGTCTCCATCGTCCACCGGGGTACATTTGTAACATGGTATTTGATTTGGATGATGACGGTTTCACTGACTTCTCCAAGGAGCGGTTCCCTTGCACGGCTTCATCCCTGAGATGAGTCATGGTGATAGCTAATTCAACGGTCTTCTGGAGTACGACGCCTATTTGTTGGGCAATTGTAGCACCTGGTCCGGACACTTGAGTCTTGTTGCGGTGAAGAGGCATAATGAAGAAAATGGAAGACATCGGAGGAAACAAGGGAAATTGTAACAACTCTCGGTAAAACCAATACCCTTATAAATTATTCCGACACCCTGTTATATGTTAAAATACCCTTATATATCTTATATTACACCCCGTATGTGAAAACCGAGCCCTAGTTATGTTATAATTATATAAAATAAATAAAATTCTGAAAGTATAAGCTGAGGCGGGCCGCGAACGACCTCACCTCAGACTAACGCGGGCCGTATTAGGACCAGGTGTTGACTTCGCTGACTTTTCTAGTCAAAGCGGGCCGCTTTAGGTTTACGTTAAGTGAATGCGGGCCGCGAGTGACTTGGTTACGCGAATGCACCAGAGGTCGACACGTGTCGTAATCGTGTCAAGTCTAGTAAACGACTCAGCTAAGCTACCGCGTTGACTTATGTTGACGCGGCCCGCTTTAGGTCTAGCGTTATGGAACGCGGGCCGCGTGAGTATCAGATTTCACAACTATAAATAGCAAGCATCAGTTTACGAATTCCGTCGCTCACATTTCATTCTCAATCTCGAAATCTCTGATATTGGTAGTAATATTTTGGGTACTATACCCCTAATTAGCGAGGTTCTGCTCCATTGTAAGTATTATAACCCCGGTTTCATAATAGTTACGCTGCCCGATTGATTTAGGGTTCCGTAACAACTGTCGTGGTTCTGCCCGACGTAGTTGTTGGAATGCCGTCTCGGGGAGGGTATTATTAATAATTTCAAAGGGTTATCGTACTAATCAATGTACATTTGTATAAATTATAGATTATAGCCAGGAAACCCTTACGAAAAGCCTAAGACAGCAATGTGAGTTTATCCTCTTTTTGTTAATGTTTTTGGTACTGTTTTACCAAACCTTAAAATGTTTTACTATGAAATTAAGCGGTGATTGAGTCTTTGTAGTTCTTCAATTACTGCCGGTATTATGGGGTTTTGTATACAAAATTTACTACGAGTAGTAGTAAGTCTGAATGACAGTGCATTACCATTGGACGACGAGTTAGCCAATGGGTAATTTGACCATAGCCATAGATCCGGTCGAGTGGCAAATACTGAATGAGTAATTGTGTAGAAATAAACAATGTGATCGCTCTCAATACTGTTTTAATTGATAAAATGTTTCTTGATTAAACTGGGATTCACTCACCAGTATTTCCGACTGACAAATGTTTTTAAAACACGTTACAGGTAACACAATGTGAACAGCCAATTAGTGAAAAGCCAGCTGGAGAGCACTGAAGGCTTGGGAAAATGTGGCTATAAAAGTTACCTAATACACGATGTTTTAAATTAAATAAAATAGGGTTTATCCCTGTAATGTATTGTAATAAAGAAACTTGGGTTTTGCTCATGTTATTATTAATATAAAAGAAGGTGGTTTTACTCTGATAAACATTTCCTAACTATGGTCCTGATGTAAATTCCGCTGCGAGACTAATTAAAACTGATACCACCAAACTCTGAGCCACGTCCGCCCGTTCCCGGGGAACAGGGATCGGGGGTTGTGACAGAAGGTGGTATCAGAGCCTAGCCACTGGTCGGAGCCAAAGAAGTGTTCTGCTGACACTTAAATTCTAAATTTTGTGTTAGGAAATAATTACGGAAATATGTGCATAACTGTAATTATGTGTTATGTGTTATTTGACTATTTGTTAGTTTTCAGTATGAGTGATCAAGGGCCATCAGACGTGAATCGTCAGTTAGCTGATTCACCTAGGAGTGAAGGTACATCATCACAGCCTACCCTCTCGGGGTATGTTGCTGATCAGGAAGACGGGATATTTGCTTTTAGAGCTCAATCTGAAGAACCATTTCCTACTAAGAAACGAGGATGGTTCAGTAAAGATGCTTTTGCTCGTAGAAAAAGAATGAGGAAATTGCAACAGCAAAGGGCTTTAGCAGCTATTAAGAGAGAGACAGATGCCCAAACTCAAGAAATACTTAATAGAAGCCTAGCTAATTTCCATATCTTAGCTACGACTGCTGCTGACCCAGGTCTGGAACAATTAGTAGCCCCACAACCACAAAACCCAGAACAGCCTATGGAAATAGAAAATCAGGAAAACCAAGAAGAAATGTACAACTTTAACCCAGAAGAAATCCCTAGAGTGCCTGCACCAAATCCCATAGACCCGAATTATGACCCCTGGTGGGACGACAATAGAGATTTTGTGCAACGTTACCCTATCCAGGATTATCCACCCATACAGAACATAGAAGCTTACCCAGGTATGGACCCTTTAGATCCCTATTATCAAAATGACTATATTAGGGAAATATTAGAGGATCCTTACCAATTTCAGGAAATGTCACCCCCATATCAGGAACCCGTACCCCAGATTCCAAACCCAGTCCGAGAACCTGCACCCCCAATGAGTGCAGAAAACATGCAAGAACTTAGGACTTTCGGGGAGGAGATCTTAGAAAGTAGTGAGAGGATGCGCCAGGTGGGAGAGCGTCTCGTATGGAAATACGATGAGCGCAATATGGATTTCTGGATAAATCCATATCCATGAATGTTAGAATAGAGGAAGCAGTAGTAATAATAATATAATAAAATAAAATAAGATATGTGTGTACGGATGCATATTATTATTTTATTTCTGTTGGTATTGTAATTTCATTTCTGTACTAGTGTGTAATAGACGCATAGTATATGAAAAGAGTAAAGTAGCAATGATCTACGCTTTTGGCAAAACTGCGTGTCATGTGATTAATTATATTAAGATATTATTTGTAAGATTAATATTGGATAAATGTTTAAAATTCAGATGGCCGATGAAGGAATTCAAGAAAATCTGAATAACGATAACCAGAGTAACATTAACGTGGTTGATGATAATCTGAATAATGGGAACCCGAACAACAATAACAATGGGAACCAGATGAATAATAGTGCTATCCAACACATTGTAGCCCAAGGAATAATAGATGCAATGCCATTTATACTTCAAACTGTTAAGGATGCGGATAATAAAAGTAGGCATAGCAGTAAGCGACCACTTGAACCAGAAAACAGTGTGAACAATGGACCTGTACTTCAAATGCCTATTCCTAAAAGAAAAAGAACCGTGCTTAACGGTTGTTCTTATAAAGAATTTTGGTCTTGTAAACCAATAGAATTCTCGGGCAACGAAGGGGCCATTGCAACCTTACGCTGGATAGAAAAGACGGAGGCAGTCTTAAGGATAAGTAAGTGTGCTGAAGAAGATAAGATATTGTTTGCTTCTAATCTGTTTAAGAATGCAGCATTAGAATGGTGGAACACTATCCTCCAGACAAGAGGAAGTGATCAAACCTATAATATGGAATGGGAAGAATTTAAAAACAAGGTAGAAAGGAAATTCTGCCCACCCAATGAGAAAGAACAGATAGCAAACAAATTCCTAAACCTTAGGATGACTGGTGTAGATAGCAAAGGGTATACAAAGCTATTTTTCGAATATGCTAGGATAGTGCCAACTCTTGCTTCACCAGAACCAGTGTTAATTTCCCGTTATATTTGGGGATTAATTGGAGAAATAAGACATGTAGTCAAGGCAGCTAGACCACAAACCATAGAAGAAGCTGTAGAATTAGCCAATACCTTGACTGATGAGTTAGTCCGTACCCGAGAAGAGGATCAAAAGAGGAACCTAACCCAGAAATTAACTCAAGAATTTCGTTCTGGAAAATCTAATCATGGGAGAAATGTAGGATCTACCTCTGCACCCTATTGTAAGTATTGCAAAAGAAAGCATTCAGGAAGATGCTCTATATATTGTAACTTTTGCAAAATGTCGGGACACAAGGAAGAAAACTGCAGGAAGAAAGCTAACAGCAGGGTATGTTACAATTGCGGAGAACAAGGTCATATCAAACTGAACTGCCCAAAATTAGCTCCAGCTACAGATAACAAGAATACCAAAAATGCTAGAGCATTTTTTCTAACTGCAGATGAAGCCAGAATGATTCCAGATGTCATAGCTGGTACGTTTTTAGTTAATGATGTCTTTGCTAAAGTATTATTTGACTCTGGTGCAAACCAAAGTTTTATTAATACATCGTTTTGCAAATTTCTAAATCAGTCATTAACTAAACTACCACAAGAATGTGTAGTAGAAACAGCTAATGGAGAAACCATTAGAATTTCTGAAATCTTGCAGGGAGCAAGCATAGAAATTTTAAATCAGAAATTTATTGCAAATCTTTATCCCATGAATCTGGTAGGATTTGATGTTGTTCTAGGAATGGATTGGTTAATAGCCAATAAAGCTAGTATTTTATGTGATCAAAAGTTAATCCAAGTAAAATCACCAAAAGGTAAAAAGATCACAATTAAAGGAGATAAGCCCTTTAGATCTACAAAATTCATATCTGCAATGAAAACTGCAAGTTGTATGAGAAAAGGTTCTATAGTGTATTTGATTTCTATAATCACTAACACTAAAGGGAAAGAACTAAAAGATATTCCAGTAGTATCTCAGTTTTCAGATGTCTTTCCAGAAGAATTACCAGGACTACCTCCAGACAGAGAAGTTGAATTCAGAATTCACTTATTACCAGGAACATCACCAATTGCCAAAACACCTTATCGTTTGGCACCTGCAGAAATGCAAGAATTGAAGAAACAACTAGATGAATTATTAGAAAAAGGATTCATACAGCCAAGTTCATCGCTATGGGGAGCGCCGATATTGTTTGTCAAAAAGAAGGACGGATCAATGCGTATGTGCATTGATTACCGTGAATTAAACAAGGTCACGATTAAGAATCGGTACCCATTACCGAGAATCGATGATTTATTTGATCAATTGCAAGGAGCTCGATTTTTCTCTAAGATCGATTTAAGGTCAGGATATCATCAATTAAAGGTACAGGAAGAGGACATTCCTAAAACCGCATTTAGAACGAGGTATGGCCATTATGAATTTACTGTCATGCCATTTGGTTTAACCAATGCCCCAGCTGCATTTATGGACATGATGAACCGAATATGTAAGCCATATTTGGATAAATTCATAATTGTGTTTATAGATGATATTCTAATTTATTCTAAGAATAAAGAGGATCATGCAAAACATTTGCACATACTTTTAAGTTTGTTAAGAAAAGAAAAGCTTTATGCTAAGTTTTCAAAATGTGAATTTTGGTTAGAACAGGTACAATTCCTTGGACACTTAGTTAATCATGAAGGAATTCATGTAGACCCAACCAAAATCGAGGCAATTACGAAATGGAAAACCCCTGAATCACCAACTGAGGTTAGAAGTTTCTTAGGATTGGCTGGTTATTATAGAAGATTTATTAAAGATTTTTCTAGAATAGCCATTCCCTTAACTAAGTTAACTTGTAAATCTGTTAAGTTTGAATGGGGAGTAAAACAAGAAGAAGCCTTTAGAATTCTTAAGCAAAGATTAACCCATACACCAATATTAGCATTACCAGAAGGAACTGAAGACTTTGTAGTCTATTGTGATGCTTCTAAATTAGGTTATGGATGTGTATTGATGCAACGCCAAAAGGTTATAGCATATGCATCTAGACAACTTAAGAATCATGAAGAGAATTATTCAACCCATGATTTAGAATTAGGAGCTATAATTCTTGCTCTTAAGATTTGGAGACATTACCTTTATGGTAGTAAGTTTACCATATTCACTGATCATAAAAGTTTAAGGTATGTTTTCAGACAGAAAGAGTTAAATATGAGACAAAGACGTTGGATGGAATTTCTTAGTGACTATGATTGTGATATCCAGTATCATGAAGGAAGAGCAAATATAGTGGCAGATGCTTTAAGCCGCAAGTATCATGAAAAGCCAAAAAGGGTACGTTCTCTTAAATTAAATCTGCAAGTAGATTTAAATGATCAGATAAGAGAAGCACAAGAATCAGTAATCAAGGATGATTCTGAAAAATTAAAAGGTATGTTAAAAGAATTAAAACAAGGAATAGATGGGATATGGAGATTCCATGAAAAGAGAATATGGATACCTAAATTAGGGAATCTACGTAATTGTATATTAGAAGAAGCTCATAAATCTAAGTATACAATGCATCCAGGAAGTGATAAAATGTACCAGGATTTAAGGAAAAATTTCTGGTGGATAGGAATGAAAAAGGACATAGCAACCTATGTTTCTAAATGTTTAACTTGTTCACAAGTTAAAGCTGAACATCAAAAACCCTCAGGTTTGTTACAGCAATTAGAAATGCCAGTTTGGAAATGGGAATTAATAACAATGGATTTTGTTACTAAATTACCCAAAACTAGGAAAGGAAATAATACAATCTGGGTGATTGTAGATAGACTAACTAAGTCAGCTCATTTTCTACCAATAAAGGAAACAATTAGCATGGAACAATTAGCTAAATTGTATGTAAATGAAATTGTTTCTTTACATGGCATTCCTTTATCAATTGTTTCTGATAGAGATAGTAGATTTACCTCTCGTTTTTGGTCAAGTTTCCAAAAGGCAATGGGAACCAAGTTAAAATTAAGTACAGCTTATCATCCACAAACAGATGGACAAAGTGAAAGAACAATCCAGACAATGGAAGATATGCTTAGAGCTTGTGTAATTGATTTTGGAGGTAATTGGGATGAACACTTACCTTTAATAGAATTTTCTTATAATAATAGTTATCACACAAGTATCAACGCTGCACCATTCGAAGCACTTTATGGAAGAAAGTGTCGAACCCCAGTCTGTTGGGCAGAAATAGGGGAACAGCAATTATCTGGACCTGAGATAGTACAAGAAACAACTGACAAAATTATTCAAGTCAAGGAACGACTGAAAGCTGCACGTGATCGACAAAAGAGTTATGCTGATAACCGATGCAAGCCGTTAGAATTTCAAGTAGGAGATAAAGTGTTATTAAAAGTCTCTCCTTGGAAAGGAGTGGTAAGATTCATCAAACGAGGGAAGTTAAGTCCCAGGTATGTTGGACCTTTTAAGATTATTAGAAGAATAGGACCTATAGCCTATCAGCTACAATTGCCAGAAGAAATGGCAGAAATACATGATGTGTTTCTTGTATCTAATCTTAAAAAGTGTTTAGCTGATGAATCACTGATAGTGCCTCTTAAGGACATAAAGGTAAATGAACAACTCAAGTTTGTAGAAAGACCTCTACAAATTGAAGATAGGAAAGTCAAGAATCTCAAACACAAAAGACTAGTTCTAGTCAAAGTGAAGTGGGATTCCAAAAGAGGACCTGAATACACTTGGGAGCTCGAGTCAGAAATGAAAAGAAAATATCCATACTTATTCCAGTAGATCTCGAGGACGAGCTCTAAACAAGGTGGGGAGAATGTAACAACTCTCGGTAAAACCAATACCCTTATAAATTATTCCGACACCCTGTTATATGTTAAAATACCCTTATATATCTTATATTACACCCCGTATGTGAAAACCGAGCCCTAGTTATGTTATAATTATATAAAATAAATAAAATTCTGAAAGTATAAGCTGAGGCGGGCCGCGAACGACCTCACCTCAGACTAACGCGGGCCGTATTAGGACCAGGTGTTGACTTCGCTGACTTTTCTAGTCAAAGCGGGCCGCTTTAGGTTTACGTTAAGTGAATGCGGGCCGCGAGTGACTTCGTTACGCGAATGCACCAGAGGTCGACACGTGTCGTAATCGTGTCAAGTCTAGTAAACGACTCAGCTAAGCTACCGCGTTGACTTATGTTGACGCGGCCCGCTTTAGGTCTAGCGTTATGGAACGCGGGCCGCGTGAGTATCAGATTTCACAACTATAAATAGCAAGCATCAGTTTACGAATTCCGTCGCTCACATTTCATTCTCAATCTCGAAATCTCTGATATTGGTAGTAATATTTTGGGTACTATACCCCTAATTAGCGAGGTTCTGCTCCATTGTAAGTATTATAACCCCGGTTTCATAATAGTTACGCTGCCCGATTGATTTAGGGTTCCGTAACAACTGTCGTGGTTCTGCCCGACGTAGTTGTTGGAATGCCGTCTCGGGGAGGGTATTATTAATAATTTTAAAGGGTTATGGTACTAATCAATGTACATTTGTATAAATTATAGATTATAGCCAGGAAACCCTTACGAAAAGCCTAAGACAGCAATGTGAGTTTATCCTCTTTTTGTTAATGTTTTTGGTACTGTTTTACCAAACCTTAAAATGTTTTACTATGAAATTAAGCGGTGATTGAGTCTTTGTAGTTCTTCAATTACTGCCGGTATTATGGGGTTTTGTATACAAAATTTACTACGAGTAGTAGTAAGTCTAAATGACAGTGCATTACCATTGGACGACGAGTTAGCCAATGGGTAATTTGACCATAGCCATAGATTCGGTCGAGTGGCAAATACTGAATGAGTAATTGTGTAGAAATAAACAATGTGATCGCTCTCAATACTGTTTTAATTGATAAAATGTTTCTTGATTAAACTGGGATTCACTCACCAGTATTTCCGACTGACAAATGTTTTTAAAACACGTTACAGGTAACACAATGTGAACAGCCAATTAGTGAAAAGCCAGCTGGAGAGCACTGAAGGCTTGGGAAAATGTGGCTATAAAAGTTACCTAATACACGATGTTTTAAATTAAATAAAATAGGGTTTATCCCTATAATGTATTGTAATAAAGAAACTTGGGTTTTGCTCATGTTATTATTAATATAAAAGAAGGTGGTTTTACTCTGATAAACATTTCCTAACTACGGTCCTGATGTAAATTCCGCTGTGAGACTAATTAAAACTGATACCACCAAACTCTGAGCTCACGTCCGCCCGTTCCCGGGGAACAGGGATCGGGGGTTGTGACAGAAATGAACACAGAATGCATAAAAATCGCGATCATTTGTTTGTTACCTAAAGCAAACAAATGAGACAATGACTAATCAAAGTAAATGGGTCAATATAATGTATCGCGAAGACATGCTCGCCTATAAGTGAACACTCATCCCAAGAATTCCCAGGTAAGCACAACTGGTCTCGCGTCTGATGAGATGTATACGAAGTGCTTGCCTAGACAGAAAACCCAGAATACAGGCATTCACCCTTCCAGTTTGCACGTGTTCACATTATTTAAAACCCAAAACCTTGACGAGATTTTAAAAACTCAAAGGGGTTCAAAACCATATAACAGAGGGTTCAAAACCTAGTAATCAATCATCCTAGAACAGATGATTAGTTTTCAAAGTGGTTTTGAAATTTATGTTCTTATTGTGGTAGTCGCCTAAGGATAGGTGACAGTATTGTTTTATGACTAAACGCAAGTAAATTCGCGTTAGGGTCCTAAGAAGGTTATAGACTAGGTCAAAGCATTACTAATAACCTAATTCCCTATAACCATTGGCTCTGATACCATCTTTTCTGTCACACCCCGACCACGTAGAACATACAAAACGTGGCGGAAATGTCGGGGAGTGTTGTAACAGAATTAATCGTTTCAAATCCATGGCAATTAAAGTTTCGTTTTATTAATCAATTATGAGAGTTTACATTGTTTAAACAAGAAACAAAGGGTACATAACATAAGTTAACTAGTTATTGTCTCGTTTTAAGTCGCTAAGGCACGAGTCCATCCTAAATGTAGCATGTATCAACAATCATTGCAAAGCAGTACCTGAAACATGTGTAAAAACGAGGTCAGCAAAGAAATGCTGGCGAGTACATAGGTTTTGTGAAAATAAGATTCATGACTTCTGTTTAAGAAAATGTTTAGTCATGAACCTTGTAATTTGCTTTGTCTTTGTAAATCATTTGAAAAATAATAAGTTTAGGTGATATGTATAAATAAGGAAATAATGCATGATTAAATGAATAACCATGTAAAAATGAGTTTGTATAAGATATGTTGTTTGTAAAACAATGTCTTGTGAAAAGTATGTTATTTGTATAAAATGTTTATATGTATCAAACTAAAATGATTCAAATAACGCTGCGATATATGTAATACCATACAAACACTTATATATAGGAAGTACCAGCGGCGTATCCACCATGCTTGTATCATATTACACACGCATCGTTACTTAATCACTTATTCAAACCAAACCATCAAGATGTAAAATGTTCATGTCTAATGTAAATCATATAATATGTATTCAATGTGATTTGTATAAATAAATGTAAGATTAAACAAATAACCTTATAGTAGCATATTAAAAGTATACTTTGGATTTGTAAGTAACATATTAAACTATGTTTTGGTTTCATATATAACATATCAAAATATGCTTTAGATGTGATAAATAACATATTAAACTATGTTTTGGTTTCATAAATATATGTTGGTTTTGTACAATACCACACATGAGAGTATATTCAACTATACTTTAATAGTGTGATTTAAGAATTCATTCAGACCTAGTGCATCAAAATACACCTTTGAGACTATAGGAATACCACAAAGGAAATCCCTATTTGGATGGAGCAACAAATTGGTTTCAGACATTCCATGACAACAGGAATGGGATGTCAAATCCTATAGCGCTATATCATACTAACAATCGGTCTGGTGAACATAAAATAAGTACAATTCAACAATTTATTTTATGTTTTTTTTGAGAAATCAATGTTTAAACTATAATTAATCATTCAGTTTGTCATATGATAAGTAAATACATGTATAATCAATTATACTTTTGGAATCATGAAAATAACAGATAGGTACACATGCTTCACCCCAAAACAGTTTAGAAAACAGTAAAAGAGGGGAATAATGTACTCGCCTGAGAATGCTTGGAGGTCTTGAACAACAACCAAACAAAGCTAGAGAGAGCACGGAATCAGTCGGCAATCTAAAACTATATAAATAAACCGGACTTATATCGGGAGATCGGATAGGATGAGGGTTGGTAAACCAAATGAGTGTTGGAACTCATATGATATGGTTTAACAAGGCCTACATACTACAATGAAACCAAACCTAAGTGCTTTCGACCCATCGCGACCCATTAAGGTAGCTTATGCTACTTTAACGCGTCGTGCGCGTGAAACGCGTTCGGACCGTCTAACTAGTCCTATGACAAGTGTTATATGCCTAAACATGTTACATAATCAGTTATGTGACAAAATTTTAGGTTACATATGCTTAATTACCAATTATACATGAAAAGGGTATTCTGGTAATTTACCTAAGGCATATAAACTACCTATCATACAACTACTCAAACGATGTGACCATAGGGTATAACCTCGGAAGGTTATTCCCTACCTACTATGGTCACCTAATGTGTTTGGTCGGATCCTAATGATCGACCAAATGGGTCGGGTTCGAGGTATAAGCGATTCATTAGATCGCTTACCCTACGACCCTAGACAACGTGGTAATCAGTGGGCATAGTCCCAAGGGACTATGACCAACGTGATTACACTCACGTTGCGAAGTTCAAAAGAACTTCGCATTGACCATTACTGGTCAACGCTGAAAGTCAAACAAAGTTTGACTTTCTGACTCGAAAAGCAATAAAATAAGGAAAAGAACGAAAGAATACTTACGAAGGGTCCCCGAATGCTAATCCCGATCCAAGAACTCAGGTATGAAACAATGGTTTCAACTTAGAGCTCTCAAATCAGAATTCTTGTAAGAAATGAGGTTGGGGTGATGGGGTATTTATAGTTTTCGGGTAACCGTTAGGATCGTTTCATGGAAAACGTGCCATGATCCGAGGCGTACACTTGTCGGAAACTCATGGTAGCTAAAAATGGTTCTTATCCGCTGACTAGACATATGAGAATGTGTGGTGGTGGTTCAAACAGCTGCAAACAGGCTGTTAGAAACACTGCATCTGGTCTGTCCCAGGCTAGCGCACCGTTACGTTATAAGTGTAGCGGTGCGCTAGGACCTAGTTTGGCAGAATTACCATTTCAGTCCCTGCAATGCAATCAGTCCATTTTTGACACGTTTAAGGCCCGTTAACCCCATTTCAAAGCTCTAAAATGAAGTTAAAGTATAGGGAACTTAAAATATGTTCAAAAATATGACGGATGTCGGTTCGTTTGGCCGTACGAACGTGATGTTCGCTTAATTACGACGGAATGCGCATAAGCGCGAAAAACGAACCAAATGACGCGACGAATGGATTTTTCTTATGGCGAACACTAAAATAAAATATTTTAGTGCTTACATAAATTTTTGGATGTCCGGATGTATTCAGAACGTAAGTTATGCGCGAAAATGCAAACTTGTGCACTTTTTGACACTTTTAGTCCCTGAATGACCCAAAAGTTTATTTTAGCACACCGAACCCATCAAAGCCTATTTCTAAGCTATGTAAAGGATATTTATGGTGGGTTTAACTTATGGTCATGTTCCGGAATTTCTGTTACAGTTCAAATTGGCATACTTTCGCAGTTTGTCAACTTTAGTCCCTGTAAGCGATATAACTTTGATTTCACCACACCAAACCTTCCAAAACTTATATATAAGTTATGTAAAGGTTATTTAAGGTATGTTAAGCCTATTTCACTATTCCGGAGTGTTCGTTGCATTAAACTGGTTATATTTACGCATCAGTGCGCGTATAACCTTCCAGAAAGCGATTTAGAGCTTGAAATCGAACAATAATTGATATGTGCAAAAGATACACATATTTATAAAAGTCCAAAGTATGAAATACAATATTTCATTGGTTTGGCATTTGTTTGATGGTCGCAGTGACACAGGTGTCACAACTGTGTTGGTCTATAGTAACACATGTATAATCTAAACTAAAACATGATTGTGACCAAGTAACTTTTGATTTCCTAATGTTTATGTAAATGGTAGATTTAACTTGAAACACCACTAAAAAATGTGGGTGTTTGTTAACATGATTAGAGTGCTCTACTCAAAGGCGTAAAATCTAAATTAAAACAACTGTTAATCTATATGTTCTGTTGGAAATTTGGTGAATGAATATTTAGCAAAATTTATAATTTAGTGAAATTATAAAATATTATTTAAATTCTACATGTGGTGAATAAAAGAGAACCTCTTGAGTAGAGCTTCTTTATGACATTTAGTTAGTTTTAGAGTAAAGTCCTATTTGAGTCCTTGTGGTTTGTGCAGTTTAACCATTTGAATCCAAAAACCAAAACTGTCTTGATTTGAGTCCCTGTGGTTTCTAATTTTAATCATTTGAATCCAAAAGTAAACAACATCCAAATCAGAAACATTTGGTTTTTGGATTCAAATGGTTAAAATTAGAGACCACTGGGACTCAAATGGTTAAAATTAGAGACCACAGGGACTTAAATCAAGACAGTTTTGGTTTTTGGATTCAAATGGTTAAACTACACAAACCATAGGGACTCAAGTAGGACTTTACTCTTAGTTTTATTAGAGTTTTTAAGTCTCTAATTAAGTAACTAATTAAGTGAAACCTTTCACTAATCCTTAACTCTTGTACAATTTGTAGGCTTTGTGCTTCATTTTTTGTTTCTACAAGAAAAGGACATAACCATAATACATGAAAAATACTTGAAGAAGGATGAACACTTGAAGACCAACTAGAGAGAGGAGCACTCTCTACTCATTTTCCACCACCATCACATCCTTATTTGTTCCACAAATTCAAACACTACAATTACCCGGTGTAACTTTGGGCACGTCAGCCATCTCCGGCAGTACATACTGCTTTGGCTGTTGTACATTGGGAAACGGACACGTTGTCTTTAGTAGAGGCGTGAAATCTGTTTTAAGGGAAGCGTGTTGAACACGTGACTCAGCCACAACCGTCAACATCAGTTTGTTTATTTTTGCAGCTAAGAAGAATTGCACAAAGAGACATCGTAGCGGAAATTGTACAAGAAGACGCTTCTCAAGCTCTTGATCAAGACAACAATTTGATTAGATTTATTTAAATATGTTGTATTTCATATTTAATTTTGTATGGATTTGTACACGGTACGAATACTACAGTTTCCCAAAATTATTTAAAGAGAGTATCTTTACAATTTTTATATTCATTTATATAATTTTTATTATAATTGTGACCCACGTCCTACATGTTCATATGTAATTGGAATTAGAAGATTAACGTACAAATTAAATTTGTGACTTTTTTTTATTTTTGTGTTGATGGTGGAATATTGAACCACCCCTCAATGTATTTAACATAAAACTCCATCTAGTATAATTTGAATTAACACATGTGTTACTATAGAGTAACACATATGTTAATCTGAATGAAAATGTGACCAAGTAACTTTTGATTTCTTTATGTTTATGTAAATGTTGGGACATTGTAATACCCATGGATAGACTTAGAGTAAAACTCATCTCAAAAATGTGGGTGCTTGTTAACATAATAAAGTGGTTACTGGAGGGCGTTAAATCTAAATTAAAACATTTGTTAATTTATATATTCACATGTAATTAGAACTAGAATGTTAAAGCACAAATTAATTTGTGATTTTCTTATGTTTTTGTTGAGAATGAGACATTGAACTACCCCTCTATGTATTAATCTTAAAAACCCCTCTAGTACAATTTCAATTAACACATGTGTTAATCTATATTAACACATAACACAGGTGTAAATATGAATTAAAACAGGATTGTGACCAATTAACTTTCGATTTACTTATGTTTATGCAATTGTTGGGTCATTGTACTACCCCTCGATAGACTTAGAGTAAAACTCTACTCGAAAATGTGGGTGTTTGTTAACATTATAGAGTGGTCTACTAAAGAGCTTTAAATCTGAACTAAAACATGTTTTTTATTTTTTCTTAGGTTATTTGAATCAACCTGAACTCAAGCCGAATTGTCCTTTATCTTTATGCTCCTTTACAGGCGGTGTCCTTTATGTTTAAAATTGACGAGTTTTATCCTTTATGTTTAAAAATCAAGCACGTTTTACCCTTTCGGCCTAACCCAATTTGTTTTCTCAGTTAAATGTGACCACGTGCAGGTCACATGAGGGTAGTTATGTCATTTAATGTACCCCTGAGCATTTGCCCCCAATTTAACGAACCCCAAACCCTAATTCTTCCCATTTCCCTCAAATCGATTATCATCAAGAACTACCAAACATCGCAAGTTGAAATCTTTCCCCAAATCAATTATCCCCAAACGTCATTTTTTGGTTTCAAAATCTTTTCACACCCATCTGGACTATAGATTGACATTCTAAAGGTAGATCCATCAAGAAGCCGAAAGAAATGAAAATCCCTAAAACCCAACTGAATATCTTCAACCACCTTGTTCCATCCATTAACAAAATAATAACCATCACCAATTTGTTCGATCTTTAACCGCCACGAATACCCTCCGTTTACATATCGAATTGGTGAATTTGTGATTTTGTTCTCTACATGCATGCAGGCAAATTCAGGTGGCAATGACTGCGAAAGTTTAAAGATTTTGTTGATTAAAATTAGAGAGAGATATTGAGTTTGTGAAAAAGGTGAAGAAATACCATGAGATCGGCAGATGGGTCGAGTAAAATTAGGGT
Source organism: Helianthus tuberosus (assembly GCA_030545235.1). Classification (NCBI taxonomy): domain Eukaryota; kingdom Viridiplantae; phylum Streptophyta; class Magnoliopsida; order Asterales; family Asteraceae; genus Helianthus; species Helianthus tuberosus. Next base: position 7,826,297 of record CM060352.1, on the reverse strand, counting down.
TTGGGGTTCTTTAAATTGGGGGGAAATGCTCAGGGGTACATTAAATGACACAACTACCATTATGTGACATGCACGTGGTCACATTTAACTGAGAAAACAAACTGAGTTAGGCCCAAAGGGTAAAACGTGCTTGATTTTTAAAAATAAAGGACAAAACTCGTCAATTTTAAATATAAAGGACACCGCTTGTAAAGAGGCATAAAGATAAAGGACAATTCTTGCAATTCACTCTAAGATTAGATATAAACCATATGTTTTATGATTGAAGATACTATGTTATGTACTTTAAAAAATAAGATTACAAATAAGCCAAACTTTTAATTAATTGTGTATAACATTTGATGAAAGAGAATATCTTAAGAGCATATAACATATGATAGTAAGAATGTCGTATGTTTAATGCATGTAATGTGATATGTTAGATACATGCAACATATGATGCTTACTATATGTAACATGTGACGAGATATTATGTATAGCATAGATAAACACATATGTTATATATATATATAGGGGAGGGTTATATAGAAAACCCTATCTATATGAAAAACCCTAGAAAACCCAACCTCCCGACATTTTTTTTTTTGAAAAAATTAACACATGTAATATACATGTTTTTAAGAGTTTTGGGCCAAAAAAATCAAAAAAGCGCCGAATGGATCTTTTTAAAAAAAAAAAAAAAATTTCAGCAACTTTCAGCATTGTTGTCTAACACATGTTAGGCGCTGAATTTTGTTTATTTTTTTTTTTAAAATCCCTTCGGCGCTTTTTTGTTTTTTTTGGACCAAAACACTCTAAAACATGTATATTACATGTGTGATTTTTTTCAAAAAAAAAAATGTCGGGAGGTTGGGTAAAAATGGGTTCCCATTTGGGTTTTCAGAGTTTTCTAAGAATTTGAGGGTTTTTTATCTATCTTTATCCTATATATATATATATATGAGTGAATTGCAAGTTTTGTCTTTTATCTTTAGGCCATTTTATAAGTTTTGTCCTTTATGTTTAAATTTGACGAGTTTTGTCCTTTATGTTTGAAAATCAAGCACGTTTTACCCTTTGGGGCAAAACGTGCTTGATTTTTAAGGACAAAACGTGCTTGATTTTTTAAACATAAAGGACAAAACGTGCTTGATTTTTAAACATAAAGGACAAAACGTGCTTGATTTTTAAGGCCCAAAGGGTAAAACGTGCTTGATTTTTAAACTTAAAGGACAAAACTCGTCAAATTTAAACATAAAGGACAAAACTTGCAAAATGGCCTAAAGATAAAGGACAAAACTTGCAATTCACTCTATATATATATATATCATTTACTTAAATCGGTTTATACTTATTGTGGTATAATCATGGGATTATATTGGGCTAAAAGTCATGGGCTAATCAATATAGATATAATGTTTTTTTCTGGTGAGTCCTAAAGAATGAATGAATATGTGAAGCAAAGATGGGCTTAATTCGCTTAAAAGTCATGGACTAATCAATATAGATATAATATTTTTATGGTGAGTCCAAAAGAATGAATTAAAATGTGGGAATAATGGATTTTAATAATCCCAACTATTAGTCATTGGCTAGCAACGGTCCTAACTTAAAAAATATTCACATATTGTAAACCAACGAACATTTACTAACAGAATAGGGAAAAGAGACAAAAAGAAATTAATGTTTTGTTACTAAAGATCCACTGGTTTACAATATGTGAGAATATGGGACTATCATCGGTTGTTTTTTAAGTTGGGACCGTCGTCGGCCAACGGCTAATAGTTGAGATTATTAAAATTCATTATTCCTAAAATGTGTAAAGCAAAGTTTGGTCAAAATTTGTGACTGAATTTTAGAGTAGAGTGGTAATTAGTTCTAACTAGTATTTGACACCGCGCGCGTTGCGGCACGGGATTCGATTGTTATGGGTTTGTATTCTACCTCACGCGTTGTGGCGCGGGATTCAATCATTTTAGGCTTGTATTTTATCTCATATGTTGCAGCACGGGATTCAATCATTATATCGTTAATGTTATGGGCTTGTATTTTACCTCACGGGTTGCGGCGCGGGATTTAATTCCTATGGGCTTGTATTTTACCTCACGCGTTGCAGCACGGGATTCAATCTTAATGGGATCGAATCGTTATGGGCTTGTATTTTACCTTACGCGTTGCGGAGCGGGATTAAATTGTTATGTGATCCGGGATTTGATCGTTATGGACTTATATTTTACCTCACGCGTTGCGGCGCGGGATTCAATTGTTATGGGCTCGTATTTTACCTCAAATGTTAGGATTCAATCATTATCAGCTCGTATTTTACGGTTTACCCCGCGGGACAAGATTCGATCGTTATCAGCTCAGCGAAACACAAAAGAAGTAAAACTTTTATGTAAAATCAGTTATACATTATACAACAATCAATTACTGATGATATTCGCTGGCGATGTAGCTTACACAGACGCACAACATTCAGCATTATCTAGTGATTTGGTCGGTCACATGCAATCCAATCCGCTACCAGAGGCCATTCACCTTTTTAGCACTACCATCAGAACACCATAAAACCGTTCAGTGCTTTAAACCTTGTTTTATCATGTGTCATCACCCACCGCCTAAATCATCCAATAAAAAGCATAAAACCTACATAGATGTTAAATAAGATACAATGCACAATGTACAACCTCTATAGCCTGAAAATGTTATACATTTCATTTACATATATTCTATTATCTATTATTTACAAGAACCTAAACTAAGTGTACAACATACTTTAACATAGAACACCTTCTAAACACAATGTACAAGAAAGTGGTGCCTAAGTATGTTACAAATTAATATCCTATTATCTATTATTTACAAGGGATTAGGATCAAATACAAAGGATCCTAATTGTAAGAAGTGTAAGAAGGATTTATAGAGTGACAAATGTCCAATAACCTAAAAAAACCCACTACACAAAAAAACCCCACTACAAAAAAAAAAAAAAAAAAAACCCTTAAACATCCACCACCACCAAAAACCTAACCCCCCCCCCCCCCCCCCATCACCCACCAATTTTTATTTATTTTTTTCTTTTTCCGATGGGGTGGGGGTTTAGGTTTTTGGGTGGGAGTAGGGGTGGGTGTTTAGTTTTTTTTTTTAGGTTTTTGGGGGGTGGGGGGGGTTTAGGTTTTTTTAGGTTTTTTTTTTTTTGGGGGGGGGGGGGTTAGGTTTTTTGGGGGTTTTTTTGGTGAGGTATAGTTTTTTTTTTTTGGTTTTTTTGCCCGGGGGGGGGGGGGGGTGGGGGTTTAGGTTTTTGGGTGGTGGTGGGGTGGGGGTGGGTGTTTAGGTTTTTGGTGATGATGTAGTGGGTTTAGTTTTAGGTTATTGGACACTTGTCACTCTATAAATCCTTCTTACACTTCTTACAATTAAAAGGCTTTGTAGAATAACTTGACCCTATTTACAAGAACCTAAACTAAGTGTACAACATACTTTTAATATAGAACATCTTTTAAACACAATGTACAAGAACATTTATAGAGTGACAAGTGTCCAATAACCTAAAAAAACCCACTACACAAAAAAACCCCACTACAAAAAAAAACCCTTAAACATCCACCACCACTAAAAACCTAAACACCCCCCCCCCCCCCCCATCACCCACCAAAAAAAAAATTATTTATTTATTTATTTTTTGCCGATGGGGTGGGGGTTTAGGTTTTTGGGTGGGAGTAGGGGTGGGTGTTTAGTTTTTTTTTTAAGGTTTTTGGGGGGTGGGGGGGTTTAGGTTTTTTTTTTTTTGGGTTAGGTTTTTTGGGGTTTTTTTTTGGTGAGGTATAGTTTTTTTTTTTTTTTTTGGTTTTTTTGCCCTGGGGGGTGGGGTGGGGGTGGGGGTTTAGGTTTTTGGGTGGTGGTGGGGTGGGGGTGGGTGTTTAGGTTTTTGTTGATGATGTAGTGGGTTTAGTTTTAGGTTATTGGACACTTGTCACTCTATAAATCCTTCTTACACTTCTTACAATTAAAAGGCTTTGTAGAATAACTTGACCCTATTTACAAGAACCTAAACTAAGTGTACAACATACTTTTAATATAGAACATCTTTTAAACACAATGTACAAGAACATTTATAGAGTGACAAGTGTCCAATAACCTAAAAAAACCCACTACACAAAAAAACCCCACTACAAAAAAAAACCCCTTAAGCAGCCACCACCACTAAAAACCTAAACACCCCCCCCCCCCATCACCCACCAAAAAAAAATTTTATTTATTATTTTTTTTTTGCCGATGGGGTGGGGGTTTAGGTTTTTGGGTGGGAGTAGGGGTGGGTGTTTAGTTTTTTTTTAAGGTTGGGGGGGGGGGGGGGGGTTAGGTTTTTTTTTTTTTTTTGTTAGGTTTTTTGGGGGTTTTTTTGGTGAGGTATAGTTTTTTTTTTTTTGGTTTTTTTTGCCCGGGGGGGGGGGGGGTGGGGTGGGGGTGGGTGTTTAGGTTTTTGTTGATGATGTAGTGGGTTTAGTTTTAGGTTATTGGACACTTGTCACTCTATAAATCCTTCTTACACTTCTTACAATTAAAAGCCTTTGTAGAATAACTTGACCCTATTTACAAGAACCTAAACTAAGTATACAACATACTTTTAATATAGAACATCTTTTAAACACAATGTACAAGAACATGATGCCTAAGTGTGTTACAAATTAATAGTATATAAATATAAATATAAATATGCAAGTAGAAATAAATTTTCTGAATTGTCATGTCAAGACCAATATATATAAGTGTTACTTGAATAAACTATAATGTATAATATACTTGAGATAATCAATTTAATATAACTTTATCTGAACGGAATTTTGATTTGGTTTTCAGAACTATGAATTTGAACAAAACTGTCCCGACCATCCGTATTCGAACTATATAATTTTTTATGTTTACAAAAATGCATATTTTTTTTATTTTTTTTATATACATATGATCTATTGTTTTTTGTTTTCTTACAATATTCAAAACATGAATTCAATGTAAATTTGAATTTAGGTCTAACCCAGTTATAAATAAACCAAACATTTAATTAACTGAATGACAAGTGATGAAAAAAGAAAAGTTTATGACATAAAACATGTGATGAGAGATAATTTCTTAACGGTATATAACATGTGACAATAAGAATATGTTATATGATAAATGCATGTATTATGATTAGGGCTGTCCAAACTGCTCGACGATCGAAGATCGCTCGAAAAATGCTCGAAAAATGCTCGTTCGATTCCTGCTCAGTTTGTAAATGAGCCGATCGGATCGGTTCGATTCAAATTCAATCCGAGCATGAGCAAAGCTCCGCTCGCTCGTCGATCGCTCGGTTTCGCTCGAATTATTTTTTATTAATAATTAATATATATATATATATATTATATATTTTATAGATTTTTTTTTGGGTAAATGAAATAGATTAAATTTCATTCCACACGAAAACGGACAATTACAAAGCAATGGCAGGTAGTCGGGCAACAAGTTGCGCCGCCACCCCCTTTTGAATAGAAAAACCAATTCCACTAAATACGAAGTTTGAAACCTTTAGCGACGAAGAATTACTATTAACGACTTTTTGAACCCGATTCAAGAGTCGCACAGCGTCAGGAGCGAGACCACCAAAGGTATCAAACGCAAACGGGACAAACACATGTTGATTCTCCCGGAAGGCTTTCTCATGTTTTGCCCCTTTGCGCGCCTCTGCCTTGAGCACCGCTTGCCCTACAACAAAGCCCTTGTCCTTGAGCCCGACAAGGGGGGAGACTCCAGTTAGATCTACACAAGCGTGTTTCCCCCCTTCCCATCCAAAATAATTTTTATATATTAAAATAGCAAATAGCCCAAAATAATTAAAAGCCCAAATAATATTAGCCCATATAAAATTCTAACCTAAATCTATTTCCTTAAAAGCCCAAATAATATTAGCCCATATTTAAAATTATAACCTAAATCTATTTCCTATTTTCACTCATTCAGTCGGTCGCCACTCTCAATCATCGACCCAAAGTTTCTGCAATCGGTATAAAGATCGGTATGTTTCAGGCTTCAATCGGTATAAAATTCTAACCTAAAGCTTTTGTCGGACTTGTTTCAGCCTCGTCGGACCTGTTTCAGCTTCTGTCGGTATGTTAAAGATTGCATCTTTATTCTGTTTCTGTTAGTTAATCGGTATGTTAATTAATCGGTGTGTTAATTCATCGGTATGTTTCAGGCTTCTGTCGCCTCGTCGGACTTGTTTCAGGCTTCAATCGGTTTCTGTTTCTGCTTCAGGCTTCAATCGGACTTGCTTTTGATTTCAATATTGTTAAGAACATGTTTTACTTAAGTCATGATTTCAGTTTTTGTTGTTGCTGCACATTTGTTAATTTAGGTGTTGAGAAAAACCGAGCGAAACCGATCGAAATCGATCCGATCGATTTAAATTCGAACCGATCCTGAGCACCACTTTTATGATCGGTTTTATAAATTCGAACCGAACCGATCCGATCGGTTGTAATTCGATCCGATCTCGAGCAGACCCTCGCTCGGATCGGATCGGTTCATGAACACCCCTAATTATTATGATATGTTAAATTCATGCTACATATGACGTTTATTATCTGTAACATGTGATGAGAGAGCGGTTGTGTCTGTATACATAATTTACAGAAGCGCTGGTTTCTACCCTATTGGATTAGAACCATGGGCTTATATTTGGCTAAAAGTGATGTACTAATCAATATAAATATAAAGTAGTATTTTTTGTGAGTTCTATGGGGAGTGGAGGTGGTATCACTTGCAAAAATTCATCACTCACAAACATCCAATCAAGTCCTACCATTTCATCAGCCACTATTCTATCACTCACAAGTATTTTTTAGTGGCGGTGGTCATCACTGGTACAAATTTTTAATTTTTTTTTAACATCATATTAACATATCTTTGCAGATAATTTCTGGGTTTAATTCACTTAATTCATAAACAAAATTAAAAAAAAAAAAACATACCAAACAAGATACTTTCTCACTGATGTTCCATCCTCCTATGTATTTATTAAAACCATCAAGTGGATCTGTTCTTGTTGTTCTTTCCCCCTTTTCAAAACCCTAGCAAAAATTCCAACACCCCACATCAAATTCACAGAAAAATCAAAGCTTAACATGTTAATCACCAAAACCCCAAACAAATTTGACCCAAAAAGCAAAGTATTTAACCCGAACAAACCTGAAGTGGGGGTGACCCATTTGAGAAAACGAAGAACAGGGCAAGAAGAAGCAGCAGAAGGGGAAATGGGGGTTAAAATCCAAACGGTCCTTTTCCATTTTCCATGCGTGATTCTTTCCACGCATTGATTCTTTCACGCGTGGTGGATGTAGGTGGCGGCGGTGTGCGAGTCTTCACAACGCGTGATGGATGCTCCATCACGGACTACCCCCAGTCCTCTAAGACCGTGTGTAGTGGAAGGGGAAGATAATGCCCCCACCCTAGGGCATTTTACGTCATGTGGCGGTCCAGTCAGCAAAGGTGCATTATTGGGCGTTTTCTAAAATAGGTGTAGTGGGGATGGGGCATTATTGGGGGATTAAATAAAATAAAGAAAAAACACATAAAAATCTTATTGGACAAAAATAAGGGAGATGAAAGATGATTGGACAAGAAGAAGGGGCAAGGCGTGCTTTAAACCACGCCAAGGGGGTTTTTTTTGAATTTTTTTTTTTAAAACGCTCTATGTAATGGTTGGGGGGGGGGGGGGGGGGCGTTTTTAAGCGTTTTTTTTTTTATTTTAAAAAAAAAAACCGCCCCACTACTGGTGGTCTAAGGAATGTTTGGTGAAAAGTTGCAGCTGAATTTTACGGTAGAGTAGTTATTATTTGGAATATGAAAAAGAAAAAAGAATTTCCTAATTTTCCATTTTGAGACCAATATTTTTTCTGTTACTTGAATAAACTAATTTGAATAATTAATTTAAAATAACTTTATCTCACCAGAATTTCGAATTGTGTTTTCAAGTCTATAAATTGTAACATAACCAATCCAACGTTTTGTATTCGAACTATATAATTTTTTTATGTTTACGAAAATGCATATATTTTTTATTTTTTATTTATTTTGAATACACATGATCTATTTTTTCCTTACATTATTTGAATCCTAAACTCAAGCCAAATTCACGGTTTCAAATAAGATTATAAATAAACCGAATGTTTATAATTTAAAATACTATTTTATCTACTTTAAAAGGTTAGATTATAAATAAACTGAACATTTAATTTACTGGTTATGAAAATGAAAAGCTTATGACATAAAACATGTAATTAAAGAGAATTACTTAATAGTATATAACATGTGACATTAAGAATATATTATATGTTAAATATGAGTAATGCGATATGTTAGATGCATGTAACATATGGTGCTTACTATATGTAATATTTGACGAGAGATTAAGGTGCTGTTTGTTTTTTAAGAGAGTTAATTACATGGTTAGTCCCTGTGGTTTATATGAAATAACAAGATCAGGTACTAATAGTTTAAAATCACATTCTGAGATATCAATTTTCAATTTTGTAACAACCTAGAGTACCAAGACTAACCAATGTTAGTTTTTTTGTTAGGTTCATGGGCATTTAAGTAATTTTACAACTAATGGACTAATTATGCCAGTATAAGGTTGATGGGGGACTGTTTTGTAATTTACCAAAAAAATAATATTTAAAAACTCTCTTTATCTCTCTCAAATCACCACCACCATTTCTATTTTCAGATAACCACCACCTCCATTATCTGGCCACCACCACCATAACCTGAAACCTTTGAAATTTTTTTTTTCCGGTGACCACTACAACACCCCCACTGCCTGTTGACCTACCCCCGCGATATGTTTTCCCCTCTATGGAAAATACGAACCAATTTAAAAGGAGTGGGTGTGTGTGGGGGAGTCGGATTAGTGTGGTGGTCGGTTTACCGCAACCCACAAGCACCACCATCACCTCTTTCTCTACCCGTCGACACCTGCAGCCCCCACCACCTGCCGCCCACCACCACATCCCCAAAGAGATTTGAATACACAACCCTATCGGATGTGTAAAGCCCTATTTCTCTCATGAGAGAATCAAAATTCCATTCTTCAACCCCATTATTAATCATTCCATGTTCAACCTGGTGAATATCAAAGACTGATTTTGGTTCAGCGGCTATTGAAAAGGTTGTTTTTGGAGGAGACAAAAGTGTCCAGGTCTGTTTCCAGATGCTTCCACCTTCGATATACGGTGGTGGTGAGGAGGTTGTTGTCGGTATAGGAGGGTGGTGAAAAGGGTGGGTTTAGGACTAGATGGTGGTGAAAGGGGTGGTGGCTAGGGTTGTCCAAACTGCTCGACGATCGCTCTAAAAATGCTGGAAAAATGCTCGTTCGATTCCTGCTCAGTTTGTAAATGAGCCGATCGGATCGGTTCGATTCAAATTCAATCCGAGCATGAGCAAAGCTCCGCTCACTCGTCGATCGCTCGGTTTCGCTCGAATTATTTTTTATTAATAATTAATATATATATATATATATATATTATATTTTATAGATTAAAATAGCAAATAGCCCAAAATAATTAAAAGCCCAAATAATATTAGCCCATTTAAAATTCTAACCTAAATCTATTTCCTTAAAAGCCCAAATAATATTAGCCCATATTTAAAATTATAACCTAAATCTATTTCCTATTTTCACTCATTCAGTCGGTCGCCGTTCTCAATCATCGACCCAAAGTTTCTGCAATCGGTATGTTTCAGGCTTCAATCGGTATAAAATCCTAACCTAAAGCTTCTGTCGGACTTGTTTCAGCCTCGTCGGACCTGTTTCAGCTTCTGTCGGTATGTTAAAGATTGCATCTTTATTCTGTTTCTGTTAGTTAATCGGTATGTTAATTAATCGTTGTGTTAATTCATCGGTATGTTTCAGGCTTCTGTCGCCTCGTCAGACTTGTTTCAGGCTTCAATCGGTTTCTGTTTCTGCTTCAGGCTTCAATCGGACTTGCTTTTAATTTCAATATTGTTAAGAACATGTTTTACTTAAGTCATGATTTCAGTTTTTGTTGTTGCTGCACATTTGTTAATTTAGGTGTTGAGAAAAAACGAGCGAAACCGATCGAAATCGATCCGATCGATTTAAATTCGAACCGATCATGAGCACCACTTTTATGATCGGTTTTATAAATTCGAACCGAACCGATCCGATCGGTTGTAATTCGATCCGATCTCGAGCAGACCCTCGCTCGGATCGGATCGGTTCGTGAACACCCCTAGTGGTGGCGGTGGCTGAATTTGGTGGGATTTTCACTGTTGAAGTGAAGCAAATGCAGGATTTTCGGTTGAGGCGTTGAAACCGATGACTTTTGGATCACTGGAGAAGAAAATTAAGGGGTTTTGTGTGTCTCAATCGAGTGGTGGTGTTATCCAAATATAAGGAATTGATAATGTCATAATTGGTGGTTGAAAGGTTTGTGCAGGGGAGATGGATGTGGTTAGTTTTTAATTTTTAACCAATTTATTATGTTATGTAATATTACATAAATGGCCCTTGTAGTTGAAAAAAAAAGTATTTTAGTAATTTCATTTAAACTTAACAGAAAAGTTAACTAAAGTTAGTGTTAATACCCCATGTTGTTACAAAATGAAAAGTTAGAACCTCAGAATGTGATTTTAAACTATTAGTACCTGACTTTGTTATTTTCTATAAATCACAGGGACCAACAGTGTAATTCACTATTTTTAAGAGGTAAAATGTCTGCAGTCTGCGGACCACATCTGTAGAAGAAGAGGTGGTGGATGTGGACGGTGGGTGGTGGACGTGGACGGTGGGTGGTGGACGACGGTGGTGGTAGACGGTGGTGGTGGGTGGTGGACGGTGGTGGTGGATGGTGGTGTTTAACCCTTCTGCAGACCTTAGAAGATCTTAGGAGTGGCTAGACCAAGTCTGCACCAAGAAGAACTTGCGCAAACGTTTTTTTAATGAAACGTCTTCAGAAAAACAAACAGTCTGCAGATGGTAATATCTGTGCATGGTCTGCGCGGCGTAGACAAAAGAACCCGCGCAGATCCTTTTTATAAAAAAAAAAACACCACCTAAGTATACTAAAGATAAAAACATATACCATATCTATATAATTTATAGAAGTCGATTTCTACACTATTGGGTTAGAAATTCTATCTATATGAAGCAAGGTTTGACCAAAAGTTGTGGCCGAATTTTATTGTAAAGTGGTGATTAGCTTATGAAAAAGAAAAAAAGATGTTTTAATTTGCCATTTCAAGATCAATACTTTATTTGTTTCTTCAATAAACTATAATTTATAATCTTTTTTTTTTGAACGGCAAATTTGGATCACTGACGGACTACTGGAGTATCATCAACCCACCAGTAGAACCACCCGATCATATCCATCTCAACTAGGCAATAATGTCTATACACCAATTCAGGAGGAAACCCAATAAATCTGAGAAAACCCCCTTTGTGGGAATCGAACCCATGACCTAATGGTCATAAGCCTTATCCCACCCCCAAGATACCACTAGGCTATAATGCCCAACTACTACAAAACCAAGTGTCGGCCGCCGACACGGTAATAGTAGTGCCCTTTCATTGGGCTAAATGGGCGGCAGGGATAATAGTGCCAGGCAGCTGCTTGGCACTCCCCTATTGGCCCAACAAATTTACGATTTTATCCCCCTTTAAAATTACGATTTTGCCATCAGTTAAAAATTATGTTTTCGCTCTCGCTTAAAAATAAATTTACGCTTATGCTCCCAGCTAAATATTTCAATTTTGCCCCCGGTTAAAAATTACGATTTTTACCCGTTTAAATTTACAGTTTTGCCATTAGTTTTTTTCCCATTAAAATTACGATTTTGCCATCAGTTCAAAGTTATGTTTTTACCCCAACTTAAAAATAAATTTACGCCTTTGCTCCAAGCAAATAATTCCAATTTTGCCCTTGGTTCAAAATTACGACTTTGCCCCGTATAAAATTATACTTTTGCCATTAGTTTTTTTTTTCTCAAAGCCAAGTTACGATTTTACCCCCAATTTAAATTTACATTTTGCCCATCGATTTTGTTTGTTTCCCTGGTGAAATTACAATTTTGCCCCCAGTGTAAAGTTACTGTCATGCGGCAGCTTTGTGGCACTCCCACGTTGGTCCATTTAGTTTACAATTTATCCCCGAATTAAAATTATGATTTCGCCCTCAGTTAAAAATTACGTTTTTCTATCGTTTTAGTTTTTTTTTTTACCAAAACTATAAAGGTTTTTTGTTTTAATTGGTTTACTCGATTTATTTTTTTTTCCGTGTAAAGGAGCTGCCTAACACTGGCTCATTAGTTCTGAAAAATTACAGTTTTGCTCTGAGCCCGAAATTACGGTCTTATCATCGTTTTTGTTTTTTTTTTTTTCTAGCAAAATTATAGTAGTATTTTTTTAATTGGTTGAGAATTATTCGACCATCGCCCCGCGACGCGGGCGGGACATCTACTAGTTTACATGCATACAAACTCAAGTGAACCTACGTCAGCCGGTAATAGTGCCGGCCCTCAATTGGGCAAAATGGGCGGCATGTGTAATAGTGCCAGGCAGCTGCCTGACACTCCCCTATTGGCCCAACAAATTTACGATTTTATCCCGATTTAAAATTACGATTTTGCCATCAGTTTAAATTTATGTTTTCGCCCCCGCTTAAAAATAAATCTACGCTTTTGCTCCCAGCTAAATATTTCAATTTTTCCCCCAGTTAAAAAATACGATTTTTACCCGTTTCAATTTACAGTTTTGCCATTAGTTTTTTTCCCTTAAAATTACGATTTTGCCATCAGGTCAAAGTTATGTTTTTGCCCACGCTTAAAAATAAATTTACGCTTTTGCTCCCGGCTAAAAATTCTAATTTTGCCATCGGCTCAAAATTACGATTTTGCTCCGTATAAATTTATACTTTCGCCATTAGTTTTTTTTTTCTCACAACCAGGTTACGATTTTGGCCTAAACTTAAATTTACATTTTGCCCATCGTTTTTGTTTGATTTCCTGGTGACATTACAAGTTTGCCCCCAGTGCAAAATTACTGTCGTGCCGGCAACTTCCTGGCACTCGCCTGTTGGTCCATTTAGTTTACGATTTATCCCTGAATTAAAATTATGATTTGGCCATCGGTTAAAAATTACGTTTTTCCCATCGTTTTAGTTTTTTTACCAAAACTATAAAGGTTTTTTGTTTTAATTGTTTTACTCGATTTAATTTCTTCCCGTGTCAAGGAGTTGCCTAACACTGGCTAATTAGTCCTGAGAAATTACAGTTTTTCCCTGAGCCCAAAAATACGGTTTTATCATCGTTTTTATTTTGTTTTTTCCTAGCAAAATTATAGTAGTCTTTTTTTAATTGGTTGCGAATTATTCGGCCAACGCCCCGCAACGCGGGCGGGGCATCTACTAGTTATCAATACATACAATCACAAGATTGATGACGTAAGGGAATAGGGAAATCACATGGTTGGCCAAAAGTGGCGGCGGCCATGTTTATTTTTTTTTTTGCATAAAATAGTTATTTATAAGTCCCGTCAAATTACAATTTTATCCCCTGTTTAAAATTACGATATTGCTCCAGCTCCAAATTAAATTTATACTTTGCCTCCCGGCTTAAATCTACGATTTTTCCCTCTGTTAAAAAATACGCTTTTGCTCACGCTTTTACCCTCAGCGAAAATAACGTTTTCGCCCCAGTTCAAAAAAAACAATTTGTTTTTCCCCCGGTTCAAAACTACGATTTTACAACAGTTTATTATTTTATACCTACTTTAAAATTACGGCTTTGTCCACTGTTTAAAATTACGTATTTGCCCTCAGTTCAAAATAAATTTATGCTTTTGCCCACATCTAAAACCTATGAACTTCCACTCGGTGCAAAATTACGATATCACCCTCAATTCAAAATTACGTTTTTGTCCACTGTTTAAAATTACGTATTTGCCCTCAGTTATTTTTTGCTGTAATTTCGAACCCTTTTGTTTTATCCAAATGGGTAATCTTTAATTTGATGGGGTTTAGGGTTTTTGCATCTGGGTTTCGATTAGATTACAGATTACCATTATTGATTTGGGTTTGTTTAGGGTTTAACTAACGAGGGGCAACTTGTACAAATGGGCTAACAACTTTCGTTCCGTACCAATTTTAAACGGTTTCATTCACATTTTATAAAACTTTTAGTTTGACATTTGTTTTTTAAATCGACACAAAGCAATGGAGTTTTTTTTTGTTATTATTAACACACGTGGAAAACGTTTCTTCACGGGCATTTGTTTGGATTGATGTTACAACAAAAAGTCCGGTGGAGAGGTCAGAAACATATCTCCGGGAGTAGTACAAATGGTAATTTTATCGAGCCACATGGAAAAGATATCATATTTTTGTACATTAAAATGTAAGTGAAGTGTTATATCTTTCGGTTTTAGGTTCAAAATCTCATAGAACAGTGTCTGGCATATTATACGACTCAGAAACAGGTCATTGATTTTATATTTCAACAAGAGAAAATAGAGTTGGGCTTTACCATGCTTGGTATGTGATTCAAGACTATTTATTTATTCATGTGTATGTAATGTGTGTTTATGCCAATCCAATAAAAAAGTTCGTTGTTGATAATTGCGTTTGGATTACATATCAGGTTATGATTTTATGTTTACAAGATTATATATTTATTTTGGTGATTTGACGTTGAAGGCTGATTGTTTTCAAGCTTTTAGGGCATGAAATAAGGTGAGGGAGGGGGTAATTGGTATAATGAAAGACCTGAAACAACTAGAAACATGCATGTTTTCATATCGGTTTTCAACGTTGCTTCTTATGATGTGTTGTTTAAGAGATCTAGGCACATCTGTACGAATCGACTTCCACCGTCATCACTCACTTGGTTTCTTCCTCGTTTACAAAACCCGCTGCTATCCTCCACCTCTATTTTCGACCTTCATTATTCGCATGCGGTCGACAAGAGAGGAAAAAAAGTAAGACCGATCGAAGGAGATAGGGTTTGGATAGGGTTCTAACCATTTGAAAAAAAAATTTATATAATGTAGCAAATTGATTAGCATGAAAATAGGGATTTCTAATTATGTGCAATCCATGTATATTGTCAAAGACACAAATACCCTTTTAACTATCCATAAGTTATGTCACGTGTCATTTTTCTATTGGTTCTTACGATTTTTAGATTCAAAATAGTTTGTATTTGATCCTAGGCCCATAATAAAATACATATGAATCTATTATCTATTATATATAATAAATGAAAGGATTTGGGCTGACGTGGCGCGTTATTAGAGCTTCTCATAATTGGTTTTGGCGGGAAACTGGATGGGTCAAAGATTTTGGTAAATGGGTTGACACGTGATCCGTATTCTGTTTTTATGACCCACATATAAGTATGTTTTGTAAAACCCTAGAAACGTTATACTTCCTGTATTCCTCTTCTCTTCTCACGTACGCTTCTTTAACTCCATTTATTCATCCTTCTTCTCCTTCAAGCTCTGTAATCCATCAACCTCTGCAATCGAATCGATTCAACCATCAGGTACACCTTTATTATTGCTCATTTTTTCACGATTTATAACCATACTCTTTCAAACCCTAATCTTCTATCGACGCCATTCTCTTCAAGGTGCGTTTTGGTTCCGATTATCGACGCCGCCACATTAGATATTCTGCTTTTGTGCTTAACGACTATCTTCAAGGTATGTTTCTGGCTCCGTTAATCAACATTGATTTCAACTAACGATTTAATTAAGGTATTCTCTGCTTTTGATTGTAAATCTGTTTGTACGCATATAGTTATCGAATTTGATGTTGTCTTGGGGCTGTTTTGTGTTGATTTGGTGCTTTTTGGGGCTGCAGTTGCACTTTAAATTGATAGGGTTCTGGTACTCGAGGAACCAATTAATGACAACTCAATCCTCATTCAGCATTCAAACGCTCATTTTATGGACCTATGGTATTTATTCTAACCCTAAATATGTTATTCTTTATTTGCAGTCTATGTGCATGTTTCACTTTTTGATACGAAATAATAAGGGTGGTTATGATGGAATTGTGATTGGTTTTGGGATTTTTTGGTTCTATGAGAAAGATGATTATACTTCTAATGTTAGTTCATCTATGATGTTTAACTTTACAACAAGTATTAAACAAAAGAAGTTTTTGATGCTAAAAGATATAACAAAATCACACTAAAGTTTAATCCTTTGGTGTAAACTAACTACAAGACATTTGAACAATAATAATAATTTTTTTTTTATGATTTTTGATAGCTTATAGTTCAATAGAACAATGGAACTTTTGTTGTGGCTTTGTGCATTAGATATAATAGGAACGGTAATTTAGGTATCACAGGCTCATAATTTTGACTTTTTTGTGTTCAAGTCACTTATTTTTTTTATCAAATATTTGTTTAGCTGATGTGTTTTTTTTTTTGTGCAGCAATTTGGGCTGAACTTGGAGTCTACATTGACTGAAAGCAGACTGAAGGTAAAAGTATTGTGTAAGTCTCTTGAATAACCTATGTTTTCTGGAATTTGCACGAGGATGTTAGAAACCAGGTTTATTATTTTTTTAGTTTAATTTTCTGATTTTTAAGAATCTTAGAACATGAAGACTAATTGATAGATATGTTAGATGTTTGTTTGCATTATTTGATAGGATTGGTAAGTTTCTCGTTGAGGTTATGAAGGATTTAGGTTTTATTGTAAAAACCTAAATCAGATTAGAATCTTCAGTAATCTATATTATAGGAAATCACACAGTTACATCGTTTAGAAATTCTTTGTAGCTGCTGGTTTTCGTTTTCAGTTAAAAGAGGTTGATTAGTACAGACAGGTTGAGAAGATACTATCTTGAGATGGATCTGGAAGGTTGCAGGATCGAGTGAAGGAAAACCTAAAGGAGTTTATTGGGGACTGCACAGATGATACTCTTGTGGTATGTAAATACATTCATGAAGAAGATGTATGGTATTCATGTCATATTAAATTCGTCATAAATTTTTAAGTAGTCTCAATTTTTGTAAGTAGTTGAAAGCATATGTACAATAGCAGCTGAGAATGGGATTTTGTTGCTAAATAATTACAAGTGTTACTGGACAGTACGTTCTCTCACTGAAAAACGTCGGTATGATTTGATTCTTGTAGTCGTAGGTTTATAATGTGAGGTTACCTCATCATGTTGAATTCTCATCTCAGGAGGAAGCCACACACATTTTGAAACAAAGCTTAGTTTTAGAGGTGCTGAGCTGGAATTTAAAAACCCAAGTAAGCAATTTTTTAGCAATTTTGAATTTAATTACATGGTTGGGAACTTGGAATTTATTGGCAACATCGGCATGTTTTGATGGCCAGGTGGTTCCCTGGATGCACTTGCACCTGGACAGAGGCAAGTGCCTCAATTGTGCTTTTTCATGATCCACGCCGTGCTTCTTGCACCTTTGACTACATATCTGGCAGATCATTGGTATGACTAAATTATCAATCTGCCTAAATAAATTGATGTACTGGATCACTTGTTGGATATCCTTTATTTGATCTATTGGTTCTCATGTAAATGTATTTCTTAGTAAGTTGAATTAAGTGAATTTTAGGTTATTGAATGTAATTGGTTGCCTCTTTTGTATGCTTTCTAGGTGGTGTTTGTTAATGAATTTGTCATATTTTCATGGGAAGCTAAAAAGAGTACTGGAAGATGCTCTGTAGTCAAGATAAATTTCAAGGAAATAAAGGGAATTGGAGCAGGTTGGTTTTTTAGCTGTCTTCTTTATTATACGCAGGATTTGATCTAGCAGTTTTAGGCTCTACTTTCTCATGGGGTCTACAATTCTACTTGCAAGTGGAGTGGGTCAAGAAGGTTAGGCAGATCAAAACAAGTTAGGGCTGAAAAATGGGTTTGGGTAAGGTTGACCCGCTAACACCTTTTATCCATTATTTATACATAATCATTGGGTTAATTATGATTACCGATTCAAAAAACAATGTTATTAAAAATAAACCAAATCAGAATAATCAATCAGAATCACATATATGGCTACAATAATCATGTTTGAATGTTTGACAAATTTTAGATAATAGCTTCTTTTATAGAATTTCGAAAAGAATCTTTGAAAATGCTCACAAATTTAAGAAAACAATGCATGCTATCCGAAGTTGATATAATTATTGCTTCAGCGCTTAAAATTGTTGCATAGTCGTCTTATGATTTAAGTAACTATACTGACGAGTTAGTTTTGACAATTATTTATATTTATAGGGTCAAACGGGTAAACTTAAAAATCTAAGCTAAAAATGAATCGGATCAAATACGTTAAAATAATTAAATTGAGCCTGCGAGTATGGAATTTGTATCAAGTTTGTTACTGCTAACTGTTTTTTAGTGTTTATTAGAAGCCGTGAGGACTAAAGACGGATTTGCAGTTCTGCACACAACGGCTTTTTATTATAATGGTTATGAACAACTGATGTCTTTTCTGAATGGTAAGTGGTTGTATGCATATTTTGTGTAATATGCAGTGTTGTATTTAACAGTGGCGGATCTAGGATTCACGCCAAGCAGGAACGTTTTATAAGAAAAGCGGTAACGAAATCGAAAAAACGTCAAATTTTTCCAAAATTTACACTAAAAACGTCAAATTTTTCCCCGCCAAGCGGTAGCGGGCGCTCCCCCTTGTGTCCACATAGGTCCGCCCCTGGTATTTAAGTGGTTGTATGGTATTACAAGTGGTTTTGATAGTTATGTTATGCTGAGATCGGGGATGCTGATATGAAACTTCCTCTGGTGCAGTGATGGTGCATTTGCAGTAATGGTATTGCAAGTATCCTATGGTACAGTAACGATGCATTTATGTTTTTGGTTGCTATGAGATGATGAAATCATCTTTTGGTCATTTAGATCCTAGGCCTGACTATAGCAGTTGACCATTTGCTGGTCAAATGTGCTGGTCAAATGGGTAACATTAATTTATTATATTATACTTTATATTCTAGCATATTGATGGTAAGGTTTGACTATAGCAGGTGACCATCTAGATCTTAGGTTTGTTACTTCACATAACCCTTTAATGTATGGATTAAACCTTTTATTTGTTAAATTATTACCAGTGTTGGTCTTTTTGTCGTTGCCGCCGGTGACGGCGGATGCGGCGGAGGTTTGGGTCCCCATCCCAGTACAAACAAGTGGCAAAAACCGTTTCGGGTCAGGTAAAAAATGCAGCAAAAATATCGTATTAATTGCAATCTCAAAAAGAGAATGCTTATGAAAAATGTCAATACAATACTTCGCCTGCTATTTTATGTTTGTGGGTCAAACCCAAACACATCACGAAAACGGTAATAGGAGCTCCAGATGTTCAAAAATAGAAGAAAGTAGTAAAGTGTGTTATTATGTGAGCACTACAACAGCAGTCTAATAAATTCCTAGATTTATAAACTTGTTTTTGGAGGCGGATGAAGATGATTTGATCAAGCTGTTGAGTAAGAAACATTCTTGAATGTCTGATTGCTATCCTGTGTTGGTCTTATACAATGCTCCAAAACAAAGTATGCACTTTGTCATTAACTTATCTAATACGTCACATTATTTAAGTTTATTTTAATTATACACTTGTGAGTGTTTTAAAATTAAATTTTTCTACCCGGGAAGCAATCCCGGGTGATAACATGTCATACATTTTGTATCATTTTAAGTATGTATTACTCATAAATAGTATATTAATAACTTTCTCCAGCCCGGGAAGCAATTCCGGGTGATAACCTAGTATATGATATGCAAATATAAACTATATCAATACAAATCAAATGAACACCAACCATTTGTTTTGCCCATTCTCCTAAGCCAACTGAACCGATAACTTGCTACGATTTTAGATTTTACCGGTCGATCAAGTTGGGACATGTTTTTACTTTTAATACATTGATTTTAATGAAAGTAACGATGAGTATACTGAAAATTATCTTTAATTTTTTTTTTAACAATTAAACATCTACTTCATAGATTATTCAACTTTTACTTTTTTTTTCATGGTGTACAACCATGTAAAGTATGCTTTGACTTTTGTACTTTTTCTTAGTTTTTTTTTTTAAACTTTCAACTTCACCTTTTATACCATATATATAATTGTTTAACTCCTTTGATTTATAAATGGATTTTCTGTGATAATTTTCGTTCGTTAACATTCTAGATAAAACTTAATACACGATTGTGTTTAATTTTTGTTTCTCGACATTCTGGAATTTATTGATCAACAGAGTCGTATTCGATATGTGCTATTGAAACCAGTACCAGTATTCTTTTTTAACGGTTCTTGACCGACGTAAAAAACTCGCGTCAATATTCTTTTGGGTATATCACGACTTTATTATTTGAGTTCTCAGTCGCTTCTTATACCGAAGTATGTACCGCAACATAGCGCGAGGAACTTCCACTATTATACATATTAATTAAATGCAAAGGTCGTTATAAATAACATACTTAAGCCTACGCCACGAAACAAGTAATAATGTTAAAGGCTGTCTGGCAATCTCTAAACCAGTAAATGCTAAACCAATAAAAAATCTAATTAGTTAAGAGACTCTAAACCAGTAACTACTAATCTTTTTCTTCGCCTTTCTTAACACCAAAACAACAATCACTAATATAGTAATATCCTCTAAACTAACATGTGCATACAAAGTAGGAATGGCAATGGGCCGGGCTTGCGCAGGGTATTGGTAATCCCAGACCCGTACCCGGTTGTAATTATTTGTCCCATACCTGGCCCGTTACCCGTCGGGTATTTTTCGGGTAATTACCCGTCGGGTATCGGGCATACACGCGGGCATCGGGTATACCCGTTAATTTCTTAAAAATACCCGTTGGGACAAATGTGCAATTTTTACTTTGATGTTTATATAATTTACTATTTTAATTACTATAACAAATGAAAATATGAGTAATAACTTAGATATCATATTCAGACCATATATACTAAACTAAATTAAAACGATTACTTAAATAAGTAATTGTACCAGGACCACCTAATTGCATAAAACATTCACATAATAAAGGGTGATAACTTTCATATCCAATATACATGCTAAAAAATAAGTTATATGTTCACTAAACACTTGTCAAATACATATCCACATATGACTATAGAGAAGGTAATAAGTACATGTACTAAGTTTATATATATATAGAAATCTATAATATGATACTTTCGGGTATTATTCGGGTAAATGGGCCGGGTATCGGGCGGGTATCACTAAATCCCATACCCGTACCCATACCCGAATTTTTTCTATTTTTAAGCCCGTACCCGGCCCATACCCATTGGGCTTCGGGTATACCCGGCCCATATGATTCGGGTTTCGGGTATACCCGTCGGGCTTGGGCTTTGTTGCCATCTCTAATACAAAGGCAAATGTGATACGAAATGGGCCCATAACTTTGCCCAACTACATTAACCCAACCCAACTCAACTCAATTCAACAACCGCCGTCGTGGCCATCTTTTGCTCCAACCAAAGCAGTTTTCTCTTACATTCAGAAGCTGCAAATCAAAGAAACAGGGAGAAACCTGATCAATCCTCACGATTTGCTCTAATTCATCTCAAGGTTCAGTTTTTCTCTATCTTTCGTTACCTAATTGACTTTAAAGATCCTATTTTTCCTTTGATTTTGCTTATGATTAACCTCAATTTCATTTCATTGTTTGAAACCTAGCGTGAAACATGAATAAGAAAGTATAAATGGAGATTGCCTTCAATTATTTCTTGAAATCAATGTGTGTTTTGTTGTGTGTTTGATTTGGATTGTAGTTTGTGAGCGATGGTTAATTGGTTATATAAAGATGACAAAAGCTCAGATTGGTATCCATGTATTAAAATATATATATTTCTTGATCATGTTTCATGTTGTTTCTGTAAGCAATAATCGAGATTCTTTGCATAGTGAAATGATAATGGGGAACTAGGTACACAAATCGGCTAAGAATCGAAGTCTTCTGTGAAATTAGGTTAAAGAAAGACTGATTTGTGTTTTGTTTAGCTGTTTTGATGGAAATAGTGAGGTAATTTTAGGGGAATTTAGTGACCATAAGCATGATTTTAGAACTGTAATGCTGTTAAAATTTGTTAGTAGCCTGCCCGATCCAAAACCCATATGAGTTGGTTCGTAAAACAACTACCCGTTTCGACCCAGAACTCAATGCTACCTAGGCCGGGCAATTTTTTGACCCGTGTATCTAAGTTTGGGCATATACGGGTTTTTAAAATACTGTTACGGGTCAGATTGGGCCGGTGTTTTATTTACAAGGGGGGTTATATTGGGTATAGAATATGATTTGCATTTGTTCAAATTGGGATTATTTGACATGAAAACTTTATGTTTGTTTAGATATGATCGCGGTGTGCTCATGAAATATGAATTGAATTGAAAAAGCATATTGATTATAAGGTTTTGGGCTTGTTTGTTTGAATGAGATTGTTTTTGGATCTTAATTGGTCATGGCAGTTGTCAGTTGATACAAATGTAGGAGTAGATTGCTAAATTGTTTTTTAACATCTTTTGCTTATAACCATTTTTAAATCAAATGATTATTTGCATGATTCTAGAAGTGTACTGTTGTTAAAATTTGTTAGTGACCCGCACAACCCGAAACTTGTTTATGCTGGTTCATGAAAAACTACCCATTTGAAATTAAATCAACCCGTTTTGACCCATAACTCAATCCCCCACAGCCTACCTCATTTTCACTACTCGAAGTAAAATGTAACCCAAAACGACAAATTTCTAGATAATCATGTATATTGCAACATCTATATGTCATTGATTCTTCGGTGCTACACTATATATCTTCTGTTGGGATGGTCGCTGTGGTTTACCAACATTTTGGATTTACTCCCTAGCTTCCAAAAGTACACAGATGGTGTGGTTTGAACTTTTGTAACACATTTAGTCCCCAACTTTTTCAAACAGTACACGGATGGTCGCTGTGGTTTGCACCTTTAGATTTGTTGACTGGCGACTAAATGCGTTACAAAGTGCAAACCACAGGGACCATCCGTGTACTTTTGGAAAGCTAGGGACCAAATCCAAAATTTGGTAAACCATAGGGACCATCCGTGTACTTTACTCAATAATAAAATTTAAAATTGCAGTTCATATATTGGTTATTATGAAATTTAGAACCGGTTTGTTGTTTGGGCCTTTAGACCGAATATGCGGTTGACCAAATTATATTATAGTCTAGCTTATGAATCATGCGACAAAAGTATATCAAGATTGATCTTTTATATCTTTTTGTTACATACCATCATAATGAAATCCTATTTTTTTACTGTTACGCAGGGTGAGTATATAGAGATTAAAAAACGGTACTGAAGGCGGATATCTCTGAAAATAAGATTGCGATGGGAGCATCGCGGGCACAAAAGTTATCCGGTATTCAAAAGCAGGTTCTTTCATTATACAGAGGATTTCTTAGAACCGCGCGATCTAAAACTCCTGAAAACCGGGCTCACATTGAATCACTCGTATCAGCCGAGTTTCGCAAAAATGCGCAATCGATTGATCGTAAGAATTTCTTACATATCGAGTATTTGCTTCGTCTTGGTAAGAAACAACTTGATCAACTCAAAACCGTTGATTCTGTTCGGTTATCTTCATCAAATGTAGAATTTTCTGATACTCAAAAACAATAATCTGGTTGATTCTGTTAGGTTATATGATTTCGTCTGTTGTTTGATCATATTCGGCTGTTGTTTAATGGAGGTTGATTATCTCCTAAAATAAGTTTAGAGAAAGCATAACCTTGTGATTATCGAGCTGTTTAATTCGGGGTTAAAGATGTAACCTTTATTCATTCAAAACCTCAAGTTATTTCTGCTTGTTTTTAATATTTTCTTTTTTATTTTTTTACAATAATTTCAATATAATTTCTGTATTTCGTTATGGTTTCGCGCTGATAAAGATGCCTGAAGCAGTATTGCAGTTTTAGTTGTTATTAAACGATCTAAATCGAACAGCTGAGTTGAGATTTATGTGGTTTGGTTAAGTAGTACTGCACTTTTAGTTGTTAATAATCCGTTCGAGTGATCTGTTCAACTCGAAGCAAGTCAGCTGTTTTGAGATATATGCGGTTTGTTTCTTGTGGTTTGTTCGTCCTGTTGCTGACGGTTTGGAACATGTAACCGCTAGAGTAAACGGGAACCTGATCTTTAGCTTATTTTTTAGTTTATTTTTATTTTCAAATGTGTAGTTTTGTATATATGTATTTATATACCCATTAACCATCCTTATCATTTTTATACAAACTAACAATTTTCAAAAATAAAAAATCGGTTTCAACCAACAAACCGTCAAAACTAAACCCTCAAGTCGCTAAAACTGGCCCAGCCAGGTCAACCCATTAAACCCAACCGCTGACCGGTTTGAATCATCGTTTCCTAAAACTGTAGTTAGCAGTTCACTACAAACTTTAACCAGACGCACAATTTAACACCCCTATTTTTGCGATTTTCTGACAACCGCCTTTGGTTATATACAAACCCCATTTGGTTTTTCGTTTTGGATATTTTAAGAAAACGATTATTGTGTGTACGCCATCTAGATTCTTTTTAATCAACATGAGTAGGCTAATAAAACGAAAGTAGCATCAACATCTTGTAAAAAGAGTAACCAATTAGACAACCACATCTCTTTGGTGGACCATGATTGGCTGGTCAAGCTTCTCTCTTGTACTCCTTGTACTTCAACAAGTTAAACAACTTTGTACTACAAAACTTTGATAATACTCTCCTTCACCAACCACATGATATTTTTTTTTGGAAAAAAATCTTGTTGATCAATAATTATTATTGATGATTTAGTCAAATAGTCGAATCGAATAAAAGTTGAAACTAAATGTTATCGTAACATCAAAATGTATTTAAGTTCGTATTCCTGACGAACAAAATATACATATGAATAAGGTTATTGTCGAAAAATTTGTTACTGGTTGAATTCATAGAAGGTTAGATTCTCGTTTGGTTAAGGTTGGGATCGTGTGTTTATCGCGTCACATGTGTTATGATTTATGAAGTGAAAGGGTTATAGTGACTCGAAAGGTATCCAATAAACTTATGCGAATCACAAACGTATTTTGACATTTTGGCGTACATATAAAACAATTTATTACATACGTATGTGTTACACGCGTTACAACCTATGATCTATTGAGTTCATCACATTAACATCAAACCCTTTTTGAATTTTTAATCAAGAAAGAAGAAAAAAAGGGATCAATTTTGTCACTAAGAATGTGTTGAATAAAGTTCCAATCTAAGTATTTGATATAAACATGTATCTTGAATGATATTTACACCAAGAAGTAAATAAAATGTCTTCAACTTTCTAAGTGATCAAGAATCTACATAGAGAAACAATCACCACCTCCGGTGGTCATGGTGGTGGAGGATTTATGTGGCGGGGCAACTCTTAAATGATCTCCAACCGCCTCCCAACGCCGTTTGGATGATGGTCGTGGAAGATCTTCAGGCACGATTGTCTCTAACGAATTCAATTGCCATGCCGGGCATATTCTTTTGTTACTCCACCTCTTTCCCTTTACCTTTGACTCTATAGTGGCTTTCGGCTCAATGGCGATCGCAAGATCATGGCTATTTCCTACTATACACTCCATTTGTAGACCAATTATCACACATGCTACACCAACTACACATTGCTTCCTCCAAGAAATCTCCCTCTTTGGTCTACACAATCACAACTAGAACATGTCACATGAATATAAATTAATTAGATCAAAGGCGACCGATGCATATGTGGTGGTCAACTTGACATACCTGGCGGACGGTGGCGGTTGAGCGGTGGTGGGAGTGGCAGTTGGTGGCCGATGGTGGAGACATGAGGTGGTTGTTAACACCATTTTTCTTTCTTTGTTTTTCCGTGTGGACAATTAGCAATTTTGCCCAAAATTCCAAAAATATGGGAGATGATGGGCTAATTCAACTCTTTTTATAAGGAGACATTGATTGGTTAGGTACTCAACTATGGCCCAAAACTATGGTTCGCCCACGTGGGTTGGGCCCACAAGCCTAATTATCACATGTCAGTATGTCACTATACCATTTCTTTTAGGAAAAATAAATGTGCAACTATTTTGAGAGATGGTACACATTTTATCAAAATTGTGATGGATGATAATAGTATTAATCATAACCATGGATTTTACGATATAAACCAATATTTTTTTTTTGATAAAAATGTATTTTTTTCATTCCAATTAACAGGGTAAATTACATAAGGATAGCAGGTAGACGAGCAACCAATAAATTGAAAGTGAAATTAACATGAAGATTGAAAACTCAAAACTGTTGAATAGTTGTCGTGTTAGGAGTTAGGACACTCGTATTTTCCAATTAAGGCGTGAAGGGCGAGGGTTATCTATTTTACGATAAAAACCATTTTTTTTATAAAAATGTATTTTTTTATTCCAATTAACAGGGTAAATTACATAAGTATAACAGGTAGACGAGCAACAAATAAATTGAAAGTGAAATTAACATGAAGATTGAAAACTCAAAACTTTTGAATAGTTGTCGTGCTAGGAGTTAGGACACACGTATTTCCAATTAAGGCGTGAAGGGCGAGGGTTATCTATCGTTGACCGTTTTTGGATGGAGACTAGTGGTTACATGCTTGTACGTTACCTTATAGAATGGACCACTTTGATTTTGGAGGTAGCTAGTTTGAAAATAACAATTTTAAGTAAATAATATTAACATGCTTTAAGATCTTATCAATAGTTTATAAAGAGCAAATAGATATACTAAATTAAAAGAGTTAAATGCCATTTTAGTCCTTGTGGTTTGAGTTATTTTGCCAGTTTAGTCCAAAGGTTTCATTTTTCGCCTGTGAGTCCAAAAAGGTTTCACCGTTGCCATTTTAGTCTATTGGGTTAACTTCATCCATTATTTCTGTTAACGAGAAAGACAATTCGGTCATTTTATATGGCTGAATTGCCCTTCTAGTTCACTGAATTACATATAAAATGACCGAATGGTCCTTCTCGTTAACAGAAAAAAAAGATGAAGTTAACCCAACGGATTAAAATGACAATGGTGAAATATTTTTGGACCCATAGGCGAAAAATGAAACATTTGGACTAAACTGACAAAATAGCCCAAATCACAGGGACTAAAATGACATTTAACTCAAATTAAAATTACTAAGGAAAAAATAATTATGTAGTTATAGCACCATAAAGCTTGGACCGAATTGAGTCAAAGCAATGGAAAATAGTCCTTTGGTCGGAAGATATTTTGAATAGTTGTAGAGACAAATAGATCTCTTAAGAATCTGTGATAACATCATATATATCATGAGTAAAAAATGCAAACGTTTCGCTACTAAATACGTAGTGTTGATATTGTCACATCATAAAGGTAAACTATATATGAAGAGATAAGTGTAAATCGAGAAGCATATACATAACCACGAAGTTCAACAACCTGCGCAAGGACAACCTTTTGTTGTTTCTTAAAACTTCAATTTATGAGATTGGGCCAAGAAATACATATTCTGTTTAGCTCAAATACCAAGGAACTCTAGGCAATAATGATGTCACTAACATAAACGAGGATGCGCGCCGTGAAAAACCAAACATATGTTGGGCAGAAGAGAGTTTAGAAAATCAAGCTCCACGTGTTTTGCTTAAGGCCAAAAAAAGCTTTTATCAAGCAAACACATGTCAAGTGATATTCGTGATATTCTCCTCACTATGCTTGACGGTCTTGCAGACTTTGGGATAATTTCCTGCTCAGGTTCACCTGACTCTTGTTCGGGTTCATACAATATGGAGTATACCATTGAGATAACCATTCTAGGGAACATTATAGATTTGACCATGTTTTTAAATAACGAGCTATAGCTCTCATACTATCTTCATAGTGGAAACTAAGATAATAGAAGCTGAATTTTCTACGATGTTTTAACAAATGGTTTAAGCTTCTATTTATATAAGTTTTGGAATGTTCTACATAAGACTAATTTTATCAAACTGATCACAGATTGATTTTCTTGATTCTCTATTGTTATATTGTTCGATCACAAGTGTGTTATATAGTTGCGATTCTTAACAAGTAACAACTGTCGGGTTTGAAGGCCTTGTGAGCCCTCCTACAAGGGCTTAACTTAGAGAGCAAGTTTTCTAAATCCAGGATTAGTCTCTATAAATATATTTGATGTACTTCTAATTGTTTAACACCTAAAACAAGAATATCAAAGTTGCCACCCAAGAACTTGGATATAGTGATATCATAGGTTAAACCATAAAAAATGGAACTAGTAGACTGGGAATCAAAAGGCAGGAAGCCAGGGCAAGTATTACATTGGCATTGTCATGAAGGAAACCACTGCATGTGGAATGATGCTATCCCTTACTAACGTGTCCGAGAAGCCTTTGTCAACTAATAAGAGTTTTTTTTTATTCGAGAGCTGTTGAATACTAGGATAAGGGAAGATAATTCAGTTACAGAACACATTAACAAGTTGAATTTTATTTGGCTAGACTTGTGTTAGTGGATAACATATTCAAAAATGAAGTTCAAACTTTACTATAATATTCTTTGCTAGACAGTTGGTCTGGAACTGCTACTACGATTTCTGGTTCAACAGGTATCGGCGGATTTACTTTTGAGGTGATCCGTGATCTTATTCTGAGCTAGGGCGTCATAAGGAAGAGTTCAGGTGAATCATTAAGTGAATTACTGAATGTTGGCAGTGGAAGAAAAAATAACAGTGGTAGTAGAAGCAAGAAAAGAAAGAGGGGTCAGTCTAGGACTCGGAGGGATGTAATCTGTAGGAATTGCAAAGAGGTGGGACATTTTAAGAATCAATGTCCGAATGAGAA
The DNA here is from genome assembly GCA_030545235.1 of Helianthus tuberosus. NCBI lineage: Eukaryota > Viridiplantae > Streptophyta > Magnoliopsida > Asterales > Asteraceae > Helianthus > Helianthus tuberosus. The sequence continues at coordinate 7,797,372 of CM060352.1, read as the reverse complement.
GAATGTAACAACCCGCGTCTTTGAAGTCAAGGTACAAGTCAAAGTCAAAGGAAGAAAAGATTGCTAAATGCGATCTGTTAAGTTATTGATTGTACTCCTTGACTTGTAACCGATATTCTAGTTTTGTGTACTTTAGTTGTATTATGTGGAGTATCTATAATAATCACAGTTTAATCGTTAATCTATTCATCACTAATCGCATCGCAGTCGCGTCGCTACTTGAATCGCTGGTTCTGAATATTGTTTTACGTGTGTGTGCTATTTGTGTGTTACTTGTGCATGTTTATATTATGTGAGTGGTGATTAATCAAAAACGCAATCGCAACTCTATCGCAACGCAATCTCATCGCGAACTGGAAGCGCAAGTTTATTTATGTTGTTGTATGTTAGTTATGTTAATTGTGTGACTATTATCTAAATCTATCGCATCGCTTAATCGACAATCGCATAAACGCATCGCAACGCTCAACGCACGAAACGAAAAGGCGGAAACCAACTCGCTGGAGCCCTTCGATCAGATTGCCCTCCGATCCGTCACCCTACACCACCTCACTCTCCCTTCACCTATAAATACTCACCTGTCACATCATGAACAGTGATGTGACAGCTCTCCTCCGACCCTTCGACTTCTCAGCCTGTTTTCTCTCGATTTCTCGCGATTCTTGTAAGTTTTCAACTCAAATCTTGTACTTCTATGATCTACACACACTTTTTTATCATTTTCACCATCAAATCTCAACTTTTAACCATGAAATCCACCTGATTTGGGATGTTCTAGGTTGATGTCATCATAAGTTCTCATGAACTTCAAAGTGTGACCTCATTCCACCAAGAACAACTCAGATCTAAGAGATTTCAACATGTTTAAACACCGATTTCACCTAAATCTAGATTAAAAGAGTTGAAAGATGTTTTCATAACTTTTCTTCCACATTCTTTTACACTCTTGCACTCAAAACCGATAGAATCAGAGCTCATTCAGGCCTCCTACTCATTCTTTAGTGAAGTGTCGGTCTGAGAACTGATTCTTATCAAAGAGATAACCGACTTAGCGGGTTGAACATGAACAACCGGCAAGAACAGTTAACTGATCAGACGGGGTGATTCCCATCCAATCGGATGACTTGGACTTGGTGGAGTTTCCGTTGTTTAATACGTTGTCATACCGTCTCGGTCAAACCGCAAACTTTTCAACCTTAACAAAATTTTCCAAATTTCAAAACGAGCAAGTCACCAACCGGACTGCCGTCCGATCAGATTGCCATCCGATTGAACGACAATTCGATCGGATGACTTATGGTCCCAAACACTTGAACTTTTTACAAATTTTAATACATGACAATATCCAAACGAATGGTCATCCGATCGGACGACCATCCGGTCGAATGACCATCCTACTGGACTTGTTTTTGTGAAATGTCTCACCTGGAACGAATTGCCATCCGATCGAACAACCATCCATCCGGATGACCGTTCGATCGAACGACCTGAAAGGTAGAGATACTTCTCTGATTTTAAAATGCTACAATGAAAACTTCAAAGCCATCATACACAAACACATCCATCCCAAACGAATGACAATCCGACCGGATGACCATCCGTCCGGATTGTCATCCGATCGAATGGCTCTTCGTCATTCAGTTCACTCGTCCCGTTTTACGCACCGTTCATCGCTTATGCTATTGTTCTGTAATCAGGCTAACTTTCCAGCGCTCCCTTCAATCCAATCCAAGACTGTGTTTATTTTAAACACGATCTGTGAGTTTACTCGAACCCTTTTTGCTTTACGCACTTTTGGGTGTTACATACGTTATCTATTTCAAATCACAATCGACACATAATGCAAATACTTTTATACGCTGACCGTTATTGCATGATATACGTGTTACTCGATGAATGCTTGTATGTTATGTTTACACAGTGATTGTTGCCTGACACCTTTGCAACGATAGTACTATAGTTTGGACTCATCACATGTCGTGGACAGAGGTTGTTAGGGGCTTTACTTCACGTGTCACAGTGCTGATATGTGTTGCGCATTCTACAACTCGCAGTCACGTCTGTGCATATCTCATTGTCGATAACCTACTAGCTTCACTTTGCTACATGTTACATGCTGGTTATGCATAAAACGATTTCGCTATCTATGATATTATTAAACTTGTATGCTTACCTTTACACTATGTGTATTGACCTCTATTTTAACATATGTAACAAGTGTTTAGGATGCTGTGCTTGCTAGCTTTTGGTGGAATCAAGTTAGGAAGAGTCTAGAAACAAACAAACATTTTATGAGTTGTCAGAACAGTATTTTATTTGTCTTTGAGAACAATCTGCCTGTAATAACTGTGTTGCTTATTATGTTACGGTATGGATCGTAATGCTTAAATAATTGGTAATCGTAGTTGTTATGGAAATCTCTTGGACAATCTGTTTCGCTCAGTGCCTCACCCATATGTTTCCGCCATCGGTTGGGGTGTGACAGATTGGTATCAGAGCCATAACTATAGGGAATTAGGCAAGACTCGACCTAGTCCGGGTCGATGTCTTAGAAAGGACCTAGTCTATAGTCTAAGCACCAACAAGACCACCTTGTGCAAACCCGACAGGGGTTCCGCGCGAGCCTATTTCTGTTATTCGATCAACTCGCAAACATACCATACTCTATTCGCCTTTCCTAAGGCTAGCACCGTACTATTTTAAAAAACGAACGAGTGATTAGATCGAGACTAGGTGTGAAAACCGCAAACTCTCGATTGGATCGCTTGTTTGACGCACAATTTTTACTATAAACACAAGAATTTGCGTTGAATCAGGAGTGAAATCCGCACTTCCACACAATTCTCTCTCTATCTCGTGATTCTATCACACACACAGGAACATAGTCGCTAAGTTAGGGGTGAAACCCGAATCTTGATGACATGTTCCATCCTCTATTTTGGTTTTACAAAACTCTCACCAAAGTCTCGATAGATTCCAATGACTCGAGTCGCGTAAATAACCGAAAGGATGCGTGCCATCCACTGTATCCCAGTGATAGAGCACAGTTTATTAGGTCAAAACGTGCACTCGATGTTCTTGAGAATAGTCGAATCACTTTGGGCAGTCAATGTCTCACACCCAGACAATCTCTATTCGATTTTATGTGTTTCGATTCTGAGCCACAACCGCTGACTCTGTGACTTATCGCTTTTATGTGGAAATTTTATGTGTTTTATGTGGTTTTATATCTTTATGTGTTTTGATTTTGGTGATTTACACGCTTTTCGCTTTGATCGACACTCACAACTCGCACTGCACCTTTACCTCAACACGCTAACAAATCGCATGCTATGATTATTCGCTTATGCTATATTACTCGCTATGCTACTCGATGTGTACTCGATAATCGCAATCGCTACTCTCGAACGCATCTCACAACCTTGAATGATAGGTGAATACGTGCAATATATGTAGATAAATACATGCAAAATATAGTGTATGGCGTGGTTTCTGTGAGCTATGTGTTCTATGTGTTTACGTGCTTATGTGATTACGTGCCTATGTGGATTATGTGCCTATGTGACTACGTGATTGATGTGTTCCTGAGCTTTACTTGGTAGTAGTGCGTGTGAGGTGAGATTCGATTATATAGTGTTTGAGTCCTATGGCGATGTCTGTTGCAGAAAATGTCGTCATTTGGATTGCATCACTCTCGCGCTGCGCACTGTAATCATGATGACAAGCGAATTGCTTCCATCGTCGCTAAGCAGAAGGCTAAAGTTATCCTGCAAATTGTCAGTGAGCTTAATGAGAATACTAGCAAGTCCTCTGAGGAATCAAGGACTGACTCTCCAAAGGTTACTTTCAGCTTTAAGCAGTTTAAGGCTTGTGGCCCAAAAGACTTCACGGGCGAAGACGAACCAAGCACGATGTTTCAATGGTTCGACTCAATCGAAGTCACGCTACACCAGAGCGGATGTCCTGACCACCTACGAACTGTCAACTCAACTGGCATTTTCCAATCCAGGGCTCTGGATTGGTGGACTGCCGAAATAAATAGACGTGGGAACGACGCAGCCTATGGGCTCACTTGGAATGAGTTGAAAGAACTCATGATGAAGGAATTCTGCCCACCCCACGAGCTCCAGAAGCTGGAGAATGAGTTTTGGCACATCAAGCAGGATGGTTGCAATAACACCGGTCTAACTGCCCGCTTCAAACAGCTGAGTATCATTTATCCAAGCCAGGTGGCAACACCTGAGATGACGATCAAGAAATACATCCGTGCTCTACCGGATTGTGTTGCTGACTTCGTGCAAGCCGTGAAGACAACAACAATTGAAGAAACCTACCTACTCGCTGCAGATATTAATGACAAGCGAGTTCTCGCTGGGTACTTCAAGAACACTCCGAAAAGCCTTCATCAAGCAACCACCGCTCCCACCGCTGAAACCGCCGCCGCACCGCAAGCTTCCAAGTCCTCCCGCCGCAAGAGAAAGAACAACAACAACAGTAGCAAGAACTATGCAGGGACAGCTGCCGTTCCATTGAATGCCATCTCTGCTCAACCGCAACCCCAAAACCGCCAACTTACGGCACCGGTGACCAATGCACCGCCGGCCAAGCGTGCATACACTGGCCCACACCCGATCTGCCCCTACCTGTACCTATCATCATCCTGTCGGGATTGCCTGCAGGTTTTGTGTTCACTACAACCTGTATGACGACTTTACTGCCAACTGCCGTACTGGTCCCCGCCAAGCTCCAGCTCAAGATCAAGGTCAAGCTCCAGCACCACCAGCTCTCCTTCCTGCTCCCCAGGGCCAAGAAGCAGCTCATGCTCCCGCAGCTCATGCAAGAGCCTGCTTTGCTTGTGGTGATCCCAACCACTTTGTAAACATGTGCCCCAACAGAGTGGTGAAGCAAGAGCCACATCAGCAACCACAACAACATCAACAGCAAGAGCCACAGCAGCAGCCGCAACAACATCAACGCATGCCAGGCTCAAGCAGATAACAATGTGGTTAATGGTACGTTCCTCGTTAATGGTATATAAGCTTCGTGTTTATTTGATACTGGAGCCGATAACTGTTTTGTGTCGTTAGAATTCGAAAAGCTCCTAGATCATAAGCGCGCCCATCTCCCTATGACGTTCGATGTAGAAGTTGCCACTGGAAGAACCGTTACCGTTTGTTCTATCCTACGTGATTGTACGCTTGAGCTCAACAATCACGTCTTCCCTATCGACCTTATCCCGATGCAGCTCGGTAGCTTTGATATCATAATAGGCATGGATTTTCTTCGTGAAAATCATGCTGAAGTCGTTTGCTTTGATAAAATGATTCGTTTCTCGCTCGCTAATGGTGCTCAACTTTGTGTCTATGGGGAAGTCGCATCGAAGAATCTCAAACTCATGTCGTGTATCCAAGCGAGCAAGTATCTCCACAAGGAATACAAAGCTTTCTTGGAACACATCGTAGTAGCGGAGGAAAAGGAAAAGAAGGCAATGAATAAGGTGCCTGTGGTTCGTGATTTTCCTAAAGTCTTTCCTGATGATTTAGCTAGTTTACCCCTGAGTCGTGATATTGATTTTCGTATTGACCTCATTCCTGGAGCTAATCCTGTTGCTAAATCTCCCTATCGCCTCGCTCCGTTTGAAATGCGTGAACTCTCACGTCAACTCCAGGAATTGCTTGACAAAGGCTTCATTCGCCCTAACACCTCTCCTTGGGGAGCACCAGTTCTTTTCGTCAAAAGAAAGACGGGTCGTTTCGGATGTGCATCGACTATAGGGAGTTGAATAAGCTGACTATCAAGAATCGCTATCCCCTGCCCCGAATCGATGATTTGTTTGATCAATTGCAAGGTGCTATGTGTTTCTCGAAGATTGATTTACGATCAGGCTATCATCAGTTACGAATCCAAGAGGAAGATATACCGAAAACCGCTTTCTGAACCCGTTATGGCCATTATGAATTCGTCTTAATGCCCTTTGGTTTAACCAATGCACCCGCAGTTTTCATGGATTTAATGAACCGTATGTGCAAACCATTTCTTGACCGTTTTGTCATCGTATTCATCGACGACATCCTTATCTATTCGAAGTCAAAAACCGAACACATGCAACATCTACGTTTGGTTCTCGAATTACTCCAAGGGAATCGGCTCTATGCCAAGTTCTCCAAGTGTGAATTTTGGTTAGCGGAGGTTCAATTCCTCGGTCACATCGTCAACAGTCAAGGTATACACGTCGACCCCGCGAAGATAGAAGCTGTTAAGAGTTGGGTTACTCCAAAATCACCATCCGATGTTCGTTCATTCCTCGGACTGGCGGGCTATTACCGTCGATTCATCACTGACTTTTTTTGAAATCACCATTCCGCTTACTTCCTTGACGCATAAAGACAAGCCTTTTGTTTGGGGAACCGAACAAGAGCAAGCCTTTCAAACTCTAAAGCATATGCTCTGCAATGCTCCTGTTCTCACTCTACCTGACAGAAACGATGACTTCGTTGTCTACTGTGATGCCTCGAACCTCGGTCTCGGTTGTGTTCTCATGCAACGGGACAAGGTTATCGCATACGCCTCTCGTCAGCTCAAGATCCATGAGAAGAACTATACGACCCACGATCTCGAGCTTGGCGTAGTTGTTTTTGCGTTGAAGATTTGGCGACACTACCTTTACGGTACAAAGTGTACGGTCTTCACCGACCATAAGAGCCTACAACACATCCTCAACCAAAAGGAACTGAATATGCGCCAACGCCGATGGGTTGAACTTCTTAACGATTACGACTGCGAGATTCGTTACCACCCTGGCAAAGAAAATGTTGTGGCCGATGCTCTAAGTAGACGAAGCTATTTGCATAGCGTTTGTAACACTCACGCCCAACACGACCTCGAAGCCTTGTGTCACACCCCAACCGATGGCGGAAACATCGGGGCATGGCACTGAGCGAAACAGATTGTCCAGAAGATTCAATAACAATTATAATTACCAATTAATTTAAAGTAACATGTCCCATACCATGTCTTAAAAGGCAAACAAATTATTACAGACAAATCTAGTCAAATAGTTATGTTCCGACAACTCAGATTCTTATTACAGACAATTGTTTATTGTTGACCTAGGTCTTTCCTAGCCTCGATTTCACACCACAGAAAGCAATTAAGCATCCTAAGCACCTGTCACATACGTTAAAATAAAAGTCAATACACATAGTGTAAAGGTGAGCATACAAGTTTGATAATAGCATATAGAGTTCGAAAGCGTTACGCATAACCAGCACGTACACAGAGTGAAATGAGGCATGTTAGTTATCGACATGAACCTATCGATACCAATGACTGCGGGTTGACTGCCCAAGGCAGTTCGCGATACATTCTCACCACTGTGAGCCATGTAGGTAATTGTCCTTAATAACCCCCGAGTGAACGGGTGCTGAGTCCAAACTAATAGTACTACCGTTGCTAAGGCAGGTAGACAACATTCCATGTGTAAACATAACAAACAAGCATTCATTTAGTCACGTATAACATGCGGTAACGGTTAGCGTTTAAAGTATTTCGTAGTGTGTTCGATGTGATTTAGTATAAATGATGTGTGCAAAATGCAACATATAAATTTCATCAATTGTGGCATAAAACAAACCTTTTTTTAGTACTCATGTTGGAAAAAGTGTGCTTTTGTCTTCCTTTTGTATTTTTATGATTAAATGAGCTCAAATTAACAAAAGAAGCAAAAAGACAACTAAATCTAACATAAATACAAGAAAAGGAGCAAACGTGACATGCCCGACCCCACGACAGCATCTTCCCAAGCAAAACAAGAAAACAGAAGGCTGAACACGCCCCGTGCTCAGTGGACACGGGGGCGTGCTCAAGTGCCAGCAGAAAAGACAAAGCTGTAGAAGCTTCTATCGTCCACCACAGGGCCGTGCTCAGCGGACACGGGGCCGTGGTCAACTCTAAGATTCGCAGGATCTGGGGAAATCTTCATAGTACAGATTTGCTTCTGCACACGGGGGCGTGCCCAGTGAACACGGGGGCGTGGTCAACTAATGCAGACAAGCTGCAATTAATGAAGAAAGAGAGGGATGTGGACACGGGGCCGTGCCCGAGCTTCTGTTCAGCCTATAAATAGGAGTACTTGGCTCAATTGCAAACCATCCCTTGGCACACCACCTCTCTCACACTTCACCCACCACCCACCACCACCATAACACCATCATTCATTGTCCATCATAGAGTGTGTGAGTCGTCTCGGGATCCAAGATTGATCGTAAGAGTTCTTGACAATCAAGGCCATGTTTGCCTAAGTCTCTTACATTACTTGGTGAAGACAAAGTGTTTAGTGTAATACTTTTTATTTTTAATCTTTTCGCACTTTTTACTTGGTTATGTATTAATGACTTTAATAACTAGTTTCTTATGTTGAAGGTGATTTTTCCTTATCGTTTGTCCGTGGTGTCTTGTCATTATTTTACTGTCTATATAAAATAAAAGATTTTCACCATTCATATCTCCACGGTCTATATGGAGGTATGTTGGCTACCTGGTCGGGGGTTAAGGGAACGGTTTGGTAAAAGTCTTGCCTTGTTCAGTGTATAGATCCTGCAAGGACCTGGGTCAAATTTAGTAGGACCTCCTCTAATACTTAACGGTATTGGATGGCGGGGGTCCAAACTCTTTGATCCCCTCATATGTAAGCTACTATTAATACTTTAACCCGCCTACTTAGGACTGTATCCCTGCTGACTTAGACTACTTAGCCGAGGGTAACGTCACCTTCAAAAGAGGGGCCTACCATAATATGCATTAATAACTTAATTAATTATCTTTCAATAATCCGACCCTTTAGGATTGTATCCTTGCTGACTCAAACTACTGGGTTGAGGGTAACGTCACCTTCAAAAGAGGGGCCTACTACAATAATTAAGATAATCCCTTAAAAAGTGCAAAAGTGCGGAAATAATCAAAGGTTACACTGAGTCGGAACCAAGTGATTCATCTTGTCTATCTGTTTTTTACTTTTATTTTATTTTCAACATTTTAGTTAGTTTTTATTTTTCTAGTTTAAAACCTTTTTCTAACTTTTTGATTTGATTAGACGTTGAGGATAAAACGGTACTAAAAGCTCTTGTGTCCTTGGACGACCTCGGTATCTTACCAACACTATACTACGCTCACGATGGGTGCACTTGCCCATATGTGTGTTTAGTGTTAGTAAATATCGTGTTTTATAAATTTAAAACTTGGCTAAAAAAGTGTAAAAGGGCTTAAAATAAACATTAAAACCATAACACTTTTCACGCACATCAAGTTTTTAGAGCCGTTGTCGGGGACACAAGGATTTTAAGAAAGCTTAAAATCGACGGCCTAATCAGTTTTTCAAAACTTTTTCAAAACGCGCGCACATTTTTCTGCATTTTAGTTTAGTTTTGCATTCACAGTAGGTTGAACACGGGCCGTGCTCACTGAACACGGGGCCGTGCTGCATATTTTTCATAAAACACCCTGATACAGTAGCTGAACACGGGGCCGTGCTCACTGAACATGCCCCGTGCTCAAAGAAATCAGTAACTTTAATTAAAACACCCAGATACAGATCCTGTACACGGGGCCGTGTCCACTGAACACGGGGACGTGTCCAGCCTCTGTTTCCGTTTTCATTTTCGTTTTCTGATCTCGAGACTTGGTTGTGGTCTGCTGAGTGATTCTCATGGATCAATACTCAGGAGGTTACAACTACACCTATGAGGAGGATGATTATAGGAATAATTATTGCACTAATTGTGGTAATCCGCACTCGGTCCAATATTGTAACTCATATCAACCATCCACTTCATACACCTACTATGAGGAACCCAGGTACGAGCCATCAACTTCATACACATCCTATGAAGACCAAAGGTATGAACCTCCTCCCTCATACTCATATTTTGATGTACCAAGGTATGTGCCTCCATACTCATACTTTGAGGAACCAAGATATGAGCCACCACCTTCATATGCTTACTATGAGCAACCATGGCGTGAACAACCCACCTTATATGAGTATTATGAAGAACAAAATTACGACCCTTATCCATCATATGCTTACAATGAAGAACAATGGTGTGAACCATCTACTTCATATGGGTATTATGAGGAACAAAGGATCGAACAACCGGATTCAAGCTCTGAAAATCCCGATCCTTTTTCTATAATCGAAGTGACCGATAGGATATTAGAACACCTTAGAGTTATCGATCGCTATATAAAAGAATCTCGCGCAAGGGAAGAGGAGTCCCGCGCAAGAGAAGAATTAAATAAAGAAAAGATAACTGAAAGTGTAAAAATGGAAGAACAAATAAGTGAGAAACCGACACATGAGTTAAACAACGAAAACGGTGAGTCCGACAACGTTAAAATTCAAGAAGAGTCTAATTTTGAAGAAATTAATCTCTTGTCATCTTCTTTTGAAAATCATTGTTTAGTTCCCACTCATGCCAAGTTTTTAAAAGAATTAAACACTAACACTAAAATTCATGAAACGGTGAGTGTTAAGTTAACTAATGATCAAACCTCGCTAATAAAAGAAGACCCATTTAAAATTAACATTACACCAGTTCCATGTTTCTTTCAAAATTCATTTATTAGTAATGTCACAATTGATAAAGATCTTTGTGTTAACATAACGCCTAACTACATTTTCGAAAAATTAAGTATTAGTGATTTTTCTCCACTTCAAATACCCATTTTTCTATCTAATCGGAAAATAATAAAATCAATCGGTATAGTTGAGGATATCTTGGTTCAAACAAATCAGATGGTAATCCCAACCGACTTTGTCATCCTCGATGACGCTCCTCTAGTGTTGGGACGACCATTTGTAAAAACTCACGAAGCTTTGAAAAACCGGAAGTACAACAATCTACCTCTTCAATTAGGGGCATTTAAAAAGAGTGTCGATCTTGAGCGGTCCATGAAATATCCATTCGGCAATAATGACCCCCTAATTGAAGATGAAGATGAACCACCCGATACAAGTGCAAAGATTGACCACTTTGTTGAAGAAGAGGTCTCCATCGAACAAACTTTTAAGGTTCTTGATCAAAATGAGCAACCAAATAAGGAGTCTCCTAAAGACCCACCTCTTGAGCTCAAAGAACTTCCAAAAGGTTTGGAATATGCTTTTCTAGATAAAGATGGTAAATTACCTGTAATTATTTCATCTAAATTAGATAGTTTAGAAAAAGAAAAATTAATTAGTCTTTTGAAAAAACACAAAAATGCAATCGCTTGGAAGCTTGTAGATATTAAAGGAATAAGTCCTTCCATGTGTACACACAAAATTTTAATGAATGATGACTACAAATCGGTAATACAACCACAACGTCGAGTAAATCCAAATGTTCAAGAAGTGGTTAAAAACGAAGTCATCAAATTACTTGACGTCGGACTTATCTATCCTATCTCCGATAGTCCTTGGGGGAGTCTCGTCCAAGTAGTTCCAAAGAAAGGAGGTATGACGGTAATAACTAACGAAAAGAATGAATTAATACCAACGAGAACCGTCACAGGATGGAGAGTATGTATAGATTATAGACGATTAAATGAAGCAACAAGGAAAGATCACTTTCCTTTGCCCTTCATTGATCAAATTTTAGAAAGATTATCCGGTCATAAATTTTACTGTTTCTTGGATGGTTTTTCAGGTTACTTTCAAATCCCGATAGCACCCGAAGACCAAGAAAAGACAACCTTCACATGCCCCTATGGAACTTTTGCTTATCGACGCATGCCATTTGGTCTATGTAATGCCCCAGCAACATTCCAACATTGCATGTTAGCCATTTTCCATGACATGATAGAAAAGACGATGGAAGTCTTCATGGACGACTTTTCTATCTTTGGGGATTCATACGACCAATGCCTCGATAACCTTGAACGAATGCTATCCCGATGTGAGGAAACTAACCTCGCCCTTAACTGGGAAAAATGCCATTTCATGGTAACTGAGGGAATTGTACTCGGTCACAAAATCTCAAGCGAAGGAAAGGAGGTGGATCGAGCCAAAATTGACACCATTTCTAGATTACCACCCCCATCCTCCGTTAGAGCTATCAGAAGTTTCCTTGGGCATGCCGGATTTTATAGGCGATTTATCAAAGACTTTTCTAAAATTTCAAGGCCTCTGACAAAATTACTTGAAAAAGATTTCCCTTTCATCTTTGACAAGGATTGCAATCAAGCATTTCTAACCCTAAAGGAAATGTTAGTCAATGCACCTATCATGATAGCGCCTGATTGGAAATTTCCTTTCGAAATCATGTGTGATGCAAGTGACTTTGTAGTTGGAGCTGTCTTGGGACAAAGAAAAGCATTTCCACCCAATTTATTATGCTAGTAAAACACTTAACGATGCACAAGAAAATTACACAACAACTGAAAAAGAATTGCTAGCTATGGTATTTGCTTTTGATAAATTTCGTTCTTATCTTGTTATTTCTAAAACTATAGTCTATACAGATCATGCAGCCTTTCGATATCTCTTCAAAAAGCAGGACGCAAAACCACGTTTGATTCGGTGGATTTTACTCCTCCAAGAATTTGATATTGAAATCAAAGACAAAAGAGGAGCAGAAAACACCGCAGCAGATCATCTTTCACGCTTAGAAGACCCAACTTTGGAGGCAACCAGGGACGAGCAAATCAACGAAAAATTTCCAACGGAGTCCCTAGAAATGGTGGAATACAAGGAAGAACCATGGTACGCCGACTATGCTAACTACCTAGCTAGCGGTATAGTCGCAAAAGGTTGGCCACATCATCAAAGAAAAAAATTCTTTGCTAATGTGAAACATTATTTTTGGGAAGATCCATATCTTTTCAAAATGTGTGCCGACCAACTTATTCGGCGATGCGTACATGGTAGCTAAGCACGAAGAATTCTCCGCCATTGTCATGAAGGTCCATACGGAGGACATCATGGTGCTGCTAGTACCGCACGAAAGGTATTTGATTCAGGATTTTATTGGCCAACCATTTACAAAGAAGCCCAAAACCTTGTCAAGACATGTGATGCTTGCCAAAGAACAGGTAATATTTCTTCAAAAAACGAAATGCCACAAAATGGCATTATTGTTTGTGAAATTTTTGATGTGTGGGGACTCAACTTTATGGGGCCTTTCCCACCGTCAAAAGGAAACAAATATATAATTGTGACAGTAGATTACTTGTCTAAGTGGGCCGAGGCCGAGGCACTTCCAACAAATGATGGAAGAGTCGTGGTAAGATTTCTGAAAAAAACTATTCTCTCATTTTGGAACACCTAAAGCACTAATAAGTGATAAAGGTACCCATTTTTGTAACCATCAACTTGAAAAAATATTAACAAGATATGGGGTCTATCATCGGGTCTCAACAGCATATCACCCTCAAACAAACGGACAAGTCGAAGTGACTAATAGAGGTTTAAAATGAATACTTGAAAAAACTGTAGGGTTAAATAAAAAGGAATGGGCAGATAAATTAGATGATGCTTTATGGGCTTTTCGAACTACTTATAAAACAACAATAGGTACAACCCCATATAAGCTCGTCTATGGAAAAAGTTGTCACTTGCCAGTAGAAATTGCGCATAAAGCCTACTGGGCAATTAAGAACGTAAACTTAGATTTAGAATTTGCTGGAAAAAATCGATTTTGTCAATTAAATGAATTAGACGAACTTAGGAATTATGCATACTCAAACTCCGAAATTTACAAGGAAAGAATGAAAAACTTACACGACAAACATATTAAACCTAATGAATTTCGAGTAGGAGATTAAGTTCTTTTGTTTAATTCACGACTTCGATTGTTTCCTGGTAAATTAAAGTCTAGGTGGTCAGGACCTTTTTCCATCACCCATATTTTTCCACATAGTGCAGTAGAAATTAAATCTCGGAATGGAATTCCATTCAAAGTCAATGGCCAATGGCTGAAACTCTATCAATGATTCATTGAGGATGAAGAAGAAGAAGAGATCTCGCTTCAAACGGTCAGAGAATAAAAGCATCAACATCGTACCTGGTAAGTTACGTACCAACAAGAATGACATCTTAATCGGTAAGTCTTCTAACCAAATTTTGGGAAAACAAGGGCACTCATACGAGCACTACATATATATATATATATATAGATATATATTTTCAAAACTTTGCTCGGCACGGGGCCGTGTCCGCTGAACACGGGGCCGTGTCCGTGCAACAGTCGGGATAAATCCCCTTTTTCATAACAGTTACACCATTCCACACGCCCCGTGTCCCCAAAAACGCTCTGGTTCGAGGCGATTTTCCACAGATTTTTGACGTCTCCTCTACTTCTAACAACACCAAGGTATGATTCTATCACCATTAGTAGTTAGATTAAGCATTTGCATGTAGTTAAAACATCAAAAATTTGGGAAAAAATCTAGGGTTCTTGAACTTCATCCGGATCGAACCTCAAATTTTTGCCTAGATCTGTTTGCATTTAGTTAGATTAATGTTAAAGGAAGTAAATCCACTTGTATTGTTTAAAGATTTGCCCGATGTCTCACAAAAAACCCCAAACCCTTGTTGTTGAACCGAAAAAGATAAAATTGAATGGGTAAATGGCTTATTTTGGGAAAAACGGCTCTTAGGGTTTCATTTTCGGGGAAAACCGCACCTATTGGACCAAAAATTTTCAAGTTTTCGAAACCGGGTCGAAAAATGGAATTTTGGTGTAACAGACGTCTGGACACGGGGCCGTGTCCGCTGAACACGGGGTCGTGTCCAGCCCACTATTTGCAGTTTTGTCCGAAAAGTCTACTGTTTCGTGCTAACTTTTGATGTATTCTTTCAGATGTCGAAGAAGTTCATGAGGTTTAATGCAAATGAGCTCGATGCTAGGGCAGGATATGAAGTACTTCAAACAAGACTGGAAGAATACCCAAGACAAGCATGCACGGATCTGTTAACCATGGTGAACCAAATTGACCGGTTTAACAACCTCGTTACAGGCCAGCTAAGAGTAGCTTTAACCACTCGACTTCGTTCCGTTCACGAGTGCACTATGGAGTTCTACATCACTTTCACGTTCAATTCAAGGTGCGACCCTTTCGACAGTGATGGGGTGGTATTCCGATGTGGTGGAACTAGGTACTCGATTTCAATGGCTCAATTTGGGTTGATAGTTGGGCTGTTTGCGGAAGAAGACGCAGGTAACGAGGAGAATACCGGAGGAATGCGAGAGATGGATGAAAATGATCGCCAAGCCGCGTGGGCTCAAATTGGTGAAGGGCACTACAATCCGAGCAGCACTAAGAGCACTAAGTTGAGGGACCCGCTCTACCGATACATCCATAGGCTCCTCGGCTACTCTCTTAGCCAAAGGCATGATAGCGGTGGCGTTGTTGGGTTGAGGGATTTGATTATCCTCCACTACATCCATAACCGCAGACACCTCGATGTTCCGTTCCTCCTGCTCCGAAACATGCATTTGAACAAGCTTGCTACTCCACCAACCCCTATCTTCTTTGGAGGGTGGATATACCGTCTCTTCAAGCACTTCACCAACATACCTAGGTCCTTTGAGAGGAGCCCATGGTCGGGAAGGGTGGATGTACACATCTGCCGTTCCATGAACTTAATTTATGAAGCTGAAGACGGGACAGTTAGCTTTCAAAGGATGCAAGGGCATGCATGGAACCCGCAAGCAGCGCTCGTCCTTCACGCCCCTCCATAGTACTAGTACCAGCCCCACGGAGATCCGGGCCAGTCCTCCTCACAAGGAGGTGGTTTTCCTAACTTTCAAAGTTTACATGATTTATTGCAGGAAAACCTCATGTGCACCCGGAACACCTACAATATGGCGAGCAACACGTACGCCCGGGTCGGAGCTATTGAGAGAAACATATCTGACATCCAGGATGACATAGGGAACATCCGGGAGTACATAGCGGGGCATGGTGGAGGAGATGATGACGAGGACATGGACTAGGAGGAGTGAAGGAAGGAACATTCGGTTGGAGATCCCACAGGTTAACCCCCCCTTTTATCTTGAACAATTTCCGGCCTGCGTGCCGAGTGTTGAACAATTTACTTTCTTCTAACTCTTTTTATTTTCTGCATTTGTTTTTCTTTTAACTTTGTTGATGTGGATGTTGAACTTGGTAAATTAGGATGTTTGCTATGGTTTGGTGTAGTGTTTATTGGTAAAGCAGGTACATACGAGGCTTAGAGCACTAAACATTAGTGCTACTAAAGCCGGGACAGGAAAATCGAAGCTAGAAACCTGTTTTTCAAACATTGTAGATTGTCTACACGGGGTGGTGTCCAGCCGACACGCCCCCGTGCCCACTCGCCCAGACCTGCTGTTTGTTTTAAATCTGCAGACTTTTGACAAACACGGGGTCCTGCCCAGTAGACACGCCCCCGTGTCCACCTTCTGTAAGTTTTCGTTACTGGCACCTGAACACGGGGTCGTGTCTATCGGACACGGGGCCGTGTCCAGGCAGCTAGTAACACAAATTTTTTCTTTTTCACACCTTTTTACACATTCAATCAACCTAAAAACTTATTTTTGGGACACATTGAGGACAATGTGTAATTGAAGTGTGGGGGGATGCTAAAACCTTGAATCTTGCAAGTCCTAACTACAAGCCTTACACAAAACTCTATTGGAACCGCTAATCACCCCAAATTTTTTTCAAAAATTTTCATTTTTTTTACTTGTCTAGGTTTAACTTGGGAATTTCAAATTCTAAAAAGGTTATATTTTTACAAATTTACAACCGATAGCGTCGTGATAAAAAGAACCAACATAAGAAAATTATGAAATGGCATGACAAGCTTAGTTAAAATTTGATTATATATACTTGATCACATAAAAACCCATTCCCACAAAAGTGAGTTTTGAGCCTTTATTGAGCATACAAATATATATCTTTAAACTAAATGCTCATTTTTCGTTTCTTGTGTGAATAGCCGCTTGGTTCTTACGACTCTAGAACTTGCCACGACGATACATTCCCGGTCCTTACGAACTTAAACTCGAGTAAGTAAATGATGGAGGCATTAGGACTAACCCTTTTTATTTCTACACCATTATTTTTCTTTTTTTTACCACCTACCCAAAATCCCCCTAGTTAGCCCCTTTGAGCCTAAACCTTTTCATTTCATAACCCAAACCAAACACCCTTTCACCTATCAAAACCCTTTTTTATTTTTAACCCTTTGTTTTAGTAACAAGCTCGGTTTTTTGTATGACTTTCCAAAAAAAAAAAAAATATATATGTGTTGATGATGAAGCAAAAAAAAAAATAAAAATAAAATAAAAAATAAACAAACAAGTTTGTCAAAAATAAATTTGTTTGAATAAAAACTTCATCAAAATAAGAGTTGAAAAAATAAAAAGTCTTACGAAAACCGACGCTTGTTACGCTTTTCGCCCTTTCACTAACCACTAACCCTACCACCTACCTTTAACCCAAGCCTAACCCTTCACCCAAAAGTCCTCTTGATATTTACAAAGGTATATAGTTAAAAAGGAGGAGGATTGATTGCTTGGCAAGCCTATGGTAGGAGTAAGCTCCATGCCGATTCACTAAAATACATTTTCGACCGAGTGTTGAGTGATCCCCGTGAGGTATGTGAACTTGTATATAAATGGAATTTTAAAGAGGCATGTTATGCCCTAATAAGTAATTTATCTTATGAAAAGTTTTAAATAAATCATGACGAATAGGATTGTAAATAAATAAAAATAAAACTTATTAAAGAATATTGGAAATCCCGACACTCTATGACAAGCCCCAAAACCTTCTCTTCTACCCATTCCATTTGGGAGTGTAAAGCCATATTATAAAGAGTTTTGCTTGAGGGCAAGCAAAGATTCAAGTGTGGGGATATTTGATGTGTGCAAAATGCAACATATAAATTTCATCAATTGTGGCGTAAAACTAACCCTTTTTTAGTACTAATGTTGGAAAAGTGTGCTTTTGTCTTCCTTTTGTATTTTCAGGATTAAATGAGCTCAAATTAACAAAAGAAGCAAAAAGACAGCTAAATCTAACATAAATACAAGAAAAGGAGCAAACGTGACATGCCCGACCCCACGACAGCATCTTCCCAAGCAAAACAAGAAAACAGAAGGCTGAACACGCCCCGTGCTCAGTGGACACAGGGGCGTGCTCAAGTGCCAGCAGAAAAGACAAAGCTGTAGAAGCTTCTATCGCCCACCACGGGGCCGTGCTCAGCGGACACGGGGCCGTGGTCAACTCTAAGATTCGCAGGATCTGGGGAAATCTTGATAGTACAGATTTGCTTATGCACATGGGGGCGTGCCCAGTGAACACGGGGGCGTGGTCAACTAATGCAGACAAGCTGCAATTAATGAAGAAAAAGAGGGATGTGGACACGGGGCCGTGCCCAATGGACACGGGGCCGTGCCCAAGCTTCTGTTTAGCCTTTAAATAGGAGTGCTTGGCTCAATTGCAAACCATCCCTTGGCACACTACCTCTGTAACGCCCTGCGTTTTCATACTTACTATATTTAGAAACCATTGCTTGAAATTCTACTTTTGGAAAACTTGCATTCTCGTAATCATCCTTTCTTCTTAATCAAATGTAAAATACGGGACTTGATTCATAAATGAAACTCGTACTTTGTTAATTACATGTTATACCTACTTTACATATAATCATACGTTTAATTGTGAAACAATTAGTTACATATCCGTAACACTTGCAAACGTGTAATAAACCTACTAATACGTAACATACATGCTTCGTGCGATATTTACATACGAGTCTTATACTCAATTTTATTCATTTGATACTTGTGTTACCTTTAGTACATGTTAAGTATGCCTAAATACCCTAAAATGATCATAAAATCCGTAATATATAACATCTAGACATGTTGCAAAACAATAAAACAAAAAAATAAAATTTTATTGTTCCTGACAAAGGCTTACGGACCGTAAGCCTCATACCCTTACGGTCCGTAAGGGTGTCTGGCGGGACATCAGCTTGAATTCTCCGCGATTTTGCACGAAATCCCAACACTTCTTCTCCTCCAATCACCTCTAAACCTCCATTAAACACCTCCAACCACTCCCTAACTTCTCCCCTATAAATACAAACCTTCTCCAAGCTCAAAACACTTTACAAACACTCCCAAATCTCTCTCAATCACTCAAAATCGTTGCTGCAAATCAGAGTTCGGACAGATTCATCGAGTTTTACGAAAATGGGCATAACTTCTTCATTTCTTATCCGTTTTGGTCCATTCTTTTTCTAGAACGCTTGGCTTGACCTTGGCTTCGATTCTAGGGGTGTTTCACAGCAAACAAGTCCCTGGAACTCCGGAAAAAAGGCTTCAAAGTCCACTGTTTAAGTTTGTTTTCATTAATCTTTGTTTAGACATGAGTTTAACTCACTCAAACCTATGTCCTTATGCTTATGACCACTCCTATGGTTAGTTAGGCTTAAAAACAAGGTTGAGACATACAACATCAGAGGTTAAACCTCAAATAAATTCTGTTTTGATTAGGGTTTTTAACCCACAAGTCATGTTCAAGCTTCAAACTTGATGTAGGAGTGATTATGGAACAACTTGGGTTTTTCCAACATAAAATCCCCACATGATTTGATGATTTCTCATAGCTTAGATTGTTTACACTATTGTACTAGTCTTAGTTCATGACCCTCCTTGTTTGTTTTTACAACAAGTGTAGTGGTGAACGCATACGAGGTGCCTAAATGGAAGCTCGTTCTTCCTACCTCCTACATGACTTCTAGGACATTAGAGGTACCTAAATGAAGACGTTAATCTTCTACCTCATGCTTGAACTATTAATCTTTTGGACTTAATAATATGTATATAATATATGTAATACATAAACACATAATCCAAATAATCGAATCTTAGACGATGAACTAGTGTTCATATGTCTAAGTACTAGATTATATCATCCTATAGTATGATAACTTGTTACGATTCTAATGGAACCTTGTTTCATGAAACCATATAAACTCCTTGGAGTACATAGTGTCAAAAACAAGTATCATATGTATTAGATGACCATTTTCACATGTTATTTTCATATGTTATTTTCATATTGTTTTATTTCGAATCTCGACTCTAAGCATACTTGAACTTTAACCATTACACATTCAACCTTCTAACCTCATCAACTTCGTCACATTGGATAATCGGAAAGCATATGCAATATTGTGAGTATACTTGAACCCCCTTTTCGTTTACCACTTTTTGGGGTGTAACATGTTATTTATAAACTTACACACAAACTTTATCATAATACATAAACATTCCTATTACACGCATGCTTATTTGATTACTTGATGCTTTAAACTTGGGTTGAGGACATTATGTGTTAGACTTATCATTAACTTCGTACGAGCCAAACCATGACATATATAGCGCTATAGGATTAACGACCCGCCCGTAGACTTGTGGTTATGTCATGAGCATATTCCGTTTCATTATTGGTTTGATATGTTTGACACATGCCAATTTTATTGTTTATCTCGTATCAAGAGCTTGCCACATGGAATTGTTTAAACTTATCTTTTGATACGTATGTACCAAACTTGTATACTCGCCTTTGCTTTTGCATTGAACTTTATTTTAAACATGTTACAGGTTGAGGATGATGATGCCATGAAATGAAGTAGCGTTGATGCCTAGATACACATATAGACGTTTAGGTTTAATCGTTATATAAATTTTGATTATGTTGTATTGTATTTCCCTTGAACTTGATGTTAATTGATTTCCTTGTAATGTTGACAAATGAATTATGAAATGAAATCGGTTTATTAAATATTGTCACAAATAGCGTTATGATTTCTCTAGCAATCTTCACACTTCGTCTCATCACGATGTTTCCGCCATTGGTTGGGGTGTGACAACCTCTCTCACACTTCACCCACCACCCACCACCCACCACCACCATAACACCATCATCCACCACCATCATTCATTGTCCATCATAGAGTGTGTGAGCCGTCTCGGGATCCAAGATTGATCGTAAGAGTTCTTGAAAATCAAGGCCATGTTTGCCTAAGTCTCTTACATCACTTGGTGAAGACAAAGTGTTTAGTGTAATACTTTTTATTTTTAATCTTTTCGCACTTTTTACTTGGTTATGTATTAATGACTTTAATAACTAGTTTCTTATGTTGAAGGTGATTTTTCCTTATCGTTTGTCCATGGTGTCTTGGCATTATTTTACTGTCTTTATAAAATAAAATATTTTCACCATTCATATCTCCACGGTCTATATGGAGGTATGTTGGCTACCTTGTCGAGGGTTAAGGGAACGGTTTGGTAAAAGTCTTGCCTTGTTCAGTGTATAGATCCTGCAAAGACCTGGGTCAAATTTAGTAGGACCTCCTTCAATACTTAACGGTATTGGATGGCGGGGGTCCAAACTCTTTGATCCCCTCATATGTAAGCTACTATTAATACTTTAACCCGGCTACTTAGGACTGTATCCCTGCTGACTCAGACTACTTAGCCGAGGGTAACGTCACCTTCAAAAGAGGGGCCTAACATAATATGCATTAATAACTTAATTAATTATCTTTCAATAATCCGACCCTTTAGGATTGTATCCTTGGTGTCTCAAACTACTGGGTTGAGGGTAACGTCACCTTCAAAAGAGGGGCCTACTACAATAACTAAGATAATCTCTTAAAAAGTGCAAAAGTGCGGAAATAATCAAAGGTTACACTGAGTCGGAACCAAGTGATTCATCTGGTCTATCTGTTTTTACTTTTATTTTATTTTCAGCATTTTAGTTAGTTTTTATTTTTCTAGTTTAAAACCTTTTTCTAACTTTTTGATTTGATTAGACGTTGAGTATAAACCGGTACTAAAAGCTCTTGTGTCCTTGGACGACCTCAGTATCTTACCAACACTATACTACGCTCACGATGGGTGCACTTGCCCATATGTGTGTTTAGTGTTAGTAAATATCGTGTTTTATAAATTTAAAACTTGGCTAAAAAAGTGTAAAAGGGCTTAAAATAAACATTAAAACCATAACACACTTCACGCACATCAATAAGTAACGTATGTAACACCCAAAAGTGCATAAAGCAAAAAGGGATCGAGTATACTCACAGCGGTTGATGGATTGAAGGGAGCACTAGAGAGTAGGGTTAGCCTGATCAGAATGATAGTAATACGATAAGCGACACGTAAAACAATGCAAAGTACAAGTGGTTCGGATAGCAGTCCATTCGGATGGTAGTCCGATCGGACAGCCAGTCGTGCGGGTGGTTGTCCGTTCGGACGGTAGTCCGGTCCGATGACTGTTCGAGTGGATTGTTTCTTCCTTTGGGAAGGATGTGTTTGTGTATGATGGCTTGACTTTTGAAGTTTTTGTTGTAGTATTTTGAAAACATTGAAGTACCTCTACCTTTCAGGTCGGTCGGTCGATCGGACGGTCGTTCGATCGGACGGCAACCCGTTCGGTTGGGCACTTTTAGTGAGAACAAATTCACAGCAGGGTGTCACTCGCTTGGACAGTTGTTCGATCGGGTGGCATCCCTTGTGCATTGAACATGTTGAAAATTGTTTAAGTGTTGAAGTTTAAATGTCTCATGGTTCGATTGGCAGTTCCATCGGATGGTAGTCCGATCAGACAGCAATTCATTCAACATTCAGACTTCAAGTGTTGGCAGAAATGAGTAAGTGTGGGACCAAGGTGCAAGTCGTACGGGCGACCAGTCGTGCGGTTTGAATGTCCGTTCGGACGACACTCCGTCCTGGTTGACCTGTTCGTCTTACACTTGGTTGTTTTGATTGTTTGTTGTTTTGTCGAGATGCGTTGATATCGTGCTAACCAACAGAACTCCATCCTAAGCTCTAGTGACCCGATCGAACAGGAACCACCCAAGTTCGGTCAGTCCACCGGTTTAAGACGATTGTTCTTGGTTAACCCGGAATCGATAATCTCGTGGATAGAATGCGGATCTCAAACCAACACAACCACAATAATGAGTAGTAAGCCGGCACAAGTTCCGATTCTATCGGTTTTGAGTGCATTGAGTGTAAAAGAGTTGAAAGAAAGTTGAAAACCATCTTTCAATCCTTTTTCTTGTGAATATGTCTAGATCTATGAAAGATCTTTGTTAGTTTATGTGGAAATCGGTTAGATCTAAGTTGTTCTTGGTGGATTGAGGCCAAAACATGAAGTTCTTCAAGAACACATGATGACGTCATCCTAGAACACCTTAAATCTCAATGATTTCACGGTTAAAAGTTAAGATTCAAAAGATAGAAATGTGTAGGAGTGCGTGTAGATTAAGGAAGTATAAGATTTAGGACGAGATCTTACCGGAATCGTGAGAAATCTGAAGAAAAGTGAGGAAAACGAGCTGGTCGGACGTCACTTGCCAAAAGTAGAAAGTTTGAAAGTGACAAGGGGTATTTATAGGGTTACCCAAAGTGGAAAGGAGTGGAGAGGGGTTGGTCGCTCGGTTAGGTAGTCCGGTCGGTCAGCTGTCCGATCCGACGGCAGTCCGAGCGGTCGGCTGGTCGAACGGCTGGTCGCCTGGTCGATCAGTCACCTCGTTCGAGTGTTCGGCGCGACGAGTTTTGATGTTTCAATTTCGATTGCGAGCGTTGCGATGAGATTGAGTTTCCAAGTCAAATTACTTTTAATCCCAAGTACTCATATCTCGCACTATCTCTTTTCCACCAATTATCATACTATTTCGATTGCGATTGAGTTCGATTGCGTTTCGATTGATTCCCACCCATAACGTAAATAAACATGCACAAGTAACACATAAGGCACACACACACGTATAACAATAACCAAAATGCGTATTTCGAGTTGCGCGTGCGATTGCAATAGCGATAAAGCGATTAAACATGCGATTATTAATAGATACTCCACATAATACAACTAAAGCAAAAACAAAATAGACTAATTACAAGTCAAAGAAGTTAAAACAGGAATTGAGCAAGGAGAGACAGATTGCAATTAGCAATCTTTTCTTCCTTTGACTTCAATCTTGACTTTGACTTTGACTTTCGAAACACGGGGTGTTACAGCCTCCCCTAGTTGAGGGAATTTCGTCCCGAAATTAGGCCAAAGCCGTAACAAACAACTGCGGGTACTTCGCTTTCGAGTTCCCAAGTGAACTTTGCGCCTCGTTTGCCTTCCTATCGGACTTTCACAATAGGAATGCGCGAGCGTCTGAGCTGCTTGGTTTGGCGATCCATGATTTCGACAGGCTTCTCCATGAAGTGCAGTGTTTTGTTTACTTGTAGGTCATCGAGAGGTACAATTAAAACATGCTCAGCCAGGCACTTTCGGAGGTTTGACACATGGAAAGTCGGGTGGACGTTACTAAGTTCCTCCGGCAGTTCGAGTCTGTAGGCGACTTTTCCGATCCTTTCCAGAATCTTAAAAGGTCCAACATATCGAGGCGCTAGTTTCCATTTCTTGCCGAATCTGACCACACCCTTCCAAGGTGATACCTTTAGGAGTACGTAGTCGCCAACGTCAAATTCAAGGGGCTGGCGTCGTCTATCGGCGTAACTTTTCTGTCGACTTCGAGCTTTCAACAAGTTGTCTCAAATTCGGAGGACTTTGTCAGTCGTTTCTTGTAGTAGCTCAGGACCGGTTAGTTGCGAGTGACCGATCTCGTGCCACACAATAGGTGATCGACATCTTCTTCCGTATAAAGCCTCGAATGGTGCCATTTGAATGCTGGAATGATAACTGTTGTTGTACAAGAATTCGACTAACGGCAGGTATGTATCCCAATTACCACCGAAGTCTATGACACACGATCGGAGCATGTCTTCAAGAGTACGGATCGTTCTTTTAGTCTGACCGTCGGTTTGAGGGTGGAATGCGGTACTTAGATTAAGCGATGTACCGAGAGCCGTTTGAAACGTTTCCCACAGTCGCAAGGTAAACCGAGCATCACGGTCAAAGATGATGTCGCGAGGCGTCCCATGATTACAAATGATCTCATTGGTGTAGATTCGGGCTAATCGTTCTACCTTGTAGTCTTCTCGTATTGGCAAAAAGTGAGCTGATTTGGTTAACCGGTCAACAACAACCCAGATGCTGTCGTGACCTGAAGACGTGTGCGGAAGCTTTGTTATGAAGTCCATAGCTATACTCTCCCATTTCCACATAGGGATCGGCGGTTGTTCGAGTAAGCCAGAGGGTCTTTGGTGTTCGGCCTTGACCCTTGCACAAGTCAGGCACTTTCCAACGTAGAGAGCAATATCCCTTTTCATGCCCGGCCACCAGTACTTGTAGCGAAGATCCTGATACATTTTGTCGGCATCGGGATGAATAGAATACCGGGATTTGTGGGCTTCGTCCATCAAAATCTTTCGCAATTCGGTCCGTTTAGGGATCCAAATTCAATCCAGATATTGGAATATCCCATTTAGCTTATTCACAAGTTGAGCTCCATCGTGATAGATTCGTTCCTTCTTCAAAGTGCGTTCATTAAAACAGGCATGCTGGGCTTCGTGGATGAGGGTTTCGAGATCAAATTGGGCTTGGACATTACGAATGCTGAGCAAATAACTCCGTCTGCTGAGAGCGTCGGCTACGACAATCGCCTTGCCTGGGTGATAGCGAATCTCACAGTCGTAGTCGTTGAGAAGTTCTACCCATCGACGTTGACGCATATTAAGTTCTTTCTGATCAAAGATATGTTGTAGGCTCCTATGATCGGTGAAGATCGTACACTTTGTACCATACAAGTAGTGTCGCCAAATCTTTAACGCAAAAACAACTGCACCTAGCTCGAGATCATAGGTTGTATAGTTCTTCTCTTGGATTTTGAGCTGACGAGATGCGTATGCTATAACCTTGTCTCCTTGCATGAGAACACAACCAAGACCAAGGTTGGAAGCATCACAATAGACAATGAAGTCGTCGTTTCCGTCGGGCAATGTAAGAACAGGAGCATTGCAAAGCATGTGCTTGAGGGTTTGAAAGGCAGACTCTTGTTCAGTTCCCCAAACAAAAGGCTTGTCTTTATGCGTGAGAGCGGTAAGCGGCACAACGATCTTTGAGAATCCTTCGATAAATCGACGATAATAGCCCGCTAGTCCGAGAAAAGAACGGACTTCAGACGGGTTCTTAGGTGTAATCCAACTCTTAACTGCTTCAATCTTCGCTGGATCGACGTGGATACCTTGACTATTTACAATGTGAGCCAGAAACTGAATCTCCTCCAGCCAAAATTCACACTTGGAGAACTTGGCATAGAGTCGATTCCCCTGGAATAGCTCGAGAACCAAACGTAGATGTTGCGAGTGTTCGGCTTTCGACTTGGAATAGATCAAGACGTCGTCGATGAACACGATGACGAAACGGTCGAGATAAGGTTTACACACGCGATTCATCAGATCCATGAAAACTGCAGGTGCGTTGGTTAATCCAAAAGGCATAACAACGAACTCATAATGTCCATATCGAGTGCGAAAAGCGGTTTTGGGTATATCCACCTCTTGAATGCGTAGTTGGTGATAACCTGAGCATAGATCGATCTTCGAGAAACACGTAGCACCTTGTAGCTGATCAATAAATCGTCAATGCGAGGCAGGGGATAACGGTTCTTGATAGTTAACTTATTCAATTCCCGATAGTCAATGCACATCCTGAATGACCCATCATTCTTTTTAACGAAAAGGACTGGCGCGCCCCAAGGAGAGGTGCTCGGGCGAATGAAGCCTTTCTCAAATAATTCCTGGAGTTGGTTCAAGAGTTAACGCATTTCGGACGCTGCGAGTCGGTAAGGAGCTTTGGCAATAGGGTTGGCTCCAGGAATGAGGTCGATACGAAAGTCGATATCACGACTTGGCGGCAAACCTGGGGGATCATCAGAAAACACATTCGGAAATTCACACACAACGGGAACATCGCTTTCTCCCGGACTCCCTTTCTTTTCCTTCTCCGCTACTACAATGTTAGCCAAGAAAGCTCTGTATTCCTTACGGAGATACTTGCTAGCTTGGACACATGACATGAGGTTGAGACATTTCGAAGCAGTTTCGCCATAGACACACAATAAATCACATTCGCGAGCGAGAATCGAATCATCTTATCGAAGCACACAACTTCAGCATGGTTTTCGCGAAGAAAGTCCATGCCTACTATGACGTCAAAACTTCCGAGTTGCATCAGAATGAGGTTGATTGGGAAGGTGTGATTGTTGATCTCAAGAGTACAATCACAAAGAACAGAATTAACGGTGACATTTCTTCCAGTGGTGACTTCAACATCGAACGTCGTGGGGAGATGGGAGCGTTTACGACTAAGAAGCTTCTCGAATTCGAACGACACAAAGCAATTATCGGCTCCAGTATCAAACAAACATGAAGCATAAATACCATTCACAAGGAACGTACCATTGACCACGTTGTTGTCAGCCTGGTCTTGGCGCACATTGATGTTGAAAGTTCTGGCGCGTACGGCTTGTTGCTGTTGCTGAGGCTGCTGCTGCTGGTGTTGCTGTTGCTGCTGCTGCTGCTGGGGCTCTTGTTTCACAACCCTGTTTGGGCACATGTTCGCAAACTGGTTGGGATCACCACACGCGAAGCAGACTCGGGCGTTGACCGCGGGTGCCTGAGCCACTTGTTGGCCTTGCGGGGCTGGGAGCAGAGCTTGATGAGCAGTGGCTTGAGCTGGCGCTTGACGGGGACCTGTACGGTAGTTGGCAGTGAAGTGGCCGTACATGTTGCAGTGAGCGCAGAAACGACAGGCGAGACCCACCGGGTGATGATAAGAGCATGCCGGGCAAGCCGGGTGGGGGCCTGTGTATGCACGCTTTGCAGGCGGTGCATAAGTAACTGGTGTTGGAAGGTGATGGTGCTGCTGCTGGGCCGGTACGGCCAGAAGAGGAGCAGCAGTTGTGGTGACAGCACAGTTCTTGTTGCTGGAGCTGCTGTTGTTGTTCTTCTTCTTTCAGCGTGAGGACTTTGACGATTGAGCGGCGGTGGTTTCGGAGGCTGGTGCGGCGGTGACTTGGTGCAGATTCTTCGAAGCTTTATCCCAAAAACCAACTTTTACCCGCTTGTCGTTGATTTCGGTGGCAAGAAAGTAAGTTTCTTCGATTGTTGCTGTCTTTGCGGCATGCACAAAATCTGCAACGCAGTCGGGTAGAGCTCGGATGTATTTCTTGATTGCTATGTCACACGTCTTCACTTGATCGGGGCAGATGATACTGAGCTGCTTAAAGCGAGCAGTCAGGGCAGCGTTGTCACCTTCCTTCTGCTTAATGTTCCAGAATTCGTCCTCCAGCTTTTGGCGTTCATGGGGAGGGCAGAATTCATCCATCATGATGGCCTTCAATTCTTCACAGGTCAGCTCATAAGCTGCGTCATTTCCGCGTTTGTTTCTCTCGGCCGTCCACCAGTCTAACGCGCGGGACTGGAAGACGCCGGTAGCGTTTAGAGTGCGGAGATTTTCCGGACATTCACTCTGGCGCAGAGTGACTTCGATGGAATCGAACCATTGAAACATAGCTGTCTTGGTAGCAACTTTGGGAGCTTCGGTTCTACACTCCTCAGACGATTTGCTGACGTTTTCGTAAATCTCACTCACGATCTGGGGCACAACCTTGGCCACTTGTTTCGCGAGGATGGCAGCAAGGCGTTTGTCCCTCTGTTCTTGGCGAGAGAGTCATGGGTGACGAGGTCCTGATGATGGTCCAGTTGACATTGTCTGCAACAGACATCGTCATAGGTCTCAAACACATCATAATCGAATCTCACCTCACACGTCTAATACTTACTAAAGCTCAGGAACACAATGTAACATGTATCTCATAAACACATAGGCACATAGTCACAGATTCACATAAACACAGAAGCACATAAGCACGTAGGGCACAGAATCATAGAAGCACATAAGCACGTAGGACACATCACCTGGAAACATATAGGCGTGTAACTTTTCTGATGCGCACAGAGGCGATCAGAATACAGAAACCGATCATTCAAAGTCTGCGAATGTTCAAATATAGCGATCGCGTTTAGCATATCGAGTAATATAGTATAAGCGTATGACATAGCATAAGGTCGTCCATGATTTAGCGATTTGTCAGCGTTTTGAGATAGAAATGCAATGCGAATCGTGCGTGTCGATCGAAGTGAAAGCAAAAATAGAATAATTCCCTAAAATTAAACACATAAACAAGTAAACACACATACAAACACATAAAATCGACGAATCATCAGAGTCGGCAATTGCGGGCTCAAAATCGAAACACATAAAAATCGGGAAATAGATCATCTGCGGCTATCATACTTCGGCTACCTAAAGTGATTCGACTATTCTCAAGGACTTGTTGTACACGCTTTGACCTTCAGGATGGTGCCTTTGCCTCGATTCTTGGGCGTTTGGCACGCATCCTTTTAGTTATACCGTGACTTCAGGTCGTTGGAGTCCGTCGAGACTTTGGTGAGAGTTTTGTAAAACCAAGTAAAGGTCGGAACAAATCGTCAAGGTTAGGGTTTCACCCCTAGCTTAACAACTTCGCTCCTGTTTTGATAAATCAAAGGAGGATAATGCGTTGAAGTATGGATTTCACTCCTATTCCAACGCAATTTCTCGTGTTTATAGATAAAAATGTGGGTTGAACAAGCAATCTAGTCGAGAGTTTGCGGCTTTCACACCTAATCTCGACTTAACAACTCATTCATATTGAAAATTCGAGCACAGTGATAGTGTAGCATAGGCGAGAATGGCGAGAAATAGCAGTAAGCTCATACATAATCCCTACTGGACATGCACGAGTCGGTCTGTTGGTTCCTAACTATAGACTAGGTCTCTAAGACTTCGACCTGGACTAGGTCGAGTCTTGCCTAATTCCCTATAGTTATGGCTCTGATACCAATCTGTCACACCCCAACCGATGGCGGAAACATCGGGGCATGGCACTGAGCGAAACAGATTGTCCAGAAGTTTCCATAACAATTATCATTACCAATTAATTTAAAGTAACATGTCTCATACCATGTCTTAAAAGGTAAACAAATTATTATAGACAAATCTAGTCAAATAGTTTTGTTCCGACAACTCAGATTCTTATTATAGACAATTGTTTATTGTTGACCTAGGTCTTTCCTAGCCTCGATTTCATACCACAGAAAGCAATTAAGCATCCTAAGTACCGGTCACATACGTTAAAATAAAAGTCAATACACATAGTGTAAAGGTGAGCATACAAGTTTGATAATAGCATATAGAGTTCGAAAGCGTTACGCATAACCAGCACGTACACATAGTGAAATGAGGCATGTTAGTTATCGACATGAACCTATCGATACCAATGACTGTGGGTTGACTGCCCAAGGCAGTTCGCGATACATTCTCACCACTGTGAGCCATGTAGGTAATTGTCCTTAACAACCCCCGAGTGAACGGGTGCTGAGTCCAAACTAATAGTACTACCGTTGCTAAGGCAGGTAGACAGCATTCCATGTGTAAACATAACAAACAAGCATTCATTTAGTCAAGTATAACATGCAGTAATGGTTAGCGTTTAAAGTATTTCATAGTGTGTTCGATGTGATTTAGTATAAGTAACGTATGTAACACCTAAAAGTGCATAAAGCAAAAAGGGATCGAGTACACTCACAGCGGTTGAAGGATTGAAGGGAGCGCTAGAGAGTAGGGTTAGCCTGATCAGAATGATAGTAATACGATAAGCGATGTGTAAAACGATGCAAAGTACAAGTGGTTCGGACAACAGTCCGTTCGGGTGGTTGTCCGTTCGGACGATCGTCCGGTCCGATGACTGTTCGAGTGGATTGTTTCTTCCTTTGGGAATGATGTGTTTATGTATGATGGCTTGACTTTTGAAGTTTTTGTTGTAGTATTTTGAAAACATTGAGTTTCCTAGTCAAATTACTTTTAATCCCAACTACTCATAGCTCGCACTATCTCTTTTCCACCAATTATCATACTATTTCGATTGCGATTGAGTTCGATTGCATTTCGATTGATTCCCACACATAACGTAAATAAACATGCATAAGTAACACATAAGGCACACACACGTATAACAATAACCAAAATGCGTATTTCGAGTTGCGAGTGCGATTGCGATAGCGATAAAGCGATTAAACATACGATTATTAATAGATACTCCACATAATACAACTAAACAAAAACAAAATAGACTAATTACAAGTCAAAGAAGTTAAAACAGGAATTGAGCAAGGAGAGACAGATCGCAATTAGCAATCTTTTCTTCCTTTGACTTCAATATTGACTTTGACTTTCGAAACACGGGGTGTTACACCTTGATTCGCGATGCCCAGCATGCCTGCTTCGTTGAAGTTACCATGCATGGAGAAATGAATAAGTGTGGTGCCGAATCGCACTTTATCACCAAATCGAACGGTATCTACTACTATCTAGATCGCATCTGGATCCCAAGCCGCAATAATCTTCGAGATATATTGTTGACTGAAGCGCACAAGTCTCGATATTCCATTCATCCTGGTGCCGACAAGATGTACCATGACCTTCGTCTAAGGTATTGGTGGCCTGGATTGAAGAAGGATATCACAATCTATGTTTCGAAGTGCCTGACTTATTCGAAAGTCAAGGCTAAACAACAAAGACCCTCTGGCTTACTCGTGCAACCCGAGATCCCGATGTGGAAATGGGAGAGTATAGCCATGGACATCATAACAAAACTCCCGCATACACTTTCAGGTCACGATAGCATCTAGGTTAGCGTTGACCGTTTGACTAAATCTGCTCATTTTCTGTCGATACGAGAAGACTACAAGGTAGAACGATTAGCCTGGATCTACACCGACGAAATCATCTGCCGACACGGGATGCCTCGCGACATCATCTCAGACCGCGACGGTCGGTTTACCTCGCGTCTTTGGGAAATGTTTCAATCTGCTCTCGGTACTACTCTTAAACTAAGTACCGCTTTCCATCCCCAAACCGACGGTCAAACTGAAAGAACGATCCGTACCCTTGAAGACATGCTTCGCTCGTGTGTCATAGATTTCGGGGGTAATTGGGACGCGCACTTACCTTTAGTCCAATTCTCGTACAATAACAGTTATCATTCTAGCATTCAAATGGCATCATTTAAGGCACTATACGGAAGAAGATGTCGATCGCCGATTGTATGGCATGAGATCGGAGATGCACAAATAACCGGTCCTAAGCTACTGCAAGAAACGACTGACAAAATCCTCCAAATTCGAGACAATCTGCTGAAAGCTCAGAGTCTTTAGAAAAGTTACGCCGATAGACGTCGTAAGCCCCTTGAGTTTGACGTTGGCGATCACGTACTCATAAAGGTTTCACCTTGGAAGAGGGTGATCAGGTTCGGAAAGAAAGGAAAGCTCGCGCCTCAATATGTGGGACCATTTAAAATTCTTGAAAGGATTGGAAAAGTGGCCTACAAACTCGAACTACCGGTGGAACTTAGCAACGTCCACTCGACTTTCCATGTTTCGAACCTCAGAAAGTGCCTGGCCGAGCAGAATTTACAAGTATCACTTGAGGATCTACAAGTGGACGAAACATTACAGTTCGTGGAGAAGCCTATTGAGATCATGGATCGAGAAACCAAGAAGCTCAGACGCTCACGCATTCCCATTGTGAAGGTTCACTTGGAAGGCAAACGCGGCGTAGAGTTCACCTGGGAACTCGAAAGTGACATGAAGGCGAAGTATCCACAGTTATTTGTTACGCCCGCGGCCTAATTTCGGGACGAAATTCCCTAAAGTAGGGGAGGCTGTAACAACCCGCGTCTTTGAAGTCAAGGTACAAGTCAAAGTAAAAGTCAAAGGAAGAAAAGATTGCTAAATACGATCTGTCACTCCTTGCTTAGTTATTGATTGTACTCCTTGACTTGTAATCGATATTCTAGTTTTGTGTACTTTAGTTGTATTATGTGGAGTATCTATAATAATCGCAGTTTAATCGTTAATCTATTCATCGCTAATCGCATCGCAACTTGAATCGCAGGTTCTGAATATTGTTTTACGTGTGTGTGCTATTTGTGTGTTACTTATGCATGTTACTTTATATTATGTTAGTGGTGATTAATCGAAAACGAAATCGCAACGCAATCTCATCGCGAACTGGAAGCGCAAGTTTATTTATGTTGTTGTATGTTAGTTATGTTAATTGTGTGACTATTATCTAAATCTATCGCATCGCTTAATCGACACTCGCTTAAACGCATCGCCACGCTCAACGCACGAAACGAAAAGGCGGAAACCAACTCGCTGGAGCCCTTCGATCGAATGACCATCCGATCGGATGGCCATCCAATCGGATTGCCCTCCGATCCGTCACCCTACACCGCCTCACTCTCCCTTCACCTATTAATACTCACCTGTCACATCATGAACAGTGATGTGACAGCTCTCCTCCGACCCTTCGACTTCTCAGCCTGTTTTCACTCTATTCCTCGCGATTCTTGTAAGTTTTCAACTCAAATCTTGTACTTATATGGTCTACACACACTTTTTCATCACTTTCACCATCAAATCTCAACTTTTAATCATGAAACCCACTTGATTTGGGATGTTCTAGGGTGATGTCATCATAAGTTCTCATGAACTTCAAAGTGTGACCTCATTCCACCAAGAACAACTCAGATCTAAGAGATTTCAACATGTTTAAACATTGATTTCACCTAAATCTAGATTAAAAGAGTTGAAAGATGTTTTCATAACTTTTCTTCCACATTCTTTTACAGTCTAGCACTCAAAACCGATATATATGGAGCTCATTCAGGCCTCATACTCATTCTTTAGTGAAGTGTCGGTCTGAGAACTGATTCCTATCAACGAGATAACCGACTTAGAGGGTTGAACATGAACAACCGGCAAGAATAGTTAACTGATCAGACAGGGTGATTCCCATCCGATCGGATGACTTGGACTTGGTGGAGTTTCCGTTGTTTAACACGTTGTCATACCGTCTCGATCAAACCGCAAACTTTTCAAACCTAACAAAATTTTCCAAATTTCAAAATGAGCAAGTCACCAACTGGACTGCCGTCTAATCGGATTGCCATCCGATCGAACGACAATCCGATCGGATGACTTATGGTCCCAAACACTTGAACTTTTTACAAATTTCAATACATGACAATATCCAAACGAATGGTCATCCGATCGAACGACCATCCGGTCGAATGACCATCCTACTGGACTTGTTTTTCTGAAATGTCTCACCTGGAACGAATCGCCATCCGAGCGAACGACTATCCATCCGGATGACCGTTCGATCGAACGACCTGAAAGGTAGAGATACTTCTCTGATTTTAAAATGCTACAACGAAAACTTCAAAGCCATCATACACAAACACATCCATCCCAAACGAATGACAATCCGACCGAATGGCCATTCGACCGGATGACCATCCATCCGGATTGTTATCCGATCGAATGACTCTTCGTCATTCAGTTCACTCGTCCCGTTTTTCGCATCGTTCATCGCTTATGCTATCGTTCTGTAACCAGGCTAACTTTCCAGCGCTCCCTTCAATCCAATCCAAGACTGTGTTTATTTTAAACACGATATGTGAGTATACTCGAACCCTTTTTCCTTTACGCACTTTTGGGTGTTACATAGGTTATGTATTTCAAATCACAATCGACACACAACGTAAATACTTTTATACGCTGACCGTTATTGCATGCTATACGTGTTACTCGATGAATGCTAGTATGTTATGTTTACACATTGATTGTTGCCTGACACCTTAGCAACAATAGTACTATAGTTTGGACTCAGCACCTGTCGTGGACAGGGGTTGTTAAGGGCTTTACTTCACGTGTCACAGCGGTGATATGTGTTGGGTATTCTACAAATCGCAGTCACGTCTGTGCATATCTCATTGTCGATAACCTACTAGCTTCACTTTGCTACATGTTACATGCTGGTTATGCGTAAAACGATTTCGCTATCTATTATATTATTAAAATTGTATGCTCACCTTTACACTATGCGTATTGACCTCTATTTTAACGTATGTAACATGTGTTTAGGATGTTGTGCTTGCTAGCTTTTGGTGGAATCAAGTTAGGAAGAGTCTAGAAACAAAGAAACATTTTATGAGTTGTCGGAACAATATTTTATTTGTCTTTGAGAACAATCTGCCTGTAATAACTGTGTTACTTATTATGTTACGGTATGGGACGTAATGCTTAAATAATTGGTAATTATAGTTGTTATGGAAATCTCTTGGACAATCTGTTTCGCTCAGTGCCTCACCCCGATGTTTCCGCCATCGGTTGGGGTGTGACAAAGAAAGACATCAACAATGCACCAAACCACTTATTAGATGATGACGCATTGGTTTGTAGCATGGAGAACAATGTGGATTCCTAGGTTATGGATTCGGGTGCTTCACTCCATGCTACACACAACAACTAAGCATTGTAGAAAATGAAGGAAGGTGATTTTGGCAAGGTAAGATGGGTGAACAATGATATTTTTGATGTTACGGGCATGAGCGACATGAATTCAGTAACTTCATCTGGTTCCAAGTGTACTTTAATTGAGAGAGAATTGAAAGATGTCAGGGTGATTCCAGTTTTGGAGAAACAATTCTGTCAGGCAGTTGGATGAATACGGACATGAGGTTAGGTTCGGGAATGGGTTGTGGAAAGTTGTTAAGGGAAATCCTGTCATAGCTTGAGGAAGAAAGAGGCGTTTATTTTACGTGGTTAGTTTATCGTATGAGGGAGAGACCGTTCCAATTCAGAAGAATACCAAAGTCCGGTTCGCAAAGTCTAGGGGCAGAACAAGGTTTCTTTTGAAGGAGAGAAGCCTAGAGCCACAATTCAGATTCAGGTTGAACATACTAGGAAAGGTTCAGAAATACTAGTCTGGGGTATTCGTGGCAGTGGGATCACGGGTAGTGTTTCAGTCAGAGTTACCAGACGTCATTGGGAATATTCTAGCGGTCAAAGTCTGTCAAGAGGATTACCTGCTTAATATGGAGTGTTGTTTGTTCTTAGATTATCTAAGGATCTGGGAGTTCAAGTCAGTGGGAGCCGGTAGAGATAGAGAACGGGTTAAAGGCAGACATAGCCATGACTGATATGTTGGAGCTCGAGGGAGCTTCAACGGTCCTTCAGGTTGATGAGAAGGCGGTGGTAACTAGGTTGAACTTGAAGTCGGAAGTACATCCAGGAGTGCAGGCGAAAGTATTCAAGTGGGAGATTGTTCGGTTTGTAGGCCCTACATGGGTTTAACTTGGAGAGCAGGTTTGCTAAACCCAAGATTAGTCTCTATTAAAATATCTGATGTACTTGTAATTATTCAGCACCTAAATAAAGAATATCTTAGTTGCCACATGTGAACGTAGATCATTTTAAACCGAACCATGTATTTTTTTATGTTTGTTTATTTTATTCGCAGTTTCTTTTTCACTTGTGTACTCGATCCTAACAACAATTGACAAGGTATTTGATGAAACATAGGTTAACACCAGGGTTAATCTGTGGGGTTATTTCTTCTGTGGTTCAATCTCCTTTCTTACTCCTAGAAATGACCTGGGTCCTGCAAAACAGCAACACAGTTAGTCTCGTTAAGAGGGGAATATGGGGGTTTCCCTCTTAACCAGGCTCCAGCGTGAGAATAAGTACTGTTCTGAGGGAGAATAAACAGTGTGTGTTGAGTGTGAGAGTATGGAGAGTAAGATGATTCAACCTGGATGATGAAGGGTCCTATTTATAGCCGGAGGGTAGAGGAGGGAGGAGCAGCAGTGCCAGCTGTCCGACCAAGGGGAATATCCTTTTGGTCTCCTCTGCCGTGGTCAGTGTAGTGGTACACGTGGCGCGCTTACATTTGCCTATTTTGGAGACGTTGTACTGGTACTGTCGGATTGCTCCTTGATTCGTCGCAGGCCTACCTGGCGCTTGATGACTGGTGACACGTGTTGTCCTTTTTTTTCGGATGGAGCATCTTTGGTGCCACCTTGATGTTTTCCAGAAGCTTCTAGAAGCTTCTGGATGATCTTGTTGATGTCAGCGCCACATAGGATGGAAAAGTGGTGTGGTCCTTGCCATGTGGGCAAGGAATTGGGACCATACCTCTTAAGTCCCCCCAGTCCAGTGTGCCTTCTAGTTGAGTTGATCGTCTAGGAGGGATTCTGGACTTATGAAGGTAGTGGTTTGTATGGCATGTGTTTGTTATGGGGAACTTGAAAAATTGAACCAAATGGACGCATGGCGCATGGGTTTTTGCAACTTGTAAAAGTTGAACCAAATGGACGCATGGCGCATGGGTTTTGGCAACTTGTGAAAATCGAGCCAAATGGACGCATGGCGCATGGGTTTTGGCACCTTGTGAAAGTTGAGCTAAATGGACGCATGGCGCATGGGTTTTGGCACCTTGTGAAAGTTGAGCCAAATCGATGCATGGTGCATGGGTTTTGGCAACTTGTGAAAATCGAGCCAAATGGACGCATGGCGCATGGGTTTTGGCAACTTGTGAAAATCGAGCCAAATGGACGCATGGCACATGGGTTTTGGCAACTTGTGAAAGTCGAGCCGAATGGACGCATGGCGCATGGGTTTTGGCAACTTGTGAAAGTTGAGCCAAATGGACGCATGGCGCATGGTGCAGGCATTTGCTGTTTTCTTCTGAAAGAAGTTTTGTTGTCTTGGGAGGGAGCAACTGATGTGACTGTCTGATGTCCCCTGTCTTATCGGAGGTGAACAGGCGCCTTTTCAGTCATGTCAGTTACTTTATGTCAAGGTGTCAGGCGTCTGATTCCCACGCTCCCGAAAAAGAGGTGACGTATTCTCTCTCTTATGACGTGTTTCTCCCCCATTGGTTGCCTTTCTGGATTCTGACGACCCACTACCCATCGCATTAAATGCGATGGGTATAAGTACACGGCTGTCTTCTCCTTCTTCCTCATTTTTCAAAATTCTGAAGTTTGGTTCTCTCCCATTCCTTCATCTTTTCTCTTCCTTTTCTTTGAGAATTTCCGTCTAACTTCTGATTATCTTCATTATGTCTGGGGTGAATCCTTCTCAGAGGAAGAAGAGAAATAAAGGGAAAACTCCCCCGGGTCCCGACCAGGCGGTCATAGGGTGGAAGGAAGAGGAGTTCCACAATCTGGTGAGAGAGATGGGTTTCTTGCCTGAATGGGGAGCCCAGTATCCGACTGCCGGTTCGACTGCTATGGATGCACCCCCGGGCTATATGACTTTGTATGCTGCGTTTTTTCGAGAGGGTAACTTCCGGCTTCCAATCACCAGGTTTACTGCCGACGTCTTGAGGAACTACGGGCTCCATCTTTCTCAGATCAATGCTATCGGGCTTCCCCGTATTACTCATTTTGAGTTTGTTTGCATGGCTAATCGTGTGGAGCCGACGTTTGCGATGTTCAACGTCTTCTATTCTGTTACATATACTAGTGGCTTTTACTCCTTTAACGCTCGGACCGGTGTTACTTCGGTTTGTTCTGTTCCCTTGAAGAGTCTTCATGACTGGAAACAAAAGTTTTTCTATATTCACCGAGGTGTTATCCCTATGGATATGCATTACCGTTCGGTGAACGAGGGTATTCCGAAGTTAGACGTTTTGTCGGGTTTTGCTGAAGAGAGCTGGTATAAGAAGATAACACATAAAGCTACGACCATTTCTCAGTTGGAGGAGATGGCTTTGGTTGGCGCTGGGATGAGTTTGTTGTGGGTTCCGAAGAACCCTCTGGGTGTTCCTGTGTACGGTCACCAAGGCAAACGTATGTATTTTTTTTTATTATGTTACTTTATTTTATAGTCTGTTTTTCCTTATTTCTTTGTGTTCTGCAGTTGGATATAGCCTGTTGAATGTTTTGGACCCAAAGGTCGCGGGGGCCATGGTTGAGGCGATCCAAGAAGACGGCAAACCGACTTGGTTGGAACAGATTTGCCCGCGTTTTCTGCATCCCACAAACGATAGCTTTGCTGCTTATGCCAATGTTATGCTAGGTGAAACTGATGGAGATGACCCTATTGGTCCCACCCGAGAGGAAGTTGTTGTTCTCTCGAGTGGAAGTTCTGGTAGATCTTTTGGAGATCTAACTTCTCATTCGGCTCGTGCAGGTCCTGCGCAGGCTGTTGTTGATGAGCCTGTTCAAGAGAATGTTGGTGATGATGAGGATGTTCCAGCTGGGCCTACTGATCCACTGGAGACGAGAAGGAAAACGAAAACTGATAAGCCGGAGAGGAAGGAACAGAGGGTTGAGGGAAAATCTGCTGGTACTCTTCGTAGCGACCCTCCACTCTTCCTGTCCTAGATTACGTAGTTGTTTCTGATACATTGTCTGGTTTAGGGACCGGAGAGAAACCTCGTGTCCGGACGACCGGGCTACTTTGACGGAACTGATGCATAAAAAAGCTCTTGATGACAAAAAGCGGAAGCTTGATGAGCAGGCTGCTGCTCTTCTAGCTGCGAAAAAGGTTAAACTACAGAAGGAAACTCCTCCTGCACCCTCCGAATCTGAGATTGATATGGGTATATTTAGTGGGGATCGTGGTAATCTCTTGGAGGAAATATTTGCTGCCTCTGCTCCTACAGGTGAAGCATTTGTGATTGTGGGCTTTGTCATTTGGATTTTTTGGTCAGGTAGACCACCGCGCGTGGTTGATGTTTCAAAGATTACCCCTCCTACCTCTTCGCCGTCCAGGAACATTGACTTGTCTCCTCCTCGTGATGATCCTGGGAAAAGGAAAGAAGATGATGTGACCATCGAGCATGTGGGTGAAGGTGGTGGTGATGCTGCTGGTGGCGATGGTGGAGGTGGTGGTGGTAGAGGTAAGGGTGTTGACACCATGGTGGAGTCCAGTGAAACCGCTCCACGCCAAACTATTTACACCAAGCGCCCTCCGGGTGGCGGTGGTGGGGCTACTTCAGGTGTTGTCCATAGCCCTCAGTTTGAGAATGTTCATGCTGATTCTTGGGATAGACAAAACCCTGCTTGTGATGATCTGCCACATGCCCCACGCTGGAGTCTAACCCAGGGTTCCAGGTTGAATGATCTGGATAACTGTCATGATTTCTTCTCGCTATCTCTCCCCCCTGCTGAGAGGATGTTTCAAAAGAAGCGCAATCGGTTTGGGTTGTTAGATGATCATGTGTGTGCCGCGGTTAACCATTTCGCCACTTCTCAAGAGATTGAGCATGAATGGAGATTGATGGGAGAGGAGACAGCTGAATTTGAAGATGAGAAGAAAGCATTTGCTGAGGAGAAAGAAAAGTTTAACGCGGAAAAGAAAGGTTTGCTATGGAGAGTTGCGGATGCTGAAAGGAAATTCGAGCAAGAGAAACAGGTCAACGTTCAAAAGCAGAAGGACTAGGAGTCTGCCTGTGAACGTACTAATGTCGAGCTGCAATCCCAACGTGACGCTATTGTTCGTTTATCTGGTGAGAAGGCGAAGATTGCTGAGGAAGCTCAACAGGCGCGTGTTACGTTTGAAAAGAAAGAGAAAGAGTATGTTGATCGTACTACTAAACTGGAAAACCTTGCGAAACAGAAGGTTTCTGAGTGTGAAGCTGCTGAACGTCTCCTTGAGGAGAAAGTTGCTGAGTGCAAGGCCTATGAACTTCTTCTTGAAGAGGTCTCTGCAGATTGCAAGTGGCTTCTTTCACGCGCTGTGCCTTTGGTAATTTCCTTTGTTTACTTTGTTTTCTGGTTTCTCGTACTTTTCTCTTACCTTGTTGTATTTTGCAGATTGTGGATCGTATTGTTAACTCTCGCGAACTTGCTACTTACATGTTTGAGTTGGGTCAAGCGGGGTACAATAGTGGTCGGAAGTTTGGCTATGCTGAGGGTAAAGCTGCAGCTGCTAGTAATGAAAAAGATTATCACTTCGAGCTTTACAAAGAGAACTGTGATGGTAAATATGCTGCCAAGCGCAAGGAGTTCGCTTCCCTGGAGTTTGCCGTTGTTAAGGCTGCTCACAAGCTATCCCGGAAGCCAGATGGTGTTGCCTTACTGAAGAATGCTCTTGGTGATGAAGATAACGCGGCTGGAGGTACTGGGACCAGTCATCCTAAGTGAAGGATTCCGGCCTGCGTGCCGCGTATGGACTTAGACGGCCCTGTAATCATTTGACAACTTTGTGAACAATATTAATTTTTGCTTACCTGTTATGCTTGTGAACGTTTGACTATGCTTGATGTTTGTTATGTTAATATGCGAATTTTGTTATCGTCATAATATGTGCATGTATAATTACTTTGATTCAGGTATCACGAATGAGTGATGGCGCTGACAGGTTGTGTTGTGTTAGGTACAACGTTTTATTCTGCCGTTTGTGTGCGCATGTTTGTTCGTGAATACGAAGTGATCGAGTTACAGGTTATTGTGTGCACCCAGCTGTATTCAGCCTTGGGGGTTTTTACAATGTTTGTTTACCATGTGTTCGATGCTTTCGTGTTTATGTGGGCACGAAGTATTTGTTTGGCGTTTTCTAGGCTTTAGTTGTGTTTTTGACCCGGCTATGCACTTGTTTGTGACAGGCCTTGGAGGTCTACAACGTTTCCTAAGGTCGAGCCATTGATGTTTTCGTGTATGCCCAAAGTAATATATGCAGTTGTGACAAGAAATTCGCATGAAGAGGAGTAGCCAAACACTTCTTGAATTAATGTTTAACTGTGTTGGCGCGCGGCCGTTACAAGTACAAAAAAAAAAACTTCGGCCTTTTACATGTAGCATTTTCTTAACTGTTGGGCGTTCCAGGTTCTTGGAACTTCCTTGCCGTCTAGGGTGCGTAACTTGTATGCCCCTTTTCCGAGTACCACATCTACTACATAAAGCCCCTCCCACTTGGGGGCTAGCTTTCCCGGTTTTTCGGCGTTAGACGCCTCATTGTCCCTCATAACGTAATCTCCTGGGTTGAAGGTGCAGATGCGGACTTTGGAGTTGTAATACTTTTCCAGTTTTGTCTTGTACTTTGCTTCATTTATTGCCGCCATCTCTCTCCTTTCTTCTAGGAGGTCAAGGTCTAATCTTCGTTCTTTTTCGTTGTTGATCAGGTTCATGGAAAGCATTCTTGGCGACGGCAGCCCGATCTCTGTTGGTATCACAGCCTCGGACCCATAGACTAAACTGAACGTTGTTTCCCCGTTACTTGTCTTGGGCATCGTCCTATGGGCCCATAAGATGCTGGGCAATTCATCGACCCAGCCTCTTCTTTTCTCTCCCAGTCGTGCTTTGATGCCATCTACGATGCTTTTGTTGACGGCTTCCACTTGACCATTCCCCTGCGGGTGCACAACCGAGGAGAAGGTGTGCTCAATGTGTAACTCTTTAAACCACCGTTGGAGATCATATGCGGCAAACTTCGTTCTGTTGTCGGTGACGATCCTGAGTGGTAGTCCGAAACGGCATACGATTTGTTCCCATATGAATCTTTTGACGACAGTGGATGTGGTTGACGCGAGTGCCTTTGCCTTTACCCACTTTGTAAAATAGTTGACGGCGACTATTATGAATTTGACAGCACCTGGGGCCTCAT
Source organism: Helianthus tuberosus (assembly GCA_030545235.1). Taxonomy (NCBI): domain Eukaryota; kingdom Viridiplantae; phylum Streptophyta; class Magnoliopsida; order Asterales; family Asteraceae; genus Helianthus; species Helianthus tuberosus. The sequence goes on along the minus strand of CM060352.1, from coordinate 7,754,866 downwards.
GAAAGGGGCCAACCATATCTATTCCCCATTGTTGAAACGGCCACGCCGGTGTCACGGGGACTAGCTCGTTCTTGGGACGCATCGTCTTTGGGGCGTGTCTCTGACACCCACTGCATTTTCTCAGAACTTTCACCGCGTCTAAATGTATTCCGGGCCAATAGTACCCGGCGTTCATCACTTTTGCTACAACCATTCTCGGCCCGGCGTGGATGCCGCAGATCCCTTCGTGGACTTCTCTGATCAAATAGTTCACGTCTTCTGGATCAACACATCTTAACAAAGTCCGAGGTATGATTTTTGGTACAGGATTCCATCGACCATCTGGTAATGCTCGGCCTTGTATTGAATCTTTCGTGCTTCAGCCTTGTTTTCTGGTAGGATCCCAGACTGTAGGAACATGATTACGGGGGTCATCCAAGACGTCGTTCCTAACTGAATCACATTCACTTGCCTCAACGGAACCGATGGGTTGCTCAAGACTTCGATGCGTACATCCTTGGCCAAATGCTGGAAGCTTGTAGATGCTAACTTACTTAGTGCGTCGGATGGTTTGTTCTCACTTCGATTGATGTGGTGCACTTTGTAAGAATAGAAGGTTTGTAGCAACATCTTTGCTTGATTCAGGTATAGAGCCATTACATCTCCTTTGGCTTCGTATTGCCCGTTGATTTGTCCGGCCACTAACATGGAGTCCACATGTGCTTCGATGTGTCTAACTCCCATTTTGATTGCCAATCTTAAGCCGGCAAGGAAAGCTTCATATTCGGCTTCATTGTTCGTGCTCTTGAAATCCAAACGTATGGCGTAAGTGAATTCATGTTTGTCAGGGCTCAACAGCCGAAGTCCTGCGCCTGCGCCGTCCTCGTTAGACGCGCCGTCTGTGTATAACAACCATGGTTCTTCTACTTGCTGTTTTTCGGCTTTTTCCATTGTTTTACATTCCCGATCCTTGTCGTCAGGTACTTCTGTCATGAAGTCTGCTAGCACTTGGCCCTTGATTGCTGGTCTTGGCCTGAACACCACATTATGGCCACCGAGTTCTATCGCCCACTTTGCTAGTCTTCCTGAAATCTCTGGCCTTGCTAGGATGTTGCCAATATTGTAGTTTGTTAACACGTGAATGACGTGGTTGGCAAAGTACCTGCGCAGCCGTCTTGATGCATGGATCAATGCGAGTACTAGTTTCTCCATGATTGCATACCGGGTTTCTGGGTCGGTCAAGGTTCGTGACACATAGTAAACTGGTGTTTGGATACCTTGTCGATCAACGAGTAACACTGCTCCTACTGCTCTGTCGGAGGCTGATAAGTAAAGCACCAAAGGTTCTCCCTTGACTGGTGCAATTAATGTTGGCAACCTGATGAGGCAATCTTTCATCTCGCGAAATGCGCTTTCGGCTTCCGGAGTCCACTGAAATTGGCTTTTCTTCATGCAATTGCGGAGTGTTTTGATAAACGGGAAAGATTTAGCTGCGTGATTGGCTAGGAAACGGTTAAGTGCTGCCAATCGCCCTGCCAATTTTTGCGTCTCCTTGATCGTCGAAGGTGAAGGCATGCGTTCGATTGCTTGTATCTTATCAGGATTCACTTTGAAGCCATCTTTTGTGACAATGAAACCCAGGAATTTTCCCTCTTCCATGCCGAAAGAGCATTTCACTGGGTTTAGCTTGATACTTACTCCGCGCAAGGTGTCAAACGTTTTTTGGATGTTCATCAGCATTGTATTCTCTTCTTTGCTCATAATGACTAGGTCATCCATATACACTTCAATGTACTTGCCGATAGCATCATGGAATGTTTCATTCATCAGCCTCTGATAGGTCGCGCCCGCATTCTTTAGTCTGAAAGGCATCTTGGTGTAGCAGTATAGCCATGTCGGCATTCGGAATGCGGTTTTGTCTTCATCTTGCACAGCCATCTGTACCTGGTGGTACCCCTTGTAACAGTCAAGGAAACATTTCCATCGGAATGTTGCCAGCGAGTCAATCTTTTCATCAATGTCTGGTAGGGCGTAACAGTCGCGCGGGCATGCCTTGTTTAGATCCTTATAATCTACACACATTCTCCAACTACCATTTTGCTTCTGTACCATTACTGGGCTCGCCACCCATGTTTGGTATCTGACTTCTCTGATGATTCCCGCATTTAACAGCTCCATCACCTGCTCTTTCATAGCATCGCGTTTTATGTCTCCCAAGTGGCGTTTGGCATGCACCACCGGTTTTGCTTCTTCTGAGACATTTAATCGATGTTCAGCTATGTGCCATGGAACACCCACCATGTCTGCTGGTGTCCAGGTGAACACATCCATGTTTTGGAACAACAGCTTTTTCAGCGCCGCGCGCGTTAGGTCGGACATTGCAGGTCCTAAGGTAACTGTCTGTTCTGGGTATGCGCTGTTTAACACCCATTTTTCTGCTTCCTCGCGTGGTGCTGTTTTACTTGCCTTTGCAGGTCTGAGTTCATCTGTTGCTAAGACTTCTTTGCTTGCGTATATTATGGCTACCCCCGTTTCTGTTGGGAATCCCACAACTGAATGTGGACCGGAGCAAATCATACTGAAGTCTCCTTGGGACTCTCTTCCCAGCAGGATGTGTAGGTCCCGTTTTTCCGGTGGATCGATAACGAAAACCGAATCCTTGTTTATAACAAACACGGTAACGGGTGCGGAATCCCCGTGACGGTGCAAACCAAACACAGAAAGTAATGAACACGGATTAACCAATGAAACACACTCTATTGATTAAACGGGATGAGAACCAATTACAACTGATACACACACAGTTTGACAGTATAACTCTCCGGGTATTCTCTCATCTGAGTTTCACACAGAAACTATGAGAGCTATTTATACTAAAACAGACACAGACATGACGAAACGGAAAGAGGCCACGACGAAACACCAAAGTCGACGAAACAAATTCTGTTTCGTCAACATACATATTAATTCAAGATCTTTGTTTCGTCGACATGTTATGAGCCCACTTCAAAGTCAAAGGCCCAAGTATAGTCAAAGTCCATCACAAGTGTTTTGGCCCAATGTGCAAAGGTTTACGGCCCAGACAACTTTCTGTCATTTGTTTCATTTAGTCAACATAGGACAAATGCTTGTGACATCATCATGACATCACTAAGGTGATGTCATGGTGATGTGTCGGCGGGAAAGGCCGCGACTCTCCGTGCTTCGCGTGTCGAACTTTGGGGCGCACAACGGAGGAATGTCGTGACGTTGGACTTGAGCCAGACCTAACCGAGTCGACCTGAACCGAATCGAATCGAGTCGAGTCGCGTCCACATAAAGTGTACCAACAAACTCCCCCTTGGACGCTACTCGTGAGGTTCGTCTTCTATGTCTTTCATATCGAAGGATCTTCAAAGTCTTCACGTGTCGCAAATAGAAAGTGTATCAACAAACTCCTTTTTCATTTAGGAAGTGTGTTAACAAACTCCCCCTTAAATTGAACTCTCCGTTGAGTCATGCTCGTGAATCTTTTGACTTGTCAAATCTTCAGATCCTTGTGGTGTTGATGAAGGGTCAGCGGCAACTCGATTATTTTTATCTTTTGAGTGCCTCCACTTCGTGTCTTCATTCCAAAGCTTGTCATCGAACATGTTTTCCTTGCCTTTAGCATCTGCACACGCAAGAAATCTAAACACATAATGAGAACAACCGCTTGGAATATAGCTAACATTTAAACAAATGACACATATGAGATCAAATCTCAATCAAACACCGACAGAAAACAGTTTGAAAGTTTAGAAAATGATCAATTTTAATCCTTTAACTTTCAAAACTTGTTAACTTCGACTGTTTATGAAGGTGCAATTGTTTTCCGGCTTACGATCAGTATTTTGGGTAGGATAGACTCGAGTTCCAACATCGGTCAATAAAAAATAAACTAGAAGCAAAATCTTTTTGGATTTTATAAAGTTTAAATTAAAACACACCTAAAATCTTTTTGGAATTTTTCATTTCTCAAATGTAAAGACGGAAAGCAATTAATAAATATATACAGAGATGCAGAAACACAGTAAATAAATATTTACAAACATTCTTTTTGCGAGTTTCGAGGGTAAGAGAATCATATCAGTGTACGGTCATGCCAAAACAACTCTTTTTGTTCAATTAGGTAACATTAAGATAAGCATCCTATAATAATTACCGGTATTGTTGTCCACATAAGCTCAACTTATCAGATGTAATCATGGCGAGGGGATACATTAAGGTATGATTTATACTTACCGACCGGTGTTCATCCACACACGACACATTCCCGTATCAAGGTGTGCACGAGAGTTCATCTTACTGGTGAGTATACCGTTTATCATCTGTTTGATCGTATAAAAGATGTGAGAAACTCACTTATTTTGTTTGAAAACAAGCCCTATGTGATAGAATCACTTATTGATGAGGAACTTGATTTTCGATGCATGAGGGCACAGGAGCAAGTCCGTGAACAGGTCAGTACTTTCGTACAGCAGAGAGACGAACTTGACTCCCGGATAAATGTGATATATTATCACTTATTTTGATGGACATGTGATTGTTGATCACTTATTGAGGTCGAATGCAATATGTACACGTATGTATGGTATCATGGAAGATCTAGACTTCGTCTCCGTTATTTTTTGGGTAAAAGATACAACCATGATACCCAGATGATAAGACAGCATAAAGACCGAATATCTCAGAACCTCGGCAATCTCTCAAACGAAATTTCGGTACTAAGACCATATGCCAATGTGCGGTTCCCACCTGGTCTTCAGTCGATTTAAGATTTATATCGCCCTGCACACTTTAAAATGATTGTGAGCCTACCGATACATCTTATATAGAGCTGCTTAACATTTTTCATTTTGCATTTCAGTTTAAAGAGGATTCGACAGACCACTGATGTACTATCATTTTCTCTTTATCTCGCCAGGAAACTCATTTTTGTTTTTCAATGTTTTTGGGTTTTGAAATTTTTCGATGTTTTTGAATTTTCAAATTTGGATTTACTCCCCCTAAAATCAACAAACTATGATAAATTTTAAAAACACAAAGGTATTTACAAAAAAAAAACGATTTCCCGATGTCGGTTTAACTCATGGTTTTACCTTAATGCCGTTTACCAAAATTAATTTTAATAAAAAATGATTTATCGAATTTTGGAAAAATTAGTTGGCACGTCGGTAAGCGGTGCGGACCATGACAACATTGACGAGTTTCATATTGAAACAATCACGTGTGAGGTGATATTCGAGTTCAACGTGTCAAGCCAAAGAGTGCTACGAGAGGATAACAATTTATAAAGCAGCTTAAATATCGACAAGTATAGGAGAGATTAGAAATTTAAAACCGTATCCTGCAACTGCTTCGTGCATTGCAATGAATCTGAGTGCTCTCCCAAACTGGATATCCACCCGGTGTGGATTTCAAGGTCGATTTTTTTAGCTACTGAGAAATCTCTTCACAGCAACAAGATCATAAACCTCTGGGTCCGGCTGGTCTTCCATATTGCACCAGCGAAGGTCTTTGTCTTTCTCTTGAGAAGTAGTGTGCGGTTGTTCAATCCACGCCAAGGCATCCGCACACCCGGTTGGTTTGTTCAACAAACACATTTTCTTCAGTTACACCGCGAAGAAATGTACACTGCACGTTTATCTTGTGAATTTTGAACTCCAGACGTGCTACAGGAGCGTACATTTTGATTGAATCTATCATGGGGACCCGATCAAAGCCTTTTAACAATCAAACTTTGGAAATATTTGCATTTTGTCGAAGCTTTCAATTTCTTTCAACAGACAATTCTGTCTTCTTTTCTTTTTCTCTCCATCAAAGGCAACAATTTCTTTGTCGCCGATCTTGTGCATGGACACTCCACTATCAACAATCCAATGACTATCGATAGTTCCTCCTGGAACATCCTGCACACTCACTCAGAGATTAGTTGGAGAGGGGGACCCAAGCCTTCATAGACTTGGGTTGCCCCTGAGAATCAAGAAATGTAATTTCAATTTCTTGAAGATTTGGAAATTTCATGCCTCCCCCTGAACCTTCACCCATTTTAGGTTTCCAAAACTGTTTCCGTTTACCGGATTGTGTATAATTTACCGATTTAGAAATCTCCGGTTTTAACGGTTGTGTCAAAATTGGTTTCCTTTTAACAGTTTCTGGTTTTAAAGCCTTTTCGATCACCTTTATATTTTGACGTCGTTGTTTTGTTTCCTGTTCTTTAATAGTGCGTTTATCAGCTTTTGGTGACACAGGACGACGTTGTTGGTGACCTTGTTCAGAAGGGGCTCTTTCAACAAAATTTGGTTTGGGTGAGTTTGTGCAGTCTTTAATGATGTGCCCAGACTTCCCACATTTGAAACAAGTTCTCCTTTCAACAAACTTAGGAGAATCTGATCGACGACCTGACGTTGAAGTTGTAGACCCAGAGGTACTAGCTTCACACCCATTTGTGTGTTGGGAGTAATTGTTATCACTATTACGTTTCAAAATGTTGACTTTTTGAACAAAATCGGTATTTGACTTATTTTCAAAAGTCTCCACTTTATCAGTACCTTTGGAGGCCACAAATTTAATGTCTTCATTTTTCTTCTTGAAACTTTGGGGCGCACAACGGAGGAATGTCGTGACGTCGGACTTGAGCCAGACCTAACCGAGTCGACCCGAACCGAATCGAATCGAGTCGAGTCGCATCCACATAAAGTGTACCAACAGGTTGTCGTGTCTTGAATGTGCGGGTAGCACCATGAAGGTAACATCTTCTGTTCTTGAATTCCTTCCGCCCGAGAGTAACACCAGGAACGATATCTGTCCGAGGGGGAAGACGGCTTCGTTGCAGAAACCAGTGAGTGGGTAATCAACTGTTTCTAAGCGTGCCTTATCCTCTTGATCGAATTGATTGAAACATTGTTCATATATGATGTCCGCGGTGCTCCCTGGATCAATGAAAATGTAATCGGTTTGGTAGTGTCCGATCACGCCCGAGATGACTATGGGTCTTCTTTCTCTTAGGCCTCCTCTTACAATAGGAAAAACAACCTGCCTTTCGCGCCACGAGTCGTCTTGTGTGCGCTTGTTGTAGTTTTTCTTTGACCTTCGCTGACCTCCTTGAATCATGTGGGTTTCTAATTTCCGGAGTTTCTTGTTATCTGGTCCTTCTTCTCTTCTTTGTATTTGGCGGTAGTCGCGCTTTCCGCCCTTTACCAAATGAGTGAGTTTTCCATCTCTTAAGGCCCTTTCTATTTCTTGCTTTAAACTGAAGTAGTCGTCGGTTAAGTGACCCGTGTCTTTGTGAAACTCGCAGAAAAGGTTGGGGTCTTGACCCCTCTTGTTTTGCATTTGTAGGGGTGGTTTGAACTGGTGATTTTCAGTGGCCAAGACCTCGGAAGGGGTCTTTGTTAGTGGTGTCCACTGTTTCTCCATGTTTTCTCTTTTTACCTATTTCCGGTGGGCTATCTGATTGATTGTGTGGCGCGCATCCTCCCTTGCTGGGCTTCTCTCTCTGTGACCGGACGCTTTCCATGGTTGGCCTCTGCCCTTTTTGTTGTGCCGGTCATTGTGGTTATACTCGCGTTGACGGTGGTCGTCACCGGTCAACTGTCTGTCAGACTGCGCAATGGTTTTGGCTGCTTCAATGAAGGTTTCCCAATCTTTGGGTCCTCCGTCTCTTCCCTTTACACGTTTGATTAGATCATCGCACTTGACTGCCCTCATGAAGTGTGCGCGCATCATCTTTTCGCCTACATCTCCTATTTCCAGACATTCTTTGTTGTACCTAGTGATGAAGTCTTCCACACTCTCGTGGTCTCTGCGCCATATGTTTAAACAATCAGCTAGTTCTCTGGTGTGTCTACGTTGCTGAGAGAAGTGTGCAAGGAACTTCTCTCGGAAGTCGACCCATGACTTGATTTTTCCTGCTGGTAGGCTATCAAACCAAACGCGCGCAGAGCCGACGAAGGTTTGAGCGAAGAGATGGCACCACGTTGGTAGATTCCATCCACCTGTTGCTCCAGCACCATTAAAAACTTGGAGGTGATCGTCTGGGCCTGTCAAGCCGTTGTATTTGCCCACGTTGTGTGGCAGTTTCGTTTTATCGATAGCGGCCGTGGCAATCTCTCTAATGAATTTTGAATTTTCAGCCATGTCGTCTGGACGATAGCTCAAGGTGTAATCATGCTCTGCTTTTGGGTTATAACCTGCGCGCTTGCGAGGTTTGTATGCTTCATGCTCTGGCGGCAACCTGCTGAACACCGTACTTGATTTGTATGCCTCGTCTTCGTCCTCTTCGTAGTTATCGAGCTCGTCGTTTATATTGCGCGGACCTAAACGACTTTGTATTGGCTTCCTTGGTGGTTGAGAGTACTGCACATAATTGCTTTCTGTTTCACCGTATGTATCGCGCGTGTCGTGCACGCTTGGCCTTCTGATGTTTGGTGCAGGTACTGATTCAGGGCGTAAGTTGAATGCATTGGCCTGTTGAGGCATGGGAGCGCTCAAAGGCCTTTGCGGTGGGGTAGCAAATGTGGACTGGTTGGCTTGTTCTTGGAGCAGGGCTTGCTGCGCGCTGAGCTGTGTGTAAACAAGGTTTATAGACGCCATTTGTTCGGCATACCAGGAAGCCAGAGTTTTTCCTTCGGGTAGCCCTAGTAGTGCGAAGAAGTTCAGTTGAGTTTGATCCGATGGAGCTGAGGGGCCAGCTCCATGGCTCTGTGTTTGTACTGGTGGAGGTGTTTGTTGGACTACCCCGGACTGAGGTTGGAAAGTGGCTCCGTTTGTAGTTTGGGTGATGATCCTAGGTGGAGTTTGGAAAGTGGCCCCAGTTGTTGTGTGGCTAACCACCCTGGATGCACTCCCAAAGATACTAGGAAAATCATTGTTTGTTTGCCCTTCTTGGATGATTTCGTTCCTTTGACCCCTTTGGACGTGTGCTGTGTCCGAAACGAGCTCAAAGGAAGAAACTTCTTCGTCGACTTGGTGTGAAGGGTTTTGTTCAGCCATTTTGACGAGTGTTTTTCAAAGAGAAAAGAGATGAGAGTGGTTTTTGCTAAAAGCGGATGGCGCCAATGATGAAACACAGGTTAACACCAGGGTTAATCTGTGGGGTTATTTCTTCTGTGGGTTCAATCTCCTTTCTTACTCGTAGAAATGACCTGGGTCCTGCAAAACAGCAACACCGTTAGTCTCGTTAAGAGGGGAATATGGGGGTTTCCCTCTTAGCCAGGCTCCGGCGTGAGAATAAGTATTGCTCTGAGGGAGAATAAACAGTGTGTGTTGAGTGTGAGAGTATGGAGAGCAAGATGATTCAACCTGGATGATGAAGGGTCCTATTTATAGCCGGAGGGTGGAGGAGGGAGGAGCAGCAGTGCCAGCTGTGGTTGCGCGCCAGCTGTCCGACCAAGGGGAATATCCTTTTGGTCTCCTCTGCCGTGGTCAGTGTAGTGGTACACGTGGCACGCTTACATTTGCCTATTTTAGAGACGTCGTACTGGTACTGTCGGACTGCTCCTTGATTCGTCGCAGGCCTACCTGGCGCTTGATGACTGGTGACACGTGTTGTCCTTTTTGTCGGATGGAGCATCTTTGGTGCCACCTTGATGTTTTCCTGAAGCTTCTAAAAGCTTCTGGATGATCTTGTTGATGTCAGCGCCACATAGGATGGAAAAGTGGTGTGGTCCTTGCCATGTGGGCAAAGAATTGAGACCATAACTCTTCAGTATTCTCACTACCTTTGTCAGAAAAGCTCAACAAATTAAGAGATGGTGCTTTTAAGTTAATGATTAGAAAGCCTTTTGATCTCTTTCAAAAATCCATCGTCTATAAAAGCCAAACAATGAGATTGTTATTTTATGTTTACACTGAGATAGTGCTTGCTTACTTAAATAAAATATTATTTGCCAAATTAGACTTCCAAGCTCTCAACTCATGTCTCATGTTTACTTTCTAGTCCCCGTTGGCTGCTTATCATAATATATTAATTAATGGTTACTTTATTTAATCTGAACCAAAAAGATCATTTACTAATTTGTCTTCACAAAAGGGCTTCTTTATTTTATGCTTCACAAATGAGATATTCACTATTCAGAACTTGAAATATGAATGTATAATTAAGCAATTTTTATTAAGAGTAAATTACAGAAACCGTCTTTTATGTTTGTATCAGATTGCAAAGTGTGTCCTTTGTATTCAATAATTACAATAATCGTCCTTAAAGTATATACCAACTCAAATTTGATCCATTTACGACTAATGAAATATACCCTTTATCTTTGAATCTCGTATTTTCCAAATCAAGCAAACATGAGGCATGGTATATGCATCGGTCTCTTGATTAAAACACAGGCTGTAATATATTATATATATAACTTGATATTAAAATAGTTATTGTTTTTTTCTTCTAATAATTGCAGTCAAAAGATATGCGCACTAAGCTCAAGAATTATTGAAGTCACTATACAGTGTGACCCAATATAATGAAATTAATGTGCTTCCCATTTCTCTTCTCTTTCTCTTATCTTTCTTTCATTGTGCTTTCGTCTTCCCTACTGTGTTGTTTCATCCTATCTTCTTTTCAGATTGATTTAAGTATGCTTGCTAGAGTAGTTGAAATGGAAGCAAACATTCATTTGTTTCTCCAATTGTATCTACTCTTAGCACTTAAATTTGATTCCATTTGCTCCTTTCAGTATTACCAACATCATAACATGACTCCCATAAAAGAGTTTAACCACCTTAGAGTTCCCCTTGATGAGATAAAGTTGGCCACCAACAACTTCAATGAAGAAAACTACATCAGCAAAGGTGGATTCGGGAGGGTTTACAAAGGAAAACTTTTGTGTCAGGGTAAATTGGTTATGGTTGCTGTCAAGCGATTGGATCGAACTTATGGACAAGGTGCACCCGAGTTTTGGAAAGAGATCATGATGCTTTCACGATATCGACACAAAAATCTTGTCTCTCTCATAGGCTTTTGCGATGAAGGAAGTGAGAAAATACTTGTGTACGAGTATTTATCCAACAAAAGCCTTGACATGTATATGAGTGACCCTAATCTCTCATGGATTCAGCGTCTTAATATATGCATTGGGGCAGCTCGCGGTCTAGAATATCTTCACAATCCTTGTGGGACCATGCAAAGAGTGTTACACCGTGATATTAAGAGTTCCAACATATTGTTGGATGAGAAATGGAACGCCAAGATTTCAGATTTCGGGTTATCCAAATTTGGTCCTGCTAACCAAGAGTGCACATTTCTTGTCTCTAACGTAGTAGGCACATTTGGATATTGTGATCCACTTTACATGGACATGGGCATCTTGACAAAAGAATCTGATATCTACTCTTTTGGGGTAGTGTTATTTGAAGTCTTGTGTGGAAGGTCCGGCTTTATGAATTACAATGATAGTCGAAGGTTTCTTTGTAAGTTGGCGCAAAAGTGCTATGAGCAAAAGAAAATACGTACAATTGTACCTGATTTTCTACTGGAACAAATAGAACCAAATAGTTTACATACGTATGCCAACATTGCGTATCAATGCCTGCGAAAAAATCGTAACGAACGTCCGTCAGGAGCCTACATCATAAAACAACTTGAAAATGCACTTCAGTATCAAGTAAGTTTTATTTCACACTTAAATAATCGAATTTATTTTTATTTCAGTATCGTTTTTGAAATATATTTTCCACATATTTAAGTAAATAACATTTTCCAAAAGTAATAGTGGTTGTGTTCCTAACACCTTTGGTGACTAGGATAGTTGGTACATTGAAAACATACTTTATAATAGAACTTTAATGTGTGAATTAGGAATAAATATTTTAGTATTGTAGGTTTAGTATTTTGAGCTGATACACCAAATAACTTTCTGAATCATGTGAATAATCTATAGATCAAGGTATTTTGGGGTGTACACGAAATCAATATTTGGATAACACAACAAATAATTGACATGGATGTTCCATTATGTTAAAACCGAATTGATATTTATTTTTATTTTTATTTTTTTTATAGCGCAAGCCCTCGTCAATATTAAAGTATCGTCCACTCCATGGGAATGAGCACAATCTAAAGAATGGCCGGGCAATTGTTCGGGTAGCTAATCATGCTCCAGCACCAGCTCGTACTCAGGCTGTATTTGGAGCAAACTCGCTTAGACCTCGAACAAAAACATCTTTCCAGTATTTTGATACCGACCGGAAACAACACAATGTAATAGAGGTTATCAAGATTCAACGTGCATATCGGTGCTACCGAAAAAGAAAACAAATGGCAGCAGCGGCTCTCATACAGTATTTTTTTCGTAAATGGAAAGCAAGAATCGATTATAAGAAAAAACGTCAAGAAGTAATCGACGTACATTCATGTAAGATCTCACATAGTATATTTATTTGCAACCCAATTTGATAACATGATGATGAGGGACTAACATATTTTTGGATTAATTCAATGCAGCCCAACACCATGTTCGCACACAATACGCCAGGATAGAAGCTGCCGACATGAAGAGACCTGTTGCAAATATGGTGAACAACGAACTTAGAAGAAGGCATATTTGCCATCCGAAGTTGCTAACATGCATGTAGAGACCAATCATAAGCCGAAACAATATCACCCATAAGTTCAATCAGAAGAAAAACAACTTGTTGCTTATTGCAGGCGTGGTTGCATTTAATTTGCGGTGGGTCTAGCTTGATAACAAAGTTGCACCCATTTTAGCCTTTCTTGTTTTTGAGTAAACTGCCGTTTTGGTCCATGAGGTTTGGTCATTTTTGCCACTTTAGTCCAAAACTCAAAACTTTTGAATCTGGATCCCTGTGGTTTCAGTTTTGTTGCCATTTTCATCCAAAAGTAAAATCAGCTCAGATTTATCAAATAAAATCCTGGTTTTTGTTCTTTTTCTCAGTTTAATGAAGGGCAAAATGGTCCTTATAATTTATTATAACAAATTATTAATTAAAATAATAAAATTAAATACGTTGTTGTTTGACCTTATAAAAGCAGACACTTCCCCAAATGCAAACATCATCTTCTCCAAACCCTTTAATCAACAATAACAATAACAATATACTAATCGAATGCTTTGAATCAGAACTTGAACGATTTGATATCAATGTAACAGTGAGTTCGAATGGATACAAGTTATTGACTCGATGACACTATAAATACGAAGTGAAGTGAAGCGTTGCGTCTTGGGACGTGTATGTTCAGTCGCATATTTGAGATCGACGCACCGGTTCAAAACATAACAAATCTATTGGACTTTACATTTTCGACTCAAACGACTAGTGGCCTACGGCCCAATACGAAAGATAACAAATATTTTAAACAATTCAACCCAATAGAAAACTAAACATAATAAACAACTAACGCATAACCCGGAGACTATTTTGATTACTAACGTGTGATCTTATTTTTCTTTCAGTAAAATTTTCTTTTATTGCATGATATCAGTATATTCATTCTTGTTTGATTCTTTCATGTGTTTATTGTCTTCTGATCTTGAATAATTCTTCTTTTCTTCTTTCTTTCTTTCGGTTTGGCGTGTTCTTTTCTTGTTCTTCTTTAATGATTTCCCACGTGTATTGGATTTCCATATGATCAGAATGATATGAGACGGTGATTGGGGTTTCTTCATTTTTCATATTGCTCCAAGTGATTGTTTAGAGGGTGCTTTCATACTTCAAGATTTTTGAAACATTTTGTTCTTTGATGGTGCGGAACAGGGATTGGTAATTTGATACTGAATTCAGTGGCGGACCCAGAATTTATTTGCTGGGGGTGCGAATGAGTGGTTCAAGCATATGTTCAGGGGATGCGGTTGGGTTTTTTGCCTTAAATATACACTATTTTTTTTTCAAGGGGTGCCCCCCCCCCCCCCCCCCCCCCCCCCAGGATTATACCTGGGTCCGCCCAATAACCAGAATTTATACAAACATTCTTCTGATTTGAATTGCTGACTATTGAATAAACATTTAGTTGTTGTGAGTTTGATCTTATTTTCTCTGTTTCAAAGTCAGAAACAGTCAAACAAACCCATTGATTGTTACACTTCTAATCATTAAATCGGTATTCTGATCTTTTATAACGTAAAACAGTGAATCATTTCAGGAATCGGGAATAATTAGCAATTGTTGATGATACAAACAATGATTGACTTCACAGGTTTCTTCCAAGAGCGTTCCGCACTGATATCAATTTGATAGAGATTAACGAGATTAGACAGAGAGATTTTGTTGAACAATTTATTAGTTTTAAATGTGTTCAGTGGTCATGAGCCAAACTGGGGGTCTACTTGAACTCTGCTTGCTAAAAACTCTGAAACATACTTGATACCACTTGGGAGTTGGGAATGAGTATACTAAGTGTCTAGTTGATTCAAACAAACTGCAATATGTCATGGATCTGTGCTTTTTTTTCTTAGAAAATAGATTGTTGTATGATCTATTACAACCCTATATGTCATGGATCTGTGCTTTTTTTTTTCTTAGAAAATAGATTGTTGTATGATCTATTACAACCCTAATATATACTCACCGAATAGTTGTGTCGGTTAAGGCATTAACCGTCAATACATAGGATAAAAACAATATAATACAATAATAATTTAACTAAGCTTAGGATAAGTATACTAAATAATGATTATGCTGCCAAATTTAATTCCTTGAGTATCAGTATTTTGCGTCTAGCTATTTGCTAGTTGCTTTCATGGTATATATTGAAATATTAGCGGTTCAAAAAAAATTGATTCATGATAAATATATAAAAGTTAACAGTTAGCTGAGGGTTTGGGGCCAAAATATTAACTAAAGGCAGTGAGCCGAAATATAAATGATACTGAACAGTCGCCAAGGCCAGGGTTAGGGGCAGACCATGGCCAGACTATGGGCAGGTTAGAACCGGGTCAGATACTAGAACCAACCTTTGAGAAAAACGAAAATCAAAATACTAGTAGTAGTGATCTCGTGTTGTGTAGTGTTGAAGCAAGTTACATTATTAAACAATACTGAAAGGAATAGAATCTCCAACATAGTGACAAGAAGGAAATTAATACACATCATAGTAGTTACAGTTCCTTGCATGATTCGAAATGATATTGTCAATTGAAACGTACTACTTTCACAACCATACCCAGGAAGACCACTTAGAATTTTGGGTTCTGATTGTAAAGCATTCGTTTCTTCGGCTTAAAGATATACCTGGAACCATATATCGAGTGATACACGTCCACCAGAAGAGCATACTGCAATTTAGCATATAAAATAACAGGCACAGCAGCCGCTACACTAATAACGATTGGTACCCAGATCAACTTGTTATGATAAAGCACAAAGAAGCTGAAGCTGAAAGCAATCATCATGGTCATTATAGAGAGGAAAAGTGTTGCTAAACCTATCATAAGTTTTCGGGGTAATGGTTCAAAGAAATCTTGTTCATCATAACGAGAAGTCACGATAGATAAGAACATGAGGATTGATGCTGAAGAGAAGATCAAAGAGATAGCATCTGCTATGACAAATGCAATGTAGATCTCTTTGCGGATAAACATAGGAAACCCATTCTTTTGATCATACCCACCCGGAATCGAAAAGGCAACTCCAAATACTATGGTGGCTATGAGAGCAGCAACCACCATGCATTGATTAGCAGTTGCTCTCATCCACTTTTCACCTCTGGAAACTAGTTCTTTATGATTCTCAGTGAATAACTCACGTGGTGTTTTGCCAGCTGCATTCTTCTTTTCCCTATAAGAAGGAGGGATCATAGACTCTACTTCCTATGTTAAATCACGATTCCAAGTTAGTAGTATTCTCTTTACAAACAAAAAAATTTAAATACATAAAGCTCTTAACTTATGATGTTTGTTGTCGCATTAAAAAAAAAAACAATAATTCATCCATGTATCCAAAAGATGGAAGTGAGAGAATTACCTTGAACCACAACAATTCCCATTGCATTTGAAAGGCGACACCTGATACAACATGAAGTCGATTTTTCTCTGCATTCTTCCCAACTAAATGCAACATGTTATTTCCTTCTGGATCTTTTAAAGGAGTTATCAGGTCCTTCATAGACCCTATCTCATGTAATAGATTGTAGATACTCTCATGACGATGAGACACAACAATGTGAAATATGCTTTGGTTATTATCATTTATCTTCCATATGAGATCCGGACAATGACGAATGAGCTCTACCAGAAATTTAGTGTTGCCCATCTCTGCAGCAACAAATAGCACTCGGGAAGAGTATGTTCGCTTCGCAATTAGGTTTCCCTTTTCGTCTTTCTTCGCTGGGTCAAGGGGGCCTCTAAGTTTTTTATCAACATCTTCCTTAGACATTTCCAATATGTTTATCCAAATTATTTTAAGCAACTGCATGGCTTCACTTTCCCTTTCTTTCACATGTTCTCCGAAACCTATAAACAAAAAAGTGATAGAAAACAAAGTAGAGCATGAGAAGTCTATGAACTACTAGATGTTAAAGTATTTATAAGAAAATGTAAGAAACTAAAACGAATGTAATATTCCATAATACACAACGAATGACGTATAATAGATATTAGGTAGCGAGTGGAGATACTTACATGACTTTAAGATTCCTAAGAAAAATTGTGGATCTCTATCAATAAATGCGTAAGGTTTTCGAGCCAAAACTCCAAGAACATCATCAGTTTGCGCAAGTTTGTGGTCAAGCCCATCATTAGTTTCTGCAAGCTTGAGGTCATCTTCCAATATTTTTAGTGCGATATCTAGAAAGAATACGATCATCACTTAGTGAGGTAAAAACAATATATACTCCCTCCGTCCCATTAAAAGTGTCATATTTTGAATTTTCAAAGTATTTATTTGTAAACTTTGACTTTATATAATTTTGTTTGTGTTAAATAATACTTGATGAAAGTTATATGATTTGAGTGTCTTTTACAAATGTTTTTATCGGGTTAATTTTCATCAAGTTTTATATAACACAATAAATATATAATTAAAGTCAAAGTTTATAAATAAAGACTTTGAAAATTCAAAATAAGACACATTTAATGGGACATAGGTAGTAATAGATTAAAAAATGATCCGCCAGTGCATATATATATATATATATATAGGAACGGGATCAGGAGAAAACGCCCAAAAGTGTGAGAACGGTGAGAACGCATCCTGGCCCAACACGCGTCACTTGACATAGAGAAGGGATGAGGGGCTTTTTTGTCCTTTCATATTCTTTTTTTAAACGCGTGTCACTATCACCTTTCCATTTTTTGGCGTTTAACAAACACGCGGCGTTTTTATTGTTTTTAGGTCAGGATCATAGTAAACATTTTGGCGTTTTAACTAAGTAGGATGCAGGCCTATAATGTGACAGACAATTATGACGTTTTGAAAAGATAAACTTCAATTTTCCATGTAGTGACTTTTAATGTAATAAATGTTTTTTTTTTTTTGTTTTTATATAGCAACAACGTGCTTTGCTAGCATCCGTTCTCACAGTTTTCACACAATTAGGCGTTTTGGTGTTTGTAGTTTTTGGCGTTTTATATTATATTTTTTTTTGTTACTAGAGAATTAGATAATAAAAACAGAGAATTAGATAACAAACAAAAGAAAACGGAAAAAAAAATTAAAAATTATAATCTAATTTCTCATCCAAATCTTCACTGTCATCAGCCTCTTCTACTTTAACCTTTTTGGCGTTTTGAATACCTTATGTAGATCCTTATTTTCCTATATACCTCCCGTCTTTAGAAGATACTTATTTTTTGGGCATCCTTTATTGTGGTTTAATATATAATTGTTTGGTGACATGTTGAAGATCATCGCCTACTCCAATATATTGATCCCTTAATATATCCATCAAGAACAAAGTGACATGATGACATATCAATGTCATCAGTCTCTTTTTCATGAATATTTGTCCATATCATTTAGCAAAAGCTTATAGAGATACTTATCTCAGAGTAGAATCCATTCAGTGAAACTTCATTCAGAACAATACTCAATATAGAAGAAATGAGTTTCTGCATCTGTGGCTTTTTTAACTATCTTTTTCAGCGTTAAAGTGAATGGCTTCTTGGAAAGATGACGTTTGTTTTTTGGTGTGTGATCAGTTGATTGTGTAGAGACGTCTCTCTTATAAGATGTTTTTGGCGCGTAGTTTATGCGGGATTTTTATTTATAATAAATGATATTAATAAAGTAACCTTCTTTTCAGTTACTGTATGTACTTTTTACTCTTTTTGTTCAGCTTTTTATGAGTTTTAAGGATCAAAGACGTTCCATATTCCAAGTTTGGCGTTTTTATTGGCTTTAAGTAGTTTTTGGCCTTTTTTTTTTCATTTTTAGCTTTTAATAATATTTCTCCAAATTACTTTTATTATAGTTTGGGAGTTTTTTGCGTTTTACTGCATTATGACGTTTCACAATCATTATGACTTTTTGGCTCTTTATTAAAATTTTTTATTCTTAGTCGAAAAAATATATAACAAACAACAGAAAAGGAAAATTAAAAAACTAACAATAGAAACAATTCATCTTCTAAATCTTCACTGTCATCAGTCTCTTTCTTATTTGAAACATGTTCACTGGTGGTTTGGCTTTGTCATGCTTATGTTTTTGTGTCCGTTTGTAAAGACAAAATGACATGAGTTTTTTGTTTGAATATGTATCTTCAAACCACTTATCAGTGTCATTCGTCTATTCATGCCACTATAATATTCATCAATAACAAAACACAAAAAATGACATAAGTCTGACACCAGTATCTTTTTCTTGAAGTTTTGTCCATCTCATGCAGCAAAATATTATTTGAGTCACAGCACTTCAGGAAAGAATGCATTCTCCGAAACTTCGCGTAGAACAATATTGAATATACAAGAAACGATTTTGCCATTTTTGGCGTTTTACTGAGGAAATAGTGTATCCGAAAGAAACGTCCATTTTTTGGAATTTTTTGAGGTTTTGGCGTTTTCTAAGATGATTGGTATATAGTAAAATTTGGCGTTTTTGAGTATGTGTGTTTGATGTTTTGGGAATTTTGTCGTTGTAAGATGAATGGTATATAGTAGAAAATATGGCGTTTCAGGTTGGGGGAGGTGTGTTTTTATGTATGAGAATGTTTTGTTTATATAGGGATGCGTTTTGGCCAGTAATGGCGTTTTATTCATTAGTTTGGCGTTTTTGGTATAGAAGTGTAAAGACCCTTTTACCCTTAATGAATCGCGTCCACTCAATAGAATTCGTGTTATTTACGAAAACGCCACCGCGCCAAACTAGTCCATAGATTGTTTTAATCGGACGATCCATAAGCGTCTCACCGTTCTCACACTTTCCACTGTTTTCTCTAAATCCTGACCCATATATATATATACATATAGGGAGGGGCTCATGCGAGAACCACCCTTATTGTGAGAACCGCGAGAAAAAATGTGAACACAACCTAAAATAGCTAAAAAAACCTAAAAAAACCTAACCCCCCCCCCCCCCAAGCTAAATGCTAAAAACTAAAACCCTAAAAAAACCTAACCCCCCCCCCCCCCCAAAAAAAAAAAAAAAAACCTAAACCCCCCTCCCCCACCCCCAAGCTAAAATGCTAAAAACTAAACCCCCAAAAAACCTAAAAAAATCTAAAAAAAAATCTAAAATTTTTTTTTTTCAATATTTTTTTGCTCAAATCGCTACTTTTAGTGGAAAAAATTTTTTTTTAAAAAAAAAAAATATTAAATTTTTTTTTTGGTTCGAAAAGTAGCGATTTAAAAAAAAAAGATCTGTTAGTAACCACCTCTTATTGCGAGAACCAATGTGAACACAACAAAATATGCCTAAAAATAGCTAAAAATCACACAAATTTTTTTTTTTATATTTTTTATAAAAAAATCGCTACTTTTCGAAGCCAAATTTTTTTTTTTTTTTTTTGCTTTTAAAAGTAGCGATTTTAACATAAAAAATATTAATTTTTTTTTTTTTAGATTTTTTTAGGTTTTTTGGGGGTTTAGTTTTTAGCATTTTAGCTTGGGGGGGGGGGGGATGGGGGGGTTTAGGTTTTTTTTTTGGGGGGGTGGGGGGGGGGGGGTTTAGGTTTTTGGGGGGTGGGGGAGGGGGGTTTAGGTTTTTGGGGGGTGGGGGGGATTGGTGGGGGTTAGGGTTTGGGGGTTTTAGTTTTTAGCATTTAGCTTGGGGGGGTTAGGTTTTTTTTTTTTTTCTTTGGGGGGGGGGGGGGGTGGGTTAGGATTTTTTAGGTTTTTTTAGCTATTTTAGGTTGTGTTCACTTGGTTCTCGCGGTTCTCGCAATAAGGGTGGTTCTCGCATGAACCTTACCCTATATATATATATATATGTATATTCAAGAGTGAACACCCCCCTCAGTTGTGAACTGTGTGAACTCATCTTGGCACTTGATTTCTATGATCTTGAGATTTAGATGAGTGGCATGATGGTAATTATGTGGATAATTTTTTTTCCATTTAATTAAATACAAAAAGGGTATGTGTGTAATTTTCATCTTAAATTGATTGCATAAATCATGTTCTCTCTCCTAAATTAAATAGGAAAGTAATTTTATAAAAAAATAGATTTAAATCATTATCTTAATAATTGAAATCAGTTACATATTTCTCATTTTAATTCCTTATCCATAATATCTTTCCTATTTTAAATTCATCTGGTTCCAAGTGTACTTTAATTGAAAGAGAATTGAAAGATGTCTGGGTGATTCCAGTTTTGGAGAAACAATTACTTTCTGTCAGGCAGTTGGATGAATACGGACATGAGGTTAGGTTCGGGAATGGGTAGTGGAAAGTTGTTAAGGGAAATCCTGTCATAGCTTGAGGAAGAAAGAGGCGTTTGTTTTACATGGTTAATTTATCGTATGAGGGAGAGACCGTTCCAGTTCAGAAGAATACCAAAGTCCGGTTCACAGAGTCTAAGGGTAGAACAAGGTTTCTTTTGAAGGAGAGAAGCCTAGAGCCACAATTCAGATTCAAGTTGAGCATACTAGGAAAGGTTCAGAATTACTAGTCTGGGGTATTCATGGCAGTGGGAGCACGAGTAGTGTTTCAGTCAGAGTTACCAGACACCATTGGGAATATTCTAGCGGTCAAAGTCTCTCAAGAGGATTACCTACTTAATATGGAGTGTTGTTTGTTCTTAGATTATCTGAGGATCTGGGAGTTCAAGTCAGTGGGAGGCGCTAGAGACAGAGAACGGGTTAAAGGCAGACATAGCCATGACTGATATGTTGGAGCTCGGGGGAGCTTCAACGGTCCTTCAGGTTGATGAGAAGGCGTTGGTAACTAGGTTGAACTTGAAGTCGAAAGTACATCCAGGAGTGCAGGCGAAAGTATTCAAGTGGAAGATTGTTCGGTTTGTAGGCCCTACATGGGTTTAACTTGGAGAGCATGTTTGCTAAACCCAAGATTAGTCTCTATTAAAATATTTGATGTACTTGTAATTATTTAGCACCTAAATAAAGAATATCTTAGTTGCCACCTGTAAACGTAGATCATTTTAGACCGAACCACATATTTTTTTTATGTTTGTTTATTTGATTCGCAGTTTCTTTTTCACTTGTGCTCGATCCTAACAACAATTGACAAGGTATTCTCACTACCTTTGTCAGAAAAACCCAACAAATTAAGAGACAGTGCTTTTATGTTCATGATTAGAAAGCCTTTTGATCTCTTTCAAAAATCCATCGTCTAGAAAAGCCAAACATTGAGATGGTTATTTTATGTTTATAACTAGTGGATGCCCCGCCTGCGTTGCGGGGCGATGCCCGAATAATGAGCGAGTGTTAGGCAGCTCATTGATACGAAAAACAATTAAATCGAGTCAACCAATTAAAACAAAACACTTTTATAGTTTTGGTAAAAAAAAAACTAAAACAATGGCAATATTGTAATTTTTAACTGAGGGAAAGCTGTATTTTTTGACTGGGGTAAAATCGTAATTTGCCAAAAGCTAAAGTGATGGCAGTAAATTTGAACCAGTGGCAAAATTGTAAATTTTCACAGGGGCAAATTCGTAATTTTGAATTTGGTGTAACAACGTAACATAAATTTGAACTAAGTGCGTAATCGTAAGTTTAAACTGGAGGTAAAACCACCATTTTATTTTGAACCGAGGGCATAATCGTAATTTTGAGTTGGGGGCAAAAGTATAATTTTATTTTGAACTGGGGAAAAAACGTAATTTTGAACTGAGAGCGAAATCATAAATTTTTAAACGGGGAAAAAACACATTTTTGAACAGAAGGCAAAATCGTAATTTTTAGCTGGGGGCAAAAACAGAATTTTATTTTGAACTGCGGGGCGAAAAGGTAATTTTGAGCTGAGGGCAAAACCACAATTTTATTTTGAATCGAGGGAGAAATCGTAATTTTGAGTTGGGGAAAAAAGCGTAATTTTATTTTGAGCTGGTGGCAAAAGCGTAATTTTAAAATAGATATAAAATAATAGAGTAAACTGCAATTTTACCCCCTGAGGTTAGGGGTCATTGGCACCCTTACCCCCTTAAGGAAATAATTGCAATTTTACGCCCCACTGTTTGAGGTTATGTCGCAATTTTACCCCCCCGGCTTCAATTTTGTTGACAGGTCTGTTGACTTGGGGTTGAAATGACTATTTTACCCTTTTATTTTACCCCCCAACGGTTGCTGTTATGTCGCATGTTTACCCCCTGCCACCGCCATTCACCACCATAACCACCACTGCCACCTCCAGCCACCACCACAACTTAATATCCCTTTCATATATTACACCACCACTACTTCCGTCACCAGAAACCTGCAACTCCGGTCATCTTCTCCAACGACTGCCACCTCCAGCCACCACCACAACCTCCACTGCCACCTCCAGCCAAACCGAAGCTGCTGCTGAGTCACAGCCAAACAATAGCTGCTGCTGAGTCACAACCACCACTGCCACCTCTCAATTTCCTCTCTGTTTGAAGCAATATTCACCGGCCACAATGGTGGCAGGAAAGCAAGGCCAATTGATGGTTCATACACCACAAGATTTCATCAACAACGACCCAATCAAACAGTTGCAGACTAAGTACAAAGAATTTGAGAATGGGTTCAAGGGTTGGCTCGCCAAACAATCTTTACCCGTTGAAGCCGCTATCGTCACCATCACCAGCGCCGCCCAGGGTGCCGCCATGGGTGGTATCATGGGTACTCTCACCACCGACGTCGCCGCCTCTGCTCCGCCTCCCGCAGCCTCCCTTAATCCACATGCTATGGCCTCTTTCCAGCAAGCCTAGGTTACATGTTAGCTATGAATAATTGAATTGAATTGTGTACGTGTGTGTATATTTATCTGTGGATTGACAGAAAAATTTGGGATGAGGAGATTAAAGAGAACATGAGATAATTAGAAGCTTAATTAATGAATTCATGCCCCTAGACTAGTGCATCAATGCCATTTTGTAGGCTTACTTTAACAAGGGAATAAACTGCCACTGCTCATGATCCACCAATTAACAGTAACAATTGAAAGACAATACTACCCTTGTTGCCCATCCACCGCTCAGTTACCAGAACTATGAGGGCTCTCATCAAAACAAGTGAAATGCTTGTTTTCGTTGCCGTTTTCTGATTCTTGTAAATCATGCATTTCATCATTTTCACTGGCAGTAACTTCTCTTCCGTCTTGATTTTCAGGTAAATAATAATATTTTCATTATATGTATATATTTCCAAGTTAGTTTTGTTGCTCTGTTTCTTATTATTATTATTGCTCTGTTTCTTACATCAGTTCACATGGTTACAACAACCTCATCACTTGAGCTTAGAAATCCCCTTAATTGATTATGGAGAGATGAGTTTTTCATTATATGTATATATTTCCTAGTTAGTTTTGTTGCTCTGTTTCTTACATCAGTTCACTTGAGCCATTTCTACTTGAAGTGGGCTTTAATTATCCCCAATTTTATGGGAGCTTAGATTTTAATTTATGTTGAATAGATTGTGTGTTGAATGGTTTAAATGGTCAATGGGTGTGGAGATGACGGTGGTGATTGTTGAAGATGAAGGCGGGTGGTGGGTTTTTTTAGAGAGATAGAGAGGGGGAGGAAGAAGATGGCAGTGGTGGTGAATGGCGGTGGTAGTGGTGGTTGAGGGTGGTGGCTGGAGGTGGCAGTGGTGGTTGTGGTGGTGAATGGCGGTGGCAGTGGTGGCAGGGGGTAATATTATAAAGTAAACAAAACACAGGGGGTAAAATAAAAGGGTATAATAGTCATTTCACCCCCAAGTCAACAGACCAGTCAACAAAATTGAAGCCGGGGGGTAAAATTGTGACATAACCTCAAACAGTGGGGGGTAAAATTGCAATTATTTCCTTAGGGGGGGTAAGGGTGCCAATGACCCCTAACCTCAGGGGGTAAAATTGCAGTTTACTCAAAATAATAAACTGGTTGGTCCAATGGGGGAGTGCCAGGCAAAAGCGTAATTTTGAATTGAGGGCGAAATCGTAATTTTGAGATGGGGACAAAAGCGTAATTTTATTTTTAGCTGGGGGCAAAACGGTAATTTTAAACAGGAGCAAAAACGTAATTTTAAAATGAATATAAAATAATAAACTGGTTGGTCCAATGGGGGAGTGCCAGGCAGCTGCCTGACACAATTCCTTCATTTGGTAAATCGCCTGACACTATTCCCTCATTTGGTAAATGTATGTATAGTAAATGAGATAGTGCTTACTTACTTAAATAAAATATTATTTGCCAAATTAGACTTCCAAGCTCTCAACTCATGTCTCATGTTTACTTTCTAGTCCCCGTTGGCTGCTTATCATAATATATTAATTAATGGTTACTTTATTTAATCTGAACCAAAAAGATCATTTACTAATTTGTCTTCACATATGAGATATTCACTATTCAGAACTTGAAATATGAATGTATAATTAAGCAATTTTTATTAAGAGTAAATTACAAAAGCCGTCTTTTATGTTTGTATCGGATTGCAAAGTGTGTCATTTATGTTTAATAATTACAATAATCGTCCTTAAAGTACATACCAACTCAAATTTGATCCATTTAAGACTAATGAAATATACCCTTTATCTTTGAATCTCGTATTTTCCAAATCAAGCAAACATGAGGCATGGTATATACATCTGTCTCTTGGTTAAAACACATGCTGTAATATATTATATATATAACTTGATATTAAAAAAGTTATTGTTTTTTTCTTCTAATAATTGCAGTCAAAAGATATGCGCACTAAGCTCATGAATTATTGAAGTCACTATCCAGTGTGACCCAATATAATCAAATTAATGTGCTTCCCATTTCTCTTCTCTTTCTCTTATCTTTCTTTCATTGTGCTTTCGTCTTCCCTACTGTGTTGTTTCATCCTATCTTCTTTTCAGATTGATTTAAGTATGCTTGCTAGAGTAGTTGAAATGGAAGCAAACATTCATTTGTTTCTCCAATTGTATCTACTCTTAGCACTTAAATTGATTCCATTTGCTCCTTTTATTATTACCAACATCATAACATGACTCCCACAAAAGTGTTTAACCACCTTAAAATTCCCCTTGATGATATTAAGTTGGCAACCAACAACTTCAATGAAACAAACTACATTAGTAGAGGCGGATTCGGGAAGGTTTACAAAGGAGAACTTGTGCATAGTGGAAAATTGGTTATGGTTGCTATCAAGCGGTTGGATCCGACTCATGGACAAGGTACACCAGAGTTTTGGAAAGAGATCATGATGCTTTCACGATATAAACACAAAAATCTTGTCTCACTCTTAGGCTTTTGTGATGAGGAAAGTGAGAAAATACTTGTGTACGAGTATTTGTCCAACAAAAGCCTTGACATGTATCTGAGTGACACTAATCTCTCATGGATTCAGCGTCTTAAAATATGCATTGGGGCAGCTCGCGGTCTAGAATATCTTCACAATTCTCATGGGACCATGCAACGAGTGTTACACCGTGATATTAAGAGTTCCAACATATTGTTGGATGAGAAATGGAACGCCAAGATTTCAGATTTCGGATTATCTAAATTTGGTCCTGCTAACCAAGAGCATACATTTCTTCTCTCTAATGCAGCAGGAACACTCGGATATATTGATCCACTTTACATGAAAATGGGGTTCTTGACAAAAGAATCAGATATCTACTCTTTTGGGGTAGTGTTATTTGAAGTCTTGTGTGGAAGGTTGGGCTTTATCATGAATTACGATGATAGTCGAAGGTTTCTTTGTAAGTTGGCGCAAAATTGCTATGAACAAAAGAAAATAAGTACAATTGTACCTGATTTTCTACGGGAGCAAATAGTACCAAATTGTTTACATACTTACGCCAACATCGCGTATCAATGTCTGCGAAAAAATCGTAACGAACGTCCATCAGGAGCCTACATCATAACACAACTTGAAAATGCACTTCGGTATCAAGTAAGTTTTATTTCACACTTTAATAATCGAAATTTCTTTTATTTCAGTATGGTCTTTGAACTATATTTTCCACATATTTAAGTAAATAACATTTTCCAAAAGCAATAGTGGTTGTGTTCCTAACACCTTTGGTGACTATGATAGTTGGTACATTGAAAATATATTTTTATAGTAGAACTTTAATTTGTGAAGTAGGAAAATACAAAAAATTATATTTTAATATTATAGGATTAGTATTTTGAGATGCACTGAATAGCTTTCTGAATCATGTGAATAATCTTTAGAGCAAAGTATTTTGTGTGTATACGGTATCAATAATCACATAAAGGATGTTCCATTATTGTGAAAACCGAACTGATATATATATTTTTTTTATTTTATTATAGCTCAAGCCCTCATCAATAGTAAAGTATCCTTCACTCTATGGGAATGAGTACAATCTAAAGAATGGCCGGGCAATTGTTCGGACATCCGCTCATGCTCCAGCCCCAGCTCGTTCTCAGGCTGTATTTGGAGTAAACTCGCTTAGACCTCGAACAAAAACAGCTTTCCAGTATTTTGATACCGACCAGAAACAACACAATGTAATAGAGGTTATCAAGATTCAACGTGCATATCGGTGCTACCGAAAAAGAAAACAAATGGCAGCAGCGGCTCTCATACAATATGTTTTTCGTAAATGGAAAGCAAGAATCGATTATAAGAAAAAACGTCTAGAAGTAATCGACGTAAATTCATGTAAGATCTCACATAGTAAATTTATTTGCAATTACCCCATTTGATAACATGATGATGAGGGACTAACATATTTTTGGATTAATTCAATGCAGCCCATCACCATGTTTGCACACAATACGCTAAGATAGAAGTTGCCGACATGAAGAGACCTGTTGCAGATATGGTGAACAATGAACTTAGAAGAAGGCATATTTGTCATCCGAAGTTGCTAACATGCATGTAGAGATCAATAATAAGTCGCAACAATATCACCCCTATGTTCAATCAGAAGAAAACAGCTTGTTGCTTATTGCAGGCGTGGTTGCATTTAATTTGCGATGGGTCTAGCTTGATAACAAAGTTGCACCCATTTTAGCCTTTCTTGTTTTTTTATTGGAGATGTAACATGTAGAGAAATCCAAGGTGCGCAATATTGGAGCTTCAACATGCAGAGAAACCCATTAATTGGTGAAATTCGAAGTGATATGGAGGTGACCCAAGAACTAACGGGTGATCCTTGGACCAATGAGACACATGGAAGTGGGTTATAAAATGGCGCAACTTGTTGTTCGTCTACCTGCCATTAGTCTGTAATCGTCTATATTTTAAATAATTTGATAAAAAAAAGTCTAGAATTACATGGTCATTAGTAATAAGCGGGTCTAAGTGGTCGGATCATGTAAGCTACGATTTTGAACTGAATGAATTTCCCCAATTTTGTAGTTGAATATATTTCATTTTGATTTTATAAATGCGTAAATATTTAACTTGGGTAATTTACACGTTTATTTGGAAAGTTAATCTGATTACCACATACTCGATTTCACTTTTCTGTAATTTGGGTATGCCAAATTTAGATTTACAGATATCGATGTAAGTTTCTAATTCAAGAGGTTGTATCTATCTGCAAGTATAGAAAATCCAAGTTGACTATTCCATTCACAAAGCAAGGTATTTAAACATACAGAGGGATCTCCTAATTTTGGAGAATATAAATACAAAATCATCATACAATATGCACATAATAATTACTATAAAAATGCGGGCTCTATTACACCCCCGCAGTCGAAGCGGGATGAGAACGGATGCGTAGACTGGAGCGAAAATCTTCAAACAGAATCCGAGGTAGCCCTTTGGTGAAAATATCCGCAACTTGGAATCATGACGGAACGTGAAGAATGCGAACCAGGCCTTTCTGAACATGTTCCCGAACAAAATGAATGTCCAGCTCAATGTGCTTAGTGCGTTGATGTTGAACCGGGTTACCTGAAAGGTAGATAGCACTGATGTTATCACAATACACTAGAGACGCGGTAGACAGCGGGCGATGAAGCTCAAGCAACAGATTGCGAAGCCAGCAGATCTCAGCCACCACATTACCGACCCCGCGATACTTGGCCTCAGCACTGGAACGGGCAATGGTAGACTGGCGTTTAGAAGACCAGGAGACCAAGTTATCGCCGAGATAGACACAGTAACCCGATGTGGAGCGACGGGTGTCAGGGCAACCGGCCCAATCTGCATCCGTATAGGCACGGATGGATATAGAAGAAGAAGAGCTGAGATGAAGACCATACTCGGAAGAACCCTGAAGGTAACGGAGAATGCGTTTTAGGGCAATGGAACGGGCAATGGTAGACTGAGATGAAGACCATACTCGGAAGAACCCTGAGATGAAGACCATACTCGGAAGAACCCTGAAGGTAACGGAGAATGCGTTTTAGTGCGTAGTGCCAAAAAGAGGGGGTAGAGAGGCTTGGGCTAATAAAGTACGGATCATATTATTGATGGTGCGGATTTTACGTTCCGCTTTACCATTTTGAGATGATGTATAAGGACACGAAAACCGAAATTGCATGCCATTGACATGGCAAAAATGCTTGAAATTATTGTTAGTGTATTCGGTGCCGTTGTCACATTGAAATTGTTTTATTTTTCGTTCAAACTGAGTGTTAATTAGATTGTAGAATGTGGTGAATGTCGGGAAAACATTTGATTTATTAGAGAGGGGATATATCCAAAGAAAATCGGTTAAGTCGTCCAAAAATAAGATATAATATCGATGTCCACCGGTGCTTAATACCGGTGAGGTCCATAAGTCGCTATGAATTATATCAAATGGAAAATAAGTTTTATTAATGGAATCGGAAAATGGAAGTTTGACACTTTTGCCAAAAACACAAGACTGACAAAGTGTAGCATTATGTTTACTGAAATTAATAAAAGAAGACGACTTCAACGAATGCAATAAATTGGTGCCCGGGTGCCCAAGGCGTTGATGCCAACGTTCTTGGGTTATAGTAGCAAGAGCAATAGGTGAGGTAGGAGACTTGATGAAGTTGGTGGTCAGCGGGTAGAGGTCGCCCGCGCTATTGCATCGAAGGATCAGAGCTTTGGTCTTGAGATCCTTCACAACAAAACCAAAAGGGTCAAATTCAATAGAAAGTAAATTATCAGTTGTTAAACGACGCACAGATATGAGGTTTTTAAGAAGATTGGGAGCATAGAGGACATTGTTTAGTTTGAAGGGTGGGAAGAGCGGAGGAAGAATTTGGTTGCCTTGTCCAATTACCGGGATGGCCGTACCATTACCAACTATTATTTGTTTGTTAGTGCAAGGATTAAAAACAGACGGAGAATGATTACCTGGTAGTTGCATGTGTCCGGTAGCTCCTGTGTCCATAAACCCAACCGGGTCGGTCTGCTGATTCATCGATATGGTGTAGAGTGCCTGAGCGATGTCAGTAGGTGTGGGGCTGTAAGAAGCCATGTGGGCTTGATCAGGACGAGGCCCAAGAATCCCCTGACCATTTGTGGGCCGTGGAGTGGATGGGTAGGGACAAGATGGGGAGGAGTGTGAGTGTGGGCTAAGGTTTTGGGCTTGGTTGAGGATGGAGGCCCATTGTGCAGAGGTCCAATTTTGAGGAAATATGATGTACGGGTGCCGTGGAGCGGGCGAGTAGGCAGCGTTAGAGGGACGGCTGCGGTTGGTGGTTTGGTTGAACGAGGCACGACCACGACCACGGCCGCGAGACCTGCCACGACCGCGGGATTAGTCGGACCGAGATTCAACAGGAGGGGAAGGTTGGGTGGCGGGTGTAGGGGTGGTGCGGCCTTGAGTGTGAAGGGCCGTGACGGCCTGGTTGGAGGAATGGAGAGCTTGATTAGCCTTTGTGGTTTCGCTCATGCATAGTTGAGATCGAACTTCAAGGAATGAAGGTAGGGGTTTGGTATTTTGGATAACGGTCTGTACGGTTTCATACTGTTCAGTAAGACCGGCTAGGGTTTGGAGAACATGGTCAGATTCATCAACCGAGGCATCCACACTTTGAAGTTGATCTGCAAGAACTTTGAGTTCTTGACAATAAGCATGCATAGAAGAAAAGTTTTCTAACCTAGTGTTAGCAAACTTCTGTTTGAGGTAAAGGGCACGTGTGGCTTTGTTATCTTGGAACAAAGCTTCAATGGCTTTCCAAGCATCGTAAGCGGTTGTTTTGCTTTTGATGACGGTTTTAAGGAGGCCTGGAGATATGGTGCCATAGATCCATTGAAGAACTATGGCATCCAGACGCTCCCATGAATCAGCAGCAGGGGGGTCAGCGGGTTGCTTGTCAGAAGAAGTAGCTTGAGCAGCGGGTTTGGGACGTGGAGAAAGGTGATCAGACACGAGGTAGGCGGTGCAGTGGATGCGAAACAACTCGGACCACATATTGTAGTCGGCTGCCTCGTTATCCAGGATGATCGGAATAGAGGCTTTGATGTTAGTCACTGTTACAGCGGGATGAAGCTTGGAATCAGCCATAGGTAATTCAGGGGAGGTGGGCGACGGCACAAGTAGGCTGTCGGCAGGCAGGAAAAAAAACAAAATGAAGGGGAATGGGAATTAGGGTATTAGGCTCGATACCATGCAAGTATAGAAAATCCAAGTTGACTATTCCATTCACAAAGCAAGGTATTTAAACATACAGAGGGATCTCCTAATTTTGGAGAATATCAATACAAAATCATCATACAATATGCACATAATAATTACTATAAAAATGCGGGCTCTATTACTATCTTATCTTTTATATTTGCGCTTTCACTCATCTGACAAAGTTAACCGGTGACAATCGTGATCATTACGTATAAGCATATATGTGTAGAGTATGTAGTATGTATGTACAATGCACTGATAAGATAGATGGTCACGTATACCATTGTCTATAACGGTCCCAAACATTGATATGTCGGCTTTGGCTCTTTCAACACCATCATCATGATAATTACTATCCTGACTTGCATCTTCCTCAAAATTTCTGGTAAATTCCTAGACTATATATTTACTATAAAATAAAGTTTTATAAAAATACCTTTTAAGGTTGCGACGACAGTCAACCTTGATATGAGAAACTCGTTCTTGATCAAGATTGTTTATTAACTGAATCCAATATAAACTCGAGTTCAGAGCCAAGCAGGTTTAAGTTCGACTAGATTTGATTTTTTAACTAGTCGGTCTCGAATAGCTTAGCTAAAGAAAGGCTCATATAAAAGTAATATTCAAATAGTTATGTAGAGATAAACCAAGTAGCAAAATTCTAATATATCCAAAATAGAAATTTAAAGAAAAAACAAATTAAGGAAATTAACGGAGATGGGATGGTCATACACTAGTTGATTATCATCAATAAAGCCAGAAATGTTCTTTCTAGCATTAATTCGGACTTAAAATTAAGTGGTAATTCATTAATAAATCATCAACTACAGGCAGTTGAATTGGTCAAACACTAATTAGTTCATTTAATGTTTTCAACTTGTAGTATCAAAACCTATCGATCACCTCATTTCATGCTAACAAAGTCAGTACTTATCGTCTGACTGCTAATTTATAGTTTATTAATCATGTACTGACCAACTTGTGCGTGGGGCTAGTAAAATCATCTTGTAGCTTGAGCTATGCGCATATATAAAACACACTCTTCGATCAATGTCTATTAATTAAAAGCCCACTACAACAGTACAACCGGTTCCTATTTTCGTTTCCGCTAAGACCTTGCGTACTGGGGCGCGAAATGCCCCCATAGCGCCGAGATGGCGCCGGCCACACCAACACGGAGGGCGCTATGCCCAAAAAAAAATTCAGAGCGCTATATTTTTCGCGGCGCTATTCGATGCATCTTTATGAGTTTTGACCGTTGTCAAACGGTCATGTTTAAAAAAAAAATTCAATTTTTTTTTATTTTCACACTATAAATACATTCCAACTCTACCATTTTTTTTACAAATCAATACATTCCAACTCTCATTCTCTCTATATTTTTTAAAAAGTGTTGAAGCTACTCTCACCTTATTCAAAAAAAATGGGTTCCCCGTCGGAAGACTCGTTCACCGATATTTACCGAAGATTTTTTTCGCCCGAAGAAGACGCGGAGGAGGAAGAAGCGGTTACGAGTGTGTGTACTTTTATGATACAAGCACTTGAGCACGTTCGGCCTACTCCCCCTCCACGACCCATCTTGCGGCGCACCTATATCTTGCGAGATCGTGAAGCCGCGAACGAGCGTTTGATGAGAGACTATTTTGATGCGACACCGGTTCACGGACCCAATGTTTTTAGACGGCGTTTTCGTATGAGCCAAAGGTTATTTTTGCGCATTTCTAATGATTTGGAAAATACGTATGATTTCTTTAAGCAAAGAATGGACGCGCGAGGATATTTAGGCTTCACCTCAATTCAAAAGGTCACATCCGCGTTACGTATATTAGCATACGGAAACACGTACGACATCAACGACGAGTACTTGAAGATGGCGGAGAAAACAACCCGAGATTGCTTGGAACATTTTTGCTATGGTATTTTTTATTGACTTTTATTTATTTACTTACTTTTATATATTGATTTTTTAGTAGCTTACTAGTAAAACTTTTATATATTAAATTATATTTTAGGTATATGCCAGTTATATGGAAAACGTTATTTGAGAAATCCCACTTGGAACGACCTTCAACAAATATATGAGGTGCATCTAGAAAAGCATGGAATACCCGGCATGATTGGTAGCTTGGATTGTCGTCAATGGCGTTGGTATAATTGTCCAACCGCATGGCGAGGTCAACATACACGGGGTGATCAAAAAGGGCCAACTTTGGTATTACAAGCTGTTGCATCATACGACCTTTGGGTTTGGTCGGCCTTCTTTGGTGTAGCCGGGTGTTTTAACGATATTAATACGTTAGAGGCTTCACCATTGATAGAGAGCTACATTTCTGGAACTATACCAAAGGCCGGTTTTCATGCGAACGGGAACGACTACGAGCATGGCTACTATTTGGGCGATGGTATATACCCGGAGTATTCGATTATTGTTAAAACGTTTTCTGAAACGTTCGATGAGAAAAGAAAGTATTTTAAAAAATTACAAGAGTCTTCAAGAAAGGATATCGAGAGGTGTTTTGGGGTTCTACAGCAACGATGGCATTTTATCAGAAATCCTTGTCGCATGTGGCATAAGGATAAAATACGAATGACCATGTATGCTTGCATCATTTTGCATAATATGATCATTGAGGATGACAGAAAAGCGATATGCCAAAACTACATTCCGGAAGATTTAGTCGAAGGAACCCAAGCAACAATGGAAGAGAGACTCGCAAATGCTCAACTATTGCGATCTAGGGACATACATAACACGTTGAAGGCAGATTTGGTTGAGCATGCTTGGGCGATTCGCCCAATTCGATACAACAATGAAGACGAAGAAGATTCCGAGGAAGAAGAGGTTGAGGAATTCGAAGACGGGAACTTTGAAGACGTAGGTTTGGATGCTGGAGAAAACGAAGAGGAAGAAGGAGAAAACGAAGACGAAGAAGATTAATCTTTGAAGTGTTGTTTTTTTTATTTTTTAGTCCAACTTTTTTTTTTTGGAACCGTTTTTTTTTTTATGTGTAATGTTTTTTATTTTTATTTTAGTGTAATGTTTTTTAATTTAATGAAATGAATTTTAATTTTATAAAGTTAGAAAATAATTATAAAAAATTAGAAATTAATAATTGAGTAATGATTAGACGGGGGCTTTATGACTACGGGCTTAAAATGCATAAGGCCCCATAACGCCCCACGCTGACGTGGCGCGCCACGTGTCGCATAACGCCCACAAAGGGGCGTTATGACTACACATGGCCTAAGTAAGCTTTCATGCATGGAACGCTTAACGGGGTTGTCAAGAATCGGTCTTATAAATTATATAATGCCCACTACGTATCGCCTATATTATAAATACCTCACCAGCTTGCTATTTAGAACACACATCTCTATTGTACTTTCTTGTTTCTAAACACCAATAATTGTAATCGTTTTGATATCATGGAAACAAAAATGAGTTTCCCATGTTCATTTGAACGCTTTAGAATTCGGCTCCAAGATATAGAAGAGGCCACCAACAACTTTGATGAAACTAATATCATCGGTGAAGGTGGATTTGGGATAGTCTACAAAGGAGAACTCATCCTCTCAGGTACGCGGGTTATGGCTGCAATTAAGCGTTTTAATCCCAAATCCAAATCCGGACAAGGAACAATTCAGTTTTGGAATGAGATCACAATGCTTTCTCACTTTAATCATAAAAACATTATATCTTTGGTGGGTTTTTCTCACGACGATGGTGAGAGTATCCTTGTCTACGAGTATCAACCTAAGCAAAGCCTAGACATGCATCTTGGCAAGTCAGACCTCTCATGGATCAACCGCCTTCACATATGCATTGGGGCAGCCCGTGGTCTTAAGCGTCTTCACAACCCTAAATGGGCCATACAACATCGTGATATTAAGAGCTCCAACATATTGTTGGATACCAAATGGAATGCCAAAATCTCCGATTTTGGTCTTTCAACATTTTTACCACCCGCTACTCTTTTTACTCCGCCAGTTGGCACATACGGGTATACTGATCCCTCTTATGCTGAAACTGGATTCTTGACAAATGAAGCTGATGTCTACTCATTTGGGGTAGTTTTGTTCGAGGTGTTGTGTGGAAGGCTGGTTGAGAATGACAATCATCCACTTCTATTAGAAACTGCTAAAAGCTGCTACAAGGAGAGAAAGATGCATACAATTGTCCTCGATTGTTTACGACAGCAAATATCACCTGATTGTTTGGAAAGGTTCATTGCAACTGCATATATATGTCTACAGAAAGATCACACTAAACGTCCTTCCGCAGCTGAGATTGTGAAAGAACTTAGAAAAGCACTCTTATGTCAAGTAAGTTTTACTCAATAGTGAATAGATTTTACTATTTTCTCATGTTTATAGTTGCTAACATGTGGTATATCTGATCAGGCGACAGTGAATAGTTGGAGGGATGGGAGGTTAAATTCTCAAGCACTATCCCCTCTAGTAAAAAACACGAGGATTTACGACTGTTTACCGCGAGTAGAGTTCTTGCATGCGAAGCCACACCCAGACTGTGTAGGTCCGGCTAGGGGAGGATCTAGTCGCCTAATCCTTGTGTACGAACCACTCCGGTTGTGCGGAATCCAACCGAAATAGCAAACCGAGATAGACAAAGCACAATGATAAACACACAAGACTCAACGATTAACACCACTTGTATTAAACGTATGAAAGGTCCGGTTACAGCTCAATGTTTACAAATCAGTCCTGTAAACTCTCTAAGTGTGTGTGTGTTCTCTGCTAACTGTCATCTTTCAGTCTATCGAAATGAACATAACACACGGGTATTTATACCCAAACACAGCAGGTCCGGTCGAAGGATCATGCAGACCGGTCGAAAGATCATCTTTCGACCAGGAACAGCTCGAATGATCAACATGTACCACGAAAGATGGGATCTTTCGTGGTCCATCTATCGAAAGCTATCTATCGAGCTCATCATCGAAGGATATAAGTGATCCTTCGATGACACATCCTTCGAACCAAACAAATTACAAACATAATGTTGACTGTTTGGCCAAGTCAAACCGGAGGATGGTTGACTTGGTCAAACTTACAGACTAACAAAGACATCGTTCAGTAACAAGACAAAATACAGACAAAGTACAGACACAAGTGCACCAACAAACTCCCCCTTGGCTGTAGCTTTGTCTGGCTGTAGCTTTGTCTGGCTGTAGCAGCTCTTTTGACTTAGCCAAACAGTCAACATTATGTTTGTAATTTGTTTGGTTCGAAGGATGTGTCATCGAAGGATCACTTATATCCTTCGATGATGAGCTCGATAGATAGCTTTCGATAGATAGACCACGAAAGATCCCATCTTTCGTGGTACATGTTGATCATTCGAGCTGTTCCTGGTCGAAAGATGATCTTTCGACCGGTCTGCATGATCCTTCGACCGGACCTGCTGTGTTTGGGTATAAATACCCGTGTGTTGTGTTCATTTCGAG
This sequence comes from Helianthus tuberosus, assembly GCA_030545235.1. Taxonomy (NCBI): domain Eukaryota; kingdom Viridiplantae; phylum Streptophyta; class Magnoliopsida; order Asterales; family Asteraceae; genus Helianthus; species Helianthus tuberosus. The sequence goes on along the minus strand of CM060352.1, from coordinate 7,718,373 downwards.
AGATGACAGTTAGCAGAGAACACACACACACTTAGAGAGTTTACAGGACTGATTTGTAAACATTGAGCTGTAACCGGACCTTTCATACGTTTAATACAAGTGGTGTTAATCGTTGAGTCTTGTGTGTTGATTATTTGCGTGTTCTATCTCGGTTTGCTATCTCGGTTGGATTCCGCACAACCGGGTTGGTTCGTACACAAGGATTAGGCGACTAGATCCTCCCCTAGCCGGACCTACAAGTGGTATCAGAGCCTTGGCTCTTATCCTTGTTAAAACCGAGGTGTTCTTGCTGTTTTCGGGTGTTTTCCGGGTGTTTGAGGTTTATATTTTTCTGGAAAAACTTGTTAAAATCGGGTGTAAGCTTGTATTTTTGCTTGGTGTTTTGTTGAAAACCTTGTTGTTCATCATGTTCTCATGTTAGTTTTTGGTTTTCATTAAACATTTTAGCAAAATCTTGTGTTTGGAAGTTTAAGTTTCACCGAAAATTTATAAGTGTTCCGGTTATATTCATAGTGTTCTTGATAAACTACACTTTTGATCTTAAATTTTTAAAATATCAAGTGTTTGTGTGTTGGAAGTTGTATTGTGTTTAAAATATTGGAATCATTACCTGTTTGGTGAAAACCTGCATGTTCAGACCTGAAAGATATGGTCTGAACATACTTTCTGCAGAAAGTTCTCACCAACCCGTCAAGTTTTCACCAACCCGTCACCCATTGTCAACTGTGTCAGAGCAAGTTCGAAAGATATCCTTCGAAGTCGAAAGATCATCTTTCGACCAAAGGAGGTTCGACAGATAGTCATCCTTCGAGCATCCTTCGAAGTGTGAGACTTATCCTTCGTTCCAAGGAATATTTTCGAAACATATATCCTTCGGACTACAGTTCTTTATCGAAAGACCAGGATCCTTCGATTGGGGAGTCTTTCGAAGTCATCTTTCGTGTTCATCTTTCGGTCTACAGTCCTTTTTCGAAAGATAAGGATCCTTCGGTTTGGAGAATCTTTCGAAAACAATTGTTCGAAACTCAACAGTGATCTTTCGAACACTGTTGATCCTTCGAACAGGTGTTGATCTTTCGATCATTAGTCTGTTTGTGCTTAACAGTTTGTGTTTTTCAAGTCTCTCGACAGGTATCCTTCGGCTGGTGTAACAATTTGTTTCTTGATCAAAAATGAATTCTATGTGGGGTGTTCCTGTAAATACAGAGATGTATTTTGGTACTCCGGCTCCAGATTCGGGTTCGCAAGCTAATGCTACAACTACCGGTCAATGGGCATTCGTATCAAATCAAGCTCCCAGTGTTCAAAGCATTTTGCTAAGCGAAAGTGAAACGGGAAGTTTGAATAGGCCTCCAAAGTTGATGCATTTAAGTGAATATCCGGGATGGTTTGGTAGATTTCATACATACGTCCTTGGTCAAAATACAGAATTGTGGTTGAGATTCATCACAGATTTCGATCAAACAATAGAGGTTGCTGCATCATCTGCTGCTACGTTTGCAGATCTTACAGAAGATCAAAAGAAGATCTATGATTTGGAAAAGAAGGCATACGCCATTCTTACTCAGGCATTGAGCAAAGATATTTACCATCAATTTGTCAGTCACAAGACCACGAAGGGACGCATTGAAAACAAGGGGCGTGGGAAATGAAGCGACACGTCAACTGAGAAAAGAATTGCTGAAGAAAGAGTTCGATGGTTTTACTTGTATGCAGAATGAATCTTTAGGAGACTTGACAAGTCGATATACTCATCTGCTGACTGAATTGGTAAATATTGGGGTTGTAACAACTTCAGCAGAGATAGTGAAGAAGTTTGCAGATGCACTGCCACCTCAATGGAATAATTTCTTAGAAATTCTGAAGTACAATGGCACTTTGGATACAACAAACTTTGGTGACTTTGCTCAACTCCTGGAAAACAAGAATCAGGAAGAAACTCTCAAAGCTAAAAGAGTTGCAGTGCCACAAAATCCTGAAATGTATTATGGAGTTTCTAGCACTTCTGCAAAACCGTCTTCACACGCTCCACTTCAAACAGCATTTGTGTCTAGCACTAGCTTGTATGGCACTCCTCCTCCAACAACAGACATATATGGAAATCCGCTTAATCCAGTTCCTCAACCAATGCCACAACAGCAAAGCCAACAACCTATCAGAGCAACTGATATATTCGGAAATCCACTTCCTCCTCAACAGCAACAGCAAGCTTGTTATGGAAGTACATCATCTGCTGGTCAACAATCAAAGCCAAATACAGTACGGCTCGACACATCAAGCTTTTCTAAAGTCAGTGTTGAAGTAGCAAAAGAACATATGGAGCTGCTGAACACTTTGGTGAGCGCCTACTGTGGATTAGTTGAAGGTCAGATTGGCAACATTAATCTGACACAAGAAGACTATCAGCAGATAGATAAAGAGGAGATGGAGATGATGGATATTAAGTGGGCCTTTGCCAGTGCTGTTAGGCGAGCAAAGGATTTCATGGAAAGAACAGGCCGAACCAGCTTGGAAAGCAAGAAAGACACCAAGTATGGGTTTGATAAACAGGCTGTTAAATGCTTCAACTGTGGTGAACGTGGTCATTTCAAGCGTGAATGTACAAGGCCATCTCAGCATGGGAACCAGAATCCTTTCCGAGGTCAAGGCAACAGGGCAAATCAGAACCAAGGAAGGAACAACGAACGAACACTGGTGCCTGTCAATAACCAGAGTCAAGCAGGACCATCTAATGCCAACCAGGCACTTGTGGTTCAGGTAGATGAAGGTTGTGATTGGTCAATCCAGTTGGGAAATGATGCACCTGATGGAACAGCTTGTTTTGCTGAAGTGGTTAATGATCTTAAACACGCCAGTGGTGGAGAATCTTCCACCAATGGTGTTGAATCTTCTGAAGATGAAGACAGCTCCGGGTACAGTGGAAGTTCAGATGAAGAGTCCTCTGCTTCAGGCAATGATCAGGAAGATGACACATCAACTGCATCAGTTAATGCAGACATTGATGAACTTTTGGAGGAAGCTGCAGCAGGAATTCAAAGAAGATCTATTTTGGTGGATCAAGCTGCTTATTCTTCGTCTTCTCTCCATTCAGCCTTTATGGCGAATGTCGACAGTTCATCAAGTCAGGTATGTGTCGACGAACCCACTTCTGTTAGCTGTAATAACTGTGATAGCTTGAATGTTAGATGTGCTGATTTGGAAGCAAACATGTCTGAGTTGCAAGGCAAACACGATGCTCTACAAGCTAGTTTGTTTGACTTGCAAGACAAACATGTTTTAGTGAATGATAAGTGGTGTGTATTGCAAAGCAAGCATGAGGCTTTGCAAGAGAAATATGATGTGACATTTATTCACAATCAGAAATTGACCGTTGATCTTTCAAAATGCACTGAAGCCAACATGTTTTATGAAAACCATGAAAAGGAATTTAAGTCAATGATTGAAACATTAAAGAAAGATAAAACAGAGTTGACTAAAATGGTTTCCAGAAAACAAACTGACATTAATTTGTATATAACTCGTCTTGAGGTAATGCAAAAGGAAATGGCTTGTGTTAAAACTGAAAGTGAGGCGATCCGACTCAAGTTAGACAGTTATTTGAGTTCTAGCTATGTGTTGGATCACATCATTGATGTTCAGAAAGAGAAAAAGGATGTCACATGCATAGGTTATAAGAAATGTCCACCACCTGTGAGAAACAATTATGATGCCATGCCAGATGAGGAAGATAGAGTTTTCTTTGAACCATCTGTCCCTCTAGATGTTAAGGAATTTGCAGGACTCAGATACAAGAAGGAAGTATCGTCAGATTCAGATGTGTCAGCAGATACCTTTGTAACTGCTGAACAGAATCAGGATTCTCTAGTTGTAATTGAGGATGCTGATTCCTCTGATGATGAATCTGATGATACTAATTCAGCAAAGTCTGATGCGGTGATAAAAGAAGAGGACATACCTCTTGAGAATCACATTCTGTGTGATCCTCCTGCAAAGCCCGCTAAGACTGTTGCAATCGAGTCTGTGTCTGCAAAAGAGTCGGAGAGTGTGGATTTGCTGTACACTCTTGTTGGTGATGATAAAATTTACTCAGACAAAGATTTTCCTATTAAAAATGTTAATCAATCTTTAATTAGTAAAGTCTTTGAAAATTCTACAAGTAAGTTTTTGGGAAAGACAGGATCACGTGTTACAGTAACACAGTGCCCTCCTATTCCAAAGGCCGAAATTAGAAAACAATTTGGGAACAAGAAATTACCAACAGTGGAAAAACAGCAAAATCATACCAAATCCAAAGGTAAGACACCGGCTCAAGGTCAAAGGAAGCCGAATCAGAAGAAGAAAAAGGATGTGAACTTTGTGAAGTCCAAGGGAACGGACAAAATTGCAACTTTTGAAAATCAATCTAACTTAGATTTTGTCAAAAAGGCAACAGTGATGAAAAGGAATGAACCAAGTAGTTCAAAACCTAGTACCTCGGGGTCACAAAGTTCATCATCATCGGCCAGACGACCACATGATACTTCGGGGTTTGTTGAACGAAGATCATGTTTTGAATGTGGTACAATTGGGCATATCATTCGAAATTGCCCGTATCTTCATAAGTTGAAAGCCAAAGAAGATGCTCCCCGTGGCCCAACTGACCGCAAGCGATCTGTTTCTGTAAAACAAGATCCTCGACTCATAAGAGAAAGGGAAAAGAAACAGAAACGTCAACAGGTCAAGAAAATTGAAAAAGCACTTAAAACCGGTGTGGTTAACAAAACATCTGTTTCTGTCAAACCAAACAATTTAAAAACTTCAGACAACCATGAAGTTAAGGTTTTAAAGAATAACACTTGTTTAACCAAACAGACCTGGAAACCAAAAACGGTTATTGAATCAGGGGGACCATCACAATTTTCGAATCATCAAAGAGAAGAGGTTATTGTCATTGATGAAAATGGAAGACCCAAGACCACAATGGCTTGGGTCCCCATCTCCAACTAATTATGTGAGTTCATGTGCAGGGTGTTCCAGGAGGAACTGTCAGTAGTCATTGGATTGTTGATAGTGGGGCATCCAGGCACATGACAGGCGACATGAAGCTTCTCTACGACGTCAAATCTATTAGAGGAGGTTATGTTGCTTTTGCTGGAGATAAGGGCGGATATATTACTGGTGAAGGAATGATTTCCAACGGGGTTGTTAGCTTTGATAAGATCAACTTTGTGCAACAACTTGATCACAATCTTCTTAGTGTTTCTCAAATTTGTGATAAGCAGTTTTCAGTACTCTTTGATGCTAATGGATGTTATGTGCTGAAACCCGGCTTCAAAGTTCCGAAAGAATGGATTCTCTTGTCGGCTCCAAGGATAAACGATTTGTATGTTCTTGATATGAGCCAAGCTATCACAACGTCTGCACAAGCAACTTGTTTCGTTTCTAAAGCCACAGAAAAAGACACAATCTCTTGGCACAGACGAATGGGTCACATTCACTTACACAAAATGAATCATTTGGTGTCAAATGAATTAGTGAATGTTGTTCCTCTTAAAAACTTTCATCTTCAAGACGTCTGTGTTTCGTGCCAGAAAGGAAAACAAACGAAGAAGCGACACCCTACAAAGAAAGTCAACACGGTGGCTGTTCCTCTTGAACGTTTGCACATGGATTTGTTCGGTCCTGTCAAGCACAAAAGCATTAGGAATGATCAATATTGCCTCGTGATAACTGATGATTATTCAAGATTTTCTTGGGTGGCGTTCATGGCACACAAGAGTGAAACCTTCGGTATTATCAAAAACTTGATCATTCAGATTGAGAATCTTTACAACTTGAAGGTTAGGCGGATACGCAGCGACAATGGTACTGAATTCAAAAATCATGCCATGGCGGAGTTTTGCACTTCAAAAGGTATTCTTCACGAATTTAGTGCAGCCTACACTCCTCAACAGAATGGCGTCGCTGAACGTAAAAACCGCACATTGATCGAGACTGCTAGGACAATGTTGGTAGAGTCACAGTTACCGATTCCCTTCTGGACTGAAGCTGTGTCCTCTGCATGTTATACGTTGAACCGAGTCCTTACAGTCAAAAGGCACAACAAGACCTGCTTTGAGCTTATCAACAAACGGAAACCAGATTTGTCATATCTTGAACCGTTTGGAGCTCCGTGCACAATAATCGATCCTAATGGAAAGTTTGGGGCAAGAGCAATTGAGGGATACTTTCTTGGGTATTCCACCCCTAACTTAAGAGTCTGGAATCTAGAGACTAAAAGGGTCGAGGAATGGTCTGAAGTCAGAGTACAAAGGCACTCTTTACCGGTTAGAAATCCTGGTCAGCCTTGGATGTTCGAGTACGATGACTTTTTCAATTCGATCAATGTTGAAGCAGTTGAAGAAAATGCTGCAGCAAGGATGTTTTTCGAGAGTGACAACGCAACAGATTCACCGTTGGTTCGTCCCATTATTGTCAATCAAGAACTTTCTTCAGTGAACAACAATGCTCTCGACAATGAGGGTTTTCAAGATGCTTCCGAATTGAACGAATCTTCAGAGGATGATGAATTTCTCGATGCAGATCAAGAAGCTCCAGCAACAGCAGTACATGGTACTTCAGAAGGTACACCTCCAGTAGATGTCCCTAGAACAGCTGAAGCTACTGGATCATCCTCTTCGTCAATTCCGGGTCTTGAATTGATTGTTGATCTCAATCTCAACAATCTGGGTACAAATATTCTAGTTCAAGATAATCCAGAAACAAGGATTCACAATACCCATCCTCAACAAAACATCATTGGAAATATACAAAGTGGCGTTCAAACAAGAAACATGTTGCGAAACAACAACAATGCAGGCTTGTATACAGCTATCCGAGAATCTGGTCAACAAAATGGTTGGTCTTTCGCGTGTTATGTCTCACAGGAAGAGCTAAGAACTTGGAAAGATGCATTGAAAGATAGCTCATGGGTTGAAGCGATGCAGGAAGAACTGCAGCAATTCCAGAAGCTTGGTGTCTGGAAACTCGTAGAGAAACCTGCTGGTTACAAGAAGATTGGTACCCGTTGGGTGTTTAAATGCAAAAAGGATGACCGTGGAATCGTTATTCGAAACAAAGCAAGGCTAGTCGTTCAAGGTTTTCGTCAGATTGAAGGGATCGACTACAACGAAGTCTATGCACCTGTTGCACGTCTAGAAGCTATTCGGATCTTTCTGGCTTATGCCTCTTTCAAAGGTTTCAAGGTATACCAGATGGACGTGAAAAGTGCATTCTTACATGGTGTGGTGGAAGAAGAGGTGTACGTCGAACAACCTCCAGGTTTTGAAGATCCTATCCATCCCGATCGGGTTTGGTTGCTCAACAAAGCTCTCTATGGTCTTCATCAAGCACCGCAAGCTTGGTACGCAACCTTATCTAATTATCTGCTGGAGAATGGATTTCGCAGAGGTCTTATCGATTGTACCCTTTTCATCAAAGAACAAGATGGAGATCTTCTACTGGTACAGGTATACGTTGATGATATTATTTTTGGTTCTACTAATGATGTTTTGTGTAGGGATTTCGAGCGTGTAATGCAGGATAAATTCGAGATGAGTGCTATGGGGGAAATGACTTTCTTTTTGGGCCTACAAGTACAACAAACCGAGTCTGGGATGTTCATCCATCAGACTAAATATGTTGGTGACATCTTGAGCCGGTTCCAGATGTCTGATGCAACGCCCATCGGTACCCCATTGCCGCAAAATCACGGAATTACTCCAGACTTGAAGGGTGAAGCAGTTAGCCCCTCACACTACCGCGCGATGATAGGATCTCTTATGTACCTCACAGCATCAAGACCAGATATAATGTACCCAACGTGCCTGCTTGCCAGATATCAAGTGAACCCGAAGGCCTCACATCTTGCAGCTGTAAAAAGGATTTTTCGTTATTTGAAGGGTTGCCCTGACACCGGTCTATGGTACCCTAGGGATAATAACTTTGACTTGATCGCATTCAGTGATTCTGATTTTGGCGGATGCAAAATCGACGGCAAATCCACAACGGCTGGATGTCAGTTTTTAGGAAATCGCCTAGTCACATGGCAGTGCAAGAAGCAGACGTGCGTCGCTACATCAACATGCGAAGCTGAATACATTGCTGCCTCAAGTTGTTGCTCCCAAGTCCTATGGATCCAACAACAAATGCGTGATTACGGTTTTGAATTCCTAACTACTCCTATTTACGTTGATAATTCTGCTGCATTACAGATCACTAAAAATCCTGTGCAGCATTCAAAGACTAAGCACATCGAAATTAAGTATCACTTCATACGTGATTGCTTTGAGAAAAGGCTAATCGATGTTGCTTACGTCCACACCGATGACCAACGTGCCGACCTTTTTACCAAAGCATTTGACAAATCAAGATTTGACTTTTTATTATTGGTAAACGGCATTAAGGTCAAGCAAGAGTAAAACCAACATCGGAAAATCATTTTTGTAAATACCTTTGTGTTTTAAATTTGTCTTAGTTTATTGATTTTAGGGGGAGTAAATCCAAAATTTGAAAATCCAAAAACATTGAAAAATTTCAAAAACAAAAAAACAATAGAAAATCAAAAATGAGTTTCCTGGCGAGAAAAAGAGAAAATGATAGTACATCAGTGGTCTGTCCAAACCTCTTTAAACCATTAAATGAAAAACGATAAGCAGCTCTATATAAGATGTATCGGTAGGCTCACAATCATTTTAAAGTGTGCAGGGTGATATAAACTTAAATCGACTGAAGACCAGGTGGGAACCATTCATTGGCATATGGTCTTAGTACCGAAATTTCGTTTGATAGATTGCCGAGGTTCTGAGATATTCGGTCTTTATGCTGCTTATCATCTGGGTATCATGGTTGTATCTTTTACCGAAAAATAACGGGGACGCAAGTCTAGATCTTCCATGATACTATACATACGTGTACATATTGCATACGACCTCAATAAGTGATCAACAATCACATGTCCAAACAAATAAGTGATAATATATCACAAATTCTTTCCGGGAGTCAAGTTCGTCTCTCTGCTGTACGAAAGTACTGACCTGTTCACGGACTTGCTCCTGTGCCCTCATGCATATGAAAATCAAGTTCCTCATCAATAAGTGATTCTATCACATAGGGCTTGTTTTCAAATCAAAATAAGTGAGAATCTCACATCATATACGGTCAAACAGATGATAATCGGTATACTCACCGGTAAGATGAACCCTCGTGCATACCTTGATACGGGAATGTGTCGTGATGTGGATGAACACCGGTCGGTAAGTATAAATCATACCTTAACGTATCCCCTCGCCATGATTACAAATGATAAGTTGAGCTTATGTGGACAACAATACCGATAATTGTTATAGGATGCTTATCTTAATGTTAATTAACTGAACAACAGGAGCGTTTTGGCATGACCGTACACTGATATGATTCTCTTACCCTCGAAACTCGCAAAAAGAATGTCTGTAAATATTTATTTAATGCTTTCAGTTTCTGCATCTTTGTATATATTTATTTACTGCTTTCAGTCTTTACTTTTGAAAAATTCAAAATACCAAAAAGATTTTATTTCTATTTTATTTTCGATCGTACGATGTTGGAGCTCAAGTCTTCGTTACCTGAGACCTGAACGAAAACCAAAATGACTAAATCTTCATAAACGGTCGAAATTTGCAAGTTTTGAAAGTTAAAAATTAAAATTGACAAATTTGCTAAACTTTCAAACTGTCGGACGGTGTTTGTTTAAACAATGGTCACATGTGTGTCGTTTGCTAATGATATTCCAGGCAGTTGTTCTCATTACGCGTTTAGATTTCTTGCATGTGCAGATTCTAAAGGCAAGGAGAACATGATCGATGACAAGCTTCGGAATGAAGACACGACGTGAAGGCACTCAAATGATGAAGATGATCGAGTTGCCGCTGACCATCATCAACACCACAAGGATCTCACTTCATAAAGATCAAGACTTTCACGAGCATAACTCAAGGGGGAGCTTATGTTAAGGGGGAGTTTGTCAACACACTTCCTACATGAAACGGGGAGTTTGTTGGTACACTTTCTGCTTTCAAGACGTGAAGACTTTGAAGATCCTCCGACATTGAAGACTTGAATAGAAGTCAAAGACTTGAAGACACGAGAACTTACAAGAATGAAGATCGAGACAAAGCTACAGCCAGACAAAGCTACAGCCAGACAAAGCTACAGCCAAGGGGGAGTTTGTTGGTGCACTTATGTCTGCACTTTGTCTGTATTCGGTCACGATGTAAAACGATGTCTTTGTAGTCCTGTAAGTTTGACCAAGTCAACCATCCTCCGGTTTGACTTGGCCAAACAGTCAACATTATGTTTGTAATTTGTTTGGTTCGAAGGATGTGTCATCGAAGGATCACTTATATCCTTCGATGATGAGCTCGATAGATAGCTTTCGATAGATAGACCACGAAAGATCCCATCTTTCGTGGTACATGTTGATCATTCGAGCTGTTCCTGGTCGAAAGATGATCTTTCGACCGGTCTGCATGATCCTTCGACCGGACCTGCTGTGTTTGGGTATAAATACCCGTGTGTTGTGTTCATTTCGAGAGATGACAGTTAGCAGAGAACACACACACACTTAGAGAGTTTACAGGACTGATTTGTAAACATTGAGCTGTAACCGGACCTTTCATACGTTTAATACAAGTGGTGTTAATCGTTGAGTCTTGTGTGTTGATTATTTGCGTGTTCTATCTCGGTTTGCTATCTCGGTTGGATTCCGCACAACCGGGTTGGTTTGTACACAAGGATTAGGCGACTAGATCCTCCCCTAGCCGGACCTACAGACTGGGACATTGAAAGTTAAGGAAGATTGTTGAAGTATAAATGAGACTAACTATTTATCGTGTCATATTTGAAGCGTGTGTGTTACCATTTACACCAATTTAGTGTGAAAAGAGTGGCTTTGTTGCCTTCTTTTTTATTAAACATGTAATTTAAGTTTTCTTTAATAAATTGTAGCATTCAATATTTAATAAATACTTGTGAGATTCTTTGTGCAGTTTGACGAGAATTCGGTTGGTATCGTTTTCGTTTGTTACAGTACTGTGTAAAACGATTCATTCTAGTAAGTGGATCAATACAAACCCTTGATCACTTTAAAAATGCTCACACTAATCTTTTACAACATGAGACTATCTCCAATTCATCCTTAACCCCCTTGCCCCTACAAGTCCTTACATGCCTTTACCATTGGAGTCGGTGACCTTTGAAGCCCTTAATTAAGGATGTATGTTTGTATTGGTTTTGGTGATAAGGTGGGCCCAAACTAAAATAAGAAACCTTTTATTTAAGTATTGTGTAGTGAGTAGGTGATGAGGTGGAAATTTAGAAGAGTTGGGATATTTGTAAGATTGGAGGTGAAATAAAGATTTTTAAGGATTTGTAAGCGTATGATATGATTTGACAGATGATGTGACAGCTAAAGATGCCTAATTTGCGCCCGTAGCATTGGAGATAGTACAATGGGATAAAAAAATAGACAAAAAGACAAAAGTTATAAGTGGTGACAATTGCACTGCTGCATAACTTTGTTAGTAGTGGAACATATAAATCAGTACTAACACAAAGATCCTCTCAGCAGTTGTGAACTGTAGTACTCAAGTGTCTTCAACAAAATTATAAACTTCAGCACCAAGATAGTACGTTAACACTAACTAAGATCTTCAGTCTTGAATCAACATCAAGTAGTCACATCAACAACCTTAGAATATTTTGGTATGTATCGGCCTCAAATATACCTACCCACAACAATGAGATTTAGTTACTTCATCCGGTTCCAAGCGGACTTTGAAAGAAGTCAGGGTGATTCCAGTTTTAGAGAAACAATTGCTTTCTGTCGGGAGGTTGGATGAACAAGGACACGAGGTTAGGTTCGGGAATGGGCAGTGGAAAGTTGTTAAGGGAAATCCTATCATAGCTCGAGGAAGAAAGAGACATTCGCTTTACATGGTTGGTTTATCGTTTGATGGAGAGACCATTCCAGTTCCGAAGAAAACCAAAGACTGGTTCACAGAGTCTAGGGGGTAGAACAAGGTTTCTTTTGAAGGAGATAAGCCTAGAGCCACAATTTAGATTCACGTTGAGCATGCTAAGAAAGGTTCAGTATTAACAGTCAGGCGTTTTCGTGGCAGTGGGAGCACGGGTAGTGTTTCGGTCAGCGTTACCAGATGTCAATGGGTTAAGAGAATAAATATTCCAGTGGCCTAAGTTTCTCTAGAGGATTACCTATTTAATATGGAGGGTGTTGTTACTTCTCACGATTATAAGAGGATCGGGGAGTTCGAGTCAGTGGGACTCGGTAAAGACAGAAAACAGGTTAGAGGCAGACATAGCCATGACTGATATGTTGGAGCTTGGGGGAGCTTCAACGGTCCTTCAGGTTGATTAATGAGAGGCGGTGATAACTAGGTGGAACTTGAAGTTCAGATTGCGGAAGTACATCTAGGAGTGTAGGAGAAAGTATTCAAGGCCGATAAGTGGGAGATTGTTGGGTTTGTATGCCTTGTGGGCCCTACATGGGCATAACTTGTAGAGCAAGTTTGCTAAACCCAAGTTTAGTCTCTATTAGAATATTTAGTGTACTTGTAATTATTTAGCACCTAAATAAAGAATATTTTGTCACCCGTTAACATAGGTCACTTTAGACCGAACCACATAAATCTTTGTGTATGTTTATTTGTTTCACAGTTTCATTTTCATTTGTGTGCTCGATCCTAACAACAATTGAATAGTTATTCTCATTACCACCGTCAGAAAAGCCGATAGTGCCTTTTTTTGTTAATAATTAGAAAGCCTTTTGATCTCTTTCAAAAGTCGATCGTCTAGAAAAGCCAAACAATGAGATTGTTATTTTATGTTTACAATGAGATAGTGCTTGCTTGCTTAAATAAAATATTATTTTCCAAATTAGACATCCAAGCTCTCAACTCATGTCTCATGTTTACTTTCTAGTCCCAGTTGGCTGCTTATCATAATATATTAACTAATGGTCACTTTATTTAATCTGAACCAAAAAGTTCATTTACTATTCAGAACTTGAAATATGAATGTATAATTAAGCAATTTTTATTAAGAGTAAATTACTGAAATTGTCCTTCATGTTTATAGGTCCCGAAATCTGAGGATCGATAACGAACCGAATCACTTGTTTATAGTAAACACGGTTACGTGTGCGGAATCCACGTAACTATGCCAAATCAAACATATAAAGCAATAATAACAACGGATTAATCAATGAAACACACTCGATTGATTAACGGGATGAGAACCGATTACAAACTGATACAAACACAGTTCAGACAGAATTTCGGCAGAGTTTTGTTACTATGGTTATTATCTCATCTCTGTGTTCAAATGAAACAGAGATGTTGTTTATATAGTCCCTGGGCCAAGATATCGACGAAACACAAAGTGTTCGACGAAACTGAACATGGGCCAGACATTGGGCTTGAAACAGCCCATTACATGACGAATCAAAGTGTGATTCGTCATGACCTTCAACGAAACAGAAGTATAGAACATTGGTCTGTTTCGTCATGATGTGTTCCGACGAAACAGACCTGTTTCGTCGAGAGCTGCACCAGCTGATCTATTTCCTGTATACAGACAGTAAACATATAGAACACATAAACATAGTAATGACCATACTACCCTTTAATGCAACATGCATTGTTCATTATACTTTACATATTAAAAGAGACAAACAAGTTGTACACAAGTAGATAGGAGGATATCTGACTTGGTCAACATAACATACAGACTCGATAATTAATAAAAGACCATACAAAATACATCGTTAAACAAGACTAGTCACAGACACTAAAAAATGCATCAACAAACTCCCCCTTGTCTGTTACTCGTCTTCGGTCTTCTAATCTTCCATCAGTGTTGTTCGGACCACGAACTGCCCGAATGTATGCCCCTGTAGTAGCAAAAACACGCTACTCGCTGAAACTTTAACGCTTGACGTGCATCCTGATCTTCATAGAAAATATCATGACGATATAATCTGCTAATATCAGCCTCAGACATGTTGACGATCCACATTGGATCCAACATCCGGTAATTTGCACGATTATCTCTAAACACAATTACAGCTTCATGAGTATCCGAGTCGTAGCACCATAATGCCATGTCTTCAAGAAAATCCTGCTGCATAGGCATCAATGGGATTTTATCTACTACCCTCGGAGGCTGGTACACAAGTTTGTATCTGCAAGTGTTGGTGTCCGGATCAAGAGTAAACTTGATCGGTTGATAAACAGGAAATTGTGGCTTATATGATTCATCCTTCCAGCCCGACTTCTTGTTTACTTTCACTAGTCGCTCAAATAAAGTAGCGCCATCGTATTTTGACCGATTGATAAGCTCAAGCCTTGTCAACGCAGAGACATCATAAAATGGCAAGGAAAGAATGCTCAGCAGTGAACCGAAATACAGAATTCCCTATTCACGTTTGATAGCAATGCAGTGTATATCTTTAACAAACATCCAGCATAGAATCCTTCCACTTGGCTTTGCCTTTTCAAATTGCAAATAGTCTACTTGAGCTTTTTCAGGTACAGGCTTGGAGACTTTAGATAAAAACTGTTTTCTCCATTCAGAAAATGCATCTGTGTCTTTTTCAGACGAATTTCGATTCTTTAAGTGCTCGTCTATATCATCAATATTCTCCTTCATCCAATCTTCATCAAATGAAGCGAATTCCGTACCATCTTCTCGAACATATGTTGATTTTGATGCTTCACCTTCAAACACAATCTCATCAATCTCTTCAACATTCGTTGTATCAGTCTCAGTAGACATTTTGTCTATCTCAGCATCATCTATTTCTCTCATAGAATGTAGAATACTCAATTGTTCCTGAGAAAGATCTTCTATTAACTCCCCTTCTTCAAGCAACTCTCCCGTAAATGGATGAATAGCCTGTAGAGCAATATCAGCACTGCTTACTATAGAAGAAGTACCTTCTATCTGTTGAACTTTTCCAGTAGAAGTTCCCTGAGATGATTCGACAACTGTAGTTTGAACTGCAACAACTTCAGAAGCAAGTGCGGTTGGCTGCTTCTGTGATGTACCAGAAGTATCAGGATTTCCTTGGTCTTCCGTATCATCATCCTTTTTCTTCAGTACCTCTTGTTGTTTACAATGATAATCCCACAGAATAGCAAGCCTTCTCTCTTTCTCTTCATCAAGAGCCTTCAAGCGAGCATTTTCAGCTTTAAGCAAACCAATTTCACCTTGTTGTCGCTCTATTACTGTTTGCTGTTGACCAACGGTTGACTTCAATTTGTTAATTTCCACTGATTGTTTAAGTTGATCATGCTTCGTGAGATTACCAAAATGAGATTGTCTCTGAAGACGATCAGCAGCTGCTTCAAGTGTAGAGAATAGGTATGTGATCTTTTCGTCTTGAGAAAATCTGGAAAATGTCCTATGACGTTCAGCACTGATCCCTGAAGTGGTTGCTCTGATTGCTGAAGCCATAGTTCTTTCAGGAACTGCCTGAGAAGTCACAGATGGAGTTGTAGCAGCTGATGTAACAACTGCAGTTTCTGTAGCTGAAGTAAATACAGGAGCTTCTTGTACAGGCTCCTGAGGTACAGATTGTACAGGCTCCTGAGGAATAGATGAAGACTCTTGAGGCACAGATTTTCGAGTATAAGTACTCAAATATCTCCTAGATTTCTTCTTTTGTACTTCAACAGCTTTCTCAGCTCTTCTTTTTGTTCTTCTTTCACCTTCAGGATCCTCTGGAACATATTCTGGATCATCCTCAGTTCTAATCTTTCTATACCTTCTTACTCCACGTATATCGATATACATTTCGTATCCAGGCTCAACTATATGATCACTAGAACTAGAATCAGATCCATCATCACCACTTGCTGATGAACTACTAGCTGATGTACCAGAAACTGCACCTTTGCTTGATGTACCAACAGCACCTGCATCACCACCTTCATCACTTTCACCACTACTTTCATCATCATCACTACCAGACTCATCTGAATCAACTGGGTCAGGACCAAATTTTTCTATCCTTAACCTTTCCAACTCAGGTTCTTCATTGTCAGATTGGCTGTCATCATGACGCCATTTGTCATTTGCTGGAGCAACATAATCAGGATTCACTAGTGCGCCAAAAAGCTTCCTTGGAGGAACACTTTCTTTGTATCTTTTGGCGGCCTTGATTAGCCTTAAAGAGTTGAAATTCATCGCCTTTATTTTCATAAGATCATCATCAGCTTTAGGAAGGTCTGGATGTTGAACATTCATAATCATTTGCAGAAACCGCGGATACATCCAAAACTTGTTCCCGGTTGTTCTACTACCAGTCCTTGTCATATTTTCTTTCATGTTGCTGAAAATATACTTTGAGATGCTAAACGGTTTGTTTAACACCAAAGCAACCATGAAACCAACGAGATCATCTCCAGCCATATCATATCCAGACCGTCTATTGCTGAGACACTGAATAAGAACATGCAATAAAAACTTGTATCGTAATGGAAGATCACCTTTGTTGATTTGTTTGACGAAAAGATCTCCTTTACACTTCATCCTTAGTAAACAGCCTCGTGAACACATGATTGGTATTGAATATGGAGCATTCGGTTGATCTTGTAATTGAAGAACTTCATTCAATATCTCCGGAGTAACAACGACATACAGATCATTCACACGACCTCTTATAATATCCTTTCCATCGATTTGGACGACGCTTGCAGAATCCCAGAAAGCTTTAATTAGAGATTTGTAGACGGGTGTCGAGTATGTAACAGCATGATTGATATGTGACTCCCTGATCCACTTCGTCATATCTTTAAATTCCGTGAGCTTGTCTTCCGGATCCAAATATGCAACTTGATTATGACGTTTCTCTGACTTAATCTCTTCTTCAGTTTTGTTTTCTTTCTTTATCGCCTTCTTGCGTTTTCCTTTTTCTTGCGGTGCTTTAGGAGCCATCTGTACATGAAAATATCCAGAATAAGTCATATTTTATATAACATTGCATTTAAACATGTATGGATACACTTTCATGTATTCACATAACAGATAACTTATCAAACATGTCTACTGTGAACAAACAGCAACAACAGAAAACTGCTAAGGCATATACGACGAAACAGAAGATCAACGACGAAACAGAAGTTTGAACGACGAAACAGAGGGTTGACCATTTACCAGTTTGATTCGTCGACGTTTTGATTCGTCGTGTCTGTTTCGTTCCTTTTCTGATTCGTCGTATCTGATTCGTCGTCTGATTCGTCGTATGTTTGATTCGCCGGAATTAGGGTTAAAGTGATTCGTCGAATTAGGGGTTTTTCAGTTTCGCCGTATTGGGTTTAAACAAAGATCAGATTTAAACACAAACACATTCAATCAACATTATTTATACCCAAACAATTTATAAACACCCATAAATGATTTCCGAACAAAAACCCTTGTAAAAACAGTTAATAACTTTATCAAATACAAACCCCTGTTTTTGTTATATAAACCCACTTTCAAATCAAAGCAAATCAAACATCATAAACCTAAATCTATCAGATTCAGAAGGAAAACACAATACATGCAACATCAACACATATAATATCAAAGAAAAACAAGGTCTCAAAGGGGTCTCTGAGGGTTTCGGATGAAAAACCGACGGTTCAAAGTGTTCGGAATGTGAATCAGAACATGTTACTACCTTTGATGTTTGTAAGATTTTGATAAAAATCAAATAATTTGAGTGATTTAAGAGGGTAACCGTAGGTATGGGTTTTGAGTGTTTGAAGAGGATGACAAGTTTGATGTTTTGAAAAAGTGAACAAGTGGGACCTTTATATACACCGCCTTGTCTCAACGAATCTGAGATCTCGACGAAACTGAATTGGGCCCGGCGAAACAGAAACTTGGGCTTGAACTTGGGCCTAAACTTTAGCCCATGACGAAACAGATTTGGGCTCATGTGATTCGTCGTATGTTTTGACGAAACAGATTTGATTCGCCGACATTGGTCTGATTCGTCGACTCTTTTGATTCGTCGACCATCCTGTTTCACCAACAGGTTTTTCAAAAAACACAGAGGCTGGAAATATTTTGCAGTCAAAACAGTGATAAGATTTTGCAGTCTAAACAGATTATGAACACATTTCCATTCTGTTTGAATTTTCAAATGCAAGAACATTTTTATGAAGAAGATTTTAGGCTTCCGGTAGAAAACACCAAGCAACAACTTCGGCTTAATCAAAAACGAACTTTACACAAATATACTACAAACAAATTTAAAGCACGGTAAACTAAATGAAAATGCGGAAAACTGTTAAAAACAGTAAACAACTGTACAAGTGCAATCTTTTTGCGAATCTCAAGGACAAGGAATCATACCAGCTTACGGTCTTAGTCAACATGATTTTGATTTCTGTTTAAAACTCTGGATACGTATACTACCTCGATTATCGGTATTGTGGTCCACATAAGCTCAAACTAATCAGACGTAATCATAATTTAAGAGATACGATTAACGGTAAGAATTATACTTACAAGTCGATGTAAATCCACTCACGACACATTCCCGTATCAAGGTATGCACGAGAATTCATCTTACCGGTGAGTATACTGATTATCATCTGTTTGACCGTATAAAAATGTGAGAAACTCACTTATTTTGATTGAAAACAAGCCCTATGTGATAGAATCACTTATTGATGAGGAACTTGATTTTCAGATGCATGAGGGCACAGGAGCAAGTCCGTGAACAGGTCAGTACTTTCGTACAGCAGAGAGACGAACTTGACTCCCGCAAAGAATCTGTGATATAAAATCACTTATTTTGTTTGGACATGTGATTGTTGATCACTTATTGAGGTCGAATGCAGTATGTACACGTATGTATAGTATCATGGAAGATCTTAGACTTCGTCTCCGTTATTTTTACGGTTTGATACAACCATGATACCCAGATGATAAACAGCATAAAGACCGAATATTTCAGATCTCGGCAATCTCTCAAATGAGATTTCGGTACTAAGACCATATGCCAATGAATGGTTCCCACCTGACTTGAAGTCTGTTAGGTTTGTATCATCCTGCACATTTTAGTCTGATTGTGAGCCTACCGATACATCGTTAGTAGAGATACTTATCATTTTTCTTTTTATTTTGCATTTTGAGCACATTGACCGACCACACCAGTGAACTTCATCATTTTCCTTTATCCAAGAAACTCATTTTTGGTTTTTCTATTGTTTTTGAATTTTTCAAACTAAAACGACAGAAAGTAAAGACATCTTTTTGGATTTTGAACTTTTGCAATGTTTTTGTATTTTCTTGAAATATCTCCCCCTAAAATTCGCAAAGTTTACGAAAACTAAAATCTTTTTGAATTTTCAAAGTTTATAAAGAAAATATTTACAAAAACGATCAGCCAAAGAAGTTTACTCAGGTATCACCTTAATGCCATTGACCAAAAGTAGATAATCAAAACGTGATTTATCAAAAGCTTTTGTAAACAGGTCGGCACGTTGGTGATCAGTGGGGACATGAACGACATCGATTAACCTCTTATCAAAACAATCACGTATGAAGTGATATTTAATGTCGATGTGTTTAGTTTTAGAATGTTGCACAGGATTTCTAGTGATCTGTAAAGCAGCATTATTATCAACAAAAATACGGGTAGATAGGAATTCTAAACCGTAGTCGCGCATTTGTTGTTGTATCCAAAGAACTTGGGAGCAACAACTCGAGGCAGCAATATATTCTGCTTCACATGTTGATGTAGCAACACACGTTTGCTTCTTGCACTGCCACGTGACCAGGCGATTTCCTAGGAACTGACATCCTGCTGTTGTCGATTTGCCATCGATTTTGCAACCACCGAAATCAGAATCACTGTATGCAATTAATTCAAAACTATCATCCCTAGGGTACCAAAGACCGAGGTCTGGGCATCCCTTCAAATAGCGTAAAATCCTTTTGACAGCTGACAGATGAGAGGCCTTCGGGTTTGCTTGATATCTTGCTAGCAAGCATGTTGGGTACATGATATCAGGCCTCGAAGCGGTAAGGTACATGAGAGATCCGATTATGGCACGATAGTACGAGGAGTTAATGCTTTCACCCTTCAAATCCGGAGTAATCCCGTGATTCTGCGGAAGTGGGGTACCAATGGGCGTTGCATCTGACATTTGGAATCGGCTCAAAATGTCACCAACATATTTAGTCTGATGGATGAATATCCCAGACTCTGTTTGTTGAACTTGAAGGCCCAAAAAGAAATTCATCTCTCCCATAGCGCTCATTTCGAACTTTTCTTGCATAACACTTTCGAATTGCCTGCACAAAGAATCATTAGTAGATCCAAATATTATATCATCAACATATACCTGCACCAGCAGAAGATCTTCATCTTGTTCTTTGATAAAGAGTGTGCAATCAATAAGACCTCGTCTAAATCCATTCTCCAGAAGATAGTTTGATAAGGTTGCGTACCAAGCCCTAGGTGCTTGATGTAGACCATAAAGAGCTTTGTTGAGCAACCAAACCCGATCGGGGTGAATAGGATCTTCAAAACCTGGAGGTTGTTCGACATGCACCTCTTCTTGAACAATACCATGAAGAAACGCACTTTTGACGTCCATCTGGTAAACTTTGAATCCTTTGAAAGAAGCATAAGCTAAGAAGATCCGAATAGCTTCCAGACATGCAACAGGTGCATAAACTTCATTGTAGTCAATGCCTTCAATCTGACGAAAACCCTGAACAACCAGTCTCGCTTTGTTGCGAATAACAACTCCACGGTCGTCTTTCTTGCATTTATAAACCCATCGTGTTCCAATTTTCTTGTAATTCTCCGGTTTTTCAACAAGCTTCCAAACACCAAGCTTTTGAAATTGCTGCAGTTCATCCTGCATGGCTTCAACCCATGAATTATCTTTTAAAGCTTCCTTCCAAGATTTTGGTTCTTCTTGTGAAACGTAACACGCGAAAGACCAATCATTTTGTAGACCAGATTCTCTAATAGCTGAATACAAACCAGCACTCTGGTTGTTTCTCAGCTGATTACGTGTCTGCACACCTTGTTGGACATCTCCTATGATATTCTGCTGTGGATGGGTATCGTGTATCCTCATTTCAGGATTTTCAGGAACACGAGCATTAACACCCAAATTGTTAATATTAAGATCAACAACCAACTCCACACCTGGAATATGCGTAGAAGTGGATGCATTTCCTTCAGCAGTATCATCGATTTGCACATGAGGAGTATCAACAGAAGTACCCTGAACTGGAACAACTGGAGATTTAGTGCCTTCAGTCGCATCCAGATTTTCTTCATCTTCTTCTGATGACTCATTGTATTCAGTAGCATTTTCAACTTCCTCATTTTGAACTGTGTTGTTAGACGAATTAGAACTTTGTGAGTTAACAACAACAGGTCTAACTAATGACGACTCAGCAGCATTGTCACTATCAAATATCATTCTAGCAGCTGCGGAATCTTCATCAAAGGTTGGCAGATCAAAGGAGTTGAATAGCCCATCATAATCGAACATCCAAGGATCACCTGGAGCTTTAACAGGATTTGTATATCTCTGAACCCTTACTTCACTCCATAGTTCAATCTTTTTGGTAGTCAGATTCCAAACACGAAAATTTGGTGTAGCATATCCAAGGAAGAAACCCTCGATAGCTTTCGCTCCAAACTTTCCATCCGGATCAATCATAGTGCATGGACCACCAAAAGGTTCTAGAATTGAAAGATCAGGTTTCCTTTTCTGTAGAAGTTCAAAACAAGTCTTGCCATGTCTCTTAACCGTAAGAACTCGGTTTAATGTGTAGCAAGCAGTCGACACAGCCTCTGCCCAGAACTGAACAGGAAACGCCGACTCTACCAACATTGTTCTTGCAGTTTCAATTATTGTCCGATTCTTCCTCTCCGCGACACCATTTTGTTGTGGAGTGTAAGGAGAACTGTATTCATGAAGAATGCCTTTAGAAGTACAGAACTTATCCGTAACACGGTTTTTGAATTCAGTTCCATTGTCGCTTCTGATCCTCTTAACTTTCAACGAGTAGAGATTTTCCAACATTGTAAGAAGATCCTTGAGGATGCCAGGAGTATCACTCTTGTGTGCCATAAAAGCTACCCAAGAAAATCTAGAGTAGTCATCAGTAACTACTAAACAATACACATCTCCGAACGTTGTCTTGTGTCTCATAGGTCCAAAGAGGTCCATATGAAGACGTTCGAGAGGCATGCCAACAGTGTTGATTTTCTTCAAAGGGTGAGACTTCTTTGTTTGTTTCCCTTTCTGGCACGAAACACAGATATCTTGTAGATGAAAACTTCTCACGGGCACGCCATTCACAAGATTGTTTTTCACCAAATGGTTCATTTTTCTCAAGTGAATGTGTCCCATTCTTCTGTGCCAAGATATAGACTCCTTCTCCGTGGCTTTCGAGACAAAACATGTGACTTGTGCAGAAGTCGTAATCGCTTGACTCATATCAAGAACATAAAGATCATTGATTCTTGGAGCCGATAAGAGAATCCATTCATCAGGAATTTTGAAACCAGGTTTAAGCACATAACAACCGGCATCATCGAAATGCACGGTAAACTTTTTATCGCAGATTTGCGAAACACTGAGAAGATTATGATCAATTTGACGAACATAATTGATCTTATCGAAACATACAACACCATTAGAGATCATTCCCTCTCCAGTGATGTAACCGCCTTTGTCTCCAGCGAAAGCGACATAGCCTCCTTTAATGTTTCTCACATCATATAGAAGCCGTAAGTCGCCCGTCATGTGCCTGGATGCCCCACTATCAACAATCCAATGACTATTAATAGTTCCTCCTGGAACATCCTGCACATATCATCCAATGATTAGTTAAGGATGGGGACCCAAGCCAAAGTGGTCTTGGGTCGTCCCTGAGCATCACAAATAGTGATCTCGATTTGTTGATGGTTTTCCAAACGAACAGCTCCCCCTGAACTTTCACCCTTCCTAGGTTTCCAAGTTTGTTTTTGTTTACCAGATTGAGTTTTGTAAACAAATTTTGAAATTTCTGGTTTTACAGGTGAACTTGGTTCCCTTGGAACAGAATTGACCTTAGATTTTAAAGCCTTTTCTATTTTCTTCACATTTTGATGTCGTTGTTTCGATTCCTGTTCTTTAATAGTTCTTTTATCATGTTTAGGTGAAACAGGACGACATTTAGGGTGAATCGATTCAGGTGATGCTCTTTCAACAAATTTCGCTTTCGGAGTGTTAGCACAATCTTTGATGATGTGCCCAAACTCCCCACATTTAAAACACGTTCTCCTTTCAACAAACTTAGGAGAACTGGATCGACGATCAGATGTCGAACTTGTATAACCCGAGGTACTAGCTTTTTCATCACACCCATTTGAATGTTGAGTGTAATTGTTTTGACTATCACGTTTTAAAATTTTTACTTGTACAAAATCAGTGTTTGACTTGTTTGCAAAAGTCTCAATTTTATCTGTACTCCTCGATTCCACAAATTTGACATTGCTGTTTTTCTTCTGATAACGAGCCTCTTTTGTTTCAAATTTTGAGTTAGAAACATTTGGCAATTTAGCTCGTTGATCTGATTGTTTACCCTTAGAAGCAATAGGTTGTTGCTTTGAAAGTGATTTCTGATTTCCAAATTTCTTTTTGATTTCAGCCTTAGGAATTGGATTACATTGAGTCACAATAACTCCCGGAATCGACTTTCCCAAAAACTTACTTGTATTATTTTCAAAAACATTATCAATCGATGATGGATTGACATTTTTAATTGGAAAATCATTATCTGAATAGATTTTAGAATCACCAACCAAAGTGTACAACACAATCTTACTTTTAACGGTAGACACAGGATCTATCACTTGTTGAACAACAGGTTGAACATCAGGGGTAGGAGGATCACACATAATATGATTCTCAATTGGAACTTCTACTCCTTTAAGTTTGTCAAGTGATTTATCCTGATTACTCACATCTGATTCAGGCTCATCATCCGACGACTCATAGTCCTCAATGGTGGGAGGACCTTGTTTCGTAGATGTTGAATCTTTTTGCTCAGAATTTGTACTTGGAGAATTGTCCGATTTGAACCCTAGGCCAGTAGTAACTTCCTCATAATTAAGAGGCACACTGGATTCAAACCGTGACATTTCTTCTTCATCAGGCATATAAGCATAATTATGTCTCAAAGGGGGCGGACACTTCTCATACCTAACGCCTTTCTTGTTTCCCTTTAGTTGTTGAACATCAATAATGTGATCGAGCACAAATCGGGAGTTAGAGTAACTCTCCAATTTTTGCTTGATTGCATCATGCTCGCATTTGGCAATGGCTAGTTCCTTTTTGGTTTCCTCAACAATGTTAATGTAATCATTTATACTAACTTGTTTATGATAAACAGTTTTTGTCACTTCGGAAACATTTTTCTTTAGAGTTTCAATCACAGATTTAAATTCTTTTTCGTTTCGAACTAAAGCCATATTCGCTTCTTTGCATTTAGCCATTTCAACAACTAAACTCTGATTGTGAATATGAATCGAATCACATTCAAGCTTTATTCTATCAAATTCATTTTTCATATACTCACAATCTCTACAGTTGATAAGAATTTCAGATTTTACCTGACTTGTAGAAGCTGAGACATTTGCCATAAAGGCAGTCTGATAAGAGAAAGATCCGTCTTCAGAAAAAAACTTCTCCATTTCTTTAGATGCTACCTCAGCCTTCTTGATCAGAACTGATTTCTGACATTTCAACTCTTCTGCTTCATTCAATAAGTCATCAAGATTTGAACTTGCTTCTTTGCTCACATCAGATTCAGAACCCGAAGTAGAACTTTCTTCATCAGAACTCCCGGTATTACCAGAACTGTCGTCACTATCAGAAAATTCTTCCTTATGAACGTGCTTGATGTGATTGATTATCTTTGCATAACACGCTGTTCCTCCTTTATCTTGATCACTTTCCCCAAGTTGTAAAGACCAATTAAACCCTTCATCAGCTTGTACGGTTAATGCACGATTTTCGTTTGATGGTCCAGACTGATTTTGGTTAGTGGTGTTGTTTACAGCCACTATCCCTTTTCCACGATTGTCTTGATTAGCATTTGAAGTACTCGTCTGATTACGGAATGGGTTCTGATTGCCTTGTCTGCTTGGTCGGGTGCACTCACGTTTGAAGTGACCCTTTTCGCCACAATTGAAGCATGTAACTGCTTCTTTATCAAAACCGTACTTTGTATCTTGTTTGCTTTCCAAAGAACTTCTTCCTGTTCGAACCATAAAGTCCTTCGCCCTTCTAACAGCACTTGCGAATGCCCACTTTATATCCATCAACTCCATTTCATCACGGTTGATTTGTAGATAGTCTTCGTTGGTCAAATTGATGTTTCCAATTTGACCTGCGACCAAACCGCAGTAAGCACTGACCATGGTATTAATAAGTTCCATATGTTCCTTTGCTACTTCAATGCTAACATTTGAGAGGTTTGATGTATCAACTTTGACTGTGTTAGGGTTTGGGGTTGGAGGATTGTTGGTATAATTAGCTTGTTGTTGTTGTTGTGGTTGGACTTGTGGTTGTGGTAGGGATGGAATAAAACCTCCTCCAGAATATGCCTGAGGTTGAGTAGTAGAAACTGGAGGTATATAAGGAATAAAACCTCCTCCAGAATAAGCCTGAGTTTATTGAGGAAACGGAGAAGAGTTTGTATTTGATACAAACGCCGTTTGTAACTTTGGTTGCCGCAGACTGGCTGACGGGTCAAAACCTCCTCCACAATATATTTCGATATTTTGAGGAGCAGCAATGCGTTTTGCTTTCCGTATTTCTTCATCATTCTTATGTTCCAGCTTCTGTACGAATTCATAGATAGTTATAGTGTCAGCATCTAGAATACCGGTATGCTTTAGAAGCTCAATGTATGGACTCCACTTTGGTGGTAGAGAATCAGCAAATCGTGCACAAACTTCCTTTTCACTTGCAACAACACTATAAGCAAACATTTCACTAATCAAATGATAAAAACGTGTAGTCATATCATTTAGAGTTTCATTTTCCAAGAACTGAAATGATTCAAACTCTTTCTTCAATAGATCATGCCGTGTCTTTCTGGAAGCTGCATTTCCTTCTCCTCTTGTTACCAAACAATCCCATAATGATTTCGTGTCCTTACAATAAGAAAATTGATGATAAATATCTTTGTGAAGTGCTTGAGTAAGAACAGCAAACGACTTTTTCTCAAATTCATAGGCTTTCTTGTCATTTTCCTGCATGTTAGAAAAACCTTCGGCCGTTGAAGCTGCTACTTCGAGAGCATTATTGATTGGAGTAATGAAACACCTCCAAAGATCAGTGCTTTGACCTTAAACATATGTATGAAAACGACCTTTCCATGATGGAAACTCGTTCATATGATTCAACTTTGGCGGGCGATTGTTGCTGCCCGTTTCGCTCTCGCTAAGCAAAAGATTTTGAATGTTTTGATTCTGATTGGATGCCAAAGCCCATTGTCTGGCACTTATAGTAGGTTGACCAAAAACATTCTTCACCCACGCTGCTGCGGAGGTCGGATCTTCACGTGGTCTCGAGTCCATACTCCAATCCCATGGACTAGTACAACTCATATTTGATGTATGTATGATAGTACCTGCATAAATTCTTGAAAACAAACAGTAAGCAAGCTTTTACAAGTCCTCTGTGTAAATCAGATCTGTTCTCGACGAAACAGATTTCACGAAACAGGTTTGTTTCGTCTAAATGAATGATGACGAAACAGACTTGTGATAATTGTGATTTGTGGCGAAACAAAACTTTGTTTCGTCAAAGATGTTGTGGCGAAACAGAAATTTGTTTCATCAATGATGTTGTGGCGAAACAGATGTGATTCGTCGACTACTTGTTTCGTCGAAACTGAGTAAGAGACAGCTGGTTTAGATATTTAAAATATCTACTGATCAGTCAAAGGATAAGTCTCAGACACAAAGATATTTAGAACTGACACAAGGTATGTTTGAAACATCTATTTTCAACGAAACAGTCTTTTACTGAAACCAATTATCACCTTTTACACAAAAGTCAAATAATTAGTTTTATAAGTTACAACACTTGGTTTTTAACAATTTAACAGATCAAATTCTCAGTTTGTTACAAGAACACTTATGAAGATATGAAGAACACACTCAAGAACATGATTTTTCCGATGAGTTTTCCGATCACCTATAATTTTCCGAAACACGAAAATACACTAGATTTTCACTAAAAACCCGGTTTAAAGCATGAACAAACAATCTAACAAGGTTTTTGATAAAAATCTTTAGCAAACAACAATACACAAACAGATTTTATGAATATTTTCCCAGAAATATATAATTTTTCAAGAACAAATTTTCAGAAAAACACACACAAAATACTTGATAAAAACCGAACAAGTTTGATTTTAAACAAGGATAAGAGCCAATGCTCTGATACCACTTGTAGGTCCCGAAATCTGAGGATCGATAACGAACCGAATCACTTGTTTATAGTAAACACGGTTACGTGTGCGGAATCCACGTAACTATGCCAAATCAAACATATAAAGCAATAATAACAACGGATTAATCAATGAAACACACTCGATTGATTAACGGGATGAGAACCGATTACAAACTGATACAAACACAGTTCAGACAGAATTTCGGCAGAGTTTTGTTACTATGGTTATTATCTCATCTCTGTGTTCAAATGAAACAGAGATGTTGTTTATATAGTCCCTGGGCCAAGATATCGACGAAACACAAAGTGTTCGACGAAACTGAACATGGGCCAGACATTGGGCTTGAAACAGCCCATTACATGACGAATCAAAGTGTGATTCGTCATGACCTTCAACGAAACAGAAGTATAGAACATTGGTCTGTTTCGTCATGATGTGTTCCGACGAAACAGACCTGTTTCGTCGAGAGCTGCACCAGCTGATCTATTTCCTGTATACAGACAGTAAACAGATAGAACACATAAACATAGTAATGACCATACTACCCTTTAATGCAACATGCATTGTTCATTATACTTTACATATCAAAAGAGACAAACAAGTTGTACACAAGTAGATAGGAGGATATCTGACTTGGTCAACATAACATACAGACTCGATAATTAATAAAAGACCATACAAAATACATCGTTAAACAAGACTAGTCACAGACACTAAAAAATGCATCAACAATGTTTGTATCGGATTACAAAGTGTGTCCTTTGTATTCAATTAGGGCCGGCTTTGGGCCTGTGCGGGATGTGCCACCGCACAGGCCCAAAGCATCTAAGGGCCCAAAGTTGTTTAAAAAATATAGATGTTTTAAATATGTAAAGTTGATGTAGAAAAAGGAAACACAAATTCTCCCTTTGGCTTAATGGAAGCGGCAATTATGTGAAGAGCTGGTCGTTCCAGGTTCGAATCCCAGCATGTCGTTTGTTTTCTAGTTTCTCCAAATTTTCTTTTATTTTCTAAGCTTGTTTTATTAACTGGGGAAACTCATACCAATTGCAACTTTGCAATCTTTTTTTAGTTTTAATTTTGATTTTTACATTTTTTCTTCTATTTAATCATTTACATAACAAATTTGACATGTTTACTTGTTTAAATTTGTAGGTATTGTATTTCTTGTTTCTCATTTAACCATTCACAATATAAACTTGGAACAACTCAATATCTAGTTCTATTTATTTTATTTGTATGATAAGGTTCGTGTTGCGAAACTAATTTGGATATGTTTACACATATATTACAGTTCTTTTACTAAAAAAGATTCAAGTGTTAATTATTTTTGTTTATCCAGATGAAACTAATGTTAGTTGTATCAATTTATTTGTAAGATAAAACTAGGATTTATTGTTTTTAATCAATGCTAATTTGAGTTCTGCATTCACTTTCTGAACATGGATAATTGTGGTACATTGAAATATAGAGAAGAATCGGTATGGATTATAAATACTTGATCGAGAGCTTTACTTTCAAAATCGCTAGGAGAGCCTCACGATTCGGTTAAGTAAGTAAGGTTGATCATTTTGCTACACTGTTTTTGTTTTGTTTATTTTATCATAATTAGCGTCTTTATCACAATTAGCGTTGTATTGTGGTTTTTTGATATATATGATTGATGAGTTTATATTATAGGGAGGGGGCCCAATTTTTTTGTCTCGTACGAGGCCCAAAAGTTTTATATCATTTTCAGAGACAAGAAATACAATACCTAATAATTGCCTCAAAAGATATGCGCACTAAGCTCATGAATTATTGAAGTCACTATACAGTATGACCCAATGTAATTAAATTAATGTGCTTCCCATTTCTCTTCTCTTTCTCTTATCTTTCTTTCATTGTGCTTTCGTCTTCCCTACTTTGTTGTTTCATCCTATCTTCTTTTCAGATTGATTTAAGTATGCTCGCAAGAGTAGTTGAAATGGAAGCAAACATTCATTTGTTTCTCCAATTGTATCTACTCTTAGCACTTAAATTTGATTCCATTTGCTCCTTTCATTATTACCAACATCATAACATGACTTCCATAAAAGTGTTTAACCACCTTAAAATTCCCCTTGATGACATAAAGTTGGCAACCAACAACTTCAATGAAACAACCTACATTAGTAGAGGCGGATTCGGGAAGGTTTACAAGGGAGAACTTGTGCATAGTGGAAAATTGCTTATGGTTGCTATCAAGCGCTTGGATCCGACTCATGGACAAGGTACACCAGAGTTTTGGAAAGAGATCATGATGCTTTCACGATATAGACACAAAAATCTTGTCTCACTCTTAGGCTTTTGTGATGAGGAAAGTGAGAAAATACTTGTGTACGAGTATTTATCCAACAAAAGCCTTGACATGTATCTGTTGGCCCAAAATGGATCTTTGATCTCTAGACATGAATCGAACTTGAGTATAAAATCGAATATCTTTACATGTGATTCTGAATGAGTACAGGGATGTAATACAATTGAAAACTACAAGCCTATTTATACTAATTGAATAGATGCGAGTGAAAGGACGTGTCTCCTCTTGAAACATCGCGTCTGATGATCTTGTGGTGTAGGAGTCGATTGGGAAGAGATGCGTCCCCTGGATGTGTCGCTCCATCTAGTTGTAGGTTATTAACTTTCGTTTAGCCGCATCTGGTCCTCGCACTTGTTACACTATTCTATTTACAACATAATCTATCTATTAACTATTTACCGAACAACCCTCGAACTTAAGGATGTGTAGGGATTATAACTTTCATTCACCCCCCTAATCTCGAACATCCTTGAGTTGCAGATCTTGAACTTTGATCAATTCCATTTTCTTGAAACTCCTCGGTATCCAACACTTCACATGTATCTTCTTATTCACGAACCTTGCTCCTCACGAACCTTGTTTCACTTGAACTTGCTTCACACGAACTTGCTTCACACTTGTCTTGACCGTACTTGATTTGTATCACACGAACCTTTTCTTGTGTAGTTGTCTCAACACGAACTCCACCGGTGTTGATTAACTTATCATATCACATGATCGGAATCCATCTCTCATAGATTTTGATAAACTGACTCACTCAAATTTCTCTTGCGGTTGTATCACACAATAATCCATCTTCTGACCCAGTCACAGGATACACGCGTCTTCTCCTTGATTTATCTTCTTCACGGTTGTCTCTCACAACGAGTTCTTCATTATTGATTGATTCCCTCACGGATTCTTCGCTTTGATCTGATCCACTCACTGGACTGTTTTATCATACCTTTCACAGGTCATCTCCGCATCACACGGTTCTTCCCCTTGATCGTATCACACGACCAAGTTTCACGTTTCTATTTCTCTTCAGCGTTTAGGCACATCAGAAGTGCCAGGTCATCATCTTCTTCTATTTCGACCAATAGTGTCTCATTTTCCTTGGTTTTCTTGGTTGGGCATTCATAGGCATAGTGCCCAAGTTTCTCACATCTGTAACAAGTGATTTTTGACTTATCTCTCATAGCCGACGTTTCTTGCTTGCTATCATCCCTTTGTGGTTTGTCAGTTCCTTCCGACCCGTAAGAGGTGTTTCCTTCACCCCTATGTTGATAATTGCCTCTCTCTCGGCCTCGTGATGGACGGAATCTCCCTCGTCCATGGTTTCCAACATGTTGTCCATGACCCGCATACAGGAGTTCTTCTAGATTGTTCATGGGGCTTTCCTTTTTCTTTAACTTTAACCTTTCTTCATACGTTTTTAATCTTCCGACCGCTTCTTCTAGCGTCATAGTTTCTAAATCGGAGTATTGTTCCATGGAGGCAACGATTTGAGTAAACTTATCCGGTACGCCATTTAGGAGTTTGCGTACTAGAGTCGCTTGACTCAATGTCGTTCCTACTTCAGTTGCTCGGGTAACGATACTATTAATCTTTGCGGTAAACGAATCAATAGTGTCGTCATCCTTCATTTGCAACAATTCAAATTCTGAAAATAGCGTGTGCATACGCGCCTTTTGTACCCGATCAACACCAACGTGTCTTACCTTTAGATTATCCCAAATTTCCTTTGCAGTCTTACAACTTGCAACTTGCAATACAATATCTTCTGGTATTGCTTGAAACAAATATGCAATTGCAGACTTATCTTTCTTAGTGTCTACCGTTGCATTTTCTGCCGGTTCAATCGTTTCCCATAAACCATTCGCTTCAAGAATCGTCTTGATACGAATAGCCCAAACCGTATAGTTTGTTGGTTTCAGAATCGGACACTGAAACTGGGAAAGAGAACTTCCTTCCTTCTGTATTATTATCGGATTTTGTCCGGATGTTCCTGACATGACTTCTTGCCGAACAATCTTCACCTTTACTAAACTTTTACTTTCTTGGTTTCTACAAACCTCTAATTCTTAACCCCCACGTATTACCCAACGCGTAACAAACAATCAATCTAATTCGCACTAAACCCCGGAATCAACAATCCTAGATTCCTAACCAATAACCCGGTTCAACCGTATCACCCTAGAACCGAACCCTTAAACAAAATTCTGAATTGAAACTTGTGAATTGAAAAATTAAATTGAAACCTGATCGCGAATTCCCTACGATGCCTTGCGATTCCCACGCCTAGAGCCTGATGCTCTGATACCAATTGTTGGCCCAAATTGGATCTTTGATCTCTAGACATGAATCGAACTTGAATATAAAATCGAATATCTTTACATGTGATTCTGAATGAGTACAGGGATGTAATACAATTGAAAACAACAAGCCTATTTATACTAATTGAATAGATGCGAGTGAAAGGACGTGTCTCCTCTTGAAACATCGCGTCTGATGATCTTGTGGTGTAGGAGTCGATTGGGAAGAGATGCTTCCCCTGGATGTGTCGCTCCATCTAGTTGTAGGTTATTAACTTTCGTTTAGCCGCATCTGGTCCTCGCACTTGTTACACTATTCTATTTACAACATAATCTATCTATTAACTATTTACCGAACAACCCTCGAACTTAAGGATGTGTAGGGATTATAACTTTCAGTATTTGAGTGACACTAATCTCTCGTGGATTCAGCGTCTTAAAATATGCATTGGGGCAGCTCGCGGTCTAGAATATCTTCACAATCCTCATGGGACCATGCAACGAGTGTTACACCGTGATATTAAGAGTTCCAACATATTGTTGGATGAGAAATGGAACGCCAAGATTTCAGATTTCGGATTATCTAAATTTGGTCCTGCTAACCAAGAGCATACATTTCTTCTCTCTAATGCAGCAGGAACACTAGGATATATCGATCCACTTTACATGGAAATGGGGTTCTTGACAAAAGAATCAGATATCTACTCTTTTGGGGTAGTGTTATTTGAAGTCTTGTGTGGAAGGTCGGGCTTTATCATGAATTACGATGATAGACGAACATTTCTTTGTAATCTGGCGAAAAACTGCTATGAAGAAAAGAAAATAAGTACAATTGTTCCTGATTTTCTACGGGAGCAAATAGTACCAAATTGTTTACATACATACGCCAACATCGCGTATCAGTGTCTGCGAAAAAATCGTAACGAACGTCCATCAGGAGCCTACATCATAAGACAGCTTGGAAATGCACTTCAGTATCAAGTAAGTTTTATTTCACACTTAAATAATCGAAATTTCTTTTATTTCAGTATCGTCTTTGAAGTATATTTTCCACATATTTAAGTAAATAACATTTTCCAAAAGCAATAGTGGTTGTGTTCCTAACACCTTTGGTGACTATGATAGTTGGTACATTGAAAAGATACTTTATAAGACCATGTCTAGTGGTGAAGAAAAATAATGCCCCCACCATGGGGCATTATCCGACACGTGTCATCCCAGTCAGCATGAGGCGTTATTGCAAAAGTGGCGTAGTGGGAATAATGCCCAAATAATGCCCCTTCCAATTATTAAAAAGGATAAAAAAAAAAACAAAACTGAACCATTTGTCAGTCAAATTGGACCCACTTGGACCACTAAAGTCCCTTCTCATTGGTCAGTCAAATTGAAGCATTTGTATGTTGAGCGTTTTTATTAAAACGCCGGGAAGAATTTTTTTCAAAAAATTTTAAAAATAACGCCCCATGTAATGGGGGGTGGCGGCGTTTTGGGGCGTTTTATTGCAATTTTTTTAAAAAATCACGTCCCACTATGGTGGTCTAATAGAACTTTAATTTAATGTGTGAAGTAGGAAAATACAAAAAATAATATTTTAATATTGTAGGATTAGTATTTTGAGATGCACTGAATAACTTTGTGAATCATGTGAATAACCCTTAGAGCAAAGTATTTTGTGTGTATACGGTATCAATAATCACATAAAGGATGTTCCATTATTGTGAAAACCGAATTGATATATATATATTTTTTATTTTATTATAGCTCAAGCCCTCGTCAATAGTAAAGTATCCTTCACTCTATGGGAATGAGTACAATCTAAAGAATGGCCGGGCAATTGTTCGGACAGCCGCTCATGCTCCAGCCCCAGCTCGTTCTCAGGCTGTATTCGGAGCAAACTCGCTTAGACCTCGAACAAAAACAGCTTTCCAGTATTTTGATACCGACCAGAAACAACACAATGTAATAGAGGTTATCAAGATTCAACGTGCATATCGGTGCTACCGAAAAAGAAAACAAATGGCAGCAGCGGCTCTCATACAATATATCTTTCGTAAATGGAAAGCAAGAATCGATTATAAGAAAAAACGTCAAGAAGTAATCGACGTAAATTCATGTAAGATCTCACATAGTATATTTATTTGCAAATACCGCATTTGATAACATGATGATGAGGGACTAACATATTTTTGGATTAATTCAATGCAGCCCATCACCATGTTTGCACACAATACGCTAAGATAGAAGTTGCCGACATGAAGAGACCTGTTGCAAATATGGTGAACAACGAACTTAGAAGAAGGCATATTTGTTATCCGAAGTTGCTAACATGCATGTAGAGACCAATCATAAGCTGAAACAATATCACCCAAAAGTTCAATCAGAAGAAAAACAACTTGTTGCTTATTGCAGGCGTGGTTGCATTTAATTTGCGGTGGGTCTAGCTTGATAACAAAGTTGCACCCATTTTAGCCTTTCTTGTTTTTGAGTAAACTGCCATTTTGGTGCATGAGGTTTGGTCACTTTTGATGGGTTCGGTTCTGTTCAAACATGAAAGAAAACATTAAATCATACCTGTTATTGCATTCAAAGCAGTGGAGAATCCAGTCAGAGAAGATGACATCGAGTTCGACATGATTGTCAGAGTGATCCGGTTCCTCCTTAGGGTGCTAACTGATGATGGGGCTAAGAAAACCGATAAGGGAATCGGTGTAGGAGAGGAGGTTGATTATGATGTTATGACTAATGGGATGTGCAACTGAGTAACCCTTCAACCTCAACATAAGACTCCTTTATATAGGCACCCAGGAGGAAACCTAATTAGTTACTAAGGGTAATATGGTCCATCAACAATTACCAACTAATTAAATAATAGGTTATTATATATTTTGATCTTTATTATGTAAATGATTATAATGGCTATAGATTAAATATTAAACATAATATATTTAATCTTACATTCTCCCACTTAGCCGAGTAATCATTTACTATGAGTATTAGATAAGCCTGATCAGGAGTTAACACTCATTTTAGCTTTAAACAAGTACTATAGCAGAGAAATACAGCCGTTGAATCATTATGCGACTCAGGACCCCCATTAATCATACTATAGCCTTAATTTAAAACCTAATCGTTATGATCAAAATACGCGTAAGCCCTTTGTTTGATTTGTAACTTTATTTGTCTATATGTCATTATACCGGTTGAACATATTCTAAGAGACATACAAAATCAAACTGAGGAAATTTCATTAACATAAAACATAAGCTAGTACAATATGCTCAAATAAGGTCTTTACTAAATCCCATATTACGAACATGTTCTTCATAAACCTTAGGAGGGAGACCTTTAGTCATCGGATCCGCAAGCATATCCTTAGTACTAATATACTCGATACAAAGATTATTTTCCTCAACTCGTTCTCGTACGAACAGATATTTTGTATCAAGATATAAACCAGCTCCAGTCGAACTGTTACTGTTCGAGAAACTAACGGCAGCTGAGTTATCACAATAAAGCTTCAATGGTCTAGAAATGGAATTAACGATTTTGAGTCCAGTGATCAGATTTCTAAGCAACATTCCATGACAGGTTGCGTTATAAACAGCAATGTACTCTGCCATCATTGTGGAAGTTGTGGTCAACTGTTGTTTATGACTCTTCCATGAGATAGGGTCGCCTGCTAACATAAAGATATAGCCCGAAGTGGATTTCTTGTCATCTTTGCATTTTGCAAAGTCAGAATCAGAATACCCCACCACTTCTAAATGATCACTTCTTCTATAAGTCAGTTTATAGTCTTTCGTCCCTTGCAGATATCGAAGTACCTTCTTAGCTGCTTTCCAGTGATCTAGGCCAGGATTAGTCTGATAACGGCCTAGCATTCCAGCAATATAAGCGATATCTGGACGAGTACAGACTTGAGCATACATCAAGCTCCCGACTACTGACGCATAAGGTATCTGGCTCATTTGCTCCTTCTCAACCTCTGTTGTCGGACACTGAAATGAACCGAAAACATCTCCCTTAACTACTGGAGCGACGGAGGGTTTGCACTGTTGCATGTTGTAACGCGTAAGGACACGATCTATGTAGGCCCTTTGGGACAATCCTAAGATCCCTTTGTGTCTATCTCGGTGAATTTCGATGCCAATGACGTAAGAAGCATCTCCAAGATCCTTCATGTCGAAGTTATGCGAGAGTAACCGCTTCGACTCATGCAACATGTCTAAACTATTACTTGCCAATAGAATGTCATCAACGTAAAGGACAAGAATAGTAAAGTTGCTCCCACTCATCTTGAGGTAGGTGCATTGATCCACTTGATTCTTCATAAAACCTTGCTTCTTCATGACTTCATCAAACTTGAGGTACCACTGACGTGATGCTTGTTTTAACCCGTAAATGGATTTCTTCATCTTACAGACTAGATGCTCCTCACCTTCAGGTTTAAAGCCTTCAGGTTGCTTCATGTAAACATCTTCGTCCAAATCTCCGTTAAGGAAAGCGGTTTTAACGTCCATCTGATGCAGCTCTAAATCGAAATGAGCTACTAGGGCCATGACGATCCTTAATGAATCTTTACGAGAGACAGGTGAAAACGTCTCTTGATAATCAATTCCCTCTTTCTGAGTGTAGCCCTTTGCAACCAATCTTGCTTTGTAGCGTTCAACGTTACCATTCGGATCCAGTTTTGTTTTGAATACCCATTTACATCCTACGGGTTTGGCTCCGTTGGGTAATTCTACCAAATCCCAAACGTCATTTTTCTTCATGGATTCAAGCTCATCAATCATTGCTTTATTCCATTCAGAAGACTGATCACTGCTAATGGCTTCATTGTAAGAGATAGGATCATTGAGCTTTCCAGCATCCATTTCAGTCAGGTAGGTAACATAATCATCCCAATTAGTAGGCCTTCTTTGCCTAGATGACCTCCTGAGTAGATTAGCGGGTTCAGCGTTGTCTTGGTTTTGAGCGTTTGATGTGCCTTCGTCATGAGGTATAATTGGTTCTGATTGTAGAGGTGAATTTGGAGTTGGTGCAGTAGCTTCAGGTACAGTAGTTGCATTGGGTACAAGAGGAGTAATCGGAGTAATGGTAAGCGACGAGTCTCTCCCCCCCGCGTCTTGTACTTCTTGCAATTCTTCGTAAGGGTTGGTACTGCTCCCACTGACCTTGAAATCCTCCAGGAACGCGGCACGCTTGGTTTCAACAATACGGGTGACATGGGAAGGACAATAGAAACGATAACCCTTAGAGTTCTCAGGATACCCGATAAAGAAACAGGTAACTGTTTTAGGGTCAAGTTTCCTTAGGAAAGGATTGTAAAGCTTCGCTTCAGCAATGCAGCCCCATACTTTCATATATTTAAGACTCGGTTTCCTTCCTGTCCAAAGTTCATAAGGAGTTTTAGGGACAGACTTAGAAGGAACTCTATTGAGTATATGAACAGCTGCTTTTAACGCTTCAGTCCAGAGGAATAATGGTAAATTAGTGTTGGCTAACATACTGCGCACCATGTTCATAAGGGTACGGTTTCTTCTTTCAGCGACACCATTCTGCTGAGGTGTACCAGGCATGGTGTATTGGTTCACAATCCCCTGGCCCTTACAAAACTCATAAAATGGACCAGGAGCTTGACCCACATCAGTATGTCGTCCATAATATTCACCGCCTCTATCTGATCTCACAACTTTAATCTGACGATCTAATTGCTTTTCAACTTCAGCCTTATAATCTTTAAAAGTTGTTAGAGATTCAGATTTCTCCTTAATTAGATACAAGTACATGTAACGAGAATAATCATCAATAAAAGTGATAAATGACGTATGTCCTGTTATGCCAGCGATCTGGTAGGGACCACTAATGTCAGTGTGAATGAGTTCTAATAAATTAGAGCTCCTGGTGGCACCTTTCTTATTCGCTAATGTCATCTTACCTTTAAGACATTTGACACATGTTCCAAAATCAGAGAAATCGAGAGGAGGTAATACTTCATCCTTTACGAGACGATTTAATCGTTCTCTTGAGATGTGGCCTAAACGCTGATGCCACAACATGGATGAAGTTTCTAAGTCTCGTTTCTCTTTCATCTTTGTGAGTGATTCATTAATGTTATATGACAACAAAGATTTGGAAAAGTCATCTTCTAGTTCTAATCTATAGAGACCACCATCCAGAATGCCAGTACCATAAAGAACAGAATCATAGAGGATAGAGAGTTTGCGATGACCATGGGAAACAATAAAACCGTCCATGTCTAACTTTGGTCCTGATACAAGGTTCCGAGTTACCTCAGGAACATATAAGGTATCATAAAGTTTAATACATAAACCAGTTTTCATAACTAATTGTAATGTTCCAATGGCCTTCACTTCTAATTCTCGATCATCCCCAACCTTAAGCGTTCTTTGGTTTCTTTCCAGCTTCCGGATTGAAAGGAATCCCTGAGTAGAATTGGTAACATGAACCATAGAACCAGAATCAAACCACCAAGAATTAGCAGGAACACTTAAATTATAGGACTCAAGTATCATAAAATAATCGTTACCTTTCTTAGCCAGCCACTCCTTGAAGTCAGGGCATTCCTTCTGCATGTGTCCTGTCTTTTTACAGAACTTGCAGCGGATACTGCCTAAGGAGTTCTTAGAGCTGGAAGCTGCACTTGTACTAGGATTAGAATTAGGCCTTTGGACTTTTGAAGCATCCTTCCTCTGATAATTGTTCTTCCTTTTCTTAGAGTTGGAGGTAGTAAAGTTGGCAACATCAGTATGGCGATCCATCCTCATACGCTCTTCCTCCTGTACGCACATAGCGACCAGCTCACTCATCGTCCATTTATCCTTCTGAGTGTTGTAATTGATCTTAAATGCTTCAAAGGACGAAGGAAGCGAAGTAATGATGAAATGAACAAGGAAACCATCACTGATCTCCATTTCCAGCCCCTTCAACTTATTGGCCATGTCGTTCATCATCATGATGTGCTCGCGAATGCCACTCCTCCCATCATACTTAGTTGTCACCAGCTTGAGAATTAGAGTACTAGCGTGTGCTTTAGACGTCCCCTTGAACTGAGCCTCCACAGAAGCCAAGTAGGTTTTAGCATCTTCAGAATCAGGAATAGCTCCCCTTATAGCATTGCTTATGGACTGCTTCATAAACATGAGAGACATGCGGTTACTCCTAGTCCACTTGTCATGAAGTAACTGCTGAGGAGCAGTACTCAGTGGAGTACGGTCCGCTGGCTTATCCTCTCTAAGAGCATAATCAAAGTCCAGTATTCCAAGTGTAAGCATGAGAGCATCCTTCCATGCAGCAAAGTTATCACCAGTCAAGGGAGGAATTCCCTGATTGGGTGCTGATAGTGGAAATAAGATGAGCAAGTTATGATACTAATGAAGAAGTCCTAATGTGATCTAAGGGCACATTAAACTAAGGCAGGCATAAATAATGACCATTTTCCATTATGAAGCTGTGATATTGTCTATTACTAACATCAAAATAATAGACTTAGCTAAAAAATTCTACTTAAACGAAAACAAAACAGCTTTGGCCAGAAGTGTAATCATTTAAGCATATGTGCAAAGTGGTTGTAAAAAATCAGCTTTGGCCAGAAATTGAGACAATCACTTTAGTTATGCACTTGTTGAGTATGCCATCTATGAACGAATTAAATCAGCTTTGGCCAGAAATTAAGACATTCATGCTTATGATGCACACACAACATAGCTTTCGTAATACTTGAACGATAAATAGATGTATCAAGTCAGCTTTGGCCAGAAATGATATATCAAAAAACTCATTCAAGTTAAGCTATTCTGGTTTTGCAAAACATTATCTGATTCTGATTAATTAACTAAGTAAATTACAAAACCATTTATTTAATAGCAAACCACTCGTTAGCGCGGATCGAACTTTATCCGAAAAATTTTTTAGTTCACATTAAACACTCATGATTTCGGATGAATCCATTTCGGACGCATTTCGGATGATTTCGGATGAGGCTTAGTCCGAAATTTATCCGAAATGATGATACTTAGTTCGAAATGATCCGTGATGGATGTTTAGTTCAAAAGGAATCCGTAATGAGTCCGAAATGGTCCGTAATGAGTCCGAAATGGTCCGTAATGAGGAACTTATGATGAACCCTAAATCGAAAATTCAAACATTTGTCCGAAATGCATCAGTAATGATCCGAAATCATCCGTAATGACCAATGATGATCCGTAATGATGGAAATTAGATCCGAAATTGTCCGTAATGATCAGTGATGATCCGTAATGATGAACTTCCAGATCCGAAATCGTCCGTAATGATCAGTGATGATCCGTAATGATGAACTTCCAGATCCGAAATCATCCGTAATGGTCAAAATTGATCCGTAATGATCCGTAATGCATCCGAAATGATGAAACTTAGATCCGTGATCATCCGAAATCATCCGAAATCGTCCGTAATGAGGATTTCGGATGGCAAAAACGTAATCTGCTATGAATTTTTCAATTCCGTTTTCCAGATTTTCGGATTAAAACAGAACCGACTAATCAACATATGCTCTGATACCACATGATGGGTTCGGTTCTGTTCAAACATGAAAGAAAACATTAAATCATACCTGTTATTGCATTCAAAGCAGTGGAGAATCCAGTCAGAGAAGATGACATCGAGTTCGACATGATTGTCAGAGTGATCCGGTTCCTCCTTAGGGTGCTAACTGATGATGGGGCTAAGAAAACCGATAAGGGAATCGGTGTAGGAGAGGAGGTTGATTATGATGTTATGACTAATGGGATGTGCAACTGAGTAACCCTTCAACCTCAACATAAGACTCCTTTATATAGGCACCCAGGAGGAAACCTAATTAGTTACTAAGGGTAATATGGTCAATCAACAATTACCAACTAATTAAATAATAGGTTATTATATATTTTGATCTTTATTATGTAAATGATTATAATGGCTATAGATTAAATATTAAACATAATATATTTAATCTTACAACTTTTTCCACTTTAGTTCAAAACTCAAAACTTTTGAATCTGGGTCCATGTGGTTTCAGTTTTGTTGCCATTTTCATCCAAAAGTAAAATCAGCTCAGATTTCTCAAATAAAATCCTGGTTTTTTGTCCTTTTCCTGTTTTTGAGTAAAATGTCATTTTGGTCCATGAGGTTTGGTCACTTTTGCCACTTTAATTCAAAACTCAAACCTTTTCAATCTAGGTCCCTATGGTTTCATTTTTGTTGCCATTTTCATCCAAATGTAAAATTAGCTCAAATTTATCAAATAAAATCCTGGTTTTTATCCTTTTCCTCAGTTTAATGAAGGGCAAAATGGTCCTTATAATTTATTATAACAAACTATTAATTAAAATAATAAAATTAAATATGTTGTTGTTTGACCTTATAAAAGCAGACACTTCCCCAAATGCAAACATCATCTTCTCCAAACCATTTAATTAACAATTGTTGGCAGAAGCCATTATTATCATCATCATGTTGGGATTCAAGAGAGTTTACAGCAGGTTTCAGATGGTTATTTGGATCAGCATTCATGGTTAACAAGAATGTGCAGAAAACGGTTTTGAATGGAGGGAAATAACACGAGTAAGAATGGATAAACAAAACGGGAATTTCTGAATGTCTTGATGCCAGAACATGATGCCGGACATTGCA
The DNA here is from genome assembly GCA_030545235.1 of Helianthus tuberosus. Lineage (NCBI taxonomy): Eukaryota > Viridiplantae > Streptophyta > Magnoliopsida > Asterales > Asteraceae > Helianthus > Helianthus tuberosus. Next base: position 7,676,514 of record CM060352.1, on the reverse strand, counting down.
TATTTATACCTGATATTTTGGCGGTTGTTTGTGGCGGGAATAACTGCCATAAGCAGTTTAAACGTCCAACCCGCTTATCTCATCGTTCATAAGTTATAGCACATATCGAATATAAGTTACATAAGAAATACTAACATAATTAAGTTTATATATATCTAACACAACCCCCTAAACTTGATTGTGCTTAGAAGCATACATCAGGACACTCCGGTTAGCTTCATCCACGACTTTCCTTGCTTGCTTGAAATCAAATCTACGGCGTTTCTTCTGCATCTTCATTGCTCCTTCCCAGTCATTTCCTGCGAATAAGGCATAGTGTTAAAATGGTTTCTTCGTCTTGAACATCTCCGTCACTTTTCCTCCTTTCATGGCAGACTTCCGACGGAACGGCGTTCTATTCGACCACCTCTTTATCAATCACCCTTCCTTGCACCGTTTTGAACTTGTGATAGTAAACTAGAACATCGAGATACATTGCATATATAATCCTCATGAATTCACCATCGTGATATTCATAGCCCATATCCTTCGCAACAACATCCCATAAGTTGTTATCGGTCACATTCATGTACCCTCCATCACGTTTAACCACCATATACAAGCCGAGAAAATCCACTTTCCTGTTATCAGGCGCGTATGGTGGAATGGGTCGTGTAGTAATTCCCAGTTTAACATTAATAAACCATGTTAACATTTCTTCGAATTTTTCTTCCAATTCATGTTTATACTAAAACACGAATTCACCATCCTCCATCATTTCCAACATGAACTTGCAGTCGGAAAAATCATGGAATTCCATGGCACGAATAATCATTTGACTCCAATCGGGTTCTTGAGTGGATAAATTCAGATCTTCAAAGTAAGAATTAAGATAATTCTCCTTGTGTTCATCATTCACATCACTTAAATCGATCACCCTTTGTTTCTCTTTCAAACCAATTTCTTTCTCTTTGGTTAAACCATTTAAATTTTTCACCGAATTAGTGATCGGTGCAGAAAACATTGGGTATATCTTGCATGTGTCGCCGGATTTTTTAACCGTATAACCTTGTAGTGTTAACTGATCAAGGCTTAATACGTTTCGATCTAATTCCGGTGCATAAAACACACTTTGTATTCGTAACATGTCATTACCAGATCTGATTTTCACAGCCCCAATTCCCTGAATAAAAAGAAAGTTATTCTCCCCTGATTTCGTTTCCACCCCAACCAAATGTTTGATTCGCTTAAACACATTTAAATTACCGGAAAAGTGATGATTAAACGTTGAACTGACATACCAGATATCACCCCACTGCCCTCCTTCCGTTCCGGTAACGATCATCTCTTGATGATTGACGACTTCATCTTCATGTCTCTGAATTCCAGTGTTGATCGCTTGTTTGATTAGTTGAGTGGCTTCGTCATGTTCCTTCGCTTTGCACGAGTAAATCTGACGGCCGGGTTCATGATAGTAATAACACAGCCTTACACGAGGGAATTTCTTCTCTTTTTCGTGTTTTTCATCAAGACAATGTTAGCATGGCATCGTCGTCGCCGTGGGATGAATTTCTGCCTTCTTTGAATCCGTGGCTCTGTTACCACTATGTTGGCGGAAGCCATTATTATCATCATCATGTTGGGATTCAAGAGGGTTTACAACAGGTTTCAGATGGTTATTTGGATCAGCATTCATGGTTAACAAGAATGTGCAGAAAACGGTTTTGAATGGAGGGAAATAACACGAGTAAGAATGGACAAACAAAACGGGAATTTTTGAATGTCTTGATGCCGGAACATGATGTCGGACATTGCATATTTATACCTGAGATTTTGGCGGTTGTTTATGGCGGGAATAACTGCCATAAGCAATTTAAACGTCCAACCCGCTTATCTCATCGTTCATAAGTTATAGCACATATCGAATATAAGTTACATAAGAAATACTAACATAATTAAGTTTATATATATCTAACAACAATAACAATAACAATATACTAACCGAATGCTTTGAATCAGAGCTTGAACGATTTGATATCAATGTAACAGTGAGTTCGAATGGATACAAGTTATAGACTCGATGACACTATAAATACGAAGTGAAGCGTTGCGTCTTGGGACGTGTATGTTCAGTCGCATATTTGAGATCGACACAAACCTATTGGACTCTACATTTTCGACTCAAACGACTAGTGGCCTACGGTCCAATACGAAACATAACAAATATTTTAAACAATTCAACCCAATAGAAAACTAGACATAATAAACGACTAACGCATAACCCGGAGACTATTTTGATTACTAACGTGTGATCTTATTTTTCTTTCAGTAAAATTTTCTTTTATTGCATGATCGATATCAGGATATTCATTCTTGTTTGATTCTTTCATGTGTTTATTGTCTTCTGATTTTGAATAATTCTTCTTTTCTTCTTTTCTTCTTTCTTTCTTTCGGTTTGGTGTGTTCTTTTCTTGTTCTTCTTTAATGATTTCCCACGGGTATTGGATTTCCATAAGATCAGAATGATATGAGATGGTGATTGGGTTTTCTTCATTTTCCATATTGCTCCAAGTGATTGTTTAGAGGGTGCTTTCATCCTTCAAGATTTTTGAAACATTTTGTTCTTTGATGGTGTGAAACAGGGATTGGTAATTTGATATTGAATGCAGTGGCGGACCCAGAATTTATTTGCTGGTGGTGCGAATGAGTGGTTCAAGCATATTTTCAGGAGATGCGGTTGGGTTTTTTGCCTTAAATATACACTAATTCTTTTTCAAGGGGTGCGCCCGCCCACCCAGGATTATACATGGGTCCGCCCAATAACCAGAATTTATACAAACATTCTTCTGATTTGAATTGCTGACTATGGAATAAACATTTAGTTGTTGTGAGTTTGATCTTATTTTCTCTGTTTCAAAGTCAGAAACAGTCAAACAAACCCATTGATTGTTACACTTCTAATCATTGAATCGGTATTCTGATTTTTATAACGTAAAACAGTGAATCGTTTCAGGAGTCGGGAATAATTAGCAATTGTTGATGATACAAACAATGATTGAATTCACAGGTTTCTTCCAAGAGCGTTCCGCACTGATATCAATTTGATAGAGATTAACGAGATTAGACAGAGAGATTTTGTTGAACATATAAACATTTATTAGTTTTAAATGTGTTCAGTGGTCATGAGCCAAACTGGGGGTCTACTTGAACTCTGCTTGCTAAAAACTCTAAAACATACTTGATGCCACTTGGGAGTTGGGAATGAGTATACTAACTGTCTAGTTGATTCAAACAAACTGCAATATGTCATGGATCTGTGCTTTTTTTTCTTAGAAAATAGAATGTTGTATGATCTATTACAACCCTAATATATACTCACCGAATAGTTGTGTCGGTTAAGGCATTAACCGTCAATACAGAGGATAAAAACCGTCAATACATAGGATAAAAACAATATAATACAATAATAATTTAACTAAGCTTAGGATAAGTATACTAAATAATGATTATGCTGCCAAATTTAATTCCTTGAGTATCAGTATTTTGCGTCAAGCTATTTGCTAGTTGCTTTCATGGTATATATTGAAATATTAGCGGTTCAAAAAAATTGATTCATGATAAATATATAAAAGTTAACAGTTAGCTAAGGGTTTGGGGCCAAAATATTAACTAAAGGCAGTGAGCCGAAATATAAATGATACTTAACAGTCGCCAAGGCCATGGTTAGGGGCAGACAATGGCCAGACTATGGGCAGGTTAGAACCGGGTCAGTCTCTAGAACCAACCTTTGAGAAAAAACGAAAATCAAAATACTAGTAGTAGTGATCTCGTGTTGTGTAGTGTTGAAGCAAGTTACATTATTAAACAATACTGAAAGGAATAGAATCTCCAACATAGTGACAAGAAGGAAATTAATACACATCATAGTAGTTACAGTTCCTTGCATGATTCGAAATGATATTGTCAATTGAAACGTACTACTTTCACAACCATACCCAGGAAGACCACTTAGAATTTTGGGTTCTGATTGTAAAGCATTCGTTTCTTCGGCTTAAAGATATACCTGGAACCATATATCGAGTGATACACGTCCACCAGAAGAGCATACTGCAATTTAGCATATAAAATAACAGGCACAGCAGCCGCTACACTAATAACGATTGGTACCCAGATCAACTTGTTATGATAAAGCACAAAGAAGCTGAAGCTGAAAGCAATCATCATGGTCATTATAGAGAGGAAAACTGTTGCTAAACCTATCATAAGTTTTCGGGGTAATGGTTCAAAGAAATCTTGTTCATCATAACGAGAAGTCACGATAGATAAGAACATGAGGATTGATGCTGAAGAGAAGATCAAAGAGATAGCATCTGCTATGACAAATGCAATGTAGATCTCTTTGCGGATAAACATAGGAAACCCATTCTTTTGATCATACCCACCCGGAATCGAAAAGGCAACTCCAAATACTATGGTGGCTATGAGAGCAGCAACCACCATGCATTGATTAGCAGTTGCTCTCATCCACTTTTCACCTCTGGAAACTAGTTCTTTATGATTCTCAGTGAATAACTCACGTGGTGTTTTGCCAGCTGCATTCTTCTTTTCCCTATAAGAAGGAGGGATCATAGACTCTACTTCCTATGTTAAATCACGATTCCAAGTTAGTAGTATTCTCTTTACAAACAAAAAAATTTAAATACATAAAGCTCTTAACTTATGATGTTTGTTGTCGCATTAAAAAAAAAAAACAATAATTCATCCATGTATCCAAAAGATGGAAGTGAGAGAATTACCTTGAACCACAACAATTCCCATTGCATTTGAAAGGCGACACCTGATACAACATGAAGTCGATTTTTCTCTGCATTCTTCCCAACTAAATGCAACATGTTATTTCCTTCTGGATCTTTTAAAGGAGTTATCAGGTCCTTCATAGACCCTATCTCATGTAATAGATTGTAGATACTCTCATGACGATGAGACACAGCAATGTGAAATATGCTTTGGTTATTATCATTTATCTTCCATATGAGATCCGGACAATGACGAATGAGCTCTACCAGAAATTTAGTGTTGCCCATCTCTGCAGCAACAAATAGCACTCGGGAAGAGTATGTTCGCTTCGCAATTAGGTTTCCCTTTTCGTCTTTCTTCGCTGGGTCAAGGGGGCCTCTAAGTTTTTTATCAACATCTTCCTTAGACATTTCCAATATGTTTATCCAAATTATTTTAAGCAACTGCATGGCTTCACTTTCCCTTTCTTTCACATGTTCTCCGAAACCTATAAACAAAAAAGTGATAGAAAACAAAGTAGAGCATGAGAAGTCTATGAACTACTAGATGTTAAAGTATTTATAAGAAAATGTAAGAAACTAAAACGAATGTAATATTCCATAATACACAACGAATGACGTATAATAGATATTAGGTAGCGAGTGGAGATACTTACAAGACTTTAAGATTCCTAAGAAAAATTGTGGATCTCTATCAATAAATGCGTAAGGTTTTCGAGCCAAAACTCCAAGAACATCATCAGTTTGCGCAAGTTTGTGGTCAAGCCCATCATTAGTTTCTGCAAGCTTGAGGTCATCTTCCAATATTTTTAGTGCGATATCTAGAAAGAATACGATCATCACTTAGTGAGGTAAAAACAATATATACTCCCTCCGTCCCATTAAAAGTGTCATATTTTGAATTTTCAAAGTATTTATTTGTAAACTTTGACTTTATATAATTTTGTTTGTGTTAAATAATACTTGATGAAAGTTATATGATTTGAGTGTCTTTTACAAATGTTTTTATCGGGTTAATTTTCATCAAGTTTTATATAACACAATAAATATATAATTAAAGTCAAAGTTTATAAATAAAGACTTTGAAAATTCAAAATAAGACACATTTAATGGGACATAGGTAGTAATAGATTAAAAAATGATCCGCCAGTGCATATATATATATATAGGAACGGGATCAGGAGAAAACGCCCAAAAGTGTGAGAACGGTGAGAACGCATCCTGGCCCAACACGCGTCACGTGACATAGAGAAGGGATGAGGGGCTTTTTTGTCCTTTCATATTCTTTTTTTAAACGCGTGTCACTATCACCTTTCCATTTTTTGGCGTTTAACAAACACGCGGCGTTTTTATTGTTTTTAGGTCAGGATCATAGTAAACATTTTGGCGTTTTAACTAAGTAGGATGCAGGCCTATAATGTGACAGACAATTATGACGTTTTGAAAAGATAAACTTCAATTTTCCATGTAGTGACTTTTAATATAATAAATGTTTTTTGTTGTTTTTATATAGCAACAACGTGCTTTGCTAGCATCCGTTCTCACAGTTTTCACACAATTAGGCGTTTTGGTGTTTGTAGTTTTTGGCGTTTTATATTATATTTTTTTTGTTACTAGAGAATTAGATAATAAAAACAGAGAATTAGATAACAAACAATAGAAAATGGAAAAAAAATTAAAAATTATAATCTAATTTCTCATCCAAATCTTCACTGTCATCAGCCTCTTCTACTTTAACCTTTTTGGCGTTTTGAATACCTTATGTAGATCCTTATTTTCCTATATACCTCCCGTCTTTAGAAGATGCTTATTTTTTGGGCATCCTTTATTGTGGTTTAATATATAATTGTTTGGTGACATGTTGAAGATCATCGCCTACTCGAATATATTGATCCCTTCATGCCATCAATATATCCATCAAGAACAAAGTGACATGATGACATATCAATGTCATCAGTCTCTTTTTCATGAATATTTGTCCATATCATTTAGCAAAAGCTTATAGAGATACTTATCTCAGAGTAGAATCCATTCAGTGAAACTTCATTCAGAACAATACTCAATATAGAAGAAATGAGGTTCTGCATCTGTGGCTTTTTTAACTATCTTTTTCAGCGTTAAAGTGAATGGCTTCTTGGAAAGATGACGTTTGTTTTTTGGTGTGTGATCAGTTGATTGTGTAGAGACGTCTCTCTTATAAGATGTTTTTGGCGCGTAGTTTATGCGGGATTTTTATTTATAATAAATGATATTAATAAAGTAACCTTCTTTTCAGTTACTGTATGTATTTTTTACTCTTTTTGTTCAGCTTTTTATGAGTTTTAAGGATCAAAGACGTTCCATATTCCAAATTTGGCGTTTTTATTGGCTTTAAGTAGTTTTTGGCCATTTTTTTCATTTTTAGCTTTTAATAATATTTCTCCAAATTACTTTTATTATAGTTTGGGAGTTTTTTGCGTTTTACTGCATTATGACGTTTCACAATCATTATGACTTTTTGGCTCTTTATTAAAAATTTTTATTCTTAGTCGAAAAAATATATAACAAACAACAGAAAAGGAAAATTAAAAAACTAACAATAGAAACAATTCATCTTCTAAATCTTCACTGTCATCAGTCTCTTTCTTATTTGAAACATGTTCACTGGTGGTTTGGCTTTGTCATGCTTATGTTTTTGTGTCCGTTTGTAAAGACAAAATGACATGAGTTTTTTGTTTGAATATGTATCTTCAAACCACTTATCAGTGTCATTCGTCTATTCATGCCATTATAATATTCATCAATAACAAAACACAAAAAATGACATAAGTCTGACACCAGTATCTTTTTCTTGAAGTTTTGTCCATCTCATGCAGCAAAATATTATTTGAGTCACAGCACTTCAGGAAAGAATGCATTCTCCGAAACTTCGCGTAGAACAATATTGAATATACAAGAAACGATTTTGCCATTTTTGGCGTTTTACTGAGGAAATAGTGTATCCGAAAGAAACGTCCATTTTTTGGAATTTTTTGAGGTTTTGGCGTTTTCTAAGATGATTGGTATATAGTAAAATATGGCGTTTTTGAGTAGGTGTGTTTGATGTTTTGGGAATTTTGTCGTTGTAAGATGAATGGTATATAGTAGAAAATATGGCGTTTCAGGTTGGGGGAGGTGTGTTTTTATGTATGAGAATGTTTTGTTTATATAGGGATGCGTTTTGGCCAGTAATGGCGTTTTATTCATTAGTTTGGCGTTTTTGGTATAGAAGTGTAAAGACCCTTTTACCCTTAATGAATCGCGTCCACTCAATAGAATTCGTGTTATTTACGAAAACGCCACCGCGCCAAACTAGTCCATAGATTGTTTTAATCGGACGATCCATAAGCGTCTCACCGTTCTCACACTTTCCACTGTTTTCTCTAAATCCTGACCCATATATATATATATATATACATATAGGGAGGGGCTCATGCGAGAACCACCCTTATTGTGAGAACCGCGAGAAACAATGTGAACACAACCTAAAATAGCTAAAAAAAACCTAAAAAAACCTAACCCCCACCCCCCCCCCCCCCCAAAAAAAAAAAAACCTAACCCCCCCCCCCCCCCCAAGCTAAATGCTAAAAACTAAAACCCTAAAAAAAACCTAACCCCCCCCCCCCCCAAAAAAAAAAAAACCTAAACCCCCCTCCCCCCCCCCCCCCAAGCTAAAATGCTAAAAACTAAACCCCCAAAAAACCTAAAAAAAACAAAAAAAAAATTCTAAAATTTTTTTTTAATATTTTTTATGCTCAAATCGCTACTTTTAGTGGAAAAAAAAATTTTAAAAAAAAATTAATTTTTTTTTTGTTCGAAAAGTAGCGATTATAAAAAAAAAGATCCGTTAGGAACCACCTCTTATTGCGAGAACCAATGTGAACACAACAAAAAATGCCTAAAAATAGCTAAAAACCACACAATTTTTTTTTATATTTTTTATAAAAAAATCGCTACTTTTCGAAGCAAAAAAAAAAAAAAAATTTTGGCTTTTAAAAGTAGCGATTTTAACATAAAAAATATTCAAAAAAAATTTTTTAGATTTTTTTTTATTTTTATAGGTTTTTTGGGGGTTTAGTTTTTAGCATTTTAGCTTGGGGGGGGGGGGGGATGGGGGGTTTAGGTTTTTTTTTTTTTTGGGGGGGGGGGGGGGTTTAGGTTTTTGGGGGGGTGGGGGGGATTGGTGAGGGTTAGGTTTTTTGGGGGTTTTAGTTTTTAGCATTTAGCTTGGGGGGTTAGGTTTTTTTTTTTTTTTTGGGGGGGGGGGGGGGGGGGTGGTTAGCATTTTTTAGGTTTTTTTAGCTATTTTAGGTTGTGTTCACATTGGTTCTCGCGGTTCTCGCAATAACGGTGGTTCTCGCATGAACCTTACCCTATATATATATATATATATATATATATATATATATATATATATATATATATATATATATATATATATATATTCAAGAGTGAACACCCCTCTCAGTTGTGAACTGTGTGAACTCATCTTGGCACTTGATATCTATGATCTTGAGATTTAGATGAGTTGCATGATGGTAATTATGTGGTTAATTTTTTCCATTTAATTAAATTCAAAAAGGGTATGTGTGTAATTTTCATCTTAAATTGATTGCATAAATCATGTTCTCTCTCCTAAATTAAATAGGAAAGTAATTTTATAAAAAAATAGATTTAAATCATTATCTTAATAATTGAAATCAGTTACATATTTCTCATTTTAATTCCTTATCCATAGTATCTTTCCTATTTTAAATTCATTATCCTTGCTCTGTTTAAATGCGATGTACACATGTGTATTCTGATTTTGCCTGGTTTTTAATGCGATGTACACATATGTATATCGTCTGTTTTTGTGATATCTCATTTTTTTTGTATTGAATGTTTGATGTACACTTGTGAATTACTATATACATATGTATGATGTTGAGTACACATACGTACTGTTCTATTTATATCCAAGTACACATGTGTATACCGTTGAAATATTAAGGTTACGTGGATCTTAAAAATCAAAATTTGAATTCTGGTGATGAATCTGAAAAATAAAATTGAAATAAAAGATATTGTGGATAATGAATTTAAAATAGGAAAGATACTATGGATAAGGAATTAAAATATGAAATATGTAACTGATTTCAATTATTAAGATAATGATTTAAATCTAATTTTTTTATAAAATTACAATCCTACCCTTAACAACTAAAAAGGAAATCAAAGGTCTAGATGAGTTCACACACTTCACTCTTGGGAGGTTGTTCACTCTAGAACCCTACCATATATATAGTATGGATCATGAGAAAACCAAAAAACTAACTAAAAAAGCCTAAAAACATACCAATTTTTTTTAATTTTTATAAAAAATCGCAGCTTTTTATGCATGGAAAAAAAATTTCAAAAAAAATAAAATAAAACAAAAAGTTTTTTGTTGTATTGCACATGTGTAATACTACACATGTGTAGTACACATACACATGTGTATTACTGCACATGTGCAGTACAACAAAATTGTTTTTTTATTTTTTTGAAAAATTTTTTATATATAAAAACTAGCGATATTTTTATAAAAAATTGTAAAAAAAATGGTATGTTTTTTAGCTTCTTTTAAGTTTTTTTAGTTAGTTTTCTAGTTTTCTCATTTATATCTAGTTTTCTCATGATCCTCTCCCTATATATATGTGTGTGTGTGTGAATAAAGACAAATACGAAACAACAGAATGCTTACCGAAAAGATCAGCTTCAACGCATTTCAATAGGACCCAACCTCGAGTCTCATTTGTCCAATTTTCAGTGGTCATATTTTCTGAATTATCATACAAATATTCCACCATATCATGGTGACCAAATAAAGCAGCCATGTAGAGTGGCATCATTTCTTCACTACCTGGGATTGTTAGTAATTTCTTGTTCTTATTCACCAAAATCTCAGCCAAATTCTTGTTCCCAGCTACTGCTGCTGAACATAGGGCTGTGTTACCGCTTTTATTTTGAAGCTCTAGATCCTCTTCATTCATTATTTTCAAAAGTTCTTCCACGAACTTGGTGTTCTGGGCTGATACTGCAATATGAAGTGCCGTTTCATGATTTTCTGTGATGCTAAACCGTACCAACTCTCGTCGTTGACTTAGGATGGCATTTGCAGCTTCCCAATCTCCATTAATTGCAGCATTATATAGAGGAACACATGTTTTGATGTAGTCTTGTCTTCCTTTAAATAATTAAGAACTCATGTAAATAAGTGAAAATATTTTGTTCTAAAGTTATTTAGGTGAAAGACAAGTTATTAATTCGAAAACTACAAAAAGGTCTATAAAGGAAAATCATGAAAATATTTTTTTTTTCACGAGGAAAGTAACAAAATAGTCTTGACTTTTTAAGGAATATACACATTCCTTCGGCTTTATGTGTTTTATGTCACTCACGCAATGAATCAGTGGATCATCTACTGATTTCATGTCAATATGCTCAAATGGTTTGGTCTGCGATATCGTTATGGGTTAAAATACCACTTCCGATATACCTATTAAGCATGGTGGGATTATTGGAACACATTGGAGCTCATAGTTCATCACAAGAAAAGAAGAAGGTGGTTTACCTAATAATGGCGGCAACATGTTGGACATTATGGCGGATTAGAAATGATGTGATTTTCAGAAGCAAAACAACAAACGTTCCAAGGGAAGTGGGCGACATTAAGGCACTCTCATACTTATGGGTGAAGGAAAGGGCTGGAAAGAAGAATCTAGATTGGAATGAATGGGGCAAGTTTAGTTGTTTCAAATAATGTTACAACATTTCTGTTGTTTTTTCTTTCTGTTGCTGCACTTGTAATCTGCCTTAGCATCTTGCTAAGGTGTGGTTGTTTATTTCTTTTATAAAATCGCCTTTTTCTCAAAAAAAAAAAAAAAAAAAAAAAAATAGAGAAAGCAAGTGTCCTTTGAAGCTACAGATTCCAATCACGCTACACAGATTGGATCCTTTAGGTTACATGGTATGGGGATGATCCTCCATTGGAGGATGATCCGCCACCTAGGCGCCACATCACCATCCTTGGGAGGATGGTCCATCCCACAAAATTAGTGGAAATGGGAGAATGATCCTACCCCACCACTTTATTATTATTATTTTTTTAATCTTCCATTTTTTTAACATTTAACAAATAAATTTGGAAAATACTATAAATTCTTGGACTTAACAATTATAGTCGCACACCACTATAATTTCTTGGACTGAACACACCACACACACCCATAGAGGCCCAGCAGCAAAGGCCCAATCCTTAACTTGTTGCCCTAAGCAGGTCGCACAAATGGAAGGGTGAATTGATACAAGTGTGCGATTAAATTATTATTATTATTTTAATTTTTTTTTTGCAAAGGAATCAGAATTGAAAAGGGGTTGATTTTGTCTTTTAGCGACCGTCGCCAACGTCCAACACTCGACGGTGAGGACGAGAACGGGGTGGGGCGGGATGGTGTGCGGTCCTTCGCCGGAGCTAGAGGGGTGGGGGACGATCCCCATACCGTCTAGCCTTAGGACATTATATTCAATCATTTTGACGAAGCGGGTCATAGTGTTGCACCAAGAACCCCACGAAATAAAGTGGCACTGATTAGTGTATTTTATATACAGCTATATACAGCTAATTGTATTCCAACTAAAGCTATTCAATAAATACACTAATACAATTAATTTTTTTTATTTAGTTCACTATTATATTTTATGAGTAAAGATCCCGTACAAAGTATCTTATCGTACAAAACGTACGAATGACATGGAAAAGTAAAAAAAAAACGTGGTGTCATTTTCGTAATTATTTTACTCGTAATTACACTACAAGATCAAAATTACCCTACAAGATCATTTGTAGAGTAGTTATGATACTCTAGAAAATTACCCTATAAGATCAAAATTATTGTACAAGATCATTTTACAAAATTACCCTACAAGATCATTTGTAGAGTAATTTTGATAATTACCATACGAGTAAAATAAATACGAAAATACCACCACATTTTTTTTTTACTTTTCCACTCCATTCGTACGTTTTGTACGATAAGATACTTTGTATTTGATATTTGAGTAAATTGCCAAAATCGTCCCTGAGGTTTAGGCCTGTTCGTCAGTTTTATCTAAAATGACTTTTTTGTGTCAAACAGCCCTTCACCTTTGGCATTTTTTTGCCATTTTCATCCAACTACCAACATAGTTTACTTTTTATGTTAAGTTGAAAGATATTTGAATGAAATTGGCAAATATAAAACCTCAGGGACGATTTTGCAATTTACTCAAACACTTTTTAATTTCTTTTATTTAATTAATTTTGTCACATATATATAAAACAGAATATACATGCAATTTTTATAAAAAAAATTAATAGTTTTGTCACATAATTTTTATAAATTTTCATATAAAACCACTAACTCAGTTTATTTTTTCTGTTAAGGTGAATGATGTTTTAAATTTTATAAATTAAGACAAAAATTAATATCTAGTTTTTTATATAGATCAGTTTTATAAAGAGAAAACAATGTATAAAATAAATATCAATGATGTGCAGCACATAACAATCGATTACAACTTTTAGTATTTAATCAAGTGTAGAGATAGAAAAAAATTGTAAAACGTTATATATTTTTAAATATGTTGAGCACCTAAGAAATATGTTGGCAGAAATAAAATATTTATCTAATTAAGATTATGAGGGTAACTAACTAATATTTATTCCGAGTGGTTTGAGTAAAGAAACTTTTGGTTCATGGCATTATACTAACTATTTGGTGTGTAATTTTAAAGTTTGGTAACAATACGTTATTTGATAAGGGGGGCAGTGGCTTCTATTTTTTGTTAGGAGCGAATTTAAAAGAGTAGAATATGAATTACAAACTTGATACATATGATATTTTTTATTTGACATTTTTCTATAAGGTCACTAGCATTTTATTTTTAAAAAATTTAGAGTTTGAAGTAGATTTGTTTTTTATAAAACTGTGTATATAAAAAATATTGGAAATTAATTTTTGTCTTACTTTATAAACTTTAAAAGATCTTTCACCTTAATAGAAAAAAATAACAGAGTTAGTGGTTGGATGAAAATTTATAAAAATTATGTGACAAAACTATTAATTTTTTTATAAGAACTGCATGTATATTCTGTTTTTATATATGTGACAAAATTAATTAAATAAAAGAAATTAAAAAGAATTTAAGTAAATTGCCAAAATCGTCCCTGAGGTTTTATATTTGATAGTTTCATCCAAATATCTTTCAACTTAACAGAAAAGGTAAACTAGGTTAGCGGTTTGTATGAAAATGACAAAAAATACCAAAGGTGAAGGGCTATTTGGCAAAAAAAATTATATTGGATGAAACTGACAAATAGACCTAAACCTCAGGGACGATTATGGCAATTTACTCTTGATCTTTTGTGTAGATTTTATAGTTTAGGAAGAGTATGACCTTAAAACATTGTAAATCCTTATCTCTATTATAATAAATAATTTCAATGTCACGTGTAATTATTAAAATCCCTCATCTACATGTATCTTTTACACTGACTTAAATTAAACTATTAATTTTTATTTTCTACAATATAGAAATATATATGTTAAATCTTTATATAATCTCTATCTTTAATAAACAAAAATCTTAGGGGACAAATAACAAACTTCTAGGCAACCTTAATTTTTGTTTTTCATCCTAAATTCTATACCCATTTAACTTAAACTCCGATCCTTACTCGTATAAGATTTATCCGATTTCGTTTTCAATATCACGTTTAATACATACCTTATTTCATTTTCATCAATTTCACACATTTTCATTATTCAAACTTTACTATTTATAATAAAGGAAAATTTGATTTTAATAATCTCACATAGAGGTGCTTGGCCAATAATAATCTCACTTTTAAAAATTTATACTGATAGTCCCGCCTTTTGAAAACGTTGTTCCCATCAGTCTGAAATTTGTGACGAGGGTCCATTGTGAATAATAATTTAAAAGATGGGATTGTCAGTAGCAATTTTTTAAAAGTAGGATTCTTATTGGCCAATCACCTCTAGGTGAAATTATCATTATCCAATTTCCCTATAATATATTTTTTACTAGCCGTTATTTTGTTTCTATTTTTTAAAATCTAAGAGTTGTGATTCTGATTTTCCTCTTTTGCCTCTTATAATCACACATATTTAAAGTTACAAAAATATAACCAAGTTTTACTAATTTAAGCCGTGATATACATATGATTCTAACCTAGTTATATAATATTTTAATATGATATCAAAAAATTAGTTTTACGATCAAATTTAAAGCCACTTTTATATATTTTTTTGGAAAAATTACAAATTTTGTCCTTTATCTTTATACCACTTTTCAGGCGGTGTCCTTTTTAACAAATGTTGACAGGCGGTGTCCTTTACTAGGTATTTTGTTGCAAGTTTAGTCTTTTACCTAGGTATTTTGTTGCAAATTTAGTCCTTTACACCCAACAATTAACATGTTTTTTTAACTGGGTTGGGTTTAAAGGACTAAACTTGCAACAAAATACCTAGTAAAGGACACCGCCTGTCAACATTCGTTAAAAAGGACACCGCCTGAAAAGTGGTATAAAGATAAACGACAAAACTTGTAATTTTTCCTATTTTTTTTTATCAAAAACATTCTTAAAAATGAATTTTGTTTCACCTTTATGTAAAGTTGATAATGATAATTTAATATTATCACTTAATTCAAACGATGGCGGATATTTAGAAAAACAAAAACAATATTTCTTTAATTTGGACTAAAATTTGTTTTTGAAGAAGCAAATGTACATTTGTTGCACTCAAAAAACTAAAATGGTGAGCTTGGCCCATCGATTGACAGAGAAATAGGAAACAGCCCACAAAGAATTGAAGGAAAGATGTGGTGCAGCCCATTACATAAAACAGCCCATTACACGGCCTATGTACTTATGTAGGCAGTTGGCAACTTTAGATGAGTTAAAAGAGGGGTCTACATCAATCTTTAGGGCAATTTTTCGAAGGGTGGACCACAGCCTTTGGCTGTTGTTATGAGAGACGAAATACAATTAAAATATTTATTTTGTTTATATCCTCCTATTTTGTTTACACCACCCCAAACCCATGCCGTCGCGCAACCACACCAGCTATCTCTGTCGCAGCAATCACCAACAATCAACGCCACAACCATCCAGGGGCGGACCTATAGCTTATTAACGCCACCCCTTGGTCGGAAAAAATTTGGAAAAATTAGTGTAAACTTTGGAAAAATTTGACGTTTTTTCGATTTCGTTATGGCTTATTTATAAAACGTTATCTCTTGGTCGGAATCCTAGATCCGCCACTGCAACCATCGTAGTTGTTGTAAACATAGTACACTACACAAATCCACATCCAAAACCGTTGTCGTGGGTTCCAAATCTATGCACACTCCGTTGTAATCGACTATTAAGTTATTACGGAATTAAACTACGGATAATTAAACTATAGATAAATCGATACAAATGAGACGATATTGCAAGTAAAAGTATATTTATTTATGTTTGCAATAAATTGAATGTGATACACCTCTTTCAAAATATTCTTACCAACACATCACTCACCACCATTATTTTTTATTCTGAGTTTTACAAATACCAAAATTTAAAACTGTAGTCCAACTTGGCAACTAAAATTTGACTTTATTTTATATTTTATATTTATACTTTTTCATGTTAATATTTTTATTGTTATTAACTTATTTTTTTCTTTTCACTCATCCTAACTCTCATAACCCACTCATTTTGTCACCTCTAACCATTTATATACTTGCATAAAAAATTGTAATACTAATCATATGTTTCTTATGGATATAATATCATTCTTAACTTAAATATTTAGGTCAACTAATTAGTTTTGCATGACTTAACGAGTCAACACATGAGAATTTAATTGAGGGTCTAATCGGTCAAAATGATTGATGACACTTGTTCTTTTGTGATTGGTAGAAAATATTGGAAACTAAATAAAAAAAAAGAAAAAAACTATACCTTTGGAGATTAGGGATGAGCAAAATGGACCCGGTACCGGTACCGGTACCGGTACCGAATTTACCGAACCGGATACCTTTTCGGTACCGATTCGGTACCCACTTTTGACATTTTCGGTACCGGTTCGGTACCGGTCTGGTCTGGTACCGGTTCGGTACCGGTATTTTGCTGGTTTTTACCCTCAAATACCGGTACCGAACCGGTACCGGTACCGAACCGGTACCGGTACCGAACCGGGTATATTCGGTAACGGTACCGGTACCCACTTTTGAGGATTTTCGGTACCGGTACCGAGCTCATCCCTATTGGAGATTTCAAAAAGTCAATATAATATTTTTAGGGGAAAGTTCTTGTACAAATAATCTTAACATACTAAACATACAAATTGAAGGAAAAGTAAAAAAGACAAGGTGGCATTTTTTTAATTATCTATAACTATCAAAGTTACTCTACAAATGTATCTAAAAAACCTAACCCCCTCCCCCCCCCCCCCCAAAAAAAAAAAAAAACCTAAACCCCCCCCCCCCCCCACCCCCAAAAACCTTAAAAAAACCGAACCCCACCCCCCCCCCCCCCCCAAAAAAAAAAAAAAAAAAAAACCTAAACCCCCACCCAAGCTAAAATGCTAAAAACTAAACCCCCAAAAAACTTAAAAAAAAAACAAAAAAAAAACACACACACAAAATAATTTTTTTTAATATTTTTTATAAAAAATCGCTACTTTTAGTAGCAAAAAAAATAGCGATTTTTTTAAAGAATATAAAAAAAATTGTGTTTTCTTAGTTATTTTTGGTTGAGTTCATATTTGTATAGTAACTTTGATAGTTGGTGGTAATTACAAAAATGTCACCTTACAAAAATGTCACCTTGTCTTTTTGACTTTTCCTTCAATTTGTATGTTTAGTATGTTAAGTTTATTTGTATTTGATCTTTTGCCAATATTTTTAATCTCCTCTTGGTTATTTTGGTGATTTTCTCTATTTATTATATGAGAGTTTAATTGAGGGTCTAATCGGTCAAAATGATTGATGACAATTGTTCTTTTGTGATTGGTAGAAATATTGGAAACTAAATAAAAAAAGAAAGAAAAAACTATAACTTTGGAGATTTCAAAAAGTCAATATAATAGTGTTAATCTCCTCTTGGTTATTTTGGTGATTTTCTCTATTTATTACATTCGTTAGATATATGGAATTTGTTGTAGAATTGTTATAGAAGTTACCAGCAAGTAGATCACCACGAGGAAGATTGAGTTGTCGTGTTCTTCGTGGTTTCAAACCTGATGCAATACGGAGTGGTGGTGGTGGTACAGTTGGGGGATTTGGGACAGAGTTTGGTGTTGGTTGCTGGTTGGATGGTGCTTGCTTCGGGCTTACAGCATTAGGAGGCTCACTTGTTGAAGCTAAATCTGTAGTTGTTGATGCACTCATATTTTTTTATTGTTCACTGTGTCCTGCACAATGATAGCATTAATATTTAATAACTTACATTACTGTTGAAAGAAAGCTCATGTTCAACATTGGCAAGAAGAACGTATTACAGACTCAGACTCACGCAGGTATGATAGATTACCTATATTAGCTTCAATAGAGATGAAGTAGATCTAAACTGTATATGAACAGTCAAACAATAATGTTAGACCAATAAGGATGATAAAGGGAGAGTACTAAAAGACCAATAAGGACGATAAGGACGATAATGACTTAACGAATGTGCCCCTAAAATTAACATCTTTGCTGGATCCTATCATGTCAAAGAAAAATCCAGCTGACAATATTCAATTTACTACATCAGTCCCTCAAGTTCCAAGCTTTAACTTTTGACACTTGACTTTTTTTGCTCACATATCTACCTAAAACACACAATGAAACACTTTACTAGATATATGTTGAATTATATTTCTAGCATCTCCTGATTCAACTTTCAAACATGTCTAAGGAATTTCAGTTGATTAAAAGAGTGATTATGCTAATTTGCATTGATATCTTTGCTAAATTATGGGCAATTTGATTTGTTGATTTTATTTTAATATGCTTTATAACTCCAACAACATTCTTTTCTCTAATGAAATTCAAATCTCTTTCAAATGTTTTACATGATCAAGAAAAACATAATTTGATGCCATAGATATGGGAGCTTTAATATCACACATATTGTAGCTTTCAATTAGTTGGACAACCTTCATTTTATATGTAATTCTGTTAACTAGAATGACAATTTGGCCATATAAAATGACCGAATTGTCCTTATCGTTAACATAAATAATGGATGAAGTTAACCCATTGGACTAAAATGGCAACTGTGAAACCTTTTTCAACCCACAGGCGAAAAATGAAACATTTTGACTAAACTGTCAAAATGACCCAAACCACTGGGACTAAAATGACATTTAACTTTTTATAAAAAAAAGTAGAAAGAAATGAAGAGTAAAGAGAAGTAAAGTGGATAGAATGGTACAAAGATTGTGAATGAGTGGGGATTTATATTTGATTTGGTTTGGTTTGAAAAAGGTTTAATTTTTTTTTTAAATTGGAACGGTCACATGACCATTTGAAGGGGGCCCACATCCAGGGCTGACCCGATGGGCTTGTGACCTTAGGCATATGCCTAGGGCTACCACAATTGAAGGGTCACCAATTTTCTAATATTAGGCCTATTACAAACACTATTACACTAAGAAGACCAGGCCCAATCATCCAAATATTGATATCAGACAACCTAGGCCATAAACGTGATATTGAACGAACGACAATGATTGAGGATCCTTGATATTGGCGGCGTGAAAGACTGAAAGCGTGACGATTATCAGATGTGCGAATGAATCGATGAAGTCGTTTGAGTTTCCGATATGGAATCAGGCAATTAGAACGACGATCATGGTATCATCGCAATCTAAAATGTCAACTGAAGAACATAGCTTGACTGGTACAACGACTAATATAACTTTTTTACATGCTAATCAGTATATATAGATGATTGATCCACCCTCAAAACATAAACTGATATCAGTTTTGCGATTTTTTGATTATATTGTGTAACATCCGTCTAATTTTACTTGAATTTAATAATAATTCTTGCCATTTTTATACAAAAGACACCAAATTAACATAACTTTCATAAGTCAAGTTCATAAGTAGCATAAACCTTAGTCAACTAACAACTAAGTTAGAATATTCAAAAGTTGTTTAACAAATTGTTTACAACCCATAAACATAGTCTATTAAATATTAAAACATTGCGGAAGCTTGTAAATAGTGTTCGGTTATTCAAAAGCTTGCTCGATCATCTTCCGGTTAGTTTCCAACATCACCTACGAACAAAACCACAACAAGTGTTAGTTTTGATCAAGTTAAAATGGATACAAACAAATTCCAAGGGTCAACAACCAAGAAAAAATAAAAATTTCCGAAAGAGGGGGCGCCGCGTGACGCCAAGGCCCCTCGCGTCACGCCTTGCCCTGATTTTCACAGAATGTTCATTTGTTTGATGCTGCAGATTCCCAGCTCAAAGTTTATTCAAGTTCCAACTTAAAATGGCCATAACTTATGATTCGTAAGTCCGTTTTTAGTGATTCTTTTTCCTATACATCTGTAATTTCATTACCAACGTGCCTATTATGATAGTCATGCCAGAACTTCAACTTACGGACAGAAAGTCTATATGTCGTTATGCATTTATTCGACCCATTCCTACTTGACACAAATTACTACTATTTAACTAGTAAACTTATGATACTTTATACCCAATGTCCCGGGCTTATCATCACTTGCATTTCTTTACCAATCTCATGGTTTAATGCTCTTGTGATTAGTATCTCCATTTTGATTCTCTAAAACACTAAAACTACAACTTGCACAATTAATCGACTCGATTGGCTCATCTTATGGAATTCCCCAATATGATGACTACCAAGCGATCCCGTGTCACACTTAGACTATTAATTTAAGTAACGATCATAGTCGCTACAATTGACATCACAATTATCCTAAATTGAGACTTCGCAAAATTTAACAACAATTCGATTAATGTAACGGGTCAAGTTACATACCTTTAGTGCACGCCCTTCAACCGAAGTTCACTGCCGGCTTGTCCGCTTGACGTTCCGATATCCTTTCCTATAGAGTTTATTTACATCATGTTTAGAACTCTTTTTAATCACATGTCGCATAATAGCCAAAACATCACAATCATGCGTTTAAGCTTTGATTTTCAGTTTTAAGCCTTCTAGGAGGCATTTTCACAAACACCTTAGAGGCAGATTTTTACATGATTAAATATCAAGTCTCTAGTTTATCACTTAGCCCTAATTTCACATCAATCAACCATTTTACAAAATTGTTAGCTTCTATAATTCTGAAGTTACTTCAAAATTGTCAAATTACACTAGAAAAATACCCAATTTCCTAATGTTTGTTAAAATCAACATAGCCCACTAATCACCTACAATGGTGTTCATGGATTTTACTAGATTTTCACACGAATTCAACTTGTATTGGTCTAGGGTTTGTCCTTAGACACTATATTGTTCCTAATTCATCATAGAACTAACATGCAACCATGAATTTCAGAAACTCCCAATTTCATGAGAATTTCGAGTTGAGAGTTTTCATCAAATTTTACATACCTTGTAATCCTCTTGCGATGAGGATCAATAATCTATGCTTTAATTTCGATTTCAGCTTGGATTGAGCCTTCAATTTGAAAGTTTAGTGATGTTTTAGGGTTTTGGAGAGTGGGGGTCGCCCCTGCTTGTTCTTGTACGACCAGACATCCCAAATGGGGTGTTTGGTTTTATTTTTTATTAAAAATGATAATATAGTTTCAATCTTTACAACTTAGGCCCCTCCACTTTTTTTCAACCTATAGTTTGGTTATGTTAACCCTATTTCAAGTTATTTCTAGACTTATAGTTAACTAGGTTATAATTTCCTAGTTAAATAATATTCTTGTTTATTTAAACTTTATAATTAGAATTATAAAGTTTTATATTTCCGGGGTGTTACAAGTCCACCCCCCTTAAAAAGGTTTCGTCCCCGAAACCAAAGTACGTACCAAATAATGTAGGGTGGAGTCGTCGCATCTCCTCTTCGGACTCCCACGTAGTGTCCGAACCTTTCCTATGCTCCCACTTGATCTTGACTTGATCAATTTGCTTATTTCGCAAGTGCTTAGTCTTTCGATCTAAAACTTCTATGGGTCTTACGATATAATTCAAACGATCATCCACTTCGATATCATCGTGGTGAATATAAGTTGTCTCATCCGCTAGACACTTCCGAAGATGTGACACATGAAATGTGCTATGAATTCTGCTTAGTTCCTCCGGTAGCTCAAGGCGGTAAGCTACCTTTCCTACCCGTTCTATAATCGCAAACGACCCGATAAACCTCGGGCTTAACTTTCCCCTTTTTCTAAACCTGATAACACCCTTCCATGGAGATACTTTGAGCATGACTTTGTCACCAACCTGGAATTCGATTGGCCTGTTCCTTTTGTCAGCATACGCCTTTTGTCTATCTTGAGCCGCTTTCAAGTGAGCCCGTACAACATCAATCTTTTCATTAGTGGCTCGTACTATATTTTGGTGGGCAAGTTCACGTGGACCCACTTCACCCCAACATACCGGGGCTCGGCACTTCCTACCATAGAGCATTTCGTATGGTGCCATCTTCAAACTAGCATGGTAGTTGTTATTATACGAAAACTCGACTAACGGTAGGTAAACATCCCAACTTCCTCCAAAGTCGATTATACACGCCCGTAGCATGTCCTCCAATGTTTGTATTGTTCTTTCACTCTGTCCATCTGTTTGAGGATGGTACGCAGTGCTAATGAACAATTTGGTTCCCATTTGCTCTTGGAAATCTCGCCAGAAATTTGAAGTGAACCGGGTATCCCTATCAGACACAATGGATACCGGTACTCCATGACGTGCTATTATCTCATTAGTATAAGCTTCTGACATCTTTTCTGACGTATAAGTCTCACGAATCGGAATGAAGTGAGCACTTTTCGTCAATCTATCCACCACTACCCATATGGCATCGAAACCACGATTTGTCTTAGGCAATTTGGTTAATAGGTCCATTGTAATATGTTCCCATTTCCAAACCGGGATTTCTAACGGTTGGAGTTTGTCGTATGGTTTTTGGTGCTTGATGTGTGTAAAATGCAACATATAAATTACATCAAATAAGGCATAAAACTAACCCTTTTTAAGTACTAATATTGGAAAAAGAGTGTTTTTGTCTTCCTTTTGTATTTTCAGGATTAAATGAGCTCAAAAACGCAAAAGAAGCAAAAAGACAGCTAAATCCAACATAAATACAAGAAAAGGATTAGTAGTGGACTGCCCGACCCCTCAACGGCACCTTCCAAAGCAAAATAGAGAAATCAGAAGACTGAACACGCCCCGTGCTCAGCCAGCACGGGTCCGTGCCCAAGAAGCAGCAGAAAAGACAAACCTATAGAAGCTTCTATTGCCCACCACGGGGTCGTGCTCAGCGGACACGGGGGCGTGTCGAAAGTACAGCAGGCGCATTTATTGTAATTGCGAATTACAATTAATGAAGAGAGAGATTGTCAGACAGACACGGGGCCGTGCCCAGCGGACACGGGGCCGTGTCCAGCTCTCTGTTCAGCCTATAAATAGGAGTGCTTTGATTCATTTCATCTCATCCCTTGGCACACCACCTCTCTCACACTTCATCCACCACCCACCACCATCACAACACCATCATCCACCACCATCATCCATTGTCCATCGTAGAGTGTGTGAGTCGTCTCGGGATCCAAGATTGATCGTAAGAGTTCTTGACAATCAAGGCCATGTTTGCCTAAGTCTCTTACATCACTTGGTGAAGACAAAGTGTCTAGTATAATACTTTTTATTTCTAATCTTTTGCACTTTTTATTTGGTTTTGTATTAATGACTTTAATAACTAGTTACTTATGTTGAAGGTGATCTTTCCTTATCGTTTGTCCGTGGTGTCTTGGCATTATTTTACTGTCTATATAAAATAAAGGATTTTCACCATTCATATCTCCACGGTCTATATGGAGGTATGTTGGCTACCTGGTCGGGGGTTAAGGGAACGGTTTGGTAAAGGTCTTGCCATTGTTCAGCGTTTAGAGGTCCTGCAATGGACCTGGGTCAAATTTAGTAGGATCTCCTTCAATACTTCACGGTATTGGATGGCGGGGGTCCAAACTCTTTGATCCCCTCATAAGTTAACTACTATTAATACTATAACCCGGCTATTTAGGACTGTATCCCTGCTGACTCAGACTACTTAGCCGAGGGTAACGTCACCGCCAAAAGCGGGGCCTACCACAATACTGCATTAATAACTTAATTCATTATCTTCCAATAATCCACCCTTTTAGGATTGTATCCCTGCTGACTCAAACTACTGGGGTGAGGGTAACGTCACCTTCAAAAGAGGGGCCTACTACAATAACTAAGATAATCTCTTAATTATGTGCAAAAGTGCGGAAATAATCAAAGGTTATACTAGATACGAGTCGGAACCAAGTGATTCATCTTGTCTATCTGTTTTTATTTTTATTTTATTTTCAGCATTTTAGTTAGTTTTTAATTTTCTTAGTTTAAAACATTTTTCTAAACTTTTATTTTGGTTAGACGTTGAGGATAAACCGGTACTAAAAGCTCTTGTGTCCTTGGACGACCTCGGTATCTTACCAACGCTATACTACACTCAACGATGGGTGCACTTGCCCATATGTGTGTTTAGTGTTAGTGAAATATCGTGTTTTATAAATTTAAAACTTGGCTAAAATAAGTGTTAAAAGGGCTTAAAATATATACCTAATATATATAACACTTCGCACGCATCAAGTTTTTTTGGCGCCGTTGCCGGGGACACAAGGATTTTAAGAAAGTTAGGAATCAACGGCCTAATCATTTTTTATTTTTCTTTTTAATTTTTTAGGATTTTTCTTAGCTTTTCAGCTTCTGCAGAGCTCAGCACGGGCCGTGCCCGGTCAGACACGGGCCGTGCCCAGCATCATCACTGGCAGTTTTTATTTTCTGAGTTACAGAGAGCTGAACACGGGGCCGTGTCGGTGCAACACGGGGTCGTGTCCAACTCCCAGTAACTGGGAATCCAGAAAACAATTACTGTATCTCTGACCACGGGCCGTGTTCACTGAGCACGGGGCCGTGGTGAACTTTCTGACCAACGTTCTTTTCTGTTTTTATTGCAGGACTTGGAACCCAGGTGCCACATTTGACCCTCCTACGTAGTGCATGAGCTCCAGTTCTAGTAGAGACATAAAAGAACCCTTGGAAGAACCCGAACGCTTTCTCAGAAAAAGACTTAAAGCTAAAAATCAAGAAAAAGCTTCGGGGGACCCAATTCCAATGGCGGACCAACGTACCCTCATGGATTACCTACGGCCTACCGTAGGCAATCTCGGCGCCGCTATCAATGCACCAAATGTCGAGGCCAACAACTTCGAACTTCGGCCGCATTTGATACAAATGCTCCAAAACTCCGCAACCTTCCACGGGCTTGCGGACGAGGATCCCCATCTACATATTACTAACTTCTTAGAAATATGTGATACCTTTCGGATCAATGGAGCATCAAATGACGCCATCCGCCTTCGAATGTTTCCTTTTTCACTAAAAGACCGAGCTAAGGCTTGGCTTAACACCCTCCTAGTTGGATCGGTAAACACCTGGGATGAACTCGCCCAAAAGTTTTTGTATAAGTATTTCCCTCCTGCTAAAACGGCTAAATTAATGACTGAAATTAATACATACTCACAAGAGGATGGGGAATCCTTATATGAAACTTGGGAAAGGTTCAAGGAGCTTCTAAGAAAGTGTCCTCACCACGGTCTAGCGGTATGGCAACAAGTATCCACTTTCTACAATGAACTGTTGCCACACACAAGACAAACACTTGATTCAAGCTCCGGGGGACTTTTAGGTAATCGTCGTCCAAATGAAATATATAACCAAATTGAGGAAATTGCTCAAACCAATTTTCAATGGCACACTCCCCGAGGTAATAAATCCATTGCCCCGGGTGCCCATAAGGTTGATGAAAGCACATCTTTACAAGCCCAAATCGAGGCCCTCTCTTCAAAAATCAAAAAGCTAGAAATGACAAAACCGGCCTCGGTTATGTCTTGTGAAGGGTGTGGTGGGTCACATGAAAATTGGAGTTGTATGAAAGAATTAGATGAACAAACTGAAACGGTAAACTACATGGATAATAGACCTAGGCCGTCGGGTCCTCCAACGGGTACCTACAACCAAGGATGGCGTAACCACCCAAATCTTGGTTGGAGAGATCCCGACAATAGTAGTAACCAACAAAACCAACGAACTAATTTTCAACAACCGCAAAATTTTTCTCAACAACAAGGTGGAAGAGAAAGGCTTGAAGATACTGTATCTCGCCTCATCTCTGACACTGAAAAGAAAAACTCGGATCGATTTCAACAATTGGAATCGAATTTCAGAAATCAACAAGCTAGCATTCAAAACGTTGAAAAACAATTAAATCAACTAGCTCAAAATTTCTCCGAGAGACCACAAGGCGCGTTACCTAGTAATACCGAAACGAACCCGAAGGCACAAGTACATCTCATCACATTAAGAAATCGAACAGTGGGACCCGAGGATGCTCCATTACCGCCAAATGAAGGAAGCCATTCTAGCCAGCCTATAACTCCTCCTGCGCCAGAAAAGGCTTCTACACCAAATCAGGAGGCCACCAAGACTCCTCAAATTCCATACCCCGGTAGGTTAAATCGTCAAAAGACCGATGAGCAATTCGCAAAGTTCGAAAGTTTACTAAAACAATTGCATGTTAATATTCCTTTTATTGAGGTCCTAACCCAAATGCCTAAATATGAAAAATTCATGAGGGATTTCCTCACTCACAAAAGGAAAATTGAATCATTGCAATTAGTTAACTTAGGCGAAGAATGCTCAGCTTTGGTACTCAACAAACTTCCACAAAAGAAAATCGACCCCGGGAGCTTCACAATCCCTTGCTCGATTGGGAAGTCCCCCGTCCGAAATGCTTTAGCCGATCTTGGGGCTAGCATCAACCTCATGCCCACATCAATGTTCAAGCGACTCAGTCTAGGAACAACAAGCCCAACAAAGATGAGCATTCAGCTCGCCGACAGGTCCGTCAAATTCCCACAAGGTGTCGCCGAAAATCTTCTAGTCAAAGTTGACAAATTCGTCTTTCCAACCGACTTTGTCATCCTAGACATGGAAGAAGACACCGATGTCCCTCTCATCCTCCGGAGGCCATTTCTAGCCACCGCCCAAGCATTGGTGGATATGAATGACAGAACTCTAACATTGAAGTTTGGGGATGAGGAGGTAAAATTTGAATGTGGAAAGCGAGTAGAGGAGGAAGATCCGGTCAACTACATGAAGGTCATAGACTCAAGCTTGGATGACGCTCTCCGACGGTGTAACATGGGATGCAATACATCCCACTTGGGTAACATATGACCAGGCTTTGGGTCTAGCCAAGGACCCTTATAAACGTGGCGCACCATGGAGGCATTCCACGGAACTATCCTTAGTTTAATTTAGATTAATTTTATGTTTTCTAGTTAGTTTTAATTTTCAGGAATAAAACACACTCATGATGGTAAAGGATGAAAATGGGAACGAGAAAAATGAACCCATGCACAAGAACAAGACAACCCGACAATTCTCTCCATTTCAGAAGGTTCAACACGGGCCGTGCCCAACCAACACGGCCCCGTGCTGAGCACCCTGCAGAAAACGCCCAGTTCAGGTAACTGGACACGGGCCGTGTTCACCCAACACGCCCCCGTGTCCAGGCTTCTGTTTCTCTTGTTTTAATTCTGTTACTGGCACTTGAACACGGGGCCGTGCCCGGACAACACGGGGCCGTGTTCAGTGCCCAGTAACACAAATTTTTGCTTTTTAAACACTATTTTACACATCTAATCAACCTAAAAATTTATTTTTGGGACACATTGAGGACAATGTGTAATTTAAATGTGGGGGGGATGCTAAAACCTTGAATTTTGCAAGTCCTAAATACAAGCCTTACACAAAACTCTATTGGAACCGCTAATCACCCCAAATTTTTTCAAAAATTTCATTTTTTTTACTTGTCTAGGTTTAACTCGGAAAATTCAAGTTCTCAAAAAGGTTATATTTTTAAATTTACAACCGATAGCGTAGTGATAAAAAGAACCAACATAAGAAAATTATGAAAAGGCATAGCAAACTTATTTAAAATTTGATTATATATACTTGATCACATAAAAACCCATTCCCACAAAAGTGAGTTTTGAGCCTTTATTGAGCACACAATTACATATCATTTGACTAAATGCTCATTTTTCATTTCTTGTGTGAATAGCCGCTTGGTTCTTACGACTCTAGAACTTGCCATGACAATACATTCCCGGTCCTTATCAACTTAAACCCGAGTAAGTAAATGATGGAGGCATTAGGACTAACCCTTTTTATTTCTACACCATTATTTTTCTTTTTCTTTTACCACCTACCCAAAAATCCACCTAGTTAGCCCCTTTGAGCCTAAACCTTTTCGTTTCATCACCCAAACAAAAATCCTTTTACCCACCAAAACCTTTTTCATTTTTTACCCTTTATTTTAGTAACGAGTTCGGTTCTTCGTAAAAAATAATAATAATAATAATAATTTATGTGATAATGATGAAGCAAAAAGAAAACAAACAAACAAGTTAATCAAAAAAATAACTTTGTTTGAATAAAAGCTTCATCAAAATAAAAAGTTGCAAAAATACGAAAACCGACACTTGTTACGCTTTTAGCCCTTTTTCTACTAACCACTAACCCAACCACCTACCTTTAACCCTAGCCTAACCCTTAACCCACAAAGTCCTCTTGATATCTACAAAGGTATAAAAGTTAAAAAGGAGGAGGATTGATTTCTTGGCAAGCCTATGGTAGGAATAAGTTCCATGCCGCTCTCGAGTGATTCACTAAAAATACACCTTCGGCCGAGTGTGAGTGATTTCCCCATGAGGTATGTGAATTTGTATATAAATAGAATTTTAAAAAGGCATGTTATGCCCAAATAAGTAATTTCTTTTATGAAAAGTTCTAAATAAATCATTACGAATAGGAGTGTAAATAAATAAAAATAAAACCCAAAAAGATCTTGGAAATCCCGACACTCTACGACAAGCCCAAAACCTTCTCTTCTACCTATTCCATTTGGGAGTGTAAGCCACATATTAAAGAGTTTTGCTTGAGGACAAGCAAAAGTTCAAGTGTGGGGGTATTTGATGTGTGTAAAATGCAACATATAAATTACATCAAATAAGGCATAAAACTAACCCTTTTTAAGTACTAATATTGGAAAAAGAGTGTTTTTGTCTTCCTTTTGTATTTTCAGGATTAAATGAGCTCAAAAACGCAAAAGAAGCAAAAAGACAGCTAAATCCAACATAAATACAAGAAAAGGATTAGTAGTGGACTGCCCGACCCCTCAACGGCACCTTCCAAAGCAAAATAGAGAAATCAGAAGACTGAACACGCCCCGTGCTCAGCCAGCACGGGGCCGTGCCCAAGAAGCAGCAGAAAAGACAAACCTATAGAAGCTTCTATTGCCCACCACGGGGCCGTGCTCAGCGGACACGGGGGCGTGTCGAAAGTACAGCAGGCGCATTTATTGTAATTGCGAATTACAATTAATGAAGAGAGAGATTGTCAGACAGACACGGGGCCGTGCCCAGCGGACATGGGGCCGTGTCCAGCTCTCTGTTCAGCCTATAAATAGGAGTGCTTTGATTCATTTCATCTCATCCCTTGGCACACCACCTCTCTCACACTTCATCCACCACCCACCACCATCACAACACCATCATCCACCACCATCATCCATTGTCCATCGTAGAGTGTGTGAGTCGTCTCGGGATCCAAGATTGATCGTAAGAGTTCTTGACAATCAAGGCCATGTTTGCCTAAGTCTCTTACATCACTTGGTGAAGACAAAGTGTCTAGTATAATACTTTTTATTTCTAATCTTTTGCACTTTTTATTTGGTTTTGTATTAATGACTTTAATAACTAGTTACTTATGTTGAAGGTGATCTTTCCTTATCGTTTGTCCGTGGTGTCTTGACATTATTTTACTGTCTATATAAAATAAAGGATTTTCACCATTCATATCTCCACGGTCTATATGGAGGTATGTTTGGCTACCTGGTCGGGGGTTAAGGGAACGGTTTGGTAAAGGTCTTGCCATTGTTCAGCGTTTAGAGGTCCTGCAATGGACCTGGGTCAAATTTAGTAGGATCTCCTTCAATACTTCACGGTATTGGATGGCGGGGGTCCAAACTCTTTGATCCCCTCATAAGTTAACTACTATTAATACTATAACCCGGCTATTTAGGACTGTATCCCTGCTGACTCAGACTACTTAGCCGAGGGTAACGTCACCGCCAAAAGCGGGGCCTACCACAATACTGCATTAATAACTTAATTCATTATCTTCCAATAATCCACCCTTTTAGGATTGTATCCCTGCTGACTCAAACTACTGGGGTGAGGGTAACGTCACCTTCAAAAGAGGGGCCTACTACAATAACTAAGATAATCTCTTAATTATGTGCAAAAGTGCGGAAATAATCAAAGGTTATACTAGATACGAGTCGGAACCAAGTGATTCATCTTGTCTATCTGTTTTTATTTTTATTTTATTTTCAGCATTTTAGTTAGTTTTTAATTTTCTTAGTTTAAAACATTTTTCTAAACTTTTATTTTGGTTAGACGTTGAGGATAAACCGGTACTAAAAGCTCTTGTGTCCTTGGACGACCTCGGTATCTTACCAACGCTATACTACACTCAACGATGGGTGCACTTGCCCATATGTGTGTTTAGTGTTAGTGAAATATCGTGTTTTATAAATTTAAAACTTGGCTAAAATAAGTGTTAAAAAGGGCTTAAAATATATACCTAATATATATAACACTTCGCACGCATCAGTGCTCCTCCTTGACTTGTAGACATGTCAAGCATTTTTCCACATACTTCGCCACATCCCTCTTCATTCCAGGCCACCAATAATTTTATTTCAGATCATTGTACATCTTGGTCGCACCCGGATGAATTGAATATCGGGATTTATGAGCTTCATCAAGTAGAAGCGTCTTCACCCCACAAGTATTTGGAACCCATATCCTTTCGGATCGAGTCTTCAACCCATTATCCCCATCCGACAAATCTTTCAACTGATCGATTATTCTTTCTTTCTTCCAATTCTCTTCTTTCACTGCTTCTAATTGCGCCTCTCGAATACGTTCAAGTATACCCGAGGTCACCACGAGCTGCATCGATCTTACACGTATTGGGACATAGTCCGCTTTTCTGCTCAGAGCATCCGCTACCACATTTGCCTTTCCGGGGTGATAGTGTATTTCACAGTCGAAATCTTTCACCGTTTCTAACCATCGCCTTTGTCGCATATTTAACTCCTTCTGATCGAAGAAGTTTTTCAAGCTCTTGTGATCGGTGAATATGGTGCACTTTACCCCATATAAGTAGTGCCTCCATATTTTTAAGGCAAATACCACCGCAGCCAACTCGAGATCGTGCGTGGGATATTTCTTCTCGTGTATCTTTAATTGCCTCGAGGCATAAGCTATAACTTTTCCCCGTTGCATCAAAACGCATCCGAGTCCCGATAGTGAAGCATCCGAATAAACCACCAAGTCTTCGACCCCGTCCGGCAGTGTCAGTACCGGAGCTTGAGTTAACTTCTCTTTTAGCGTTTGGAACGCTCCTTCTTGGTCGACACCCCAAATGAACTTTTCTTCTTTCCGGCTTAGCTTTGTTAGCGGTGACGCAATTTTGGAGAAATCTTGAATGAATCTTCTATAGTATCCCGCAAGCCCCAAAAAGCTTCTAATTTCCGAAGGGTTCTTCGGGGGATTCCATTTTGATACGGCCTCGATCTTTGACGGATCCACCAATACTCCGTCGGCACTTATGATGTGACCCAGAAATTGTACCTCTCGTAACCAAAAGGCACACTTAGAAAATTTCGCATACAGCCTTTCTCGTCTAAGTTTTTCTAACACTTCTTGTAAGTGGCGTGCGTGTTCAGCTTCGCTTTTAGAATACACCAAAATATCATCGATAAACACGATGACCGACTTATCCAACATTGGCTTGCAAACCCAGTTCATGAGGTCCATGAAAGCCGCGGGTGCATTTGTTAGCCCAAATGACATCACGAGGAATTCGTAATGTCCGTATCTCGTGCGGAAAGCCGTCTTCGGCACATCTTCCTCCTTGACCTTTAGTTGGTGATACCCCGATCTAAGGTCAATTTTTGAAAACCAGTTCGCACCTTGTAATTGGTCGAATAAATCATCTATCCTCGGAAGCGGGTATCGGTTCTTTACCGTGAGTTTGTTTAACTCCCGGTAATCGATACACATCCGCATGCTTCCGTCTTTCTTTTTCTCGAACAGTACCGGTGCGCCCCAAGGAGACACAATCGGCCTTATAAATCCTTTGTCAAGCAGGACTTGAATTTGGGACATCAACTCTTGTAATTCCGACGGTGCGAGTCGGTACGGTGCTTTAGCTACGGGTTTTGCGCCCGGAATCAATTCGATCCCGAACTCTACTTCCCGTTCAGGCGGTATCCCCGGTAAATCCTCCGGAAACACATCTTCATAGTCTCGTACTACCGGTACATCTTCAATCTTCCGTGATTCTTTCTCGGGTTCATTTGCGTATATCATGAATGCCTTGCATCCTCGCTTCATAAGCTTGTGAGCTTTCAACATTGAGCATACTATGGGGTTTCCTCCTTTTTCGCCATAGATGGTGACGTGTTTCCCGCTCGGAGATGTTAGTTTTATCTCTTTACGAAAACACACGACCTTTGCATGGTGCTGAGATAGCCAATCCATCCCAACGACTACTTGAAATTCTCCCATTAACATCGGGATTAGGTCTATCAAGTATTCCTCATCGTCGATGCTTAATTTGCAGCCTCGACAAACATCACAAACTATAAAACTTTTGTTGTCCCCTATTTCAACTTCTAAGGGCACAGATAATTTCGTCAATACAAATGAAGGATGTCGAATAAATCCATGCGAAATGAAGGATTTATTCGCACCCGTATCAAACAATACACGTGCTGGAATTGAGTTAATTGTGAATATACCTGAGACCACATCGGGTTCTGTTTTTGCTTCAGCCGCGGTAAGTTGGAAGGACCTAGCCTTCGCTTTGGGAGCTTCTGTTGGAGACACTTTTGTGTCTCTCCTTCCCACCAACTCGGGGCATTCAGACTTCTTGTGACCGGGTTGATAACACTTGTAACAAACGGAAACTTTTCCGGGACATAGCGATGCAGTGTGCCCCGTCTTCCCACATACCGGACATGGCTTGTCTTTGAAGCGGCACTCACCCTTGTGCCCCTTTCCACATACTTTACAACTTGGCGACCCGCCTTTAGCCTCCACCTTCTTCCCTGATTCAGCAGTTCTAGCTTTCTTTGTAGGACTTGGATTCACATCCTGTGCCCTTCGTTCGCCCCTTTCTACTTGTTTCTTTAACTCGATTTCCCGCTCCCGGGCAGTGTTGATAATCTCCGTGAGGGTTTCGTACTTTGACGGAGTCATGAACTCACGGTACTCGGCACTCAGCATGTTGTAATAGTAGTATATCTTTTGTTCTTCAGTGGTTAGTAACTCGTCACAGAATCTCAGCTTATCCATGAAGATGCCCGTGATCTTATCAATTGATTCTCCCTTTTGTCTTAACTGGATAAATTCTTCTTTGATCCTGTTAATAACCGCTTTGGGACTATGGTGTTTAAGGAATGGTACCTTAAACTCGTCCCAAGTCATAACCCTCGCCGCTTCGGCCCCCATTTCCTTCTTTTTATTGTCCCACCAATCCTTAGCTTGGCCTCTCAATTGACCCGTTCCGTAAGCAACAAAGTCGCCTACTTCACAATGGGTCCGTTCAAACACCCCTTCAACATCACTTATCCATCTTTGGCAAATTATCGAGTCAACCTCCCCGTTATAGATTGGCGGTTTACACGCCATGAATTCCTTGTACGAACACCCTTTGCGTTCTCCCGACTTTTCTTTTATGAGGTTGACATTATCTTCCAACCTTTTGACTCGCTCTTCAACAAGCGACAACATCGTGCTTTGAATCTTGTCTATAAACCCGGATAGACTACCTTTAATTGCCTTCCCTACTTCTTCGGCAATTATCTCTTTCATTTGTTCGGTACTTGTTTGCACCGGATTATCATCATTTCCATCAGACATCTTGAAACTGAAATGTTTACATTTAAACGTTAAACATTTCATTCATAACATTGCTTCATTTGTTTCGGTTTAGCCAAGTTCTTAACTTGCTTTAACCGTTCATATTTAATGCACTTTTCGGGTTTGAGTGTGTTAACACGCTCTTCCCATGCACATCAATTCCCTTCTCATTCTTATATAAGACATATTTTGTTAACATAATAAGTTAATTCTTACCGGACGATTGATCAAGCTTGAACCGAACACTTTGTTTACAACCTTAAGCTCTGATTACCAACTTGTAACACCAATCTAATTTTACTTGAATTTAATAATAATTCTTGCCATTTTTATACAAAAGATACCAAATTAACATAACTTTCATAAGTCAAGTTCATAAGTAGCATAAACCTTAGTCAACTAACAACTAAGTTAGAATATTCAAAAGTTGTTTAACAAATTGTTTACAACCCATAAACATAGTCTATTAAAGATTAAAACATTGCGGAAGCTTGTAAATAGTGTTCGGTTCTTCAAAAGCTTGCTCGATCATCTTCCGGTTAGTTTCCAACATCACCTACGAACAAAACCACAACAAGTGTTAGTTTTGATCAAGTTAAAATGGATACAAACAAATTCCAAGGGTCAACAACCAAGAAAAAATAAAAATTTCCGGAAGAGGGGGCGCCGCGTGACGCCAAGGCCCCTCGCGTCACGCCTTGCCCTGATTTTCACAGAATGTTCATTTGTTTGATGCTGCAGATTCCCAGCTCAAAGTTTATTCAAGTTCCAACTTAAAATGGCCATAACTTATGATTCGTAAGTCCGTTTTTAGTGATTCTTTTTCCTATACATCTGTAATTTCATTACCAACGTGCCTATTATGATAGTCATGCCAGAACTTCAACTTACGGACAGAAAGTCTATATGTCGTTATGCATTTATTCGACCCATTCCTACTTGACACAAATTACTACTATTTAACTAGTAAACTTATGATACTTTATACCCAATGTCCCGGGCTTATCATCACTTGCATTTCTTTACCAATCTCATGGTTTAATGCTCTTGTGATTAGTATCTCCATTTTGATTCTCTAAAACACTAAAACTACAACTTGCACAATTAATCGACTCGATTGGCTCATCTTATGGAATTCCCCAATATGATGACTACCAAACGATCCCGTGTCACTCTTAGACTATTAATTTAAGTAACGATCATAGTCGCTACAATTGACATCATAATTATCCTAAATTGAGACTTCGCAAAATTTAACAACAATTCGATTAATGTAACGGGTCAAGTTACATACCTTTAGTGCACGCCCTTCAACCGAAGTTCACCGCCGGCTTGTCCGCTTGACGTTCCGATATCCTTTCCTATAGAGTTCATTTACATCATGTTTAGAACTCTTTTTAATCACATGTCGCATAATAGCCAAAACATCACAATCATGCGTTTAAGCTTTGAATTTCAGTTTTAAGCCTTATTTGAGGCATTTTCACAAACACCTTAGAGGCAGATTTTACATGATTAAATATCAAGTCTCTAGTTTATCACTTAGCCCTAATTTCACATCAATCAACCATTTTACAAAATTGTTAGCTTCTATAATTCTGAAGTTACTTCAAAATTGTCAAATTACACTAGAAAAATACCCAATTTCCTAATGTTTGTTAAAATCAACATAACCCACTAATCACCTACAATGGTGTTCATGGATTTTACTAGATTTTCACACGAATTCAACTTGTATTGGTCTAGGGTTTGTCCTTAGACACTTTATTGTTCCAAATTCATCATAGAACTAACATGCAACCATGAATTTCAGAAACTCCCAATTTCATGAGAATTTCGAGTTGAGAGTTTTCATCAATTTTACATACCTTGTAATCCTCTTGCGATGAGGATCAATAATATATGCTTTAATTTCGATTTCAGCTTGGATTGAGCCTTCAATTTGAAAGTTTAGTGATGTTTTAGGGTTTTGGAGAGTGGGGGTCGCCCCTGCTTGTTCTTGTACGACCAGACATCCCAAATGGGGTGTTTGGTTTTATTTTTTATTAAAAATGATAATATAGTTTCAATCTTTACAACTTAGGCCCCTCCACTTTTGTTCAACCTATAGTTTGGTTATGTTAACCCTATTTCAAGTTATTTCTAGACTTATAGTTAACTAGGTTATAATTTCCTAGTTAAATAATATTCTTGTTTATTTAAACTTTATAATTAGAATTATAAAGTTTTATATTTCCGGGGTGTTACATATTGTCTCAGTTTTGGGATTTATATTGTGTGGCTAGCTTGGAACTTGGAACACAGTGGCACTCTGACTCATTATTGCGATATAATCTTGTGGCTCTCACTCAGGTTAGATATCTTCATTTGTTGTTTACAGTGTATTTGCATACTTGAATTTGTTGTTTAGGGCTTATGCTTATTTCATTATTTGCTGGTTTCGAGTTGTAGTTTAGGGAATTGGAGCTTATTTGCTGATTTCAGCTTGTTGTTTTGGCCTTTTGGGCTTATTTGCTTATTTTACTCTGTTGTTTAGAGCTCATTGTCAGAATAACTTGATTATGATTATCTCATCAAAGAGTTTGCCTCAATTAAAGCTAGAAAAGTATGTTTTATTTAAACATGTGCTTAATCTATACAAAACATATAACTTTCAACAATTTATTTAAACTTTGCCAATTATAAACTCTTTAGTTTATAATTGTCGGTCCCAAACCCGGGTAAAGGAGGAGGGGCTTATTACTAAATATGTTGAAAAAGATAATTTTGCAAAAGGGCCTCCAATTCGTAGTTCGCTTAGGGTCTCTAAAAATATAGGAACGGCCCTGCCCACATCCAAACATACCCACGCCAGCCCCTCCCCGGCCTTTACCCACGCCGGCTACGGTGGTGTTCCGCGCCAATCACACCGACCCTCATCATGGGCGAAGGATAGTGGGGGCGGGAGGGGGAGGCCGACCCCCCGAACTTTTCGCTCAGTAGTAGAGAGTATGTAATTTTCGTATAGAAATTTTCGGGTATATACGTTTTCGACCCCCCTGTCGGAAATCTTAAGCTTTGCCACTGACCCTCATTCCATGTGGCAGGGGCGTTGGCCTGTAGACTGTAGCGAATCGTCTAACACGTTGTTCTTTGAAATGGACGGTGCCTGTTACGGGCTTAGGGTAAGCGGAGTGGCGTCGGTAATGTGCGGTAAACTTGGTTTACCGAGTCGGTAAACCACTGCCATGACCAACTTTACCGATTTTGCTTTGGTTGTTCGGTGAACCTACACCGATTCGGTGAGAAGGAGGGAAGGGGGAGAGATGGGTGTGTGGTGGGGTGCAATCCTTCTCAACCAATCACACATTTTTTTTGTTTTTTTTTAAATAGTTTACCTAAATCCTATTAGGTAAACCACCGCCAATGGTTTTGAGCATTAAGTAACTTATTTAGGTGAAATGACATGACAATGTATGATTGAGTGAATTAGGAGTTTACCTATTCCAAATGTTTAACCACTACCTTCACCCTTACAAACATTAGGAGGCTCACTTGTTGACGTCAAATCTGTAGTTGTTGCACATATATATTTTATTGCTTACTATATCCTGCATGTCAAATGAGATGGCATTATTAACCAAAATAAAAATATCACATCATGATCACACGATCTAAAAATTAGTACCTGAAATTAGAATAAAAGCTTTTGATCTACTAACTTCGCCCACAAGGTTTTTCTCGTGTGTGATGTATAACACCAGCTATTATGGAATTTGATTATTATCCGGATAGAAAATTGCACAACGTATGGAATTTTTGCTCGCCTTGCCAATCAGCTTTCATTGTCGGACGTAATCTACTTGATACCTGATGTGTTGGTAACAACACTATGTAATTGTATTGGTTTTGTATAAGTTTTAGCGTTTCATGGAGTCGTTTTGTGTATGTTTTGTTGTACTTATGTTGTATAGTGTTTGTAGGTTAAATAGGTGTTAAACAATGAAAAACGAGCTTTAATGAAGAAGGTTGGAGCGCACGGGTGAAATGAGGAAAAGAAAACAATTCTCCTGTAAAACGGGCTCCCCGCACCACGCGGGGTAGAAGGACAAGACCCCCGCGTCATGCGGGGGAGTGGAAATTACCGTTTTTTACTTGTATTAGTGTTGAGTTACCTGATGAACAAGCGAAGATCCCCTACGTGGCGCGGGGGAGTAAAAAGAAGGTAAAATTGGGATTTAACCTAATTTAGGCTTGTGGATTAAGTTAACATTCCATATTCGACTTTAAATGAACCAAGAGCATAAGAGAGGTGATTTTCAAGTTCCAAGAGCAGATTCTTTGCGTTTCTTGATGCAAGATCGATCTGACAAGAATGAGTGGCTAAATCTCTTGTGACATCCCCCGAGTGAACGGTTGTTCGGTTTTACACATGAACTTTGTTTGATTACTTTGCAAACTAGTATATTTTGACTACTTTTGTTTGAATTTGGATAAACTTTTGCTTATATTTGAATTACTTGTCTTTTATTAAAACGTATTTGCGATTTCTTGCATCGTTAGAGGGTTGGTAATTAGGTGGGTAGTTGATATTTGTGAAGGGGCGATTAGATTGTACAGTTATTATTAAAACTTGTCTTTAATTGTTATTTCAATTCAGAAATCCTAAGGTCATGTCTATATGGTGTTTTAGTAATTAAATGAAGTGTTATGTGAAATCGGTAACCTGAATCTTGGGTGAGAGTTGTTTTTCTTTAATATGATAACACTTTTCTCAAGTAATTTTCTAGTTTCCTTCAAAACCCCCCAAATCTATATTAGTATTAGTGAATATGATTAATTAGTTAAACACTTACCAAATATTCCCTGTGGAGACGACCTTACTTACCCATATTTTTATAGGTGTTTAAGTCACAAAATACTTATTTTTTTTTAGCCCACAACAGCTACATCAATTCCCGATGATTCTTAATGAAATTTGGGCATGGGTGAAGAAATCTTTGAAGCTTTTGGTTTTCTTTAAAGTCGACTTCGAAAAGGCATACATCGGGCCCGTGAACCGGTGTGG
Source organism: Helianthus tuberosus (assembly GCA_030545235.1). Taxonomy (NCBI): domain Eukaryota; kingdom Viridiplantae; phylum Streptophyta; class Magnoliopsida; order Asterales; family Asteraceae; genus Helianthus; species Helianthus tuberosus. The sequence continues at coordinate 7,637,312 of CM060352.1, read as the reverse complement.
GATCAAAATAATATTTCATCAAACTCTCGTTTGCGGCTTCACGGTCTCGCAAGAGAAAAGTGCTCCTCAAAATGGGGCGTGGAGGACAACGACTAACGTGTTGCATGGCTTGTATCGCAAGGGCACATGCACTCGTAACCGCTTCTTCCTCCTCTGCGATATCTTCGGGTGAAAAAAATATTCGGTAAATATCGGTGAACGAATTCTGATGGGGAGCCCATTATTTTTTAAGAGAAAGTAGGAGTATTATTCTGATGAATGAGAGTTTTTTGAGGTTTGGTTGAGGTGAATGTTAAAGATAAATGGTATATATTGATTGTTTAGGTTTTTTTTATTAAGTATATGACCGTTTGCACTTTGCAACGGTCAGTTTTTTTGAAAATCTCCCCCCTCACGCCGCTATGCTCTTTGCGAGCTTCCGAAATCAAGCACCCATAGCGCCGGCCGTAGAGGTATGGCACAACGCTATGGGGCGCTATGTTGTCTTTGACCGGGTTATGGCGCCCCACTACGGGTGGCCTAATAATGGGTTAACTAAGTGAAAAAAAAAATCAAGTTACAAATATTGTTAATCTGGGCTGAAATGGTAATACTTTTTTCTAAAAGGACTAAACTATGTAGTAAGAAAATCTCGAACTATTTTAATAGTTCTCTGGCTTGGAAGCCTAAAAGTCAACGATTTTCCAAGCCTCGCAGATCTCCATAAACCGAAATGAACCGCAAGTAAGCATTCTCATCCAATCCATCAAATTATACATACATTCCACTAAAAAACAACTCCTATATCAATATATTTCCACTAAAAACAAATATTTTTTCTCTCTCATTTTCAATTAAATAATATTATCATCATATTTTTCTCTTTCCTTCACTCACAACCACTTTCAATATATATTAAAAAAATTATACTGGGTGAACAGTGTCCCCCCAAATATACAGATGAACAGTAACATTTTCTCTCTCCTCCACTCACAACCACTTTTTTTACCCTTTACAATATAAAAACTCACCCTCACAAGTTTTGATGGATTGGATGAGAATGCTCTAAGGAAACCGTCGGATAAATCGTGAATGTGCTCAGTGGTTATGGAAATGAGGGGAGATTTCTGACCGAAAGGTCTCGAGTTCGATTCCTGATCCACCCGGGTTTTACCGGCTTTGCATTGTCGTGCCCTCGGGCGGGTGCAGGGTCGGGTTTTCCCCGGAACTGGTGGCATGGTGGGCTAGGGGCTCCGTGCGTGCAGGTTGGGCTGCCGCGGGCTACCTTTCGGCCAATGGGTGCCGCGTACGGAGTACCCGGCGATTCTTATGTTGGACGTTCAAAAAATCGTGAATGTGCTCTAGTTTGATTCCTAAAGGATATTTGCTGGCCGTTTTCCGAGTTAACTAAAGAGACCAAGGTACAATCTCCAACGCATGATTTACAATATTGTATATTCGTTAAAATTTGGAAAGCTTCTTCAGTACTGTATCTGAGTGTGCTCTAGTTTGATTCCTAATGTGGGCATTTTATGGTTGATTCTGCATATGATCTTTTCTGATTCTTAATCTTAATTGGTAGATCTTGTTAGTTTTGGTGGTTCAAACTAATTAATCCATTTCTGCTGTTAAAAAGATCTTGATATGATCTTGTATATTTTTGGTTTGACTTATGAAAATGAGTTTGCAACTGATCGATATGAATCCAAAATAAAGACCAAATTTTTTTTTTTTTTTAAAGGTAATTTGATATATAACCAGAAAACTTGTTAAGTTACATCAAAACAGAAGGTAGACGGGCAACAAGCTGCGCCGCCAACCCTTTCTGAATTGCAAACCCCAACCTCCCGAACACAAACCCCTGCCCCCTTGGGGTCGAACAATTGCTGTGAAGACCAAATTAAGTGTAAAAAACGTTGTTGACATCAAAGTCCAAACAACTCAGGTGAGGCCACACGATTTTCCTTAGGGAGAATTTGCTGTGTGGTGCTGGACTTGGTCCTGGCAGATTATTGGCACACCAAAAGTTGGGATACATAACGTTGTTTACATATATAGAACAAAAAATAGTGGTTTAATACGTCCTTTTTAAATAGCTTGCGGCCCAAAACTCGTTGAAAATAACTCGCTTAAAATCAGATTGTATAAGTGGGCTATTTAAGAATCCCAACTTCAACAGATAAAATGACCCACCAAGAACCAGTTTTTTTTTTTTGGTATATCTAGTGCAAGATTTATTACTTTTTATTGTAATATCTATGCACATGTACAAAAACTACAAAAATGATCAAATTTTCCAAAATATAGGAGCTTGCTTGTCAACTCGCGAGTTGACCTGAGCTTTATCCAGGCTAAGTTCGAGCTGAAATTTCAACTTGTCAAAGAGTTTTCGAGCTCAAGCCTGACCTGAGCTCTTTAATCAACCATAGTTAGAAATCTTGATATGTGACTGCATATATATACCCCTTTCTATGCATGATAGTGTCACACTGTCACGCGTTTCCTGCATACTCTCTTTACTTCTCAAGTTTTTACATTCATTGTAAAACAGAAACAGGATGTCTGCTCCCCTACAGTTCCCATTAAAAGATATAGAATTGGTCACCAACAACTTTGATAAAGAGAATTTAATTGGAGAGGGGTTTCTTGGGAAGATTTATGAAGGACAACTCTCTCTATCCGGAGAGTTAGTTGATGTTGCTGTACGGAGGTTAGATAATAGTTTTAGGCTACAAGAGATTGCTTTTGAAAAGGAGATCTCAACTCTTACTCGAATTGAGCATCCAAATGTGGTCTCAATTGTCGGGTTTTGTTATGAGAACGATGAGATGCTAATTATACAAAAGCGAGTTGCCCGTGGAAGTCTAAGCAGTTATCTAAGTGACTCCAGACTTACATGGATGAGAAGATTGCAGATAAGCGTTGGGGCTGTGCGTGCGTTGAGTTACTTGCATAACGATGTGGGGCACAATTTTAGTGTCATACATCATAATATTAACTGCAATTCAATCTTGTTAGATGAAAACTGGGAAGCCAAAATATCTGGTTTTGAATATTCCATGACAATACCGGCGGGAGGTCTAGACCTGGCATATGAAAAGCTTGGAATCGGGACCTACAAGTCCGACGTGTACTCCATTGGTATCGTATTGTTTGAACTCTTGTGCGGTAGGGAAGCATTCATTTCGAAAGATGATAAAAGTTTTCAATCTTCATTAGCCACATTTCACTATAAAAACCGAAAATTGCATGGGTTTGTTGATGCCGATTTATATAGCCAAATGGATCAACTATCATTCAAAATCTTTTCGAAAATAGCGTATACATGCCTGATCGATCAAAGAGCACCACCAACAATGAACGACGTCCTCAAAAGACTTGAGAGAGCATTGAAAGTTCAAAAGACGCATGACAATAATGTAAGACCCTACTTGTATTGTTGTTTTTTTCTTCTATCCTTATGTCATAATAGCGCCTATAAGTTCATTATTTTTGTTCTTCGTTGTTACAATTATATGACAGGATCACTCAAAAGTTGCAGTTGAACGTACAATACCAGACCACTTGAATTTGAAGGTAACAAGTTTATTTGTTTGGGGTATAGGTGTTAAGGATATAATGAACCATCATAACATTTTGTAGTTACAATGGTTGGCATCTCTAAAAGATAAGTGTATGGTTTTCACAACGGAGAAATAAACTACAATTTCAAATCTTTAGACTTCCTTTATAATTAAGTTTAGATTAGCTTTGTTTTACGTTCTTTATAGAGATTTACAATAACTATTAGAAAGCCAACCATTATAATAACTATTAGAAAGCCAACCAAGTCTTAGAGCATTCTCATCCAAACCATCAAAATATGTGAGGGGTAGTTTTTATATTATAAAGGGTATAAAAAATGGTTGTGAGTGGAAGAGAGAGAAAATGTTACTGTTTATCTGTATATTTGGGGGGACACTGTTCACCCAGTATAATTTTTTTAATATATATTGAAAGTGGTTGTGAGTGAAGGAGAGAGAAAAATGTAATGATAATATTATTTAATTGAAAAGGAGAGAGAAAAAGTATTTATTTTTAGTGAAAATATATTGATATAGGAGTTGTTTTTTTAGTGGAATGTATGTATAATTTGATGGATTGGATGAGAATGCTCTTATGATGGTTTATATTCTTACTATCATCGTATTAAAAGTAGAACATTTCACCCAGTAAAATTGGTTTTTCTGATTTGTTTAATTCAATGTTTTGGTAACTCAGCAAGTAGTAGTCTTACTGGTTAATTTGTCGGACCGGTTTCTGAAATTAGATGTCGTGTATAAAACACATGAACCAAAATCATAACCATGCGTGATTATGGTTCTTTAGTGTAATTATGGTTTTTTGTTCATACGTGATTAGACCGAGGGGTATGGGGCTCGTCCCCCGGCCCGGCCTTGCTCACCGCCCCGTCTTCCCCACCCCTCTGCTCCAGCTCCGTCCCCTGCTCCGGCGCCGTCCCCTGCTCCGGCTCCTCCGTCCTCCACAAGCCGGTGGCGACGAGCCTCTCTCCCACACACACACCTCTACATACATACATATATATATAAACGGGTTCATCCCCCACCCCCTAGGTCCATCCCCTTTAGGCCCGCTTACGTGGCGGTGACGTGGCGGCTCATCCCCTTGGGGACTATCCTCACCATACCCTTTGGTCTTAGGGTTTTGAGTTTTTTAACATGCGTAATTTCATATCGTATCATCGTATGTTAAGAAATATTGAATTTTACACTTTCACTATATATATATATATATATATATATATATATATATATATATATATATATATATATATTATATAGGATCAAGATCAAGGGAAAACCACTCCGAATTCTGAGAACTTACACTGTGTTCCCGAGTTAAATTAAAGAGAGAAAAGAAAGGATTCTTTCATTTTCTTTTCTTTTCTCTCCGGTTCTTTCCAAATTGGAAAGATTAATTTTAGACAAAAAATCTCTCATTTTCTCTTCTTTTCTCTCCTTTAATGAAACTCTGGAACACAACTAAAAATTATTTCCTTCCAAATCTTTTCTTTTCTCTCATTTAATGAAACTCGGGAACATAGCGTTAGAGAACTCGGCCTTCCTGTGAGAGTTTTGCCCCCATTTTTTTTCATACCCCTATATTAAAATGTTTAGAAAGACTATCGTAAAAAAGTAAAAAAAAAAAAAATTCGAAATGGTGTTTTCGGCCCCTTACAGCATCTGTAAAAAGGTGATCATAGAAAAGCATGACATCACTTTTTACAGCATTTATGGCTACGGTAAATGAAAAAGAAAACCTAGTTTTATTTATTTATTTATTTTTTTTTTTTTGGAAAAGTTGATTTGTTATAATATTTTTGGTATAAAGAAATTGTGAAAAAACCTTTCATAAGGCCGAGTTCTCTAAGTTCTCACAACTCGTATAATTTTTATTTTACCCTAACCCATATATATATATATATATATATATATATATAGGGTTCATGCGAGAACCACCTTTATTGCGAGAACCGCGATAACCAATGTGAACACACCGAAATAAACCCACTACACCACCAAAAACCTAAAAAAACCTACCCCCCCCCCCCCAAGCTAAATGCTAAAAACTAAACCCCTAAAAAACATAAAAAAATCTAAAAAAACACACAATTTTTTTTTTTAATATTTTTATCAAAAAATCGCTACTAAATTTTGTTTTTAATTTAAAAAAATATTTTTGGCTACTAAAAGTAGCGATTTTTTGATAAAAAATATTTTAAAAAATTGTTTTTTAGATTTTTTAGGTGTTTTTGATTGTTTTCACATTGGTTCTCGCAATATATATATATAGGTTACTTTGAGAACCTCAGTTTTAATCTTTTGGTGAGAACTTACAGAACCATTATGAACCACTATTTTTTTAGTTTTAGAAGGTTTTGAATAAATAAAAAAGAGTATAATGGTTGCCTCTCAAATAATTTCTCTCTCTCATTAATTAATGGAAAATTGGTTTTTAATAAACCAACATTTGCTCCATTGGTAAATAATAATCCTACCTAAGTAATTGGTATACAATAATCCTACCTATCAACATGTTGGTTCTTAATGAACTTCCGTTAATTTTTTTTAACTGAAGTTAGTTTTTAAGTTTTATTTATTAAACAAACTGTCACTGTAGTTATAATTTACTAGTTTTAACTATTTTGTAAAACAAAAAAAATGTCAAGGGCCATGTAATTAAATTTTATAAAATAGTTAAAACTAGTAAATTACAACTACAAGGACTGTTTGTGTAATAAATAAAACTTAAAAACTAACTTCAGTTTAAAAAAATTAACGAAAGTTCATTGAGTACCAACATGTTGATAGGTAGGATTATTGTATACCAATTACGTAGGTAAGATTATTATTTACCAACGGGACAAAGGTTGGTTTATTAAAAACCAATTTTCCTTAATTAATTAATTCCCTCTCTTTGTCTTCATTTCCTCCTCCCTCTTTACACATTACATGTATGTTAATTAGGCTATATTGTGTGGGATAAAGCCCATAGAGGCTTTATCACGCCACACGTAGACGACAAATAAGCGGAGAGTTTTATCGTTAACTTGTACGGTGTTGCCCCCAATAAAGCCTCTTTTAACCATATTAAAAAATAAACAATAAATAAATAAAAGCAAAATCTGATTGGATGATACTATTAGCCGGGATTTATGCCACTGATTACGATTTCCATATTTTAGAGATTACAATTGTATTTATGTATTGATTATTGTTTCCATGTATAGTGTGCTAGGGTTATCCCCTATATAAAGGGATCATATGTATTGTTTTGATTGATTCAGAAAATAATACAACAAGCATTTTTATGGTATTAGAGCTTCGACTCTTATACCTTCGATCCTTTCCTGCTTTTCCTTCGTTCCCACAGTAGCTTCGGCTACCCTCTTTTCCTTTTTTTTTCGAAAAACCCTAGCACAGCCTATGGCCGCCGACGGCAAGAAAGAAGACCAGATGTCTTCGTCCGATAAACCTTACAAAACCTTCCACCCTGCGTATTTGGTTACTAATGTTCAATCCAAGATACGTACCCTTGACGGTACTAAGGTCACCTATACCTCTTGGGTTAAACTTTTCTGTTTACATGCCGTCGCCTATCAAGTGCTCGATCATATTGACGAGACACCACCACCTGCTGCAACAGACCCTGAGTTTCAGTCTTGGAAAGAACTAGATGCTTTAGTTCTTCAATGGATACTCAGCACCGAATCCGATAACCTGCTGCCCTGTGTGATGGATAATACGACCACTGCTCGACACGCATGGCTGAAACTGGAGAAGATCAACCTGAGTAATAAGAAAGCAAGGGCTGGGGTGCTTGAAACTAAGTTCTGTAATCTGACCTTGGCCGCTTGCTCATCTTTAGACAATTATTGTGAGCGACTCAAAGACCTTGCCAATCAATTAGAAGATGTGCATTACCCGGTTACTGATGAAAGACTGGTTCTGCAACTTGTTCGAGGGCTACCCGCAGAGTTTGACACGACTGCTTCCCTGATTAACGCTAGCAATGCTGATTGGGATCTTGCTAGGAGCATGTTGGAAGATGAGTTATTAGACAGGAAGCCTGACAATCACAATCGGTCCTTGTTGCCACCACCCCACAACAAAACTCGCAAGCCCAACACCCACCACACCCTTCAACCGGTTATAACCAGCAAACACCAAACTCCTACAACTAGCAAACACCACAATAGCCCTACTACAACCGACCCCGTGGCCGTAGACGTGGCCGGGGACGTGGGAACCGGGGCCGCGGTTCAGGCCGTGGTACCCCTAACCCATCACCCGGTTGGACCCCCAATAACCTCTCCTACCCACAATGGGCTTGGTGGAACACACCACCTTGCCCATACCCCACTCAACCTGCTGCACCCTTTTCACACCCCACGGCCCAAACCCTTGCAGCCAATTACACCTCCACACAGCAGCCCATGTACCCACAGCAGCCCGCCTACTCCCAGCAGCCCTCTGCCTTCAGTCTAGCCCAAACACCAACCGGAAACTATACTCCTCAGGCCCATTATACCACAAACCAGCCCACGGGCTACAATCCCTTGTGTCCATCAGATCTGAACGTGGCTTTTCTCATCGATGCAGCTAAATTATGACCCGAATCAGCTTATGGATACTGGAGCTTCCTCCCATTCCACTGATGAGCAAGGTACAATTAAAACTCCCAACTCTTTTCCTATTTGTAGTAAAATATTGGTCGGTAATGGCGCGTCTCTGCCCGTTCTAGGGTTTGGAACAGGCTACCTAACCTTACCCAACCGCACCTATATCCTACCCAATATCCTTTACTGCCCATAAATTATTAAAAAGTTTATTTCTGTTAGATGATTTACTCGTGATAACAATGTTTCCATTGAATTTGACCCCTTTGGTTTTTCTTTGAAGGACCTTCGAACTGGGTGTCTCCTTTCCCGCCACAATAGCACCGGGATCTCTATCCGGTCACACCACCAGAACTTCCTCCACAAGTTGCCTTTATCACTTCTTCATCTCATCCATGGCATGATCGTTTGGGACACCCCAGCGTTTAAGTCTTGGATGTCCTCGGTCATCATTTTAATTTTCCTTTACCTTTTTCTGCATCTAATTCATTTACCTTTTCCCCATTTGATATTATTCATTGTGATCTTTGGACTTCACCAGTTTTAAGTAAATGAGGTTATAAATATTAAAAGGTGTTGATTGATAATTTTTCATACTTCATTTGGGTGTACCCTTTAAAATACAAATCCGAAACCTTTTTAACATTTGTTAAATTTCACCGCCTAATTGCCACCCAATTCAATAGAAACATAAAAACTTTTCAGTGTGACCTTGGCAGTGAGTTTGACAACAATGCATTTAAAACCTTTGCCATCCAACACGGTCTATTATTTCGTTTCTCTTGCCCTCAAACCTCTTCCCAAAATGGTCGTGCTGAGCGTATGATCCGTCGTCTTAACGACATCATTCGCGTTCTTCTTATCCACTCACACCTACCTCCTAGCTTTTGGGTCGAAGCCCTCCACACCGCTGCCTACCTCCATAATATCCTACCCGCAAAACGACTCAATTTCTTCACCCCAACTTTTGCCCTCTACCTTCGACACCCCACTTACGACCACCTACGGGTTTTCGGATGCGTTTGTTATCCAAACACGTCTGCCACTCAGCCTCATAAACTTCACCCGAGGTCCACCTGGTGCATATTTCTAGGTTACCCACCAGATTTCTGTGGGTACCAGTGCTTTGACCCCACTACCGGGAAAGTTTCTATATCCCGGCATGTTACCTTTGATGAAACGGTCTTCCCTTACCCCATTCCCACACCCACATCATCCTATCATTTCCTAGACGACACTACACCACCACCCGGGTTCACTTTTACCCGTACTGTCCACCCTCCACCCCCTCCACCACCAGCACCATCATTCGCCTACCCCACCACCACCTCCACCGAGGCCCACCACCACTTCACCATACACCTATACTTACACCCGCAGACAAAGAACCACCCAACAACCACCTGCCCCCACCTCCATCCCGACGGCCCAGTCCCCTTTTCCCAGCCAACCTGTCCCACAGCACCCGAATTCCACCAGACCACCCCCTAGCCTACGACTACCACCCAACAACTTGCCCGTCCTCCTTCCTTACACCCAATGGCCACATGCTCAAAAACCGGTAGCCTTAAACCTCCCCAATACTCACTTAATACCACCACCATTTCACCCGTTCCTAAAACCTATCAACAGGCCTTCACCGACCCGAATTGGCTGCGTGCCATGCAGGCTGAATTTACTGCTTTACAGGAAATTGAGACGTGGGAGTTAGTCCCTCGGCTGGTAGATAGACCGGTTATCAGGTGTATGTGGCTGTTTCGCCACAAATTTAAATCAGATGGTTCACTTGAGAGGTATAAGGCGATATTGGTTGTTAATGGAAATTCTCAAACCGTGGGCATTGACTGTGAGGACACCTTTAGTCCGGTTGTAAAACCGACAACTATTCGGACTATGTTATCCCTTGATGTGTCCAAATCATGGCCCATTCATCGTTAGATGTCAAGAATGCCTTCTTACATGGCCACCTAAACGAAATCGTTTTTATGCATCAGCCCCCCCCCCGGTTTTATTGATAAACGATTTCCAGGTTTTGTCTGCAGGTTAAAGAAATCGTTATACGGGCTTAAACAAGCTCCCCGTGCTTGGTACACACGCTTTGCAAATTACATCTTATCCCACGGGTTTAAGAGTAGTGCGTGTGAGAATTCTTTGTTTATATACAGTCACGGACAGGATATGGCATATCTTTTGCTTTATGTTGATGATATTGTCCTCACAGCTTCGTCTGACAGATTGCTGCACAACATCATTCAGACACTCTCACGAGAGTTTGCTATGTCTGACTTGGGTAACTTGCATCATTTCTTAGGTATCAAAGTTACTCTCACTAAGGATGGCTTGTTTTTGGATCAAGCTCAATATGCTAAAGACATAATTTCTCGGGCCAATATGACATCTTGCAAGCCATGTGCTACTCCCGTTGATCTATCATCTAAATTAAGTGCCACGGATGGCCCACGTTTTCATGATCCCACTTTATACCGCAGTCTTGCGGGGGCCCTACAGTACTTGACTTTTACCCGTCCGGGCATCTCTTATGCAGTTCAGCAGGTGTTCTTATTTATGCACGAGCCACATGAACCTCATTATGCATTTATGAAGCGCATTATTCGATACATACAGGGACCTTGGACTATGGTATTCGTATGGTAAAATCTGCTACAACTTCTTTGGTTGCATATTCCGATGCTAATTGGGGCGGATGCCCAGATTCCCGCCGCTCTACGAGTGGCTATTGCGTGTTTCTTGGGAATAATTTGCTTTCTTGGTCCTCTAAATGCCAGTCAACTGTTTCACGTTCCACTGCAGAGGCTGAATACCGCGGCGTTGCGAATGCTGTTGCTGAAGTCACTTGGCTACTAAACTTACTGCTTGAACTGCATGTTCCTCTTCTTCAGGCATCGGTCATTTTTTGTGATAATGTCTCTGCCATATATTTGTCTGATAATCCGGTGCAGCATCAGCGTACGAAGCATATAGAAATCGATATTCATTTTGTACGGGAAAAGGTTCGCCTTGGACATGTTCGGGTATCACACGTCCCAGCTCCGTTCAATACGCGGATATTTTTACGAAAGGATTGTCTCGGAAACTGTTTCAATCATTCAGGTCCAGTTTGACCGTTTGTCCGATGACCGCTCAAACTGCGGGGGAGTATTAGCCGAGATTTATGCCACTGATTACGGTTTCCATATTTTAGAGATTATAATTGTATTTATGTATTGATTATTGTTTCCATGTATAGTGCTAGGGTTATCCCCTATATAAAGGGATCATATGTATTGTTTTGATTGATTCAGAAAATAATACAACAAGCATTTTTAGATACATGTGGGCCCCCTCTTTCTCTTTATCTAACTCCCACTAAGGGTTTGGCTGAGGCCATGCATGGCGCCCCATATGCTAGTGTTGGGGGCGTAACCCAGCTGAGATGGCTGGGGGCGTTGCCCCACACCGGTTACTCTTATTAAACTAATCTAGAATATGATCGTTTATTTTCTATAAGTAGATTAACAATCAAATTGATTAATACCTTAGATTTACATATATGTAATTAAGTATATTATTTACATATATGTAAATTTTCAAACTCCTTATCATTTTTGTTTTTGATGATGAAAGTCTATTTGCATGTGTGTAAATCTTCTTATTGATTATCTTCTTCTTCAAACTGGTCTTTTAACATCTTTATACTAGTCATAGAAAGGTTAAACAACATAATGAAATGGCAAAGAACATACAGGTTAATCTAAATCAACTCCTATTGAAGTCATCTTATGTTTCTTAGGTTAAGATACATTTGTAATATACCTAATGTTTGGTAATTATAATTAATTTTATTCAGTTACTTTTTTTGTATTTAATAACATAATTGCCATGTGTGTAAAAGATAATTAAGTAGCACGGTTCATAAAAGAAAATTTTGCCCGTAAACTCTTAAAAATTATCGTAAAAAGAAAATTCAATATTTCTCAAATGTATTATAGATACACACTGCTGTCAGATACAATTTTTGTTATTGTTGGTGTCAACTGTAAAGAAAAGAAACATTCTAGAAAATTATAAATAAATAAAGTGTTACAAAATTCATGTATAATTTCATCATCAAGTTTACTATCAAGTGAAGGCTGCAACATTCTCCTTTTCTCTAAACCCATATTGCTGCAGCTGAAGAGCTTGGAACATATGAGGATTCGGCTAGATGATATAGTGACGGCCACAGAAAATTTTGCGGGAAAATATTGCATCGTGTCTGGTGGATTTGGTTCAGTGTACATAGCAGAGCTTGACCATGTGGATAAAGCATATTTTGGAAAAGAGATTGAACATGAGGTACCTAAGAAACGTGGCACAGTAGCTATTAAATGCATCATTGATACAGAAGATGAGATAGCAGAACAAGGATTTTATGCAGAAATTCAAATGCTTACTAGTTGTAAGCATCCCAACATAATTACTCTACTTGGATTTTGTGACGAAGGTGGTAAAATGATCCTAATCTATGAGTATGCTTCTAATGGGAGTCTCAATTATTATTTACAAAAAATGAAAAACAATCCTGATGACAGTTGGGGCGCATCGATTGAAAATTTGCCTTGATGTTGCTAAAGGATTAAGTTTCCTTCACACTAACGAGGGAGAACTACAAGAGATAGTGCACCGTGACATCAAAAGTGCCAACATTCTGTTGGACGAAAATTTTAAAGCAAAGATTGGTGACTTTGGGCTCTCCATCTTCCTCTCTGTCCGTGAAGAGCATCACACTCCGTATTCTAGTATAATTGCAGGCACACCGGGGTACATGGATCCACAATATAGCAAAGATGCTAAATTGAAAAAAGAATTAGATGTTTACAGTTTTGGAGTACTAATGCTTGAGATCTTATGTGGGACAGTAGCCTATGATCGAAAATTCACTAATAACAAGGGGCTCGTACTCTTAGCGCGACAACACTTTAATAAGGGAACAATTAAGGAAATGGTAGACCAGAAAATAATTAAAGAGATTACTAAAACCCTCTTTACTTCTGTTGAAGGTCCTGATCAAGAGTCTTTGGACACCTTTTCCAAAATTGCTTTTAAATGTTTGGCAGAAGCACAAGTTGAGCGTCCAACTATGGAAATTGTTGTAAAGGAACTTGAGAAAGCCCAATACTTGCAGGTAAGTTTACGTCGAAAACATAGAATTTTAATTTGTCTATTCAAGTAAGTCTTATGATTTATGGATCGATGTCTTAAAGTCATTAAAAAAAATGTCTCATGTAAGTTGTTTAAAATAAGCCCCCAAAACTTGCAGGTAGGTTTTCCGAATGTACTAATAAACTCTCTTAAGAGTAGTTTGTTTTTTTAAAGTCACTGAAATTAAACTTTAATTTGGTGTTTCAATCTTAAATATTTGTTTACATATATTTAAAACTTTTAAAATTAAGTGAAGTCATTGAAACATGTATAATCTTGCTTATTATTTAGAGATATTATTATTTTTTTGAAATTAATTTGAAATATGAGGTAATAGTGAAGAAAAATATTCACTAAACGATAAACATTATAATTGTTTAATTTAAGATAAATGAGAAAAAATATCACCAAATAGTAACCATGATTCATACATATATATAAACATATAGTTAATTATATTAAATCTAGTTTGAATTTTTTATTACATACTTCAATACAACAACCTTTTTAAGATTACTACCCAAAATGGCATGAATATCAATCTATTAATGGAATCAAGTTGATTGTTTCGTGATTCTCAGGAAAAACGCAAAGACGTATTACAAATTTCACTTAAAGACATACAATTAGCCACAAATAACTTCAATTGTGAGAATTTCATTGGATCCAGTGGAATTTCGAAGGTATATAGGGGAGAAGTTTTACATCCTAATGGACAAACCACCAGAATAGTTGTGAAGCGGTTTTTACATCAGGGTAATGACATATATTATGATTTCGTCAACGAGCTTACAATTTTAGTGGAGCACCAACATGAGAATGTCATTGCTCTTTTTGGCTGTTGTGAGGAAGGAGAAGAAAGAATCGCTGTTTATGAGTATATGTCGAATGGAAGTCTTGACAAGCATTTGGATAAAGCTAGTCTTACATGGGGTAAACGTCTTAAGATAGCTATTGACATTGCAAGTGGTTTGGATTTTCTTCATGGAGGTTTCGTAACAGGAAAGGTGGTGATCCATCGAGACATCCGAAGCAGAAACATTCTACTTGATGGAGAAATGCGTGCAAAAATTGCTACGTTTGGGTTTTCCACAAGGCATTCAATAGAACAGAAAACCGTTATCTTTCCTGCTATTGGCGCCACAGTGACTTACGTGGACCCAGAATACAAGAGGACAGGTGTGTTAAGCAAAGAATGCGATATATATGCATTTGGTATTGTTTTATTTGAGATCATGTTCCGGAGTTTGGCATACTCAAAAAAGTTCGAGAAATATGATTTTCTAGGCACTTTGATTAAACGCCTGTATAAAGAAGGAAAACTCGATAACATGGTGTTTGAGGGTACAAATGAACAAATTGCTTCACAATCGCTCAATATTTTTCGACGAGTAGCCATTCAATGCTTACATGAAAACAGAGAAGAAAGGCCAACGGCACGTCAAGTGATAATCCAACTTAAGAACGCGTTACAAATTCAAGTAAGTTTTCTTTCATTTTTTCATTAGAAGCTACACATCATGTGTTAGCCGTGTGTGGTTATGTTATCTACGCATCACCTACTCATGTTGGTAAATGTCTATAAATAAAGAAAAACATATGAACAATATTGGCTTAATTAATGGTTTTTATTACCATAACATAAGTTCGTAGAAAGTAAATTTTACAAAAATATGAACCACTGATATAAAGGAGAAGTTGAATAATTTAGGTTCTCTCTCTCTCTGTTTTTTTTTTTTTTGGGCAATGGGGTATTGTTAGTAGCAACTTTTAGATTGGAATCATTTTTATAAACATCATTTAGAATACAATTATATATGGTATAAGGCTATAGGGTGTGGGGGTCATGGTTGGGACATAATTTGCCACCTAGGAACATGAATGGAATGCTACACCACCCACTTGATTGATCCACCCTGGTTTGCATGGATTAAACCATAGCAACCATGGTCCTCCTTTCCATTTTTCAATAAATCATTTCCTTTTTCTTTAGATAAAGATAAATTAAAATAATAAGGCGCTAGTGGTTTGGGTCATGACCACACCCTTAGGGTAGTGGTTTTGGATGGTGAATTATAGGTGGGTTACATGGCACTAAGATGGAGGGTCATGGTGGTCATGAGGGTCAGTCATGACCACACCCTATAGCCTAATGTACTAGGTGACAACCCACATATTCAACTCCTGTTGTTCATACCATCCCATTAATAAAACTCGTTTATTTAAAAATTAAAATAGCTAGATTCATTTGCTCCATATTTGTCATATAAAAATACTTGCAAGACCTTTAAAATTGGAAAAAAACAAAAAATCCTATCTTAACCTTTCATCATAAATGGATTTGTACACAATCAAGAAAATACTACTTTTTAGGCATAAAGTATAACACATCTCACCACCTATTAAATTATATAATGAATATAAAAAAAGCAATGCCCTCATAACCTGCATACAAAGCATCATCACTTAATACTTATTATTTTATGATCATATAAAGATGACATGGCATTTTAGAACATATCGTCACTATTGATTCATTGAGACTATGGATGAGCTCGGTTCCAGCCAGATCGAAATACTGCTACCAAAAATCCCAAAAAAATGGATATGGGTACCGAAAATACCCTGTACGGTACGGTTTGGTACTGGTACGGACCAATATTTGAAGATTAAAAAACCGATAAATACCACCGGTATTGTACCAGGCCGGTACCGAAAACACTAAATGTTGGTACATAATCGGTACCGAAAATTGAGTAGGTTCGGAAAATTCGGTACCAGTTCCAAACCGGATACCGATAACATTTGCTTATCCCTAATTGATACCCATTGTTTGTCAGATTATATCAGTCAACATTCTCTTTGATAAATGGCTTCTTATTCCCGTTCTACTCTATATTTGGCTTTTAGCAAGCTGTGCACATATTAAAATTATAAGAAAATACACATATTAAAACTTTATAAATATATGTAAAAGAAGATTTTAAAGGAGCACCCAGCGGTTAAAAATTGTAGTTTAAATGGTCACGATTTCATCTCAGCAAGATCTAATGATGAAGAACAATTTGAAAAGCAGTTAGACTTATTGGGATCATTAATATATATATAGTTTATAGAATAGAAACATGTAATTATATGTATATCATGTATAAGATGAGACCTAAATCAATTTGTAGAATAGAAACATGTACTTATATGTATAGTATAGGGGTTGAGTTATAATACAAATTATTTAAAAATAAGAAGGGTAAGAAGCCACCAGATAGTGACAAGTGTCCTAGGAGGAATTAAATGGAAAGGGTAATTTTGTCTACAAGAGGAAAGAGAATATGCACATGCAAGTCACATGTTATTTCCCCCTACTTTTTTAAACGTCCGTAACTTTTTTATACATCATTTGTTTTAAAAAAAAATTATACCATAAAATCGAGCGTTTTTTATCTTTAATATGCGTACCATATTGTTATATTTTTCAAAAAAAATTCAAAAACCCAGTTGCATATTACACAATGGACATGATGTAAAACACAATGTAAAGTAGATCAAAAACACAATCAATGACAACAGATAAAGACACAATGAACAACATACTAAAACACAATGACCATAACGTATAACACAATGGCGATAACATATAACACAATAAGTATCAGACTAAATAAAAACACAATTGATGACAACAGATAAAAGACAGAATTAATGACAGCAGATAAAAGACACAATGGAGAGCAGATGAAGATACAATGGAAAACAAACTAAAAACACAATACACAACAAACTAAAACACAATGAACAAAGATAATAAAAAAATTGAACAAATTATTAAAACACAATGGTCAACATATTAAAACACAATGAATAACATATTAAACACAATGACCTGAACTAATAACACAATTTATAGAAAACCCAGATATAACACCATTTTCATTGTGTCATATATTGTGTTATAGGTTCTTATAAAAACGCAATGAATAGAACCCAAATCAACATTGTGTTATAGGTTTTGATAATAACACAATGGACATAATGTAAAACACAATGTAAAGTAGATAAAAAACACAATCAATGACAACAGATAAAAACACAATGGACAACATACTAAAACACAATGACTATAACGTATAACACAATGGCGATAACATATAACACAATAAGTATCAGACTAAATAAAAACACAATTGATGACAACAGATAAAAGACACAATTAATGACAACAGATAAAAGACACAGTGGAGAGCAGATGAAAACACAATGGAAAACAAACTAAAAACACAATACACAATAAACTAAAACACAATGAACAAAGATAATAAAAAAAACTGAACAAATTATTAAAACACAATGGACAACATATTAAAACACAATGAATAACATATTAAACACAATGACCTGAACTAATAACACAACTTATAGAAAACCCAGATATAACACCATCTTTAGTGTGTTGTTTATTGTGTTATATGTTCTTATAAAAACGCAATGGAAACCTTCTGGGGTAGCCCAGTTGGCCAGCCTCACCCAGACCTCTACTTGAGGTCACCGGTTCGATTCCTGGCAATGCCCTTATGGGGTGTTGGGGCTCTTCACCATGGGTAATCACCGCCAGGCAGCTGTGGGGCTACGCTAGCTTGCGGAGTTGCAATACTCCGGCGGATGGGAGGTCCGTGCAAATACTCCCCCCCCCCTATAAAAACGCAATGGATAGAACCCAAATTAACATTGTGTTATAGGTTTTGATAATAACACAATGTATAGAAACTCTACTGACCAAAACCCAGTTAAAAGACACAATGACCTGAACCTTTATCACAATGCAAAAAAAAACCCAGTAAAAATGAAATTTTTTGTTTTATTTTTATATGATAATATGGTACTCATATTAAAGATAAAAAAACGCTCGTTATTATGGTGAAATTTTTTTTCAAAAAAAATGTCGTATGAAAAAGTTATGGACGTTTTAAATCGATGGAGGAATTGGCATGTGCCTTGCATGTGGAGAGAAAAAATCCATAAATATAAGATTCCCTTTATGCCCTTCTATTATCTTCTTTTCCTTATAACTAATCTCAACCCTTCAAATCTAAGATCAATAGACTAGAATCCTTCTTACCCTTCTTATTTATTTTATCCTTTGTATTTGATCCTAACCCGTATAGTATATACATGAAAGATGAGAGAGTCGAATAATATATATCTTCGGGTGAATCGGGTCCCTTTAAAGATTAAAACTATTAGCTCTCCGAGTTAGCTTCTTTCTTAAGTTAACTTGATATCAGAAGATAACTAAAATTCTTTTACGTATCCAAGCTCAACATTGGCCAGCATGTAAATTTTTTATGCAAGTGTACGGTTCTACTTTCTAGTTTTGACCCATAAAAGACATGTTTATAGACTTTAATGCATCAATTGATTATAAAATTACATGCAAAAAATTGCATGAACTTGGGAATTGAGAATGTAAAACACAATATACTAGTTCATACCGAATGTTAGACAAAAAAATTAATTTATTTGAATTAATTGTCAAGTACTTAATTGAGTCTCTGATGATTCACAGGAAAAAGGCTTGGGCATTGTTAGAATTCCATTTGAAGACATAAAATATGCCACAAATAATTTCAGTAATGAGAAGTGCATTGCAACAGAAAGACATGGAAAGGTATACAAAGGACAACTTCCACATGCTAATGGGCATGAAATCATTGCTGCAAAGCGGTGGGATAGGATTCACGGTCAAGAATATGCCGAATTTCATCGAGAGCTAGAAATTCTTTTCAAGTTTAAACACAGGAATGTCATTCATTTGGAAGGCTATTGTGATGAGATGGATGAAAACATCACTGTTTATGAGTATGCGTTTAATGGAAGTCTTGATAAGTGGTTGGACAACATAAGTCTTACATGGACGAAACGGCTTGAGATATGCATTGGTGTTGCAAGTGGGTTGGATTTTCTTCATGGAGATGTTCTAAGACAAGAGACCGTGATACATAGGGGCCCCACAACTAGTAACATTCTACTAAGTATTGATTGGGAAGCAAAAATTACTGATTTTGGGTTTTCCTTGATAAGTCCAAATAATCAAGATATCGACTACGTCTTCGAGGAGAAACCTGCCGGTGGTAGTCAGGGCTACATTGACCCAACATACGAAGAAACGAGTACAATAAGCAAAGCGTCTGATATATACTCATTTGGTGTGGTTTTATTTGAGATATTGTGTGGCAAATTGGTGTATTCAACTAGTTACCATGGTATTAACCAACAGTATCTAGGTCCTTTGGCTAAAAACTACTACGAACAAAGAAAACTTGATGAGTTGGTGTTTGAGGGTATAAAGGAACAAATTGTGCCACAATCATTGTCTACATTTGCAGATATTGCCTATAAATGCTTACATGATGAACGACATCTGCGGCCAACAGCAGGTCAGGTGGTTAAACAGCTCAAGGAAGCGTTGGAATTCCAAGTAAGTTACATTGTTTTACAAAAGTGGCTTTCTTTTTGGGCACGTGCATCTACCTATAATAAATTTCTCACATAACATAATGTAAATGGAGAACTTAAACAAGATTTTATATGTTTCTTTTATTATTATATAGGTGGATTGTGAAACTTGGGAGCCCAAACTGCCTAGCGACTACAAAGCAATAATCCAACAGTCACGAACCCCTGAGATCTACACTACCAAAAAGAAAAAAGATCTTTATGACATGCTATGTGAAGGAATCCTCATTCAAAAAGGAAAAGTGGTAAATAACTTAGTCCCTTATCTCATATATTTTGTTTACTAGAGGGTGCCTTCGTGTTAGCTTTTCCAATATTATGAACGACGTTCACCTCTGGAACTTAATCTGTTTTGTTTTGTTTTGTATAATAGTGCTTTTGGTTGGACAGTAATAACAACAGCAATGAGATGGTATCAGCAACCTTGTTTACATATAAAAACCAGAGTTCACAAAAGTGGAGGCGTATCCACAAATCAAGGTTCTTATCTCCCTCTCTCTCCCTCACTTTCTCTAGACAGTTGTATATTAGGGTCATTATTAGCAGAATTCATGATCACTAAGTTAAAGATTAGTTGTTAGTTTAAACTCATGAAAAAAGGATACAGTCTTTCTTTACTACAGAACAAATTAAATATTAAATTCCAGAAAGAAATTGTGCAGCCATAAGATTTTGAAAATATACTGTACTGGTTAGTATGTATTATCAATTAGATCTTGTATTTATTATGATGTATTATTTGATATTGAGGTTTCATCATAGAAAAAGGCTTCATTCAGACTTTAATACATGTTCAGGTTCGAGAGAGTGCCGATGATGATGGATATTTCAAATCTAAAGATTCAAACCCAGATAAAGGCTCAGTTTTTAACTCCAAGTATCACTTATGGGGTTTATCTGGTCTTCAAATTTGGTGAACCAAACCAAATTTCAGGTGAACACATGTATGTCAACTTGAAGTACAAAAGGAAGGATGAAAGTTTCCATGCATATTTTGCAACATGGAGAGACGAGAAGTGGTTGATGATTGAATTGTACCGGTTCTTGAATACTGAGGACGCCGGTGATTTTGAGGTTTTTATAGAGAGTTTTTCACAATATTATTGCAGAAGTCGTGCCATCTACATTGAAGGCATTGAGTTTCGAGCCATTGACAATGCAAGTTTCGAAATATATGATTTAGTTCTGATTTTAGTTTCTTTCCTATATATTTTTTGAAACAGAAGTCACTGTATTTGTAACTTTTTCATGTTTTACTTTATATGTTTATAACATGGTCCTTTAATTTTATACAGGTGACTCATAAAAAAATCGAGAAATTAAAGGATGTCCAGCAAACCATGAGATCAAACTTGAACATGGGTCAGATTCAACATCTACCAACTGACTATGATGAAAGTTACGAGTTCTCCGAAATATATGATGAGGGTGCAAAGGTCCTTATTTTTCTTTTGAACAAAGTCCATCTCTTCTCTGAAAAAAAAAATATTTCTTGCGGTTTGGTTATAAATTGGTTAAACTGTTTGATGGACAGTTGTTCCAGCTAGGTGAAATGAGCAGAAAGAAACATCTTATGCTTTCTGCAAAGGAGATTATGTATGACTCTTCCATGAAGCCTTTCAAATCAAAACCCTCGGAACAGTCGAGGTTTGTGTTTTGACGATACTTCTGTTGTCTATGTGTAGTTAATAGTTGGAGTATACTTATGATGCTAGATTTTAAAACTTAAAAAATGTTATAAAAAAAATACCGAAGATACATAAATAGAGGGATGTGAAAAGTTTCACCTCTTAAATGTGGTTAAGTAACTAAGTAAGTAATCATGTGACATTTGTACATCCAGTTTTCAGGAGGTGATTGAGGTGCTATCACAACAAGTATTTCGTCTCAAGTGCAAGATTCAGAGCCGGCGCTGAAGGAGGGCGGGGAGGACAACCGAACAGGGCCCGTGATTTCGTAGGGCACGTAATTTTAAAAAAAAATCCGATATTATATATGTAAAAAAAAAATTTTAATAGGGTATAACCAAAAAAATATTAAGATAGGCCCACTTAAAAAAAATCATATTGTTTAAACTATTTAGCCCATTAGGTTAGTGAGCCCAATACCCAATTTTTTCTAAAAACTAATTAAAAAAGGAAGTGTGGGCGGCAAGAGAACAGAAACGTCGCAGGGTTGTTCTCGATCATTCATCATCATCATTGCTTCTTCTGGCAATCGGTGTAGGATAAGGATCAATTCATCAATCCATAAAGGTTAGCACTTAGCAATATCATGTCATCCAATCTATTTTTTATTTACTTCTTTCACTTGCTGTGCTTTATATTATATGAAAATTAAATATAGAACAATTTACAATAGGGCCGATTCCAATATACATATGCCATCAGTTGTTAATGTGAATCTCTATTACACTTGATTTAATATAAACAATATTTATTATCTCCTTTTGATTGATTAAACCTTAAAATATCTAAGTTGTTCCAAGATATATAATTTCGTTTACTCGTATATAGGGCTGCAAACGAACCTTATTTAGGCTTAGTATTTTGTATTTTGTTAATTGCATTGTTTATCGAATGCTATTAGCTTAGTAGTTTTTACGGCATGTCATTCATTCGAATACTATATTTTGTATTTTGTTAATTGCATTGTTTATCGAATGCTATATTTTTGTCAACGGTTCAAAGTTGTATGAAAAAACTAGTTTAAATTTTTTATTTAGTTAAGATCTAAGGGCACGTTTTTCGAGCTCGAACAGGGTACATGAATTCTCAGGGCCGGCCCTGGCAAGATTGAAAGTCGAACGTTGTCACCAGATACAGATTATAGGTGTTACCTGATATTCAAGCTTTCAGAAAAATGTTTTGGCCTGCATTGTCCTGTGAAAGTACGAGATCTACTCCACCGAAGTAACAAAAAGACTAAAGCTTTTTATTTTAGAACCCCGAAAGCATGGAATATACATGATATCATCCAGGTCCCACAAAAAAGGGACGATGGATGGATGGAGGTCAATGTGTGGAAGTTTAACTCCAGGGATGGGCCTAGAAATGGTTGTATTCATGTAAATTTGAAAGTTATAAGTTACGAAGGAACAATGTCTGGCCTTATTGTATGTGGCCTCGAGTTTCGGCCAATGTAATCATAAGAATAGTATATATTTCGGCCACGTTGTGTTCTTAATATTAATATTTTTGTAACTTAGGTTGTATGTGCCTCCTGAAGAAAAACCTTACAAAGCAGTTGCTTTGTCAAAGTGTATGTATTAATTTTATGCGATGTGTAGATTGGGAAATGTGCAAAGCTGAACTTTCCGCTTGACAATAAAGAAGTTATCGTCAAGATCGTTGCAAATAGGCTGATGATGGTCATCATCTCTTGGGCAGCTAGTGATGTGCAATACAAGCTTTTATTTTACCTCAGAAGTAAGAACAGTCTGCATCTTCAAAGATCGTTGCATGCATCTAGAAGGCAGAATTACCTTCTGTTTGGCAGGTAGGAGGCTAGTTTGATTTGGGACTAAGTTGAAGGAACTTAACAAGGTTAGAAGTCTATTGTTCAGTTATATATTACAATCTCTTGTGATAATGAAATAAATGTGAATGGAATAAGGAATAAAGATTACAAGATACCAAAACCAACTAGTTTAATACCCGTCTGATGGACGGGTATACCAATGGTATAATGACATAAGTATTATATATCTATATACAAAAAGCAACATGTACCCCTTTGTTTAGCACACATACCCATTTGATTAATACATACCCCTTTGTTTAACACTCATACCCTTTTTTTCAAAAAACATGTACCCCTTTTGTTTAACACATATACCCCTTTGTTAATTTATACGGCTTTGTTAACACACATACCGTATAGGCGTATCTGTTTGTATAGGTAGTGACAATTAGATTGAAACGGTTATATAGTTACTTGAAATAACTTATCGATGCGTAAATAACCTATAATTGAATAACAAGTTGATTGAATAAACAAAAAACTTTCGTTTTGCCGCTTCAAAACCATTATAACTTATCATCATAAATACAAAAGGCAACAATAATAATTAATCTAACTAAAGGCCACGTCAACTCAAATAATCTAACCAGATTCCACATCCTAACTGTTATTTATGCACCGCTTCCACCGAACACCAAATCGCCAAATATCTTTAATATCCCCAAATCCATGTTCTTACTTCTTAGCCCCCTCAATGAAAATTCGTAAATCAAAGCAAATCCACCGGTTGCGATCTCAATCAAAAATAATATTTTAAATTTTATTCATTCGATTCAATCATAAGTTATTTCTATGATTTTCGTTTTGCCTTCTTGAATCGCGTTAACCATGGCATCGCTAATGTTTTTTTCTCCATAAACCTGCGCTCCCCAACCCATAATTTGCTATCCATGTTATTATAACATGAAATAACTTTTTATTTACATTACAAAATATGTTTTCTTGGCTGAATTTCTCGTAGATGACATAAATACATGTTACCTATGATATTAATGTGTATGAACCTGCGTCCCATAATTAATTTTCATATTGTTATAACATGAAATAATTTGTTCTTTGCATGTTTATAATTATAGAAGATGATTTCAGTGTTTAAGAGTTTAAATCCTGGAAAATGACGTAAATGGATGTGAAGTATGATATTAATATGTAAGAACATGGGTTTGATTGGTGTATATTCAAGCAATATATTATCGTCGTCATAAAATACTATTGAATACTTATTAAACAAATTAGTATTTCACTAAAAATTAAAACACAAAAAAATTTGAGAGTATGTATGGCTGTCCCACAGAACAAAGGTGTTAGTTTGGTTTGAAAATTCATTTGGAAGAATTGATTGATTTTTCTTCAACGGGCAAAAGACATCAATGCCCAATGGATAATATGTGTGACTGTGTGTGTAGTGGGCTCTTTATCAAATATTGCAAAATACTATTTTTGTTGAATTTGGAAGGAATTTCTATATTCATTCCGGTGTGGGGTAGGCACTATAATTTATAATTATGATAAACTCAAGGATAGCAAATTGCAAAGAGCATGTATGTATATAGTATGTGATTGTATGGGAGAGTGCAGAGGGAAAGAATTCGCTTTGATTATGCCTTTGAAGAGAGAGATCAATGTGTGTTTGTGTGTTTATGAGAGAGATGAAGGAAGATGAGATTTTTTGGGTTGGCGTGCATTTATGTGATTAAAATATATATTATTATAGGAAATTTAAATAATATCTTTGAAAACATTGGCCAAACTCGAATAGCTTGGATTGTAATTTATATTTGGCCGGTTTGTTCCATTTAAGGCACGAGCTTACGTGCAAGTGTCTATACTGATTGTTTATATTCTAATACGATAAATGACATTTAAGTAATACTAGGTGTCTTCAACTGCGTGGTGTTTTAGATAGGGTCTGGGACAGTACATCCAGATATCGAACCTTAGCTGGATATTTTGGTTATGAGATTACTCAAACCGATTGGTTAGCCATCAAAATTTAAGCCTTTGTCCTCAGCCCAACAACCATTAACTTAGGCTCTCTTTTTTTGTTCAAAGATAAATACGTAGGCTCTCTTTTTTTTTGTTCAAAGATCAATAGTTTATTGAGCCGAAGAGAAATTTTTTGGCCCACGATTAATGTTTCCATTACTAACAATTAATTGAACATATCTAAGTAATCAACTTATTTTTAATCATTATTGCATCAACTTTTAATCAAGTTTGTACTCTTCTTTATTTCCAAGAACATATCCTGCCGCAATGCGCGAGTTCACGTCAACTCGTTTAATGTATTATTTAACTCTAAAAATCAAAACTATGAACATGAAAGTGTGGCTCAGTCCAACCTATACAACCCATTTCAAGGTTCTCCCTAACCCAGATCATTTCAATGTACTCCCTAACATGTCGGACCCTAAATTTAGCGAAGCATGAGCCACACGAAAAATAGCTATTTTACATCTTCTGCCAGCTTTAGCCCTTTTCTTGGTAAACATTTCCCCATTTCTAGCAATCATTAATCTCCAAACTTCCAAAGGCCACCAGGACAACATAAAAGAGGATTTTCATACAATCCTTCAAACTTCCATAACCTTCAAAGTGCTCCGCCATTTCTCGAAGAGTGCCCACCGACGAGTTATAACCGGTACTCTAACCCAAAGACAAAAAAAATGAAGATTTATAATTACCAGTTTTATTTTACGTCACGCGTAACGGCGAAACCGAGCAAATGATAATGTAAAACATACGTGATTTGAAAATAAAACATGTTGTTTAGAAATTCAAACAATTAGAACAGTTTAATTTATCATCGTACCGTTATATGATACCAATTAAATACTTTATTTTGAGTACAACTTCGTTTTTAACAAAACTTATAATGGAATGTCGAGTAAAAATCAAACACAACTACGTACTTAAGTTTTGAGAAAAAGGTTATAAACGTAAATTGTTAAAGAAGTATCAAATTAATTGATAAATTAATATATGTTCTAAAAAAAGAAAAAAAATATTAAAATCTAATAAAGGAAATATTATATGGTTTTAAAGAGTTAAATGCCCGGATAATCCATGTGTTTTGCTCTTTGTTCACCTTTATTCCCTAACTTTCTAAAATTACAGCTATAGTTCTCAACTTTTGCAATTTCGTTCACGGATAGTCTCTGAAGCGAATGGATGTTAGTTTTTTTGTGTTAAGTGAGTGTGAAATGACAAGATTGCCCTTACTAATAAAATATTAATAAAAATAATATTAATTATCTAATAATAATGCATCCCACTTTTACCCACCCCACTCCACCCATTTTCTCTCTTTTTCTTGTTTGTGCCATATTCAGACCAAAGCACCACCACCACCCTCAAATCCCAACTACCGCCACCACCTCACCCCGTAGATCACCACCCACCTCAACCCACCCACACCATCGCCGATTACCAATACCTGGACATTTCCATGTGGGTCCCTTTCAAGCATCAACTGATCTTGAATTGTCAGAATCACCTCCACCGACGTGTACACCTTCAGCACTTCTAATCTGTTACCTAACAACTATATAAACCAACCTCCTCTATTCTCCTTCAGCATCTCATAACTCTCTCTCTAAAAACCATAAATCTGTTATAGAGAGCGAAAGTAAAAAAAAAAAAAACTAATAACAATGACATACGTTAGAGTTGTGGTGGTTTTACTGTTGGCATTGATCCGTCGTCTCCGACTTCTGTTGCTCTGTCGTCTCCGATGTCTGTTGCTCCGCCGGCTCCTCCTACTTCTGTTGCTCCGTCGTCTCCGACTGGATCGCCGCCGTCGATCTCCTCCACTCCGACCGGTTCTCCTGCCGGTTCACCAAACTCTGGTAGCTTGAACAGGGTTGCTATTGGTGGATCTGTTGCTGCGGTTGTCTTAGCCGCTGCTTTTGTTCTCTAGAGATCTTGTTTTGTTATTGATTTGTTGTTTACAGAATGGAACAAAATGTGTATTAATATAAGAAAGTTAGTGTTGATTTGTGGAATTACACGGAAGAAAACACAGGCACATCTTGCTAATTTGTCTTGCCGGAAAAAAAACGAAATTTCCGTTAATAGAAGATCGGAGGTGTGAGGTATTCTGGGTAGGTTTTTTTTTTTTTTTTAAGGGTTTTTTTTTTTTTCATTAAGAGGAGATCGGAGCTGTGAGGGTGTGGGTGGGTTGATAAACTGGTGGTGGTTTGGTGGTTCTTTTTGTGGCGATGTGGGGATTTGGGTGTGGTGGTGGTGTTATTGTGGTGTCTGGTGTGGAGGTGGAAAGGTGGTGTGCAGACAAGAGACAGAGAGAAAGGTGGGGTGGGTTGTGGGACCCACTTGAAATTTGAGATACGTATTAATTAGATTTTTAATTTTTTTATTAAATGCCTGGATAGTCCTTATGGTATGCCCATTTTAAGATAAGGGTATTTTTGTCATTTCATACCCTCTTAACTGAGAAAACTAATTGATGTTAGGCACAGGGACTATCCGTGAACGAAAATTGAAAAGTTGGGGACTATAGCTGTAATTTTAGAAAGTTAGGGACTAAAGGTGAAAAAAGGGCAAACCATAGAGACTATCCGAGCATTTAACTCTAAATATATTCATACCATTATATGCTTATGAACCGAGATACCCAACAAACATGAGCCATCAGAATGTCCACGGGGCTTCAAGCCCGTGGACCGTCTAACAGGTTCTCTGTAATTTAAACTTTCTTTTTTGCTCGAAAAGACAATATTAGACAATACACCACCACCTAGATGGATCCGAAATTGAGGAGACTCCAACATGCAAGTTGTTGATGATAGCCGCACTAGACTTTGTATTAGCATTGACGTGGCCCGTCATTTGGAAGCCAAGCATTCGCTTGTAACCTTGTTCCATATATGAGTGATTGGTTTTACGCAGTCTCGTTGTTTATGTAAAAACAAGGATTAGGATCAAATACAAAGGCTCTTTAAAATAAGAAGTGTATAAAGGCTTCTAAAAAAAACCCACTACACAAAAAAAACCCTAAACCCTCCACACCCCCAATCGCCCACCCCATTTTTTTTTTAACCTGAAGGGGAGGGGGTTTAGGTTTTTGGGTGGTGGTGGGGTGGGTGTTTAGGATTTTTTTTTTTTTTTTTTTTTTTAGGTTTTTGGGGGGTGGGGGTTAGGTTTTTTTATTTTATTTTTTATTTTATTTTTTTGGTTGGGGGGGGGGGGGGGAGGGGGTTAGGTTTTTTTTTTTTTGGGGGGGGGGGGTTTTGGTGAGGTATAAATATATTTTTTTATTGCGGGGGGGGGGGGGGGGGTTAGGTTTTTAGGTGGTGGTGGGTGGGGGTTTAGGTTTTGGGTGGTGGTGTAGTGGGTTTAGGTTTTAGGTTATTGGACACTTGTCACTCTATGCCTTCTTACACTTCTTACAATTAGGAGTCTTTGTAGAATAACTTAACCCGTAAAAGCAAATATTTAGAAGTTGTATTCTTATTATTAGATTTAGTAACAATCCAAATACAAAATTATTAGGATTTAGTAACAAACGAAAGGGGTGTGGTCCCAAATCTCGCACCAGGCTTGGGCGCAAGTGACCATCACCCGGCTTATTGTCCCAATTGACAAAGCACTTGCCACAGTTCGTGCGGGCACGCGCGAACCCGGTTTGCTTTCCCTCTCGGGGAAAGATGAGAAATCTCACCTTTTGTATGAAAATGGTTGTTTTCGTCAACATACACGGATGCGGTGATTACTACTAAAGATGGTAGTAGTTTCCTACATTCACTTTCTGTCAGACACATTTCCATGATGCGGTGCGCGCGTAGGGCGGCAAAGGAAACGCAGAGCGGTATACAAATGTGTTGACCTATATGTGCACGGTTTACCGCACGTAGTGGAGCTACGCAAGACCGTGTCCTATTGTTATACAAGTGGAACTTTCACCTTTACTTCTGTGACAAACCAGCAACTGGTATGCCCGGGCACTGACAGCAGCGGTCAGCTGACCGCCCAATGCACTGCTGCCCAGCCCACTTGCATAAAAGCTGATGGACAGACTGACAACCCCAGCAGGCCGGCCACGTGACGGGTATTTTGTTACTCCCTACGTTCTGATGCTTTCTCTGTGGCAGCAAGTCTCGTCGTACTTCCTAACCGGTGACGCTTGTACTCTTATGTATCATACCATCGCATCTTCTATGAATCGAGACGACTGATTATAATGAAAATGAGACTATTTTAATCATATTTGTGTTTAACTATTTGCAAACCATTAATCTATGTGACGCTTCTTACACGAGAACGATATGTTTATCCTAGATTCTTGACTCTTTGTTATGCCTTGATACTTAATGAACGAGAAACTAACTTAACGCAAACTCGAGACACGGAATTACTTATGTTATTTATGCTATTTAAATATCTAAATGTAATAATACTATATGTAATGGTCACTCACAATAATACGCAACGCAACACTTAACCTCGCTCGCAAACGAATCAAAGTTGGAAAAATCTAACAAAACACGACCCAGCGGTCCGAATGGGCCATCCGCCCGGATGGGACACACCCATCCGGATGGAGCCATCCAGGCATGGTCATCTGGACCTAACCATTCGAACGTAACGACCTGTAACTATCACCTTTAAATTGAGCCCTTTGTCCTCATTTCAACTCTTCACCTCCTCTCATCCGCTTTCAAGGTCCGAACGGCAATTCCAGGTTTCTGTAAGCATTTTTCTTCAAACTTCTTCAAATCTCCATCTCTATTCCACTTCTACTCCATCTTCTTTCATCAAAACACATAGACCCACACTCACACTTAAACTTTTCTCAAAAATCACTGATTCTGGACATCTCGAAGGTGGTTTCCACTCGTTTTGCTTAGGCAAACTGTGGTGGAGCATCAATCATACGAGAGTGGTTCAAGATCTAAAGGATTTACACATTTTTGGCTCAGATATAAGGGATTTCCACATTTTACAACTCGTTCACAACTTGTTTATGAACTTCTTTTAGGTTTTTATGCAATATTGGTGGAATCATGAACCCGTCAGACTCTCGACACCACCCGTTGTCGAGAGCCGACTGTAGAAATGGCTTCCACCAAGGAGATGGTCCGATTTGACGGGTCAGACATGAATTTCCGTCAAGAACAACACCTCCGGTCGATGGGCTACGCCCATCCGACCGAATGGGTTTGACTTGGTGTTCACTGTTGTTTTGTTCCGTTATCGTACTCATCTCCGTTG
The DNA here is from genome assembly GCA_030545235.1 of Helianthus tuberosus. Taxonomy (NCBI): domain Eukaryota; kingdom Viridiplantae; phylum Streptophyta; class Magnoliopsida; order Asterales; family Asteraceae; genus Helianthus; species Helianthus tuberosus. The sequence goes on along the minus strand of CM060352.1, from coordinate 7,606,711 downwards.
GTTAAAAACATTTTGAAACAAAACTTCAACAATTTTAATGGTTCACAAACAACCACAGACGATCCGTCCAAATGGACTATGTCCATCCGCCCGGATAGATTCGGTTGCCACACCACATTTTTCCTCTCAAACTTTTAAACATGGATTACACATCAGATCATTTCATCCCAACAGAAGAAACCATCAACCGGATGAGGCCTATCCGTCAGGATGGAGCCCATCCGTTCGAGTGGATTAGATCCATCCGTCCGAATAGGCTGTTGGACACTTAACTCGCCTATTACCCCATTCGATACTCTGTTTTCAACCGTGTCGGCACTTAGAGGAATTATGTTCTGTTCCCATACGCAGGCTGATCCGGCGCTCCCTTCAATCCAACCCAGACTGTATCAGGTTACTAAGCACGCACAGTGAGTATACTCGATCCCTTTTGTTTTAAACACTTTGGGATGCAACATATATTCTATATAAAACACACGACATTTGAAACTTGCTTATGATCATACTTTATCCACTATTTAATATGAAAACATGATACTTTTGATACTTGTGAGACTTATATGCTACGTGAACGTTGAATCTTATGTTTAGCCTACCTTGACAATTATAGCGCTATAGGAGTAACGCACCGCCCTTGAAACTTGGGGTATTGTTAAGTTTGATACTTTTACCTCCTCCTCGTTGTGACGATGTGGGAAAGGCACTTTGCGTTAGAGACTTGGGTTATCGTACAGATTATGTTAGCCTAGCATGTTAGAAACTTGTAATGTGTTATTCATGTTGTATATGAGTAATTAAACATTTTAAACTTCGTATGCAATGTATTAAACTTGTATACTCGCCAACAATTTTGTTGATTTTATTTTAATACATGTTGCAGGTTGACAGTCAAGGTAGCAAGAAATCAAGCTAGGGTGACATTAGATACACACCTTAGAAAGACAATGTTTTGAACATTGTTTAACTTCTGTTTTGTTTGATACAATGTGGTTTGAATTTGAAGCTTATTTGACAATTTAGTAATCATATGAAATTTGATTTAAACTATATCGTCACAGGTAGTGTTATGATGCTTTGAGCGATTTGTTCGTCCCGCCCTGATGTTTCCACCATCGGTTAGGGTGTGACAAATTGATATCAGAGCCATAACTATAAGGAATTAGGAAAAGTAGGAATGCTTTGCCCTAGTCTATAGTTTAGGAACATTCTCACTATGTGTTCTTTAAAACTACTTGCATTCTCTCTTAGTTGCTTCTCTCTATTTTTCGGTCTTATAATATACATGCCTTTCCTAAGGCTAACACAATACACGCTTAAAGGATTTGAAGATACTCTTATATCACAATCGAAACGACTCATCAAAATAGGGGTGATTCCCTATAGGACCGATTTGACCGATCAAATGAGTCAATTTGAGCTAATATACACTATTTAAGTGGCGGAAACACTTAAACAGATTAGAATCAAAGAGAATGGAGTAGAAAACAGAAGAATATGACTTTAAACACTGTTTCTCATTAATATTTCTCAGAAAAATCCGGCAGCAGTTCGGTTACAACTTGAAGGATCGATACCAAATGAGAAACAAACACTACCTATATATAGGCTGACTTGTTAGCTTGAAACTGACATGTTCATTTCAAGCTAACATGCAACTTGCTAGTTAGCTTGAAATGACAACATGTCATTTCAAGCTACCAGACATGAAACATAAAATAAACTTACAATTCAGCCCCCTAAACTATACAAACTTGACATAACAGACCCCTAGACTTAAGACAAAGGCTTTAGACATCTTGCACTAACAAACTCCCCCTTGGATACAGCTGGAGTCTTCAGTCTTGGTCTTCACAGGGACTTGATCGTTTCTTCACGATGTTTAGATCCGCAATGAAACCGAGACTCGATATAAGACGGAGTCAACAGACATATGCACTAACAGTCTCCCCCTTGGATGTTGACGGAGTCTTCAGTACGAGACTTTAGTGTGTCAAAACTTCAGTCTTAATCAGTCTTCACGCTTTCTAAAATATTTGACGTTGAAGCATCCTTCAAACACTCTCTTTCTCTTCAATTACCATTATCAGCTATTCTTCAGAATCTGAGTCTGGCTCATTCACTCTTCAATCTCCCCTTTGCTAACAGACTTCCCCTTAAGTTATTCCGGGATCGCAATCTGATATAGCACTCTCTATCTTCTCAGCATTAGCAGCTTTCATATATTCAGGACCATCTCCTGGCACTCCGTAGTAACAAGATCAGGAACCTGGCTTTTACATCTACAGACTCCCCCTTTCGACAAGCTGGGATCGCAGTCTGGAATTCACTAGCTGCATACCTGCATATACTCTAACCAATAGTAAGATAAACTTTATGCTTACCACTTGAATTTAAAATGATTAAATTGGTTTCAAATTAATAATCCATTTATCCATTTCAAAAACCTTTCTCAACTCAAATAAACTTTCCCAATCCAATATCATTCATCATGTTTAGCACTTGGGATTTTGAAAATCAGCTCTTCAACATCAGTTGTTGAAAATCTTTTTGGCCTTTTCAAAAATTTATGCTAAAACACACTAAAATCTTTTTGGATTTTTGTTTTTAATGAAATGCAGTAAAGAAATATATACAGACAATATTTTTGTGAGTTTGTGTAAGAGGATCATATCAGTTTATGAGACATATCACTAGCACCGTTAAGCTTTAAACATTTTAAGTTCTAAACGATTCACGTAGATTGAAGATATTGTTGTCCACTTAAACTCAATCTAAAAACTTTCGAAATGCTTACCGATACGTTAAAGTATATTAATTATGCACTAAGTTCTTATGGACCCCACAATCTCAGCATATCCCCTCATCATGCAATACACTAACTCAAGTAATGCCTTTAAACTTTTATCAACTGTGATTTGTGCGAAAACAAAGCAGAATGTTTAAACATTAACAATCAGGTCGATACTTCCGTATACGCAGAGAAAGTCCAATGTTTAAACAAAATAAGAAAAATAAAACAAGTTGAAGTTGTTTAGGCTTTAACCACCAGGTCGATACTTCCGTATACGCAGAGGAGGTCCAAAGCTTAAACGAAACACCAAAGAAAATAAAGCAGAACATTTAGGCAATAACATCCAGGTCGATACTCACGTATACGCAGAGGATGTCCAATGCTTAAACAAAATAAAGAAATAAAACAAGTTTAAATCTTTGCAAAATAAAATGCACAATCACAGCGACTTTTCAGCAAAGTTGTGAAAGTTCACAAACTTAACCAGTTTTATGTCTTTCGACAATCAGCGATTACTGAGTAGGCACACAATCAAGAAGGAAAAAACTAAGTACTATGCTTTCAACCATGTTTCCCACTAGAACTAGGCTTTTTCATTTAAGTTTGTATCGTTATCGCAAATCTACTAGTCTAGCTGAGCCTATCGTCACATCATTAGTGAGACCATTTATCACATTTGACATTTCATTTCTTTAGCATGCTGTGATAGTCCAACTGATTTACTATCATTTCCTCTTTTTCAAAACAAAACTCATTTTGAATTTTTCAATGTTTTTGGCATTTTCAAATTTTCAAATTTTTTTTTTAATTTTTCTCCCCCTAAAATCAAAATATGTTTCAATTTTGATTTTCTGAGAAAATTTGAAAACAAAAAGTACAAGAAACATGACAACATGATATCGAATCGCTTCAATTCGCCATCCACTTGGCTTAAACAATCAGAACTCCCCCTGACAACAAACTATTTTCCCATTAAGATTTCAAAACACTTAAGTTTGTTTAAATCAAAATGGTTTTTCCGGAAAATTAGTTTTGTGTGTCGTTTCACAAACATGGGGTTTAATTCATCACACTGTTTTCAACCACTTGTAGGTTTATCACAAAAACAACTTCCAATAATCATACCACTTGTAAGATAGTTAAATCAAGTACAACTTAATGTCCTTGATTAACCACTTGTAAGTCGAAATATCACCAGAGTGAATTTCTCAAGAAATATGCCGATTCCTGCTCCACGATTACCAACTTGGGAGCTCCGGCAAGTCAGGTTTTTTTCAGTTAAAGAGATTCACCCAAGCCTGACTTTCCTTGGGTGTTTTGAACATACCTTTTTTATTCATAAAATTCTTTAACTCCTCTTACCTTACCCTCAACCATTTTTCCAAAAATATTTTTTACTTTGCTATTAAAAGCCTTTTCAAAATCAAATTCTTTCTTTTCAGAATAGAACTGATTCGAAATTTTCACTTTCCCATCTTTTTGTTTAAAATTTTCAATCCGCAATGGTGGAAAGTTTCCATTGGCGGAACTGAATTTTCTCCTTTTTGCTCAACAGGTGGCTCTTCTGACTTTGACGAGTCAGATTCATCGCCAACACGTGGCTCCTTTGTTTCCGAAGAAACAAATTCATTGCCAGGAACTTGTTCTTTCTTTACACACCATTCTGTCCTCAGATTTGTATCTGATGAATTCGTTTTGCTTGATTTGTCATTCTTTGGAGAGCAAGACGATTTATCAGAACTTTTATCTGAATTAACCGTTGTACCCGAGGAAAAAATCCTTTCAAGGTACTTTCGAGCTTTCTTTCTTTCTTTTCTTTCTCAGTCGGTCTTTCTGCCCTTGTGAAAGCTTCACTTTCTGTTCTTTGACCTTCTGTTCTTTGGGCTTTTCTTCGAACTTGACTGATTTCTTCATCTTTTTCTGAGATTCGGCCCTCGATCTTTCCATTGATCTCATTGGGCAATCTCTGGCAATATGTCCTTTGATTTGGCAATTATAGCATCTTCTTGTCTCAAACATCTGACTCTGGCAGTTAACAGCAATGTGTCCTTGAAAACCACAAGTGTAACACACTCTGTTATCGTACCATTCACCACTTTCATACCAAACGCTTAGATCATAGCATTGTCTGGCTTTGTGGTAATCATCACTCCTCCTGAAAACTGGATTTATCTTTGAAGCACTGTGGTCAAACCTGCACCACATATTACCAACTTTTTGTGAGTTTTGGTTTTTCAATTTTTGTGGTTTTTCACAATGATTGGATGACTGAACTGATGAGCTTTTATTTTCATTTTTAAAATTTTTCAAATTTTTAACTTTTTGTTTCTGTTCTACAATCTTCTTAACAGGTTTTTGCTTTGAGCATTCACCTATTTCAGTAGACTGCAAAATAGTATTTTGAAATTTTTCTTGTAATTCTAAAAATATTTTTCTTTTCTTTTTTTCTTTTTCATCATCAGCTTTGTCATCGCAGTCTTCAATTTTGACTTTGTCAAAATTTGTGACATTGTCACTTATTGGGACAAAATTGATCGGTTTTGGACAAATATAATCTGGTACTGATGAATTCACAAAACCTTTCAATTTCTTTTCAAGCTCATCAATTTTATTCCGAGCAATTTCAGCTTCATTTTCAAGCCGAATGATTTTCTGAAGATGAGAATTTATTTCAATCTGTTTTTCAAGATTATTTTTAAAAATAACAGATTTTTCATCTTCTAAAATCTTCATTTGACTTTGAAAATCTTTTTCAATTTTTAATTTTTCATTTTCAAAATCTTTTTCTTTTTCTTTCAAAATTTTGTTTTCCAATGTCAAACTGTCCAAATCACTTAACAGTTTGACATTTTCAGATTTCAATCTTTCATAATTTTCCTGCAGTTCAAGAATCTGGTTGTCATCAGATTTCTTCACATCATTCAAATTTTTGATTTCCATTGTCAAACTCTCCAAATCTTTTAAGAGTTTGGCATTGTCTGATTCAGATTTTCCACAGTTTAAGCATTTCTCGGACATCATTTCAGCTTCTGCTTTCTTCTCAACCTTGATAGCTGAAATTTCTTTAACCTGCTCCTCTACCACTTGAACATTTTCTTCAGATTTGTCTTTTGCTTCAACAGTTGCTGCTTTATGATTCTTTTCTTTTGAATCAGACTTCAATTTTCTAATCTTTTGTAACTCAAGTTCTTGAGCTTCAATCTTCTCTATGAAACCACTAAGATTCAAATAACCAAAATCTGAATAGTTCTTTAACACCAGCAAATGAGCACCCCACTCATCATATGGCAACGCATCTGCCAATTTATCAATCCACACCTCATTAGCCTTGGTTATCTTCAATCTCCCCATCTCTAAAACTAGATGGCAATATCGATCAATCAATTCTTTTGTAGACTATCCCTTGATACCCGTAAAACTATCAAATTTCTTCTGTGCAATATCTGCTGGATTCTAAACACGATACGACTCACAATCCATGTTTCGTTATTGAAAGATTTTCAAAGACAGATTTTCAAACAATACGAAAATTTACACAATCTAAGATCAGTTCAGTCACTTTATCAAACAACTGAATCAGATGAATATCCGATTGAGTAGCAAAAATCTAGTGACAACGGATCGGGTGAGGATTCGCTCGGGCGAGTATCCGATGTCTGACAAATCACCTGAAAACGCAAACAAATAGAACTTATTAGGATCGGGTGATAATCCGTTTGGATTGCCACTCGATTCGTTGCACTTTAAACTTTAACAAAAACACGATCCCTTGAACTAAAATTGTGACCTGATAATACAAGACAAATTTATGAAATGTTTCGACAAACAGTGATCATATGGGCCTTCAACAACACAAACCAAGTGTTGATTGGACCTTAAATCACATGGGCTGATTTAATATGATTGGTCCGATTGTTTTTAAAGCACTGCTATATCGCATGAATTTTGTTGACTGACCTAGATCACATGCAAGTGAAATAAAGTCACATAGGCCGACAACTTTAAATGTATGTCGACTTCTGATTGGACCGTAAACCTCTATTATTACTTCACATGCAATAACCGACAAAAGTAATTGATTTAATATGTTGATTGAAACAAACACATGCAAATGAACAATTATCACAAGCACCTATTCCATTCAATTTGCCGACAAACTAAGTTCACTACTCAAAATCTCATTGGGTCTCAAAATTCACAATAATTTCTTTAATGGATTCCCTTTTCAATTCTCGTGGCCGACAACACACATTATACAAACAGATCACATGCAGATTACAATTTACGAGACCTGGAATCACATGCACTTTTCTCGTGAATTCTGATTTATTCAATTAATGTTCTCATACACACTGACACAGAACACGTGAACTCAGATATATCTCAAACAGAATATTTCAAGCGAACATAAAATTCACTCAAGCGAACAACCCTTCTCAAGCGAGCTAACTAGTTCGCTTGAAACTGCTTTCAACTTTTCAAGCGACCAAGGAACTTTTCAAGCGACCAACGAACTTTTCAAGCTACCAACGAACTTTTCAAGCGAACAACCCAAGTTCGTTCAAGCGATCAGAGGTTTTTAGGCCATTTTTAACTGTTTTACTTCGAATTTTAAGCTGATACTCTCAAGGATTTGTTAAAACTCACTTTTACACACAATACTCAAAACTCAGTCCATTTTGTCCGTCCAAATGTCCAGAAATTCAAAATGTGTAAGTAAAAGACTTTGATTCAGGTATTTTAGCTCATAACTGGCTCTGATACCAATTATAGGACCGATTTGACCGATCAAATGAGTCAATTTGAGCTAATATACACTATTTAAGTGGCGGAAACACTTAAACAGATTAGAATAAAAGAGAATGGAGTAGAAAACAGAAGAATATGACTTTAAACACTATTTCTCATTAATATTTCTCAGAAAAATCCAGCAGCAGTTCGGTTACAACTTGAAGGATCGATACCAAATGAGAAACAAACACTACCTATATATAGGCTGACTTGTTAGCTTGAAACTGACATGTTCATTTCAAGCTAACATGCAACTTGCTAGTTAGCTTGAAATGACAACATGTCATTTCAAGCTACCAGACATGAAACATAAAATAAACTTACAATTCAGCCCCCTAAACTATACAAACTTGACATAACAAACCCCTAGACTTAAGACAAAGGCTTTAGACATCTTGCACTAACAAACTCCCCCTTGGATACAGCTGGAGTCTTCAGTCTTGGTCTTCACAGGGACTTGATCGTTTCTTCACGATGTTTAGATCCGCAACGAAACCGAGACTCGATATAAGACGGAGTCAACATACATATGCACTAACATTCCCGCCTTTGGTGATGGCTTTCACTCCGCTATACTTGTATTTTGCACGAAATCTACCTTCAAGTTAGGAGTGATATCCAAACCTTGAAGGAAATTTCCATCTCATATTCTAGCGGGTCTTATCTTTTGATAAGTACCAAACACACAGGGGTACGATGTTACCAAGTTAGAGGTGAAACTCGCATCTTGACAACTATTCCCATTCCTTGAATTTCAATATCGCCAAAGTTTCGAACTCTCCAATTGATTAAGGGCGTGTAGTAACTGGAAGGACAAATATCGTTAGTCGATTATCGATGAGAGTATTTGTCTATTAGACCAAAGCACGTTTCCTTAATTCGAATAAGGGCTTCAATTCAGTTTGGAATAGTCAACGTTTCTCTACCCGAAACAATCCAATGTTTTATGAGCCTCTCTTTTATGTTATCTCAATTATTATGTGGTTTTATACTTATTGCTTCGCCCATTTCAAAACCATTACATAATTCGCACGTCTCTTCGCAATCTAAAACACTAATAATAATCTCTCGTGAACAAATTAAATTTATGATGCTTTCGTTATTCTATGTGATACAATGTGAAAACTTGTTATGCTATGTGAAACATATGTGCCAGGTGATGCAATTTGAAACATTTATGCGCTATGTGATGTTCTCTATGATACAAATAGGGGTGTGCATGGGTCGGTTTGGGTCGGTTTTGGGTCATAACCATAACCATAACCGAGATGTCGGTTATGGAAAAGTCATAACCATAACCGCTCGGTTATGGCGGTTTTGATGGTTATGGTGGTCGGTTATGGTTCGGTTAACCATGAACTTGGGTCTAGCTAAATTTAGCTCAAAACAATATTATCTATAAATATTAATACTTTTAATCACCGAATGTTTTAACCAAAAATGACATAATCCATAAACTCAAACAAAGTTTTAACCAAAAACACCAAATACTACGTGGTGGAAGTTTAATCCCAATCTCCATCTCCAATGAAAGAGTCTTCAATTGTTCTCTTTTCCGGTGACAAATCTAAAAAAACATATTCAATTATGCTTTAATATTAAGTAAAAAAAATACTAAAGTAAAAATAAGTGCATTATTACCTTCTTCTATTTTCTCTAAGTTGTCAACCAAGTCTTGTAATTGTACTCCATGAACTTGAGTATTTTGTAAATCCTTTGGTAAACGTCGTATCCAATCTTGTGAACAAATTAAAGACTCGGTGGTTTTTGGCGTAAGAGAGCTTCTATAAGTATCTATGACACGCCCACCGGTACTAAAAGCGGACTCGGATGCCACGGTTGAGATTGGCATCCCTAAAACATGTCTAGCAAGTTGAGAAACAACCGGAAATTTCTTTGAATTTAACTTCCACCAACTTAAAACATCAAACGTATCATCTCCTTTTACCATTTTCTTAGTTCCATCACGCAAATATACATCAAGTTCACTAGTATTAGCCCCTCTTCCGCATTTTTTCTCCAAATATTTCAAATAACCCTTCTCTAAATCAACAACTTTTTCACCATCAACCGAGCTAGAAGATGAAAATGTATCTTTTTTTCTCATTCGATTTATCAATTTTCATCTTATAAGCATTAAACAACTCTACCAATGCTTTATCAACTTTATCCTCAATTTCCTTACCTTCCTTAGAGTCCTCACCATGTATGAGCTCTAAACAATAATTGAGGTAATGCATTTTATTCCTAGGGTCTAAAACTAATGCCACATACAATAATAGATTCATTTTGGCTAAATTTTCCCAATATTTTTCATATTTTGCTTTCATTGATTCGGCCATCTTTTTCTCAACCTCATTACTACTTAAGGACATCTTTGCTATTGTGGCATGCATTGTACATAGCTCACCAAACAATAAGTTAGCCGTCACATACTTGGAACCCGAAATTTTTTTAGTCACATTAGAAAATATTCTCAAAAACTCCATAAATAACCTATCAAGAAAAAAAACATATCATTATTGAACGCAACATAGAAGTAAAATAATCACTATAATACATTGCTTTCTCCCAATCCGATGTATTGGGTGCCCCTATAACTTTTTCACTCTTCTTTCTCTTTCTCGTACTTCCCTCGTCATCTTCATCTTCTGAGCGGAAGTAGGATCTATAACTGAAATCAACATCTTGAAGTCTATGAAAAAATAAGCATATTAGACTATTGGTAATAGATGGAAAATATAAAAAGAAGATACATAATTATTAAAAAAAATATAATACCTATCAAACGCTTTTTCATAAATAAGTGTCGTCTCCAACATTAAGAAAGTTGAATTCCACCTCGTTTCAACATCTAAACATGGTTTCCTCTTGCATTTGATCTTTTCTTTCTCCACACTTTCTTGGAAATTTAGAAATCGTTGAGAAGAAGATCTCAAAAACCTTACAGCTTTACGAATCCTATTTATGGAATCAATTTGTTCTTCTAGACCATCCTTGACGACAAGATTAATTATATGGGCATTACATCTCAAATGCAAATATTTGCAATCTAAAATAGCATGGGGCCCCTTAAGCATTTTTTTCAGATATCTAATTGCTCCATCATTCGATGAAGCATTATCAACAGTGATCGTAAGAATTCTATCAATACCCCATTCTTGTAAACATTTATAAACAAACTTTCCAATGGTCTCACCCTTGTGATCTGGAACTTGGAAAAAGTTTATAATTTTCTTCCTTAGAACCCAATCATCATCAACCCAATGTGCAGTAAGGCACATATAATTAAAGTTTTGAACAGATGTCCATGTATCTGTAGTGAGTGATACAGTTTGATCCTTTAAAGTACCCTTAAGTTTTTTCCTCTCCTCTCTAAATATTGACCAACAATCTCTAGCCACGGTCCATCTAGATGGAAACTTAAACAACGGGTTTAATCCCCATGAATATTCCCTAAATCCCTCATCGTCTACTATACTAAAGGGCGGGTTATCTTTGATGCACATTCGAGCAAGTAAAATTCTACACTCTTCTTGGCTAAATTTATAAGAAGCCAAGCTACTACTACTTTCATCAGAATTTTTAGTCTTAAAACTCAAGATTGATTGTTTTTTATCTACTCTCTTGTAAAGCGGAGACTTTATGCAAGAAAACTTTAAATGACGACCTAAAGAACTCGTGCCATTCTTTTTAGAACCGGACGCTAGTAAGGAGTAACAATAAGGACATTTGGCTTTACCTGAATCCTTATCTTCAACAAAATGGTTCCATACCCAAGATTTTTTAGCTCTACCATTTTTCTTTTGGTCTACGGTTTCTTGACTTTCTTCAACATTAACAACCGGTGGCTCGTTTGGGGATTCTTCATCAAGAGTAACAACCGGTGTTTCACTACCAGGTGTTTCCATCTACATTTGACAAAAAAGTTTAGTAATGAATGAAGTATTAACTGTTAACAGAAACAAATATTACAAAAGTAAACAAATATAAAGTAATGAAGTATGTTAACAGACCAATAAACCAACTTGGTGATCAATAGATTTCGTACAAAGTAATGAAGTATGTTAACAGACCAATAAAAATAGCAAAAAATATGATATCTTTGAAACATCAAACTCATGTCAACTTTACTGATAAAAATGGTGGATACCATGTCTACTTTACTGATAAAAATATTATATCTTTGAAACATCAAACTCATAAAAATATGATATCTTTGAAACATCAAGTAAATAAACGTATAAGGTTTCACCAACAAAAAATACACCGAACCAACAAATCAACATAAAAATATGATATCTTTATTAGGGGATCAACTACTAAGAAATCATATATTTGGAACAAATATAAAACAAACAGACTTCAACAAACAGGCTTCAACAAACAGATTTCAACTATAAGGTTCGATCGATCAGATAACTCACTTAGACTTTAGATAAATCCTGAATGTAAAAGAACTCACTATGATCGACTGAACGTTGAGCGCCGCTGAATAGATTCTGAACTGGAGAGACTGCACAGTGGACTAGAGACGATGGAGAACTAGAAAGTAGAAAGGACGATTAGGTTTCAACCCTAATAATATTACGTATAAGTAACCGGCACCGCCCATGTTGGATTTTGGAAACGTTGGAATTGGATTTTATTATATTAGGTTTAATAATTCAAAAATCAAAATGATCCTTTGGTATTCCTATATGGGTCGGTTAAACGGGTCGGTTATGCATGACTTATTAAGTAGCGGGTCGGTTCGGTTATGGCGGTTATTGAAACTTACAAAACCATAACCGACCCATGATTGTCGGTTATCAAAAATTTAAAAACCGACCCATCGGTTTTCCATTCGGTTCGGTTTTTTCGGTTCGGTTTTTTTGGTTCGGTTTTTTCGGTTATTTCGGTTATGGGTCGGTTAAGTCGGTTTTTTGCACACCCCTAGATACAAATCAATTTAGCAAAAACGTTATGATCAAGTCTCAACTATTCCTTGTTCTGAATCTTAAGATATCATCAAGCTGACTTTCCAACTCTCAAAGAAGTCTAGGGCTAACTCTCAGAAGAAGATGATGTCCTTCATGGCCGATCAGAACGCACGTATTGTTCCCAAGATTTTCACTGAAATTCAGGGTTCAAACACTCATCCTTCCTCTGTTGATTCAAAAGTGGTCCAACCTAAGTCTGTGAAATTCAACTACAAGCACTTTGTCTCCTGCAACCCTAAGCCTTTCACGGCCAGCGATGGGGTGACTGCAATGCTGGAATGGTTCGACAGCATTGAAGTTACTTTCATCAACAGTGAGTGCCCTGAGCATCTCAAGACTAGGAGTGCTACTGGTGTCTTCCAAGGCAGAGCTTTGGAATGGTGGACCAATGAGAGAAACATCCGCTCCAATGATGAAGCTTATGCTTTACCGTGGGCCAAGGTTAGGGAACTGATGATGCTCGAATTCTGTCATCCGCACGAGCAGCAGAAGCTCGAGGATGAGTTTTAGCATATGAAACAAGTTGGTGATGATAATCTGGCCTATAACACCCATTTCAAGCAACTCAGCATAATCGTGCCGCATTTGGTGTCTACTCCTAAATGCATGATCATGAAGTACATTCATGGGTTACCCTCTGGTATGCTTTACGCCATTGAAGCAACACAACTAGACTCCATCAAAGAAGTTTACCGACTTGCTGCAAGTATGAACAACAACCGTGTTCGTGATAAATAGTTCAACACACCTACCTCCTCGAAACCAGCCAACCAAATCACCCAGCAATTAAGTGGTAGAAAGGGTAAGAAATTAAAGTCTCAAAACTCTGGCTGCAATGTGATTGTAACTGCTGCAAATCCAAACCCTGCTTCTCTTGAGAACACCAAGAAGCCATACACTGGGGTTCATCCCAAGTGCGACACTTGCCACTATCATCACCCTGCCAATTCGGCTTGACGCCATTGTACTTCATGCAACCGTTATGGTCACACAGCCCCTTAATGCCGCCAGACCAATCAAGTTCAGCAAGCTCCCTAGAACCCCAAGCCAGCAAACAACGCACGAGCCTGCTACAAGTGTGGTGATACCACTCACCTCCATCCTCAATGCCCCCAGTTGAATCAAGAGCAGCCGTAGCAGCAAGCGCCGCAAGGACGAACATTCAACATCAACGCCAAGCAAGCTCAGAACGACAATGACGTCGTTAATGGTACGTTTCTCGTTAATAACCTCTACGCTTCGATACCATTTGATACTGGTGTGGACAAAAGCTTTGTGTCTGTTGAATTTGAATCTTTGTTAAAATGTGCACGCTCTAAACTACCTAAGTCGTTCTCAGTCGAGATTGCCGATGGTAAGTCTATCTTAGTCGACTCTATCCTCTATGATTGTCTCCTTACTCTTAACGATCACGTTTTCACTATTGACCTGATATCCATGCAATTGGGAAGCTTCGATATCATAGTAGGCATGGATTGGCTATGTAAAAATTATGCTGGAATTGCTTGTCACGAGAAATACGTTCGTCTACCACTTCCGTCTGGTGATACTTTGCACGTCTATGGAGACCGACCTTCTAGAGGACTGAAATTGATGTCATGCACTCAAGAGAATAAATGCTTACGCAAACAGTGCTTGCCTTTTTAGCTCACGTAGTGGAAGAAAAGGGCAAGGGAAAGAGCGTAAGTGATGTTTTAGTTGTGTGTGATTTCCCTGATGTCTTTCCTGAAGATCTTCCTGGTCTTCCTCCACCTCGATCTGTTGATTTTCGTATTGATCTCGTACCTGGTTCAACTCCTATTGCCAAGGCTCCCTACTACCTTGCACCCTTAGAGATGCAAGAATTATCTAGCCAACTGCAAGAACTCCTCGACAAAGGTTTTATACGTCCAAGTACCTCACCCTGGGTTACTCATGTGCTTTTCGTCAAGAAGAAGGATGGTTCATTTCACATGTGCATAGACTACCGTGAACTTAACAAACTCACCGTAAAAAATCGTTATCCTCTCCCTCGCATCGATGATCTATTTGAACAACTACAAGGCGCAAGTTGTTTCTCTAAGATCGACCTTCGATCTGGTTATCATCAACTCCGTATTCTCGAAGAAGACATCCCCAAAGCCGCTTTTTGCACCCGTTATGGACACTACGAGTTCGTGGTTATGCCTTTTGGTTTGGCCAACGCACCCGCTGTGTTCATGGATCTAATGAATCATGTTTGTAAACCTTACGGGTCATTCTAAAATAGTTTTTATTGAAGATATTCTCATTTACTCAAAGACTCAAGCTGATTATGAACGTCATTTACGCTTCATACTAGAACTTTTACGTGGTGAACGCTTATACGCAAAGTTTTCTAAGTGCGAATTCTGGATCAAAGAAGTACAATTTCTTGGGCACGTTGTTAGCAAACAGGGAATCCATGTTGACCTTTCCAAGATTGAAGCAGTGAAGAATTGGATCACGCCTAAATCTGCATCTGAGATTCGTTCCTTTTTGGGATTGGCGGGTTATTACCGTCGATTCATCTCGAACTTTTAAAAAATCGTTGTTCCTCTTACTTTGTTAACTCAAAAAGAGAAACCTGTTGCTTGGGGTCCCGAGCAAGAGGAATCTTTTCAAACCCTCAAGAATCTGCTTTGTAACGCTCCTGTACTTGCTCTCCCTGATGGGAACGATGATTTCGTAGTATACTGCGATGCCTTGAACCGTGGTCTTGGTTGTGTTCTCATGCAGCGAGACAAGGTCATCGCTTATGCCTCTCGACAGCTCAAAATACCTGAGAAAAACTAGATTACCCACGATATCGAGCTGGGCGCAGTTGTTTTTACGTTAAAGATTTGGCGACACTACCTATATGGTACCAAGTGTGTGGTTTTCACTGACCATAAAAGCCTACAGCACATCTTCAACCAAAAGGAACTAAATATGCGTCAGCGACGTTGGGTGGAGTTGCTTAACGACTACGACTGCGAGATTCGCTACCATCCTGGCAAAGCGAATGTCGTGGCCGATGCTCTTAGTCGTAAGACTCATGTTAGTAGCATCCGCTATTTTCATATCACTAGTGATCTTCATGCTTGTATTCGTGAAGCTCAATACTCGTCAGCCAACGAAGGTAGTCTAATCGTTGAAATATGAGGTGCTTCTATAGACCAACTTGTGAGAAAGTCTGATGGACTTCAATATTATCTCGATCGCATCTGGGTACCGGATCACACAATCTTCGTGAGCTCATCATGAACGAGGCTCACAAATCCCGATACTCTATTCATCCCGGTGCTAATAAGATGTACCATGACTTGCGTACGTCCTATTGGTGGCCTGGCATGAAAAAGGACATCACCGCTTACGTCTCGAAATGTCTCACTTACTCAAAGGTCAAAGTTGAGCATCAGCATCCCTCAGGCCTTCTCGAACAACCCGAGATCCTAGTTTGGAAATGGGATAGCATTGCTATGGACTTCATAACCAAACTTCCCCGTACACCTACTGGTCATGATAGCATATGGGTAATCATCGACCGTTTGACCAAATCAACTCATTTTCTTCCTATACGTGAAGACTTCAAGGTGGAGAAACTTGCACGAATCTACACTGATGAAATCATATGTCGTCGTGGTATACCCATTGACATCATCTCTGACTGCGATGGTCGTTTCACTTCACGTCTTTGGCAAACTTTTCAGTCCGCTATGGGTTCTCACTTGAATCTTAGTACAGCCTTTCATCCTCAAACGGATGGACAGACTGAACATACTATCCAAACCCTAGAGGACATGCTCCGTTCCTGTGTCATCGACTTTGGTGGTAATTGGGATGTACATTTACCATTGATCGAGTTCTCGTACAACAACCGCTACCATTCCAGTATTCAGATGGCTCCTTTCGAAGCTTTATACGGTCGCAAGTGTCGATCTCCCATCAGTTGGCATGAGATTGGTGACAAGCAACTTACTGGCCCTGAGCTCATTCAAGAGACGATGGATAAGATTCTTCAAATCCGTGACAACTTACTCAAGGCTAGAAGCAGGCAAAAGAGCTATGCTGACAAAAGGCGCAAGCCTTTGGAATTCAATGTTGGGGACCACGTCCTACTCAAAGTATCTCCTTGGAAAGAAGTGATACTTTTTTGTAAAAAGGGAAAGGTTGCCCCTCGCTATGTGGGTCCTTTCAAGATACTCGAAAGGATTGGCAAGCTAGCTTACCGACTCGATTTACCTCAGGAACTTAACAACGTGCATCCGACATTCCATGTCTCTAATATCAGGAAGTGCTTAGCAGATGAGGAACTTCAAGTTCCCATCGAAGACTTACAAATAAACGAGACTCTTCATTTTGTGGAAAAATCGGTCGAAATCATGGACCGAGGTACCAAGCAACTAAGGCGTAGCAAAATTCCCATAGTTAAGGTTCGATGGGAAGGAAAACGTGGTGCTGAATTCACTTGGGAGCTCGAGAGTGAGATGAAGACCAAGTACTCACAACTCTTCATTCAGTCTTCCTCTTAGATTTCGGGGACGAAATCTCCTAAAGCAGGGGAGACTGTAACGCCCTACGTTCTGATGCTTTCTCAGTGGTAGCAAGTCTCGTCGTACTTCCTAACCAGTGACGCTTGTACTCTTGTGTATCCTACCATCGAATCTTCTGTGACTCGAGACGACTGATCATAATGAGAATGAGACTATTTTAATCATATTTATGTTTAACTATTTGCAAACCATTACTCTATGTGACGCTTCTTACATGAGAACGATATGTTTATCCTAGATTCTTGACTCTTTGTTATGCCTTGATACTTAATACATTGGGTGAAAACCCAAAAGGATGGTTCGTTGGCACGGGTGTAACTTGCCATGTTTGTGGAGACAAGGCTCTTTTCTCTACATTCAAGGAAGCGTCGGGTGAAGAAAAGCTTTATATGGGAAATAAAGCTACCGCAAGCATCAAGGGGGAAGGCACTGTCATCTTGAAGATGACCTCTAGCAAGGAGCTTACCTTGACAAATGTGTTTTATGTTCTAGAGATACGGAAGAATCTCGTGTCGGGATGGATGCTCAACAAGTTTGGATTTCGTCTGGTGTTTAAATCGGATAACTTTGTTCTTTCTATACGTGGAATGTTTGTTGGAAAGGGCTACGCCCTTAATGGAGTGTTCAAATGAATGTAATAGTTATGAACCAAAACAAGAATATGAATGAAATTTCTACTTCTACTTACATGATTGAGTCTTCTAATGTTTGGCATGGTAGACCAGGACATGTAAATTTTAATTCATTACGACGTTTGATTAAATTAAATTTGATACCAACATTCCATATTGAGTTCGATCACAAATGCGAGACATGTGTCGAATCCAAACTTACGAGAACATCGTTCAAATCGGTTGAACAAACAACCAAACCCTTGATTTAATTCATAACGATGTGTGTCATTTAAAAGCGATTCCCACGCGTGGAGGAAATAAGTACTTCATCACGTTTATTGATGATTGTACTAAATATTGCTATGTGTATTTACTTAAGAGTAAAGACGAAGCAATCGAAAAGTTTATCTTGTACAAAAACGAAGTTGAGAAGCAACTTAAAGATAAAAGTTGTGAGAAGCGATCGAGGAGGTGAATATGTTGCACCTTTTGCAGATTTATGCGCAAAAAGTGGCATTATACATGAGTGTACACCTCCTTATTCTCCACAATCAAATGGCGTCGTGGAACGAAAGAACCACACTTTGAAAGAGATGATGAACGCCATGTTGATCAGTTCGGGAGTGAACCAAGAAATGTGGGGGGACGCCATTCTCTCAGCAAACTATCTATTGAATAAGATACCTTTGAAAAATAGGGACGAAACTCCATATGAGTTATGGAGAAAAAGGAAGCCTTCATACAAATACTTGAAAGTGTGGGGGTGCCTAGCAAAGGTGATTGTACCACCTCATAAGGATCTTAGGATAGGACCCAAAACGGTTGATTGCATTTTCATAGGATATGCACATCAAAGTAATGCACATCGTTTTCTAGTATATGAATCCAAGAATCCTGATGTACACAAACACACTATCATGGAGGCTAATCCTAACATTGTCTCATATTTTGAAAATGTGTTTCCTATGTTAGGACAAACACATGCGACTTCATCAACAACGGTTGACGAAGCAGATCCAAGTTCATCTACATGGTTAGATGAAGCAGGTCTAAGTTCATCTATATGGGTAAATAAAAGACATGAACGACCTGAGGTTGAAGAGGGTGAGCTTAGATGAAGCAAAAGTGTAACGCTCCGCTTTTTCGTAACTTTCCTTAATTAGAAAGTTGTCATGTAATTCTATTTTTGGAAACTTGTATTCCTTATAATCGTATTTCGTTTTGAAACCTTGTAATCCGAGACACCGATCATAATGAAAGTCATATTTATATCAATTATGTTCCATTTATACTGGTTATGTTCAGTTTATACTTGTAATCGCATGCAACGAACCCTAATTCGAAACTATGTGACGATACGTGCAAATAACCGACTTTCAATGCGTTCACATGCAATACTAGTGATTAACCAACAATTAATGATTCCAATAATTATAATACATCATATTATACTTGTAACCACCTTCGAGATATTAATTATACTTGCAATTATGTGTAATAGATCGTAAATCGCCTATACTTGCATTTTGTGCTATAACCGACAACCATGTGTTACAACCGGCATTATCGATACTTGTTTTACATAATTTCACATACATGGACATACTTTACATCACTATTAAGTTTAAGATACTTGTATGCTTGTTACACGCTTGAAAATAAGCGAAAAGCACTCGAAAGCACCCTAAAACCTAACTTTGGGGTCCTAATTGCATACTTATCAAACTTGAGGGACCATTTGTGACAAAAAAGCCAAACCCCTCCTAAAACCCATGTTTTGAATCTAAATTTTTGGCTCCAACCTCCACCCTAAAATATAAATTTTGAATCTTGTATTTATGGCTCCAACCTCCACCTCCATTCTCCACCAATGGGCTTCTAAACCTCATTAAACACTCACCTAACCTCACCCACCATAAATACAAGACTCCTAACCCTCATTTCTTTTTTGCAAACTCACTAATCCTCACTCTAAACACTCTAAATCAGTAGCTAAATCTTATTTTAAGATCAAATTCAAGGCGGGAACTTTCAAGTGCAATAGTGAGTCAAAACTTACCTTTCTTTCATCCTTTTTCACTTCTTCATCTACAAAGTGTGAAACACCTCTAGGATTGTTCTCACAAGGTTTTCCATGGAAAGCCAAGGTGAAACATCCCATTTTTTAGGTCCAACTTTCTGTTTGGAAGAAAACTTTGTTAAACATTCTTTAATCTTATGTTTTACTTATACATTCCTATGTCCTTATGCTACTAATCAAGACTGTGATTATGTGTGCTTAAAAACAAGGTTGTAACATACAAATCCAGAGGTTTTAAGCCTCAAAACTTTCTGTTTTAAAAGGGTTTTAACCCACAAGTGATGAACAATTCTTGAACTTGAATATGTGTGATTATTTGGATAACTTGGGCTATCCTACTTACAAATCCACACATCACTTGACATTTTCTTCTAAGTTAATTAGTTAGTTTATTTCAATTCTTTAATGTATGTTCATGACCATCCTTGTTGTCTTATGACAACTTGTGTATTGATGACAACTAAAGAGGTTCCTAAATGGAAGATTCATCTTCCTACCTCATGCATAACTTGTATGAAACACAAAGAGGTTCCTAAATGGAAGATTTGTCTTCCTACCTCATGCTTGACTTATATGACATTCTTGTGGACTATAACCCATGAAAACATTCAAACCCTATGGGTTTCATAGTGTCAAGAATGAGTATTATGAGCTAGATGGTTATTTTCTCATATATTTATTTTCCATGTACTTTTAAAATTCGAATTCCGACCTTAAGCATACCTTGAACTCCAATCCGTATACATTCAATCCCCTAATTCCATTACTCGTCAACACTTGGATAATCGGAAAGTACATGCAATTTTGTGAGTATACTCGAACCCATTTTACTTTTTTAAACACTTTTGGGTGCAACATGTATTCTATGTAAAAACACGAAAACACACACTCTATCCATATTGAAACATGTTAATCTCCCACTAGTCTATTGGGAGTGAAACTTTGAACAATTTGATGCTTGTTAATCTCGTATGCTACGTAAACTATTTGTGTTGATATATGCTCATTAACTTTGCTAGCCCACCTTAACAATTATAGCGCTATAGGAGTAATGCACCGCCCACGAGAATTGGGGTATTGTTAAGTTAAACTATTTTACCTCCCGTTAAACTATTGGGATAGGCTATTTTAACGCATTGGAAACTTGGGATTGAACATATTGTTACACAATCTCAGCATACTAGTAACTTGCATATTGTTGTTCATGTTGGATACGAGCACTTAAACAATTTTATTCTATGTTATACTATTTATCAAACTTGTATACTCGTCTTTACTTTTGCATTGAACTCTATTTTAATACATGTTGCAGGTTCGATAGACAAGATGATGCTAAGTGAAGAAACAAGATTTAGGTTGACTTAGAAACACATTTAGATAAATCTATTTTTTCAATGTATCTTTGAAACAATGTTGTCTTATTTGATTTTTGTATGACATTTTTAGCAATTTTATGAAATTTAAATTTAATCTATATTGTCACATAGCGTGATGAAGTCTCTTGGAATCTATTTCATCTCATCCCGATGTTTCCGCCATCGGTTGGGGTGTGACAAAAAGACAAAGGGTTGAAAAATCCTTTGGTCTAGACTTCATGAGCTACATGGTTGAGGGTGAGCCCAATACCTGCAGCGAAGCGGTTACATCCATAGAAGGACCTCATTGGTAAGAAGCAATTATCCCTTGTAACAATAAATGGAGGCATATCATCAAGATAGGAGTGATTTCCTTACCTTGACGACTAACCCCGTTTCTTTTCTCGTGTTACAACGACTTCACCAACGAGTTAGGGGTGATTCCCATACTTAGGTGATCATTACCAAGACTTACTTTTAATAGACTTTATTATGTACACAATATCACGATTATACCCAAAATGATTATTAGTCAAATTCTTTTTCATCTCAACATGCATTTTTTATTTAAACTTACTTCTTATACTACAATCTATTTTCACATTCTCTCACATCCACGAAATTCTTAATATTGCCATAAACGTTCATTTCTTGATTTTCAAAATTTCACAAAATGCTACTTATCAATGTAGTCGGCCCAATAAATCCATTGCCCACAAGAATTTCGTATTCCACGTAATTACTAAAACACACTCATCTCGCATCATTATACTAAAGGTCGTTATTTTTCAATTGAGAGTCAAACCAACATTAATTTCATACAAAATATTGCAAATATTATTCGATCGTTTACTAAAACTCTTTTCAAAATCAATAAAGTATTTTATTGAGAACACTTTTCACGGTCACCAAGCTCATATACCAAATTTCTTTTTCTAAGGATCAACGTTTTCACAATAACCTCTAAACTTAGAATTCTTTCGTTAATGAAAAGTTATTTAAAACGATGTAACCTCGTTAACTTATAGAACCTTTTCAAAATTACTCGATACGTCAAATGAATTTAAAACATGTGGGCAAGGAAACTTCATAGGAACCAATAATTTTCAAACTTATGTAAATTCTTTTAAAACAAGAGTAGCATTTTCATTCTTTTACAAAGTACCATTTCACGCAATCAATGGATGTTTTATATCCTCTTCACTTGCACAAACTAGACTCTACATTCCCAATTCGACTTAATCTATTTTGATTCAATTTTGTTCAAGCGACTACACGCATATATCATTTTACATGCTTTAGTCAATATCTCACAACAATCTCATGCATACCACTCGTTTTCTTCCCTTTCTTACTCAAACCTTCTTAATCTTTTACGTGCTTTAATTCGTAAATTTCGATTAATGATACAAACAAAATCATTATT
Organism: Helianthus tuberosus; assembly: GCA_030545235.1. Taxonomy (NCBI): domain Eukaryota; kingdom Viridiplantae; phylum Streptophyta; class Magnoliopsida; order Asterales; family Asteraceae; genus Helianthus; species Helianthus tuberosus. Next base: position 7,584,140 of record CM060352.1, on the reverse strand, counting down.
TCTTACACTCACAATCATACTTTTTATGTCTACACTTATATCCATACTTACACCTTTATGTTTATAATTCAAAATTTATATATTTACGTTTATAACCACACTTATACAATTTCATTTGTATTTATAATCATACCCATATACACATTCATGCATTATACGTTGGTACTTATATTCATTTCCCCCCATTTACGTTCATACTAATGTTCACATTCATATTTCCACTCGTACATTTTTTTTATATTTAAACATGTTTTACACCTATAGTCATATTCACATTCATCTCATACATTTCACTTACACCTACACTTATACAATTATGGTTACACTAATATTCACAATCATGTTTTACTCATATTTATTCGATTATGCTTACACTTATCTTCACGTCCCTACACTTTATTCATACTTATACAATTATTCCTACATTTATATTAATACTCGTACATTCTATTCATACTCGAACATTCATGTTTTGCACTCATATTCACATTCATATTCATGCTCATGCATCTTATGTTCATACTCATACTTATACTCGTGTTCATACTCTCACTTATATGATTTATGTTATACTCGTACTCGCATTTATACTCACGTTAATACGATTTCTTTTATACTTGTACTGATGCATACTCTCATTTATACGATTTATGATTATACTCACATTCATTCGTTCATGCTCAAATTTGTACTCACATTTATACTCGCTTTTCATACACGTTATGCTTGTGCTCATACTCTTGTCATGCGTTTTGTTTTTATTCATATTTAAACTTATACTATGCTCATGCTTTCTTCATACTCAAAATTTATACTTTCGCACTTATACGTGAGCGAAACCCGAGGGATTCTCTTACGTTGGTCTTATACTATTTGGAGTGCAAGCACGTTTATATGCTACATCTTTATACACACGCGATCTTATTTTCAAAATTTATGTATACCTTAATTCATACGCAACTAGTACAAGCTATGCGGATCATGCGACGATCAATATAATCGCGGGTGCACATGGGATTATGATGATAGGCGTATGAGAACCATAGAGTGTACTACTGCGTATGGTAAAACATGGAATGTAACATTGCACCGAATAACGAAACGGATGTAACATGGTCGAAACATGGCGGATACGCCACTGGTACATCCTATATATAAGTGTTTCCACGATATTACTAAACTTTCGTAGAACGTGCCATGAGTAATTCAGTGCTTTGCAAATCTTTAGACCTAATTCAACTTTAAACAACTCACAAACGCATCATATCCGATTATCCACGACAAGACTCCATTTTTTAGCAAGCAACATTCGTCTATCCTATACTCAAGTCATTCTTATACTTGTATTCGTTTATTAGGAGTCAATCGTTCACTTCTGTACTCCTAATATTCTCCATTATTCTTTTGTCTTATATACAAACCTCGTTTACTATCAAGTCTGTTTACACTTTCGAATCCTAAAATCCCTTCTTGGTTAGAACTATCTTTCCATTCTTTATTTATGAGTAGCCATACTTAGTTGGCCGTTACCTCCCAAAAAAAATCGTTTTACTTAAAATACCTAACGTTCTCGTTCCTCATCAATGAATAATTTCCCTACAAACAAGTGGTTTATGATTTCTCTTTGAAACCAATGAAACTTTTTACAAAATACAGTGCGGCCACACTTTTCATCGAAATGCTTACCATTTTATACAAAAGTTTTACTTCTTAGGTACCATGTTTTAAAGATACCTCTCCATTCCGAGTTAATCAAACTTGTTTAAACTCACTTTGTCCATACACACACATGCACGTTTTACTCATTTTTAATTTCTCAAATCATTTTAATTAAACGAACTCTTTTTACAAAACCTATCTTTCCGTCCTTCAAAATTTCGTACATTTCAAAACATCTAAGTCTCAATTTTAGACAATCATTCTTTTAGCCAAAATGCTTTTTCTCCAATGTCTTCCTCTTGAACAAATTTCAGGACGAAATTTCCTAAAGGAGGGGAGACTGTAACGCTCCACTTTTTAGTAACTTTCCTTAATTAGAAAGTTGTCATGTAATTCTATTTTTGGAAACTTGTATTCCTTATAATCGTATTTCGTTTTGAAACCTTGTAATCCGAGACACCGATCATAATGAAAGTCATATTTATATCAATTATGTTCCATTTATACTTGTTATGTTCAATTTATACTTGTAATCACATGCAACGAACCCTAATTCAAAACTATATGACGATACGTGCAAATAACCGACTTTCAACGCGTTTACGTGCAATACTTGTGATTAACCAACAATTAATGATTCCAATACTTATTATACATCATAATACATCATATTATACTTATAATCACCTTCGACATATTAATTATACTTGCAATTATGTGTTATAGATCGTAAATCGCCTATACTTGCATTTTGTGCAATAACCGACAACTATGTGTAACAACCGGCATTATCGATACTTGTTTTACATAATTTCACATTCATGGACATACTTTACATCACTATTAAGTTTAAGATACTTGTATTCCTGTTACACGCTTGAAAATAAGCGAAAAGCACTCAAAAACACCCTAAAACCTAACTTTGGGGCCCTAATTGCATACTTATCAAAATTGAGGGACCATTTGTGACAAAAAACCAAACCCCTCCAAAAACCCAAGTTTTGAATCTGAATTTTTGGCTCCAACCTCCACCTTAAAATATAAATTTTGAATCTTGTATTTATGGCTCCAATCTCCACCTCCATTCTCCACCAATGGGCTTCTAAACCTCATTAAACACTCACCTAACCTCACCCACCATAAATACAAGACTCCTAACCCTCATTTCTTTTTTTCAAACTCACTAATCCTCACTCTAAACACTCTAAATCAGTAGCTAAATCTTATTTTAAGATCAAATTCAAGGCGGGAACTTTCAAGTGTAATAGTGAGTCAAAACTTACCTTTCTTTCATCCTTTTTCACTTCTTCCTCTACAAAGTGTGGAACACCTCTAGGATTGTTCTCACAAGGTTTTCCATGGAAAGCCAAGGTGAAACATCCCATTTTTTAGGTCCAACTTTCTGTTTGGAAGAAAACTTTGTTAAACATTCTTTAATCTTATGTTTTACTTATACATTCCTATGTCCTTATGCCACTAATCAAGACTATGATTATGTGTGCTTAAAAACAAGGTTGTAACATACAAATCCAGAGGTTTTAAGCCTCAAAACTTTCTGTTTTAAAAGGGTTTTAACCCACAAGTGATGAACAAGTCTTGAACTTGAATATGTGTGATTATTTGGATAGCTTGGGCTATCCTACTTACAAATCCACACATCACTTGACGTTTTCTTCATAGTTAATTAGTTAGTTTATTTCAATTCGTTAATGTATGTTCATGACCATCCTTGTTGTCTTATGACAACTTGTGTATTGGTGACAACTAAAGAGGTTCCTAAATGGAAGATTCATCTTCCTACCTCATGCATGACTTGTATGAAACATAAAAAGGTTCCTAAATGGAAGATTTATCTTCCTACCTCATGCTTGACTTATATGACATTCTTGTAGACTATAACCTATAAATATATACTATAAAGATATATAGTACTTATAATAACCAAACTTTTGATGATAACCTAATGGTTATTTGTCAAAATAGTAGGCTACACCACCTAAGAACATAATACTCGTCACGATTCTAATGGGTACTTTAACCCATGAAAACATTCAAACCCTATGTGTTTCATAGTGTCAAGAATGAGTATTATGAGCTAGATGGTTATTTTCTCATATATTTATTTTCCATGTACTTTTAAAATCCGAATTCCGACCTTAAGCATACCTTGAAGTCCAATCCATATATATTCAATCCCCTAATTCCATTACTCGTCAACACTTGGATAATCGGAAAGCACATGCAATTTTTTGAGTATACTAGAACCCATTTACTTTTTTAAACACTTTTGGGTGCAACATGTATTCTATGTAAAAACACGAAAACACTTGAAAGTATTTGAATCACACTCTATGCATATTGAAACATGTTAATCTCCTGCTAGTCTATTGGGAGTGAAACTTTGAACAATTTGATGCTTGTTAATCTCGTATGCTACGTAAACTATTTGTGTTAATATATGCTCATTAACTTTGCTAGCCCACCTTAACAATTATAGCGCTATAGGAGTAATGCACCGCCCACGAGACTTGGGGTATTGTCAATGTTGCAGAAATCGGCCTAGGCGGCCGATTAATCGGCGCCTAGGCGCTAGGCGGAGAGTTACTGACTAATTTTTAGCTAGTCGGTCCAATTAGGCGGATATGGTCAAAATCGGTCTTAGGCGATCAAAATCGGTCCCAGGCGGTCAAAATCGGACTAATCGGTCCATGTTTTACAGCCCATTAAACACAAAATTTGACCCATTTTTGAATCTGGCCCATTGTTTTACAGCCCAAATATTACTTATAAACCTATTTTAACATTTAATTTTAGGTATTTTAACATTTAACCCCTCTATCTTTCACTAGTTTACATATGGTTCCTAAACTTTTAAATTTATTAATAAAAAGTATAAAGTTATCTCCTAAACTTGTAAATTTATTAATAAAAAGTATAAAGTTATCTATATATATAAAAAAATTTGTAAAATTATACTTAAAAAGTCCAATCCGATTAATCCCTAGGCAGTACTTCACCGTCCGACTAGCGCCTAGCGCCTTCTACAACATTGGGTATTCTTAAGTTAAACACTTTTACCTCCCTTAAACTATTGGGATAGGCTATTTTAACGCATTGGATACTTGGGTTTAAATATATTGTTACACAATCTCAGCATACTAGTAACTTGCATATTGTTGTTCATGTTGGATACGAGCACGTTAAACAATTTTATTCTGTGTTATACTATGTATCAAACTTGTATACTCGCCTTTGCTTTTACATTGAACTCTATTTTAATACATGTTGCAGGTTCGATAGACAAGATGATGCTAAGTGAAGAAACAAGATTTAGGTGGACTTAGAAACACATTTAGATAAATCTATTTTGTCAATGTATCTTTGAAACAATGTTGTCTTATTTGATTTTTTTATGACATTTTTAGCAATTTTATGAAATTTGAATTTAATCTATATTGTCACATAGCGTTATGAAGTCTCTTGTAATCTATTTCGTCTCATCCCGATGTTTCCGCCATCGGTTGGGGTATGACAAAAAGACAAAGGGTTGAAAAATCCTTTGGTCCAGACTTCATGAGTTACATGGTTGAGGGTGAGCCCAATACCTACCTCGAAGCGGTTACATCCTCAGAAGGACCTCAATGGCAAGAAGCAATTAAGAATGAAATTGATTCTATTTTGCAAAATCATACTTGGGAGTTAGTAGATCTTCCACCTGGTTGTAACCCACTTAGATATCGTTGGATATTCAAAAGGAAGATGAAAGCTGACGGAAGTATTGATAAATATAAGGCAAGGTTAGTAATCAAAGGATTTAGACAAAAGGAAGGTCTAGACTACTTTGATACTTACTCTCCTGTGACGCGAATAACCTCTATACGATTGGTTCTTGCAATTGCGGCTCTAAGAAATTTGGAAGTTCAACAAATGGATGTAAAGACCGCATTTCTAAATTGCGATTTAGAAGAAGAAATTTACATGGAACAACCTGAGGGTTTTTCCGCCCCAGGAAAAGTGGGTAAAGTATGTAAATTGGTCAAGTCTATGTATGGGTTGAAGCAAGCTCCAAAACAATAGCACCAAAAGTTTGATCATGTCATATTGACATTGGTTTCAAAATAAATGAGTGCGACAAGTGTGTTTATTTTAAAGACACACCAAGAGGTTATGTAATCTTATGTCTTTATGTAGATGATATGATTATCATTGGGAGTGATGAAAACATGATCAACTCAACAAAAGACATGTTGAAAACGAGGTTTGACATGAAAGACATGGGTCTCGCGGATGTGATTCTTGGAGTAAAAATCACTGGAACCTAAAATGGTCTTGTGTTGAGTCAATCTCACTACGTGGACAAGATCCTTGGGAAATTCAATTCGGACGATATGAGTATAGCTCGAACTCCAATTGATAATACCCAACGCCTAAGGAAAAATAGAGGCGAGAGTGTTGCTCAGTTAGAGTACTCAAGGATCATTGGTAGTCTCATGTATCTAATGACATGTACTAGACTTGACTTAGCATATGCTGTGAGCAGGCTAAGTAGATACACCAGTAATCCGATTGCAGATCATTGGAAAGCTATCACAAGGGTGCTTAGATACATAAGATACACAAGAGATTATGGATTACATTATACCAGTGATCCAGCAGCGATTGAAGGATACACTGACGTGAACTGGATATCGGATATAAAAGATCATAGATTGACAAGTGGATATGTGTTTACACTTGCGGGAGCAGCTATAGCTTGGAAGTCTTCCAAGCACACTGTTATACCTAGATCCACGATGGAATCCGAATTCATCGCTTTAGATAAAAGCGGGGAAGAGGCGGAGTGGCTACGTCAATTTGTGGAAGATATTCCAAGATGTCCAAATCCGCTGACGGCAATCTGCATACATTGTGACAATTAATTTGCGCTTGTTAGAGCACAAAGCGCGATGTACAATGGCAGATCAAGGCACATTCGATGTAGACACAACACAGTACGACAACTTATCTCAACGGGTGTTATCTCAGTTAACTATGTTAGGTCAAAGGAGAACATTGCAGACCCATTAATAAAAGGCTTAAGCAAAGATAAGGTGTATAAGTCGTCAAGAGAAATGGGACTAAAGCCCAAAGAAGAAGGGAATATGAGGGAAACCTAACCTAGTTGACTGGAGATCCCAAGATCTAAGTACAATAGGCCAACTTAATCATAAACCCAAACGGAGTCACTGTGGGGGGTGCCCCAAAATTCAATAAAGGGAGTTTTATACTTCCTAGTCCATTCCAATCAGTGACATCAAGGAAAGGTTAAGCATATTGAGGTTAAAGATTTTGAGAAAATCCAAATTAACCATGATGCTTTTAATGATTTAGAGGAATCACCTATGTTAGAGAGAAGTGGGGTCGCTTCGAATGGATTTGTGGGGAAGCGCAAATCCTAGAGCTCTCGCAGAACAAGGAAAGTGTTCCATGACCATAAACTGACACAACCATGAGGACTTGACTGAACTAGGGAGAGTATTGTGTGAATGTATATTGTCGCCTACATAAATGGTGGATTGTTCAAAGACATCGCGTCTTTAAGACCCTAGGAGGCTAAGCATGCTTCACAAAAGAAGGTTCAAAGGTTACACCTACCTATCTTGCAATACTCAACTGTTGAACGTGTATCGTTGAAACTTGATAGATCGATTTCTATTCATGTGGGGGATTGTTGGAAATTTCTGAAAATATCACTTTTCACAAATATAGGAAAATGATTTTTCCTAATTTTGGACTACAAATAAATATAAGAAAATGAGCGGGCTTTATATATTTATTTGTGGGTTTGTGTTCTATGTTGGAAAAACTTCGCAACGAACTAAACCACGTCCAAAACGGAGCTAAGATGAATGAGATATCGATGCTCAAAGTTTGGTCTTTGAAACATTGAATGCTGAAAAGTGGGAAAGTGGCACCTTGTCCCATATAGGAGGAGAGATGAAACTTAAAGGGGTATTTAAGTGGGAACTCTCCATCCTTATTGTTTCATGGAAGCACACACCAAGTGTACTCGCGAAGGGTGCGGATCACCCTAACTCGCAGTCGCACACGCGTGCGCGTGGCGTGGCGTGGCGTGGTCGATGAGGCGCAATGTGGCGCTTTGATAGCGCACTTCACACGCTCGCATCGCCGCGAGCCGCCTTTGTATGTTTGACCACACGCGCGTGGTGGAGCACAAGGGCTGCAAGGACCAAGTGGTTGGTGACATGGCATGCAGGCGCGCGGGTATGAGACACATGGCCCAGATGGGTCCGCACGCAGTGGCGCATGATGTGGTAGTCTAGTGCGTCTGCGCACGAGTACACGTGGCAGGTAGGCGCGCGGTTGCGCGCATGGAGCATGGGCACTGATGTGACATGCGCGGCGCACCAAAGTGAACCAATACGGCATGACTGTGTGGCGTGCTCGTATAGGCTCACAGGTGACGTGGCGCACGCGCGCATGTGTAGCTCATGAAAGTGAGCGAAAATGGAGCACGCGCGCTTGAGTGTGCAAGACCGCGCGCGCATGAGCTAGAAGGGCGCGCGCATCGGTCTATCTTGCGCGCGTAGGAGCTTCCAGCAATTAATGCCAATGCAGTTACATTTCAGCATTTGAAACTGACGAGTAACGGTTTTGACTGAGAATTAAATGACAAATTAAAGTGTATTGAAGACGTTTAATGCAGTTTTATTCTCCCATTTAATTATTTTTTCAGTTTCTTCTAAGATCTGCAGTATAATTCGGTGGGCACCCCTGCTGCAGAAACATATCGAATTCACCAGCTCTAACAATCTTCTTCCTACTGAATATCTCTTCTTCAAGCAGTAAGGTACACCTTCGAGTTGGAGTCAAGACCGGCAGTGCAACTGCTTAGGCTGTTGTATCCTGGAAACAAACGAGTTCTCCTGAAAGACTCGAAATTTGTTTTAAGGGACCCGTGTCTAACACGATCCTCAGCCAAGAACATTATTTCTGGTTGTATTTTTTGTTCTTGTTTATTTTTTTTATTTTATTTCAGTTGTAATAGTATCATATCTTGTATGATTTCCTTATTCTTTTCGTAATTCAAGTTAATAAAAAATTTTATTTATTTTACGCGAACGGATTCCTACATAAACTATATATGTGAGTTATTTTTCATTCTTTTTAGTTGAGAACACCTTACCCAAACGAACACACTTCAGTTGATGTTTACATATTCACACATAATAAACATCTAGCATGTATGGATTGGTTTGGAATTATTATAATTCATTGATATACATATATTATGTATCGTCATCGTCATCACACTCACTAAATCATATCAATAGCAAAGCTAAGATAGTGTCTGGGGAGGGCAAGATTTAGACAACCCTACCTCTACTCTGTAAAAATAGAGAAACTGCTTCTAGTAAGAAACTCGGCTCAATAGTAATTTTGTATCAAGCCTTAGACCTAAGACACATAACACTCAGCAATCTAGCAATCTGGACAAAGACCAATTAGCGCATATACCCCGTATTTTTCGGCTATCAACATCACCACATGTAGGAATGGCAACGGGCCAGGCTTGGGCCGGGTATTGGTAATCCCATGCCCGTACCCGGTTGTAAATCTTTGTCCCATACCTGGCCCGTTACCCATCGAGTATTTGTCGAGTAATGACCCGTCGGATATCGGGCATACCCGCGGGTATCGGGTATACCCGTTAATTTCATAAAAATACCCATTGGGACAAATGTGCAATTTTTACTTTGATGTTTATATAATTTACTATTTTAATGACTATAACAATTGAAAATATGATTAATAACTTACATATCATATTCAGACCACATATACCAAAATAAATCAAAACGATTACTTAAGTAAGTAATTGTATCATGACCACCTAATTGCATAAACATCCACATAATAAAGGGTGATAGCTTCCATATCCAATATACATGCTCAAAAATGAGTTATTTGTTCACTAATCACCTGACAAATACATATCCACATATGACTATAGAGGAGGTAATAAGTACATGTACTAAGTTTATATATATGGAAATCTATAATATGATACTTTCAGACATTATTCGGGTAAATGGGCCGGGTATCAGGCGGGTATCACTAAATCCCATACCTGTACCCGTACCCGATTTTTTTTCTTTTTTAAGCCCATACCAGGCCCATACCCATTGGGCTTCGGGTATTTTCGGCCCGTATGTTTCGGGTTTCGGGTATACCCGTCAGGCTTGGACTTTTTTTGCAATCACTAACCACATGATGCATGATTAACCGTCCTCTTCTTAACGCTATTTTCACGAAATTAGTAAAAAAATGTTAAAGTTAGTGCAATTTCATTTTTGCCCTCGAATACCCACACGTATATTCATTATATACGCACACTGCAAAGAGGACACAATATACATATATTATGTATATACTAGTTTTTTTTTTTTTTTTTTTTTGAACGGATAGTATATGCCATTGTAAAATACAAGTCTATAAATTATTAAACCTTCTTCGTGACGATATGGTTTCGAGTATATATTACAAAAGGATTGTTTTATTACTTTAGTGGAAACTAAGTGTCAATGCCATTTGCCTATGTCTAATTAATTATATTCGATGCATTTGTCACGCGGGTTGTCTGGTTGTTAGATTGAAGTACACATGAGGGTTGTTTATTCAAGTCTACACACAACATGTATACATGTATACATATATGCACACATAGTAGATCAAATATATAATAATACTCTTAACAAATGATTATAAATTTTAATCACCTCAATTTATTGACAAAGATTAAATCAATGGGGATTAAGTAAATACTTAAAATATAAGTCTATAAATTATTATATAATAGTATATGACATTGTAAAATACACGTGTATAAATTATTTTTCTAATAGCAATTATAATTGAATAAGTCTTTTCAGACACAATTACAGACTAATGGCAGGTAGATGAGCAAGCAACAAGTTGCGCCACTACTCCTTCTAAATAGCAAATCCTATCCTGCTATACACAAAATTATGTCTCTGACGATATTAAATCTTCTTCATGACGATATTTATTGTTTCGAATATATTATTAAATGATTATTTTTATCATTTAGAAAAACTAAATGTCTAAATGTCAATGCCATTATATTCGATGCATATGTCACGTGGGTTGTCTGGTTGTTAGATTGAAATCCACACAGGCACACACAAGTATATATATTCGATCCATTGTTTGACTTTTTTCAAATCCACTAGTTATAACAACCATAAGAAGCCTCACTATTATAAGGGGCGGACCCAGTGGCGGATCTTGCCCGTTGAACCTGCCAGGGCCGAAAGACACGGACACTAAAATTAGCACTACGACCGAAAAACTTGCCAGGGCCGTGGCCCTGCCACTGCTCCACTAAGATCCGCCCCTGGGCGGACCTATGTGGACACAAGGGGGAGCGCCCGCTACCGCTTGGCGGGGAAAAATTTGACGTTTTTAGTGTAAATTTTGAAAAAATTTGACGTTTTTTCGATTTCGTTACCGCTTTTCTTATAAAACGTTCCTGTTTGGCGTGAATCCTAGATCCGCCACTGATGTCTATTATCACGTCATTTTTTTTTACATATCTCAATATGTTAATGGGTCACGTAAGATTATACGAACCGTATAGAATGTGGTTGTACAGAAATAAATTCATTGGAACTTTCTTTTGTTCTATATGTATCGGAGTCGTATAACATTATACGAGCCTTATAAAATCGTATACGACTACCATAATGTTATACGGCCTGGTGTTTATATTTTGTGATACGAACCGTATAGAATGTGGTTGTACAGAAATAAATGCATTGGAACTTTCTTTTGTTCTATATGTATCGGAGTCGTATAACATTATACGAGCCTTATAAAATCGTATACGACTACCATAATGTTATACGGCTTGGTGTTTATATTTTGTGAGGTTTTTTATTAGATTTTGGGTGTTTAACATGTGTATACGGGCCGTAGCTGTAACACCCCGAAAACGGGTTTGGTAATCAAACTCCGTTAATACTAAAAGACGGGTAAAGTACCGTTAGCAGTAAAAATAACCCGGTAAATAATTGGATTTAAATAAGAAATCCTAATAATTGAATACAAGAGAATCAAAGAATTAAGGAATTGAGTTTATAAGAACCCCAGTCAACGGAACTTAAAATAAAACGGGTTTTAACCCCCGGAACCCACTAAGTTAACTAGATAAAATTAACCTAGTTAGTAATGGGTAATTAAATAATAAACTATGAGTTATAGTTTCATTTATGAATCTCTAAACTTGAGGGACTAAACATGGGCAACTAGAAAAGTGTTTTATTAAAACATTTATAAAAAAAAAAATACAACACATACAAAAAAAATGTGTGTGCGTGCGTGAGGATGGCCAGGAGAAGGCTCTCATGGAGCTCAAGCCCTAAATCCAACAAATCTCTCAAATTGAAGCTCAAATCAAACCTAAAACGTCTGCATGATTACAAATTCGTGATCACCAAGTCGTGGGGATTACAAGGTATGTTGAATTTTATGATTTGGTGATACCTTGAGATTATGATGAACAATCATAATCAAAAATTCTGGAATGAATGTGGAATCTTTGAGTGTTATTGTGATTATATCTTGGTTTAGATACAAACCCTAGTAGAAAATTTGATGAATTGTTGTCTAACTAGGGATTTGGTAATTACCCTATTATGTGCTAAGTGGGTTTTATGTTAATATGATGAACACTCAGATTTGAATGTAAGATTGATGAATATTGAGGTTATGATATAAGTTCTAGATGTTGTTCATAAACACTAGACCTAGAGGCTTGAACTTGATGTTAAAATTTGGTTAAAACAATAACCATGAACTTGATAGATGAAGTATACAAATTCTGCCCAATAGGTGTTTGATAAAATGTCTCAATGAAAGCTAAGATGTTGAAATTTCGAGTGAAAAGTACATGTGAATATTAAGGCAAATTAGACGAAATATGAAACAAGAAGAGTTCTAATCTTAATGTTGATTTAGACTTAATGTTGTAAACATGCGATTGAAAGTAGTTAACTTTAGATAAGTTAAGTTAACTAATCATGAAGTCGAATAGTAGCTTCGACATAGAAAATAAGTAAGATGGAATAGTCATAATTAATGATGACTAATCTAACCGTCTTACGAATTATGATGATAGTTTGACGCTTGACAAGCTAGGTGGAGGCTTGGAAAGGAAGCGGGTCAAACGAAGCAAATAAGAAAGAAAAGCGTAGCGTGGATGCGAGGTAAGTGTAATTTACACACTTATGTAGAACACTCGTTTATTCGATACGTTGTAAACGTGATAATGATAATATTGGAAATATGGAAATTTGTCAAGTGTCGACTAATGTAAATCAAGGATAAAAGGATACCCATGGCGTAAGCCGAAATGGGTTGAATTTGTAAGAAAAGAGTGTAAAAGAAAAAGGGTACGGTAATAAAATCCGGGATGGGATGGATGTATGAATTGGAAATCAAAAACGATGTTTTTGATTAAATAGATAATGTTGGGCATATAGTCCAAACGGGTCGAATGGTGGCGATAACACCATTTGACAATATCGACTAATGTGGTTGTCAAGTCTTATGTTAACAGGACCGATTAGCAAATCGGATAATTGCGTCACCATTGATGGTGTGATAATGAAAACGAGGTATAAATCGGGTCTACTTGTTGATCCGGGTCAGGTACGCATAATTATGTTGTAGTTAAAAGTGCTATTTTGGTCGAATAATTTGAGAGAGAGTCCTTAGTCATAAAAAGGACCAAAATCGACCAAAACGCCCCTGTAGGCTAAATTGAACAAACAACCCTTAAAGGTTGTTTGGAAATGACTAGGTAAATACTTAGAATAAGTATAGAAGTTGAAAGAGGTATCATATTAGCCAAATGGCGCTATTTGAGTTTTTGCCGTAAAATAATGATTCGAGAGGTAAAATTTGGTTTATATAGATCACCTCATTAAACCTACCTTAAATACAGTTGTGGTGGGAGATTATAGGATAAGAAATGTGGTAATGGAATGCTAGAAGCAATTGAAAGCTATTTTAGGCTCGAAAGTGCTTAAATACTCTTAACGGGTCAAAATAAGCATACGAGCGAAAACGGGTTTAAATGGTGTAATAAACTTATGATTAGAACCTAATATAGTAGGTAACATTAATTTGAAGAAGTGTATGAGATATAGGAATCAAATAAATACGTTTGTTTGATAAAATGCATAAACGGGTTAAAATTCGGTAAAAAGGTAACGAGTCAAAGGCTTAGAAGTCTCAAAATTTCTTATGTTGGATGTAGGATTTTAACTCCATAAGATGTAGGATTAAATTACGGACGCGTAGGAAAAAGAATCGGGTAAAACGAATCAATAACGAAGAAGTTATGGCCGTTTCCGTGAAATCAGATCGTGCTGGGTATGTACAGCATCAACTGAAGGCAACAGGCTATGAAAAACAGGGCTAGGCGTGACACCTAGGCCCTTGGCGTCACGTCTAGCCCCCTAACTCCGAAAATTTTTAAATTTTGTCATTTTTAACCCCTGTACTTGTTTGAACTTAATAATTGACTATCAAAACTGTAAGTGCAGTTCCTGCCAGGTAACTGTCGCTTATCAGTTCTGGTCAACCAAAACAGAAGTCCAAGATTAAAGTCAACGATAATGAAGAATTCAAGACCACATGAAGACCAAGGGGAGTTTGTTAGTGCACTTTGGGTAATAAGTGCATATCTTCCAATTTGTAGGGTCTTTATTGTACATGTCTTGAAAGTTAGTCCAAGGTTTATCCTTGGGACATTTTGTCCAAGTTTTGTGTCTAGGACAAAGGTCAGGGGTTTATGTTAGGGACAAAATTCAGGGTTTTGGTGTAATTGTTTGTCCGAGTATAGTCCTAGTCTATATATATGTGTTGTATAGGATTAGGGCAACATCCATGGATGAGGAAACTCTTGAAGCTTTGTGCTCCTCTCCCAACTTATTCTCCTGGTGTGAATTCTAGAGAGAGAGACTATGTGTTAGTGAGAGAAAGCTAGGGTTTAGATCTTTGTGATCTAAACCAGCTTGTAGATGATGTATACTCCTTTGGTTTGTGTAATCTGTGATGATTGATTCATCAATAAAGAGTTCATCTTCTACATATTTCTATCTTGTTCATCTTATGATTGTTCTTCATGTCTTGAATCAAGTGCAAGATCTAACAGTGGTATCAGAGCCAGGTTACCGATTTGGAATGGTCTAACCGCCTTCCGAATCACCATTGCTCTTGATTTGATGTTTGTTTCCGCCAAACATCTTGAAGACTTGAAGATTTTGCAGAAAAGTTGAAGAAAATGAAGTTGTTCGTGGTTGTTTTGTTCTCCAAGTTGTTGCAGATATGAGGTTTGATCCAAAAATTGCTCTGTCCGAGTTTTTCTTAGTGTTAAACTTGTCTGAGTTTTAAAACTCTGTGTTTGTTGTTTCCGGGGTTTTGGTGAACTAGTGTGAAGTCACACTAGGGAGAAAGTCCGGAGACTTGTTTCTGATCTTCACCATGTCCGACTTCTATATTTTTCTTCTGTCCGACTTTTATACTAAGAAACTGGAAAATTCATCATATTTCCGAGTTTCAAGAGTAATTCATCATATTTAGCTCTTTGAGTCCGAGTGATTTCAAAATTCATCATATTTCCGAGTTTTGGAATTCTTTCTTCAGGTCCGAGTTTTGCAGTCTTCAACTAGAATGTCCGAGTTTTTAAAAGATCTGAGTTTTTATGTTCCGAATTTTGGTATAACTTTACTTGGTTAGTCCGAGTGTCATACTTTACTTGGTTAGTCCGTGCTTTACAAAGTCTCACCATGTCCGAGTTTCAACCATGTCCGAGTTTTCAAACTTGGTGAATCTGAGTTCATATGTAGTCCGAGTTCTTTGTTTTTCCTTCATTAGTTTCGTGCTTTAAGTCGTGCTTTAAGTATGTTAAGTCCGACTTTTACTCTGACTTTTACTCTGAGTTAATGGTCCGACCTGAAGTGTTGAGTCCGAGTTTCTGAAGTGTTAAGTCCGACTTTTTGGACTGAAGTTTTATAGGTCCGAGTTTCCAAACCCTTTGTGGGTCCGAGTATTAAGAACTGCTGTCCGAGTTCTTTACATCCTTGTTTCAAACAATGTCTGAGTTTTGGAATATATGTTGATGGTCCGAGTTTTACTGTGAATTAAATGTCTGAGTTTTGACAATTATTAATGGTTCAACAGTAACAGTCAAGACAGTCTGTCTTTATATTTCCGAGTTTTAATTTTTTCCGAGGTTTAAGACAGTTTCCGCTCAAAGTTTCCGAGTTTTGAAACTTCCGAGTTTTGAAGATAGCTTGTCTCCGAGTTTTGTAACGTGTCTCCAAGACCGAGTCTTATGTATTTCCGAGTTTTATATAGTCGATGAACTGTTCTGAGTTTCAAAAGTCTGAGGTTTTAACCAATCTGTAATCTGTGTTCAGTTCCGAGTTTTAATTCTGTATCCGAGTTTTGGCAAAATTCAATTCAGTTCCGAGTCCATAATCTGTTCCGAGTTTCAGTTCTGAAACTATTCCGAGTCTGGATCAACATACGTTGTTAGTCCGAGCTTTGGTCTTGTTCCGAACCTTTGTCATATGTTTGATATCTGTGTTAATTGTTCCGAATTTTGCAAACTGGCACATTTATTCGTGATTCCGAGTTTCTTTACAGTGTAACAATGTTCCGAGTGCAAAGGTTCTGAGTTTCTTTACAGTTGTTCTAAGTTTAAGAAATGGCAGAACAACCTCGTCCGGTTCGTGAGTTTCATCGTAATCATAATCAAATTGCCTTGCTAAACGAGAACGTTCGTGGTGGAGCCGAATATACTGATATTATACGTTTTCTTCGAAATTCAAGAATTGGTTTCGCGATTTCAGAAAATATTCACCAAGTGCAAGCGTATATTGAGGATTTTTGGCGTACGACTCGGATTGTTGATGATTCTATCGAAGCTACTGTTTCTGGAAGTTCTATTGTTATCACGGAGGCAGTTATTCGTGCGGCTCTGCGTTTTGGTAATTTAGATCATGGAAACACGTGCTATGTGCGGGAAATCCGTGAACGTGGGGTTAGATGTTTCGGTTACATTGGTTCTTTTACCAGGAAGGAAATCTACAAGGCATTGATTATTGGGCAGTGGAGATACTTCTTTCATGTGTTGATGCAGTGTCTGTCTGCACGAAAATCGGGAACTGATACGATGGGTCATGATCTTCTTTCTGCGATGAAAATTTTTCCTGTGAATTTTTGTTCGGTAATGGCGGTCCATGGTTAGTTACAAGATTCTCAGTGTTGGAATGTGGTTCTTACTAGAGATTCGTGTAACAAGTGAAGACTATTATCGAGCATTAAAGGTGAATGAAATAAGACTTGATTGGACTTTGACAGTTTACAAAGAAAAAGGGGGAGTAAAAATTTCCTATTTTCTTCGTAAATATAAAGCTTGTGCGTGAAATAGCTCGTGTGTGATTGAGTTTTGTCACGTGTGCTTATGTTATTAATCAAGTGTTGACGTGATGAAGCTGAATTCTCGATTGACGACTAGTTGAAGATTGAGCCTTATTAAGTTGCTCTTTAGAGTAGAGTAGATTAGTTCTGGTCTCGAAATAATGTGGGGCTTCTTGATTTGAGGGGAAGGTCGGAGATGAAAGCCATCGGGGATTTAGCGGATTTGTGAAGATAGGAGATTGATTCATGAGGATACGTGACGAGATGAGATTATACATGAAGGGTTGAAGACTTTTGATCAAGATGGTGGATGTACTTTTACAAAGTTCAGTTTGTTATTAACTTATCGAACTGAGCTTCATGTCTTTGCGAAATTTGAAGTGTTTGATGTTAGGCATTGGAAATCCGACGTTTCGTTCTTCTACCGGTTAAGTTTGAAGATTAATGTATCGAGCGATATTCTCACATGTTGTTGTAAGACGGTTCGCGTTAATTTGATTCGGGAGAAGTTTGAGGGGGAGGATCTACAGTGTTTGATGTTGGATTCTTCGGGTTTCTCAAAGCGACCTTAAGTGATCGTCAGCAAGTCTTTAATTAGAAGGGTTGAAGATCGCTGTGCTCTGCCAGAAAGATCAAGTCTCAGCCAAAGTTGATAGAAGCCATGATATCATCAGTCAAGGGGGAGACTGTAAGTGCAGTATTCGGTGACTGAAGATATCAGTGTTAGACAGAACTGATTGCAACAGTTAAGGGGGAGACTGTAAGTGCAGTTCCTGCCGGGTAACTGTCGCTTATCAGTTCCGTATTAATCAAAACAGAAGTCCAAGTTAAAGTCAACAATAATGAAGAATTCAAGACCACATGAAGACCAAGGGGAGTTTGTTAGGGCACTTTAGGTGATAAGTGCATGTCTCCCATTCTTTAGGGTTTTTATTGTACTTTTGTTGAAAGTTAGTCCCAACTTTATCCTAGGGACATTTTGTCCAAGTTTTGTGTCTAGGACAAAGGTCAGGGGTTTATGTTAGGGACAAAATTCAGGGTTTTGGTGTAATTGTTTGTCCGATTATAGTCCTAGTCTATATATATGTGTTGTATAGGATTAGGGCAACATCCATGGATGAGGAAACTCTTGAAGCTTTGTGCTCCTCTCCCAACTTATTCTCCTGGTGTGAATTCTAGAGAGAGAGACTATATGTTAGATAGAGAAAGCTAGGGTTTAGATCTTTGTGATCTAAACCAGCTTGTAGATGATGTATACTCCTTTGGTTTGTGTAATCTGTGATGACTGATTCATCAATAAAGAGTTCATCTTCTACATATTTCTATCTTGTTCATCTTATGATTGTTCTTCATGTCTTGAATCAAGTGCAATGTTTGATGTTCGTCATCGATCCGGTGCTTTAACAAAAACTAACTTTTAAGTTGGTTTTGATCATAGGTGAATGCCAAGAGTGCACGGATGAAGATCAAGCGACGAGCAAGAACCGAACACGATCACGAAATAAGCTTCCGCACTATGTATCGTTATTATGTTAAACGACGAACGTACACATGATATGTTGTATACTTTTTAACTTGTAAAAAGTTTTAATAAACCCGTAATTTCCAATGCATATGTAATCTTAATTACATGACTATTTTTCGTAAATGATACGTTAAACCTTAATTTATAAGAACGGGTGTTACAGTAGCCATGGGGTGTACTCTAACGTTTTGGGTGTTAACGGTGACATGACATGTTAACCGAGATGACAAACCACTCTCTCCTTGTGTTAAAGGGCATTAAATATGTTGTAAGTTAACATGTTAACCGGATGTTAAGAGACAGAATTAATTATTCTGTTTTTTAAACCAAAACCACTAAAAAATAGGGTTAGATGGAGTTAAAAGGGATTAAACCATTTCCTTATAGTGAGGTAAAATAAAATGAGGAAAAAAGGTTGATGTGACATTTAGGTGGAGTTAAGATGGGTTAAAGTATACTCAAAGGCCTAATTTTATACGACCCGTATATAATTAAATATTTTTTTTGTAAAACCGAAAAACCGTCTGATAAGTTTTAGTAATTGTTTAGATAGCATTTGCCATGTTCTTTAGATATATCGGATTATGTTACGATATTGTTTGCTGTATTACTTTGATATATCGTATTATTTACGAATTTGTAATTAAGCGTACTACTAGCGTTGAATAATTTTTTACTTTATTATGTGAAACGTCTATGTTTCGATAGTATTTGCGTATTATTTATATATATCGGATTATATTACGAGCTTTTAATACTACGAGTTTTCAACAATTAGGACATATATTAACAACAAAACATGTGCATCGGATAAACAATACGATAACAATTATCGAACAAACAAGATAAAATGTAAACATATGATTAATATTTAAAATGTTTTACATCTAAAACAACAAAAGATAAATAACAATGTTTCAAATGTAAAACAACAAAACCAAAATATAATAAGCAGATAGGGCGATGGTGGTGGCGGTGGTGTAGTGCCAACTCATGGAGGTAGGGGCGCGCTAGAATGCATAGTAATAATCGCCTCCACCATCCATTGTATGTCGCTCGGTATACGGGATACGTCCACCCGTACAACAGCTACATCTGACTCGACCTGAGTCAGTCTCTCCTCCAGCCCTGGTGGAGCCATCACACGTGGCCTCGCGCTTTGTCGCTCATATGGCGATAAACATGTACCTCCTCCACACCTGTCTGCGATCTGTTGACCACAGCATTACCTGCCCCCTCTTCCTCGCCTCCCTCGCCCATGTCACCCTCGGCCGCTCCCCCATCACCCTCACCATCACCTTTGCCTCCCTGGCCTGCCTCTATCGGTAGTGGTTGTCCTGGGTACCACCTTGTACGACCCTCATCAAGCGACCAAATCACCCGGACCTTGTCCGTTAACACCTCGTGATCAATATTCATCGAGACTGTTGTGGCCCTACCTACTGGATCCACCTGTTTTGTGATAGTCATATCCTGAGCCACCTGTGGGGACAAGAGGCGCTACCAGTGCTTTGTTAGACGGATGACGAAGCAGCCGCAACTAATGTGGCTAGAGGTACGATTAAAAGCGTACTCGGCGAAGTATGTGGCCAACTAGTATGCCAAGTTGGCCCCCCGCCGATAAGTAAGTCGTGCAAGAAGAATATGTCATTTTCGGTGACCCACTCTCTGCTATCGTGCCGACCCGCTATTCACTTTTAATATATACACACACACACACACATACATACATATAGAGTCCGGTTATTGTACAAATTGACTTAACGTACGATGTGTACGAGATGCAATATCAACATACATTTTTTTAACATGCGACTTTGGATTTTTTTAACAACATGCGAATTTTTTTTTAACATGCGATTTCTTGTTTTTTCCACATGCGAGATTTCATTTCTGGGTTTATAAGGTGTGAACTTGAGATTGCGTATGCTCGTACGTTAAGGCAAAATGCACAATGCACTTTCACCATACATACATACATATATAAGGGAGGTTCAATTGAGAAAAAAAATTTCTTAAGAAGAAAAAAAGGGTAAAATTGTAAAATAGTAAATAGTTTTTCTTTCATCTCATTTATTACTATTTTTAAGTAATTAATTACTCATAAAGATTATCATTTTCTACACTATTTTTTTTGCCTACACACATAAAAAGCAATCATACACATTTCGAAATTTATTCTACACAACTCGTAATTTATCCTACACACCTAGTGATTTGTCCTACACTCTAATTTTTTTTTTTTTTTTTTTGAAAAAATATACATTTTGAAAATAAGTTACAAATTTAGTTTAGTTAACTATTAAAAAGGAAGAAAAGAAATTAATGATGTATGTAAGTTTACAAATATACCCTTATATTTAAATTAAATGAAATAATATGAAAAATTATTATTGGTTGAAACTTCTTCTTTTTTCTTTTTACAAAGATTTCTTCTTATTTGAACCCTCAACTATATATATATATATATATATATATATAGGTAGAGGATCCTGTAAAAAGTGCTCAAAGTGTGAGAAGTATGAGAAGTGTATTATAACACTATATATAATACTATATAACACCATATAAACACCGTATAACAATATGTAACACCATATAATACCATATAACACTTTGTAACACTATATATCATTATATAACAAATATAACACTATAGGTTGTCTGATAGCATGTCTATGATAGATGTATAGTGTTATATTTGTTATATAATGATATATAGTGTTACATGGTGTTATATGGTATTATATGGTGTTACATATTGTTATACTGTGTTTATATGGTGTTATATAGTACTATATATAGTGTTATAATACACTTCTCACACTTCTCACACTTTAGGCCCTTTTTACACTATCCTTATATATATATATATATATATATATATATATATATATAGGGGAGGGCTATATAGAAAACCCTTATGTTTTTAAAAAACTCTGTAAACTCAAAGCTCCCGACATTTTTTTCAAAGCTCCCGACATTTTTTTTTGAAAAAAATAACACATGTAATATACATGTTTTTAAGAGTTTTGGGCCAAAAAAACAAAAAAGCGCCAAAGGGATGTTTTTAAAAAAAATAAACAAATTTCAGCAAACTTCGGGTGACTAACATGTGTTAGGCAAAAAAGGCTGAAACTTGCTGAAATTTGTTTTTTTTTTAAACATTCATTCGGCGCTTTTTTGTTTTTTTTTTGCCCAAAACTCTTAAAAACATGTATATTACATGTGTTATTTTTTTCAAAAAAAAAAAAAATGTCGGGAGGTTGGGTTTTCTATGGTTTTCTCAAAATGGAGGGTTTTCTACCTAGCTTTAGCCTATATATATATATAGGGTTGGGCTAGACAAAAAAACCCTATCTTTCTTAGAAAACTCTGGAAACTCAAAGCTCCCGACATTTTTTTTTTTGAAAAAAATAACACATGTAATATACATGTTTTTAAGACTTTTGGGCCAAAAAAATCAAAAAAGCGCCGAGTACTTTTTTTTAAAAAAAATAAACAAGTTCCAAAAACTTCGTTGACTAACATGTGTTAGACAAAAAATGCTGAAAGTTGCTGAAATTTTTTTTTTTTAAAAAAAAACCTTCGGCGCTTTTTTGATTTTTTTGGCCAAAAACTCTTAAAAACATGTATATTACATGTGTTATTTTTTTCAAAAAAAAAATGTCGGGAGCTTTGAGTTTCCCGGGTTTTCTACCTAAAGAGGGTTTTCTACCTAGCCTTATCCTATATATATATATATATATATAGAGAGAGAGAGTTCAAATGAGAAGAAATTTTTTGTAAAAAGAAAAAAAGAAGAAATTTTAACCAATAAGAATGCTTTATTTTACTTCATTTAATATAAGTATTTAATGTTACTATAAGGTTACATTGGTAAATCTACATACGTTATTAATTTGTAGTCTTACTCTTTAACAGCTAATTACATTAATTTTTTTGTAAATTATCTTCAAAATATATATTTTTTCAAAAAAATAAAATAAAATAATTTAAAGTGTAGGATAAATTACGAGTTGTGTAAGATAAATTTCAACGCGTTGGATGAATTTTGAAATATGTATGATAACTTTTAATGTGTGTAGGCAAAAAAAGTTAGTGTAGAGGATAATAGTCTTTATGACTAATTAATTAATCAAAAAGGATAATAAATGAGATAAGTGAAAAAAACTATTTAATGTTTTACAAAATTACCCCTTATTTTTTTCTTCTCAGTTAAATTTCCTTCTCAAATGAACCTTCCCCTATATATATATATATATATATATATATATATATATATATAGGGTGGGGTTCAAGAGTGAACACTAGTGTATTTGTAAACCAAGCGAACAAATCCTGACCATTAATTTAGAAGATCTAGAGTTTTTTTTTTTTTTTTTGAATTACAAGATTGTAACTAAAATGTTATAACTTCACTTTAAAATAAATGACAAGAGGGTATTTCGTCATTTGTAAATTGCATCTTTTAAACAATATAATCAAAATCCCTGAAATCTCGTCAGTTTCTATACATGATACACAGCTGTTAGTTTATATAATATGTACAGGTCTCGCCAGTATCAGTTTATACCAGATACACATATGTTAGTTTATACACATGTGTACAGTCTCGCAAACTTAGGTGCTGTTTGTTTTTGCTTATATTGTCTGCAAAGAGCTTATGTCTGCGGGCGGGCAGACATAAGCTCTTGAAGACTGTTTGTTTAAAAAAAAAGATCTTAAAATAGCTTTTAATAGCTTAAAAAAAAAGCTATGAATTATAGCTTCAAGATCTTCACACACCATCTTCACACACCATCTTCACACACCATCTTCTTCTTCCTGCCACTACCACCTCTGCCACCACCTCCGCCACCACCTCCTCCACCACCATCGTCAAATTCCCTTTCCCTCTTTTCCTTAGACTCTCTGCCGAACACCCCTGTTTCCCTTATCATTCTTCTTTTAAACCTCCATTACACACACCCCAATTCTCTGCATCTCTCTCATGTCCGATCACCGGCGACAGGAGCCGGAGGAATTCCGGCCGGTTCCGGCTGTAATCCAGACACACACGCACATCCAAACCGTAGCCCCCGTCTCCATTTTCTTCAAAACCACAAAACGGTTCCAGATTTAGAGAGAGAGTTGCGTGAGAGAGATGGAGATCGGAGGTCGAAGGAAAGCGGCAGACGGCGGCGTGGCCGCCTGAGCCACGGCGGCGGCATCAGTGGCGGTGATGTGGTTGGTTAGGGTTCGCGGTAGGTTCGGTTCGTCTGGTTATAACTCGGTTAACCAATCCATGGGTGTGATGGCGGAGGTGGTGCGATGGTGGTGGCAGAGGTGGTGCGGTGGTGGTGGTTGTTGTAGAGAGAGAGAGTTTCTAGAGAGAGAGAGCAGAGAGAGAGAGAGAGCTTGTGTGTAATGTGTGGTTGAAGTTGTTTTTGAAGAAAAAAAAACAAACCCTCTTCTCCTTGCAGACTGCAGACATTTGGGCCACATCTTCTCTTGCAGATGCCTGCAGATGTGGTTCGCAGACTACAGACATTTTACATCTGAAAAAACAAACAGCACCTTAGTAGTTTATACAAAATACACAGCTGTTAGTTTATACATATGTGTACAGGCTTTTATACATCTGTGTATTATACTAGAAATGGTTACATGTGTGTATACTAACAACATATAATATACTATGCATGCACATGTGTAGATTCATATAAAATTATGAAATTAATTAAAACCAAATAAGTGTACACGCGTATCAATGATTAACACAAAAACTACGTGTCTACCCAAAACATACATGCACTATACATATGTGTAAAACAGGTGAAACACGTAAAAAAACAAAATTTATGAAACAATCAATTTATATACACTTGTGTACGATTACGAAACTATTTTGGAAGGAAGGAAATATAAAAAAATGTTGGTCACGTTATGTTACTATAAATTAATTTTTAAATGATATTTCAAATCACAAAAAAAGTAGGGATACATAACTGCTATTATTAATCTCATATTAAATGAGATATAGTCAGAAGATTTAACATTAAATCTATATGTATTATTACAATCCTACCCTTATTCATCTTAAAATAAATGAATGGACAGAATTAGTTCATTTGATTCACAAGCAATGGGTTATTCACTAATGAACCTAACCCTATATATATATATATATATATATATATAGGATAAAGATAGATAAAAAACCCTCAAATTCTTAGAAAACTCTGGAAACCCAAATGGGAACCCATTTTTACCCCACTTCCCGACATTTTTTTTTTTTGAAAAAAATTACACATGTAATATACATGTTTTAGAGTGTTTTGGTCCAAAAAAAACAAAAAAGCGCCGAAGGGATTTTTTTAAAAAAAATAAACAAATTTCAGCCATGTCCGGTCGACTAACATGTGTTAGCCAAAAATGTCAGAATTTGCTGAATTTTTTTTTTTTTTTAAAAAGATCCACTTGGCGCTTTTTTGATTTTTTTGGCCCAAAACTCTTAAAAACATGTATATTACATGTGTTAATTTTTTCAAAAAAAAAAAATGTCGGGAGGTTGGGTTTTCTAAGGTTTTTCATATATATAGGGTTTTCTATATAACCCTCCCCTATATATATATATATATATATATATATATATATATATATATATAGATATATATATATATATATATATAGATATATATATATATATATATAATATAATAATAATGATAATATATAATAAGTAAAAAGATATTCATCAAATAGGCAAAATGTTACAAAATGTAGGAAGAGGTCTCGTGTTAATATGTGGTATTGGTGCTAACTTACATATAGAGTAATATTGTTAAAAATCCATAAAGATGTCACTTACATGCCAAAGAATATGCAGATTTAAGTCACATGTGATTTCCCCCATTTCTTTTAAACGCAAGTGACTTTTTTATGCGTTATTATTCTTTTAAAAATAGGGTTTTTTTACATATTTCCCCTACTACTGGCTTATTACGTAATTCCAAAAAAAAAAAAAAAAAAAAAAAAAAACCATTACATAATTCCCCTTCATAACCCATATATATTACATATTTCCCCTTTTTATTAAAATTACTCTTAGAATGACCATTTTACCCTTAGTTAACTATTAAATGAATACTAGGATTAAGACCCGGCCGCGTTGCGGCGCGGGTACATCGTAAACATTGAATGGATTAGTCCAAACGTTATATGATGCATTAACCATATGAAAACACACATTCGACGTATCCAGTTGAACTCAATGTAACCTGTATAAGCATTGTGATTGGATCAAACGTAAAGTAAATCAAATTCACATCGAACAATCATAACATATTATATGTGACCCAACTCATACATAGAAAACGTAATGGGTATGAAGGAAAATCTGCACATGTAATCGAAAGGGATTAATTAGAGCTTTCGAAAAAAGGGGAGAAAAAGAAACCATAATTTGACTCCACTCGGTTCGAAACAAACTTTACGAAACATACATAAAATAAACACGAAAACATATTATATTTGACCTGAATCATTTCCCAAAAAAGTTTACGTCGAAACGTAAAACAACTTGAATTTATACCGAAACGTACATAAAAATATGCACGTAAAAATGGTGTCTTTAAACGAAAACATATTATATTTGACCTGACTCGTCTATAAAAAAAATTTACGTCGGAATGTAGAACAAATCATATTTATACCTACCCGTACCTAAAATATGCACGTAAAAAATAGTTTTTAAGTAAAGGAAGTATACGGGTAAACTGAAACAAAATATTAGTAAAAAATTTAATAGGTTAAAACGTTCGTAAAACCGTGCCAAGTAGCACCAATGCCACAACAGCATCGACTCTCAACATCGTAAAAATAAAATAGATAAAAGGGGAAAATTACACTGAACGAAAAGCAGACTTAAAACTGTTGAACCACACACACCCGTTACAGTGTGTTAATTCGAAGAAATTAACCAGAAACGTAAAATGTAGAAAATAATAACTTAGTCGATCTAGGACCCGCCCGTTGCGGCGAACTTGTCAAAAGGGAAAAAATGGACATGTTGCGACGAGTCTGTCAAATATGAAAAATAGAGAAAAAAACGTTGAGCCTCACATGCACGCTACGACATGTTAACTCGCAAAATTTAGAATGAAACGTAAAACGAAAAACTTGCGAAAGATAAAAAGTATGGGGGACCAAAGTTGTAAATAATAAAGCGTTGTATTAAATTATAAAAGATGAAAAACTTTAGGTTAAAAGTGAAAAAATTACAAGGGTTAAAATACAAAATATGAAAATACTTGGATTAAAAGTGAAAAATCAAAAAAAAATTTGAAACACACAGTGCAACAAGAAGTTGCTAATTTATAGTATATAATATGCATATTTCCCATTTCTAATATTATCAGTCAGTTACATATTATCCTCAATTCATGAATTATTTCCCCGATTCTTCTACTTTCTAATATCATCAATCAACTAGGGGTGTTCATGGTTCGGTTTCAAACGGTGAAACTAAACAAAACGGTCAACAGTTTGGTTTTATCATCGGTTTTTTCTCTAACTTTCGGTTTGTAATTTTGAAACCGTAATGAACGGTTTGGTTTATGGTTTATATCAAAAACGTCCGAAAAAACCGGACCGGACCTTTAAATTTGATAATATATATTTTAGTTTTTTATACATATCTTATAACGTGCGTATATATATGTATATAATAAAGTTATATTATATATTTGGTCAACTTAAGATAAATGTAGGAAATTTTATTAGGTTAATTTACTTAACAATCTCACATTATATGACCAGCTTGTTTCATCAGCCTTATCACCATTCTCTATTTGTTTGAAAACGTCATTAAAAATCTTATATATTTTGATTAGTTAGTTCTTGATTTAGTCTAGTAGTCATTTAGTTCTTTATTTGGTCTAGCCGAAAACCAAAATCAAACCATTACTAATGGTTTGGTTCATGGTTTGACTTAAAAACCGTTAAAACCGGACCGTGAAAACCTCTAGGATCAACATAGATTATTTATTTATTGCTCTATCCTTTAAGAAATTATAAATAAGAAGGTTATAATGTGTTTTATAAAAAAATAAAAATAAATGCTTTAAGAGTAGTAAGTAGAAGAATTGGGGAAATACTACGTCAATTGAGGAAATATGTAATTGATTAATGATATTAGAAAGGAGAAATATGTAAATATTCATTTAGTAGTTCATTAAGGGCAAAATAGACATTCTAAGAGTAAATAATAAAAATGGGAAATATGTAATATATATGGGTTAAGGAGGGAAAGTATATAATTGATTTTTTTTTTTTTGTGTGGAATTAAGTAATAACCCGAATTATAGAAGGGAGAAATATGTAAAAGAGCCTAAACAATAATTACACTATAATCACAAGCCTTTTTAATCTCTAATATGAGTATACCATTACTAAAAAAATAAAAAAATACATGTGAACGGGTTGTTTTAATTCATGGTGTTTCCTAGTTCG
This sequence comes from Helianthus tuberosus, assembly GCA_030545235.1. Taxonomy (NCBI): domain Eukaryota; kingdom Viridiplantae; phylum Streptophyta; class Magnoliopsida; order Asterales; family Asteraceae; genus Helianthus; species Helianthus tuberosus. The sequence goes on along the minus strand of CM060352.1, from coordinate 7,555,945 downwards.
TTTCATTGTGTTTTAGTAGTAGGGGTGTTCAAAAAACTCGTGGCTCGCAGCTCGCTCGAAAAAAGCTTGAAGAAAGCTCGGCTCGAAATTGGCTTGGTTGTAAACGTCGATTTGTAAACGAGCCGAGCTCGAGCTTGGCCTGGCTCGGCTCGTGAGCTCGTGAGCTAGCTCGATAAGGTTTACATCCTCTATTTTTTGTCACACATCGCTTAGAAAACAAAAACTAAGGGAGTATCTCCACTATAAAAGAAGATAAAGAAAATGTACAAAGTGAATTAACTATTTATACTTACATATTTAGCCATATGGTTAAATTAAATGGCAATTATGGCCCTTAGTCCATGAAGAAATTCATTTTTAAGGGATTTTTAAGTAGTAAATTTTGCGGTTCTTTGTTAGTTCGAGCTAGATTGAGCCGAGCCGAGCTAGCTCGAATTCTAATCGAGTCGGGCTCGAGTCTCAAATCTTAGCTCGATTTGAAATTCGAGCTCGGGGCAAGCCAGCTCGAATCGAGTTCGAGCCGAGCTCAAACTCGGCTCGTTTACAGCCCTATTTAATAGACCATGAACTTGGGAAATGTTATAGAATTTTTAAAAGAGTTAAAAACACCTTAAAAAGTCATAAAAACACACCATGACTTTATGGTTTTTTTGAAACTAAGAATTTATATTTGGGTATTTAATGGTGTTTTCGAAACTGGGTAAACACACCATAAAAATGTCATAAAACACCAAGTTAAAAAAACGCCAACAACACACAATGGATGTACAACTTAAAAAACGTTATTAAAACACTGTAAAATTGTATAGTTCAAAAAAACGCCACAAAACACAATATAATTGCACAATTTCAGGAAACGCCATAAAAACACTATAGAATTGCGTAGTTTCAAAAAACAACATAAATACTGTCACAGCCCCCGACCCCACCCTGGGAGCGGGAGTCGCGAACCAGTCAGATGGTATCGGTGTTTATTAATTTGGCAGCGGAAATTTTCATCAGGACCGTAGTTAGGAAATATTTTTATCAGATTTAAACACCAAAATGTTTAAAATAGATAAATGGGATAAAACCCAAGTTGTCTTTACAATACATTTATAGGGATAAACCCTAATTATTGAAAACATGATCTCCTTTTTTATGTTGGTAACTTTTATAGCCACTCTTCTAAGCCTTCAGTGCTCTCCAGCTGTCTTCTATTAGCTTTATACTAAGTTACCTGAAACACATTTTAAAAAGTTTTTTCAGCAAGAAATACTGGCGAGTGAATCCCAATTTAATTAAAACAAGTTTTATCATTTTACAGTATTGAGGGCATCCGTAATTACATTTGTTTACATCTATCAAATTACCACCCAAGGTACTGTCAATCCTGACTTGTAGTCATGCTACTACTCACAGTGTAGTAACAAGTAATGTATACAAAACCCCAATATACCGACAGTAATTGTAGAATCATGACGAGGTATGACCTGGAACGGCTAACCCGACCCGATCATTACTTATTATTTTATTATAAATACTTAATTACACATGTTTATTCTAGAACGTTCCATTCTACATGGATAAACCACGTAACCAAATCCCCAATCTTTTGGGAAGATCATGCAAATCCCTAACTTATCGGAGCCCATCCTAAGTTAGAGGAAACCCTAATGGTAAACTATAAATAGAGGTAAACATCAAAGGTACGATTCATTCTGCCCTCGTTTACTCTCTCTCTCTCTCTTTCTCTATACATACATTCTATTACTCCCAAACCGAGACTTGTTCTCACGCCAGAGGGTGGTTACAGGAATAACCCCATTCCTGTAATGAGTCCTAACGGTGTTTTGTTTTGCAGTCAGCTGTTCGGATCGCCAAGAGTTGAAGTCGTAGTCGGAGCCTACAGCTCAGGTCAGTGTTTCTTCATTGGCGCCATCTGTGGGACCCTTCGGTAGTATCTGTGAACCTAGACCCAATGGCAAGCGATCAGAATACGTCAATAACACCGAACCAAGCAGTAATAACCAGTAATCCTTTGCTGGTGACAAGTTCAGTAGTTACAACCATGTCGGTTTAACCCGCCATAACCAGGTCTTTGGACCTGGAGTTCGAAGCAGAAGCACCCCCGGGGTTTGCCAACGTCTCAGCTACTCCCTCTGGGACAGCAGCCATTGACCCCCTTGCATACACTTCATGGCAACTACGACCGGTAGTTCCAACCACCACAACTACCGTTGTTTCTACTCCAGTATCGATGACAAGTGCACAGACTATACGTCACAGTACCATGCCCGTTATCACATCCGCGGGTCCAGGTAATATTACACAGCAGATGAGCATGGCCCAATACTATCAGCCGCCTATCACGCACGCTATGTCACCGCTATATACAGCGGCGCTTACAACAGCTTTATCCACTCCACCACATCAACCGGTTATCATGCTTGCCGGGATCATGAATGCTCCAGTCACACCTGGGAATCAAGCTTATTTCCCAGGTTATTACTACGCACCTCCTTACGGGTACTTGCCCCCGTACAACAACCAGGCGTATTCACCTCAAATGACAGCACAAAGTTATGCTCAGCAGCCGCCATACGCGGCCTACATGCCACCCTAGTGGACTTTCCCAACGTCACAGCCAACTTACAGTCAATCCCTGCCTACGGCGGAGCCTATTTACGATAGAGCAAACACATCAAGACCTCGTTTTTCTCCAAACGGGGGTCCCGGCTCCACACTCAACCGATACAGCCCATTAACGTGGAAGATGACGACCTTACCAGGCCTTACAAACCTACGGACACCACCTTCAGGTCCAAATTTACAAGGAGAATCGCCGAGGCCTCGATTAAGGAAAAACCCAAGATGCCCCAGACAGTGGGCAAATACGATGGTTTAGGTGATCCTGATGATCATCTAAACCTGTTCAAAAGTGCCGGGGAGGTAGCCTGCTGGCCCATGCCTCTTTGGTGCAAGATGTTCGTCCAGACGCTGGTTGGGGCAGCACGAGTATGGTGGGATAGCCTACCTATAGGGGAAATTGATAGTTTCGAAGACCTCGAGTCCAAATTCACGTTGCAATTCAGTCAACAGAGGCGACACACAAAAGACCGAAACGAACTCCTTCACATCTGTCGGCGAGACAATGAAACAGTGGAGAGTTTCATCGTCAAATTTAACAAAGAGAGCCTGGCGATCCCAGGTATAACAAATGATTTGGCCTGCGGTGCTTTCCTAAAAGGGGTAAATGACGATGAGCTATTAAGGACACTATATGGAAGGGACGGCGTGCCCTCCACCATAGATGAGATCCTGAGAATAGCCAAAGTATATCTCACACAAGAAAAGACTATGGCGGCCAGTCACGCGGTTAACAGAAAAAAGAAAGCACAAAAAAGCCAAGACGAAAGAGAGCAGCGGAACTCTAAGGGAAAAAACAGAGGAGACAGGTTCCAAAAAAGTGACAAGCCAGACTCACGATATGACAGATCCAGGAGCTTATATTCAAGAAACGAATCCTCCTCCAAGTCAAGGTTTGATTACCCTAACTTGAGTAAAACGCCGGCAGAAATCCTGGCTTCTGAGAACCTGAAATTCAACCCTCCCAAGCCATTGAAAGACGCCCCCAACAAAGAAACTAGCAAGTACTGTGAATATTACAAGGGCAGTGGCCATGATACCAACGATTGCTATCAGTTGAAGAAGCAAATCGAATACTTCGTAAAGGCGGGTAAGTTGGCTCACCTGGTTCGAGATATAAACCAGGGCCAGCTCCCTAACAAGGAAGACACTGACAAAGGGGCGGGCAAGAGACATCGGGAGTTGAAAATGGTTTACGCCGATAAGGGAAAGGGAGCAAAGCGGAGCTTCTCCACGCTCGAGCCCTGGATGCTGACAACCATAACGGTCGAACCACGCGTTAAGGATCTACACCTCACCACTGACCCCTCAACATATCCGCCGCTGTAGGCGATTACAACATGCGAAGGATCCTGGTAGACACCGGAAGCTCCAAAGACATAATCTATGAGCACTGTTTCAACAGAATGCAACCGGAAGACAAGAAGCTTCTCGAATCGGTACACGCCCCTATTAAGGGGTTCACTGGAGAGAGGGTTGATTCAATTGGCCAAATAACCTTTTCGGTAACATTCGGACACGCCCCTCGCGAAAGAACCATATTCCTCACATTTCTAGTGGTACGTGCTGAGTCCTATCATAACGTAATAATTGGAAGGTTTACCCAGGGAAAACTAGACGCTATCGTCTCCATGACGCGTGGGTTCATGAAGTTCCCCACACCGCGGGGAATTGCAACAGTGTACCGGGACAAGTTGGGTGAAGTTTTGAATGCTAAAAGATGTCGTCAAGGACCTACCGGTGCCATCGGTCCAGAAAGGTGGGTTTTGAGCACACGCCACCCCGAGCAAACAGTTACAATAGGAGACGGTCTTTCTCCTGAGGTTAAAAACAATTTGAAGCAATTGCTAAGAAGAAATGCCGATATCTTTGCTTTTGAACACTCTGATATGACCGGGATACCCCGGGATAAGGCGGAGCACAGGTTAGCCACGCTCTCAGGCATCAAGCCAGTGGCTCAGGGTAAGCGTAGCATGGCCCCAGATCGAAAAGAAGCAGTGGTAAAAGAAGTACGAAAACTGGATGAAGCGAGAATCCTCCGTGAAACCAAATACCATACATGGGTATCAAACCCCGTTATGGTCAAGAAACCAGATGGCACATGGCGAATGTGCATTGACTTCAAAGATTTAAACAAGGCATGTCCTAAAGACGCTTATCCGCTGCCCGAGATGGATTTCAAGGTGGACTCGTTGGTCCCTTTTAGGTACAAGTGTTTCTTAGACGCCTATAAGGGTTACCACCAGATCAATATGTCGAGAGAAGACGAAGAAAAAATGGCGTTTCACACTGATATAGGCATTTTTTGCTACACTAAGATGCCTTTTGGTCTACGAAATGCCGGGGCTACTTACCAACACCTCATGGACAAGGCCTTTGAGAAGCAAATCGGCAGAAACTTGGAGGTGTATGTCGACGACTTAGTAATCAAGAGCAGAGAGGAAAAACAAATGCTCGAAGAAATCGAGGAAACCTTCCAAAAGCTGAGAGAATACAACATCAAGCTCAACCCCAAGAAGTGTTCATTCGGGTAGAGGAAGGCAAGTTCTTGGGGGTAGTGGTCACCCGGGACGGCTTTAAAGCTAACCCGGAAAAGATAGCCGCTATAACGCGAATGCCCTCCCCCAGAACTTTAAAAGAGGCACAAGCATTGAATGGGCATTTGGTGGCCATAAACAGGTTCTTGCCAAGACACCCCGAGAGATCTTTGCCGTTCATAAAAACATTGAAAGACTGTCTCAACAAGAAAAACTTCAAATGGACCAGTGAAGCAGAAGACGCCTTACAAGACATGAAGAGGTTCATTGAAAGGCTACCTATGTTAACGACGCCATACCTAGAGGAACTTTTGAAGATATACCTGGCTGCAGCTCACAACGCTGTAAGCACGGTACTCATGGTCGAAAGGGATGGTAAACAAACGCACATATACTACATTAGCCGGGTACTAGCGGGACCTGAAACGCGGTATCCAACACTTGAAAAGTTGGTGCTGGCATTAGCCCACGCTACCCGGCGTCTCAGAAGATACTTCCAAGGGCACCGCGTGTAGATCTTAACAAACTATCCTCTACAGCAAATCTTACATAAGCCAGAAATTTCTGGAAGATTGGCCAAATGGGCGATTGAGCTGGGAGCCCTAGACATTGAGTATCGAAAGCGAACAACAATAAATGGGCAAGTGATCGTCGATTTCTTAGCTGAGATTCCTGATGGAGAAGTGATACAAGACCCCGCGGTCAACGCATACCCGAGTCGAGCACAGCTAGGCAAACCTTGAAGTTATACACTGACGGATCTTCCAGTGGAAAGGGATACGGGGCGGGCCTCATGCTTATAAGCCCGGATGAAATAAGATTGATGTATGCCATGCATTTTGACTTCGAATGCTCCAACAACGAGGCAGAGTATGAAGCATTGCAAGCGGGCTTGAGATTAGCCCAGTCTATGGGAGCAACAAGGGTTGACGTGTATGTCGACTCTTTGTTAGTCAATAACCAAGTGAATGACACTTACGAGGCCAAAGATGACACGATCGCAAAATACTTGGCTAAAACCAAGGAGATCATAGCTTCTTTTGACAACGTCACACTCAATCATGTCCATAGGGAAAAAATCAAATAGCTGACGCCCTGAGCAAGCTAGCTACCTCGGGCATGTAAAAGGAAGTGAAAGTGGAAACGCTGCAAGCACCTTCCATAGAATCCCGGGAAGTGTCTGCCGTCATAGCGGAAGAACCCTGCTGGTACACTCCAATCCTAAAATTTATCACAAAAGGGGATTTACCCCCTGCCAGAGGTGAAGCCCAAAAGATACAAACCAAGGCATTACAGTATGAGGTGAACAATGGCGTCCTATACAGGAAGTCGTATTTGGGACCACTATTGCGGTGTGTATCCCCAGCGGAAGCCAAATACCTGATCTAAGAAATACACACCGGCATATGCGGCATTCACGCCGGACCTCGGGCAGTTGTTGCCAAGATCCAAAATGCCAGATACAATTGGCCCGGGATGCACGAAGACGCGGTAGATGAACTCAGAAAATGCCGCAGTTGTCAGAAGTTTGCCCCACAAACGCTCCGCCCTAAAAACAACTTAATTCCCGTCACGGCGGCCTGGCCTTTTCAAAAATGGGTAGTCGATATCGTGGGACCATTCCCGCTGGCCCCAGCTAAGCTAAAGTACTTAATTGTGGCAATTGATTATTTCACCAAGTGGGTTGAAGCAAAGCCCTTGGCCAAGATAACTGCTGAGAACGCCAAGAAATTCCTATGGGAACACATAGTGTGCCGATTTGGATTACCACTATATCTTGTGAGCGACAATGAAACACAATTTACAGATAGGGTCTTACAAGATTGGTGTGCAGAGCTTCAGATTCAACAAATCTTTACATCGGTCGCACATCCCCAAGGAAACGGCCAAGTGGAGCGGGCAAATAGGAGTTTGCTTGATGGAATCAAAAGAAGGTTAGGCTACGAAGGGAGTTCTTGGGTAGAAGAATTACCAAATGTCCTCTGGGCACATCGAACCATGCCCAAGACAAGCAACAACGAAACCCCCTTCAGCTAAACCTATGGCGCAGAGGCAATGATAACCGTGGAAATTGGATTACCTTCGCTAAGGCGCTTAACTATTGACGATGATAATGACAGGCTCCTGCGGGAAGGCCCGGACCTCCTGAAAGAACGGAGTGAGGCAGCCGCCATCAGCGTGGCAAAATACAAGAAAACTTTAGAGAAGTACTATAACCAACGCGTGGCTCAGCAAACCTTCAAGGAGGGCTAGTATGTCATGTGGGACAACGAGGCCAGTAGAGCGGAGCCCTCAGGCAAACTGGGACCCAACTGGGAAGGCCCCTACATTGTCCAAGAAGACTTAGGCAAAGGGGCTTACCGCCTATCCAGGCTCGATGGCACAGCGGTTCCACGTAGCTGGAACGCGGCTCAGTTGAAGAAATGTTACATGTAGTTCCCCGCCCCTAACGGTGGGTTTGGTTATTTTCCTTTTTGAACAAGTGTAATTCATCATTTATGATGTCTCTTTTTCTTTTAAGTCATTAAGTTAATCAAAGTTACCTTTTTATTCTTTTTTATTACTTACATGTACAATATCAATTACCATCGCATTTTACTGCATATTACGGTACAAAAAACTACCATCGCATTTTACTGCATATTACGGTACAAAAAAAAAATTACCATTGCATTCAAACTGCATAAAACGATAAAAAACGTCTCTGACACGAAATATTTTTCATATACAAGTCAGATGAACAAAATTAGACAGCGCTAAGAGTGGGTATCTTGGTAATAGATACATTAACCACTACAAAAGATAGGTATTTTGGTAATAAATACATACAACTATCTTACAAAACCAAGTACTTGTCCCCGTTGTTATACACCAACACAGGGGAATACCAAAAAACGAACATGTTCTACTTATTTACATATCGGGGAACATTGCTAACACCTCTTTAAGGGTATACAATGCTTCACCATAACACTCCAATGGATGAGGATCGATGATCAGATCATCAATATTCACCTCATCTACCGGAGAAGCTGACACCCTCCGATCACCAACGGGATTAGCACATCGACGGCCACTCCGGCGTCGTTCATATACCGTCCTACAACGTTGGACATACTCAGAGGGAAATGCTTGCATCAAGGTGTCGGCCGATAGGAGAGCCACACCTACTTCAACCTTAGAAGGGCCTTCATCTCCGATACTCTTGCAGGATATGTTTATCCAGGGCAGGGTATCACCGGAGTCAGACCGCTTACCTCTGATCATTTCCTCCATCACCGGGTCCTAAAGACGGACTAGACCATCTGCTGCGTACAAATTTCGAAGTACTTCGGAAATTTTCCGATTACGGCATTGTCGCCCGATTTCTTCGATTACCAATTTTGGAAAAAGAACGACATAATTTATAGAGGATTAAGAGGTCTGAAAATAGTGACGACAACAAAATTAATAAGAAGACATCATTACATGTCAAATTGCCACAATTAAGTAAAATGGCGGCTTCATCATCATGATAATCGCATTAATTCTCTGACCGAAAATCAAGTGCTTACACGCACCCCAAACAAAACAGTGTTTTACAAAATATCTAAGGAACATTGTACATAGCAAATAACAAAACACTCATTCCTCACCAGATTCCTCCGCCACGTCGAGCATCTGGCGTAAGGAGTCCACGCCATCTTCGGCCACCTTATCAACCAGCTCCGCATACGCGGGCAGCGGATCATTACAAGCCACTTCAAGAGCATCCGCCATCTCCGCATGCAGCTTGCCTCTATTCTCTTGGAAGACGGGGGTAATCCTATCCGTTTGTTGACAATTAAAGTAACCCTGGTAGACACCATCATGATGCCCTGACTGATAAGCGGCAGTAGAAAGGCGGTCTAAAAGAGTCACAAAGGACTCTGATTGGAGAAGGTACTCAAACGCCCCAACCAAGCCGTTGGTTATCAACCAGTTCCTATCACCTTGCAAACTAGCCAGGCGGTTGGTCAGGCTATCCACTTCAGCGTTTGACTGGTCTAATGCACTTTCCGCCTCTTTAAGGCACGCCTGGTGGGTGGTGGAAGTTTTCACAAGCTGGTTCTTTTCAGAGACTAGGGAATCGCACATCTGCTGCAACTCCCTAAGCTTTTCTTCCCGCTCTTCCAACTCTGCCTGTTTGTGTGGCACCTGGGGAAAATCCACAATCATCCTGATCTAACACCTTGCTGCTTTGGATTGCTTATCAAATTTCAGGACGAAATTTCTTTCAAGTTGGGGATGATGTGACAACCCGAAATTTCGACCATGACACTCAGCTCCAGATTGCAAGGTTCGTCTCTCGTTTACTTATTGCATAGCATATCTGGTGTACACTTGTGTATGATGTTGCGTGTGATTGCACACTTAGCACTACATACTGAATTCATTGTGTTACTTGCCTATGTTATGTGGTTGATAGAGCCACAATGCGATATTCCTCTAGACTTTCATGATTCATGTTTTGTGATGCCTTTGTCTTGTTACTTGAATTTGAGGAACCTCTTAGCACGAGTTGGGAGGAGCTGAGATAAACATGAAAATTGCATTGTTATTATGGGTGCACACATAATAATAATGTGGGGTGCATGTGAGTCCCAGTGAGGCTTAACAAGTGTGAAGGGGGTTCCGCTCTGTTGTCTGATGTAACCCTGGTAGTCTGTAGAATTCATTGTGATGTTTGACTCCTAATCAATTCCGACCCTTAACCTTTTCCCTTCTCTTATATAGAATCATGAGTGGACGTAATGGTGGACGTGACGGTGGCCGCGGTGGTGGACGTGGCAACATTGCTATGACTCAGGCCGAATTAACCGACTTGATCAACACTCGTGTGGCTGAAGCCCTAGCGGCTTATCAAGCCGGTATGATATGTGCCAAATACTCTTAATTCTTGTGTCGCATACCCAACTCTTACCCGTGTGTTGTATATTCTTTCGTCCTTAGGTCAACAAGTGAATTAGAATCAGAACAATCCGCCTGTTTGCACATTTAAGACGTTCATGGATTGTAAGCCACAGACATTCAGTGGGCTGAAGGAGCTATGGGGCTACTTCGTTGGTTTGAGAAGGCCGAGTCAGTATTTGCTATGTGTGACTGTCCTGTGGGGGACCGAGTGAAATATGCTACACGCACCTTGGAGGATGGTGCCTTAACTTGGAGGAATGCCCAAGTGCAAATGTTGGGCATCGAAATGGCTAATGCAACTACTTGGGATGACTTCAAGGAGTTGATGCGGGAGGAGTATTGTCCTCGTGACGAGATTCAGAAACTCGAGAACGAATACTACAATCTGAAGATGGAGGGGTCCGAGATCGAGGCTTACACGAAACGATCTCATGAGCTGGCAAACATGTGCCGTAACTTATCACGACCACCACCTCGAAGAATTGAATTGTATATCAATGGCTTAGCACCACAAGTTAAGAGTTTGGTCACTACTGCAAATCTCAACAACTTGCCTCAGATCATTCGTTTGGCACACAAGAATACTGACCAGGAGGTCGAACGTGGTTCGTTACCACCTCGTGTTTCTACTACTACCCCTACTGCCACAGCTACCACACTTACTAGTGATAACAGGCGTAAATGGAACGATGCTGACAAAGCGACCAGTGCAAGCCAATCGCAGAAAAGGCCAGACAACAGCAATAATCGTAGTTTCAGTCAGTCCTCTTCTGTTAACCAAGGCCAGAGTAGCAATCCGAGCCAAGGCTCCAACATTGGTAGGAAGCCAAAGTGCAACAAGTGTGGTTATCATCATCATGGACCGTGTGTCCAAGCTTGCCATAGGTGCGATAAGGTGGGCCTATGGCAAAAGACTGTAGAGCTCCGTTCCCAAAGCAACAGCAGCAGCAGAATCAGCAGCAACAACAACAGCATCAGCAATAGCAGAGGTAGCAGCCCCATCAGAATCAAGGCAATAGGAAGGGGTGTTTCCAGTGTGGGGACGAGGGTCACATTAAACGGGATTGCCCTCAGCTGAATCAAAATGCCAATGATAACAACCGTCAGAATAATAATACTGGGAACAACAATAATGACAACAACGGGGGCAACGGTGCTCGTGGAAGGGTATTTACGATTGGTGCTGGTGATGCTAGGAATGACCGCAATGTCGTGACTGGTACGTTCTCTGTGAACAACTTCTTTGCTTCTGTGTTATTTAATTCCGGTGCCGATTGCAGTTATGTATCCTTAAAGTTCAGTCAACGATTAGGGTTAACTCCACCGAATGGGAACCATCGCCGAGGGGATCTTCGTCGATGTGAAGGTTCGCCGCCATGAATGTTCTTCGTCGTGAAGGCATTCCACTGTGATGATTAAGATGATGAATATTTGTGTTTGTACATATTATCTGATTACATGATAATGCTGTTTAGGAATGAGACACCTGATTTGATCATGTGAGTAGCAAACTCCCCTGTTAAATGTTTTGGGATGAGAACTTGTGTGAGATTGAGAAATTGCTATGTGTTATATGGTGAACTATGTGATGAATGTAAACTGTGGAAATGCGTGACTTAATTATTCACGAAACTGATTTCATTGGTAACCACAGTAGGGTTGGTTGACTAACTGGAACGGGTAACATATTATACCGAGCAAATCTAAGGTGAGTTCACTGTCTTTACAAGCATGCGTCCCAGGGAGGGACATCTGGTAAATATTCCGGGGAGGAATATTGGGTAAATGGGTTTAACTGGAATGTTAAACTTGGGATGTTGGTTAATACACTTATATCTATCATTTAAGTCCCATCTTATACCGAATAGGTTGCCGGGGAGGCAACGGGGTTATTAGTTGATAGCGCTATTAGGTTTGGCACCCTCACACCGTACCGGGGAGGACGGGCGTGAACTAATTACCTTAACCACTTGACCAATGTTTGATAGGGCATTGGGGAAGGGCAAATAATCTGGAGCCATCTGCGGTAATCGAGTTATTTACAACATCGAATCTTTGAAATGTTTTAAACTCACATCTGGTAACTAAACGTGTTAACAGACTTTCAACTCACCAGCATTGTCTGATACACTTGTCTGCATGCTTGCAGGTCGTTAGATTCATGATTATGGAACTTGCTATCTGGGAGTGCTGGAGTGGTCATGGGTCGTGGCTCTTGGATACATGTTCATTGTTTTCGCACACTTGTTTTGAGATACTTGAATAACGATTTACATTATGCTTCCGCTGAGCTTATTTGTTTTAAGTTATGATTTGAAATTACTTTATGAAATAAATGGAAACTTTTATTTAATATCTTGTTATAGTTCAATGTGATGGATCCTGGTACGTCACACGTCCCGCGATGTTTCCGCATGTGGTATTTTGGGGGTGTGACAGTTTGGCTTGGGCTTTGGCATTAGACGCCTCTAACTCCACGGCAAGACTTTGATACCTCTCCTGCGGCTGAGACACAAAATCAGTATCAATACGGAACTTTTCGATCTCAGCAGACAGCTCAGATCTCACCTTTTGAGCCTCAGCAACAGCTTTACATTCCATCTCTTCCTGAATAGCCTTAGCGTGAGAAAGGATCCGATCCTTCTCCGCTATGTCGCGGGCCCACAATATCCTTTCCTCAGCAAGGTTGGCTGTTACACGTTGCAGATCCGCTTCTACCTTGTTCTTCTCGGAGATAAACCGACTCTCCCTAAGACCAACAACTTTTCGTCCATCAGCTCCTGAATGGTCACCTGCGCCTGGTGGAGCTCATTGTTATCATGCGTCCATCGGCGCCGGATTTCTGCCAACCTCCACGGTTGACTGACAGCATCCACCATCGATGCATTCATCAAGTTTTCATTATTCAACCCCTCTACATAGGCTGATTCAGCCGGGGGATATGCCTGCTCAACCCAATGATGAACCACTGGGGGGGAAGATCAATCTGGATGACTCCGCTATCTTCCACTTAGGTTGATAGCGTTTATCCTGAGCATTTGGATCCCAGCAAATGGTGGGCAGGTAAAGATCATCGCCCAAACGGGCCCATCATCAACAAAACCGCTGCTAGATCCCCCAGCATCGCTTACGACAGTATCCCTGGCACTAGTTGACTCACAAGCAACAGACGTTGTAGGCATCTCCTTCTCAGACACAGAGAAAACGCCAATAGGAGAGTTAAACAGGGACATGGGGTTAGCACTGGAAAATAGCGGTGTAGAAACTGGGATGGGTGTCACAACAACAGCAGTTGTAAACACCGGCGGTAGCATAGAAGAGCTAACAGCGGCATCACTCGCCTGGGATATAAGGTCAGAAAGGCTCGGTCCGCCAGCAGCGGAAGACATAACATCCCCAGTTGTCAAAGGCACAGAAGACACATCCTCAACTTGGGCCTCAGCAAAGGAACCTGCATCAAATCAGAAGTTCAGAAATAGCACATAGGGTTTAACTGATGCCTTAACAAATAAAATCACTCACCAGCGGGTAAGGCGTGAGCAACCTTGATTGCTTGGAAAGAAGTCAACGGAGGAAGTATCTTACGTTTTTTCTGCGCGCGGCGAGGACTCGCCACATTGGTAGGGGGCAGAAACAGAAGTAGCATCCTCCGGGGCTACAAAGATGCTAACCGCCACAGGTGCAGTAGTAGCCCCCGCGGTCATAACTTTCCTCACGGTGATCTTCACCCGGGTGGGTTTCTTTGACTCTGCAGCAGAAACACTACTTCCTCCGCTGATGGGAGGCTGAGATATATAAGCAGTTGAATCCGTTGGCACGGCGGGTAGCATAAACTGCTCAAGGTGGATCTTCAGGACGTCGGGTTCTTATTCCCCAATCACGCGGTCCGCGACCCTCAAAGCAGCGTTTCGAGGGGGATCAACGAAGTCAAACAAGCTTCACTTGCCTATTTGACATTTGCACACGTTAATACAAATACAATTAGCAGAGTAAATTCAAGGCAAATGGCCATATACCTTCATCAACCCTCTGAAAGGAAGGGTACAACCGGATGTCATGCCATAGCAAACTCATCCCCGCCATCACCAGGGCCCCCTCCGGGATCTCCGTGCACTCGGGGGGGGGGGGGGGTGTTGACTCAACCTCTTAAATAGAGCGTTTTCAACGTAAGTATCAGCAGGGGGACCGTCATCCTTGAATTTGTCCTTGGGCCCCATTTCCCTCCAGTGCATTTCTCCGGGGATAACACTGGCATCAACGTAGAAGAACTTCTTTTTCCATTCCTTATCCCTAGAACTGGTAGGGATATCCCTCAAAAAGACACACCACTGTCTCGTCTATCAAAAGTAAAGAAGGCAGATTTCCACACAAGAACGAAAAAAGCCCTAAAAACCATAATTTCAGGGATATGGCTGATGTGCGGTGAAGTGTTATATTTATTAGGTGTATATTTTAAGTCCTTTTAACACTTATTTTTAGCCAAGTTTTAAATTTATAAAACACGATATTTTACTAACACTAAACACACATATGGGCAAGTGCACCCATCGTGAGCGTAGTATAGCGTTGGTAAGATACCGAGGTCGTCCAAGGACACAAGAGCTTTTAGTACCGGTTTATCCTCAACGTCTAATCAAAATAAAAATTTTAGAAAAAGGTTTTAAACTAAGAAAAATAAAAACTAACTAAAATGCTGAAAATAAAAATAAAAGTAAAAACAGATAGACAAGATGAATCACTTGGTTCCGACTCGTATCTAGTATAACCTTTGATTATTTCCGCACTTTTGCACATAATTAAGAGATTATCTTAGTTATTGTAGTAGGCCCCTCTTTTGAAGGTGACGTTACCCTCACCCCAGTAGTTTGAGTCAGCAAGGATACAATCCTAAAAGGGTGGATTATTGGAAGATAATGAATTAAGTTATTAATGCAGTATTATGGTAGGCCCCGCTTTTGGCGGTGACGTTACCCTCGACTAAGTAGTCTGAGTCAGCAGGGATACAGTCCTAAATAGCCGGGTTATAGTATTAATAGTAGTTAACTTATGAGGGGATCAAAGAGTTTGGACCCCCGCCATCCAATACCGTGAAGCATTGAAGGAGGTCCTACTAAATTTGACCCAGGTCCATTGCAGGACCTCTAAACGCTGAACAATGGCAAGACCTTTACCAAACCGTTCCCTTAACCCCCGACCAGGTAGCCAACATACCTCCATATAGACCGTGGAGATATGAATGGTGAAAATCTTTTATTTTATATAGACAGTAAAATAATGCCAAGACACCACGGACAAACGATAAGGAAAGATCACCTTCAACATAAGTAACTAGTTATTAAAGTCATTAATACAAAACCAAATAAAAAGTGTAAAAGATTAGAAATAAAAATATTATACTAGACACTTTGTCTTCACCAAGTGATGTAAGAGACTTAGGCAAACATGGCCTTGATTGTCAAGAACTCTTACGATCAATCTTGGATCCCAAGACGACTCACACACTCTACGATGGACAATGGATGATGGTGGTGGATGATGGTGTTGTGATGGTGGTGGGTGGTGGATGAAGTGTGAGAGAGGTGGTGTGCCAAGGGATGAGTTGAAATGAATCCAAGCACTCCTATTTATAGGCTGAACAGAGAGCTGGGCACGGCCCCGTGTCCGCTGGGCACGGCCCCGTGCCTGTCTGACATTCTCTCTCCTCATTAATTGTAATTTGCAATTACAATTAATGCGCCTGCTGTACTTTCGCCACGCCCCCGTGTTCACTGGGCACGGCCCCGTGGTGGGCAATAGAAGCTTCTATAGGTTTGTCTTTTCTGCTGCTTCTTGGGCACGGCCCCGTGCTGGCTGAGCACGGGGCGTGTTCAGTATTCTGCCTTCTCTATTTTGCTTGGGAAGATGCCATTGAGGGGTCGGGCAGTCCACTTATGTTCCTTTCCTTGTATTTATGTTGGATTTAGCTGTCTTTTTGCTTCTTTTGTGTTTTTGAGCTCATTTAATCCTGAAAATATAAAAGGAAGACAAAAACACTCTTTTTCCAATATTAGTACTTAAAAAGGGTTAGTTTTATGCCTCATTTGATGTAATTTATATGTTGCATTTTGCACACATCAATGGCCCAGGGTTATGCAGGCAAATTCGAAGTAACAATGGTTAACTAACCCTAGGGGATGCAATTGAGAGATGTGAATGGGATATTCGTCAATAACGGATTTATAGAACTTGGTGATTGGCAACCGGAAATTGTAGAATTTGAAAAAATCACTGAACAGAGTGATTTTGCCCTCTTTCAACGGAAACGCCGTGTCTGTCTTTGGCGGCAGCACCGGATTCCACTCCGACTTAATATCGTACTCTTGTACAAGATTGTTGTATGATACGGGTGCCCATTTGCAATATAGTGCATCAGAGCTTGTGGGGGCTGAAGAAGATTCACCAGTTTTGGAGGCCATTTTCGAAATCAAGAAATTGTAGAAGTTGTGAGAAAAGATGGAAATGGAAAAACCCTAAATGGGAAACCTATTTATAAGGGGTAACAACCTTTCGAATTCAAAAAGGCAAACGGATGGGAACGCATGTCAAAACAGGGGAGGTACAACTGTCATCATAATGATGACCTAACTGTCACATCGTCGCCATTTTTCAAAAAGCAACGGTACTCCCACTCGAGAAACTTGCACTCAAAGGGGGTATTTTGACTTTTTCCTTTTTTAGTCCGACCCCTTGAAATTCATTTCATAACTTCGGACTGGGGGGACATGACGAGGTATGACCCGGAACGGCTAACCCGACCCGGTCATTACCTATTATTTTATTATAAATACTTAATTACACATGTTTATTCTAGAACGTTCCATTCTGCATGGATAAACCACGTAACCAAATCCCCAATCTTTTGGGAAGATCATGCAAATCCCTTAATTATCGGAGCCCATCCTAAGTTAGAGGAAACCCTAATGGTAAACTATAAATAGAGGTAAACATCAAAGGTACGATTCATTCTGCCCTCGTTTACTCTCTCTCTCTCTCTCTCTCTCTACATACATTCTGTTACTCCCAAACTGAGACTTATTCTCACGCCGGAGGGTGGTTACAGGAATAACCCCATTCCTGTAAGGAGTCCTAACGGTGTTCTGTTTTGTAGTCAGCTGTTTGGATCGCCAAGAGTTGAAGTCCTAGTCGGAGCCTACCGCTCAGGTCAGTGTTTCTTCAAATCACAAATACTCAATCACTGTTAAATATAATTTAAAACAATTGAGATTTTGTAAAAACAGTTTACAAAAAGAGGATTTACTCGCTTTTGTAAACTTAGGTATTTCTACACGCTTCCTGGTAATATTATTGCTTCATGTTGTTTCTCCTGGTTATTATTTATTAAATTTAGACAATGCACACGTGTTAGTAAGATAACACAAATTACATTAGTCATACTACCGAGACAGAACTCCAACGAACTGAGTCAGGCAGAGCCTAGACATGCGTTACGGAGTCATAGATCAATCTGGTAGGGTAACGAATACGTGATCGGGGTTATAATACTTACAACGAGGCAGAACTTTGCTGGTATTATGCTATAACTTTAGCCTACAGAATGTTTGAGAGAGAATTAGAAATTCTGAACAATTGAAATGGCCGATCCTGGCCCCTTTTATAGTTGGTCGAAGGGCGGCTCGCGCCCCGTGGCGGCTTCTTCTTCATCTTTCGCGGCCCGCGAGGTCCATATAGGCGGCGATAGGGTTGCTGAGTCAGCGTATAGGGTTGACACGTGTAGGGACACGAAGCAAAAGCAGTGCCCGACAAGTAACACTCCGTCGCGCCCCGCGACAGACTTGAGAGTCTTGGTCGCGGCCCGCGAGCGACCCATTTTGCTTGTTTTATTTGATTTTTATTAATATAAAAGGTATACGGGCTCGTTTATCGCATACGGGGTATATTTTCGGATGTGTAGGGGTGTCAGGGGTGTTTTAGGAGGTTTGTTATACTATATAATAAAATATATAATGCACTCGCGTTAAGTATAGTAACCCAATTCAACTTTATCAATATGTCACGAGACAGAACCCCAACGTACTTAGTCGGGCAGAGCCTTGACATGCATTGGTGGGTCCTAAATCAATCGGACAGGGTATCGACTCAGTGATCAGGGGTTAAAACACTTAAAACGTGGCAACGCTTTATTATTATTATAGGTGAAATATTAAAGAAGGAAAAACAAAAAAAATAGAATTATAGAGAGAGAGAAAGCGAGACAGAGAAGGTAAAATGATCTGAGCAATTTGAAGATATCTACCTATGTCTCCTTTTATACTTTTCGAATCCTTGGAGGTCACGAAAAGCTTAGACCATGGGGTATGGGGGTCGTACCCTCCCCGTCCCGGTCCGTCCCCCACGTCGCACACCGCCCCCCAAGGGGTCGTCGCGACACTCCCATCCTCTCCAAGACGTTGGAGACGAGGCAAACAAGTGCCCCCCCCCCCCCCCTTCATTTTAATGCCGTTGATAACGGCTAGTTTAAAAAAAATATATATATTTTAAAACCTATAAATACCCATCCATTTAACCATTTTTATATAAAAATTCACCCACATACTCCAAACAACCCCTTTACACTCTCAAATAATCTTCTCTAAAAAATACACAATGTCATCTTCCTCTTAGTCGGGTTCGACGGACACCTTAGAAGCCGTAAAATATTTTAGAAACACGGTGGTAGCCGCGGCACAACTAGTTCTGGAAGAAGATGAAGAGGAGGTTTCGTCACAACCACGAAATAGAAACCCGGCCATCGACTGAGACCGAGAAAGTTAGTTATATTTTTATTCTTATATTTTATAGCGTTGCATTATTTTTATAAGTTATATATGTGTTACTATATATGACTTGCCACATCGTGTCGGTGCTCACGAAAGATTAGTCGCCGATTACTTTGCCGACGAACCGTTGTACTCGGAGAGTATTTTTAGACGCCGTTTTAGAATGAGTCATCGACTGTTCTTACGTATAGCCGACGATTTAGCCGCTTATGACCCGTTTTTTACATTGCGATACGATGCTAGAGGCAAAAGGGGCTTCACCACCTTACAGAAATGCACTGCGGCGATTCGTCAACTAGCTTATGGGACGGCAGCCGATGCTTGGGTCGAATATTTAAAGATGTCCGAAAGAACTGCTAGAGAATGTGTATACAAGTTTTGTAAATTTGTGGTGAGGCTCTACAGCCAAATTTTTTTGCGAAAACCGAGTTACAATGACGTACAACAATTGTATCAACACCAAAAAGCAACATACGGTGTTTTGGTGTTCTTCAACAAAGATGGCATATTATTGAAAACCCAGCACACGCTTTTACACCTAAAACGTTGCGATACTATAGGCATGCTTGTATTTTGTTGCATAACATGATCATCGAAGACGAAGGAAATGCAATTTGTGAGTATGACGAGAATGCGGTGGAGCAGAATAATGTTCCGGTTAGCGAAGAACAACAAGATTTAAACAGGTTCTCGTTACATAACGATTTCACACATGTGAATCTTCAATCAGACTCCACACCCTTGAGTAGTACTTAAGGGGATGGTCCTCCACCATTGGTGAGGTGGCGCCTATGGTCTTAGATTCATTCTTATCATTTTAGGACACACGTCCACTTCTCAATTTAAATGTTAGTATATTATTATTTTTTTATTAATTTATATATTATAATTAAATCAACTGCTTCACTTATTAGACGCTTATAACTTCTAAAATACGATGTTTTATAAAACAATGAATATATCTTTAGAACGAGAATATTTGTGTCTATATTTTGACCCAAGTTTCATTAAAAACGAAGTAAGTTCGAATATAATGTATTTTTATAATTAAATTATTAAACGGTTTCTAGGTTCGCCAAAATACCTCATATTTCTATCGGTCAACTTACCCATGATGTATCATTTTAATAACATAAGTTTTTATATACTTTATTTTAAATTTTATAAATAAAAATTTTAGGAATGTTATATATCCTCCCCACCTTGTTTTAAATATCGTCCTCGAGATTCACTGAAATGTGGAGGAATACCTTCAGTTTGTCATTGATCCTAGTTCCTAAGTATATTCTGGTCTTTGCTTTTGATTTTGACCAGAACTTTCTAGTTTTAGTATTTTTAAAAGTCTGTTATAATTATATATAATTATAAAAATATTCTGGATATTATAATAAACTTATTTTAAATAATTTGTGTTTTATTTATATTTTATACAAAAAGTAATTTATCTTGTCATTATTATTTACTTTATAAAAATATTAAAATCAGAATTTTATAAAATAAATTTAAAACTAATTTTTTATATATGTTTATAAATATAAATATTAACAAATAATAATGTTTTAAAAAAAATATTCTACTATATATATAATAATAATAGCTTTGCATAAATAAAAAATAAGTAAACCTTCTCACCTCCCACTAGTTGGACCGACAATCGTTGACAAAAATAAAGTTGCTAATTAACTATATTTTACTAAATCTACATTAATTGCCCACGTTCAAGTTATTTATATAATAGTTCCCTCGCATCCAAAATTAAAAGTTCACGTTTTCCCAAGCTACCCCAGATCTACATAATAGCCGAAAAGAACAGTCTGGTGAAGAAACAACCGGACAATCGTGAACTTGCTTCCAGCATAGCTCAACGTTCTACGTAGTCCTCCGATCTTCGTCACCAAGGATATTTTCTGGCCGTTTTTCCGAGCTAAACAAAGCAAGGTACAATGTCCATGGCATCGTAAACAAAGCAAGGTGTTTTTCAACGTTCTACGTGGTGTTTGTTTTTTGGAAGAAGAGTTTCCTGGCCTCTTCTGTCTGCACCGTGCAGACGCGGGAAGAGGTTTAGCCTCAGAAGAGTGTTATGTTTTTTTTTTTTCGAGAAGTGCTTTTTACCTCTCCCCAACCTCTTCTTGGGGAAGTGATGAGAGGTAAGCTTCTCCAAGCAGAGGTTTACCTCTTCTTGGCACCACCTCCACCTCCGACACTGCTCCGCCACCACCTCCGCCACTGCTCCGCCACTGACTCCACCTCCGCCACTGCTCCGCCACTGCTCCGCCACCACCTCCACCTCCGCCACTGCTCCGCCCTGCTCCGACCCCAAATCGAACCCCCAAATCATCAAATCGAACCCCAAATCATCAAATCGAACCCCCAAATCATCAAATCGAACCCCAAATCATCATCATCAACAACATCACAAACAAAACCCCCAAATCGAAAACCCTAAAATCGAAAACCCTAAATCGATTCATTGCAGGCTCCGGCCAGGTGTGAAGGCGGAGGTGATGATGGCGGTGGTGAAGTGCTGGCGGTGGTGATGATGGCGGTGGCTAGAGAGAGAGTAGAGAGAGAGTGGAGGTGATGATGGCGGTGGTGAAGTGCTGGCGGTGGTGATGATGGCGGTGGCTAGAGAGAGAGTAGAGAGAGAGTGGAGGTGCAGATTGTTGTGTGGTGTGTGTTCTAAACCTAGAAGAAGAGGTTTTATATAAAAAAAAAACAAACCATCTTCTCCTTGCAGACTGAAGACATTTGGTCCACCTCTTCTCCTGCAGATGTGACCTGCAGCAGAAGAGGTTTTCGTGCAGAAAAAACAAACAGCACCATTTAGACATTTTTTTTGGTGGATTCTTCATATAATCTATTCTGATTTATAATTTTGTATACAGTCTTACTAGTCTTGGTGTTCAAAATCATTTAACACACTTAACTCGGGCTTGATTTATCAGTTATTAAGGTGTTTGGCAAAAACTGTTTGTAATAATCAGTTTGAAAACACACATTCAAACATCCTAACTAAAATTTCAATTATTCTTAAATGTTAATAGTTGTTTTGTTTCTATTTAATTCCAAGATTTTTATGATTACGAGCACAAAGTCTAAGACGATTGATGTGAAATTACTACAGAATTAGAGATGCGCAAGTTGGCCTATCTTTCACTCGGGAAGCTGGGCGGAAAAGGGTCCAAAAACGATACAAACCATATCGAATCTTCTAAAGCTGGATTTTCCGATGACCCGACCCAATCCGATAAAAAACATTTCAATGACCCAACTCAATCCAACAGGAAATATTTCGATGAAGTAACCCAATCCGATAGAAAACATTTACATGACCCGACCCAATCCGACATAAAGCAACTAGATGACCCAACCATATCCGATAATATTCATTCCAATGACCCAAGCCAATCCGACAGTAAACATTCCGATGACACAACCCAATCCGACCAAAAACATTCCAATGACATGACCCAATCCGACGAAAAAAACTCCAATGACCCAACCCAATCCGACACTAAACATTCCGATGACCCAACCCAATCCGACAAAAAACATTCCAATGACATGACCCAATCCGACGAAAAAAACTCCAATGACCCAACCCAATCCGACAAAGAACATTCCGATGACCCAACCCAATCCGACAAAGAATATTCTAATGAGCAAACAACTTTGCAAAATTTCCCATTAGAAGACATAAAATCAGTCACCAACAACTTTGCTAGTGTCATTGGAGAAGGGTTTCTCGGGAAGATTTATGAAGGACAGCTCTCTCGGCCCGGAGAAGATGTTGCTGTGCGAAGGCTAGATCGTAGTTTTTGTCTGCAAGAGGTGGCGTTTGACAAGGAGATTTCAATTCTTTCTCGTGTTAAGCATCCAAATATAGTCTCAATTGTCGGTTTTTGTTATGAGGAGAACGAGATGCTCATTGTAAGCAAGCGTGTTGCCCGTGGAAGTCTAAAATGTTATCTGAATGACCCCAAAGTACTTACATGGATGAGAAGATTGCAGATAAGCATTGGTGTTGTGTCTGCATTGAGTTACTTGCATAATTTTAGTGTTATCCATCATAACATCAACTGCGATTCAATCTTGTTAGATGAGAATTGGGAAGCCAAAATATCCGGCTTTGAATATTCCATGACAATACCAGCGGGAGGTCTAGACCTGGCATATGAAAAGCTTGGAACCGGAACCTACAAGTCGGATGTGTTCTCCATTGGCATCGTATTGTTTGAGCTCTTGTGCAAAAGGGAAGCAGAAGATGATAGTTTTCAATTAGCTTCATCTGCCATGTTCCAGTATGAGAACGGAAAATTGCACGAATATGTTGCACCGGGTCTAGATAGCCAGATGGATAAAAAGTCATTCAACATTTTTGCGAAAACAGCATATAATTGCCTCAACCGAAGAGCACCACCAACTATGAATCAGGTCCTCGAAAGACTTGAGAGAGCACTAAAAGTTCAGCAGAAGCATGAAAATAATGTAAGACCTAACTTTTAATGTTGTTTTTATTGTTTCATCATTATGTCATAACTCATAACACACTATGAGTTCTTCATTTGTTCTTCATTGTTACAATATGTTACAGGGACGCTCAACAATTGCAGTTGAACGTAAAATATCAGACAGCATGAAGTTGAAGGTAACATGTTCATTTGTTTAATTTGTTCTTCATTGTACCGCAACGTACTAAGGTAGGACATTTAGTACTCGCCACTGTAGGGTAGCTCACTTGGTAGAGGCACATGCGTCTTAAAGGGAGGTTAAAGGGAGGTATGAGGTTTAAACCTTGGCAAAAGGGTGTTTATTTAAATAAATGGTGTAAAGTAGTGTAAGACCAATCCGTGCGGTTAAAAAAATAGAGTAGTACTCCTAATCCGGTATATACATGAAATTTAGTATTCAACACTTCATCAAACGGTTTAATAATGATCCACCATGAAAATTTTCAGAGAAAAAATAAGCTACTTACATTTACCAAAGCGGTTGAGATTCCTCAAGAAGCCTCTTTGGTAATTGTTTAATTATATTTATTTATTTTTTCTATCATTTTATTGTTATAGTCAATTTTGAACATATAGAGAAATGGAACTTTTCAAGGTGTTTTTCCGTCACAAATGCGTCGTAACTCCGAATTTGCAACACATTTACCACACAAATTTCAACTTATTTGCGACAGAAATATTGTGTTACAAATTTGTAACGCATTTCCTACGATTCCCTAATTTCAGGCAAAATTTATTTGCAACGCATTTCCTACACATCCCCTAAAGAAAATTTATTTGCAACACATTTGTAACAAAATATTTATAAAAAAATAAAAAAAAAACTGGAAATTTTATTTTTTCTTGAAAAAACCTGTTTTAAAATCACCATACTCGAAAATAGTACATTACGCCATTTCTAGTGTTTCTAAACCACAAAACTAACAAACGTTTAACGTGCGTATATGCCTAAAAAGATAAGCAAATGCTAACTAATTACGAGGAGGACGACAATTCTTCATAAAGTCTTGCAATTCTCTTTTCACGGTTTCATTTATGTGTTGTTAGAGGTCTTCTCTCGCTTTTCTCTCACTTTCAAGATGAACTCTAAGATATTCCCTCTCCTTCGTCTCAGTTTCGAGGCGAGCTTCAAGCTTTGCCAGTTGCGTTCGCATTGCTTAGGCCTAAAAATTTGTTAAAAGGTATAATTAAATAAACAATACATCAATGACCGATCTGACCCGTTTCACAAGTTTAGTAAGCATAAAAATATCAGTAAACACTACTAGAAAACATGGTTTTTGTCATGTAAATTTTGGTTACAAAATGGTAGCAATTTCTTTATTGTCACCGGTTTGCCACAAAAAATACGGTGACAAAAACACCTGTGTCAATTGCCCTATTGCCACCAAATTGCCACCATTTTTATATTTTGCTACCTTATTTTACCACCACAAAATTGGTCAAAATTATTTGCCACCGCTTCATGTTTGCTACGCTCCTTTTGATACCATTTAGCCACTGATATTGCCACCATTTAGCCACCGATATTGCCACCATTTAGCCATCAGTTTTTGCACATTTTAATACCATTTAGCCACCTATATTGCCACCATTTTTCACACAATTTGCACCATTTAGCCATGATATTGCCACCATTTTTTACAAAATTGCAACCATTTGCTACCATTTATTTGCTACCATACTGATTACTGGAATATTGGTTTTTAATTCAGATTTCTTTTCTCCCTGCTATTTTCATCAAAATTACATATCAATAAAACTACAAATAATATAAAAAAGTCTAATAAAATCCCATAATTATATAAAACATCTTGTTTTCAAAAACATATAAAAATACCAACTAAAATTATCCTAATAAGATAAACACCTAAGCATTCAAAACCAAATGTTTATAGCCTATCTTCGAACTGTAGCTGTTAACATAGCTTCAATTTGTGACATCCTATCAAGCAACGCATCTTTATCCACTTTATCTTTTTCTTTGTCAGGCAACAACCCCGCAACAATTCCATTGAACCTTTCTTTTTCTTCATCTTTTTCCTTAACGAGCTCCTTGACAACTAAGTTCAACTTTTCAATCTACAAAATAACCAATGAATAGAATCAAGAAATCAGAATTAACGAAAACTAATAATGGGTCAAATTGGTTGCAAAGAAAACAAAATACAATTGTGAGCTACAATTCAAGTGCTAGAAGCTAGATAGCATGTTCCAGTTTGTTTACATATTAAGAAGGAAATTATACCTAATTTTAAAAACATTTTTTTGCATGAAACAACCCGTAAAGAAGGTGTAATCAAATCATTATGAAATTCCTTAACATTCTCACTAATTTAAGAGCATCAAACCTAACAATAAAAAACAAGCATCTCAAACCAAACAAACATAATAACAGTGGGACGATATAAATGCACAAAAGTTACTAGTCTAAAAGGATTAAAAATACCTCAGGGTCTTCTCTCCTATGTACACACGGGTCACTATCATTGCCTAACCCGTACACTTTTCCTTTCTTCTTACTCTCAGCTCGTGACCACAAGTCTTTGTCAAATTTTGGATGTTTATTACGTTCTTTCCCATACTTCTCCTCAAGAAAACCTTCATATTTAACCTAATGGGATAAACACATAATTATATTATACAAATTTCATTGTAATAAACTTCGTGTTTTTAATTTTGAAATACTTTGTTCAGATTTACTAATCAATTGACTTACCCATGTCTCCTCTGCCCTAGCATCAACCCATACAAGATTTTCTTCTTAAGCATCCCCTTCCGAATCAACGTCCAAAAGTAGTGAACTACTACAACACAAATATATATATAAATCAAACCTGTCACTCGATTCTTCATTCTCAGAATTTTCATTGTTAAAATGAACTTCTTCATCATTATCGTTAAAACCCTCATAAGGTAAATGTGTGCCATTTTGGTATACCCTGGGCTTGTTCAACATAAGCTGCATTTGTAACAGTACCCATAATTACAACAATGGCAAAGTCGTTGTTGTCGTAACTACCTCTTGCTAATGTTCCAACTGTATCATTCATCTGGATCCAACATATGAGAGAAAGTGAAAATTATAGTGTGGTACTGTGGTGAACATTAGGAGACTAAATTACAATGCAAGTAAATGAGGATTTTAAAATTAAATTGCTGGGCATGGAAAGTGGAAGTAATATAGAAAAAGAATGGGTGAAAACAGAAATTCATAAAAGGAAGTGAAAAAAAAAATTGTTGGGCAAGATAGAAAGAGGGAGATGTTTTACTGCTCACAATAAACAGAAGATCGAAAGCTTCAAAATAATAACGAATTAAGAACATAAAATATTAATTACATACTTTTATCGTATCTCCAATTGAAAATGGTTATTAAAGTTGTACAGATAACCCATTTAGGACATTGCCAAGAATGTCTCTAGCAGCAAAAGCAGTTGCAACCCCTACAAAGATGGTAATGCTCGTTAGATTTCAAAATAGTAAAACGTGTATGTTTATTTTTGTTAGAATTACTAAACTTTATTATGTTTTATATATTTAATCAAACTTATATATGTAGATATGATATGTATGATATGTATTCGGATATATTAGAATGATAAGCTTATGTATTTCCGGTTTGATAAGCGGGTGAAGATTCAAATAACTGCAGGAGCAGTTACCCGCCAAAATCAACCGCCAAAAACTTATGTATTTATATCTGATTGCCGGCAACATGGTCCTGTATCAAGACATTCAAGTTTATCTCGAATTGTCCATTATTCTCTGTTTTTTGATTTCCTTGCATTCATTCATTATACTGAACATGGAAATACAATTCGGATCACTCATGAACAAGAACCCAACCATATCCAATGAATCCGCTGCAAACTTAAATTCTGATCCCCAACAATTTTAACATATATAAAGCACTCCCAGCTCCCTGCACCTAATACATTATGCTATTTTTGCTTATGTGGGAAACCATTCTTTTCTGTACTAATTTGTAAATGATTGCTCTAAGCAATTTATTACTTGTGTAATTTACTCTATCAACTTCACGAAAAGGAGTATATATCGCAACAAAAGTTACCTCCAATTCCTCTAACAGTCAAAATAGATTGCACAGCTACCCCATAGGCCTCAGCTAAAGCCATACCATCAAGGACAAACAAGCCAACAGAAGAGAACTTGTCCAAAGTCAACACCTACCACCACTCCTCTATAAAGCACACGACAAAACACTTACTTATCATAGTTAATACAAAAATAATAGTAAACTTGTAAAAGTAGCCAAAAATCCAACTTACTAACATTTGTGAAAACGCCATGAAGGTTATGAGATATCTCACAGGAACCTCCAATGCACCCCCAAAAGCTTTTCTCATAAGGTACCGCACTCCACAACGATCCTGCTGGTAAGAACGTACCTGGCCCTTCCGTTGAGTACTTGTGAAACCTTCTAAAGATTCTCGGCAGCACAGCGCAAGCAGCAAAAGTTCCCACTATGGTCCCACCAACCGGAACAATAACATCACGAAGATACAGATGCGTATCAAGTAACTGTTCTACATGCGGACTCATTTCATTAGACGCTTCTTTTTTGGAAAACTTCTAACTACAAACTTTTTTTTTTGGAAAACATAATAGAAGAATCAAAAGACTACATTGTTAAAAAAGAGTTCAAGTAACTAAAGATAAGAAAATACGGGTTTACAAATCTGCCCTTTAGGCAAAGTTAACTTTTTGCAACATATAATAAAGACGTCTTTTGCATAACTTGCTGGAACTTGAGAAGATTCAGCGGCGTCCAAAACAAAAACATGGTGGAATCTGCACAATAAATATGGCATTATAAAAACTTGATTTCAAAAAACAAGATTCCTAGCTGAAAACAGTTTTGTCTACTGAAACTGAAATACAAAACCTTCATGACTGTAAAGAATATGTTTGATACATATACAATTCTTACCCATAAATTCAAGTAAGAATGTACAAACATCATTTAAAAATAAGTAGCAGTTGCTAACAACATGTACCACAAACAAAAATTCAAACTTTATATACCTCGAAGAGAAACAAAAGAATATACTTCATGGACTCAAATTAGTACCATACATTGTACATTTTTAATAATTATGATCTTAAATCACACAGAGAAAAGTAGATATCTATACTAAAAAAAGCACAAATAACTTTGAGACATGCATAGAGATAATACACACTCATATATTTTAGGTCAAAGTTTGGTCAACAATAAAGTGAGGCATGAGTGCACGAGTAAGTGTAATGCATAAGGGTGTCCGGAGTGGTGCGGCAAAGGGGAGTGGCAAAGGGTTTTGCCGCGCGGCAACACCGCCGCCGACCCCTTTGCCGCTCGGTTTCATTGCCAAATCGGTGTAGGCTTGCCGAAGTGGTGAAGGGAGGGTATGAGAGAGAGAGGGTAGTGTGGGGTGGGGTCCATTCCAATCTCAACCAATCACACTTTTTTCCTTTTTTTAAAATAGTTTACCACTTCACCAAGTGTCTAACCATTGCCAACACTTTTGAGCATAGTTTACCACTTTGACATGGCACACTCTCATTGTTTGATTTTTTAGTTTGCCACTCTCAAGTGTTTAACCACTCCTTACACCCTAATGAATCAACATAAGCCCCAATAAAGAAACCTTGCTTTAAAAGATGCACATGCGCCAACTCCAAAACGCATGGTGTTTGAGAATTAATTTTTTTTTCAACATTTGAAATAACCTCGAACTATCTATCTACTGCTATAAAACTTGTTAAAAAAGAACACAAAACCTCACAAAAAAATACGCATCAGTTGAAAAACCATTAATTCAGAAGCAAGATCATGATCAGGGGCGAAGCATTGAAGGGGGCCCGGGGGGACCCCTGAACTTTTCGCTCAGTAGTGTTATGTATGTACGTTTCGTATAGAACTTTTTAGGTATATACGTTTTTGACCCCCCGGTTTTATAAAAAAGAATTCTAGGTATATACTTTTAGGTCTAGTGACTTCCGACCCCCCGATGGAAATTTTCAAGCTTCGCCACTGATCATGATGCATTAATGATGCACCAAAACTCAGTGTCATAATATATTGTAGTAAAAATCATCATGTAAATTAGAATATATAGACAGCTGGTAAAGTTTTCCTGATCACATCCATAAAAACAGATAGGTTACATTTTTTATCATAAAATAACCTTTGAAAGAACCTTTTATGTTCCACAACTTTCCCCTAAACTTCTTAGCATGCAACATAACTATAACATTAGTTGCAGACAAATAATTGTGTAAAAACTTTTTTATGATGAAATACCACATCAAAAAAGTTGTGCATGTCAAATTGTCAATAGCCTTAGAACTATCATGCCCTTAAAGGAAAACTAAGCAACCCTGCGCACACAATAAAACCAACAATTCTGAAGCATACATACTAGTAAAGATAGCAGAATTTGCTCACCTAGCGATCATGACCCATGTAAGGCGCACCACCTTGCTGTGGCCTATTACCCCCTTGACCGGCCTGCAGATTGGGGTATCCACCCTGCATCGCAGGTTGACCACCATAGCCCGCAGGCGGCATCCCCTGTGGAGCTCCAGCAAGCCCCAAAAGATTTCCTAGACCACCTCCCTGGCTGGCAAGAAGTGCAGCCAACGCCTGACCCAAAATAGGAGTCAAAGCGGGCGAAACCACAGGGTTCAATTTTGAACAAGTATTATACATCCGACGAGTGATCAGAAACCTAATTCCAGTCATAGTGTATGCACCGAACTGAAAGCCTAGCTTGCACAGAGAGCTAAATACCTAAATCAGTCAGTCAATCATAAAACATAAACGAAATCTGAAATCTATTATTCATAATGATGATTCCAGTTAAATTAATAAGTATGATTACGCTATACAAGTTTTGAGATGCGAGATTGAACTAGTAAACAACAAATTTTCTTGTAAAACACGATTTAAGTTTTACATTTTGAATATTTTTAGAGAATTTTTGAAATTAAAACTAACCGGATGAAAGCGTTGAATAACACAGAAAGAAGAAGAAGAAGATCTCCGACGGTGAAAATAGGCGGAGCTGGTTGTAGCATTTTCTGGGTTTGTCGTTTGGGATTGTGACTGTTTAAAACAAATTGAAAGTTATAACTTATAATCAACAAATTGAATGTTTAAACGAACCTGAAGGCTGAAGAAAGTGAATGAGTGAGGGAAGGCTGAAGAACAGAAGGTGTTGCTTCTTGCTCCGGCGAGGGGCTGTGCCGGCAGACGGTGGGCTGGTGGCTGTAGAGTGGAGTGGAGTGGGTGGATGAGTTATTGGTAAACACGCTTGCATATGCTGGCCTGGTTTTCAATCAAAACCCTAACAATGAGCGGGATATTAACCCGCCTAGTTAAATTTGGGCATAAAATTTCATTTTGTCACCGCTAATACCATAGCAACTAAAAAATTACACGTATATTTGGATAATATAGGGAAGTTATTCTTATTTTTCCACGAATCTGTCACCAAAAATAGATGGTGGCAAAATTTTCCACCGCTTTGCTACCAAACGATGCTGAGTACGCTTAATTTAAATATCCGTGGGAAATACGTGGCTAAATTTGCCACCGATTTTTTTTGGTAGCAAATTTTGGTGACAATTGCCAAATTTTCTAGTAGTGAAACTTCGGTATCTATTGTACTCTGAATTTACTTTTAGTTAATTACTAAAACTATGTTATTTTAGCACAATTTTTGATATAAGAGATAATTAAATAACAAAAATCTAAACCTGCTAACCAATCCAAATAGCCACCATCTAAACCTTGTCCTAAATCCACTAACCAAACAAAGCCCAACTAGACAAACCACACCCTAACCCTAAGCCACTAAGCAACTCAACCAGACCATAACCATACCAACCTTTGGAAATTCAAACTGAACACCAGGTCCCATTATACTTTCTAAATTCCTAATTTCATTGTGGCTTCATCAATTTCAAGCTAAAGCTATACTTGTCACTGAGCAATTAGATCAACATAACAAATATCTTGAAACTGAACATGATTCCTCTTCTATGGATCGTTAGTACTCAACAGATGATGGTGCACACCCACTAGTAGATGATGATGTCCCACTCACCATGTAATGCAGATCTGAAGATCCTACCCCCAAATACCCGGGTGGTCCTATGACCTCCTGCCTGCACACGAGCCCATACGTCAAGGTCATCAGGACAATCAATGAGGTCCGACCCATGAATATCATGCATCGCCTCCAAGTACCCCCCTGAAATATATCAAAATAATGCATATTTTATTGTGCTAAATGTTTATATGAAAATTATAAGAAAATAAAAAAGGATAACTTACGTATACTTCTTTGGATCGGTTTGTACAAAACTTCAAATTCTTCATGTCATATATGCTAATCTCACATTTCCTTAACTTTTCTTTGCATTATTTGGTGAGGTGGGTTTGCAGGGAAAGTTCTTTACAACTAGGTTCCCGACCATATGTCCTTCTCTACACAAATATAAACTATAATTATTGTTATAAGATTAATAGTACATACAATACAATTACTGAAATTCGTAAATATTATTAGCTTACCCAGTTTTTACGATGCTCCTCGAAACCTATAGATCCACCGGTGTGTCAAGATGACCTGCCATTGATATCGGCGTTGTTGCGATTTGATGACCCGCTCTTTGGCTTACTAAGCGATGTTTTTGTGTTCCAAGCCTGCAAAGACACAATACTTCCCGTTCATTTTTGTTCATTTACATATTTCTCTAAATAATTAAATCGTAATAATACTAACAAAGTGGATCCAACCGGATTTTAAAACAGAGCTAAAATGAAAATTAAGGCACCCACAATATGAAAAAGTGTGTGCTTTGCTAAATTACTTAACTTGTGGGTGCTTTTTCTAAGAAAAAGTGACAGAATCAGGTTTTACCAAATTAAGGCACCCACAATAATAATCAACCATAATAATAATCAACCATAACATCAGATAAAACAAATTATATGCAACAACAATAATAAGCCATAAGATAAAACATAAAAGAATATATTAATTTGCCTACCAAACACATGTCATGCTATATGTTGATATGTATTGATTCAGGCGGATATTTACGAATAATGCGGAATTGATTAGAATTACGTAGGTCGATATTTTCTCTAGCATTATATGCAAGTTGTGTGGCTTTTCTTCTCAATTGCATCATAATCTCTCTGAACGTTTCTTTAGCATGTTAAGAAAGCCTTCATATATTGCTTCTTCGTTCATATATTGCATCCTAATCTATACTGCACCAGACCACCAAGAAGAGCTTCATCTGCTAGATGTATTATGAGGTGTTCCATGGAATCAAAGAAACCAAGAGGAAATATTTTCTCCAACTTGCATATAGTTGTTACAATAGTGAGCTTCTTTCTAAGCAAATCATCTACATGCAGCGATTTCGAGCATAAGATCCGAAAGAACATGCGCAACTCGATTACAGCTTCATATATCTCTTTTGAAACAAAACCTCTGATAGCAAGTGGAAGCAACCGTTGCATAAACAAGTGACAATCATGTCTTTTGAATGGGTAAAAACGACACTCTTTGATGTTTACACATTTCCCTATGTTTGACGCATACCTATCTGGAAATTTCATGGATGGGGTTTAAAAGAGGTCGGTCACACAGAAGCTCAATGTCTTGCCTTGCCTTCATATTGTATTTGGATCTGTCGGTACCCATAATACTGTGAAATAGATTGTCGAAACCATTCTTCTCAATATGCATCACGTCAAGGTTGTGCCTGATCAACAGTTTATGCCAATACAGAAGATCCCAAAATATGATTCTTCTTACCCAATTACGTGTCTTTCTAAAACCATCCAGTTTACTATTTTCCTTACGATAGGGTGTGCCTTCGTAAACGGTGGGGAAATCTTTGATGGTCTCCCATATTTCTTCTCTAGATGGCTCTGGAATTTGTCTCTCCCTCAACACCATGATGTCTTTCCGAAAGTTAATTCTATCTTTTCGAAAACAATGTTTGGGAAGGAGATGTTGTCTATGACAGTCAAACCAACATGCTTTACTTCCAAAGGACCCTGAATTATTCGAGCAACATGGGCAAGCTAACTTACCGTGTGTGCTCATCGCATAAGCAGGGAAGTCACTAATTGTCCATAGAAGTACGACCTTCATTTGGAAATTGTCCCTTTGATGGGCATCATAAGTTTCAATGTCATCTGTGAACAATTGTTTTAGCTCATGTACTAAAGGTTGTAGAAAAACGTCCAAATTGTGTACGGGATTCTTTGGCTCGGGAATGAGCACCGGAAGTTGTATGTATCGCTCTTTCAAGGCCAAATTGAAGTCTTGGTCCAACAGGCATGGAGGTCATCGCCAACTTAGGCACCTTGTCCCTTTTTCCTTGTATCTACTTTCATTGCATACTATACAATGATTCAATTCAGAATTATCTCCATTGAATAGCATGCAATGGTTTTCGCATACATGAATCTGTTGTGACGACAACTCTAGTAGCTTCAACATCTTCTTGGTCTCATAAAAGTTTCTAGGTAGCTTTGCACCGTCGGGTAGAATGTCTTTAATGATCAGTAGTAGTTTATCGAATGTAGAGTCGGAGACATTGCAATCTGATTTCCAGTTTAATAACCTCGTGGCGGTAGAGAGTATGCTAGCGTTTTCAAAACCGGGCCACAAAGGCTCATTGGCTTGACTTAACATGATATAAAATACCTTCACATTTTCATTTGGGTCTTGGTGCATGCTTTCCATAACCATCTCCTCGTATTCTGTATATTCACCAACATTTTCATCATTATCTTGACCCACATGTTGAGACAATACTGGGTTTGAACATTGACCCATGTCTTGTGTACGAAATGACTCGCCATGCACATACCATACTTTATAATCTTACACGAACCCTTTTTCATGTAAGTGACCCTCAACCACATCTCTGCTCTTGAAACGGAGATTTTGGCATTTGACACATGGGCATCTAATTTTAAAAACCTCGACCCCTTCTATAAGCTCTTTTTGAATGTTAGGTGCGTTGGTGAATGCGAAATCCAAGAAATCATTAACATTTGAAATGTCAGATTAAAAAAACCGTTACTAGTGGTTCTCTTCGTGTACATCCAATCTCTATTAGGCAACATTTTTGTTGATCTATAACTTAATAAACTAACAATAATATTAAAATTAATAATCATAATAATAATAGTAATAGTAATAATAATAATAATAATAACTAAAACAAAAACAAACAATGATTATCACCAAGCAACCTAATACTTATATATATAAAAAACCACAAGCAATTATCCAATAACTTAGGTCACAAAAATGTAGATTAGTTCTAATTTCATCAAGATCTTACTCTTACCCTAGCTTAACAAACTCTTTCACTTCTAAATTACAACTACAATGAAAAACAACACGAAACAACCAAAATTACATCACAACGATCCTACATTGCAAATCCACATCAACTTGCGTGATTCTTCAACCAAATTACATTAACTTCCCCTAACATACATTTAAGACCTTAGTACATTAAGCCATAAACATGAAGACAAAAGCAACTTAGATAAAAAGCCATAATAGAAGTTTTAAGTTAGTTATACTAAAGCACACATATGGAACATCAAAATTTAATTTTCAGTGTTGCATAACAGATTGTTGCACATATAATAAATTAATTGCTAAAATTGCTAAAACTTTGGCTGACTAGTTTATGTGTCCACAACATTTTATCCTAACCATAATCAAACTTGTGAATAGATAAGATATAAACATTAACTTCTATCATAGTCTAATCTAATTGAATTAGGCTCTTCATAGAATCGAAATCATGCTGAGCTGAGCAACAATTTATTGTAAATCACGTATTTAACCTGATGTTCTAGCTCTAATTTATTGAGCTGAGCTAAGCTGACGCCCCGCTTGTGGTATGCTCATATAATGTATATATGTGTGGGCGCTTGGGGGGCCAAAAGGGAAAGTGCACTAATTTTAACGTTATTTTACTAATTTCGTGAAAATAACCTTAAAAGAGGGTGATGGTTAATCATGCATCATGTGGTGGCGTTGATAGCCTAAAGACAAGGGGGTACATGCACTAATAGGAGTTTGTCTCAATTGCTGAGTGT
This sequence comes from Helianthus tuberosus, assembly GCA_030545235.1. NCBI lineage: Eukaryota > Viridiplantae > Streptophyta > Magnoliopsida > Asterales > Asteraceae > Helianthus > Helianthus tuberosus. Next base: position 7,520,361 of record CM060352.1, on the reverse strand, counting down.
TATGTGCCTTATGTCCGAGCCTTGAAGCAAAACTATTATCTAGCCGGGGGTCTCATTGGAAGCAGCCTCTCTATTTCTACGGGATAGAGGTAAGGCTGTCTACATCTCACCCTCACCTTAGCTTTGCTATTGGTGGGATATACTGAGTATGATGATGATGATGTTCTAGCAATAATTAATGAGATGCACAACAATGAATCAAAATCTAATGATGTGGCCTAAAATAACAAGTATACAAACACATAAAACAACTCAGGTGCTACAAATCTCAGATGTATACAATAATTAAACCAAACTGACAGAGTTATATTGATAAATCAAAGGACTTACCAATTAAATTGAAGTATATCTCAAATGTTTGCTCCGATCAAAGCATTTCGTGCAAAATCCTAAGTCAAAATGATGAATCGATAAACCAGAAGTTGAACCAGATAAACCAGTTGAACAAATTCAAAGGACTTACCAATTAAACCAAAGTATAACTGATGTAATGATTCAGAATTGAGAGGAATAGGTGATTTATGAAGACTGAATCAAATCGAGCGGAATCGGAGGTTTTGATTCAAATCGAGTGGGAATCGGAGGTTCACATCTTCTAGCGGAATCGGAGATTCATCTAATTCGAACGATGCAAATGAGATTTGTAGGATAAAGTGTGATTTTGTAGGAGAAAGTGGGATTCGTCTGATTAGCATGCCCTAAATTCGCACGTATTTGATTTTGGGTTTGATTAAAGCCTAAGCCCAAATATAATATTCTTTACAAATCGATTTTTGGGCCTGAGCCCAAATTAACCCTACATTAAGGTACTGGTTACAAATGCGTTACAAATTATGACGCATTCGTGACAAAATATTAATAGTTTTAAAATTTAATCTACTTAATAGATTTCGTAGGAAATGTGTTGCAATCTTGTCGAAATTTGTAACGCATTTTTTCCGTCGGGGAAAATCCAGTAGCGAATTGGCAATTTTTTAGTAGTGTATATTTGTTTTTATTTTTCCACTTTTAAAATATGATTCTTTTTAAGAAAATTCAGACTATATTAAACCGAATTGTGAATAATAATGTACAACTAATCAAAGCACAAACGTACATATCATTAAAGCTACATATGGCTTATTTTTTTACCTCATTTTATTGAAAAGAGAGTCGTATTCAGATTTAATAATGGTTAAAAAGTACCTGTACCGTATCATTGTCGTAAGGAAGCAAACTGATACAGCCGAAAGCGAATTCCCGCCGCTTCACATGGGGGAATATAGCTGGTAAACATTATTTTTAAAATCTGAAATTTGACTCTTGGGAATTCAAAGTGAACATAATATTTAAATGGCCATTGGACGAAAAACTCAAATGGTCATTTAAAGGTAACAGGTTGGGGGCTATGTCGCAAGGCCTAATCTTCAAACGGTAGTTCGGCGAATTCACAAACGGCCATTTAAATGTATGGGGCAATGACGCAAGCCCAAACATTTATTTAACCGTTTGGTGCAACCTCAAATGGCCATTGACATTAGATTGTCAATTGCGTGTGTACAATAGGCTGCAACATTCGTTTGGAGACCAAAATAACCTTAGATTTATGAAATCCATCATTCATGTAAAATGTTTTAATTTATACAGATGCTTAACCCATTTTCTTTACCCAACCTGTCTCTACACGAATCTGAATCAGCGCCATATGCGACAAAACTTGTGTTAATTGTTGTTGTCATCTACAAAGAAAAAAAACAAACTCTTGAAAAGAATCAGTTACTAAAGTGTCAGACAATTTATGTAATATCATCAGTCAAATTTACTAGCAAGTATACGCTGCAACATTCTCCTTTTCTCTAAAAAACACATATTTTAACAGCTGAAGAGCTTGGAACATATGAGAATTCGAGAAGATGATATATTGACGGCCACCAAGAAGTTTTCAGAAGGTCACATCGTGTCTGGTGGATTTGGTTCAGTGTACATAGCAGAACTTGAACATGTAGATAAAGAAAAGTGTTTACCAATTGAAACGGAGAATGCTCGTGAATTACCCAAGAAACGCAACAAAGTTGCGATAAAACGTATCGACGATACAGAAGAGATGGCAGAACAAGGATTTTATGCTGAAATTGAACTGCTTACGAGTTGTAAGCATTCCAACATAATCCCTCTGCTTGGATTTTGTGACGAAGGTGATGAAATGATCCTTATTTACGAGTACGCTTCCAGTTGGAGTCTCAATTATCACCTACAAAACATGAGTAATAATCATAATGATACATGGGCGCAACGTGTGAAAATCTGCCTTGGCGTTGCGAAGGGATTAAGTTTTCTTCACACTACCAAGGGGGACCGACAAGAGGTAGTGCACCGTGACATCAAAAGTGCCAACATTCTTTTGGACGGGAACTTTGAAGCAAAGATTGGTGACTTTGGGCTCTCCACATTCCTTTCTGTCAGTAAAGATCATTACACTCGGTATTCTAGTACAATTGCAGGCACGCTGGCGTACATGGATCCTCAATATAGGAAGGATGCTAAATTGAAAAAAGAATCAGATGTTTACAGTTTCGGAGTAGTCATGTGTGAGATCCTATTTGGGACGGTAGCCTATCATACAAAATACGATAATGTTGGGCTTGCACTCGTAGCAAAAGAACACTTTGAGAAAAAAACAATCAAGGAAATGCTGGATTCTAAAATCAAAGAAGAGATTACTCGAACACTAGTTTCTTCAATTAAAGGACCTAATCAAGAGTCACTGGACATGTTTACCAAAATTGCCTATAAATGTTTGGCAGAAGAGCAAACGGAGCGTCCAACGATGGAGGTTGTAGTCCAGGAACTTGAGAACGCCCTACTCTTTCAAGTAAGTTTATGTTCAAAATATTGAACTTTTTTATCTCTTCAAGTAATGTATTCATTTATGGATTCCTGGAACTATTGGTGTATGTTATATATGAAAATGTCTCCTCTAAATTGTTTTAAATATTATAGAATACACAATATATACTTCTTCAATTTCCTTATTAGCAAGTTAATAAATTATTATGAAACCATGTATTGGACCTGTTTCTTATTCAATTTCGCAAATAATTTGAGATATTGTGTAGTTATTGGTTTATTGAAGGATAAATATATGTGTGTGTATATATGTATAGTAGTGAGTGAAATTACAGAACACTAGTTATTGTGAAAACAAAACCAATTTAAAGCATGAATTATTTCATAAATTATTTTATTTTGTTTTATCATAGGTTCCTATTTTTATAATTTTGTGTTCTTATATAGTGTTTTATATATGTCATTGATTAAAAAAAGCATAGTTTTACTGATCAATTTGTAAAACCTATCGAATCATGGACTATTTGATTATGAATAATCACAATTATAATTAATAAACTCATTTTTATATTTTTATTATGTATTATAGATTTTAAAATAGTTGATTGTCGGTGTAGAATGTTTGGTTATATACTTCAATACAACCTTCGGAGATAGTAATTAAGCAGGATTTTAGCTAACTATGTCATTTTATTTTTAAAATTATTAAGCTAATTGTGTCTTGATTCACAGGAAAACCGCAAAGACATATTCCAAATTTCAATTGAAGATGTAGTGTCGACCACAGATAACTTTAATGATAATGCATGTATTGGAGCTGGAGGATTTTCTAGGGTGTATAAAGGTTGTGTTTCACAAGCTGATGGAACTATTACCAGCGTAGTTGTGAAGCGAATTACCATGGGTAATGAAATGGATGACGCAGTAGATACGGAATTTAAAGTTCTAATGAAATACAGACATGAGAATGTCATTGCTCTCTTAGGCTATTGTGTAGAAGGAGAAGAAAGAGTTGCTGTTTATGAGTATATGCCGTATGGAAGTCTTGACAGACATGTGAATAGGGATAGTCTTACATGGGGTAAACGCCTTGAGATATGTATTGACATTGCAAGTGGGTTGGATTTCCTTCATGGAGGCTCCACAACAGGAGAGGTGGTAATTCATAGGGACATCAACAGCAGCAACATTCTACTTGATGCTGACATGAAAGCAAAAATTGCTGGTTTTGAGCTTTGCGTAAGACATCCAATAGATAAGCAAATGGTTCTTCTCGACCTTATTGCAGGCACAAAAGCCTACCAGGATCCGGAATATGAAAGGACGCGTCTGTCAAGCAAAGAATGTGATATATATTCATTCGGCATTGTTTTATTTGAGATCATGCTCCGGAGATTGGTGTTTCAGAAATTAGATGGTCAGTACTTAGGCCCTTTTATTAAACGCCTATATAAAGAAGGAAAACTCGATGAGCTGGTGTTTGAGGGCACAAATGAATATATTGCGCCACAATCTCTGACTATATTTCGAAGGATTGCCATTCAATGCCTACATGAAAAGAGAGAAGAAAGGCCAACGGCACGTGAAGTGATAATCCAACTTAAGAAAGCATTTGAAATCCAAGTAAGTTTTCATTTATTTTTTACAACTAAATAATGGGTTAAGTTATTCTACAAACCTTCTAAAACTAAGAGTTGTAAGAAGGTTTTATAGAGTGACAAGTGTTTATAAACCTAAAACTTAAACCCACTACACCACCACCAAAAACATAAACACCCACCCACCCCACCACCACCCAAAAACCTAAACCCCCACCCCCTGGCCCCTAGGCAAAAAAAAAAAAAAAAAGTCGGTGGGTGATGGGAGGGTGTGGGGGATTTAGGTTTTTGGGTGGTGGTGGGTGTTTAGGTTTTTTTTTTAGTAATGTGTTTATTTTTAGAAGCCCTTGTACACTTCCTATTTTTAGGAGCCTTTGTATTTGATACTAATCCACTAAATAATATATCTTTATATAAGTTGTAAAAGAAAGGATATATACGGTATAATATACTAGGAAACAACCTATATATTCAAAACCAACTAGCCGAGCTAGGCTCAAAACGAGCAGAGCTCAAGCTTGAGCTTCATAAGTTAAACTAGCTTTGCCTTAAGCCTAGCTAGTTGATACATCCCAGTCCCACATCCCCATCTCTATCTATGTATTCTTATTTTATTATCTCTCTTTTCTTTCTGTGCTAGAGGTATACCAAAATACATGAGGTACAATCTTTAGGTTTTGAAAATGTGAATATGGAATTAAAAATTCACTGTAATATCGAAGATAGAGATTGCAAACACACGAATTTAGAGGTTTTGGTTAGGATCACCCACTCAAATTTTGTTGTTAATACCATCCGACCACTAAAATTATTTTATTTTGTATGTCACAAAAATATCCAAATTTCTGATTTCAAAATCTTAAATAATATCCTTCAATATTTGGGCTTACTATACTGTATTTGATAAATTTACTTTACCCAAAAGACTCGTGCAACCGTTTGAGCATTTTTTTTAGTGGGTTTGAATGTAAAAGATGTATCACTGCTTTGTGCCGTTCTCATGGTTATTAAGATAAAGTTGGGTTCAAGGCCGGTTTTGGGCCTATGCAAGAGGTGCCAACGCATAGGGCCAAAACATCTAAGGGCCCAAAGGTATTTAAAAACAAGTAATATATATTTTATATATAAACTTTTTGTAGTATTAAGTATACAAACTAAACTTTAGCTCAGTGGATGCGGAAATTGCCTGAGAGTTGGCAGTTCAAGGTTCGAATCCTACTGTGGTTGTTTTGGCTTTTTCATATTATGTTTTTGTTTGGGGCTTTGGGCCTCAAGGGGCTAATTTCAGTTTGATTGGCTTCTCCACTCACACTAATTGTAACTTTTGTAAGCTTATCTTTTAGTTTTAATTCTGATTTTAACATCTGAATTTTTACGTCCATAAATTTGAAAGTTCTTTCATTTTTTCTTCTCGTTTAACCATTTACATAACAAACTTTACATGTTTTCTTGTTTAAATTTTTAGGTTTTTTTATTTCTCATTTAACTATTTACAATATAAACATAGAAGAACTCAATATATAGTTCTAGTAATTTTATTTGTATGAAAAGGTTCGTATTTTCAAACTAATTTAGATATGTTTACACATATTTAACTTCTTTTGGCTACGCTACTTTTGTTTTGTTTATTTTTCTTTAATATTAATTAACATATAGTTCGAATTTACATCGAGATAGTTGGTAAACGGGCAACAAGCTGCGCCGCTACCCCTTTTTGAGTAGCAAAATTAAGCCTTTTAAAAACTATGTCCATAGATCTCGGGGTCATAAGATTACTATGCATGACCCTTTGAACTCGACTAAGTAGATCCACAGTCTCTAGCACCAGAAAACCAAAAGTGTCAAAAGCAAATGGGATAAACATGTGCTGGTTGTCAATGCACGCTTTCTCATGTTTGGTCACTTTACCCGAAGCAGCCTGGCCCACCGTGAAAGCACCACCCCCTAAACCCACAAGCGGGGAAACCCCTGTTAGATCCACGCAGGCATGTTCTCCTCCTACCCATCCAAAGACCAGAATGTCGGCTGGTCGAAGGGTAGATCTCCCTTCCAACGGGTCTGCCAAGAAATTAACGGGTGCCTCTTTCTTAGCAGAAATACCAACGCATCTGAATATGTCAAAAAAGACATCCCTAACCAAATCATGTCGGTATTTGAACCCCGGGAGCTCTCTACAATGAACTGCATGCTCCCCAAAAGAATCAAAACACGCCTTATGACAAACAGGGCATACCTCGTCAACTGGGAACAAAGGAATCATCAGGCGACACTTAGGGATAGTACGGTACTCCACCGACGACATATGCTGGCCTAACCCATCTATAGGTATAGCAAGAAGAAAATCTTGTGCATGTGGTGCTCCGAGACACTCAAAAACGGCTTTTTGTCTAACGATCAAGTCAAACTGTACTTCAATTTCGTGGACAATTTTACTAAAAAGAGCACTCGCGAATGCATGTTGAGCTTTAGGGGAGACAGTGTCTTTATTTAGTGAAAGCGCTGAAGTCAAAGCTTGGAATCGTATCACGAAGACAAGCCAAAGCACAAACATAATCAGAATCCACACCACATATGCCACTGTCTCTTATGATGTGGTCCTGTAACACCCACGATTGAGCCCTCGGGGCCACAAAACCATAGGATGAAGCCTCTACAGCCGAATACAACCCCAAACCCCCAAACCTAATAGGTAAAGAAGCAAGTCGCCACTAGAGGTCTCCAAAGAAAAGACCTCAACAAACCACCAATTCCTCAATCGCCTCACGCAAACCTTTGTCAAAGAACAACGCTGCATCTTCCATGTGTACAGGTTGGCATGTCCTCAAGCCAAAGAAAAGTTTGGCAATGCTCATATAGGATCCAAGCAAGAGTAGTTCACTCTGCGGTCACTTAATTTGGGTAGAAGACGCATCAAATCTACCGCCTTAGCAGCTCTTTTCTTTGCCAACCCACTAATAAAGCTTGCGTCTCTATTAATGCCCCCCCCCCCCCAAGAAGCTTCACCCCACTAATGGCCTCCCTTATTTTTTTTTTCTTTTGGATGTTCTTAGGAAATAACCCTTCACAAAACTTGCTACCATCACAAGAAGGCCAAAATAACTCAATTTTCTTAATATTAGGTTCAAGACCCAATGTTGGACCCGACACCTTAATGATGTCCAACACTCTAGCCACCTCTTCTGAACCTCCAATGACAGTCCCATCATCAAGTTACCAAAAGTTACCAAGCATGAAGTAGAAGCTTGCATTTGTCTCTAGTCTGATGCACAAGGGGGTGCAAAACAAGAGCGAAAAGAAGTGGTCCCAAAGGGTCCCCTTGCTGAACTCCCGTGGTAGACCAAATGTGCCCATCTCCAAGATACAATCTTGCTGGCTGCCCATATAGAAATTCCACCCACAAAGAAATAAAAGGGCACCTCATCCTGACCACACGTAGTAAGGCTGATTTATCCAGCTGGTTAAAAGCATTAGAAAAATCTACAGTAAGCATTGCAAGAACCTATCAGTGTGACGTTCACTTAGAACCCTGTTGACGCTGTGTAAAATGGCCTCAACGCCACCCAACACGCCGACCCCAAACTGAAAATCATTAAGGTACTTGGTCATTTCTTTACCAACACCCTTCATAGCAACCTGGGAAACCAAACGCCTCCATATAGTACCAACTGCAATAGGTCTAATCCCATTGTCGGGTTTTAAAAGCGGTGTAAGGGGAGCAGACGCGACAAACTATGCTAAACACGATGGGCATTTCCCCTAACCATAAGTTGACTACCGCAGTGATAGCGCATAAGAGATCAGTGGCAATATCAGACCCCACTCCACATAAAGCATCCAAAATGTGTTGTGCCCTCAAGCTATCCCTCCCACATGTTCCTTTAGGAAACGATTTAATGCAACAGAGGACACTATCCACCTCTGTTACAAGGGGAGGCTCAGAATATATAGTACCTGGCATAGATGGAGGTTCACTGTATGGGTGTTTAGCCTCTAAAGCCTGTATGGTATTATCATTGTACGGATCAACACCGGATAAACATAACACCTTCACTGCAGCTATAAAGTGGCTATCAGCAACCTTCTGAAGACACTGCCTAACATTGGTGTTACTAACGGTACTCTCCTCAGGATTATCAACACCTCCTTGACCTAGAGACCCCAAAGCAGGACTTTCAAATATATTTTTAACTAACATGAAAATACCATCTTCTTTCCCCCATGTGGCTAAAGAATTCAGAATTGATCTTTGTTGCAATGCCTTCCTATTACCATACCTTCTTTCTTGACTATTTTTTGGTCTGACCACTTGCAAAGTGCAACGAGGAAGAAGGAACAACCTAACCCACGCTTCAACAGACCTAGGTTGGGCAACCACTTTGTAGAGAGCGGTTTTTAACGCCTGAGAGAACGCCAACCGACAGCTATGAGGGATGCTCTTCACGGTGACAATGGGTGCTTTAAAGACACGATCTAGTAGAACAATATCCAACATGAACATGAACGACTCATGAACATTGGTCACGTGCGCATTGGGAGAGGGCCTCGAAATCCATATAATGTAGCTATCTATGTCATTATCACGATTGGTAAAACGGACAAGCACATCGGGGGTGATGGCATGCACGACTCAATGCATGTATACTCAAACACTTTCCACACATCCATTGGCCAAAAAACTTCAAAGTACCTTCTACGTCCATGAACAACCCATGGTCCGTAGAAATAGCCTCACGCAACACACTTCTATGTTCATCGCTAGAAAGGTGCAACCTCTTGAGATGAGAGATCAAGCCAGAAATCCCCTTATTTCCCACTTCACCATCCGGGCAACAATGAAACATACAATAAGGATATGGCCAGGAGCCACTCAAAGGTGTAGAAGGGGTTGTCATTAAGGCGAAAAAAAATCACGATTCAAGTTGAGACACAAAATTTTGATGTAAAAACCAAAATTTAAGCATAGACATTTCATCAAACACTTGGAGTGCATCCATATAAGTACGAACTGGTGAATGGAAAATGATCGATCACAAAATTTTCTTTAACAATTATCGTCATATTGTGGTTTTTTTATATATGATTGATAAGTTTATATTATTGGAATGGGCCTAATTTTTTTGTCTCGCACGAGGCCCAATTTTTTTTTATTTTTTTCGGAGACGACCCCGGTAGAACTCGTCCTTATACTTCTCTAGTTCTCTTTAAAGATTGTTTCATATATTTTCATGACTTTTCGTATATTAATGTGGATTAAACTAGCTAATGGATGCTAATATATACAAGACAACAAAAAGGAAGATATGGAAATTATTTTATGTGATTAGTAAACGTTTTCTTTTTTGTTTTATTAATTATGTGATTAACATTTCTTTTTTCTCTTTATTATTATTATGTAAATCGTTCCTTCGTGAAGTACAATGGAACAAAAGAATTTTGGATCCAACTCTAGCCATTTGAAATTCGAATAAACTTAAAATGTAGTCATCTATGTTATTACTATATCAAATTAATATCAAAAACTTCCTAAGTATGAACATAAAAGATAAAAAATGGAGGAAAACTGACTGCTAAACTTATTACAAAACTTTGCCTAAAAGGATATTAGAATGCCTTAAGACTAGAAGTTGTGATTTAACTAGAAGAAACTAGATAAAGCTTCATGTCACTACCACATGACGAGATGGCAACACATCCTTACCTTTTAACAAACGTAGTGTTAGTTAATTAAAAAAGATGACGAGATGGCAACACATGATCGGTTAAAAAAATAAAAACAAGCAAGCTTTATCTCTCTCTCTATCTCACACTTCTCTTTTTCTCTCTCCCTTTAGATATACGTAGGATTGGGTTCATTTCAAAGATCTAAAGATCTAAATAAATACAGAACTTTCATAACTCCAAATAAACAATTATATATATATATATATATGGGAAAGATAAATCGAAAACCCACTTGAGTTGAGAAAACCCAAATAAACCCTATGTAACATTTTTATTTTTTTCTAAAAAAAATAGGGAATGTAATATAAATGTACACGGACTTATTTATGAAAAAAAATGAAAAAAACGCTTACTAACTTTTTTTTTAAAAAAATGTTGAAAATTTGTATGTTACATTTTTTTGGACATATATATTATGTAACCTGAAATTTGTAATATTTTTTTTTTAAAAACTACTCGTTGTTTTTTTGGTTTCTTTTTTAAAAATGTTCAAATATATGTATATTACATTTCCTATTTTTTTAGAAATGTTTTCTTGAGTTTACATGAGTTTTTTACAAAGGTTTCCTGAGTTTTCTCAACTCAAGTGGGTTTTCGATTTATCCTTCCCCTATATATATATATATATATATATATATATAGGGAGGAGATCATGCGAGAACCACCCTTATTGCGAGAACCGCGAAAACCAATGTGAACACAACCTAAAATAGCTAAAAAACCTAACCCCCTCCCCCCCCCAAGCTAAAATGCTAAAAACTAAACCCCCAAAAAACCGAAAAAAAATTTAAAAAAATCTAAAAAAATCAAAAAAAAAAATCAAATTTTTTTTAATATTTTTTATGATCAAATCGCTACTTTTAGTGGCAAAATTTTTTTTTTTAAAAATTTTTATTTTATTTTATTTTATTTTATTTTTTTTGCTTCGAAAAGTAGCAATTTATATATATATATATAAGGTATTTTTATCATTTATTATATGTATTTTTATAATTACATACATATTACGAGTAGTTTACATATATGTAATAGCCAAATTATATATATGTGTAATCATAAAATGAAAATGATAAAGTTGCTCTTAACATGTATTTAATGATAAATATACATATGATAAATGATAAAATTATCCTAAATATACAAATAAAAAGATTGTTTATTAGAAGTTCGGTGAGTTCTGTAAATATTTAGGGTTCTGAAATGATCTTCACCCTATATTTATATATATATATAGGGGAAGGTTCATTTGAGAAGAACTTTAATGTGAGAAGAAAAAGAAGAAAGGGCATAATGGTAAAACATTAAATAGTTTATAACTCCTCCCATTAATTATGTTATCTCTCATTAATAAAACAAAAAAACATTTTATCCTACACATTTCAAAATTTATCCTACTTATATCTTACACTCACCGAAATTTACCCTACGCATATTTAAATTTATCATACACATTTAAGAATTTATCCTACACATACTAAAATTTATCCAACACATACTAAAATTTATCCTACACATGTCGAAAATTGTCCTTCACCCTAAATTATTTTATCTTGAAAGAGTATATTTAAAATGGGAGTTACAAGTTTAATAAGTTAGCTAATTAATTACACTTAGAAATTTACCTATATGCCCTTATTAATAACATTAAACACACATATTAAATGAACTAAAATGGAGCATTTCTATTGGTTTAAAGCTTATTCTTTTTATTCTTACAAAATTTGTCTTCTCATTTGAACCTTCCACAATACATTTTTTTGTTTTTTAGTTGTCATATTTTATATAGCAATAGAGTACTCAAATTAAAGATAAGAAAATGTTTGATTTTAAGGTGCAAATTTTTTTGAAAAAAAAATAATGTCGTACAAAAAAATTATGAACGTTTAAAAAATAAGATGAAATATGCATGTGTCTTACATGTGAAGAAAGAAAGGCGATAAATGGCTATTCTAAAAATATCATTGCACTCAAAAATAAGATGAAATATGCATGTGTTTTACATTTTCATCTTAACAATATATTGATTTGAAAAGTGAAAGGTTAAGATCACTTTTTATCCTATTTAGACAAAATGAACATTGTATTTGATCCTATACATATAGGTTAGGATCGTCAAAAAAATGTTAACATAGAAATACAACACGTTTTTTTTTTTTTTTTAGTTTTCATATTTTATATCGCAATAGAACACTCAAATTAAAGATAAAACGATGGTTGATTTTATGGTGCAATTTAAAAAGAATAATGTTGTTTAAAAAATAAGGTGAAACATGCATATGTCTTACATGTGAATAGAGAATGGCAATAAATAGGCTACTCCAAAAATATCAACGCACTCCTTTTTTTCTTATAGTTTTCATCTTAACAATTAATTTGAAAAATTAAAGGTTAAGATGACTTCTCCTCTTAGCCTACTTAGGTAAAATGAACGTTTTATTTGATCATATACATATACATATACATATATGCTGGTTATTGTACAATACGGCTTAACGTACATTGTGTACACGAGGCATTATCAACATGCGATTTTGATATTACTGAACGTCTTGCGATTTGGGTTATCTTTTAAAACATGCGATAATGATTTTTTATACATACATGCGATTTATTTATACACATGCGAAGAACACAATATAAAAAAAGAAAAAGAGAATAAAAATAGAAAGATGAAGGAACAAAGTTGATTTCCAACATGCGATTTCTTGTTTTAAACGTGTGATTTCTAATCGCGTACATAATGTACGTTAAAGCCAATTGTACGATATACTATATATATATATATATATAGGAGAAGGATCCATTAGGAACCACCCTTTATTGCGAGAACCGCGAGAACCAATGTAAACACAACCAAAAATACTTAAAAAAAGCTAAAAGCCACACACAATTTTTTTTAATATTTTTTACTTATTATTCGCTATATTTTGTTATCAAAATAAAAAAAAATTGGCTACTAAAAGTAGCGATTTTTAAGTAAAAAATATTATAAAAATATTTGTGTGTTTTTTTTTTTTTGATTTTTTAGGGGGTTTAGTTTTTAGCATTTAGCTTGGGTGGGGGGTGGGGGGTTTAGGTTTTTGGCCGGGGGGGGGGGGGGGTTTGGGTTTTTTAGGTTATTTTTTTTGTATTCAAATGAACCTCGCCCTATATATATATAGGGGGCCGCTAAAATGAAAGCCACCTCAGTTGTAAGAACCGAGTAAACCACTTTTCAATCATTAGATCTTCAAAATTGTTGTATGAGATTAAAAGTAACTAAAACTAATATTAAGTACTTTTTGTCTTATTATTTCTTTAATATTTTAATCTAAAAGGTTAGTATAGTAAATTTACTCTTTTTTGTCTTTTTGCATTTATTGTTTTTATTACTTTTTTGTATTATTGTATTACTTGTTTTTTTAAAACATAATTTTTCATCAAAAAACCATTTTCGATCCAGATTTTTAAACCAAAACAATTTTATTTTTACGTTACAAAGTTTACGTTTTACGTTAAAAATTTTACGTTTTACGTTTTAAGTTTTACGTTAAAAAGTTTACGTTTTAAGTTTTACGTTAAAATGTTTACGTTTTACGTTAAAAAGTTTACATTTTACGTTTTACGTTAAAAAGTTTACGTTTTACGTTAAAAAGTTTGCGTTTTACGTTTTACATTAAAAAGTTTACGTTTTACGTTTTACATTAAAAAGTTTACGTTTTACGTCTTACGTTAAAAAATTTATGTTTTACGTTAAAAAATTTACGTTTTACGTTAAAAACTTTACGTTTTATGTTAAAAAGTTGACGTTTTACGTAAAAAGTTTACGGTTTTAACTTTTTTTAACAAAAACTTTTTTAGACAAAACGATCGCACCCAGAAATCGCAACTCGGTAGGTGTCTCAGATAGATTGTTATCATCATCGTCTGGGAAAAAATATAAAAAATCAACAACAAAGATCAAAAGAATGAGTGGATTCTTGAAAAAAACGGGGTTTGACTCAAGATTTTTTCGATAATCAAATGCTGCAAAGTGGGGTTGCAGGTTCAAAAATCTACTCTCCACCATCCTTGCCGCGCCATCGTTATCAAAATATACGTTTTTTTTGGCATCATCATCGCCTAATCCAACTGTTCGAGTGATTCTTTTCGCCGCCCGGTGACCCCCGCAGTGACCACCACCGTTGCCGCCACCTAAATACGTTCAACCAACAAGACCCACTAAAATTGTATAAGAGAAATAGAGCTAACCAAAACACCCAAATGTTTAAACAAGTCAACTAAGTTCAACCAACAAGGTCTCAGAGAAACAGAGCTAAACAAAGTCATTGCATCATGAGACCCTTGTGATTGGATTTTTTCTTTTAGTAACAAGCCTCCATTTTTCTCAAAGAACTTTTCTCAAAGCTTCATTTCCTTCCTCCTCCTTATACAATAGAAAATTCCTAATATAGCAGATAGTACTGCTAATAGGCCAAACACCATTGCTACATGTGAATTGAAAAAGGAAAAAAAACACTTCAATTAGTGGTTGTGCTTATCTTAGTTTATGTCAACATGTTTTTTAGAAACTAACATCTTGAAGATTTATAAAGTTAAACTTGTTGACATACACATGAGCATACTTTCATGAAATATTACCTATAACTCCCCAGGAGTATTCTTGCAATCACCATAGCAAGGTTTCAGAGAAACAGAGCTAACCAAACACCACCGTCGCCGTCAATCCTCACCGGCACCCTCACCGCCGTCGCCGTCAAAACCCACCACCACAACCCGCCCGTCGCCTTCAAACGATTGAAACTCCGGCGACTGAAACTCCGGTGATTGAACTTCGTCACCATCAAACCCACCACCATAACCCGCCCTTCGCCACCGTCAACCCATCACCATAACCCGCCCTTCGCCACCGTCGTCTCCGGCGACTGGTGTTGGGGGTTGTGGTGGTGTTAGAGATGGGAGTAGGTGGAAGACATTTTAGAGCTTGGGTGGAGGTGGGAGACGGTGGCGTTTGGGGGTCGCCGGTGTGGGTGTGGGTGTGGTGCCGGTAGTGAGAAATGAAGAGAAAGAGTTTCATAAGCTGAAGATGATGAAGATGATGGTCTCTTCATCTTCATCAGAGATGAAGAGAGAGAGTTTCAAAAATTGAAGATGAAGAGAGAGAGTGAGAAATGACCATAATAAAGGGACAGAAGACAGACTGACAATTGAAAGTGATATATAAAGTAAATTACCTAAATACCCTTTTGGTTGGCATAATCTGATTAGTGGAGAGTGGTTCTCACAGTTCTTAAAACTGGGGTGGTTTTCATTTTAGCGGCTCCCTATATATATATATATATATATATGTATATATATATATATGTATATATATATAATGTTAAACAAAAAAATGCAAATTTGAGAAGCATTCTTGACCACACATTTTCCCTAAGCAAATTTTTTTTTGAAAAATCAGAGCTTTTTTTTAAGGTTTTGTTTTTTTTTTTTTTTTTTGGATTTATACACACGTGTATGTTGATAAACGTTTAACTTTACATATGTGTATATTGTCAAATATACATATATGTATATACATGTTTAAAATTGAAAAATAAGTGTTATTTAGGGTTTAGCATTAGTATTTAGGGTTTAGTGTTACGGTTTAGGGTTTAGCTTTAGGGTTTAGCATTAGTATTTAGGGTTTAGCAATAGTATTTAGGGTTTAGCATTTTGGTTTAGCTTTTGGGTTTAGCATTAGGGTTTAGCTTTAGCTTTAGGGTTTGCATTAGGGTTTAGCATTAGGGTTTAGCTTTAGGGTTTATAACACTTATTTTTCAATTTTAAACATGTATATACATATATGTATAATTGACAATATACACATATGTATAGTTAAAAGATTAACAATATACACATGTGTATAAATCCCAAAAAAAAATTAAAAAAAAAACTTAAAGAAAAAGTTCTGATTTTTCAAAAAAAAAAAAAATTGCATTTTTTTAACCTTTTTTGCATTTTTTGCTTAGAGAAAATGTGTGGTCCAGATTGCTTCTCAAGTTTCTCAAATAGGGTGGACTTCTGTTAGGAACCCTACCCTTTATATATATATATATATATATAGGATAAGGATCATTACAGAACACTAATTATTGCGAGAACAAAAAGAACAACTTTAAATCACTAAATTTTGGGATTTAAGTTTCATATTTCTTAAATTTTATGTTTCTTACATTCATATGTATATTATATATACGTAAAAAGGTCATACATTTTTCCCTACACATAGTCTACATACATGTAGATAATTTAGCCTACACATAACCTACATGTGTGTAGGTTATTTAAAAACTGAACATTTTTTATATTTTGTTTTAAATTCTAGTGTGAGAAACAACAAATCTTACATTTATAACATTTTCATTTACTTTTTAGGTTTTTAGGATTGAAAAAATGAGTGATTCATTTTGTTCTACGTGTTCTCGCAATATTTAGTGTTCTGCATAGAACCTTCCCATATATAAATATATATATATATATAAAGGGTTAGGATCTTGTAAGAATCAATAGACTAATTGAGAAACTTGAGAAGTATTCTGTACCACACATTTTCCCTAAGCAAAAATGCAAAAAAACAAAAAACTTTTTTTTTTTAAAAATCAGAGCTTTTTATGTTAGGTTTTTTTTATATATATACACATGTGTATATTGTAAATCTTTTAACTATACATATATTATGTGTTTAAATTGAAACATAGATATTATACATTTATGTTTGAGGGGAAGGATTTAAGTTTTAGCTATAGGGTTTAGCATTAGTATTTATGGTTTAACTTTAGGATTTAGTTTTCGGTTTAGCTTTAATGTTAGCATTGGTATTTAGGGTTAAGCTTTAGGGTTTAGCATTAGTATTTAGGGTTAGCGTTTAGGGTTTATAGTTTAGTTTTTAGGTTTTAGCATAGGTTTACCTTACGATTTAGGGTTTAGCTTTAGGGTTTAGAGTTTTTTTGTTAGGGTTCGATGAGCGGTTCCAGTGCCGCTAGAATGAGCTCACTCGGAGTTCGTATGACCCGGTTTTCTACACTTCTTAGGTTAAGGATATATATGTTTCATAATATACACGTATGTATAGTTAAAAAATTAACTACATACATATGTGTATAATTCAAATTTACAATATACATATATGTATATATTAAAAAAACCTCTTAGAAACGTGTGATTAGAAATCACTTTTTTTTTGCTTGTAGAAAATGTATGGCCAAGAATGCTTCTCAAGTTCTCAATTAGCAAGTGTTTCTCTTAGGATCCTACCATATATGTATATAACCTATCACTCCTGTTAAAAGAATGGCGATCCCCATCTAGGCATCGCATTTTAACGCCCAAGGACCAAGAGGCGGTGTAGGGTGGCGTTAAAGTCCGGCGTGGGATGGGGCGCTATACCATACTAGTGAGCCTAAGAAAAAAAAAACCCCACATCAAGACAGTATTAGGATGAATCAACACAATGAATTTACACGTAAGGCCTTGGGGCATACTTTAAACATCTTTAAATCCACCTAAGTGCCACATAATCCATTTCCCCCATTTCACTTAGCCTCTCTCCAAGGAAATGATTTAATCTCGTTAACTTCATTTAACCCTATTATTTTAGTATTTTTCACTTTATAAAATAAAAGAATAATTAATTCAATTTCTTAACATCTGGTTAACATATAACCTCCTTAATGCCCGTTAACACAAGGAGGGAGTGGTGTGCAATGTCGTTTAACATGTCATGTCACAATTAATGCTCAATATAATAAGGTACACCTCATGGCCTAAATCGAAAACATAAACAGTACAATGATTTGTGTTGTTCACCTGCTTAATGCTAAAAAAAAGCTAACGATTCCAAATTTAACATAAATTTCAACTTCTTCCCCGAGATAACTTCTTCACAAAGTTAACCTTAACCTAAAATTACTCCTCAATTTGAATATATATACCGAATAATAAAGCTCTTGCTGTCCATGCTTGATATCAAAAGATAATTAACATTCTTTTAAGTCCAACATTGGCATGTAGAATGTAATGTAAGTGTACTAGCTTCCTGCTAGTGTATAATACATTCTCCATTAAAAGAGTATGTGTATAAACTTCAATGCATCAATTAGTTTAAATTTACAGCAAATAGAATGCAAAACAATATATACTAATTCATACCGAATTTTAGACATGAATTTTAATTTTATTGGATTAATTGTCAAGTACTTCAATGAGTCTCTAATGATTCACAGGAAAAAGGCATGGATATTATTAGAATTTCATTAGAAGACATAAAATATGCCACAGATAATTTCAGTGATGAGAAGTGCTTTGGAAGAGGTGCATTTGGGAAGTTATTCAAAGGACAACTTCGACATGCTAATGGACATAAAATCATTGCTGCAAAGCGGTTTAATACGATGAATGGTGAAGGAGTTCGCGAATTTTTTCGAGAGAAAGAAATTCTTCTCAAGTTTACACACAGGAATGTCATTGGTTTAGAAGGTTATTGTGACGAAATGGGTGAAAAGATCATTGTTTATGAGTATGCGCCTAAGTCAAGTCTCGATAATCTGCTAAACGACACTAGTATTACATGGAAGAAACGGCTTGAAATAGGCATTGATGTATCAAGTGGGTTGGATTTTCTTCATGGAGGTGTTCTAAGACGAGAAATGGTGTTACATAGGGATATGAAAAGTAGTAACATTCTACTAGATAGGAACTGGAAAGCAAAAATTGCTAATTTTAGACGTTCCTTGATAAGTCCAAATAATCAAGATACTGACTATGTCATAGAGGAGGATCCTGTAGGTACTGCAGGGTACATTGACCCAGCATACCTGAAAACGCATACAATAAGCAAAGCTGCTGATATATATTCATTTGGTGTGGTTTTATTTGAGATTTTGTGTGGCAGATTGGCGATTCCAACAGATGTGGATATCCGGGATAAACAACAATATCTAGGTACTTTGGCTAGAAACTTCTATGAACAAAACAAACTTAACGAGTTAGTGTTTGAGGGTATAAAGGAACAAATTGTGCATTTATCACTGTCTAAGTTTGCAAAAGTTACCTATAATTGCTTGCATGATGAACCTAGTCAGCGGCCAACAGCAAGTAAGGTGGTTGGACAGCTTAAGAAAGCGTTGGAATTCCATGTAAGTTTCGTTGTTACATAAAAGTTACATTCTTTACTAGAATTGATATTGGTTAAAAAGAAACGTATAACTAAGAAATAAATTAAATTTCGTTTAATAAATATACACACCTATATTTCAAAATGTAAATGGAAGGCTCTCACTATCTGTGCACTCAGTTTGCCTATCTGCACACTTAGGGTTTACATGCGCTGCGTATTGGTCAATACGCAGAGTATAGGGTTAACCCTATACGCTGCGTATTGACCTCTACGCAGCATATGTAAGGGGCAGGTACACGACCAGACAGTCAAACCTAGTACCATGTCAAATCAGTCTGACATACGCTGCGTATTGATCAATACGCAGCGTATACTGGTAACCCTATACGCTGTTGATCAATACGCAGCGTATGTCAGACTGATTTGACACTGATACGATGATGTCTAGGCACGTGAATAAAGTAATACGGGGAGTAGAGAGCTATACGCTGCGTATTGAAGTAAATTTGAAAGTCTACTTAGCTCTGCCTTCTGTGTTTCATCTTCGCACAAAAACTTCATCTATTCTTCTCTTCTGTGTTTCATATTCTTCTTCAGTAGAGAATTTACATCCCAAACCAAAATCATTTGTTCCGTTTTTTGTTCAATTTTTTAAAATGTCATCATTTTGGAACGAGAATTATTTCGGTAATCGCTATTCTAACGACACATGGGGAGCAAATGCTGCCAATGAGGAGGAGGAGGTTGTGTCTGGAGTCCCTGTTAATCAAAAAACACAGTTGCCAGACTTGAACAGGACTCCCACTCCACCTGTTGATGAACCATATTACCCGACGCAGCAATCGTATCCGGGTTACGGGGTATACGGGGATGAAGGTGGATACGGAAGTTACAGTGGATACGGTGGTGAAGGTGGATACGGGGATGAAGGTGGTTACAGTGGATACGGGGGTGAAGGTGGATACAGTAGATACGGGGGTGAAGGTGGATACAGTGGATACGATAGATATGGGGGTGAAGGTGGTTACAGTGGATACGTGGGTGAAGGTGGATACAGTGGATACGATACATTACTTTATGAACCATCTACCCCGGGCAATCCGTTTCAAATAAATGAGGTATCACATTAAAATAATAATAATAATTATTATTATTACCGATACTTTTAAAATTATTATTATTATTATTATTATTATTATTATTGTTATTATTGTTATTATTATTCTTATTATTGTTATTATTATTGTTATTATTATTATTATTATTATTGTTATTATTGTTATTATTATTATTATTATTGTTATTATTATTATTGTTATTATTATTACCGATTTTTGATATATTTACACTTTGGTCCCTAAAGTTTCAATTTTTACACAAATGGTCCCTGAAGTTTCAAAAATTGACATAAACGGTCCCTGAAGTTTCATAAATTTACAAAAATGGTCCCTGATGTTTCCATTATTTACAAAAATGGTCCCTGAAGTTTTGAAAATTGACAAAAATGGTCCATGTACTGTTCAGTTAAGTATGCTAACTGAGTTAGTGTTTAAAGAAGAAATCTTTATATGAAAATTAACCTGGCTAAAACATTCCGTTAAAATAGTTTCAATAATGACCATTTAGTCCCTGAAGTATGAGTTTCATAAAATGACCAAATATTAACGTAACTTTTTTTTAGCGTTTCATGTCTCTAACTGATTTGAAGGATTGGGTACAAGAAACGGGAAAGAAGTATGGTTACGTAATTGTTACCCGCTACGCAGCGTATATAAAACAGCTGCAAATTTGGGGTCATTTTGGTAGGTTTGAAGTGACAAAGTTTTTCCAGGGTTTCTATACGCTGCGTATAGGTCAATACGCAGCGTATACAAACCTGGCAAAAATTTGACACTTCAAACCTACCAAAATGACCCCAAATAAGCAGCTGTTTTATATACGCTGCGTATTGACCAATATGCAGCGTATATGAACATTGTTTTCTGTGCAATGATTGGTTATCAGGCACTGAGATCTATGGTCTATCTACGCTGCGTATTGATCTATACGCAGCGTATAGGGTTAACCCTATACGCTGCGTATTGACCAATACGCAGCGTAGATAAACCCTAATTTTGCTAGGGTTTGGTGTGCCAATAGGCACACTCAAATGGAATTTTTAATGATTGAAATTACTTAACTAATATATAGGAGGATTGTGAAACATGGGAGCCCAAACTGCCTAGTGACTACAAAGAAATAATCCAACAGTCGAAAACCCCGGAGATCTGCTATACCGAAAAGAAAGAGGTTATTTACAACATGTTACATACAGGAATCCTCATTCAAAACGGCAACGTGGTAAATAACTTGTTCCCTTATCTACTTCATTTTGTTTTTATATTGGGCCCTCATCTACTTCATTTTGCTTTTATATTGGGAAGTATGAAGTTCTGTTTCAACTCGTATATCAAATTTAATGTCCCTATATTTCAAAATACCAATCTTACACGTTTACTCCTTTCATTTACCTCCATAACTTATTTTTGTTCTTTTTACTAATAATTTTATAAATCTTCCACCAAAATCATTACTGTAGCTTCTGCCTTCGCCTTTCTTCTTTTTATCTTGTTCTGAATAACATACTCCAAATTAAATTATGTTTAGAACTGGAAGGAATATTATTTGATAGGTTTTTCTCGGATCAGTCTAGTGCTAATCACGCTGTAGGTCCGGCTAGGGGAGGATCTAGTCGCCTACTCCTTGTGTACGAACCAACCCGGTTGTGCGGAATCCAACCGGAAATGGCAAACCGAGAACGAACACGACAAGAACACGAGATACAAGACCGAGACTCAACGATTAACACCAATGTATTAATACGTAAGAAAAGTCAGTTACAAGCTCAATGTTTACAAAAACAATCTTTGAAAACTCTCTCTTGAATCTCTCGGGTGTGTCTTCCTTGTGCGGTTCTTCTTTGTCTCTCACACATACACCTGTTCTTGTCTCTTGTCTGTCTTGTGTCTGTGTTTTCTCCACCGAAATCTCCAATTGATTTCGGTATATATATGTCTTGTGCGATTGGGCTGAGAATCACTTGTGCGATTGGGTGAGTTCGGCCCATGTGAGAAATAAAAGGCCCAACATGTACTTGTAACATGCACATGCACGACCAGGTTCAATTGTTTCAAATTTGGAGTTTAGACAAGATGTGACATCATCATGACATCATCATGATGATGTCATGATGATGTGCTGCGGGAACCGGCTCGCGGCGCTCCGTGCTTCGCGTGTCGAACTCTGGGACGCACGACGGAGGAATGTCGTGACGTCGGGCTTGAGCCGAAGCTAACCGGGTCGAACCGAACCAAGTTGAACCGAACCGAGTCGCGTCCACAAAATATGTATCAACAAACTCCCCCTTGGACGCTACTCGTGAGGTTCATCTTCCATGTCTTCCATGTCGGAGGATCTTCAAAGTCTTCACGTCTTCAAAGCAGAAAGTGTATCAACAAACTCCCCGTTTCATGTAGGAAGTGTGTTGACAAACTCCCCCTTAGATTGAACTCTCCATTGAGTCATGCTCGTGAATCTTTTGACTTGTCAATTCTTCAGATCCTTGTGGTGTTGATGAAGGGACAGCGGCAACTCGATCATTTTATCCTTTGAGTGCCTCCACTTCGTGTCTTCATTCCAAAGCTTTTCATCGAACATGTTCTCCTCGCCTTTAGCATCTGCACATGCAAGAAAGCTAAACGCATAATGAGAACAACCGCTTGGAATATAGTTAACATTTAAACTAACGACACATATGAGATCAAATCTCAATCAAACACCGACCGACAACATTTTGAAAGTTTAGAAAATGATCAAGTTTAGTCCTTTAACTTTCAAAACTTGTTAACTTCGACTGTTTATGAAGATGCAATTGTTTTCCGGCTTGCAATCAGGATTTTGGGTAGGATAGACTCGAGTTCCAACATCAGTGAATCAAAAATAAACTAGAAGCAAAATCTTTTTGGCTTTTATAAAGTTTATATTAAAACACACCTAAAATCTTTTTGGAATTTTTCATTTTTCAAATGTAAAGACGGAAAGCAATAAATAAATATATACAAAGATACAAAGCAGTAAATAAATATTTACAGACATTCTTTTTGCGAGTTTCGAGGGTAAGAGAATCATATCAGTGTACGGTCATGCCAAAACGCTCTTGTTGTTCTCTTAGTTAACATTAAGATAAGCATCCTATAACAATTATCGGTATTGTTGTCCACTTAAGCTCAACTTATCAGATGTAATCATGGCGAGGGGATACGTTAAGTTATGATTTATACTTACCGACCGGTGTTCATCCACATCACGACACATTCCCGTATCAAGGTATGCACGAGGGTTCATCTTACCGGTGAGTATACCGATTATCATCTGTTTGACCGTATATGATGTGAGATTCTCACTTATTTTGATTTGAAAACAAGCCCTATGTGATATAATCACTTATTGATGAGGAACTTGATTTTCATATGCATGAGGGCACAGGAGCAAGTCCGTGAACAGGTCAGTACTTTCGTACAGCAGAGAGACGAACTTGACTCCCGGATAAATGTGATATATTATCACTTATTTGATTTGGACATGTGATTGTTGATCACTTATTGAGGTCGTATGCAAAATGTACACGTATGTATGGTATCATGGAAGATCTAGACTTGCGTCCCCGTTATTTTTCGGTAAAAGATACAACCATGATACCCAGATGATAAGCAGCATAAAGACCGAATATCTCAGAACCTCGGCAATCTCACAAACGAAATTTCGGTACTAAGACCATATGCCAATGAATGGTTCCCACCTGATCTTCAGTCGATTTAAGTTTATATCACCCTGCACACTTTAAAATGATTGTGAGCCTACCGATACATCTCATATAGAGCTGCTTATCGTTTTTCATTTTGCATTTCAGGTTTAAAGAGGTTTGGACAGACCACTGATGTACTATCATTTTCTCTTTTGCTCGCCAGGAAACTCATTTTTGTTTTTCTATTGTTTTTGAGTTTTTGAAATTTTTCGATGTTTTTGGATTTTCAAATTTGGATTTACTCCCCCTAAAATCAACAAACTAAGACAAAATTTTAAAACACAAAGGTATTTACAAAAATGATTTTCCGATGTTGGTTTTACGCTTGCTTGACCTTAATGCCGTTTACCATCAATAAAAAGTCAAATCTTGATTTGTCAAATGCTTTGGTAAAAAGGTCGGCTCGTTGGTCATCGGTGTGGACCATGACAACATTGATGAGTTTCATAATGAAACAATCACGTGTGAGGTGATATTCGAGATCAATGTGTCAGGTCAAGGAGTGCTGTACGAGATGATAATAATTCATAAAGCAGCTTAAATATCGACAAGTATAGGAGAGATTAGAAATTTTAAAACCGTATCCTGCAACTGCTTCGTGCATTGCAAGGAATCTGAGTGCTCTCCCAAACTGGATATCCACCCGGTGTGGATTTCAAAGACGATTTTTGTAGCTACTGAGAAATCTCTTGACAGCAACAAGATCATAACCCTTTGGGTCCGACTGGTCTTCCACATTTCACCAGCGAAGGTTTTTGTCTTTCTCTTAAGAAGTAGTGTGCGGTTGTTCAATCCACGCCAAGGCATCCGCACACCCGGTTGGTTTGTTCAACAAACACATTTTCTTCAATCACACCGCGTAGAAATGTACACTGCACGTTCATCTTGTTGATTTTGAACTTCAAACGTGCTGCAGGTGCGTACATTTTGATTGAATCTATCCTGGGGACCCGATTAGCCTTGAACAATCAAACTTTGAAATGATTTGCATTTTGTCGAAGCTTTTAATCTCTTTCGACAGACAATTCTGTCTTCTTTTCTTTTTCTTCTCTCCATCAAAGGCAACAATTTCTTCTGTCGCCTATCTTGTGCATGGACGCTCCACTATCAACAATCCTAACACTATCAATAGTTCCTCCTGGAACATCCTACACACTCATTCAGAGATTAGTTGGAGAGGGGGACCCAAGCCTTCACAGACTTGGGTCGTCCGTCATCATCGAGGATTGTGACATCCATTTCCCGATGATTCGGAATTGATGTAGCTCCCCCTGAAACAGTTACTGGTTTTGGTTTCCAAATTTGTTTTTGTTTTTCATTTTTAATTTCTAACTTAACAGATTGCGTTTGGACAACCTCTGGTTTTAAAACCTTTTCAACTTCTTGTCGTTGTTTCTTTTTCTGTTTCATTTCCCGTTGTTTAACAAGACGAGGGTCCTGTCTTGGTGAAACAGGTCTTTTATGGTAACTGTTACCATGGGGGGCATCAACCTTTGCCTTCAACTTATGAAGATACGGACAGTTTCGAATTATGTGTCCAATTGTACCACATTCAAAACATGATCTTCGTTCAACAAACCCCGAAGTATCATGTGATCGTCTTGCCGATGATGATGAACTTTGTAATCCTGAGGTACTAGGTTTCGAACTGTTTGATTCATTTCTTTTCAACACAGTTGCTTTCTTAACAAAATCCAAGTTAGATTTGTTTTCAAACGTTTCAATTTTATCCGTTCCCTTTGATTTCACAAAGTTCACCTTCTTGTCCTTTTTCTGATTCTGTTTCTTTTGACCTTTTCCATTTCCTTGGGCAGCGTGATTTTGCTTTCGTTGATTGTTTTGTTTTTGTAATTTTTGATTCCCATATTTCTTTCTAACTTCGGATTTTGGGATAGGAGCACACTGAGTTACTTCAACTCCTGGGCTCGACTTTCCCAAAAACTTACTGGTAGAATCTTCGAAAACTTTATCAATCAAAGATTGATTCACATTTTTGATAGGGAAATCCTTGTCTGAATATATTTTATCAGATCCAATCAATGTGTAAAGCAAGTTCACGCTTTCACAGCTTCCAGATGAGGATTCAACAGACTTGGCTGCAGCAGTGACAAACGGTTTTGCAGGTGGATCACAAAGAATGTGATTCTCAAGAGGTATGTCCTCTTCTTTGATCACCGCATCAGACTTTGCTGAATCAGTATCATCAGATTCATCATCAGAAGAATCAGCATCCTCAACAATGGGAGGACTCTGTTCCTTAACATACGATGAATCTGTCACATTCTCATATTCTGATTGACCCGAGGATGATGTACCAGTTGTGAACCCGAGGCCTGCTGCAAAGTCATCTAGATCGAGTGGCACAGTAGGTTCAAAACGGGGCATATCCTCGTCATCAGGCAATTTGGAGTAATTGTGATTCATTGGGGGAGGACATGATTTGAATCCAATACATAGTTTATCCCCCTTTTTCTTTTGAACGTCAATGATGTGATCCAATACATAGCGGGAATTGGAATAGCTTTCCAGTTTCTGCTTAATTGTCTCACATTCACATCGAGCTGTTGCCAACTCTACCATTTGCTTTTCAATTGTGTCAATAAGATTATTGTTAGCATGTTGTTTTCGCAAAACAGCCTTTTGTAATTCTGAAACATCATGTCTTAATGACGCAATTGTTGCTTTAAATTCCTTTTCATTTCTGGTTAAAAACAAGTTAGCTTCAGTTGCTTTAGAAAGATCCACAATCAATTCTTGATTGTGTTTGTGTGTGATTTCAAATTTCTCTTGCAAAGCCTCGTGTTTGCTTCCCAATTCACAACACTTATCATTCATTGAAACATGTTTGTCTTGCAAGTCAAACAAACTGGCTTGTAAAGCATCATGTTTGCCTTGCAACTCAGACAAGTTTGCCTCTAAATCAGCATTTTTACCATGAAAACTATCACAGTTATCACAACTAACAGCAATGGGTTCATCGACACATACCTGTCTTGATGAACTGTCGACATTAGCCATAAAGGCTGAATGGAGAGAAGACGAAGAGTAAGCAGCTTGATCCACCAAAATAGATCTTCTTTCAGTTCCTGCTGCAGCTTCTTCCAAAGGCTCATCAATATCTGCATCGACTGACGCACTTGATGTCTCATCCACATGATCATTGCCTGAAGTGGAGGATTCTTCATCTGAGCTTCCACTATAACCAGAACTGTCTTCATCTTCAGAAGATTCATCACCATTGGTGGTAGATTCTCCACCACTGGCGTGCTTTAAATCCTTTACGACTTCAGCAAAACATGCTGTTCCATCTGGAGCATCATTTCCCAACTGAAGCGACCAATCACAACCTTCATCTACTTGAACCACAAGTGCCTGGTTGGCATTTGATGGCCCTGCTTGGCTTTGGTTGTTGACAGGTATCAACGTACGAACATTGTTCCTGTTCTGGTTCTGCTGGTTGCCTTGATTTCTGAAAGGATTTTGGTTTCCATGCTGAGCTGTCGGTTGCACATTCTGTTGTAGAGAAGAAGAATCCGGTCTTGAATACATCATCGTGTATGCTGAAGGATCAAACTGATTTGTTGTGGAACTGCTGCTTTGATTTGTGACCAATGCCCATTGATTTGCAGTTATCATTGCAGCTTGAGG
Source organism: Helianthus tuberosus (assembly GCA_030545235.1). Lineage (NCBI taxonomy): Eukaryota > Viridiplantae > Streptophyta > Magnoliopsida > Asterales > Asteraceae > Helianthus > Helianthus tuberosus. The sequence continues at coordinate 7,492,592 of CM060352.1, read as the reverse complement.
TGGGGCAATAGCCTGCATCCATGCTTTGTTGAAATCTGACGCAGATTGCGTAGCTGATGATTGCGTAGCTGATGATTGTGAAGATGTTAGAGTCCACGCGGTTGGATCCCACTGACCGTTTGTTCCCATTTTATAAAAATTAATATATTAAGTGAAAATAGATTTAAAATTTGAAAAACAAGTTTTCCCCTTTTTATTTTTTAAAATCTTGACAAAACAAAGTCCCGCGAAACAAAGATCCTACGAAACAAGTCTTGTGAAACAACGCGATGAACCACACTTCTTGAAAGATAGGCGACGAAAACGAGCCCAAACAGAAGCCCAATTTATGTTGTGCGAGCCCAGTTTTCTCTAATCATGTGTGACTAAACAACTTGTGCGATTAATAAATGTCTTGTGCGATCCCAACAAAACAAATCTTGTGCGTTGAATGAATCTTGTGCGAGTCAAATGTTGTGAGATTAAATAACTTGTGTGATCAAAATCAGAAGCCCAAAATCAGAAGCCCAAATATGGAGGCCCAGTTCTTGTGTGACTAACAGACCTTGTGCGAGTAAACAGCTCTTGTGCGACCAGAATATCTATCTGAAGTCCAAAAATAGAATTTAAAAGGTGGTTAGGTGGGCCGATGTAATCAGAAGCCCAAACAGTCTTGTGCGAGCCCACTATCTTGTGCAACTTTCAGATCTTGTGTGATCCAGCTATTTTGTGCGATTGATCCTATTTGTGCGACTGAAGGATTGTGTAATCCAGCTATCTTGTGCGGTTGACTATCTATTGTCTGACACAAATCAGAACCACTTTCGGCTCACCAACTATTGAAAATCCAATTTTCAAGTTATCAAACAATGATGATGTTCTTTTGTACTATTATAAACCTTTAACAAATTCAAAACACCAACAACTTTAATATCCAGATTTCAAAGATTAAAAAGTAAAAAAATACCAAGAACACTTTGAAGTTTTGATGAAGATATCAAGAACAAACCCAGAAAATTTGAATTTTCCGGTAAACCGACAACTTTCCGAACACGAATTTGGCCGAAACTTCACTAAAAACCAATGTTTAACATGTGAAAATGAAGAATAAACAGGTTTTTATAACAACTTTCAGCAAAATATCAGAGTTTTCGAGGTTTTTGGACAGAATTTTCAGAAAAATATAAACTTTTGAAACCCGAAAAACAACCCGAACACACTCGGTTTTAACAAGGAGAAGAGCCAAGGCTCTGATACCACTTGTAGGTCCGGCTAGGGGAGGATCTAGTCGCCTACTCCTTGTGTACGAACCAACCCGGTTGTGCGGAATCCAACCGGAAATGGCAAACCGAGAACGAACACGACAAGAACACGAGATACAAGACCGAGACTCAACGATTAACACCAATGTATTAATACGTAAGAAAAGTCAGTTACAAGCTCAATGTTTACAAAAACAATCTTTGAAAACTCTCTCTTGAATCTCTCGGGTGTGTCTTCCTTGTGCGGTTCTTCTTTGTCTCTCACACATACACCTGTTCTTGTCTCTTGTCTGTCTTGTGTCTGTGTTTTCTCCACCGAAATCTCCAATTGATTTCGGTATATATATGTCTTGTGCGATTGGGCTGAGAATCACTTGTGCGATTGGGTGAGTTCGGCCCATGTGAGAAATAAAAGGCCCAACATGTACTTGTAACATGCACATGCACGACCAGGTTCAATTGTTTCAAATTTGGAGTTTAGACAAGATGTGACATCATCATGACATCATCATGATGATGTCATGATGATGTGCTGCGGGAACCGGCTCGCGGCGCTCCGTGCTTCGCGTGTCGAACTCTGGGACGCACGACGGAGGAATGTCGTGACGTCGGGCTTGAGCCGAAGCTAACCGGGTCGAACCGAACCAAGTTGAACCGAACCGAGTCGCGTCCACAAAATATGTATCAACACACGCAATGGAATAGTATGTCAGAGATTTTAGGGGGAGTTTACTGTGGAAATTCTGTTTTTAATCCCCTTGCCCACAATAGGACATGAAGCATCAACACTTTGGAGGGAGTAAGCCTTAGCAAACATCTTGATTCTATTAGGCTACAAGCTTTTTTGTGTAACGTAATTACATTAGTTCAAAATTGTAGAGTAATAATAATAATTACTATTAGAGTAGAAGCCCTTTGGTGTAACTTAATTACGTATGTTCAAAACTGTCTAATTATTTGCACACTTAGCATAAAAACCCTACTTGTACCGGAATCACCCATAAATTTATAATTGTTTTGGGGTTTTAGGTTTTTTTTTTTTTTTTTTTTTTTTTTTTTTTTTTGCCATTTCATTCAATTACTTGTGTTGGTTTTTCTGTATTACTAAGGACCTTCACCGCTAGAACTTTGATTTGTTTTCTTTTGTGATAGTGGTTTGCTTTGGACGGTAATAACAACAGAAATGAGATGATTTCAGCAACATTGTTTACATACAAAAACCAAAGTTCACAAAAGTGGAGACATAAACGGAGCTCAAGGTTCTTTCTCTCTCTATGTATGTGTGTAGTGTGCATGCGTGTGTAAGGGGTAGGAGGAAGAAGAATCATGAGAAAAATTCATTTTATTAAGAAAACCATAAAACTCTATATTACGTATATGACATATTGCATATTTCTAGGTATATGACATATTGCAAATTTCTAGTTTTCTGAATAAAAAGAGTTTTCTTATGATCTCTCCCGTATATATGTATATATGGTAGGATCATATACAAATAGTAGAGTAATTATAATCACTTTACTTTATTTGTTGTAGTGTAAGTAATCTAGTTTATAATTAAGTAGAGAGTAATAATAGTTACTCTAGTTATTTGTACACTATGCACCGAAACTTATTTGTGTAGAATACCACCCCTATACATACATAAACTAACAGTGGAAGGGGCGCCATGTAGGTAGGGGTTGTGGGTCTATACCCTAAGGGGGTACACCCCTGCGACCATCGGATTGCTTTCACAGGTAGGATTCACTGGTTCACATACACGTTATGTTTCTCCACTTTTTGACGGTTACCAACGATTATAAGACCGTTTGACCCACTTAGATGACCGTTTTACGCCAATGAATTTAAAACACCAAAAATTTGTTCCACGTCATTTCTTGCAGTCTCGTATCGCCTCTTGAACTTCTTTTCGTTCAGAATTTAAGGATATGGAAAAGATTTCACAAACACGGAGCAAGTAGGGTAGATTCCATCAGTAAGATAATATCCACGTTTGTATAAGTGATATTTCACGTAAATGGCCATTTTGGCGCAGTTCCATTTCGTTGAGTAAGAAATAATGGAGATTGTTGAAGCAAATTGATGTCGTTTTGTGAACCTAGTGGACCACAAAAGGCATGTCAAATCCACAAATCTTGAGAAGCCACTGCTCCAAGCATAACTGTCGGGTATTGGTGATCGCCTCTCGTATATTGGCCGTGCAACTCTGTGGGACACATTCTCCAAGCGAAATATGTACAATCAAGGCTACCCAACATCCTAGAAAGGTGATGTTTCTCCTCATCAGCTTGGTACAAAATCCCAACGTCGTGGCTTTTTGGTCTACGTAAACTCAGGAGTGTATATAGTACATACAGTTTCATAGAAAATTTGTAGACATTCACGAAAAGTCCTTTCGGACATATTTAAATACTTGTTAGAGTGTTACCAGTTGCAAGTTGTTTAATCGCCGATATGACATTTTGCAAAGGTGTAAAACTTTCTTCATTCTCCCATCCATGCCCTCTTGGAACCGATGATTATTTGCTTCCACGCCACCCACATGTTTTAAGTAGTATAACTTTTTTGACATACGAAACCTATGACAAAAAAAAAATCATCATTGTATTTTGGCTCCTTGACAAATAATCTGTCATAAGGATTTTGTGGCATTTCTCTCGATCACGCCGGACATATCTTTTTTACTAGATGTGCCAGTGTCTTCTAGTTCGATTTGTTCAATGTGAATTTTGAAAAAAAAATTAAATACTATTGCTTGAGGAGAAATCATTGTCGCTAATGTCGGGTGGAATAAACAACGGTATCCGCCATTTTGAAAAATTGTGGTATAAAATGAGAAGAGAAATGGTTTGGTTTATATTGTTTGGTTGTGAATGGTTTGGTTTGTGAGAAATGGTTTGGTTTAAATAAGAAAATGTAAATAATTTTTTTAAACCTCAACAGCATTATAGTCGTTTGAACTCAATTTCAACGGTCGAAAAAGGCATGAATCCATTCGGTGACTCCTCCCCGGCATTACTAGTTTACCTCATGGTTTAAGGGGCTGGCAACAGTGTTACCGCGCGGTGAGCGGTCACCACTAGCCCTCCCCGATAGACACCCCGGACGCTCTTAGCTATGTTAAAGAGGAAGTCATGAGTTTAAAGTTCTTAAGAAAAAGTTATTCATAGAAAGTAATTAGCTAAGTTAAAGAGGAAATCATGAGTTTAAAGTTCTTAAGAAAAAGTTATTGATAGTAATTAGCTATGTTAAAGAGGAAATCATGAGTTAAAAGTTCTTAAGAAAAAGATTAAACTCTTCTTTATTTCAGAACAAATTGAATAATAAATCCAGAAAGGAAGTATGTGGCACCAGAGCATTGAAAATATATTCTACTGATTAGTGTATATGATCTATTATAATTTGTATTGATTATGATGTATTATTTAATATTGTTTCTATGTAATAATTGTTAATATCATGCAGTTATCCTTGCTAGGTTTTCAAAAGAGAAAAAGACTTAGTTTAAACTTTAATACAGCTTTTCATAAGAGAAAAGGACTTAATTTAAACTTTAATATTTTATAACATGTTCAGGTTTAAGAAAGTGCCGTTGATGATGGACATTTCAAATCTAAAGATCCAAGCCCACATAAAAGCCCAACTTTTAACTCCAAATGCCATTTATGGGGTTTATCTAGTTTTCACAATTGTTGAACCAAATAAAATTTCAAACGATCCCAAGTATGTAAATCTGAAGTACAAAATGAAGGGTGAAACCTTACATGCGTATTTTGCAACATGGAGAAAAGACAAGTGGATGATGGTTGAATTGTACCGGTTCCTGAATGATAAAGATGATGTTAATTTCGAGGTTTTACTGGAGAGTTTTTCACGTTATAATTGTGGAAGTGGTCCCATCTACGTTGAAGGCATTGAGTTTCGAGCCATTGACATTGTACGTTGAGAAATATCTTTGGTTCTTATTCTGGCAACTTTGTTTATATTTTGAAACAAAGATCGCTCTAGATTTATAGCATGGTCTTATATATAATTGTATACAGCTGACACATGAAGAATCTGAGAAATCAAACTATGTCCAACAAATTATGAGATCGAATTCGAACATGAGTCAGATGCAACAAACTCCAGCTGACGATGATGAAATATCTGTTCTCTCCGAAAACTCTGATGATCAATACTCTGACGAGGGGGAAAAGGTCATTTTTGTTGTATTACTAACAAAGTTTAGAGCATCTGAGGAATAAAAAAAATTTTGTGGTTTTGGATATAACATCGTTAAACCCTTTGATGACAGTTGTTCCAGCCAACTGAAGTGAATGGAAGGAAACATCTTATGCTTTCTGCAAAGGAGGTTTTGTATGACTCTTCTAATGTGAAGCTTTTTCGTTTAAAACCCTCTGAACAATCCAGGTTTCCAATTTGAAAGATAACTCTCTTTTGTACATTTCCCATATATACTTGTTTATACAATATGATAGGCTATGTTTACTTAAGCAGTAGGTATATATATAATTATCATGAGCGAGAGTTTATAATACTAAATCGTATTCTTTTCTAATGTCATAAAACACTAAAGATTCTTAAGTAGAGGGATGTGACACAAGTTTCACCTCTTGATTGTGGTGAAGTATGTAACCACATGACATTTTGTACATGCAGATTTCAAGAGGTGATCGAGGTGCTATCACAACCAGTAGTTCGTATAAAGTGCAAGATTCATCGTAGAAATTTGTCACCAGATATGTATTATAGGTGTTACCTGATATTCAAGCTTTCAGAAAAATGTCATGGCCTACATTGTCCTGTGAAAGTACGAGGTCCGCTCCACCGAAGTAACAAAGTGATTAAAAATCTTTACCTTAGGTCCCCAAACGCATTGAATATACATGATATCGACCAGGTCCCAAAACAAAGAGAAGATGGATGGATGGAGGTTAATGTGTGGACATTTAAAACAAATGAACGAGGATATTATTATCCTGTTAATGTGAATTTGAAACTTATAAGTTATGAAGGAACAATGTCGGGCCTTATTGTATGTGGTCTCGAGTTTCGGCCAATGTAAGCATAAGCATAGCAGAAAATTCCGGCAACAGTGTATTCTTAAAATTATGTTTTAGTAACTTCCATTTTCGTCTAGAGGTTATTGTAATGTGGCTTCCAAAGAAAAACGTAATAAAGTAGTTACTTTGTCAAAGTTTATGTACTTTTGTGTAACGTGTGGCTTGAGGAATGTGCAAAACTAAACATTTCGCTTGTGTATTGAAGGAATTATTTTCAATATATTTTGGGTCTATAACATGTGGTTTGATTTGGGGTATCAGTATATTACAGTAGGGATTCGTTCAAGCCCAAGTTGAAAGAGTGATTTAAATGGATAGCTAATTGGGTTGGGGCTGAACGTTAAAAATGGCAGATGCAATAAATTCAGGAGTCAAAATTTACTCTCAAATGTTAAGGGGCCTTGGTCAGGTACGTATAGAATGTGCGATAGTATAACATCTGGCAAGTAAGGGATTATGATTTTGTGTTTATTTGGACTAGCTTGTTTGATATCCCTTGTGCCATGTCAGCAATCCGGTAGGATCATACTGGGCGATTGGCTTCTTGGTGAATGTTAGATGGATCATCAAAGCGAGTTTGTTTGGCAGTTGAAAGACTTGATTGTGTATGTGATTTTGTTGGTGCACTTATGTCTGCACTTTGTCTGTATTCGGTCACGATGTAAAACGATGTCTTGTTAGTCTTGTAAGTTTGACCAAGTCAACCATCCTCCTGGTTTGACTTGGCCAAACAGTCAACATTATGTTTGTTGGTTGCTGGGTCGAAGGACTTGTAGGTCCGGCTAGGGGAGGATCTAGTCGCCTAATCCTTGTATACGAACCACTCCGGTTGTGCGGAATCCAACCGAAATAGCAAACCGAGATAGAACACGCAATAACACGACACACAAAGTTCAACGATTAACACCACTTGTATTAAACGTATGAAAGGTCCAGTTACAGCTCAATGTTTACAAATCAGTCTTGCAAACTCTCTCTAGTGTGTGTGTGTGTTCCTTATCTGTCTGAGTGTCTCTCAATGTCTCATATGTCTAACTTCTGAAATGAACACAGCACACGGGTATATATACCCAAACCAGCAGGTCTGGTCGAAGGATCAGATAAGATGATCGAAGGATCATCTATCGACCAGAATCAGCTCGAACGATCAACATGTACCACGAAAGATGTGATCTTTCGTGGTCCATCCATCGAAGGTCCATGTTTCGAGCTGATCATCGAAGGATATAAAACAATCCTTCGATGACTTATCCTTCGACCCAACATCTTACAAACATAATGTTGACTGTTTGGCCAAGTCAAACCAGGAGGATGGTTGACTTGGTCAAACTTACAAGACTAACAAGACATCGTTTTACATCGTGACCGAATACAGACAAAGTGCAGACATAAGTGCACCAACAAACTCCCCCTTGGCTGTAGCTTTGTCTGGCTTATCAACAATCAGCTGTTGCTTTGTCTCGATCTTCATTCTTGTAAGTTCTTGTGTCTTCAAGTCCTTGACTTCTATTCAAGTCTTCAATGTCGGAGGATCTTCAAAGTCTCCACGTCTTGAAAGCAGAAAGTGTACCAACAAACTCCCCGTTTCATGTAGGAAGTGTGTTGACAAACTCCCCCTTAACATAAGCTCCCCCTTGAGTTATGCTCGTGAAAGTCTTTATCTTTATGAAGTGAGATCCTTGTGGTGTTTATGATGGTCAGCGGCAACTCGATCATTTTCATCATTTGAGTGCCTTCACGTCGTGTCTTCATTCCGAAGCTTGTCATCGACCATGTTCTCCTAGCCTTTAGAATCTGCACATGCAAGAAGTCTAAACGCGTAATGAGAACAACCGCTTGGAATATCATAAGCAAACACACATGTGACCATTGTTTAAGCAAACATCGTCCGACAGTTTGAAAGTTTAACAAAGTTTATCAATTTCAATTTTAACTTTCAAAAACTTGCAAATTTTGACCGTTTATGAAGATTTAGTCGTTTTCGGTTTTCGTTCAGGTTTCAGGTAACGAAGACTCGAGCTCCAACATCGTACGATCGAAAATAAAATAGAAATAAAATCTTTTTGGTATTTTAAATTTTTCAAAAGTAAAGACTGAAAGCAGTAAATAAATATATACAATTATGCAGAAACTGAAAGCATTAAATAAATATTTACAGACATTCTTTTTGCGAGTTTCGAGGGTAAGAGAATCATATCAGTGTACGGTCAGCCAAAACACTCTTGTTGTTCTATTAGTTAACATTAAGATAAGCATCCTATAACAATTATCGGTATTGTTGTCCACATAAGCTCAACTTATCAGATGTAATCATGGCGAGGGGATACGTTAAGGTATGATTTATACTTACCGACCGGTGTTCATCCACATCACGACACATTCCCGTATCAAGGTATGCACGAGAGTTCATCTTACCGGTGAGTATACCGATTATCATCTGTTTGACCGTATATGATGTGAGATTCTCACTTATTTGGATTTGAAAACAAGCCCTATGTGATATAATCACTTATTGATGAGGAACTTGATTTTCATATGCATGAGGGCACAGGAGCAAGTCCGTGAACAGGTCAGTACTTTCGTACAGCAGAGAGACGAACTTGACTCCCGGAAAGAATTTGTGATATTTTATCACTTATTTTGAGGGACATGTGATTGTTGATCACTTATTGAGGTCGTATGCAATATGTACACGTATGTATAGTATCATGGAAGATCTAGACTTGCGTCCCCGTTAGTTTTCGGTAAAAGATACAACCATGATACCCAGATGATAAGCAGCATAAAGACCGAATATCTCAGAACCTCGGCAATCTCTCAAACGAAATTTCGGTACTAAGACCATATGCCAATGAATGGTTCCCACCTGGTCTTCAGTCGATTTTAAGTTTATATCACCCTGCACACTTTAAAATGATTGTGAGCCTACCGATACATCTTATATAGAGCTGCTTATCGCTTTTCAGTTTAAGTTTAAAGAGGTTTAGACAGACCACTGATGTACTATCATTTTCTCTTTTGCTCGCCAGGAAACTCATTTTTGCTTTTCTATTGTTTTTGTGTTTTTGAAATTTTTCAATGTTTTTGGATTTTCGAATTTTGGATTTACTCCCCCTAAAATCAATAAACTAAGACAAATTTAAAACACAAAGGTATTTACAAAAATGATTTTCCGATGTTGGTTTTACTCTTGCTTGACCTTAATGCCGTTTACCAATAATAAATAGTCAAATCTTGACTTGTCAAATGCTTTGGTAAAAAGGTCGGCACGTTGGTCATCGGTGTGGACGTAAGCAACATCGATTAGTCTTTTCTCAAAGCAATCACGTATGAAGTGATACTTAATTTCGATGTGCTTAGTCTTTGAATGCTGCACAGGATTTTTAGTGATCTGTAATGCAGCAGAATTATCAACGTAAATAGGAGTAGTTAGGAATTCAAAACCGTAATCACGCATTTGTTGTTGTATCCACAGGACTTGGGAGCAACAACTTGAGGCTGCAATGTATTCAGCTTCGCATGTTGATGTAGCGACGCACGTCTGCTTCTTGCACTGCCATGTGACTAGGCGATTTCCCAAAAACTGACATCCAGCCGTTGTGGATTTGCCGTCGATTTTGCATCCGCCAAAATCAGAATCACTGAATGCGATCAAGTCAAAGTTATTATCCCTAGGGTACCACAGACCGGTGTCAGGGTAACCCTTCAAATAACGAAAAATCCTTTTTACAGCTGCAAGATGTGAGGCCTTCGGGTTGACTTGATATCTGGCAAGTAGGCACGTTGGGTACATTATATCTGGTCTTGATGCTGTGAGGTACATAAGAGATCCTATCATCGCGCGGTAGTATGAGGGGCTAACATCTTGACCCTTCAAGTCTGGAGTAATTCCGTGATTTTGTGGCAATGGGGTACCAATGGGCGTTGCATCAGACATCTGGAACCGGCTCAAGATGTCACTAACGTATTTAGTCTGATGGATGAAAATCCCAGACTCTGTTTGTTGTACTTGTAGGCCCAAAAAGAAGGTCATTTCCCCCATAGCACTCATCTCGAATTTATCCTGCATAACACGCTCGAAATCCCTACACAAAACATCATTAGTAGACCCAAATATAATATCATCAACGTATACCTGAACCAGTAGAAGATCTCCATCTTGTTCTTTGATGAAAAGAGTACAGTCGATAAGACCTCTGCGAAAACCATTCTCCAGCAGATAATTAGATAAGGTTGCGTACCAAGCTCGCGGTGCTTGATGAAGACCATAGAGAGCTTTGTTGAGCAACCAAACCCGATCGGGATGGATAGGATCTTCAAAACCTGGAGGCTGTTCGACGTACACCTCTTCTTCCACCACACCATGTAAGAAAGCACTCTTCACGTCCATCTGGTATACCTTGAAACCTTTGAATGAGGCATAAGCCAGAAAGATCCGAATTGCTTCTAGACGTGCCACAGGTGCATATACTTCGTTGTAGTCGATTCCTTCAATCTGACGAAAACCTTGAACGACTAGCCTTGCTTTGTTCCGGATAACGATCCCACGATCATCCTTTTTGCATTTAAACACCCAACGGGTACCAATCTTCTTGTATCCAGCAGGTTTCTCTACGAGTTTCCAGACACCAAGCTTCTGGAATTGTTGCAGTTCTTCCTGCATTGCTTCAACCCATGAGCTATCTTTCAAAGCATCTTTCCAAGTTCTTGGCTCTTCCTGTGAGACATAACACGCGAAAGACCAATCATTTTGTTGACCAGATTCTCTGATAGTTGCATACAAGCCTGCATTGTTGTTGTTCCGCAACATGTTTCTTGTTTGAACGCCACTTTGTACATTTCCGATGATGTATTGTTGAGGATGGGTATTGTGAATCCTTGTTTCTGGATTATCTTGAACTGGAATATTTGTACCCAGATTGTTGAGATTCAGATCGACAATCAATTCAAGGCCCGGAATTGACGAAGAGGATGATCCAGTAGCTTCAGCTGTTTTAGGGACATCCACTGGAGGTGTACCTTCTGAAGTACCATGTACTGCTGTTGTTGGAGCTTCTTGATCTGCATCTAGAAATTCATCATCCTCTGAAGATTCGTTCAATTCGGTAGCATCGTGAAAATCCTCATTATCGAGAGCATTATTGTTCACTGAAGATGGTTCTTGATTGACAATAATGGGACGAACCAACGGTGAATCTGTTGCGTTGTCGCTCTCGAAAAACATCCTTGCCGCAGCATTTTCTTCAACGGCTTCAACATTGATCGAATTGAAAAAGTCATCGTACTCAAACATCCAAGGCTGACCAGGATTTCTAACCGGTAAAGTGTGCCTTTGTACTCTGACTTCAGACCATTCCTCGACCCTTTTAGTCTCTAGATTCCAGACTCTTAAGTTCGGGGTGGAATACCCAAGAAAGTATCCCTCAATAGCTCTTGCCCCAAACTTTCCATTAGGATCGATTATTGTGCACGTAGCTCCAAACGGTTCAAGATAAGACAAGTCTGGTTTCCGTTTGTTGATAAGCTCAAAGCAGGTCTTGTTGTGCCTTTTGACTGTAAGGACTCGGTTCAACGTATAGCATGCAGAAGACACAGCTTCAGTCCAGAATGGAATGGGTAGCTGCGACTCTACCAACATAGTCCTAGCAGTCTCGATCAATGTGCGGTTCTTACGTTCAGCGACGCCATTCTGTTGAGGAGTATAAGCTGCACTAAATTCTTGAAGAATACCTTTAGAAGTGCAAAACTCCGCCATGGCTCTGATACCACTTGTAGGTCCGGCTAGGGGAGGATCTAGTCGCCTAATCCTTGTATACGAACCACTCCGGTTGTGCGGAATCCAACCGAAATAGCAAACCGAGATAGAACACGCAATAACACGACACACAAAGTTCAACGATTAACACCACTTGTATTAAACGTATGAAAGGTCCAGTTACAGCTCAATGTTTACAAATCAGTCTTGCAAACTCTCTGTAGTGTGTGTGTGTGTTCCTTATCTGTCTGAGTGTCTCTCAATGTCTCATATGTCTAACTTCTGAAATGAACACAGCACACGGGTATATATACCCAAACCAGCAGGTCTGGTCGAAGGATCAGATAAGATGATCGAAGGATCATCTATCGACCAGAATCAGCTCGAACGATCAACATGTACCACGAAAGATGTGATCTTGGTTTGACTTGGCCAAACAGTCAACATTATGTTTGTAAGATGTTGGGTCGAAGGATAAGTCATCGAAGGATTGTTTTATATCCTTCGATGATCAGCTCGAAACATGGACCTTCGATGGATGGACCACGAAAGATCACATCTTTCGTGGTACATGTTGATCGTTCGAGCTGATTCTGGTCGATAGATGATCCTTCGATCATCTTATCTGATCCTTCGACCAGACCTGCTGGTTTGGGTATATATACCCGTGTGCTGTGTTCATTTCAGAAGTTAGACATATGAGACATTGAGAGACACTCAGACAGATAAGGAACACACACACACACTAGAGAGAGTTTGCAAGACTGATTTGTAAACATTGAGCTGTAACTGGACCTTTCATACGTTTAATACAAGTGGTGTTAATCGTTGAACTTTGTGTGTCGTGTTATTGCGTGTTCTATCTCGGTTTGCTATTTCGGTTGGATTCCGCACAACCGGAGTGGTTCGTATACAAGGATTAGGCGACTAGATCCTCCCCTAGCCGGACCTACAGATTTAACCACCATAAGGGCAGTGGGGGTGGTTCCGTGATGATCAACCATCACGAGTGATGGCCAATTGCACACCGCCGCCACTACCTTTCTTCACGCGTGAACTTTTACACGCGTTATGTTTTCTACACGTTGAAGTTTCTAAGTTACCGTTGCATTTTGACCGTTTTGGCATTTTTTTTTAACGTTGGGGTTTAATATTTTGAAGGTTTTTTTTTATATAAATTCAACCAAACATTCCTCCTATAAATCCAAAATTTCTCCAATTCAATACAAAAAATTCTCCAACTCAATCTAAATAATTTTACAACAAAGATGGAAGGTTCAAACAAGAGAGGTTCGGGTTCGAAAAAAAGAGGTTCGGGTACGAAGAAAAATCCAGTAAGACCCAAGGTTCGAGCGAATCTTGGCGAGCCGACGCGCTTTAGGTTGCAAGACGAACCCGACCAAGTCCCACATTTTCAAACCCAACAATATCCACCCTTTCAAACCCAACAATATCCACCCTTTCAATCTCAACTGTATCAAAACCAACCGTTCGTTTCACCGTTTCAACCTCACCAATTTCAACCCCAATCGTTTCCACACTTTCAAACCCAATTAATCCCACCAAGTCGACCCACTAGAAGATGACACCCTCATCCGTCAATTTGCACGTGCGTATCGTGAACCACAACCAAGTCTCGACGACGATGAAGATGATGATTACGTTCAAGAAGAAGAAGAAGAAGACGATGACGTTCAAGAAGTTATCCCGTAATCCGTTCGGAAAAATTGGACGAGCGAGGAGGAAAGAAAGGATATGTTTTGGAGACGGGTCATTAATCATTTTAGCCAACTTCGCTGTTCAACAGAACGAAACATGGACCAAATGACGTCGAAATGGACGGATTTTAACGGAAAAATTAGTAAGTTCAACGGTTGTTTCATTCAAAAGGTAAGCTTTTTTTATAAAGTTTAAAATTGTTTTTTTTTTATTTTAAAAACAGAATTCCTTTTTTATAAAAAAAAATCAGAAAACAGTAATTTAAAAAAAACAGAAACTGTTTTTTTTTTTTAAAACAGAGAACAGTTATTTAAAAAAAAATAGAAACTGTTTTTAAAAAAAATACAGAAAACAGCTATTTAAAAAAAAACAGAAACTGTTTTTAAAAAAAATACAGAAAACAGAAACTTATTTTTAAAAAATACAGAAAACAGTTATTTAAAAAAAACAGAAACCGTTTTTTAAAAAATACAGAAAAAAGAAACTGTTTTTTATAAATACAGAAAACATTTATTTAAAAAAAAACAGAAACTTTTTTTTAAAATACAGAAAAAAGAAACTGGTTTTAAAAAAAATAGAAAACTGTTATTAAAAAAACAGTTATTTATTTTTTAAATAACTTTTTATATTTTTTGTTGAACCAAAATCCACAAAGTGGAGCGAGCGAGACGACTATCATGTAAACCGCCACCGATGAGTATTGCCGACTCTACCATAAGAGGAGTTTTCCACACGTGGCGGCATGGGAGGTTGCGAGACGTCACCCGAAGTGGGTACCGGTTGATTTGGTCGACATGGGTGGGCCTACGGCTCCTAAAAAAAGAGGAGGTCCGAAAAGATCAAAGACCTCCGATTCGGGGAACTACACGACTTCCGCGTCGGATAACTTGCCCCAAATGAATTTAAACGACGACCCTGTTGACGAAACCGATCAACCCGTTGACGACCCCATTGAAGAAGATACCCCCTACAAGGCCGCGCCGCAAGAAAAGTGGTGAATCGTCAAGCAAAGGAAAGGAAGCGGTGGCAGAGTCGATCTTTAGAATCGAAGGGGCGAAATTGGCGGAAATAAGCGACTCCAAACAAAGAAGAGAAAAACTTGTGTCCGCAAAACTTGAACGCGAGCACGCGTACATGGGACACTTGAAAACGGTAGAAAGACAAAATGATTTAAAAATCTTGTGTGAGCCGCACGCCCATCTCGGCGAACGGTTGAAGTCGGTAGTAATTCAACAAAAGCGCGAGATTTGTGAAAGGTGGGATTGGGAGATGCCACCCGTTTAATTTAAATTTTTTTTTCCAATGTTTAGTTGTTTTTTATTTTGCTATGTAATTTATGTTTTATTTAAATGAAATTTATAATTTATAATTTTAGTGTTTTATTGTTAATTTCTAAAAAAAAGAAATTAAAAAAGGTTGTGAGTGATGGAATTCCATCACTAGTGATGACCACCGCCACTAAAAAAAGGTTGTGAGTGATGGAAAAATGATTGATGACATGGCGGAATTTGATTGGATGTTGTGAGTGATGAGTGATGACCACCCCCACTCCCCTAATTCGGTTAAGTTTGTTTTCTTTATGGTGACAATTGAAAGGTAGGGATGGCAATGAGTCGGGTTTGGGACGGGTTTAGGTAATCACAAACCCAAACCCGGTTAGATAAGCTTGTCCCAAACTCGTTCCAAAACCCGTTGGGTTTCTAGCGGGTAAATACCCATCGGGTATCGGGTATACCCGCGGGTTTCGGGTAAACCCATTAATTTAAAAAGATTACTTGTTGGGTATACTCATCTCAAAACCTATTAGGTATTTATCGGGTAACTACTAACCGGTTACATTTTGTATTCTCATTATAAAAATATATATCAAATAACTACAATGTATATGGAATAGAATAACTATATGTGTAAAAAATGGATGTATCGTATATATACATATTTAATAATATAAAAGAAATTATATCGGGTAAACGGGTATATCACTAAATCCCAAACTCGTCCCAAACCCGCGAAAAAAATATAAACTATTCCCAAACCCGTCCTAAACCCGATTAACTGACCCTAAACCCGTCCCAAATGTGTCGGGTTTTGGGTTTACCCAACGGGTTCGGGTTTGATTGGCATCCCTATTGAAAGGGACATAAAAATGATTAGAATATGAAATGGAATAACTGGGAGGCAAATCTTAAAGTCAACTATTGCACCTTGGTCAACAGTGTTCACAATGTCAAACGGAAGGCTTGAAGTGGAAAGGATCAACGTTTGAAGATTAGTTTGGAATTTGATATGTGTTGTTATAGTTTGCTTGTATAGATCTGGTGGAATAATGATTGTAATAATGTGGTTGGAGTTAGAGGTGTAAAAAAAAAAACCGAATTCAGTTGATCCAAAAAATAATCCGAAACCAATCCCATAGTGTCGGACCCATGATTTTCTTTATGGGTTCATCATTTTCGATGGTTAGATTTTTCACAACTAAATACTAAAATTTTCGGGTGGGACAGCCAGACCGGGTCAGGTGGTCGTGTTTAGATATAAATGATAGACCAATGTGTACAAAACATCATAATTTCACAAGTTTAGTTTTAATGCATAAAATCCAAAGGGTAGCCAAGAAAGAGCGTCATGTCACTCGTTATCATAAAATATACTACACACAAGTCCACTTTCTACTTTGGATTTTATGTATTGAAACTAAAGCAGTGAAATTAGGATGTCTTGATACACATTACCCAACCCGATTTGTTAGTTCGGCTCACAAGTTATTTAAAGTATAAAAGGTGAAACTGAAATATAAAATATTACTAAATAGTGTTACTAAAAGGTGTATAGTAATGGTAACTGAGGGAAAAAAAATCTAGTTACATGTATGGGTAATCTGGGCTGAAATGGTAATACTTTTATTCCAAAAGTGCAGCAAGAAAATCTTAAAACTATTTTTATAGTTCCCTCGCTTGGATGCTTTCAAGTCAACATTTTCCGAAGCCTCCCAGATCTCCATAAACCGAAAGGAACCGCCATGTAAGGAAACGATCGGATAAATCGTGAATAATCAATCATCCAGCATAGCTCCATGTTATTTGGTAATCCTCGATCTTTGCTTCCTTTACACTGCTGTGACCAAGGATATATGTGTTGTGTACCCGAGCCCGTGCAACCATCAGGAGAAGCCCATGCAACAGCCCAGAAGGCGTGAAGGCCCATGCAACCTGCTGGGTTTGTCACGTGATTTTAATGTTATTTTTAGAAGTTGTTATTTGCTTTTTAAGTAATTGTGAGTGACAAGAATAAAGGAGATTGTGGGCAATGCCTGAGCTCCATGTCGTATGTTTTCCCAATTCTTAGGAGAGTATGATTTAGTGGGTTTCCATTTGTACCTCTTTATAAGAGGAGTTATTTTGTTTTGGAATATTAAGCAGAAAATTGTCCCAATCTTTCCTCTCAGATTCTTCTAATTCTTTCTTCCTCAATCTCTAAATCGCTAACCGATCGGTCCACACCAAGTGGTATCAGAGCGGTGGTGATCTCCATGGATACCCGAAAGAAAACTACTGAGCAGTTCCAGCAAGAAACCCAAGATACCTTAGCCAAATTCAATACCATGTTCGAAAAACTCATGGGAGATGTCCAAACCCTTCAGGAGACAGTCGATACCAAACAGGATAAAGCCGCCCCTGGTCCATCCGGATTTGGTGGTGGTGTCGTCGCACACACCGGTGCCGACCACAAACCTTACCTCAAACCTCACTTTCCCCGTTTTAGTGGTGATGACCCGACGTCTTGGCTTTATCAAGCTAAGCAATATTTCGATTTTCAGAAAGTTTCGGAAGCTGAGCAAGCCCATCGCTGCCCTCCACCTTGACGGCATTGCTCTCCAGTGGCACAAATGGTATACAAAGCCCCGTGGACCACTCACTTGGGTTGAGTTTACTACAGCTCTTTTAAACCGATTTGGTCCCACAGATTTTGAAGATCCTTCGGAAGCCCTATCTCGTCTTAAACAGACGACCACCGTTCCAGCCCACCAGGAAGCGTTCGAGCGGATTTCACATCGGATAGATGGGTTGCCTGATGTATTCCTTCTTGGCACTTTTATTGGAGGTTTGAAGGATGATGTACGTCTGAAGGTGAAAATTAAGAAACCACGCAGTTTATTGGAAGCCATCGGAATTGCTCGCCTGGTTGAAGATAAATTAAACCTACAGAAGAAGCCTACCTCTTACCCTAAATCCTTTGGGCCCACACCAACATCCAAACCAAACCCTACTGTTGGCCTGTTAGGCCCACCCCCAATTAACCGACAACCTTTTTCCAACCCTACCCAGTTTGTCGGATCTCCAATGCTGAAGCGCGAGACCGCCGTGAGAAGGGCTTATGCTATTACTGTTATGAGCGCTATGCCCCAGGCCACAAATGCAGCAAGCCGCAGTTTTTTATGATCCAGGATATCGCCGAGGTCGACGACGATCCGCTGGACCAATGTGATACTGATACACCGGCAGAAATCTCTTTTCATGCTATCACGGGGGCTCTCACTCCCCAGACCCTACGCCTTCCGGGCAAAAACAAGAATAAAGAAGTGGTTGTTTTGGTCGACGGAGGTAGCACACACAATTTCATTGATCAGGCTTTGGTGACCCGTTTGGGATTAATAGTTGAAACAGATACGCCGTTTAAGGTGGTCGTGGCTAACCGGGAGCATGTGACATGTGCGGGGCGTGTACGAGGGCTGACCATCAATTTACAAGGGTATGTTATATCTACCGATTTTTTTGTTCTCCCGATTGCGGCTTGTCCAATTGTGCTTGGGGTCCAATGGTTGAAAACACTCGGTCCAGTGGAAATTGATTATGATAAGCTCACTTTGGGGTTCAACCTTGCCTGGTCCTCGCATAAGCTACAGGGGTTAGCAAGCTCTGAGTTGGCTGCCCTTAAGTCGCATGAAGTAGTGGGAATGTGTAGTTCAGCATTGTTGTTACAAATTAGTGTGGTTTCTGCCGAAATCACGTCTGGCCCGTCACCATGTCCAGCCATCTAGCGGATTTTGGCACAGTTTGCTTCGGTTTTCAGCGAGCCGACGACCTTGCCTCCTAAGCGTTTCCATGATCATGGGATTCCCATAGTGGCCGGTGCTCATCCGGTAAGTACACGTCCCTACCGGCAACCGTATTTGCAGAAAACAGAAATAGAGAAACAAGTTCGGGAGTTGCTGCTACAAGGATTGATACGACCTAGTCATAGTCCATTTTCTTCACCGGTTCTACTAGTTAAAAAATCGGATGGGTCATGGCGTTTTTGCATTGATTATTGATGTGCACAAAATGCAACATATAAATTACATCAATTGTGGCATAAAACTAACCTTTTTTTAGTACTAATGTTGGAAAAAGTGTGTTTTTGTCTTCCTTTTGTATTTTCAGGATTAAATGAGCTCAAATTAACAAAAGAAGCAAAAAGGCAGCTAAATCTAACATAAATACAAGAAAAGGAACAAATGTGGCATGCCCGACCTCCCCGACAGCATCTTCCCAAGCAAAACAAGAGAACAGAAGGCTGAACACGCCCCGTGCTCAGTGAACACGGGGGCGTGCCCAAGAGCCAGCATAAAAGACAAAGCTATAGAAGCTTCTATCGCCCACCACGGGGCCGTGCTCAGCGGACACGAGGCCGTGGTCAACTATAAGATTCTGCACACGGGGGCGTGCCCAGCGGACACGGGGGCGTGGTCAACTAATGCAGACAAACTGCAATTAATGAAGACAGAGAAGAGGATGGACACGGGGCCGTGCCCACTGGACACGGGCCGTGCCCGAGCTGCTGTTCAGGCTATAAATAGGGGTGCTTGACTCATTTGCAAATCATCCCTTGGCACAAAACTTTGCCTAAAAGGATATTAGAATGCCTTAAGACTAGAAGTTGTGATTTAACTAGAAGAAACTAGATAAAGCTTCATGTCACTACCACATGACGAGATGGCAACACATCCTTACCTTTTAACAAACGTAGTGTTAGTTAATTAAAAAAGATGATGAGATGGCAACACATGATCGGTTAAAAAAATAAAAACAAGCAAGCTTTATCTCTCTCTCTATCTCACACTTCTCTTTTTCTCTCTCCCTTTAGATATACGTAGGATTGGGTTCATTTCAAAGATCTAAAGATCTAAATAAATACAGAACTTTCATAACTCCAAACAAACAATTATATATATATATATATGGGAAAGATAAATCGAAAACCCACTTGAGTTGAGAAAACCCAAATAAACCCTATGTAACATTTTTATTTTTTTCTAAAAAAAATAGGGAATGTAATATAAATGTACACGGACTTATTTATGAAAAAAAAAATGAAAAAAACGCTTACTAACTTTTTTTTTAAAAAAATGTTGAAAATTTGTATGTTACATTTTTTTAGACATATATATTATGTAACCTGAAATTTGTAATATTTTTTTTTTAAAAACTACTCGTTGTTTTTTTGGTTTCTTTTTTAAAAATGTTCAAATATATGTATATTACATTTCCTATTTTTTTTAGAAATGTTTTCTTGAGTTTACATGAGTTTTTTACAAAGGTTTCCTGAGTTTTCTCAACTCAAGTGGGTTTTCGATTTATCCTTCCCCTATATATATATATATATATAGGGAGGAGATCATGCGAGAACCACCCTTATTGCGAGAACCGCGAAAACCAATGTGAACACAACCTAAAATAGCTAAAAAACCTAACCCCCTCCCCCCCCCCAAGCTAAAATGCTAAAAACTAAACCCCCAAAAAACCGAAAAAAAATTTAAAAAAATCTAAAAAAATCAAAAAAAAAATCTAATTTTTTTTAATATTTTTTATGCTCAAATCGCTACTTTTAGTGGCAAAAAATTTTTTTTTTTAAATTTTTATTTTATTTTATTTTATTTTATTTTATTTTATTTTTTTTTGCTTCGAAAAGTAGCAATTTATATATATATATAAGGTATTTTTATCATTTATTATATGTATTTTTATAATTACATACATATTAAGAGTAGTTTACATATATGTAATAGCCAAATTATATATATGTGTAATCATAAAATGAAAATGATAAAGTTGCTCTTAACATGTATTTAATGATAAATATACATATGATAAATGATAAAATTATCCTAAATATACAAATAAAAAGATTGTTTATTAGAAGTTCGGTGAGTTCTGTAAATATTTAGGGTTCTGAAATGATCTTCACCCTATATTTATATATATATATAGGGGAAGGTTCATTTGAGAAGAACTTTAATGTGAGAAGAAAAAGAAGAAAGGGCATAATGGTAAAACATTAAATAGTTTATAACTCCTCCCATTAATTATGTTATCTCTCATTAATAAAACAAAAAAACATTTTATCCTACACATTTCAAAATTTATCCTACTTATATCTTACACTCACCGAAATTTACCCTACGCATATTTAAATTTATCATACACATTTAAGAATTTATCCTACACATACTAAAATTTATCCAACACATACTAAAATTTATCCTACACATGTCGAAAATTGTCCTTCACCCTAAATTATTTTATCTTGAAAGAGTATATTTAAAATGGGAGTTACAAGTTTAATAAGTTAGCTAATTAATTACACTTAGAAATTTACCTATATGCCCTTATTAATAACATTAAACACACATATTAAATGAACTAAAATGGAGCATTTCTATTGGTTTAAAGCTTATTGTAGGTCCCCGTGTCCGGATACGGATCTAAACGCCTACTTCCTTGTATACGAACCGATCTTGTTGTGCGGAATCCAACAAGATCAGCAAACCGAGATAGAGACGAAAACAAGTAAAGATAACACACGCGGTATCAACGATTAACACATCTTGTATTAAACGCGGAATCAGTTACAGAACAATGTTTACAAACGTAATATGTAAACTCTCTCAACCTCTCGTGTGCTCTCTGTGTTTACAGTATGCTCTCACACTTGTCTAGTGTTCATCTCTCTTCTATCTATTGAACACAACACATGGGTATATATATGCCCAGCACAGGTTGTATGGTCGAAGGATCATGTGGACTGCCCGAAAGATGATCTGTCGATCATGAAGCCATCGAAGGATCCACAAACACTTCGAAGGATGGCATATCCTTCGAAGTCCATCAGAATCCTTCGTGTGATATCTTTCGAGCTTATCCTTCGACACCCACCGAAATCACACTTGATTTCTGTATTTATATTTGGTCTTCATCTTGTGCGATTGGCTGGGTTCGGCCCATGATGCAAGTAATAAAAGCCCAGCATGCATTTGTCTTGATGATGATTGGCCCAAGCATAAATTTCATGCACTCTTTACGTGAATTTCAAAGGCTGCCATTTCTAAATGCATTTGGTCAAAGTTGTGACATCATCATGACATCATCATGATGATGTCATGATGATGTGTCAAGCGGGAACCGGCTCGCGGCGCTCCGTGCTTCGCGTGACGAACTCTGGGACGCACGACGGAGGAATGTCGTGACGTCGGGCTTGAGCCGAACCTAACCGGGTCGAACCGAACCAAGTCGCGTCGAGTCGCGTCCACATATATGTATCAACAAACTCCCCCTTGGACGCTACTCGCGAGATTCGCCTTTCTTGTCTTCTAAGTCGGAGGATCTTCAATGTCTTCACGTCTTCAAAGCAGAAAGTGTATCAACAAACTCCCCGTTTCATGTAGGAAGTGTGTTGACAAACTCCCCCTTAACATAAGCTCTCCCTTGAGTTATGCTCGTGAATGTCTTGATCTTTACAACTTGAGATCCTTGTGGTGTTGAAGGTCAGCGGCAACTCCATCATCTTTGTCTTTTGAGTGCCTTCACGTCGTGTCTTCATTCCGAAGCTTGTCATCGATCATGTTCTCCTAGCCTTTAGAATCTGCACATGCAAGAAATCTAAACGCGTAATGAGAACAACCGCTTGGAATATAGTAAACATAAACAAACGACACACGTGTGACCATTGTTTAAGCAAACACCGTCCGACAGTTTGAAAGTTTAACAAATTTTATCAATTTCAATTTTAACTTTCAAAACTTGCAAATTTCGACCGTTTATGAAGATTTAGTCGTTTCGGTTTTCGTTCAGGTTTCAGGTAACGAAGACTCGAGCTCCAACATCGTACGATCGAAAATAAAAATAGAAATAAAATCTTTTTGGCTTTTATAAATTTTATATTAAAACTCACCTAAAATCTTTTTGGTATTTTTAATATTTCAAATGTAAAGACAGAAAGCAGTAAATAAATATACACAAACATGCAGAAACTGAAAGCATTAAATAAATATTTACAGACATTCTTTTTGTGAGTTTCGAGGGTAAGAGAATCATATCAGTGTACGGTCATGACAAAACGCTCTTGTTGTTCTATTAGTTAACATTAAGATAAGCATCCTATAACAATTATCGGTATTGTTGTCCACATAAGCTCAACTTATCATTTGTAATCATGGCGAGGGGATACGTTAAGGTATGATTTATACTTACCGACCGGTGTTCATCCACATCACGACACATTCCCGTATCAAGGTATGCACGAGGGTTCATCTTACCGGTGAGTATACCGATTATCATCTGTTTGACCGTATATGATGTGAGATTCTCACTTATTTTGATTTGAAAACAAGCCCTATGTGATATAATCACTTATTGATGAGGAACTTGATTTTCGATGCATGAGGGCACAGGAGCAAGTCCGTGAACAGGTCAGTACTTTCGTACAGCAGAGAGACGAACTTGACTCCCGGATAAATGTGATATTTTATCACTTATTTGTTTGGACATGTGATTGTTTATCACTTATTGAGGTCGTATGCAATATGTACACGTATGTATAGTATCATGGAAGATCTAGACTTGCGTCCCCGTTATTTTTCGGTAAAAGATACAACCATGATACCCAGATGATAAGCAGCATAAAGACCGAATATCTCAGAACCTCGGCAATCTCTCAAACGAAATTTCGGTACTAAGACCATATGCCAATGAATGGTTCCCACCTGGTCTTCAGTCGATTTAAGTTTATATCACCCTGCACACTTTAAAATGATTGTGAGCCTACCGATACATCTTATATAGAGCTGCTTATCGTTTTTCATTTTAGGTTTAAAGAGGTTTAGACAGACCACTGATGTACTATCATTTTCTCTTTTGCTCGCCAGGAAACTCATTTTTGCTTTTCTATTGTTTTTGTGCTTTTGAAATTTTTCGATGTTTTTGGATTTTCAAATTTTGGATTTACTCCCCCTAAAATCAACAAACTAAGGCAAATTTAAACACACAAAGGTATTTACAAAAATGATTTTCCGATGTTGGTATTACTCTTGTTTTACCTCAATGCCGTTTACCAAAATTAATTTTTAATCAGAAATGATTTATCGAATTTTAGAGAAAATGAGTTGGCACGTCGGTAAACGGTGTGGACCATGACAACATTGACGAGTTTCATAGTGAAACAATCACGTGTGAGGTGATATTCGAGTTCAACGTGTCTGGTCAAAGAGTGCTGTAAGCAGCTTAAATATCGACAAGTATAGGAGAGATTAGAAATTTAAAACCGTATCCTGCAACTGCTTCGTGCATTGCAAGGAATCTGAGCGCTCTCCCAAACTGGATATCCACCCGGTGTGGACTTCAAACTCGATTCTTTGTAGCTACTGAGAAGTCTCTTCACAGCAACAAGATCACAGACCTCTGGGTCCGGCTGGTTTTCCAAATTGCACCAGCGAAGGTCTTTGTCTTTCTCTTTCAGAAGTAGTGTGCGGTTGTTCAATCCACGCCAAGGCATTCGCACACCCGGTTGGTTTGTTCAACAAACACATTTTCTTCAATCACACCGTAGAGAAAAGTACCCTACACGTTCATCTTGTGGACTTTGAACTTCTTGTGGAAGAAAAATCCATGAATCTTCGAAGAGCTTCAGACGTGCTACAGGCGCGTACTTTTCATTGGAATCTTTCCTGAGGACCCGATCAAAAACCATAACAGCTAATTTTTGGAATGATCTTCATCTTGTCGAATTTTTCAACTTCATTCAACCACATTCTTTCATCAGCAAATTCTTCTTCTTTTCTTTTTCTTTCCTCTCTCTCCATCAATGGCAACAATATTCTTCTGTCGCCTATCTTGTGTAAGGACGCTCCACTATCAACAATCTTACGACTATCGAAAGTTCCTCCTGGAACATCCTACACACTCACTCAGAGATTAGTTGGAGAGTGGGACCCAAGCCTTCACAGACTTGGGTCGTCCGTCATCATCGAGGATTGTGACATCCATTTCCCGATGATTCGGAATTGATGTAGCTCCCCCTGAAACAATTACTGGTTTTGGTTTCCAAATCTGTTTTTGTTCTTCATGTTTAACATTTGATTTAACAGATTTTGTTTGGGAAACCTCCGGTTTTAAAACCTTTTCAATTTCTTTTCTTTGTTTCCTTTTCTGTTTCACTTCTTGTTGTTTAACAAGACGAGGGTCTTGTTTTGGTGAAACAAATCTTTTATGGTAATTGTTACCATGGGGGGCATCAATTTTTGCTTTCAACTTATGAAGATATGGACAATTTCGAATTATGTGTCCAATAGTACCACATTCAAAACACATTCTCCGCTCTACAAACCTCGGAGTATCATGTGGTCGTCTTGCCGATGATGAACTTTGTGATCCCGAAGTACTAGGTTTTGAACTGTTTAGTTCATTTCTTTTCCTCACTGTTGTTTTCTTGACAAAATCTAAGTTAGATTGGTTCTCAAAATTTGCAATTTTGTCCGTTCCCTTAGATTTCACAAAGTTCACATTCTTTTTCTTCTTCTGATTCGGCTTCCTTGGATTTTGAGTCGGTGTTTTACCTTTTGATTTGGCATGATTTTGCTGTTTTTGCACTGTTGGTAACTTTTGATTGCCAAATTGTTTTCGAACTTCGGCCTTTGGGATAGGAGGGCACTGTGTTACAGTAACACGTGATCCTGTCTTTCCCAAAAACTTACTTGTCGAATTTTCAAAAACTTTACTTATTAAAGATTGATTAACATTCTTTATAGGAAAATCTTTGTCTGAGTAAATTTTATCATCACCAACAAGAGTGTACAGCAAATCCACACTCTCCGACTCTTGGGCAGATGTGGACTCGGTTGGAACAGTCTTAGCAGGTTTTGCGGGAGGATCACATAGAATATGATTCTCAAGAGGTATGTCCTCTTCTTTGATTACCGCATCAGACTTTTCCGAATCAGTATCATCAGATTCATCATCAGAAGAATCAGAAGCCTCACTGTATATCACAACTGGAGGATTCTGTTTCAGTTCAGCAGATGACACACATGTATCTGCTGACACATCTGAATCTGATGATACTTCCTTCTTGTATCCGAGTCCTGTTGCACATTCTGCTGCAAATTCCTTAACATCTAGAGGAACGGATGGCTCAAAGTGAGTTCTATATTCCTCATCAGGCATGGCATCATAATTGTTTCTCACGGGTGGTGGACATTTCTTGTAACCTATGCATGTGACATCCCGTTTCTCTTTCTGAACATCAATGATGTGATCCAACACATAGCTAGAGCTTAAATAGCTATCTAACTTGAGTCGGATCGCCTCACTTTCGGTTTTAACACAAGCCATCTCTTTTTGCATTATCTCAAGACGTGTGATATACAAATTTATGTCAGTTTGTTTTCTGGAAACCATTTTTGTCAGCTCGGTTTTATCTTTCTTTAAGGTTTCAATCATCGACTTAAAGTTCTTTTCATGGTTTACATAAAACATGTTGGCTTCAGTGCATTTAGAAAGATCCACGGTTAATTTCTGATTGTGGATGTATGTCACATCATATTTCTCTTGCAAAGCCTCGTGTTTGCTTTGCAACTCACACCACTTATGATTCAAAGAAACATGTTTGTCTTGCAAATCAAACAAACTAGCTTGTAAAGCATCATGTTTGCCTTGCAACTCAGACATGTTTGCATCTAAATCAGCACATTTAACATGCAATCTATCACAATTAACACAATTTACAGCAGTGGGTTCATCGACACATACCTGACTTGATGAACTCTCAGATTTTGACCTTTCTGCATCAGAATCAACAACCTCCCTTGATGATTCATATTCAGATCCATCCTCGCTTGAACTTGAAGTTGTATCATCCTCAACTGAAGTTGAAACATCTTCATCTGAACTACTGTCATGTTCAGATCTGTCATTATTTCCCGAGGATTCACCTCCATTGGTGGAAGATTCTTCACCACTGGCGTGTTTAAGATCCTTGACAACCTCAGCAAAACAAGCGGTTCCATTTGGAGCATCACTACTCAAACGGATTGACCAATCACCATCTTCGCCTATCTGAACCACAAGTGCCTGGTTAGCATTTGATGGTCCTGCTTGGCTTTGGTTGTTGACAGGTATCAGCGTACACTCATTGTTCCTGTTCTGATTCTGCTGGTTGTCTTGATTTTCGAAAGGGTTCTGGTTCCCATGCTGAGCTGGCTTAACAGGAACTTGAATGGGATTGCCATGTAGATCAGTTGTCACAGGAGGCCTTTGGGTTTGCTGTTGAGGCACCGGTTGAGGAACTGGTTGAAGCGGATTTCCGTACATGTCTGTTTTTGGAGTTGGCTTTACTGGAACTTGTATTGGAGCGCCATACCAATTTGTGATTGTGACAAACTCCGTTGGTCTTGAGGAAGCTGTATCCGGAGACGGAGTTCCAAAATACATTTCTGTAAATAAATCCATGCTTCTATACTTGTTTTCTGTATTTGACGGAGTACCCCAGGCCGGATTCATTTTTTTTTTTTTTTTTTTTTTTTTTTTTATCAAGAAAAATGAATACCTGAAAATCACACCTCAAACAAACAATCAAATATCTTTCGCAAACCCTATGCTTCTACGAACACTATACTCCACGAACAGTGATTCATAACGAAGACGTGTTGTTTGAAATGTAATCCACTAAAAATGATAATCCCACAAAAGACTTGATTGTTAAAAGTTAACAAACTCCAACTTGAGGCCCAATGAGATTTTAATTTCTTTTAGTCCAAAAAAAAAAAAAT
Organism: Helianthus tuberosus; assembly: GCA_030545235.1. Lineage (NCBI taxonomy): Eukaryota > Viridiplantae > Streptophyta > Magnoliopsida > Asterales > Asteraceae > Helianthus > Helianthus tuberosus. The sequence goes on along the minus strand of CM060352.1, from coordinate 7,464,731 downwards.
TCTTTTTAGACCAAACCGTGAAAGCCCAAAGAGATTAGGGCCTGTTAAGTGTTTTCGGCAACAAGTAGTGATCCAATATGGTTTTCGGCAAGCCCAATTCTGTGTTGTGGGAGCCCAGATTTATTTATTTATTTATTTTTTATTTTTTATTTTTTAATTTTGACAATGTTTAACAACGACCCACGAAACAAAGACTGGTTAGTTGACTAAACACAAGTGTTTAATAGATGTTAATGAAACAAATCACTGATCGACGAAACGAAGGCCCAAGTAGAAACCCAATTCTGTGTTGTGCGATTGAATACCCTGTGACCACTACCGAAGGATGATCCTTCGAATATATCTTTCGGGGTATGAAAGATCTTTCGATTCACAACATCTTTCGATTCAATATATGCTGATCTTTCGAAATCGTTGGGGATAATGATGTATCTTTCGAAATCGTTGATGTTGATCCTTCGAAGCCTTGTGAGATGACCCTTCGAAAAGATAAATGATCCTTCGAAACAAAAGATGACCTTTCGAAAATTTATATGATCCTTCGAAGTACTGTTTTGATCTTTCAAAGTTGTGAGTGACCCTTCAAAACAAAGCTGATCTTTCGAAGTTATTTAGGAGTAAAGGTTATCCTTCGAAGTTGTTGAGCTTTCGAAATAGTTGATCTTTCGAAGTAGTTGATGGTAACGACTACACATCTTTCGAAATATGCTGGATCTTTGTACGTTCCAAACTACTTGTGTGATTCAATTTGTTGACTTTTAACCTCCTGACACAATGCAGACCCTACTTTCGGCTACCAACCAAGCTTGTTTCACCAAACCAGTAAGGTTTTGATTATTTTAATACAGTAACAATTTTCAAAGCATAAACAACTTTCACAAATAGCTTTCAAAGATCAAAAGGTGTTTATGTTGAAGAACAGTTTGAATATGGTGAGGAACACGATGAACTTTCCGGTAAAACTATGAGTTTTCCGGTCACCCGAAACTTTCCGAAACCCGAATTTTGCTCAAAAGTTTTATAAAAACCAATATTTATCTTGAGAACGTGTGTTTTAACAAGGTTTTAATCAAAACAATCAGCAAAACAACAAGATTTTTCAGGAGTTTAACCGAAATTTTCAGAAAAATAAGCTTCAAAAACCCGAAAAACCACTCGGTTTTAACAAGGAGAAGAGCCAAGGCTCTGATACCACTTGTAGGTCCCCGTGTCCGGATACGGATCTAAACGCCTACTTCCTTGTATACGAACCGATCTTGTTGTGCGGAATCCAACAAGATCAGCAAACCGAGATAGAGACGAAAACAAGTAAAGATAACACACGCGGTATCAACGATTAACACATCTTGTATTAAACGCGGAATCAGTTACAGAACAATGTTTACAAACGTAATATGTAAACTCTCTCAACCTCTCGTGTGCTCTCTGTGTTTACAGTATGCTCTCACACTTGTCTAGTGTTCATCTCTCTTCTATCTATTGAACACAACACATGGGTATATATATGCCCAGCACAGGTTGTATGGTCGAAGGATCATGTGGACTGCCCGAAAGATGATCTGTCGATCATGAAGCCATCGAAGGATCCACAAACACTTCGAAGGATGGCATATCCTTCGAAGTCCATCAGAATCCTTCGTGTGATATCTTTCGAGCTTATCCTTCGACACCCACCGAAATCACACTTGATTTCTGTATTTATATTTGGTCTTCATCTTGTGCGATTGGCTGGGTTCGGCCCATGATGCAAGTAATAAAAGCCCAGCATGCATTTGTCTTGATGATGATTGGCCCAAGCATAAATTTCATGCACTCTTTACGTGAATTTCAAAGGCTGCCATTTCTAAATGCATTTGGTCAAAGTTGTGACATCATCATGACATCATCATGATGATGTCATGATGATGTGTCAAGCGGGAACCGGCTCGCGGCGCTCCGTGCTTCGCGTGACGAACTCTGGGACGCACGACGGAGGAATGTCGTGACGTCGGGCTTGAGCCGAACCTAACCGGGTCGAACCGAACCAAGTCGCGTCGAGTCGCGTCCACATATATGTATCAACACTTATTCTTTTTATTCTTACAAAATTTGTCTTCTCATTTGAACCTTCCACAATACATTTTTTTGTTTTTTAGTTGTCATATTTTATATAGCAATAGAGTACTCAAATTAAAGATAAGAAAATGTTTGATTTTAAGGTGCAAATTTTTTTGAAAAAAAAATAATGTCGTACAAAAAAATTATAAACGTTTAAAAAATAAGATGAAATATGCATGTGTCTTACATGTGAAGAAAGAAAGGCGATAAATGGCTATTCTAAAAATATCATTGCACTCAAAAATAAGATGAAATATGCATGTGTTTTACATTTTCATCTTAACAACATATTGATTTGAAAAGTGAAAGGTTAAGATCACTTTTTATCCTATTTAGACAAAATGAACATTGTATTTGATCCTATACATATAGGTTAGGATCGTCAAAAAAATGTTAACATAGAAATACAACACGTTTTTTTTTTTTTTTTTAGTTTTCATATTTTATATCGCAATAGAACACTCAAATTAAAGATAAAACGATGGTTGATTTTATGGTGCAATTTAAAAAGAATAATGTTGTTTAAAAAATAAGGTGAAACATGCATATGTCTTACATGTGAATAGAGAATGGCAATAAATAGGCTACTCCAAAAATATCAACGCACTCCTTTTTTTCTTATAGTTTTCATCTTAACAATTAATTTGAAAAATTAAAGGTTAAGATGACTTCTCCTCTTAGCCTACTTAGGTAAAATGAACGTTTTATTTGATCATATACATATACATATACATATATGCTGGTTATTGTACAATACGGCTTAACGTACATTGTGTACACGAGGCATTATCAACATGCGATTTTGATATTACTGAACGTCTTGCGATTTGGGTTATCTTTTAAAACATGCGATAATGATTTTTTATACATACATGCGATTTATTTATACACATGCGAAGAACACAATATAAAAAAAGAAAAAGAGAATAAAAATAGAAAGATGAAGGAACAAAGTTGATTTCCAACATGCGATTTCTTGTTTTAAACGTGTGATTTCTAATCGCGTACATAATGTACGTTAAAGCCAATTGTACGATATACTATATATATATATATATAGGAGAAGGATCCATTAGGAACCACCCTTTATTGCGAGAACCGCGAGAACCAATGTAAACACAACCAAAAATACTTAAAAAAAGCTAAAAGCCACACACAATTTTTTTTAATATTTTTTACTTATTATTCGCTATATTTTGTTATCAAAATAAAAAAAAATTGGCTACTAAAAGTAGCGATTTTTAAGTAAAAAATATTATAAAAATATTTGTGTGTGTTTTTTTTTTTTTTTTTTTTTTAGGGGGTTTAGTTTTTAGCATTTAGCTTGGGTGGGGGGGGGGGGTTAGGTTTTTTAGGTTATTTTTTTTGTATTCAAATGAACCTCGCCCTATATATATATAGGGGGCCGCTAAAATGAAAGCCACCCCAGTTGTAAGAACCGAGTAAACCACTTTTCAATCATTAGATCTTCAAAATTGTTGTATGAGATTAAAAGTAACTAAAACTAATATTAAGTACTTTTTGTCTTATTATTTCTTTAATATTTTAATCTAAAAGGTTAGTATAGTAAATTTACTCTTTTTTGTCTTTTTGCATTTATTGTTTTTATTACTTTTTTGTATTATTGTATTACTTGTTTTTTTAAAACATAATTTTTCATCAAAAAACCATTTTAGATCCAGATTTTTAAACCAAAACAATTTTATTTTTACGTTACAAAGTTTACGTTTTACGTTAAAAAGTTTACGTTTTAAGTTTTACGTTAAAATGTTTACGTTTTACGTTAAAAAGTTTACATTTTACGTTTTACGTTAAAAAGTTTACGTTTTACGTTAAAAAGTTTGCGTTTTACGTTTTACATTAAAAAGTTTACGTTTTACATTAAAAAGTTTACGTTTTACGTCTTACGTTAAAAAATTTATGTTTTACGTTAAAAAATTTACGTTTTACGTTAAAAACTTTACGTTTTATGTTAAAAAGTTGACGTTTTACGTAAAAAGTTTACGGTTTTAACTTTTTTTAACAAAAACTTTTTTAGACAAAACGATCGCACCCAGAAATCGCAACTCGGTAGGTGTCTCAGATAGATTGTTATCATCATCGTCTGGGAAAAAATATAAAAAATCAACAACAAAGATCAAAAGAATGAGTGGATTCTTGAAAAAAACGGGGTTTGACTCAAGATTTTTTCGATAATCAAATGCTGCAAAGTGGGGTTGCATGTTCAAAAATCTACTCTCCACCATCCTTGCCGCGCCATCGTTATCAAAATATACGTTTTTTTTGGCATCATCATCGCCTAATCCAACTGTTCGAGTGATTCTTTTCGCCGCCCGGTGACCCCCGCAGTGACCACCACCGTTGCCGCCACCTAAATACGTTCAACCAACAAGACCCACTAAAATTGTATAAGAGAAATAGAGCTAACCAAAACACCCAAATGTTTAAACAAGTCAACTAAGTTCAACCAACAAGGTCTCAGAGAAACAGAGCTAAACAAAGTCATTGCATCATGAGACCCTTGTGATTGGATTTTTTCTTTTAGTAACAAGCCTCCATTTTTCTCAAAGAACTTTTCTCAAAGCTTCATTTCCTTCCTCCTCCTTATACAATAGAAAATTCCTAATATAGCAGATAGTACTGCTAATAGGCCAAACACCATTGCTACATGTGAATTGAAAAAGGAAAAAAAACACTTCAATTAGTGGTTGTGCTTATCTTAGTTTATGTCAACATGTTTTTTAGAAACTAACATCTTGAAGATTTATAAAGTTAAACTTGTTGACATACACATGAGCATACTTTCATGAAATATTACCTATAACTCCCCAGGAGTATTCTTGCAATCACCATAGCAAGGTTTCAGAGAAACAGAGCTAACCAAACACCACCGTCGCCGTCAATCCTCACCGGCACCCTCACCGCCGTCGCCGTCAAAACCCACCACCACAACCCGCCCGTCGCCTTCAAACGATTGAAACTCCGGCGACTGAAACTCCGGTGATTGAACTTCGTCACCATCAAACCCACCACCATAACCCGCCCTTCGCCACCGTCAACCCATCACCATAACCCGCCCTTCGCCACCGTCGTCTCCGGCGACTGGTGTTGGGGGTTGTGGTGGTGTTAGAGATGGGAGTAGGTGGAAGACATTTTAGAGCTTGGGTGGAGGTGGGAGACGGTGGCGTTTGGGGGTCGCCGGTGTGGGTGTGGGTGTGGTGCCGGTAGTGAGAAATGAAGAGAGAGAGTTTCATAAGCTGAAGATGATGAAGATGATGGTCTCTTCATCTTCATCAGAGATGAAGAGAGAGAGTTTCAAAAATTGAAGATGAAGAGAGAGAGTGAGAAATGACCATAATAAAGGGACAGAAGACAGACTGACAATTGAAAGTGATATATAAAGTAAATTACCTAAATACCCTTTTGGTTGGCATAATCTGATTAGTGGAGAGTGGTTCTCACAGTTCTTAAAACTGGGGTGGTTTTCATTTTAGCGGCTCCCTATATATATATATATATATGTATATATATATATATGTATATATATATAATGTTAAACAAAAAAATGCAAATTTGAGAAGCATTCTTGACCACACATTTTCCCTAAGCAAATTTTTTTTTGAAAAATCAGAGCTTTTTTTTAAGGTTTTGTTTTTTTTTTTTTTTTTTTGGATTTATACACACGTGTATGTTGATAAACGTTTAACTTTACATATGTGTATATTGTCAAATATACATATATGTATATACATGTTTAAAATTGAAAAATAAGTGTTATTTAGGGTTTAGCATTAGTATTTAGGGTTTAGTGTTACGGTTTAGGGTTTAGCTTTAGGGTTTAGCATTAGTATTTAGGGTTTAGCAATAGTATTTAGGGTTTAGCATTTTGGTTTAGCTTTTGGGTTTAGCATTAGGGTTTAGCTTTAGCTTTAGGGTTTGCATTAGGGTTTAGCATTAGGGTTTAGCTTTAGGGTTTATAACACTTATTTTTCAATTTTAAACATGTATATACATATATGTATAATTGACAATATACACATATGTATAGTTAAAAGATTAACAATATACACATGTGTATAAATCCCAAAAAAAAATTAAAAAAAAAACTTAAAGAAAAAGTTCTGATTTTTCAAAAAAAAAAAAATTGCATTTTTTTAACCTTTTTTGCATTTTTTGCTTAGAGAAAATGTGTGGTCCAGATTGCTTCTCAAGTTTCTCAAATAGGGTGGACTTCTGTTAGGAACCCTACCCTTTATATATATATATATATATAGGATAAGGATCATTACAGAACACTAATTATTGCGAGAACAAAAAGAACAACTTTAAATCACTAAATTTTAGGATTTAAGTTTCATATTTCTTAAATTTTATGTTTCTTACATTCATATGTATATTATATATACGTAAAAAGGTCATACATTTTTCCCTACACATAGTCTACATACATGTAGATAATTTAGCCTACACATAACCTACATGTGTGTAGGTTATTTAAAAACTGAACATTTTTTATATTTTGTTTTAAATTCTAGTGTGAGAAACAACAAATCTTACATTTATAACATTTTCATTTACTTTTTAGGTTTTTAGGATTGAAAAAATGAGTGATTCATTTTGTTCTACGTGTTCTCGCAATATTTAGTGTTCTGCATAGAACCTTCCCATATATAAATATATATATATATATAAAGGGTTAGGATCTTGTAAGAATCAATAGACTAATTGAGAAACTTGAGAAGTATTCTGTACCACACATTTTCCCTAAGCAAAAATGCAAAAAAGCAAAAAACTTTTTTTTTTTAAAAATCAGAGCTTTTTATGTTAGGTTTTTTTTTATATATATACACATGTGTATATTGTAAATCTTTTAACTATACATATATTATGTGTTTAAATTGAAACATAGATATTATACATTTATGTTTGAGGGGAAGGATTTAAGTTTTAGCTATAGGGTTTAGCATTAGTATTTATGGTTTAACTTTAGGATTTAGTTTTCGGTTTAGCTTTAATGTTAGCATTGGTATTTAGGGTTAAGCTTTAGGGTTTAGCATTAGTATTTAGGGTTAGCGTTTAGGGTTTATAGTTTAGTTTTTAGGTTTTAGCATAGGTTTACCTTACGATTTAGGGTTTAGCTTTAGGGTTTAGAGTTTTTTTGTTAGGGTTCGATGAGCGGTTCCAGTGCCGCTAGAATGAGCTCACTCGGAGTTCGTATGACCCGGTTTTCTACACTTCTTAGGTTAAGGATATATATGTTTCATAATATACACGTATGTATAGTTAAAAAATTAACTACATACATATGTGTATAATTCAAATTTACAATATACATATATGTATATATTAAAAAAACCTCTTAGAAACGTGTGATTAGAAATCACTTTTTTTTTGCTTGTAGAAAATGTATGGCCAAGAATGCTTCTCAAGTTCTCAATTAGCAAGTGTTTCTCTTAGGATCCTACCATATATGTATATAACCTATCACTCCTGTTAAAAGAATGGTGATCCCCATCTAGGCATCGCATTTTAACGCCCAAGGACCAAGAGGCGGTGTAGGGTGGCGTTAAAGTCCGGCGTGGGATGGGGCGCTATACCATACTAGTGAGCCTAAGAAAAAAAAAACCCCACATCAAGACAGTATTAGGATGAATCAACACAATGAATTTACACGTAAGGCCTTGGGGCATACTTTAAACATCTTTAAATCCACCTAAGTGCCACATAATCCATTTCCCCCATTTCACTTAGCCTCTCTCCAAGGAAATGATTTAATCTCGTTAACTTCATTTAACCCTATTATTTTAGTATTTTTCACTTTATAAAATAAAAGAATAATTAATTCAATTTCTTAACATCTGGTTAACATATAACCTCCTTAATGCCCGTTAACACAAGGAGGGAGTGGTGTGCAATGTCGTTTAACATGTCATGTCACAATTAATGCTCAATATAATAAGGTACACCTCATGGCCTAAATCGAAAACATAAACAGTACAATGATTTGTGTTGTTCACCTGCTTAATGCTAAAAAAAAGCTAACGATTCCAAATTTAACATAAATTTCAACTTCTTCCCCGAGATAACTTCTTCACAAAGTTAACCTTAACCTAAAATTACTCCTCAATTTGAATATATATACCGAATAATAAAGCTCTTGCTGTCCATGCTTGATATCAAAAGATAATTAACATTCTTTTAAGTCCAACATTGGCATGTAGAATGTAATGTAAGTGTACTAGCTTCCTGCTAGTGTATAATACATTCTCCATTAAAAGAGTATGTGTATAAACTTCAATGCATCAATTAGTTTAAATTTACAGCAAATAGAATGCAAAACAATATATACTAATTCATACCGAATTTTAGACATGAATTTTAATTTTATTGGATTAATTGTCAAGTACTTCAATGAGTCTCTAATGATTCACAGGAAAAAGGCATGGATATTATTAGAATTTCATTAGAAGACATAAAATATGCCACAGATAATTTCAGTGATGAGAAGTGCTTTGGAAGAGGTGCATTTGGGAAGTTATTCAAAGGACAACTTCGACATGCTAATGGACATAAAATCATTGCTGCAAAGCGGTTTAATACGATGAATGGTGAAGGAGTTCGCGAATTTTTTCGAGAGAAAGAAATTCTTCTCAAGTTTACACACAGGAATGTCATTGGTTTAGAAGGTTATTGTGACGAAATGGGTGAAAAGATCATTGTTTATGAGTATGCGCCTAAGTCAAGTCTCGATAATCTGCTAAACGACACTAGTATTACATGGAAGAAACGGCTTGAAATAGGCATTGATGTATCAAGTGGGTTGGATTTTCTTCATGGAGGTGTTCTAAGACGAGAAATGGTGTTACATAGGGATATGAAAAGTAGTAACATTCTACTAGATAGGAACTGGAAAGCAAAAATTGCTAATTTTAGACGTTCCTTGATAAGTCCAAATAATCAAGATACTGACTATGTCATAGAGGAGGATCCTGTAGGTACTGCAGGGTACATTGACCCAGCATACCTGAAAACGCATACAATAAGCAAAGCTGCTGATATATATTCATTTGGTGTGGTTTTATTTGAGATTTTGTGTGGCAGATTGGCGATTCCAACAGATGTGGATATCCGGGATAAACAACAATATCTAGGTACTTTGGCTAGAAACTTCTATGAACAAAACAAACTTAACGAGTTAGTGTTTGAGGGTATAAAGGAACAAATTGTGCATTTATCACTGTCTAAGTTTGCAAAAGTTACCTATAATTGCTTGCATGATGAACCTAGTCAGCGGCCAACAGCAAGTAAGGTGGTTGGACAGCTTAAGAAAGCGTTGGAATTCCATGTAAGTTTCGTTGTTACATAAAAGTTACATTCTTTACTAGAATTGATATTGGTTAAAAAGAAACGTATAACTAAGAAATAAATTAAATTTCGTTTAATAAATATACACACCTATATTTCAAAATGTAAATGGAAGGCTCTCACTATCTGTGCACTCAGTTTGCCTATCTGCACACTTAGGGTTTACATGCGCTGCGTATTGGTCAATACGCAGAGTATAGGGTTAACCCTATACGCTGCGTATTGACCTCTACGCAGCATATGTAAGGGGCAGGTACACGACCAGACAGTCAAACCTAGTACCATGTCAAATCAGTCTGACATACGCTGCGTATTGATCAATACGCAGCGTATACTGGTAACCCTATACGCTGTTGATCAATACGCAGCGTATGTCAGACTGATTTGACACTGATACGATGATGTCTAGGCACGTGAATAAAGTAATACGGGGAGTAGAGAGCTATACGCTGCGTATTGAAGTAAATTTGAAAGTCTACTTAGCTCTGCCTTCTGTGTTTCATCTTCGCACAAAAACTTCATCTATTCTTCTCTTCTGTGTTTCATATTCTTCTTCAGTAGAGAATTTACATCCCAAACCAAAATCATTTGTTCCGTTTTTTGTTCAATTTTTTAAAATGTCATCATTTTGGAACGAGAATTATTTCGGTAATCGCTATTCTAACGACACATGGGGAGCAAATGCTGCCAATGAGGAGGAGGAGGTTGTGTCTGGAGTCCCTGTTAATCAAAAAACACAGTTGCCAGACTTGAACAGGACTCCCACTCCACCTGTTGATGAACCATATTACCCGACGCAGCAATCGTATCCGGGTTACGGGGTATACGGGGATGAAGGTGGATACGGAAGTTACAGTGGATACGGTGGTGAAGGTGGATACGGGGATGAAGGTGGTTACAGTGGATACGGGGGTGAAGGTGGATACAGTAGATACGGGGGTGAAGGTGGATACAGTGGATACGATAGATATGGGGGTGAAGGTGGTTACAGTGGATACGTGGGTGAAGGTGGATACAGTGGATACGATACATTACTTTATGAACCATCTACCCCGGGCAATCCGTTTCAAATAAATGAGGTATCACATTAAAATAATAATAATTATTATTATTATTACCGATACTTTTAAAATTATTATTATTATTATTATTATTATTGTTATTATTGTTATTATTATTCTTATTATTGTTATTATTATTGTTATTATTATTATTATTATTGTTATTATTGTTATTATTATTATTATTGTTATTATTATTATTGTTATTATTATTACCGATTTTTGATATATTTACACTTTGGTCCCTAAAGTTTCAATTTTTACACAAATGGTCCCTGAAGTTTCAAAAATTGACATAAACGGTCCCTGAAGTTTCATAAATTTACAAAAATGGTCCCTGATGTTTCCATTATTTACAAAAATGGTCCCTGAAGTTTTGAAAATTGACAAAAATGGTCCATGTACTGTTCAGTTAAGTATGCTAACTGAGTTAGTGTTTAAAGAAGAAATCTTTATATGAAAATTAACCTGGCTAAAACATTCCGTTAAAATAGTTTCAATAATGACCATTTAGTCCCTGAAGTATGAGTTTCATAAAATGACCAAATATTAACGTAACTTTTTTTTAGCGTTTCATGTCTCTAACTGATTTGAAGGATTGGGTACAAGAAACGGGAAAGAAGTATGGTTACCTAATTGTTACCCGCTACGCAGCGTATATAAAACAGCTGCAAATTTGGGGTCATTTTGGTAGGTTTGAAGTGACAAAGTTTTTCCAGGGTTTCTATACGCTGCGTATAGGTCAATACGCAGCGTATACAAACCTGGCAAAAATTTGACACTTCAAACCTACCAAAATGACCCCAAATAAGCAGCTGTTTTATATACGCTGCGTATTGACCAATATGCAGCGTATATGAACATTGTTTTCTGTGCAATGATTGGTTATCAGGCACTGAGATCTATGGTCTATCTACGCTGCGTATTGATCTATACGCAGCGTATAGGGTTAACCCTATACGCTGCGTATTGACCAATACGCAGCGTAGATAAACCCTAATTTTGCTAGGGTTTGGTGTGCCAATAGGCACACTCAAATGGAATTTTTAATGATTGAAATTACTTAACTAATATATAGGAGGATTGTGAAACATGGGAGCCCAAACTGCCTAGTGACTACAAAGAAATAATCCAACAGTCGAAAACCCCGGAGATCTGCTATACCGAAAAGAAAGAGGTTATTTACAACATGTTACATACAGGAATCCTCATTCAAAACGGCAACGTGGTAAATAACTTGTTCCCTTATCTACTTCATTTTGTTTTTATATTGGGCCCTCATCTACTTCATTTTGCTTTTATATTGGGAAGTATGAAGTTCTGTTTCAACTCGTATATCAAATTTAATGTCCCTATATTTCAAAATACCAATCTTACACGTTTACTCCTTTCATTTACCTCCATAACTTATTTTTGTTCTTTTTACTAATAATTTTATAAATCTTCCACCAAAATCATTACTGTAGCTTCTGCCTTCGCCTTTCTTCTTTTTATCTTGTTCTGAATAACATACTCCAAATTAAATTATGTTTAGAACTGGAAGGAATATTATTTGATAGGTTTTTCTCGGATCAGTCTAGTGCTAATCACGCAATGGAATAGTATGTCAGAGATTTTAGGGGGAGTTTACTGTGGAAATTCTGTTTTTAATCCCCTTGCCCACAATAGGACATGAAGCATCAACACTTTGGAGGGAGTAAGCCTTAGCAAACATCTTGATTCTATTAGGCTACAAGCTTTTTTGTGTAACGTAATTACATTAGTTCAAAATTGTAGAGTAATAATAATAATTACTTTTAGAGTAGAAGCCCTTTGGTGTAACTTAATTACGTATGTTCAAAACTGTCTAATTATTTGCACACTTAGCATAAAAACCCTACTTGTACCGGAATCACCCATAAATTTATAATTGTTTTGGGGTTTTAGGTTTTTTTTTTTTTTTTTTTTTTTTTTTTTTTTTTTTTTTTTTTTTGCCATTTCATTCAATTACTTGTGTTGGTTTTTCTGTATTACTAAGGACCTTCACCGCTAGAACTTTGATTTGTTTTCTTTTGTGATAGTGGTTTGCTTTGGACGGTAATAACAACAGAAATGAGATGATTTCAGCAACATTGTTTACATACAAAAACCAAAGTTCACAAAAGTGGAGACATAAACGGAGCTCAAGGTTCTTTCTCTCTCTATGTATGTGTGTAGTGTGCATGCGTGTGTAAGGGGTAGGAGGAAGAAGAATCATGAGAAAAATTCATTTTATTAAGAAAACCATAAAACTCTATATTACGTATATGACATATTGCATATTTCTAGGTATATGACATATTGCAAATTTCTAGTTTTCTGAATAAAAAGAGTTTTCTTATGATCTCTCCCGTATATATGTATATATGGTAGGATCATATACAAATAGTAGAGTAATTATAATCACTTTACTTTATTTGTTGTAGTGTAAGTAATCTAGTTTATAATTAAGTAGAGAGTAATAATAGTTACTCTAGTTATTTGTACACTATGCACCGAAACTTATTTGTGTAGAATACCACCCCTATACATACATAAACTAACAGTGGAAGGGGCGCCATGTAGGTAGGGGTTGTGGGTCTATACCCTAAGGGGGTACACCCCTGCGACCATCGGATTGCTTTCACAGGTAGGATTCACTGGTTCACATACACGTTATGTTTCTCCACTTTTTGACGGTTACCAACGATTATAAGACCGTTTGACCCACTTAGATGACCGTTTTACGCCAATGAATTTAAAACACCAAAAATTTGTTCCACGTCATTTCTTGCAGTCTCGTATCGCCTCTTGAACTTCTTTTCGTTCAGAATTTAAGGATATGGAAAAGATTTCACAAACACGGAGCAAGTAGGGTAGATTCCATCAGTAAGATAATATCCACGTTTGTATAAGTGATATTTCACGTAAATGGCCATTTTGGCGCAGTTCCATTTCGTTGAGTAAGAAATAATGGAGATTGTTGAAGCACATTGATGTCGTTTTGTGAACCTAGTGGACCACAAAAGGCATGTCAAATCCACAAATCTTGAGAAGCCACTGCTCCAAGCATAACTGTCGGGTATTGGTGATCGCCTCTCGTATATTGGCCGTGCAACTCTGTGGGACACATTCTCCAAGCGAAATATGTACAATCAAGGCTACCCAACATCCTAGAAAGGTGATGTTTCTCCTCATCAGCTTGGTACAAAATCCCAACGTCGTGGCTTTTTGGTCTACGTAAACTCAGGAGTGTATATAGTACATACAGTTTCATAGAAAATTTGTAGACATTCACGAAAAGTCCTTTCGGACATATTTAAATACTTGTTTGAGTGTTACCAGTTGCAAGTTGTTTAATCGCCGATATGACATTTTGCAAAGGTGTAAAACTTTCTTCATTCTCCCATCCATGCCCTCTTGGAACCGAGGATTATTTGCTTCCACGCCACCCACATGTTTTAAGTAGTATAACTTTTTTGACATACGAAACCTATGACAAAAAAAAAATCATCATTGTATTTTGGCTCCTTGACAAATAATCTGTCATAAGGATTTTGTGGCATTTCTCTCGATCACGCCGGACATATCTTTTTTACTAGATGTGCCAGTGTCTTCTAGTTCGATTTGTTCAATGTGAATTTTGAAAAAAAAATTAAATACTATCGCTTGAGGAGAAATCATTGTCGCTAATGTCGGGTGGAATAAACAACGGTATCCGCCATTTTGAAAAATTGTGGTATAAAATGAGAAGAGAAATGGTTTGGTTTATATTGTTTGGTTGTGAATGGTTTGGTTTGTGAGAAATGGTTTGGTTTAAATAAGAAAATGTAAATAATTTTTTTAAACCTCAACAGCATTATAGTCGTTTGAACTCAATTTCAACGGTCGAAAAAAGGCATGAATCCATTCGGTGACTCCTCCCCGGCATTACTAGTTTACCTCATGGTTTAAGGGGCTGGCAACAGTGTTACCGCGCGGTGAGCGGTCACCACTAGCCCTCCCCGATAGACACCCCGGACGCTCTTAGCTATGTTAAAGAGGAAGTCATGAGTTTAAAGTTCTTAAGAAAAAGTTATTCATAGAAAGTAATTAGCTAAGTTAAAGAGGAAATCATGAGTTTAAAGTTCTTAAGAAAAAGTTATTGATAGTAATTAGCTATGTTAAAGAGGAAATCATGAGTTAAAAGTTCTTAAGAAAAAGATTAAACTCTTCTTTATTTCAGAACAAATTGAATAATAAATCCAGAAAGGAAGTATGTGGCACCAGAGCATTGAAAATATATTCTACTGATTAGTGTATATGATCTATTATAATTTGTATTGATTATGATGTATTATTTAATATTGTTTCTATGTAATAATTGTTAATATCATGCAGTTATCCTTGCTAGGTTTTCAAAAGAGAAAAAGACTTAGTTTAAACTTTAATACAGCTTTTCATAAGAGAAAAGGACTTAATTTAAACTTTAATATTTTATAACATGTTCAGGTTTAAGAAAGTGCCGTTGATGATGGACATTTCAAATCTAAAGATCCAAGCCCACATAAAAGCCCAACTTTTAACTCCAAATGCCATTTATGGGGTTTATCTAGTTTTCACAATTGTTGAACCAAATAAAATTTCAAACGATCCCAAGTATGTAAATCTGAAGTACAAAATGAAGGGTGAAACCTTACATGCGTATTTTGCAACATGGAGAAAAGACAAGTGGATGATGGTTGAATTGTACCGGTTCCTGAATGATAAAGATGATGTTAATTTCGAGGTTTTACTGGAGAGTTTTTCACGTTATAATTGTGGAAGTGGTCCCATCTACGTTGAAGGCATTGAGTTTCGAGCCATTGACATTGTACGTTGAGAAATATCTTTGGTTCTTATTCTGGCAACTTTGTTTATATTTTGAAACAAAGATCGCTCTAGATTTATAGCATGGTCTTATATATAATTGTATACAGCTGACACATGAAGAATCTGAGAAATCAAACTATGTCCAACAAATTATGAGATCGAATTCGAACATGAGTCAGATGCAACAAACTCCAGCTGACGATGATGAAATATCTGTTCTCTCCGAAAACTCTGATGATCAATACTCTGACGAGGGGGAAAAGGTCATTTTTGTTGTATTACTAACAAAGTTTAGAGCATCTGAGGAATAAAAAAAATTTTGTGGTTTTGGATATAACATCGTTAAACCCTTTGATGACAGTTGTTCCAGCCAACTGAAGTGAATGGAAGGAAACATCTTATGCTTTCTGCAAAGGAGGTTTTGTATGACTCTTCTAATGTGAAGCTTTTTCGTTTAAAACCCTCTGAACAATCCAGGTTTCCAATTTGAAAGATAACTCTCTTTTGTACATTTCCCATATATACTTGTTTATACAATATGATAGGCTATGTTTACTTAAGCAGTAGGTATATATATAATTATCATGAGCGAGAGTTTATAATACTAAATCGTATTCTTTTCTAATGTCATAAAACACTAAAGATTCTTAAGTAGAGGGATGTGACACAAGTTTCACCTCTTGATTGTGGTGAAGTATGTAACCACATGACATTTTGTACATGCAGATTTCAAGAGGTGATCGAGGTGCTATCACAACCAGTAGTTCGTATAAAGTGCAAGATTCATCGTAGAAATTTGTCACCAGATATGTATTATAGGTGTTACCTGATATTCAAGCTTTCAGAAAAATGTCATGGCCTACATTGTCCTGTGAAAGTACGAGGTCCGCTCCACCGAAGTAACAAAGTGATTAAAAATCTTTACCTTAGGTCCCCAAACGCATTGAATATACATGATATCGACCAGGTCCCAAAACAAAGAGAAGATGGATGGATGGAGGTTAATGTGTGGACATTTAAAACAAATGAACGAGGATATTATTATCCTGTTAATGTGAATTTGAAACTTATAAGTTATGAAGGAACAATGTCGGGCCTTATTGTATGTGGTCTCGAGTTTCGGCCAATGTAAGCATAAGCATAGCAGAAAATTCCGGCAACAGTGTATTCTTAAAATTATGTTTTAGTAACTTCCATTTTCGTCTAGAGGTTATTGTAATGTGGCTTCCAAAGAAAAACGTAATAAAGTAGTTACTTTGTCAAAGTTTATGTACTTTTGTGTAACGTGTGGCTTGAGGAATGTGCAAAACTAAACATTTCGCTTGTGTATTGAAGGAATTATTTTCAATATATTTTGGGTCTATAACATGTGGTTTGATTTGGGGTATCAGTATATTACAGTAGGGATTCGTTCAAGCCCAAGTTGAAAGAGTGATTTAAATGGATAGCTAATTGGGTTGGGGCTGAACGTTAAAAATGGCAGATGCAATAAATTCAGGAGTCAAAATTTACTCTCAAATGTTAAGGGGCCTTGGTCAGGTACGTATAGAATGTGCGATAGTATAACATCTGGCAAGTAAGGGATTATGATTTTGTGTTTATTTGGACTAGCTTGTTTGATATCCCTTGTGCCATGTCAGCAATCCGGTAGGATCATACTGGGCGATTGGCTTCTTGGTGAATGTTAGATGGATCATCAAAGCGAGTTTGTTTGGCAGTTGAAAGACTTGATTGTGTATGTGATTTTGTTGGTGCACTTATGTCTGCACTTTGTCTGTATTCGGTCACGATGTAAAACGATGTCTTGTTAGTCTTGTAAGTTTGACCAAGTCAACCATCCTCCTGGTTTGACTTGGCCAAACAGTCAACATTATGTTTGTTGGTTGCTGGGTCGAAGGACTTGTAGGTCCGGCTAGGGGAGGATCTAGTCGCCTAATCCTTGTATACGAACCACTCCGGTTGTGCGGAATCCAACCGAAATAGCAAACCGAGATAGAACACGCAATAACACGACACACAAAGTTCAACGATTAACACCACTTGTATTAAACGTATGAAAGGTCCAGTTACAGCTCAATGTTTACAAATCAGTCTTGCAAACTCTCTCTAGTGTGTGTGTGTGTTCCTTATCTGTCTGAGTGTCTCTCAATGTCTCATATGTCTAACTTCTGAAATGAACACAGCACACGGGTATATATACCCAAACCAGCAGGTCTGGTCGAAGGATCAGATAAGATGATCGAAGGATCATCTATCGACCAGAATCAGCTCGAACGATCAACATGTACCACGAAAGATGTGATCTTTCGTGGTCCATCCATCGAAGGTCCATGTTTCGAGCTGATCATCGAAGGATATAAAACAATCCTTCGATGACTTATCCTTCGACCCAACATCTTACAAACATAATGTTGACTGTTTGGCCAAGTCAAACCAGGAGGATGGTTGACTTGGTCAAACTTACAAGACTAACAAGACATCGTTTTACATCGTGACCGAATACAGACAAAGTGCAGACATAAGTGCACCAACAAACTCCCCCTTGGCTGTAGCTTTGTCTGGCTTATCAACAATCAGCTGTT